>CM074598.1:0-1200000 GCA_037305975.1 Chrysolophus pictus | reverse complement strand
AACCAAGCACTCGTACAATTTCATCTTGGTTTCTAAAGGCTGTACCCTGCACCCTCTGCTCCCTCCTTGTGTTTTCTGAACAGAGATTTCATTTCAGATAGTGCAGTCAGTGCTTCGTACTTTTAGGAGCATTTATAAAATGGAATTACCAGAAATAATCATGGTAATTAACATATAGAGTTATAAGGAGGAAGATTAATTACAAAGCTGTAATTCATCTGCAGAATATAAACCACGAGGAATGCTTGAATAGGTTATCAGTAATGAGGTGTGCTTAGGAGACCTGCAAGCCGAGGAATTCGGCAGGAATTCAGCCAGTGCTGCCATGCAGATGGAGCTTCGGGCAGGGGAATGGAAACTGAGGCAGTGAGTGGGGAAGTGCCTCATCTGTCATCCGGAAAATCAGAGCTGAGGATCTGAAAGACCTGACTTCGGTCCTGGCTGTAAATGGGCGACAGAAATCCTTTTCCTCTACCCTGAGTGTTTTCTCTATTAAAAAGTGTTTCAAATGGCACAGGAAATGGGGGGGCTGCTGGCTGGTGCCTGCATTCGTTCCTTGGTGGCTTTTGGCAGTGTAAAGCAGCTGAGAAGCTGACCAACCAAATGCAGCAGTGCGTTGAACAGCTCTGGGTTATTTCATGCTTGGAGGAGGGGCTGGGAGGTGATGTTCCACCACTGAATGCTGCTGGTTCAATGGCAGGGTTTCTGGTTTATTACAAAGATTGCAGGGGAGGGCCCATTCCTACCACTGGCTGCCTTTTTTTCTGGAGGTACAAGCAGTTGATAATGACAGTAATTAACACTGTAGAAACAAGGTCAAACCCAAGAACATTACCCACTAAAAGTCCCTTTCCTGAAAGTCGCATCAAAATTGTTGCCTGGAGTAACTTAAAGGAAAAAAATAAAATAAAATGGAGGCAACTGATGATGAGCTGTTTGAATTATGTAAATGCTCAGGTATCCACGGGCTTTGACCTTTTTGCAGATGTAATTTAGCATTCAAGACACTGTCATCTCGCTGCCAAAGTCAAATTAGATGCTTGCTTCTGCAATTGATAGCTGATATCCGATCTCCTTCAAGAACAGGCAGTACTGAAAGGCAGGCAATGCTATTTGCCACAGAAATGGGAAGCTGCATTTGAAATATAAAGTGGTTGAAGAGTTTTGGAGCCAATTCAGATGAGCAATATGCTTTTCTAAAACGTGCACTTGGTTCTTCGGGTCATTAGACCCCATTCTATGCAGATTCAGCCCTTCAAGATTGCTCTGGGCTCGTAGGGTATCTGGGATCATCTCACCTAGGGCTTGCTTTCTAACAGCACAGCAGTTCTGGGCCAGACCTGCTCCTCACCACTGGAGCATGGGACAGGGACAGCATGGCCACGTAGCTTAGAATGACTGTTTCCAGCTAGCAGGAAGAGATGGAAGGAGTCCTAACCCAAATGAGAGCTTTTATGAGCGCTTCCAGAGACTGCACAACTCGCAGCACAGGTGTACAAATGACTCCAGCATCTGAAGTGCTGGGAGCAGTACAGAGATGCACTGAGTTCTGTGCAATACGCTGTTTTTCGACGGCACCGATGTCCACAGCATATGGATGATGTACCTGTGTAAACCTTGCTATCTCAGTTGCCAACCTGGTCCCATCCGTACTAGCAATAAAAAATAAATTAAAAAAATTCTCACTTATGCTCTGCCAAGCGGCTGGCTGCGTGCCGGAGGTCGCTTCTGTTCCCAGTGTGCCAGGTGGCTGAGCCAATTGCCACCTTGCAGGGTCTGATCCAAATAGCCTCCCTGGCCTCCCTTCATCCCAAATGTCTGCTACAGCAAATAGAAGTGACTGAAGAAACACCTGCTCTTCTTGGCCCTCTCTTGCCCACAGCATCTGATAAAATCTCCTTTTGTCTGGAGCTGGAGGGAAGCACAGTGCTTCTGAATCCTCACCAGCAGCCCTGCTGAAGCATTCCTTTCTGCTGCTATGGAAAAGGCTTCTGTACAGGTGTGGTATCACAGTAGCCCATTCTGTCTAGAGCAAAGCTGTCCTGAGCCTTCTCATCTTTTCCTGGTTTCCATGCAGCAGCAGAGTTTGGATCCTGATGTCCATCCATCCTTTGCACTAGCAGAAGCTGCCCATGAGTTGCATGACTTGGATGCCTGGAAGTGCACTTGCTGCTGTTTGTGAAGGTATACGAAGGATAACTGAAGTGCAGATCCTCAGCAGAACAATGTTATTGTTTCCTGTGGGCCTCTGCAAATTAGCAAATGACTGTAGAAGAGCAGCAATTCAAAATGAGGCATGTATTTGTCTGGGCTCTGAAGAACGCTGCTCTTAGTGATTTTCCTTAGCATTATCTTGGCAGTTTCCCTGAAGTTGCTCTGTATTTCCACAGGAACAACAGAGCTAAAGCTGGCTCAAAATTCCTGTGATTGCTGCTCAGTTGCCAAGAGTTAACTTCTAATCTGGTGCAAATTGTTGCTGTTTCAATGCTCTGCACCTTGTACCTTCAGTACAGCTTTTCCTGCCTGAGCCTGGGACAGAAGTCAGCCCGTGTGCTGCTGCACTGAATCCTTTCCCTTGCTAAAGGGATGTTTGGGGATGGAGTGATTCGGCCAGGCTTCTAAATCAGGCTGCTATGTACTCTGTGTCAGGATAAGAGCATTTGAACTGGATCCAGCTGTGTTGCCTTTACTGCTTAATGGTTTGGTTCAAATGCAGGTTTTGTATTTCATGCTTCATTATTTTTTCCACATTGTGTGGCCATTTGTAAACTGAAGGTGAATCGCGCGGCGTGTTCCTCCCAGGCGTGCAGAGAGGACAAATCTTCAGGATAACAGGGAAACTTCTTTCCTGTTTGTTACTTTCATAACGTTTGAACAACAACGAATCGGGTTCTGATGCTGCAGTTGACTTTTGGCTGCGCTCAGAAGCGGAGTTTGGGAAGATGTTTTGCTGTGCGCTGCTCCTCTGTGGCACTGGAATGAGTGTGACAGCTTTAGAGGGATGTGCCCAGGCAGGGTGAGTGTTCCCCTGCTAAAGGACTGCTGGTCTGATCTGGGAGGGAAAGAGCATCTTGGCTGTCCTGAAGCTGGAGATGACTGTCCTCATTTCATCCTTGAAGTTGGGTCAGGGAGCGTTTTGTGCTTGAAACTGCTCTGTGTGGAGAGACTAAAACTTGTTCACAAAAGTTGCTGAGGTGCCACGTTTCTCTCCTGCTGATTTAAGTATGTAGAGTAGTTCAGTCATCAATATCTCGCTATTAAAGAAAGGGATTTCCACGTAGATAAGTGTTTCAAATCAGCCGGGCTTTAAAGTGTAAATCACTTTCACCCTTTGTGCGTTCTGGAGAGTGTTTTCCATTCATCACAGATTTGAAAGGATTGTGTCCTTTTTTTTTTAGTTCCCCTGGAGATCTATCGAAGGAAAACAAACTGAAAACAAACATCCGGTTGGATTTGAACAGCTACTTTCTAAGAACTTAAGCTGGAATGGTGTGTCCATGCTTAAAGACCAAACGTCCCTCTTGATGGAGGGAGGGAGAGCTATTTCTGTATTCGTGTTAATAATATCAGTGATGTGCTCAAGAGAATAGATGCCTTTGTGTGCGTGCAATTAAGGATAGAAATGGGCTTTAAAAAGGAGATGATTGCATCCATAACTCCATGTGTGAATTAGTTTGTCCCTTGGCAAGGAAAACTGTCCAAAGTCACGCAGTGCTGCCAAGCCACAGATTGTGGTGAGCACGGTGGCAGCCAGTGCTGATCGAGGCTTTCCAGCTCCTGGGGAGGCTTTCTAGAAAGAAAGCACATCTCAAGGCTGGTGGTGCAGGGAGGTGTGCAGGGCTGGGCAGCTCAGCTGCACCCACCAAGCACTGCTGTGCAATGTGCCAGGCAATGGGGAAGTGCCTCCTCTTGTTTGTGGGTCCAGAAGTCTCCAGGCGTACGCTTCCATGGATTTGGTGGCTGTGATAATGTGTTCCATGAGCGCTGTGTTAACTTGTCCTGACAAAAAGCCATTAAGCACGCAGGCAGGGCTGTGTCTTACCTTGCAGCCGCATCTGCAAAGCGGAGGCAGAATGTTTTTGCTCATTAAAAACAAACATTTGAAAGCAGTGCTGCCTCCTCTCTGCTCAGATGGTCTGTCCAGCTCAGGGAAGGAAAATGCTAACCCACTGGAAATAACAAATGTGCATTTGTGTTTTTCTCTCCCTGCCAGAGTTAGCAAATTAAGGACTCTCCTGGCTTGGCATTTACACTACATCATCTACTTGTGTTTCTGGAGGTTTGAAACCTTCTACAAGGTATTTTATCCATGGAAAATATTAGATTTTGCTACTGTTGGCTGGCTCTGTCAGATGGGCCCCTGTGGAAAGGGGCATCAGCAGAAGAGAACAGTGAGCTGTCATGGTGACTGGCCATGCTACCCCATGGCACAGGATTGGTGTGCCAGGAAGGCTTATCGTGCTGTGCATTACTGAGGGATGCTATCAGAAGTCGCAGCAAAACTCAAAGTAGGAAGTCTATTTACAGGGCTCTTTGTCTATGGTTAACAGTTCTGGAAATCATACAGTAAACTGTTGTCTCCTCAGAATGCCCTTCAGGTGTACAAGAGGCACGCAGCAGGCTGAGGACCTTGTGGACTTCATGATGTTTTAGTATCAAGCTTTATTTTTCTTTAAGACACGAGTGAAAAATACAGGTTGGGGCAGGGAAAGATTTGAAGCAGTATTTCTTAGGCAGGTAGAATCAAATGAATTGAGCTCGGCGTCTGTTCAGCTCCTTGTTCCTTACAGCAGAAAGATCTAGCCAATTATCCGGATTTCTTTTTACTACTAACAGTTGTTCCCACTAAGCTAATGGAGATGCTAATAAGCTGCTTCAGTGAGTCTGTAAACTGCAAGGCAAAGCTGGCTGGAGCCTTCCTAGCTGTTCGTGGCAACTGCACTGGAGGACGCTTGGAGTTGTAGACCATCCTGAGCTGGGAGAATCACAGAATTGCCAGGGTTGGAAGGGACCTCAAGGATGATGAATCTCCAACCCCCCTGCCACATGCAGGGCCACCAACCTTCCCACCTAATGCTCGACCAGGCTGCCCAGGGCCCCATCCAGCCTGGCCTTGAACACCTCCAGGGACGGGGCATCAAAGGAGCCACAGGGGGTCATTGAGCCCATGCTCCACTCGCAGAGCTGCTTTGTCCCTGGATCTTGTAGCATTGCCTACATGCTTCCCAACTATTCCAAATGTTTCCCACACCTCTCTGCATTCACATGCATGTTGTATGTTGGCCAAAGCACCGCTTTGCGTAAATTAATCAAAAGCTAAAACTGAACTGGCTCATCTCGGTGGCAGTGATTCAGCCCACTGCTAGCACTGGGCACAAGGACTTCTTGCTCTGATGGCTTTCACTTCCCAGGCTTTGGTATTGCTGGTTTTCTCAGCCCACTCTACGTTTTTTGCTCTTTAAAAGGGTATTACAGTTTGTTCTTGCCATAATGTGTTTATTTTCTCTTCCTTCTAACAGATGTTAAGCAATTAGAACATGGCAGAGCAACATATTTATACAAATGAAAGGAAGTAAGGAATAAATGTTCTGAATATTATACTTCCTAATAAGATTAATTCAGTAGCATACAAATGGTGAAGCGCAGACACAACAGCAAGCAGGCATTTATCAGTGACTTGTGTTATATGCAAGATATCTTATTAAGATAGGGCAGCAATCATGCACACACCACGGAGCCTGCATGGGTAGTGCAAATGAGGACAGGAAAAGGCCCTTGGAAAGGAATAACTGGGAAACTGTTGAAAATCCTGGGGAGAACAGGTAAGAGCCACTCAGTTTTTGAGCTCACTTTCATCATCTGCAGTGAAGGTTTTATTCCTTGAGTCTTGTGTGCCTTGCTGTCTAATTAATGTTTTTAATTGTTGCATGAGCGCACTAAGGACTCTTAATTGATCTAAGACAGGCGTATTAAAACAAGTAGAGCTGCATTTTTTTCAATGTCGTGATTCCAAGCTGTGCTTGGTAAGGCAGCTTTGCATCAGGTGTGGATCCTATACTGAGTGTGATGGGATGAACTGAGGAGGCTGAGACAAATCTGCAGTGTTCCACTACTGCATCAGGTGCGATGCAGCCTCCTCCCATCTGTTTACAGCATGTTAGCACTCAGGGTGGTGTTGCAAGCCTGTGAATGAGCAACTTCAGCAAGCAAAGAGATCGTGCAGGGCTATGGAGAGAAACCTTCAGAGCACGGAGGTCACACAGGAAGCTGGTGGGCAACTTCTGAACTATTGATCAATAACTGAATTGCCTTTAATTTTTAGTTGAGACTGAGTAATTTTTTCAGCTGTGGTGTTTCTCTATCAGTTGCATCCTTTGGTACAATTAATGAGGTGGAACATAGGGCGGGCCACTGCTGGGCAGATTATAGGAGCTATATGGGAAATTCAGCAGATAAGGCAGAAGTTGGTCTTATTGGTCACTGTCAGTATAGGGATGAGGTGTATTGGCAACCAGTGTTTGGAACATTTGTCTCCTTTTTAAGAGGATGTGTTCATAAACTTTTTTCTGTGTAAGAAGCCAGCTAGTCTGGTTCATTGCTCGAGGCAGGATCAGATCCACCTGTTTTAACCACATATACCTTATTTACACGGGCATCTTGCACGATGCGCATTCTGCCTTGGGGTGGGAGGAATGCTGGGTGATCTTTGTACTTTCTTCCTTATTTTCCATGTGCACGTCTGCCAAAGCAAAGTGCTCCAGAGGAGCAGGAAAGCAGTGTGAAGCATCGAAATGTACACTTTGCTCCCTGCTGTTTGCGTCCTTGGCTGGATGCTTCATTCCTCCCAGGAGCCAATCTGCTTTCAGAGGTGAGAAAGCCATGCATGTTCAATAAGATGCTTCAGCTCTGATGAGCCCCACCTTTGCAGAAGCACCTGTGAGAGATCAAGAGGGATGCAACCCTGAGAAATGAATATGAAAATGAGGTCAAGTTCTCCTACCAGTGTGACAGAAGCCTTCCTGGGTTTCTGTTTCTCCTCACCTTGGGCTATCCCTAACTGTTGTGTTCTGTCAGTTGGCTTTACCTGTTAAATCCCTTAGACAGCTTCCCCCTGCCCTATGCAATTGCAGTTATTGATAAATTTACATTTTATGTAGCCTGCTCCATCGAAGGTTATAACACAAGATCAATGTGAAAGCAAAGACTAACACAAATGATTCACCTCAAAACTTCTGTAAATGTCACAGTTCTTCATAGCGTGGAGTTCAGAATTTAGTTCTGACTTGCTTTGCTCCCGCATCTTGAATCTCAGCTCAGCATTCCATGGCAGTGCTCCTGTGAGTCCTGTTCCCAGAGGAAGGATTTGGTGCATCGACACCATTTGGGCACTTTTCTTGGAAGCCTTCCATCCAATAATGACTCAGTTTGCAGCTTGCAAGGGGAGCTGGGAAGGGCTTGTGCTGAATCACAGGAAAGTCCTGGAGATGAGAGGAGGGAGGATGGTGGGAGAAGAATAAAAATGAGGTAGTGTCAGATTTTGATGGGCCTGCAACTGTGTAGAGGGATGCTTCTTGAACTGTTAATTAAAAGGGAGAGGAAAAAAAAGCAGCTAACAAGAAAGGCTGTCAGTGCTTAAGAGTGGTTTGGGAATAATAGGCAGAGATGCTCTTCATGGAAACAGTTTTACGAGTCTTCTGACCTTGGTGAGTCTGATGCCATCCTACTTCTCAGGCTGGGCCGGGTCTCAGCAAAGAGCTGAGATTTCTGGCCCAGTTCTCTTTTCTTAGGTGCTTCCACCAACCTGGCAGCTGTGCCATGCTGGGGTCCATTGAGAGCTCCAGTAACATCCATTACTGGGGTGCTGGTAGTGCTATGCAGGCTGTGTGCCTGCTGAGCTGATTCCCGTACAGAGGGACTGCCTGCAGGAGATGTTGATGCTTGTTATTCTTTTCTCATCTCCAGTATTATGTATTTAAGCACAGACTTCCTTATCTTGGAGCAATCCTCTTCCACTCCCCCAGGCTCTGAGCTCAATCTCAAATGGTGGTGAAAGAATAAACCTTCTGCCTGGAATAATTGTATTCTGCATTAGTAAGAGTATCTATTCTGTTTTTTTTAAAGTTGTAATTGTGTATGGTAGAAAACTTTTAAATTCTCCTCTACAAGCTATATATAAAATATAACAGATAGGCAAAAATGTATTATTAGAGCTATCTATTTTTCCTTGACGTTCCTGTAATTTAATAAACGGTGTGAGCTCAATTTCTGCAGTTTATGACATCACAGGAATAAAACCCATCCTTTGATTAATAGCTATCCAATCCTTCCCCTCCCCACATGTTAAATATAATGGACTTAGGAAACAAGCAAGCTAATTTTCTAGAAGTTTGCTTTGGATAGCTGGATTAAATTACTTTGGGGAAAAACTGCAGTGATAGCAAGATGAGCAGTGCAAGGCTCTAGAGGAAAGGGAGACAAGCTGATCTGTGCCTACCCATGGAGATGGTGCTGTCTCCAGTATTGCAAATCCAAGTGACTGCAACTCCTGCAACGTCTCCTGAATTCTGTCAGGTCCTGTAAAGCTCTGTGGAGCTGTGATTCCATCATCCATGTGCTGGGGTTGGTGTTTCCATCCTGGCTGTGTCCTGGTATGAGATTCTTAAAACCCATCTGTTCTGTTTCTAACATTCACAATTGGTTTTGGTTGGCTGCCCAAGAAGGATCTAGTGCGCAGCCTTCTCCATCCATTCACTCCTGAGACCTACTTGCATAGAGCTGAATAAATCTGACATTCTTGTAGGTAGGTGGAAGATGAGGACTGCTGAGAATGACTTGTAGCAAATCCTTAAGTGGCAAAGAGTCAACAAGATGAAAATGAAGCCGACCGCTTGTAAGGAGGGCTGCTCTTGTGAGAATGTTGTGTTAAAGACATGCAGGAAGGGCACTGGAGGCACACAGCAATGCCATGTCAACGATGACCTCTGTTCCCAGAGAGCTTTCTCTGTGGCAGAGCGTTTCCTGTAGTACTGCTACTATAAGTGGCACGTTATGGGCCTTCAAGGAGCTTGGAACAAATCCCTTGAGCCAGAGCAGTGCAGGCAGTGTGCAGGGGTTTGGATTATTCAGTGAGTGAGCTGCATGTGGAAGGAGAGGTAAATTTTTGGAGCTGGTGTCGCTTGTTAGAGCAAAGGATGGGCACTCGGCACTCTTCCTAAATTTGCTGCTGGGAGCACAGAGTTTGCAAGTCGAGCATCTTCACATTGAGTTTCCCTCTTTGGGAGGCTGGGAGTGGTGATGCTGCTCCAGCAGGATGTGGTGCAGCTGCTTCAGCCTCGTGCATGGAGGGGGAAGCTCCCATCATAGCCAGGACCAGCTGATGGAGAGGGATGGAAGGTCTGCTCCTTTTGTGATGTTTCCAGCTGGGGAAGCATCTCATGCTCTGTTGTGCCCTCGCATCATATTCCCTTTTGTGTGAAAAGAGCTGCTGCCATCCCTGTAGTGAGAGGGAAATCAAGGCACTGGGGCAGTGCTGCTGCAGCCAGGCTGTGCAGAAGAGAAGAGCTTTGAAGCTGGGGCTCAGCATGCTCACAACTGAGCTGCTCCTTCCTTCCCTTTTTCTCAGTCGTCCTCCTTGCTCATGTTGACCATTTGGGCTATGGAGTGCTGTAGAAAATAACCAGCTGTTTCGTTAAGTGAATTTGCTCGATCCCTCAAGTTGACAGATGATTTTTATTATGTACTATTACTTAATGAACTCTTTTGTGGCAAATGTAATTCAATACAGATTCTGATTCCCAGTTTGTCATCAGTCCTTTTGTAAAGGAAGAAAAATGGAAAAGGATTTGATTCCTTTATCTTGTTATGCTAATTGCATTAGGAATATTGGAGAAAAACAGTCAGTGAATTTAACAGCACAAAAATCCAAGCCTGTATTTTACTGAGAGAAAATGGGAATTTACTGGGGCTGAACACAGCTGACTTTAACCAAAGCAGATTCTGATCTGTTTTGGGTTTTGAAAACAGAAATATGAAAGTAATATGTAAAAATCTTAATCTAAAATTCATATGAGAAGCCTGTAATGGACAAAATGGGATGTGTGGAAGGAGTTGTAAGAGGAACTTGGGAAAATTCAGTCTTATATCCCTCATTAGCAAGGACTTGGTCAGGGAGCTGCATGTGACATCAAGCAGTGGTGGGATGCACTGGAAGGGAATGGCAGTAAGGGTCAAACCAGTGGAAAAGTGTATGTGAGTGCTGTGCCCTCTAGAGACTGATTTGTGTTCTTATATTTGACTGCCTGCCATTAGAGCCCTTAAAGTGAATGATGTTTTATATCTCTTACTTCCTAGAGTCCAGCTTTTTAATTGTAAAATTGAGGCAATTTCACTTTCTCTACTTGTAAGAGATTTAGGACAGGAGTTTTGTGCAAGAATGGAATTGTGGCTTTCAGAGTGTGAGCAGAAAGCTCCTGAGAACTGGAATACCATGTGGTTAAAACAGGGCTCACAGCCGTTCGTTGAGTAATGGCTGAGGGAGGAAACACTGATGAGTATCTTCATTAAGTGCCTTTGATCCTCAGCTGAAAAAACCAGCAATCTTGCCTGAGTGCACTGGTGTTATTGACTGTGGCTCCAGCTGTGGTTAGACCACTGATGCTGTAATGATCCTATGGCCCCCATTCCTTACAGGGAGCTCCTTTGTACATCTGGGCTAGTTTTCAGCTCAGATTTCTAGCCCAAACTGTGGTGCTGTAATACACCTGGTTAAGGGGATGTCATTAACAGATGACATCTTGGTGTCCCCTTTTGTTGTCTCTTTGGATGTGAGGTGCCCTGGAGCTGTAAGATCACTGTGTCTGTGTTGCTGACACCTGTGGGAGCTCGTAAGCAGCATATGGGCATCAGCACTGATTTTCTTAAAGAGTCATCCAGACCGTGTTATCAACCTGTCACCCACAGGGCAAGGAGACTGAGGAACATTGCTTTGAGGAAACACTAGAGGGTCCTAATTGCTAACTGATTTATTAATGTATCTTAGTGGAAATTTTGGCTTATAGTTGTACATGGAGGAAAAAATAGCTAGCATGTGCATCTTGTCAAAGCATCCATTTCTTAACAGAAATCATCCTACATCTCCAGCCACCAGCTGGTTGATCCAAATGAACTGGATGCAGTGTGGAAGGAGGCTGCAATGAGAAGGGAGCAGATTATTGACATCACCTGGGGTTGTGCGTCAGCCTTTCGGGAGCAAGCAGCTCCGTGTGAACGTGCACTGGCTGCAGGTTAAGTCTGCACAACTAAGCCGTGCTGCTCATTAAGCAAGATTGAAGGGAAGGAAGAGTTGCATTTGAGATACGAGACTAGTTTCGTTTGCGTTTCTCTCCTAGTAAATTAATCCTGTGTTTGTTGAGTCTCTGGGGCTCTAAAGCTCAATGGATAGAAGGAAGCTGTGTCCTTTGCTCGAGGTACGAGGTGCTGCTGAAGCCAGCCCTCTGGCTCCCAAAGCCCCTTGCAGGGATGAGATACACTTGATCCCCTCAGCTCCGTGCCTTGTGGGGCTGTAACTATCTGCAAAATACCTGAGCTGCTGGTAGGCAACGCTTAAAAGCTAATTTCTGTTAATTTCATCCAACCTCAGCCACTGTGTGATTCTGTAATTTGACACATACAGACGTAATGCATTTAAGCAAAACACAGATCTCAAGTTTAAGAGCAGACTCTCACTACTCAGTTCAGGGCTGTAATGGTTGCAAACTGTCAGCTCTGTGTGACTGAAACTTTCTTTGCCAGTTTTAAGGCAGGAAGAGATCTGTGATAACTTGCTGTGATGTGCACAGCACAGGCTGTGGGATCCCATAGAACACCCTTGGGACCAGCAGATTGGCTCAGGTAACAGCAGAGAGCTCTCACTGTGTGGAAGAAAGCCTTGCTGCTCTGGCTTTGCAGTCATGATGCAGGTATGGAGGCAGCAGCAGCTGTGCTGCAGGGGCAGAGTTAGAAGTCAGAGCCTTGAAACTGAATTAAATAACCAACCAAATACACTTAAGGAGGATTCTTCATACAAGCATTATGGCTTGACCATCTTTAATACTACAAGTCAGATTAGCATGTGGATTAGCATTAGGGTTTGCAGTAGCAGGATGGGAACGTTCCATTCATGGAGCTGCAGCACTCAGCCAATAACTGCATCTGTGCTCATCTCACTTTGGATGTACACTGTAGAACTACCATAGCTGAAATTTGTGGCCAGAACTTTTTTTTTCCCAACAGTCTTTATTGCACCAACATTCAATTTTAAGTGTTCAGACATCTGTCATAAATAAAACATTTTTTATTATGTCTTTGTTTTCCAAAAGGGAAAAAGCCCCTTTTTTCTGTCATCCTAAAAAAAAAAAAAATATTTCTGATTTGTCATGCAGCTGTTTCTTAACGTGTAAATAATGTGGAATTATATTCAAGATAGAAATCTTCTCTTTGGGGAAACACAAAGTTCTTATGGGATCCTAGGGCTTCTGATATTTACATAAAAACCTGGTGCTGTTAGAATAGGAGTGCTGGTTCTCTTAGAAGTTTACGCAGCTCCCACTGGGGGGGTAATGGTGTGTGGACCTCACAGCTCCTCCTGGTGCAGAACCAAACCTAGAACAAGAAGGAACATTCAGCCCAGCTTCAGGAGATTGCACTGATTTACAACTAACTTTTTAAAAAGACACGCAGTGTGGTTTCAGGAAAGGTGATGTAGGGAAAGTGTGTGCTGTCCTGTACGTACTGAAAGATGCTATGCAGAACTTACGTAGCCTAAGATTGTTAGCAGATCCTTGGTTTTTATAGAAACCTATGGAGATGAATCTTTTAATGACACTCTGTGTCAAAATGTTTTGGTTTCTATCATGCTGAAGCATTTCCTTTCTGCTAGATTACAAAAACTTCATGCTTTATCCATGAGGACTGGAAAGCTGTAGGTGTGATCTTATCCTACAGCAGCTTCGTTGGCTTAAAACAAATTACTTCATTACTGCGTCAAACTTATTTTGGAGTTACATACCCTATAGAAACTTTTATTTTCTGTTCTGATTTAGCATTTGGTGAGAATGGAGCTGGGGAGCCCAGTTTGTGATTAGGCTGTGAGTTCCATGAAGGGGTGCAGTGAGGGATGACCCCTCGCTGGGTGCTGAAGATAGAATGCAGATCTGCACGGCCTTACCCATAGAGAGGAGGAAATGGGAACCGCATCCCATCTGCTGCTGGCAGATCCTGGATGCTGGTGGGTAGCTGAGGTGGGGCCCTCTGGTAGGGGAAGCCAGGCTGAACCAGGGGGATGTAATTCAGCAAAGGAGTGTAGGGTGACCGGAACATCTGTGGGCTGAATGGAGCCCCCTGGGGAGGAGAGAGAAAGCACAGGGGAATGGTGATGAGAGCCTGCAGCTGGGTGATGCTCCCAACAGTAGGAACTGGAGTTCACTGAAACATTTTCAGATATTTTGGTGATTTTTTTTTTCCCCCCCGCTTCTAATATCTCCTTCAACCCACTGTTCTCAGTGCAGACTCCCATCTTCACTCAAGTTTGGGCTCAGCTTGCTTCACTTTAGGTGTTCTTCAAATAAGTCTCTGGAGCCAAAGCTGGAGGAGCTGGGTGGCTGTGTGGGACCTACGCTGAGGGTTTGGCCCTCTGAGTTCCCTCTTCCTCTCTATTTTTGATCCGAGAGAAAGATGGTTTTTGCCTTTACATAAATGCAAACTCTTTAAAAAAATAAATCATAATAAAACTGCAGTCAGAATGGAGAAGACAGGCAAATTAATTGGTACAAAACGTGAGCATCTGCAATAGATCTCTTCACTTAGAGGCTCAGGGCCATCTCTTGAGAACTGCTGCAGAGAACTAAACAAACTTAGCCCAGCTCAGCATCTTGTCTCCAGATCTGTTTTTGTCACCAATGTCAATCTTGGCATACGACAAACATTACTGACTGATCCATTGTGCTTAGCATCTGTGCTCTGCAAATTGAAGCATATTTGTAGCCATCTGAACACACCTGTCTTGAATAGCATCCAAAGGAAGGGTGCAGAGCTTGCTGGAAAGGGATCCTTGCTCGCTGGTATGGACCCTGTTAAGCATATGGAAAGCATGATTTTTAAATCAGTTTGAGTCGCTCCGTTAATTATTATTACCTTTATGTGAGATTTTTTTTTTAGTGGGAAGTTATGTTCAGAGAAACCAGGTTGAATTAAATTAATTTCTTAGCTTTGGGGAAAAGTCTTCCCTTGGTCTCCCTACGACATCCAGACGAAGTGTTTCCTTTCAGTTACGGCCAAGCACAGCAGTCCAGTGCTGGGGGCAGAAGGACTGCCCTTGTCCTGTGCTCAGTAGGTCTCTGAACTGTGGGCTTCAGGGGAAATGGGGAAGTTCTTGGACTGTACACCATGGATACGTGGGATTCCCAGTGTTTTATTCCTTTCGACTTAAGCGTTTGCTGTCTTAATAATCCTAGCTGGCTTTTTCACTTTGAGGTGAGGTCCTGTTTCACCAGGTGAAGAAAGCAGAATCCCAGTGTGTAAACAGAGCCACCAAGTGAAATATCCCTAATGAATTATTAGCTCAAAGCATTTGTAATACAGGATAAATATTTGTAAATACAACATAAACATGGAAACTAATGAATGCCAGGAGAGGTCAGCATTCAGTATATGTCAATAAAACATCATCCTTTGGTCACAAACATCTCAGAGGACTGCATTGCATAGGATGCTAACGCTCTGATGGTGAACCAGTGCGATGCCAGTGTAATTAATCACTGTAGGACAGCAGTCTGGTTCCTTTTAAGCTCTGCCCTACAAATCAGACAGCAGTTTTCACAGCAGTGGTAGCTGATGCCCTGAGCTTGTTGGTATGGGCCTGGAGATGTTCTGCTCTTCTCACAATGTGCGTTTATTTAATCTTACCTGAAAGGGTGGGAAGTTTGGCTGGTTTGGAAATAGAGGAAGTGGAGGGAAGCTCAGGCTGGGCCACACTGACTGGTTTAAGGTTGTGGTGGTTGTTGTAGTAGCAGAAAAGCGTGGAGTAGAAGTACTGGCATTGTACATAACAACTTTTTTATCCAACATTGCAGTAGTTACTGTAAAAACAAAACAAGGTTGAAGATAATTAAGCATTTCCTTCATTAAACTGTGAAGCATTTGCAACTACGAGGATCCCTGTGAGCAAAGCGTTTAAGATGCTTTTGCAGGCTTTATTTCTGGAGCACGGAGACCCACGCTTAGAAATCAGCAGTTCATATTCACATTAAACCATTAAACCAACCCACAGGACCCGGAATAAAGTTAATTGCCTGAGCCGTAAGAATGACTGGAATGGGGCAAAAGGTTCTTGTTTCGTTCTTACAGAGCTCAAAACTATCTGAGATCAGGAAATTACCACTGATGCTGTGAGGTCTCCAGACTGGTAAATCCAACCCAGAAACTTAACAGCAGATCTAGAAACGCATCATTATTTTTCTCCATTCTGAGATGCTTAAATGCCTTAAGTTATCAATACGTGGAAATGTGGATCTCTTCAGCATCTCTTACTGGGAATCCAAGTCATGACATCTGAAACACAACCAACCCCCTCCAAACAGCATAGCTTATAGAAAATGTTGACCAGGTATACAAAGCTCTGTGGTTGTGACCTTCCTGTATTTCTTGCTTGTTCATACAAGGAGGACATTGGATAGAGGAGAGAGCAATATTGGCATCTGATATGAAATGCAATTGGGGAATGGAAAGGATTTGGTAGATTTCAGTCCCACATACAAGTGTGGAAGGCAGCACTGCAAAGTGAACCCTGCAGGCCTGCTGACCACCTCAGCCAACTGTGTGCAACCGCTTCCACTCAGCCTTGGTTCTCCCATCGCTCCCAGTGCTTTACCAGCACCGTGCCCTGATCCGTACCTGGATTCTGCAGTGCCTTTGTGGCTGCACTGGAGTCAGGTCTGGAGCAAATCTTGGCAACTGCTGAGAGCTGCTGCTTCTGTCCTGCAGTTTGACTTTCTGCTGTCAGAGCTGGCACGGCTGCGTCGTTCTTTGCAGTGCTAAACCCGCCGTTCTGGAGGAACTCTTTCACTGCCTTGCTTTCCTCAGCCATGACCTGCCTGTCTGGGCCGTTGGCAATGTCTGTGTGTTTCAGCAGCAATGGCATCCCAGGCTTGTTGCCAGCACCTGTGGTGCTGCTGTCCCCCAGCCCCTTGGAGCTCCTGGGAGAGCTTGCTGAATGCAGGAGGTTGGAGATGGTGGATTTAGCAGAAAGCTGAGCATCGCAGAGAGCTCTTAATTTCATCTCTCTTTCTCTGTTTCCAATCACTGCTCTGTATATGCTTTCAAGTCCCTCTGTTTCATCTAGCAACCAGTCTCTGTAAGAAAGTGGAATAAGGGTCCTGTTCAGAGTTTGACATAAGATTGAGCTCGTTTTCTTGACTCCTTCTACACCTTGCATTTCTATCTCATTTATGCTCTGCTTAAGATTCGAGCATTCCTTCTCAACCAGAACAAAAACTTCTTCCAGCACACCGTTCTTCTCCAAAGAACCACATAAAAACGGAAAAATTAAACCAAACCAAACCAAAAATCTCAACTTAATACATCTATTCAGGAATAACCGAAGTTGGGTGGCAGCATTTCAGATAGGAAGCCCTGAAATCCTCTGGGACCTTCCAGTGGGATGGCTGCCAGGGCTGAATGCTGTGTTCTCGGAGGCACAGCTCAGTGCCCACGGTGGTTCCCTGCTCAAAATACTCATTTAAATTCCACTTTGCTCTTTCACAGCTAGATATGTTCAATAACTTAACGTATTATCAATTTACTCTCCTCAGTTTGAGGGAAAGCGATGCTCTGTGCATGCACTGTACAGGTACATATATAGTACATAAGTGGATTGCTAATATTAGTGAAATCTGGATAGTTAGATGTATCTAATTATCCCTAATCATAGGATCACTATAATTGGCAGGATGCTGCTTTTCCCCCTGTTTTTAAATAGCAGATACCTTAAAATCCTCAACAAATTCATACTATGGGGATAAATATAGGAAATTGCTGTTATTTCCAGAGTAAAGCTTATTTTCTACAACACTTTATCCCATTCTACAACACTTTATCCCATCTTTCGCTGGGATTCCTCTCTCCAGTGGTGGTTGGAAAGACCTGGAGGGTTGGTTTTGGACTTAGGCTTTAGGTTACTGAAGTCCTGTGTTCCAGTGTTTCCAAGTGACTTTTTCAGGCACGGTTTAAGTCTGTAGCAAAGTAAAGATGTGAACACAGCTCAGCGTGTTCCTGGTGCTGATGCCTGCCTATGAAGCTTCACCCTCTCCTGATGGAAGAGCACAACTCCTGCTGTGATGCCCTCCACAAAAGGAGCTCCTTGTGCCACCCCCTGGTCTGTGATCTCAGTAGCAGAATGGAAATACTCCAGAACAAACCCAGGAAGGTGAAACTCGTTGTTGTTTGTTCAAAAGATCCCAGGTACGTTTTTTAAATGAGCGAAACAGCAATTTGCATAAGTCAATATTCGAAGATAATTAAAGATTGCTAACTAGAGCAAGGTCATGCAGTGTAATCTTTGACCACTGACTTTGCAGCTCGTGGGTTGGGGAGCACCTCTATGCACTCCTGGGTATGGAGAGATGAAGGGAAATAGTTCAGTGCAGTTCTGTCAGGAATAACAGAGGTACCCATGGTACAGGAGCTGCTCTCTCCAAGGTCAGAGGTGGGCACCTGACCCAGGGCTGCCTCACCTGCAGAGATTTTAGGGAAGTTCTTTTGAATTCTGTACGGCAATTTGGTTTCAGCACTTCAGGTTTGGTATTTTTGGAAGGTTCAGTGACTCAGGAGGGTCTTTGAACAAGTGATGAGCAATGTACTGTGCTGGATGAGTGTATGCAGAGGGTACTTCTTTGCTGAAGAGCCTGTTTGCTGAATGCAGGAAAATGCTGCTGGCAGAAGGGTCAGAGCAGCTGCCCAAAGCAACTTGAAGATCAGCAGGCGAACAATGAATCATTTTTCTGAACCTGAGGATGGTGCTTTAGCCACTGTGCTTTGCTGGCTTGTTAATTTTATCTTAGTTGGAGATGCTGAGTCTGCCACAGGTCCTTTTTGCTTGTCCCAAACCATTTTGATCTGCTGCCTCAGCCCCGTTACAGTGGCTTAAGTAGGCTGGGGGTGGGAGGCTGCTGGTTGGGCTGCTGTCACTGCATTAGATTAATTGCTAAAAACTAGACCTGTGTATTTCTATTGGTAGCTTTGTTTCTGTAATTTTTTTTAGTTGTTAATAGCTCATGGTGCTTCATACCGTATCTCCTTGCTTGGACTTCTAAGCAGCTGGCAGGACCGAGGGATGTGGCTGAGCATGTGCTAATTAAGATGTTTCAGCTGCATCACTTGACCTACCAGTGCAACTCCATTGGCTTCGCTGGTTATCCTTGGGTTGTTTGCCTTCACTTAGTGCATTTATTCTAGTTCAATTATTATTTCTGTTACGGATATGGAAGGGAAGGAGCCAGGACTCCAAGATCTACTCCCTGGGTTTCTCATTGATTGGGCATTTCCCCTTCTGTTCCTCCATGTCTTCAGCTAAAATTATCAAATTATCAGCTTTTTCAGCCTGTGAAGTTGGCCTTAAAAGACACGAATGCAGTTTTTCACCGTATCAGGCAAGATGTGTGATTTATGTAGGCTTTAAGAACTGGACACGTGCTAATAACTTGCTGATTGATAGCTGGATTTGTAAATTTCACTTTTTTTTCTACTTCAGGAGCATATAGTAAATATTATCCCATTAATCTGAAGAGCATCCTTCCCTCCCTTATCACCATTTGTCCCACAGAACATGATTTGGCATAATTTTTTTCTGTGCTAAATTCAGCTTCTCTTTGTAAAGATCAGCTGTTTACAGTAGCTTCCTTATAACACTTTAATTTTCGATTTTGTTCCTTTTGAATGCTGCTTTCACTTCTTCCTGTAAATATTTTGATGTGTGTGTAGTTGTTTTTCTTTAAATGTTGTGGGGAAGAGAACGCAGCAGCTGCTTATGGTGCTTCAGATTTTCAAGTAGCTGGCTTTCACGGGACACGCTCTCCAAAAAAAAATGGTTATAATGGGAAAAGTGGGAATACTTGGTCCTATCAGGAGGCTGCCTGAAGCCAACCCAGCACTCCATGCTCCAGCTCTCTGTTTCCAAGGGTTATGAGAGCTCTTTTGAGCCGGGCACTGAAGGGAAGGCAGCAGCCCCTCGTCCTGCAGTGCTGGCGGTCACTCACCCACTGTAGGCTCCATTCCTGCTCCATGGATCCGTGCAGACGATGGGCTGCAGCTCCCAGGAGAGGCTCTGCACGCGTTTCCAGATCTCGTGGCAGGCCTTGTCCAGCCCGTCTTGGGGTGTGTTGTCGTGGATCCAGATGTGTCGTGGGAATGGCCCCAATGGGAACGACCCCTCTGATTTCACTGCTGGGGCTGAAAACTTGTCCGTGCCGGTGAGCATCCTTCAACCTCTTTGCATTCAGGCAATCTTTTTGAACGATGGTTTGTGTACGTGGCAAACGGAAAGAAGAGCCGTGGCAACCATGGAATGCCAGGACCTGGCAGTTGGTAACTGCAAATACCCACTTATCCTCAGCACAGCTGGGAGCTTCCCCTCTAATAAACCTATAACTGGATTCCTATCTTTTCAGGGTCAGCATTCAGCTATCCTTTGCCCTTCTTCCTCTTCCTGGAGCTCTGCCTCTCCCACTTGATGTGCAGGTGATGAAGCTCTGAAGAGCGCATGGCTCTGTTAACTCGTGGCTTTGCCCAGATAAATGGTATTTTCTCCCTAGTGATGATATGGTTAAGAAAGAATAAATGTGTGGTAGTTAGTAAGATGTTTTACATTCCTATACCAGATTACTAGTGGTGAAACTCAATTTTTGGCATCGTTCTCCAAGTGTGAATGCCTTCTGTGGTTCCTCATTGATCACCAAGGGTTGTGTTTGTGAGCTGCACTGGGGGGAAGAGAGCAAGGAGAGCCCAAGGGATGTGGGCTGGTGTTTGTGCCTGGTACTGACACTTCTTCTACGTTCCCTTGCCAAGCTCTCAGCTGCTCTTCTTGTGGGAAGCCGTTGTGAGGATGTGGTTCCTACCTGTGAGCTGCTTTCAGCTCTCTGCCTTAAACCAGGAATCAGGGATGTTACAATTGCTCTAATTTCATTGGGAGGGATCACAGAGCTTACTGTTCGGGCTGGGAGGAAGAGGTATTTTAGGCTACACAAAGTAAGAAATAGTTGGCTGAATGTCTGCCACAAAGTCTGAAGGCAGGAGGCTGATCTGAGCCCTGGCTGGACTGCAGACTTCCCAGCCCCAGTGGTGCCCCCTCACTCCCCCCCCCTATTGAGGACTCCTTGCAAAATCACCCCGAAGATGAGATGCAAAGTGAATGTCAGAGGTCAGAAGTGGGCTGTTAAGCAGAACCTGCAAGCATCTCCTTGGGGAGGTGAGTTGTAGTGGTAGATGTTGGTTACGGTGCTGGATTCTGCTACATTCATCACGCTGTCCATTTAGCAAATAAATACTTTCTTTTCTTTCTTAAAGAGAGAGTAAGCTTTCTTTGCTAGGTGTGGGGTCCTGCTTGGTTGGGAGCCCTTCATTTGCAATAGGTATGGCGTTATTGCCCAGAAATAAAGTAGGACTGTGTCTCCTCAATGCCTCGATTATGCTGGCTGCTTGCTCCCGGTGCGGGGCTCCAGCCCTTGGCTCGGCCGTGCTCTGCTGTGCGCAGCAACCGAGTCGCATCTCCGGCTACAGCCTGGGGGTGGGGGACCGAGGTGGACGGCTGTGTAAGGGAGAAGCAATGTATAGAGCTGTCAAGTGTGGTACCCTGTTCTCTGATCCTTTTCGATTTGGATCCGTGCCTTTGAACAATAAGGTCTATTTGAATAGGACACTGCAGTTTAAGCAGACATAAAGCAACTCTTTCATGTAACAGCACTGGTTGCCTTGGCTCTTGGCATTGGCTCACAGTGTAGGCAGTGGAAGGATTCAAATGCAGAGGGGACACAGGGAAAGGGAGCGAGAGAGAGGATGGATCCGAGGGCGGAGGGACAGATTTGCGAACCCTCGATATAATTTGTTTTTAGCTGTCAAATAAGCTCATTCAGGGCAACCGGAACAAGCCCCAAGAAGGGGGTTTTGCAGCAAAGCAACTGCAGCAAACGCAGCGCGGGGCGGGGGTTGGGGGCGGCCCCGAGCCGGGTCGGCTGCTGCGCCCTGCTCCGTCCCGGGGGGGGTTTGGGGGGGGGAGGTGCGGGTCGCGGTGCTGCGGGATGGGGCTGCTGCTGGCCGATGGGCGGGCGTTAGGCAGCAGCTTGCAGGGAATTGGGGGGGCGGGGGGGAACGGACGACTTCTGAGGGTGTTTTTTTCTTTTCCTTTTTGTAAAGCTGTAGGGTCACGTAGTTGTTGTTGTTTTTTTTCTTGTCCACCGATCTGCGCATCGTTGCCACGATAATTAAGTTCCTCACTGTATCTTTAAAGACCGCATTTTTTTTTCCCCATCTTGCATGCAGCCGTAGGGACAAATGTCCTAACAGACGCTTTAAAAAAGCACCAACAAGGTGGAGGGGGGAGGGGGGGGAGAGAAGGATGCAGCTCCCAGCCCCGCAGAGGGGCAGCAGCAGCAGGGTGCCCTGGGGGGGGGGGGCACAGCTCGTTCCGGTGCCCAGGACAGGTCACAGCCCTGGAGTGGCTTTTTGCGTTTTGCTTCATCACCAAAATCGTGTCAATATCATCAAGTTGTTTACAAGGAGGGGGGTGGGGGGGGGGTTGCGCTGCTCCCCGGCTGATGCCCTCGTAGCAGAGATGCTGTATGTGTGTCCGTAGGCACGCTGTGCTCGCTGCAAAATGGGGGGCTGCGGGCCCGGTTGCCACGCCAGAAACCTGTGGCGTGCATTAAAAAAACAATGCCTAAACATGCTAAAGCGTAATTTGCGGCTTGGTGGTGGTGGTGGTGGTGCTGGGGCGGGGGCTGGTGGGAGGACTGTGCTGGGTCCAGGAAGGAGAAGCGAGGCAGATCTGCTCGTTGACTGCACGGCAGCCCCTCATGACAGCGCTCGAGCCCCCTCCCAGCATTTAGAGAAAGAGGAGAACAAAGATACAGGAGCGATTAATCAAGTGGCTAATAAAAAAGTATAAATCCCCGGGGGCTGCGCGCCGCTGATGCCGGAGAGCTGGCTCGGAGACAGCCGCCGGGAGGGACGAGCCAGCCCTCCTCTCCTCGCCTCTCCTCTCCCCGAGCTGCTGCCACACTTGGTTCATTCCAGCTGCAGAAGCTCAGAGCCTTCCATGCGGTGGGATTTTTTTTTTCTTTCCCTGAGCTGAAAAAATAAAATAAAATAAAATAAAAAAGAAATCGCAAGCCTGACCTGCTTTTTTTTTTTTTTTTTTTCCCCCCCCCTCTCCCCTCCCCTCTTGCCTTTCTCCTCTTCTTCCAGCCGAGCCGAGGACTATCCCAATCGCAAAGGGGGAGAAAAAGGGGGGAAAATCCACCACCAACCAACCCCCAGCACGCCCCATTCCTGCCGCCCTTTGACATGCAACCTTCCTTGGGATGGGACCGGCCGGGATGCAGCTGCAGCCTCGGAAGGAATTGGGGAAAATTGGGGATCTTGGCTCTGATGACGGTGGAATTGAGCTCCTGGAGCCGGGTGCTGCTGCTCTCCGTGGGGCTGCTGGCTGCCTCTGCGAACGGTGAGTGTGCTGGGGAAGGCTGGCAACTTTGGGGCATTTCCCTGCTTGCTGCTTATAGCCTGGGACTGCTGGTAATCCTCTTTCCAGGGGACTCTGGTGTGTGTGTGTGTGTGTGGATGCGTTTGTATGTCAGCACACGCTTCCCTATAGTGTTGAATGAGTGTTCGGTTTTCTTCAGGCAAGATTGTTGCACCCAGAGGCTGGAGAGAAACTGCCTCAAATGATGTAATACCACATAGAACCCCGTAGTATTTCTCCTTCTCTGATGGGTCAAATAATCTGTGCACGGTTGCTGTATGATACACAAGATGACTGTGAGAAATGCCACTGCTTTCCCCCTGTCTTCCCCTTGCATCTTTATTCGTTATTTCAGTACCCACAGCATTTGACCATAGCTGATAAAACAGGTTTGAATGAAAATGGAAGCACTTTCCTCTTATTCCCCCCCTGCATTTGAACTTGATGCGATGAGCTCTTTGGCCTCAGCATGGTGATTTTTGTGACAAATGCATGCATTGACTTGGAAGAGGCAGACTTCAATTTGGGGGCAGCGTGTGCACGTCTCCTCCCCGGTTTCTGCAGCTGACCTTGTAGCAAAAGCATATCTATGGACTGAAGTTTATTTCTGGTGCAAACAGCAAATATTTAGGGACTGTCCTTGTGTATGTGGGAGGGGGAAGAGTGGGAGAGCTGTGCTTGGCAGCCTTCTTTCAACGCTGCTGCGCCCTGGTTTCCAAGAGTTTCTGAGTAATGTTTGTCTTGTCTGCTGCATCCTAGGCTGGAGGAATTTATGCTTGTGTGTGTGTTCATGTGTATAAAAGCTTTTTTTTTTTTTTTTTTTTAAAATCCTCGTGTTATTTAGAATGCAACACTCATTTTATTATGTAAGACAGACTTTCTCCAAAGAGATTCAGAATAATTAACTGTTCCTCCCGAGTGTTCTTGCAGTGGACCCGAGGAGTTGTGCTAACTGGAAGCATCTATTAGGGAAGGAGGTGGAACCACCCAGCAACCCACAAGCCATAATTAGGGATGAGTATTTATTTTTGGTGATTATTTTTTTTCCCTTTCTTCGGCAGGAGCATTTTGCCTATCCACAAGGGAGAACCGTTCCAGCAGTTTCTGTTGTGCTTTTCTGATACGAATAGAATGATGCAGAGATACCTAAAGAAGATTTATGATGTCAGGTTTTTTGCAGCTCTCTCCCCTTCTTTCAGGCTATCTGTAGCTTTTTTTCACACTAGATTTTCCAGGCTTCTTTCTGTACCTGTTTGTTCAGTATTTAATCTTTTCTTTCCAGGCCCCTGGCTCTGTCCCTGCATTCAGAGTGCTGTTTGATGCCTTCATCCAGTGGTCAGTGCTCTGTTTTTTTTTCTCTGCAAGTAAATCTGCAGAAGCTTTTCAGATGTGAGATTGTCGGTTTTTTTTTTTTTTTTTTTTGTTTTTAATTTGCATCAGAATTAGAGGTGTCAGTCAATGAGGACTCTTTCCTAGCTCTTCCTTTTTCACCAGATTCTGAAATCCCAGTGATGATCTTTTTGTCAAGGTAAGGGTTCCTCTTGGAACCGGTGCTGCCTTGCTGCAGGAGCTCCACAGTGCAGTGCTGGTATCACCAGGCAAACACAACCACCTCAGTGCAGAACCCAGTGCAGTTTTGGGGCTTAACCCCAGCAAGGAAGCTCACTGTGCCCGGGGGCTTCTGCTGCCTTTGCTGGGCAGGCTGTGAGCCTTGGTAGAGCAAAGTTCCTCAGAGACTTCAGTTCTGATCTCGCCAGTTTTTGGGGTTTGTGTGGCTGGTAATAACCACGAGTACCCATAGTGTGGCAGTAGAGCTGTATGTATATATGTACAAAACTACCGGTTAGCGGGTCTGGCCGGCTGAAAAAAAAAATAAGGGAAAGAAATCCTCCTGAGATCACATCAGTTGTGCTGGGCAGAGGTTCTGCTGTCCAACGACGTCCTTCTAAAAAATGGCTGTTTGCTGTGTGTGCTTCATTCAGATGCATGGGGAGGCAAGACGAGGCTCCTGTTGTGCAGCGAGCTGAACCAGCTGCAGGAAGGTGTTCTACCATACACCAAAGTTTATGGTGAACGTGGGAGCTGATGGCAGAGGAAGTGGTTCATGGTTTCCCTTTCTTATTTTGATGGTGTGGGAACTCGATGGCGTTTGGGTTTGAGGAGGGCAGTGGGTCTTTGGCTGAGAGCAACCGATTCATGTATGGCCTCTCAGAAACAAAGTGCATCTTGTGCTGAAATTTCTCGATGGTGGAAACAGGTGGTCTTAATAAGAATGTTTCTGTTCCCTGCTGGGTAATTATTTGGTGTGTGCATTGGCTGAGTGCAGTGGTGCACACATGCAGTTTCTCTTGAAGGCCCCTTCTGAAGGAGGTCTCGATGTCATCATTCACACTGTGCTCTACTGGTCAACATCTCGTTTTGTGCTGCATAACAGAAAGTTGCAGTGGCTTGAAATGTGGCCTCACCAATTTTATCCCGCTGTAATTTTCTATTTTTCTTGACGGAAAAGAGTTTTGGCAAATTCTTCCTTTGAGGAGTAGGAAGCAGCTTATGAATTTTGATGTATGTGTACACATCTCCGTTGTAAACCATCCTTTTATTTTGTTGCCTCTAATCTGCACAGGATGAAGAGTGATTCAGGGATGGTTGCTCTGCTAGGGAAGCAACTTGGCTGTGAAGCACTCAGTGTGTTTTTGTAGGGGGTAAGGATGTGAGATATTGACTCTGAAGCAGTGGAGATGTTTGTGTAGGAGGGAAGGAACAGTCGCTAGCTTGATTACATCTGATTGTGGCACATGATGAAACTACAGTGTTTGATGATAGTAGCTGAGCGTATCGTTTTGATACGAGTCCTACTACCTATCCTAATGGATATCAGTGCTAAATGGAATGAATGATTCCCACTCATTCATATCTTGCAGATGCCTCTTGTTGCAGGAGGGGGAGGTGGTTCTGGCAGATATTTAGAGGGTGCAGCTCTTTGCTTGGGATCAAACTGGCCTGGGGAGGGTGGGCACAATAGAGGGCTTTGTGTTGCAGTTCTCTTTCCTTGCCTTTGGGACTGTAGAGGAGGAGATGCTTGGCCTGGGCTGGATGCTTTCAGTGCGTCACAGTGGGGTGTGATCCTCAGTTGGGTAGGATTGGGCCAATCCTTCCCTCTCTGTGTGCCTGCCCATGTGTACCTGCACAGCTGTGGCACTCTGGTTTGGCTGGAGCACACTGAACTTTCTTACCTCTCCATGGAGGTCGGTGCTCTCGTGAGTTCTTCCTGAAGGATATCTGCATTTGTCACGGCCTTCTCCATGGAAGCATGTGCCCACACAACAGGTAGGGGGGGACAGGGGAAGGAGCCCTCACTGGAAGCACTGCAGTGTGTGGTGCTGCCTTGCTATGTAAGCCCTTGGCAATCAATCGCACTCATCCTTTGTCTTCTCATTCTTCATCTCATCATCATCTCTTCATCATCTCATGATGATCGAGTTCATCATTTCGGGTACAGGAGGCTTTCCTTTGCCATGTGGCTCCCCATTGCCCATCACTGTGGTTTTTGTCGTGGCCTCTCAGTGCTGCTGAAGAACGTCCAAACTCAAGCTCTCCTTGCCGCAGAGCCAACCTGTCATGTCAGATACCTCCTAGGGAAATTCTGTATTCAGCTGGCTGATGGTTCCCAGCCGAGGCAGCCTGCAGTGGTACAGAGGTGGGTGTCTGCTCTGCTGATCCTTGGTGGCTGCCTTCCAGTTGTCTGTGAGTTTCTGTCAAAAGAAGGCAACTGTCAAAATGGGTTCAGGGAGTGTGATCCAGGCAGTCTGCCGTGGATCCCAGTGGATGCGTGTTTGCTAAGGTGATTTAGGGCTCAAGGTGTAGCTGAGCTGTTGCTAGCATATTCATATCATGGGTTGTATTCCTGCTGTAGAGAATGCTTTTTCCTAAACAGGAGTGACTGCCTCATTGATCTGTTTTCAGGGACAAGAAGGGACTTTCAGATGTAGGTACTCACACAGCTTTCAAAGAAATCAAGATAGAGATGCAAAAAATCCCCAACACTCCAGTGATGTTAGCCCCCATAGTTTCTGTGTTTACACAGTGTTTCTGGAGGAGTGAAGTACAGTGCAATTATGGAAATCAATGTACTTTACTTGCTATAAACATGATGCAGTGCAGTAATCTGCAAAATAAATATGCCTCTGCCATGCTATGCAGTGGCTGACTGATCTGATAGTGGTTAATGTGTAACTGGGAAAATCCCATTGATTAAAGAAATCAAATTAACTCCGTTTCAGTCTTTGCTACCATGGACACGGCCAGGATGGAGATAGTGTGCTGCAGCGAGCTCGTGTGCAATGTCCTTATACCTGCCCTGTGTGGAAGTGGAACAGAGGGTTTTTTTGACTTGTGGCTTTCTTGTGTTGCTTCACAGTGGGCTGAATATGGTGTTCCCAGTCTGAGCTACATCCCCTGCTTCAGCCCCTTGCAGGAGTGACTGCAGTAATTTTGTGCCTCTGAGGTGCAGGCATCGCTGCCATGATGCACTGTATGCCACTGCTGTCTGCTGGTGGGAGGAGGAGCAGAGGCTGTGGGAGCCCTGCTGCTGCTGGTCGTGGCTGGGAGGCCCAGATGATTGTGCAGCAGGGAGATGTGGTGAGCTATAGGCTCTCATGGAAGTGCAGGAAGATTTGCAACTGTGAGGTCTGGAGCAGCTATGGTTGCCAGGGAGATGTGTGATAAAAAAGTAATTAAAAAAATTCTCTCCATGTTATTGACTGCAAAAAAAAAAAAAATCTGCATGATTGGGGGCAAGCCTACGGTATTTAGAGAGTGAAGGAAGGGGAATGTCACTTAAAGGGACTTGTGGGTCCCTTCCAACTTGGGATGTTCTGTGATTCTGTGACACCCGTGCAACGTGTTTGTAGTATGGTGTCTGCTGCAACTCTGTGGTGAGCAGAGGTCGTAACCTATGTGTTCATAAGGTCCTGCCTGGAAGAAAGCAATCCAAATGATAACAATCCTGGATGTATTTCTTGAGTGTTAGAGGACTGCAAAGACTGAAGGTGACAGCAGTGCAGCATCTAAAGGTGTGAGGGGCAACCAGCACCACCAGACAACAGCTTTGTACTCATCTGTACCTTTGACTGGGCTTGCTAATAGTGCTGCCAAGCTCTCACCTGGTGTGCTTCAGTGTTCTGGCATTTGTGCCTCTTCCTGAGTAATTTGTGACTTCAACATGCAAGATTCCATCTGTAATAAGAAGGAAATAAACAGCGCATCATATTCCTATTGGCAGGTTTTTTCTTCCCTTCCACTCTCCATGTGAACCTGCTTTGCTGTTAACCCTCTAAGTGAAGGCACTGGGCAGAAAAAACCAGCCCATTTCCCTGTAAGTGCACAGAGGGTACGAGGTGGGACCTGATGTAGAAAGCCTTGCCCAAGGTCAGCCAGCATGTTCCTAGCAGAACTGAGGACAAACTTGAGGTCTCCTCCTCCTGTTACTGCAGCACATAAGTGCCATCCTGTTGCTGCTGAGATAGGAGATGTTTTTGAGATGTCTTCTCTCTGAGGATGAGGTCTCAGCTGTATCTGCACTGTGAATGTGAAGGCATTTTACTGTAGTTACATTGAAACAGAACAATTTCTCAATCCATTTATCAAAATGTCTGCAGTTCCCATTTCAAGGCAGATAAAACAACAATGAATATCAATAAAGGTGTCTTTATCCAGGCCATTTAAAAATGAAAGAAAGAGAAGATTGGTTCCTTTGGCCTCTGGCTTGTGTTAGCACTCTGGAATGCTAAGTGTGTTGTGTCCTAATGAAATGGCTTCATTTAGGTTCGATCTGCCTGCCTTTGTGCCACAGGTGTTGCTTTTGACATAGGAATTCAGCTGTTTCTTAGGCTGTCAGTCAGATGTGGACCAAGGAGAACATCTCTCTGCCCCAGTCCCTAGCTTGGTAATCATGGCCCCACCAGCATCCAGAGCCAGGTGCTGCAGGAGATGCAAGAGCACTGAAATAAGGAGACTGGAAAGGTGAATTAATGATAGCCAGAGAGCTGCCCACCACTGGGGGTTTTATGGTTCAGTGCCCTCCTGTTATTTGTGTTCTTCCTCTACTTGGAGAAGTCATCGCAGCCCAATTCCTGCTGTTTTCCATGGCTCCTGGAAGTCCTTGAGGGCGTGAGCTTTTGTCCTTCTGTTTCACTTCCATCTCTGTCAGGTGGGGGTGAGCAGAATCTGCAGAATCCTGAAATGATTTACAGATTTATTCTGCAGAGAGATCCGGGTATGTTTGTGATAGGCTTTCAGCAGATACAAATTGCGCTCTGTTGATTAGCCTCACAGGTTTTGTGCTCTTGGTTCTCTGCCTTGATTGCATGGAGTGAATTCAATCATTTCACGTACAGTTTGGGATTAATTGGGAACGATGTTAAGGTGAAAGTTGTCTGTTTGCTGCTGAACTTCAAGAAATAAAATACTCGTGGCAAAAAGTCAGGGATGTAATGCAGTTTCTGTTCCAGCACAGGTTGCTTGGCTCTTTCTGTAGGTTGTGGTGTATTACTTGCATGGGTTTTTTTGGACGTCTGTATCCACATTTGAGCATTTTTTGTGAAAGGCTGCAGCACAGCATTTACAAGAGTTGTGTGCTCCAATGGAAGGGAGGGTAGGAGACCTGCAGCAGACCCAGAATTTGCCAAAAGCATCAAGAAATGAGGTGCTGGTCTCTAACAAAAGCAGAGTATTGACAGGGGAGGGAGGCTGGGTGTTGAGGTTTGAACCCTCTGCAAAAACTCATTGGCTCCAAAGCAGTTGTTCAGTCTGTGTGAGCTTCAGCTTGTACAGAATGGATAAAACAGTGTTACCCACGTGTGATGGAGATGGAAGTTGCAAGGAGTTTGGAAATAGAGAAGTTGTTTCCTGATCTGGGTGGCTCTTGTTAGTATTTGAGCAATTATTTTGTTAAAGCACTGGAAGCCATTTGATGGGTTTTTTTTCTTTTTTTTTTTTTTAATAGAAAGTTTGTCAAAGACCTTGGTTGTGTAATCTCTTGGATATTGTTCCAGTTCTGCCCTCACTCTGCTTTTCTTACTTTCCCAAGCTTGAGATCTAATGGCTTGTAAAGGGAATTCTTTTTCTCTGTTCTTTGAGCTGAAGTGAGCAATTCTAGCTGGCGTTTTAAGCATCTTGCAAAAGAGCCAGTCTTGCAGTTTGAAAACGTAAGGATGTTCTGGGTCTCGTTCTGTTCCTCAGCCATTCCTCCTTTGCATTTGTCTCTCCATTATCTTCAGCAGGATTCTTTGCTCCTCTCGTTGCTACAGGGCCAGGGAGGATCTGGTCCTTTGTCAGATAGATGTGATGCTCGGTGAGCAGCCATTGCCAAGCTGGGGTACAGAAAATGGCAGCTCATTTCTTCTACAACAAAGGCACGATTCAGTATTCCCTTCCCATTTGATACACTGAATAATGACATCAAGAAAAACATATATCCTTCCAAAAAAGAAATCTATTTCCTCAGAAGGATAATGAGCTTTCCCAAAGCCAGTGTCGTTTTACAAGATGCTACCTGCATCGTGCAGCATATTGTTTATATCCCTCAATCGTATTTTTGTCTCCATTATGGAAAGGTTAGATGCTGGTTGTGGACCCTGCACATCTGTCAGCCACAATCCTGGGTTGTTTCCATTAAAGTTAAGCACCACTTGGAAAACCTCTGCGTTAATGATGAAAAGAAGCGTCCACCTGCTGAAATAATGAGCGTTTGAAGGGTAGGGAACTTCTCCCTGATTGCACTGGCAGTTCTTCTAAAGCTGAGTTTAACACAGCCTCCATAGGAACCAGTCCTGGGATGGGCTGAGAAGAGGCTGAAGCCTCTGCAGGGCTCTTTCTTTCCCCTAAGGCTCCAGCTCTGCTTCTATGAGCTGTGAGGACTCTCATCTTTATGAAAGATGATGGTAAAGCAATTGTGTTGGAGTTTCAGTGTTTTGGTGCAGGGTGTTTTAATGAAAATACATCTTAAAAAAAACAAAAAACTGGCAGGTAGGCATTTGTTGAAGGAACAATGTGTGAAATGGTCCCCACGCTGCAGACATTGTTTTGCTTAAAGCCTGGAGCTAAAGCACACTGAAACCATCCTGGTTTGTGTGGCTTTTTTTTTCTTTTTTTTTTTTTGAATGAAATTCTTGGGCCTTCGTGGTGAAGGCAGCTGTAGTAGCTGGTGTCTCAGACCCGCAGATCTTTCAGTGCTGGAAGGTGGTGTTTGCTGTACCTTTGGCAAGAGGGCATCAGAAACGGTCCTGAAGCTCACGCTGTCATCATCTCTTCATAAATAGCTGAATCAATTCTAACTGATGGAAGTCGGCTTAGCAACAGCGAGTGAATTCACTGAATTTCAGGTGCTCCAGAAAATGATGTTTTCTGGGAGGGTCTGTGTTTGTTCCTGCTAAGTGCTGTGATAGACTTAAACTAGAGAGCAAATTATAACCTTAATTTTTTTATTTATTTTTTGCCTAGGAACCTGATGCTGAGGGCTGTCGTGGGCAGGGTTTTTCCTTTTCCATGACTGCATTTAGCAAATGAGGCTTCTTACAAAAAAAAAAAAAACACCCAATCTGAACCTACAAGTCGATGCAATTCACCCCTTGTTAACTCTTTGATTGAGAGCTATGTAAATTGAAGAAGAAAGGTATTGATCTGCTTTTGGGATTGAAAACTAAGATTAAATAGAAAGTGCGAGAGTGAAAATGAGTTTTTAAATGAACGGACAAGCTGAAAGAAATATAAAATAGTACAATATACTGGAAATAAGTTCTGAGGCTTTGGTGCTTAGCATGGATGGAGGCCACAGAACACAGCAAGTGTATGGAGGTGCTTTGGGAGTTGCACATTGTGTGGAACTTCCTAAATTGGATCAGAACAAGAGAGAAAGCAGCCTTTATCTTAGTTCCAGAGTGTAGGTTGATTGCTGGTGTTACGTATGGACACTGAAACCTGTTGTTTAAAAGGAATGAAACTTTGGATATGACTGGAGTGTTTCAAACGGTTGCTTTTTTTTCTGCATCTGATTCATTAGAAACCTTTTGTAGCTTTTTCTTCGTTAGTCCGTGTCACCACTTCTGCTTTGGGTGAGTTGTGTTTTTCTTTTTTTGCCTCGTTTGGCAAAGTGAATTGTCCACACTGCACAGACTTTACTTCTGGTGACTTTCATTGATTGCCCAAGGTGAGAAGCTGGCATTCGGTAGTAAATACAAAGCACAGCTATACTTAAAGGATGTGAATGTGAAAGTGCTGCTAACAGAATCAAATACAGAAATGGATTTATATCCCAACAAAAATTCCCAAGAGAAATTGCCTTCTGTTTGCTTCTTTTTGTAATTCAAATACCATAATAGAAGAGCAAGCTGTTACAATGCAAACGCCTGGCAGTGTGTTTTGTTGGAAGATCTCAGTGCACTTAGAAATGTAGAGCACATTTCTTTATTGAGTGCAGTAGAAGAATGAAGTGGAGTATGTGCTTATTCAGAATGAGGGCTTTTTATTTTATTTTTTATCCAAAGGCTTAAGATCTTGGTCAGTACTGCCAGCTAACTTGCTGGTTATGGCTTTAGCTGAGTATTTGAAGTCTGTTCTGTGTCATTTTCTCCTACAGAACTTCTGTCTCCTTTCTTTCTGAGCTCCTGGTGCTGGAAAGGACCGGTGGCTGCCCTGCAATTACCACAAGCAGTTGCAAATTGGTGCAGCTCCTGGCTTTCCAGGGAATTGCAAACAGGTGAAAACATAACCAGGTTGCTCTGTTGACATTTAAAGGTTTAAGCCAGAAGTAGAAACATAGTGGGAAGGCAAAAAAAACCACAAAAAATGCTTGCAACTCCATGTGAGCACGGGGCAGGCTTGCTTCTAAATAAGGCTCTATACCCACTGTGTTTCTCCCTTTGGACTGTTAATTCTCCATCAGTATAACAACGAAATTGCTGATATTGGGGGAACTCATAGCTGGGCCAAAGGTTTCTCCTGGGACAAGTGGCCTTGAAGGGAATGTTTTACTTCACAGGTGGATGCTTCGTATCTAATAAGGCAAATAACACCACAGGTACCGTGGGTCATCTTAATTAGCACCTTATAAATTGAGGGAGTAAAACTTCTGCTTGTGAATGGAGTCTGGCTGGGCTTTGTGTGGATGCTTTTGACAGGTTGGTTTCCTTGTTGTGGATTTCCACGTCGCTGATGAGCTGAGCTGAGCTGAGCTGTCAGGTGTAGAACACCAAACCTGCAGGAGAATGACACAAAGCTGAGCAGTGTGAGGCTGGCTGTGGTACTTGTGAAGGATATCTGGGCAACCAAAAAGCCGTGAAGGGAAGTGGTGGGAGAACCTGGTGAGGCTGTTACTCGCACTGGAGGCAGCGTGAGGAGAATATGCATTAATTGGTTAATGGTTGTGGAGGGCTTTGAAGATGGAAATAACTGTATAAGTGCTTGGTGTGATTATTATGCTGACAATGGCAACGTAGAGGAGTGGTGGTGCTCAGGGAGCAGTCAGAATTGATTAAGAGATGATCTTGAAAGGGAAAGTTTTGAAGGGAGAAAATTGCATCCCTCGAGAAGAGGCCACTGGGGCTGGATTTGGGATAACTGATGGTGCTCAGAGCTGAGCAGGTGATGTCACAGAACGGATGGTCTGCGTGAGTTCCTCAGTTTCATCAGGAGATCAGGAAGGGCTGGAGGGGAGCATGGTCCCTTTGCACAGAGCACAGCCTGGAGCTGGGGCTGTCAGATGGTCCCAGCTGTGTTTAACACCAACACAAATGATGCTCGGAGCCGTACCGCTGCGTTTGGATGCGTGATGTAGATCTTTGTACAAGAAACATCTCCTCCCACTCTTTCCCCATTTACGTGAGGAATCTTACACAGAATCCCTTGCTCTGGTTTCACACCAATACGCAGAGATACCAGCGTGGCACATCCTCAGCAGTAGCTGTGCTGAAGCCAAGCCCTGCTCCCTGGCTGAGCTGTAGCTCACTGCCCTTGCTGATGGGATTCCTGCTCTTTGTTCATTGTTAAAAGGTTCAGGGTTCTCTTTTTCTGTGTACACTCCTTGCATCAACAAACTGCCTGGCTGAACGCCATCTCCGGGGGTCAGTAGAGCGTGGAAACAATCTCTCGTGTTGTGCTCCAGGCAGACCCGTTTCTCTGCTTTGTTCTACACAACGTTTCCAGATGAAGCAGTCATTGTGATGCTCTTTGTCACCCTGTTTCCAGGGAAGATGGTGAAAGCTGAAATTTGACTAAAAGGTGCTGAGGTGTGCAGTTGGTAATGCAGTAAGTCAGGTTCCTCATCAGCATTGGCCGAGCAAAGTTCTGTTTTACTCACATTGTCTGGCATTGCATCCACTGCTGTCTGCTCACTGTTGGATCAGATGTGTATGGAGGGATGTGTGTCCCATCTGCCTCCAGCTAGAGAACTTCAGCTAGCTCAAAGAGAACAGTGTTGTTAAGATTGCTGGTACAAAATACTAAAGGAAAAAAAAATCATTTATGTATCTTTAATAAACAGAGACATCTCCATTTACTTTGATACTGCTTAGATTATTTAGCATTAATAGCAGGGATTTTCTTAGATGGTTATTAGAAGTGGATGTATTCCTGCTGTGTTTAACAGAGATACTGACATCATTTTGTCTATCTGCTTCTGCAGTGATTCATCTTAGAGCAGCCCCTTAACACAGGATGATGTAGTTTTGCTGGTTGTGCCATCTCCGAAACGCTGGTGCAAATCTTCTGCTAAAGGCCTGTCCTGTTCTCCAGCTTGCTTTGGTTCTGTTTAGATTGTAAGCATTTCAGATAATAAAGTGGTGTATAAATCTGCTGGGGTAAGTGCTTCTAAAGTAGCTGAGAAGGATGGAGCACGCACCTGGGGAAGGCAGCGCGGCACAGTAATGTCTCTGATAACCCGACTGGGAGGTGTGCTGTGATGTTCACAGTACAGCTCAAGTCCTTACCAGCTACGCCCCGGGTAGTGTGATTTTTTTAGGTTCCCCTTTTGATAGCAGTCTGCTTTTAAAATACAAATCTGATAAAGGTCTTGAAGCCTGAAGTCCCTGCTGTTCCAGGGCAGGGGACAGCCTGTGTCAGGTCAGCTGCCGTGCTGCCCTGTCCTCCTGTTAGAAGCAGGGAGCTTCAGCCTCTGGGGACGATCTGGCAGCTGCTGCCATGACCCATGTACTCACTGCAGCAATTTGTCTTAACCCAACAAGGCATTACGTTCCAGCAGTTGAAGTCTCTGGCCTCTCAACATGTCAGGGGCTGCTGTGCAGCTGTAAGACAGACATATGTGCACTGTCATGTTCTTGTGATTTAAGTTTTGCCCTGCAATGCCTTTTGATGTTACCTGAAATGGGATGTTGTCTTTTTTTTTTTTATTGTTTCAGGACGGCATATCAGAACTGCTTTGATCTTGCTACTGGAATTGTATGCCCTTTTGAGGTTCAATCATGAAATGTAAAAATAAGTCTTTTCAGCTTTATTATGTCTTTTTTCCCCTTCCTTCTAAGGGAGGTTAGCTTGGTATTGAGGAAGGGAATGTACAAGCAGAGATAACAACCAGCATCCCATCTATACGGATGGGGCAGTGATCCGCTCAGTCTCTGCCCAAACTGCGGCATTTTGGCCAATCCTTGGCTTCAGACAGTTGTGGAAGGGCTTGGGGAGCCTAGAACCTGGCCAGGGCTTCAGAAATATCATTGAACAAGGAAGCGTTGAGCAGGTTGTGTTCATCTATGGCGGTACTTTCCAGCATTTTGGATGTGTTGTCCTCAACATTTTCAGTGGAGGTGCCTTTATTGTGTAATAATGAATTATTATATTATGATATGAAGTAGGTTGTTATTTTGGGAAATGGAAGAACTGCCATCCTTTTGTGTAGGGTTTTCTGCATCTAGGGTGTGTTTGTCACTTCCAAGATGTGTTGGAAAAGCTTATGCCAGGACACAGAGATGTGATGGGACTGTAAGATTTTGATGGGAAGAAGTAATGCCTTGGAACAGGAGGGGTGACTTAGCTGGATTTGGGAATGGTGCGTTGGGTTTGTGATATCCCCACAGTACTGTGCAAATCTGCTGTAGTATGGAACTCGTGTCCTGCTTTGGATTTGAGACCCATGCTGTAAGCCTTCTGGGATTTGGCAGAAGGGGTGTGAGCTAGATTCAGATAAAATGTGTGCTCTTTGCCCTTGTGTTCTTCATTTTGTGTGTTCACAGTAAAAAGGCACTGGCTATCAGAGATGTTAATCATCCCCTTGATGATGTTCTCGAATCCAGTGGCTTTTGATTAAAAGTTATAGTTAATGGAATGTCTCTGCATTATTTATTACCCCGTGGGCTTTGATATAAGACTGCAGGTTAAGTTAAAACTATGAAAAGGTGAATGCTTAGGGAAACAGGGCTTAATTTATGAAGTATGAAGGTACTTTCCCTCTGCGTTCACTTGAATTGAGTGAACAAGAGAATGAAAGGCAGCCTATGGGTAAACTGATTTCTGATAGCCTGTAAAGATCCAGAAGTCTGCTATGTAAGAAGGCACAGTCACTTGCAGATAAATAATTCAGAATAGTAAAGCTTAGGAAAGGGAGCCTTTTTCTTAACATAGATGGCAGACCAAGCAACGCTTAAAAATATATTAAAAAAAAAAAAAAAAGAAAAAAGAAAATATTGGTTTGAAGATCTTCCTGTGGTGAAGGTGAATGATTCTGAGCAGTGCGTAGAAAAATTTGGGAAGTTACTGATGCATGAGCAGAATCTGGCCCTGGCATTTCAGCCTGGAAGGGAATGTGCTCGTCTGCAGGCATGGATTTCAGTTTTATGGTGGAAGGTGTATCTTCTGTTAATCTGTTTCCTTGAGTAGGCTAGAACAACACAGACCAGAAACACTTGTTCCTAAGTAACAATAACTACAGAAAGTGATGATACAAAGCACTGCTGCATTAAGGAGAAGGCAGCCGTGTATCACCACCAGCCACTGCTACTGAGAGCAACTCAGTATATATGGCTGGATATTTGTTCCTGGAATTGTGCAGTGACCATACATCAATGTTAGCTAAATTAGTTTTTTCTTTTGCTGAGAAACAAAGGGCACGGAGTTCCATTTTAGGAAATACTTCAGAAGTAAATTCTGTTTTCTTCTCTCCTAAGAGTTGCATCCTAGAGATTAATATCGAGTGAATCTGAGCGGTTAAAATGCTGCTTTGATTTCTACCAGATCCAGGTAGCTTAAGGAAATGGAAGTAGGCGGGAGATGTTAACCAGCCTTGGATTTTTGTCTTTTGTACAGTGAATGGGTACATTTGTACCATCAGACAGCATCTTATACGACTACTATTATTACCAGAAGTTCCAGTTTCTGAGTTCTGGGGCGCTCTGCCCTTCTCTTGGCACGATGCTGATGGGTTCCATGCGGAGGGGTTTGCAGCTTTCCCAGCTCAACAAGCAGGAGGCAGTCAGGGCTGTCCCTGGCTGATCTCTGTGCCCAGTCATGTTAAGTTCTGTGGCATATAGATCAACTGTGTGTTATAAAACGCTGCAGGCAGCCCTTATTTCTGCTAGAAATACGCTTCCTCCGTGAGCATCATGCAAGGTAAATGTTTCATCCTTTTCCTTGTGTGTATGGACTGGAAGTGAAGCTGATCTATGTGTATATCTTGTGTATATGGTCTAGAAGTGCTGCAAGCTGAGCGGGGTGAAGCTGCCTTAAGCTCTGTGTTGAGGAGGTGGTGGTTGTGCTGCTGGGAGGAGATGCTTTTCCGCAGAACCCCAGTCCTTCTGCTGATGCGTCTTTTTGGGTTGTGATGTTTTCCTCTTCCACAGATTGAGATCTCTTTGGTTGAAAGGCTCTGTCCGCTGAGCAGTGCCAAGCCTTTTGTCCTTGTCTGCAAACCGAGTGCTACCGCAATAAAATTACACTGATGCACTCATTAAAAAGATACACCCTCGTAATAAACCACTTTCCAGAATTGAAAATGGCAGGCTGCTTTGGCAGAGCACGGGTTGGAATTAGCTCTGTTCTCAGGCTGCCCATCTCCATCACAAAATAGGACAGCTGCCCGCAGACGCATCTCCGCCGATGAGTTTCACATTGCTGTTTTACCTCCAGAAAGTGGGAGTCTGTGAGTGACAGCATTAGCAGGGGGAGGTCTGCACAAATATTTACACCGTGATGCTGGAGTCGAGCCGTTAGCTGCCAGCGTTCACCTTTCTCGTTGTGGCTTTTGGATGGAGAGTGGCAGAGGGGGATGTGGGGTTGTTCTGGAAGGGCACCAGGTGTGTGACAGCCTGCAGGGAGCGGGGGGCAGTGAGGGAAGTGTTTTCTGCCAAAGGTGAATTCGTCTAAACTGCATAGCACTGAGTGGCATTGTCCTTTTAAACCTCTCTGTTTGTTCGTGCTTCTGGGCCAAAGGGATAAAGAGAATTGTTTCTGCAAGTATTCAGAGGAGGAATGGTGTGTTTCCTTGTCATGTACTTCAGATAAGGTTTTGTCAGTCAAGCCTGAGCTGAGCTAACTCATACCTGAAAACAAATTACAGAGCATGCATAAATTCTCTTGGGCCTCCTGGATCTCTTTCCCGTGCCTGCTGACTTTTCCATCAGTGTCCAACACAAACGAAGCTCCCCACTATCGCAGCTGATGAAGTATATATTGCTTTTCAGATTGTCAGCTTTTGGAAAACTAATTTTTCTTTGCAATGAGCAGCTTCGTTAGCTATGTGCATAGCACATCTTGGTCAGAATCACGAACGTGCAATTATTTCAGCAGATTGATTGGATATGTCATAGAGCTGTGTCCTAATTTTCTCTTATGTATTTGTTTTTATTCAGCTAGGTTTGAGGCCTTATTCTTTGCTTTAATCACTAATTATGCAAGGATAGCATAAATTTATATTGATCTTAAGTCTTGTTGTCTTTCCTCTGACCTTGGAAACATTTGGAACGCAGCATCTCTGACCTTGAATTTACTTTCTCAGGCAGTGCTGGTTAATGATGGTTTAATACCATCAGGAAAAGGAGAGAGACAGCCTCTGTAATTTCCCACTTTCCTTCAATTGTTCTGATGATATTTACTTACAATTAAGATAAAACATGTGCAGTAGATAGAGATTCAACTGCCGCATTGCCTACTGTGTGCCAGTCTGGTGAAGAGAAGAGGCTGGGATTGAATTCTAGAGGACTGGAAGTGATGGACTTTTGGCAGTCTGAGTCACTAAACCAAACCCAGCTGAATTTTATCCCTCTGTGCCATTCCCAGTCCTGTGCTGGCACCTGGCTTACACATCCTGCAAGGAAATGGAGCTGAGGTGAAGGAGGGAAGAAGGATTCGCTCTTGTATTCATTTATCTTGACAAACTGCACTGAGAGAGGCAGATGCCAGGTGCTGCAGCAATGCAAAGTACTGGAGTCTGGCCTTGTTAATGAGTTATGTGCCTAGCTCAGCTTCAGTCCCCCGCGGATTATTGGGCTGTCGTAACTCTGGCTGATGTAATAAACATGATACAAAAAGAGTCCCCGGGTAGTAAATATGATTAACCATTTTAGATTCATGAAGGTGTGAGCTCCATCCTGCAGAGACAAGTTTCACTAAGCATTTTTGCACCAAAGTAGGTCAATTTAATTGTAATTGGCTTTAATGAGCCTTACTCTGCAGTTCTTTACCTGTAGCTGGTTGGCACTCAGAAGTGTAAATGCCATTGCTGCCTTGAAAAAAGCTATGAGAAATCAAAGAAGCGATTTCTAGTCTGATTAATTTCATCTCAGGTGATGCATAAGCAGGATGAGCAAGGCAGGATCCATGAGAAAAGCCAGCCCACACGTAAGCAGTGCTGTAGGATAAAGGTGAAACTTTGCTTTTGGTTTCACAGCAGTTGCTTTGCAAACCGTCTGCAGTTTCATTTTGGTGTGGCTGAGTGGGGGATTATTGCATTACAGCTGCAAAGAGAGATCCAAGTTCGTATGAGTGAATTTGTCTTTGTGCCTCAAAAGACGTTCTGGTGAAGTAGCAGTGAAGAGAGAAAAGCACTAAGGAGAATTTGTCATTTAGGCTGTCTCCAGCACGTATTTATGTACTAGTTTCCCTTGAGAGAGAGGAAAAAAAACTCTTATATATCCGGAAATTGTGCATCATGGCAGTTGATCTTTATCTTTGGGATGTAGTGCTGTGGGGAAGGAAAAATTGATGGAGGGAGGCTTGAAGTATTTAGCTGGTGGATGTGGGATGGGGCTTCTGCCTCAGCTGTGGAGTCAGGGCAGTGCCATAGGAATGTGGCCCATTTGCTGTGTGTTTAGCCTGCACCCTCAGCAGGTTGTGATGACTCCAAGCTGTGTGATGTGGTCAGTGCTCCCGAGGGATGGGATGCCATCAGAGAGACCTGACAGGCTGAGCAGTGGGTCCAAGTGAGCTCATGAGGTTCAGCAAATCCAAGTGCTAGGTCTGCAACCTTGACAAGCTGGGGGAGGTAAGGATTGAGCACAGCTTTAAATACAGGACGTTGTGTCTGGGGTCTGAGCTCATGCAGGGAGGACAAACAGGTGCACCTGTAGGTGCTAAGCTGGTGTGTTCATCATGACCAGGAATTCCTGGGGAAGAACAAATTCAGTGGGAAGAATCCTACATGACCTGTTTCGATGGAGATGATGTTGGATTTGTATTGTGCACCATTTGACTTGTACTTTTGTCTTCTCTTTCACCAGCCCAGAACTGCAGTCACATTTTGCATGGCCCGAATGGGACAATACAGAGTCCAGGCTTTCCATATGGATATCCAAATTATGCAAACTGCACGTGGACAATCACTGCTGAGGAGAAGAACAGGATACAGCTTGTTTTCCAGTCCTTTGCATTAGAGGAAGATTTTGATGTATTATCTATCTACGATGGGCTGCCTCAGCAAGGGAACCTGAGAACAAGGTATATTGTCTATTATAGAGATGTTTATAAACCTATTCCTATTTCTGCCAGTAGGATTAAATGCATCCAGCAATAAACTGGGGTTCTTCATGAGCAGTTCTTACAGCTCTTTTGCTTTATCTCTGATAAAGTTTGATATGTTTCTCTGAATGCCTGACAGTAATGATTTATCAGAAGTCATTCTAGATATCCAGAGAAGTTAATTAGAAAATGGAGCAAGAGGGAAGCAAAGCTAATGTGCAGAGGAGCTTCCTTCAATCCGAAGGAGATTCTCTGAGTGGGAGGATGGATAATGGGCTTCAGTTTATATCTCTGCCAAATGCTGTGTGGGGAATTACCCAAATTACTGAATTTGTGGCTTGCCCATCAGCTGGACTGGGGTGATATTCTCTCACTTCTGACTGAACTGATGGATCTTTAGGGGTAAGGAGTTATCGAGTAAGATAGTTTAGTAAAAGACTCTCCATGGAGTTTGATTTCTAAGGCTTCAGAGTACCATCTTGAAATTAATGAAAAGTTAATGAGAGGCTGATTATGGAAAATAATGCATTGCTGTATAGCAGCTGTTAAATGGTATCCCAGTTTTCTGCACTTGGAGGAGTAATGACTCCTATGTGTTGTTGACAATAAGACTATTGTTGTGTGATGGGGTGTCTGATTGCTGCTGCTATCTGATAGTGATGTGCTCAGAGAGGGACCAGTGGTGGCATCTAGTGTTAAGGTTAGGATGCTGGACATGGACAGTTCTGGAAGTTTTACTTCAAACTATTTTAGCTATGGGTCCTTTGACCTCAGTATCTTCTCCAACTGTAAAATCTGAATTAGAAACACTGGTGAAAAATCAGCTTGTTATGTGCAGTTATGTAAGATAATCTTCATCTAGCAACCATTCTTGAGAACCATCCTAATTATGGGACCTCATCACGTAAGCAGAAGGTAAGGTAGTGCTTTGCTTCAGATAGTATGTGAAGGATGCCTACAGCTAGTGTATAATTCTGCTGATGAAACTTCACATGCATCTCTTGCCCTTAGGAACCCCCAGTGAATGGCTCTGCTCATCAGCAGTGCCAGCTGTTTCCTTTTGCCCTCTGCCTGTCAGTGGGAGGTTCTGCTGAAGAAGCAAAATCCACGAATGAAATGAATTCAGAAGTGGGGTCGTGGTGGAGGAAATCAGTAGGACGCCGTAGAATAATTGTGCCCAGCTACTGCCCTGAGCTGCTCTTAAGCATGATGTGTTATGGACAGAAGTACCAGCAAGGGTGGCGTGATACAGCCCATTGGGACAACAAACTGAGGTGCAGCTTGGCTGCTGCCTTTTAATGTGTGGTCTTGCATTTTTGGGGAAGGTGCAGGAGACAAATCAGATCCTCCCTCTGCATCACTGATGGATGTTTTGCACAACTTGAGTTGCAGGAGCACAAAGCAACGTGAGAATTTCATCTCTAATATGAGCAGAGGATACATTCAGGTAGCGGTGTGCCACGAGGAAAGTGAAATAAACAGAAAAAGGTATTGTGGAAGTTTTCTAGAGAACTGAAAGCACTTGCAGGGGGCTTACAGAAGTAAGTGAGATTTGGGCTCATACATGATGGACACTTGTGTTTTCTCCTGTATGTTTTTAGATTAGTGATTGCAAAACTGGATCTTGCTCCTCTGTGCTGTTTGCTGTCTGATCTCTTTGTTCAGCTCATATTTTTTCATACATCCATTTTACTTCATTAAGCTCCGAAGCTGTCGCCCAACATTGGACTTTTTTTTTCTTTCTTCATTTTTTTTTCCCCTTTGGCTATCAATTTTTTTTTCTTGGACTGCTTTCCAAACGTAGTCTATTCATCACTGAATTGCAGCACCTGAAGATGGATGACCACGCGTCATTCATCAAAGCTGGTGCTACCAGGAGGTGAGCCATAATAAGCTGTAAGCAAGCACACAAAAGGGAAAGAAAAGCTGTTTCTATAGAGAAGGTAACTGCTTTGTTCGCTGTTGTTCAAGGCCTATCAACAAAACAGTTAACAAAGACAGGAACCGTGCCTCCCTGCTTCTCCCACTCAAGCTTGTATTGTTGAGCATCGTTGATTTATTTCAGTAGGTCTTGACTGGGAGAACTGAGTGATCTGGGTAGAAATGAGTGGTTTACGCGTTGATGTGCTGAGAGATGGAGGATGCTAAAATTTTCTCAAAACCCTGATATTCCATTTAAGGCACATGTTGCTAAGAGTCCCTCCGGTCTGATGTCTCAGTGTCATGCCTATGCCTTTTGCCTGTGAATTCCTAAGGAAGGGTTAATAATTACCTTCATCGTGTGCTGGCAAACACCCTGTTGTCTTACAATTTAATGTGGTGTGAAAGTTCCCTAATAGAATAAGAGCAGACTTAATCCAATGAGACATTTGCTAATAAACTGCTTTACTGTATATTAGGGAATTTGCACTGCGTGTTTGTGATGACTGTGTGAATATTAAATGTGTTTCAGTGTCTTAATTTAGACGTGCAGGGATCTTGCCATCTCTTGCTATGACTTTACTGTGGTTGGTAAAATGGGAGCTTGCTTCAGAGCCCTTCTTCAGCCTCTTAAATGATTCTGCTTTTTCCCCTCACTGTGGGGCTTCTATCAGTGAAAGCACCACAAGCAAGGCACCCTTGTAGCAGAATCTTCCTTGGATCCTGAGAACGTGGAAGAATGCAGATTTTTCTCTCTTTGGCTTGCATAGGAGAGCTGTGTTCTCAACCATCAGATTTACAGCTTCTCTTTGGGGCTGCACGAGGCTTTCCTTCTCCTGAGCTGCATGTGCTCACCAGACCAAGCTGGTCCAAACTGCCATCCATCGAGTCCCTGATCTGCCACTGGAGGTCGGATCTGAAAACTGCAGTTGCTCAAGAATACTTGTTGTGAATTCCCATTGTGCTTCGCTGATTGCCATTGTGCAGGGATGCTCCAATCAGGTTCCATTCCTGATTGCTTTCCCACCGCGCCGGGCTTAGCAGCTCAGCAGAGACCTGACTGAAATTTGAATATTTGGAGTTATTTTTGGATCTTAGATTGCTGTGGGATTTGGGAGCTGCTTTGCACCTTTTCATATCTGACTGTGGGGACGTGATGTAACCAGACAGCAGCTGACAAGAAAGAAAGAAAGTGGAGAAGTGAGGCCACGTGCCATCTTCAAACGTTTTCATCGGATGCTGCTGATTTGTAGGGTGATCTTAATGTAAGGATCTTAAATTAGTTGCTAACTTAGTGCAGGCCTGAAACTTCAAGTAATTAAGATGATGGGAAAACCTGTTTACAGTGTATTCAGTAAGTCGGTCGTTTCACATGTATAGTCCTGTTTTTTGTGATGGAAGTTGTGGGGTTTACACTCAGAATAGGACTGAGCACTGGAGAAAATCAGATTTGTTCTCTTCCTTCTATAAACTCTTAAAAATATATATCCAGGAAAGGCAAAGGGGTAGAATGTGCAGTGGTTTGTTGAAGGGAAGAATGTCAACAATATGTAGTTAAAAAACATCTCTTTGGCCGTATTTAATTGGTTGCAAGATAAAATATTTTGTTTGATCTTAGAATTGTCAGATAAGAGGGATAATTGGGGGAAGGAAATCTGAAAGTTTTGGAGAGCTAATGGGGTAAATGCGACAGCATTTAGGGCTGTTTGTGTTCTCTGCATCTATATTAGGTCATGTTATCATATGGGTGATAAAAGCTGATGGTGGAATTGGGGCAGGAGGATTTTTGGACTGGAATTTTGACCAGATATGGCTGTTCCTGCTGTGTGCTCAGTGCAGGGGCTCTCTGTGGCTGAGCCTCAAAGCATTGCTGTCTCCAAACCACGAGTGGTTTGCTTTCCCACTAAACTGCTGATTGATGGTGTTTATGGGTGAAAATCCATTAGAAATCCTTGACAATGACTCTTGCTTCATATTAAGGTAAGCTGAGCGCAGAAGGATTGTCTATAATTAGGTAACATCTAATAGATTTGATTAAGACTCCACCTACCACCAATATTTCCCCACTAGAGCGTGTCCTGTAGTACAACATCTCAACGTTTCTTGAGCACAAGGACTTCAGGCTGAGCATTAATGGCATTTAGACAACAGAAGCAGAGTGTTGTGAGGTCTGAATGTGATCTTATGACTGCAGATCCTGCAGTGCCCAGAACTGGTGTTCCAGGTAAGATACATGGACAAGGTGAGAGCTGTAATGGCTCTCCTGGAATTGCTCCTTTGCCTTATCGAAGGTGTTTTGCTACTGAATGTCTGATAGTGGGGAAAGTTGATCATCTTTTTATGCATGTGGTGTTCAAAACAATACGGTCGTGGATGTTTGTAGTCCATGCAAATCATTGCTGTAGACATGGGGTGTTCATTCTTTTAGCAGGAGTGGCAGTTTACAAAGGCAGTGGGCGACCTTCTGGGGTCAGAGCAAGGGAGATGAGTTTGAGAGTTTTGTCTTTAGCAGCGGAGGGAGAGAAACTGAATCCACCTACTGACTTTGCCTGATGCTTCCCATCTCCCCATCAGTGCTTTGAGGCCTCTTGTGTTGTAGGGGAGGGCAGACAGCAGCACGGGGAGGCTCAGGGAGCTGCCTTAGGCAGCACAGTGTGCCAGCAGCTGTTGGTTAGTGGTTATTTCCATCTGTAAAATGGCACAGCTTTATATTTGTGGAAGTTGTAGCTGTAGAATGCTTAAAAACCCCCCTTGGAGGGCCTGTCTGCTGGGGTGGGAAGAGATTCAATGCACAAAACAAACTTCGGCTGTGCCTTCCTCCTGAAGGGAGGCTTTTTTGGATGCAGTGAGTCTCCAGGTCAAGGAATTATTTTATTTCACTTTAATGTCTGACCTTGAGAGTTTCTCAGGCAAAGCATCTCTCCAGTCAGTGCGTATTTCTCTTTTATCAGAATTAATGAAAGACTACAGGAGATGATACAATCTTACTAGATCATTGAAGATACAATGAGATTGTGGAGTGCTATTACTTGCAGACTCAAATAGAAAATTGACAAATCCGCAGTGCCCATTGACTCTAATTCATTACGCTCCTGTTGGGCAGCAGAGGGTGGGCTGTGACTCCCTTCAGGCTCTCAGAATTGTGTTTTGGTGTGGCACAAGGCTGCTGACGTCTGGTCTTTTTTCTTAGGGAGTATAATTGTCTGTTTGCAGTCTCATAGCTGTGCAGAAGACGTGAAGGCTTCTGCTGTCCAAAGGTGCAGTAATTGCCCTGACATCTTCAGTTACTCGATAATACACAGTCCTGCAGCTGATTACTGCTGCTATGGTGGAATTAAAGGGTTTGGAAGGAGGAGAAATATTTCCATTTGAGCTGTTTGGTAGCTGTTGTCACCAATCCATGTGCAAACTGAAGTGTGAAATGTTGTCTTAGCAATTCTTACACAGATTCACTGCAGTTGGGTTCTTAAGCTGTGCAGGTTTATGGCACGACAGCCTCATGCTGGAGTTCTTTGCAGTCCACGTGTTTGTAGCAGAGGAGGAGTGTGGAAGCAGAAGTGGCTGATGCAAAGTGAAAGCTGTGATGCTGCTGGGACTGAGGCCTTTTGCCTCCTGTGCATCGAGCGTTCCTGGAGCTGGGATCTCCTGTTAAACACCACCGTTTATCTGCATTGTTCATCTCGTCTCTGCTTGATACTCAGCATTCACTGAAGGTGCAGGTGAACAGAGAATTAGGTATGACACGAATCAATACCGTAGTCTTTCTAGATAGATCTTCATCATCAGAAACTGGTTTTTTGTTTCAGGCTGTTTTCATCATCCATCACATCTGAGAATCACATTCCTTATTAACCTGTTTTGTTGGTTGGCTTTTACTGCATTGGTTACGAAGGCCGACTTGCATCACTTATTTGTGCCATTTGGATGGTTCCCGTTAATTTAGGTTTATAGAAAGCAAATTTCTACTGTTTCCTTCTTTCTTATTGCTGTGAAGTTTCATTACTATGTACAATTACAGATGAAATTCTAAGGAGGCATAGCTGTCCTCTGGTCAGTAGTGAGGCTGCAGTTTGTGGCCATCCCCAGAAGGATCAGAGCTCACCACTGAGCTGCTGTCCTGGGGTCACCTGGGCAGAACAGTGCCTGCCTTCTGCTGCTGCTTAACATTCACCTGGGAGAAGTGAAGGATCTCTCTGAAGACCGATGTCTGAAGCAGAGCTCAGCCCCTGCTTGTGTATGCGTCAGGAGTCGGAGGGATGCACACAGTTGGCAGCTGAGACCCAGAGTCACACTGCATGTCAGCTTCGGCTCTTCACAGTTGTGTGGCTTCAGCTTCTGGAGATTCAGATGGGGAGAGCAGGAGGAATAGGGTTGCATGGGTGGTAAGTACCGATGCTAACAAAGCCATAATTAAAGTTTTTGCTTGATTATGCCTCCATACGCTCACCCTCCTGGATGCCCAGCGTGTTCTGGGATTATTCACATGGCTAAACAGGCAGGCTTTCAGCCTTAAGATACATTGAGCTCCTGCTCCTGGAAAACGTAACGTTCCCTGAGAATTCCTTGGCTTTGTTAGCTGCTGGCACTTAGCAGCAAAAGCCTGTCTCTGCCCTTAGAGGATTTATGATAAGAATCCCATGGTCTCTGTTAAACGGTGAGGTTAGAAATGATACTTGAGGACGCAGCTCAAGTTGCTGTGCTCCAGGGGCATCTTGCAGCATGCTGCTCCATCGGGGCGATGCTCGTGGTGTGCTCAGTGTGCTGCATAGCCATGCACAGCTCCTGCTGGAAGGGACTGAGAACAGAGCAACTCCCACACCAGCAGATACTCACCAAGGGATCCTGTAAGGGCAGGCGATGTCCTCCTTGCGCAACATTTGTTCTGGGTTGCTTTGCTTTGTCCTGCAGGAGCCTTTTTGAATCGTTGATGGGGATCTTTTTGGGAAATGAAGTGACTGCCTGGGGTTGAAAATATTTTCTCTTTTTAGAATGTGTTTGTACCAATGCCCAAAAGGGAAGAATATTCTCTTGACATTATTGATTGCAGTGTGTACGTCCTTTTGGCTAGAAAGATAATTTACCATTCCATCTTCTTGGCTAGATAGAACTGATCGTCAGACTCTTTTCAAACTGACATTTTGCTGCTCCAGAAAGAGAACAGCCAAACTCACAGATGCTTGGGCAAAGACCTTCTGTGTTGGATGGACAAGAAATGAAAATGAAGCAAAAACACCCACTCACTTTATGAGCTGCACTCCAGTTACAGCACTGTTGTTCTTAGTGGTGTCTGCAGTTGCTGCAGTGTGACCCAGAGCCTCTTCAGCCCAAGCCAGGGGATTGAGTGCTGCTGAACCTGGAGCTCAGAAGAAACATATGGGGTCAGCACGATTGCCTACATCGTGGCTGGCTTTTCTGAGGGCATGATGTGAAGCTGTGCCTTGCACTGCTGCGATCTCACCAGCTGTCCTCCAGTGGAACAGGCTCAGAAAGCAGCCTGAGAATTTTCACATTCATTCCCACATCTTTCCCGCATTTAAAGTTGTTTTTGAGCGTCTGTATCTGTTTAAAGTTCTTATTCTTTAAGGCACTTTTATTTTCCCCCCCCCCCCACAGCATGCAGCAGAACTAATGGTGTGAATATTGGGGTATTTACAGCACGCCCAGTATGCTGATGCTTGTTTTTCACCAGTTGCATCACGTGCAGCATTGAGTCCCCCAGCAATTTGCATGGGCTTCAGAGAACTTATTTTTCCCTTTTCCTGGATTTCACACCCCTAATGACTCTTTCTGAAGAAAGTCATAAATAACCCAAATCTGCCAACTTGTGAGTTGACACTGCTGAGCCTTACTTGGTTTGTGGCCAGTCTTGTTGCTGTTTACTCAGAATATCAGATGTGATTTGCTGAGAGGTTACTAAAATTTGGTGAACCTTTCTGATAATTTTTGCTTTTCTTCTGAGTTTGTAATAATAAGACCGGAGATACAGCTGCCAAAGTTTGCTTGTCTCTCTGTTATCTGAGGAAGTAAAGGCAAAATGTGCAGGGAAGGGATGTGAAAGGAAAGCTGAGAACTTGGGAATTTTCTACTTTTTTTCCACACGGTGGAAAAATGACATTTATTGAAATCTGATGCTTAGTTCCTGTTCACAGCTTGAGAGCCATGAAGGCCCCATGTATTTGAGATGGCCGTGCAGGCTTTAGGCTCTATAAATAATACTTTTCTAGTGGGAATTCACCCAAAACTCATTTTAAATGAGCAGAGAAATCCATCCAGGCTGGAATTTATGAGCCCTGTGACTGTCCCTGGGGACCGTGTTAGTTAATGAAGCCTTTGTCAGTGTCAGAGGTAAGCAGAGGACTCTTGTGGCTTGATGAATTATCCTTGGCTTGGAGAAGGGAAAATGCAGTTGCTGCTTAAGTCATGTTGGCATGTGGGGGTTGATTGTATCGAGTTAGATTGAGGGCTGTTTGCAAAGGGTAGGTAAACTTCCTGAGAAATCAGGGCGTTGCATTTGTCAGTGGACAAAAGCTGAAGGGATGCGCTTTGTGCTGCCTCAGGAAGAAAAATACAGCGGTGCATTGGGTCTGGTTGAGCTTGACTCCAAAAGAAAAGCGTCTTGGTTCCAGCCATAAATCACATCTACAGTTTGTAGAAGTCGTGTATTAGAGGAACGCCACGATGGTCTCCATCTCTTTCCATTGACCACTTCATCCTGCAGCCACCACAGCTGCTCTGAAATAAAAACATCTACTTGTGGGGATGTCTGCGGTGGGGTTGGGTCGCTGCGGATAAATTCCCTGATCTCTGGCATCTGTTCTTTTATTCTTCTTGACACAGCCCATGAAGCAATCCATGAGGCAGCCTAGAGGAGGGTATTTGTTAGTCACCACTGACTTTAAATGAGGCTCTGTTTCTTGTTTTCCTAAGGCTTTAATATTTAAACACGCACGCATTCCTGAAGGTGGTCTTCTGGCAGCAGCATTCTCGCACATCACGTGCAAGTTAAAGTTAAAGAAAGCTAAAATTGGTGGTGTAAGATGAACCATCTTTCACCTGTTTGTATAGGAAAGACTGAACATACAGGTAGCCTCCTTGAAACTAGTGAGTTCCCTTGTAGTTCTGTGTTTACATCAGCCAGCTGTCTAACTGAATGCTAAAGACACGAAATTCAATTCCAGGTCAATGGGAAGCTATTGGGCTTTTCCTCTTGGCACCAGTTGGTAATGGATCAGCTTTGTACACTGTGAACTCTCCTCTCCATCTCCTGCGTTGGCTGCTTGGTGAGCAGGAGCTCAGTGCTGGAGGACTTGCTCTGATTCTCCACTTAGTTTTCCATAGAGCAACTCGTGCTCTGGTGTGCTTCCTTAAGGCAGCCCCTTACGCCCAGCTTTACTTGAAAATTGTCCTGGTGATAGCAAGGGGGGTCAGGCCAGCTCACATCTTGTTTTGACTCTATATGGTGAAGAGAGTGGTTCATTTGATGGGAAATTTCTTTAATAGGTGCCTTCAAATTAGATACAGGAAAAAATCACTGAAGTATGGTGTAGTGTAATTTAATGCTGGTTTAAACGATGCAATCCAATGCATTTTCATTAGATGTTCTGAGACACTTCTCCAGCATTTATGCTTTGAAGGCTGTTGGATTGCCAGCTGCAATAACTATTTTGATTGCAGTCTGAGCTGATGGTGGGCATCCTACCAGAAAAATAATGTGCTCTGTTTTAATTATGGCACCTGCATTCCAAAATGGGAGCCTGCGTCACAGTCTGTGATGTTGCTGTACTTGGTACAGTGGAGCAGGACAATGTGCAACAGGTGGAGGTGGTGGGCACATGAACAGAGGGGTTTGGTGCTGCGACCTGCTGTGCACTTAGCATAGAAAATGGTGCTTCTGGCACTGCTTTAGTTTGGTTCCCCATTGTAGGAGCAGAATGAAGCCAATGGAAAGCACATTGAAAAGCTCACACAATCACTGTTGGCCCCCAAGCAACTTAAGGGGATAATGACTCAATAATCCATTTGGCCAGAGGTACAGAAGGAATGGGAGATAATCTGTGCTCTTATTACTGCCCTCACCTTCTTGTTCCAGCCCTTAATGAAAACAGGGAACAGTGTTTGCTGCTTTTCTCTCTCTTGTTATTGTATACATCTTTTTTTATTGCCACGCTAAATAACGGTGATGTCAGAATGACTGTTTCATGCATGAGACCATTTGGGAATGATTTCATATTGTCTGCAGACACGATACCCATGCTTTGAATTTGCCTGGGCTGCAGGTGTGGGACTGGAGGGATGTGCTGCAGGCTGGGCATCTCCAGGCTCAGGACAGCAGTGCTTACGGATGGCATCTGGGCAGAGCCTTGTTAGTGAAGTTCCCATTCCTTGAATATTGCCTGTGCTCTTACTTGGAGCAGGTGAGGATATGAGATGGGAGAAGTTAGCTGTATATGTTGGTTGAGGGGTTAAGAGGAAAGTCATTACTTCTCTGCAGGTGCTTCTAGTGGAGGTCATATGGAATTTCATGGCGTTTCTCATGCAGGCTGTCATTGGAGAAGATATGAAAATCAGCTATAGAAAGGACAGGAGTTGCTGCATAAACACTTGATTGAGGCACAGTTTCCTGCTTCTTCCTAAGTGTAGCCTTAGCATTAATGGGGACATTTCTGACCTCTTGTGTGAAGGGCAGGATGGCATTGGTTGCCTTCTGAACTGCTTCTTGCTGCTGTTCCAGGGGTACCTCCTGCAAAGGAACATAGGAAGCTCAGGACATGAAGAGATGGTTGGGTTGGGTTGTTTTGGTTTTTTTTTACAGTTTCTGGAAGTGCAGAGTGCCTATGGAAACATCTTCAAACAGTGTGGAATCTGTGGAAAGACTGAGGCCAAACTTCTGCTAGTGTGTCCTGCCCTTGTGTGCAGACCATTCTTCTCTTTAAGCACCCTGTAACCACAAAGCATGAATATGTGCTTAAGGGCAGTTTTGTTTCAGGTAGCACTTAATTCCTATTGTCTCCTCTGGGACGTGTGCGCTTGCTTACAGGTAAGCAGACATGTAAATGTTGCCCTGAATTAAAATCAACATCTGCAGAGTGGAGTCGTCCTGGTGCGCGCTGTGAGCTGAATGCGTGATGCAAAACCCTTCACTCAGGACAGATCTGCTCGAAACAAAAAGCACAGGCTTTTGTAACTGATCCCTGGGTAACGACGAAGCAGTGCGTGGTGGTTCTGTTTTCTGTTGTATGTTTTTAGTAAGACTGATCTGTTGCTTGGCGTTTTTGGGAACATCGGGGTCTCCATCAGCCATTGCAGCAAAGTTGCACGGTAAAACTGTGGCACTGTGCTTTAATTCTGTGCACAGCAAAACTGTCTGAATCCTAAGGAAAAAAACCTGGAAGCTTTAAATCTGTAATAAACAGCAGCAATTGTTCTCTCAACTTGCGTAGACAATGGGTTTTATGCTGGGAGCTGGGAACTATTTCTTTGCTGACATCAAATCATCTGCCATCATTGGCAAGTGCATGAATTTTGCCAGCAACTGAACATTTTTGCTTTAATAAGGTTCCAAAGGCAGAGCATGTCAGCTTTCATTAGTCAGTTCAATCTGTTTGACATAAATATTGGAGCTCACCGAGTTGGGGATGGAGTAAGAGCAGTGAGGGAGGTTCACTTACTGTCACTGTAAGTTGGCTGGTGGCAGATTGAAGGAGAAGCTGCTGGGCTGGGACTGGCTGTGCTGGCCACTGGTTGGCGAGGGTGGGTGGCCCCAGTGCTAAGGGTTGTTCAATGGGAGCTGTGATATAGGAAGTGAATGGGATAAACCTTTGTAGGTGTACTTTGTAAGGCAGCACTTGTCTGTGTTGCAAGCATCTTTCTCATGGAAAAGGAAAAAAGATGTAACTGCTGTATAAAAGGTGTGGGATGAGCGTCTGCGTGTGTAAGAAGGATTAGGCTTTCCCTTACAGCTTCCTCTTACAGCAGCACGTTTATACCTTATGTAAATCTATTATGTAAATCACCTTAGCCTTGTGTGGGGAGATGGATTAGAAGTTATAAAACTGTGATTGTTTGTAAGGAATGTACATTAGTTCTTGGGCTGTGTCAATATAGTGAGAGGGATTTGGTGTCTGCCATCTAATAAAGCGTTACAAATAAAACATTACAAAAGAAAGTTTTGTAATAAAATTAAGTTGCCATTTAGCTCTGAGTCTGCAAGGGGGGGAGCAGAGACATGCTATGGGAAATGGCATTTCTGCAGCGTTCTGCTGGATGGAGAAATACACGAGTAGTTCCTGGGGAAAGCCAGGAGGGGTTGCAAGCCCAGGATGGGTTTGCCCAGTGTTAGCTGAACAGCTGTGTAATTGACTCAACCTCTGCATGTCCCTTCCAAAGGAACTGTTAGCCATTCTCTTTCTGGCTCTTGGGATTTGCCAGCCCTTTCAGGCTATGCTGTGTTGGCCAGGTGGCAGCTGCCCTGCTTGCTGCTGTGCGGGGAGGTGAAGGGCAGTGGTGAGTGTAATCATCTTCTTAATTTCTTCCAGGTTAACGGGTTTCCAGCTGCCTGCTCCTATTGTGAGTACGGGGGTCGTGCTGTCCTTGTGGCTTGTGAGTGACTACGCAGTCAGTGCTCAAGGCTTCCAGGCAAACTATGAAGGTGAGTGCCCAATGCATACCTGTCTTATGCCCAATGCATACCTGAATCGTATGTGCATCCTCTTCTGGCAGGATGAGAAGCTGAAGTGTGGAGTTTATACCACCAGAAGTGTTTATACACACATGTATACCCATGTGCAGATGCTTAATCTAGGACAAAACACCCGATTCAAATCTCTCACCCTTTACAAGGGGAAATGCATTTTTCTCCTTTGCATTTGTGCTTAAAATCTTAGTCCAGCAGCAACACCAGAGTGACTGAGGCAGGAGTGGAATTTGGCAGTGGGATCCTCAAGGCTGCAGCCAGTGGGATTTACAGCTGAGCACAGAGGAATGCAAAGGATGTTTGGAGGTTACAGCATTTTTTTTTTTTCCCATTCTCTTTGCTTTTTCTTGTCATGCATCTCTTCCATCTTTCTTGGAAGTCATCAAATACCTAAAAGAACTGTTTGTCCTCAAAGGCGGATCATGGCTGTGTGAGCTGGGGCTGCTGTAAAGGACAGGTTAACCATGTCTAAATTGGAGTTACATTTACGTTAATTATTGAACCTAGAATATTGTCTCTGTCCCTGTAAATGTTTTTCTTTGGAGTCTTCAGTTCTCAGCCTTAATGGTAATTTTTGGTAATGAGTCCTACTGGCCAATTACCCAATACATTAAACCAAGCAGCGGATGCCTTCATTTAGATGATGATTTGATCTCTCAGTGTTTTTTGCACTTGACAATTGTTCAGGTTCAGGAGAATTCTGTTTAAATACTCTCTAATTTCTGTTTAAACACTTTGCTCTGCCTTGAGGCGGCGGAGGCTTTGCAGAGAACAGGGGGGTTTTATTGCTCCCAATGGTTGGGGTTTCGGCAGGTGCTGTGAGCAGCCTGGCACTGCTGTGTGCTGTTGTTCAGCTCAGAGCAGGCTCTGCTTGTTCACAGGGCAGAGGAGGAGAAGCAATCCCATCACATTCATGGGACTTCTGGTAGAAGGAGTCCATCATTATGCTTGATAAACACGACAGCTCACGGTTCCCAGATTTGGTGGCAGAGGACAGAGCTGTTTTTGTACTTCCCTGACTTTGAGAATTCATTTTTTTGCCATTTAGTTGCACAGCTCTTTGCACTCTCCAGCCTCTTGCTGGTTAGCCTGGTTCCACCAATTGCCCTTTGCCCAGGCAGCCCCGGCCATGCTTCTGTGCCACAACTTGTTCTTACATAGGAAGTTGTGCAGATAAAATGTGTATGACTTCCATTTTTATAAAGCCGTGTTCTCCTTTCTTCTCTTCGGTACCTTCGTGCCTGCTCACTGCTCTGACCTTGCTGCAGCAGGTGTTCTTGTACACAGCCTGCTCCAGGGCTGCCCTTCAGTCACACGTCGTAAATCTGCTAAAGAGGCTCTACAGCAGATAACAGAGTGCGTTTCAGGGGAAAAAAAATAATGGGTTTTAGAACTTGACGGAACCACTGAGTGACACGGAGCAGATGGAGGCTCGCTAAAAGCGTGGCGTTGCGCCTTCCTCCCAACAAGGTGCTCACTATTTAGATTTTTGTTAACTCACACTAAAGGAGGAGATAAGCCAGCTTTTGATAAGAGGTACATGCTCTGCTGTAGTGCTGTTTCAGCTCGTTGGTAATCCACGACTCGGTGAATAGCTTGTGATTCAATAATTCATGCTTAAAGACAGAACAATGCATCAGAGTCCTTTTGGTAAATGGCTCCTTTATGATCTGCTATCAAAGCACGCTCATTATTTGCATCCTCCCTGTAAGCAGGCATTGGGAAATGGTAACAAAAGATCTCGGGGAACCCCTTTTTTAAAGGAAAGTAGGAAGGAAATACATACATGGGGACATTGAAGTGATAGGAAAACTTAAGCTGCTGTCTGCTCTATCCTGGTCCTCTGGGAAGCAAAGAAGTTGAGGTTGGCTTTATCTAAGTGAAGGTCTTCTTATTTATCTAATTAGTACGAGTATGCGTGATGAAGACCATTTATAAGCAATTTATTGGAAGCAACAAACATCTGCTTATATCTGTGTAGATGTTTATTCATTTCTGGCTGCACTTAAGCCATGCACTTCAACTAGGAAAGGGAGCACTTGCATGCACGGGTGGCAGAATGCTTGCACTGAGAACATGTAGAGATGCTACAAGAACAGATGGACGGAGCACATTTCTGAGAGCCTGCAGAGCCCTTTGTGAGCCCCAGGTATTGCTGGTGCCAGAAGGGCACTGGAATCTGAGGAGCTGCCAGCGCCAGGGCTGCCGTGCTGCAGCACTGCTCGATTTGTGCTCCTCTGACTTGTTTTATACACACCTATGCAGTGCTGCAGGATATTCCTTAACTCTCTCTTCCTCTGATTTCCTCATCTTTCTTCGTTTGCTTTGCTGTGTGTTGCCAGCTTGTTTGTTTTCACTGTCTGATTCCTCCTGTTCTCCAATCTCTTGATGTTTGTTGTGATTTTTTTTTTTCTTCTATTGATGTCAACCATTATTTTGAAGCCCAGTATAAACACTAAGGATTTTACATTCATTTTCCTGCTGTGGAAGGCAAACAGGCTGATGCGATGCTTCCCCAGCACAGCCCCCTCCTGATGGGTGGAACATCTGCAGCTGGAGATGGTGCTGCTGCAGGGTGCAGAACCCTGTTAGAGGTGCTGGGGGGCAGCTCTGGGGATGTGGCTGCTGCTTCCAGCTCTGGCACGGTGTTCTGCAGGATCTCATGTTGGTCCAAGGCTGGGTTCCAGGTTCCCGTGGTGCAAAATAAGGTCAGGATGGCTTCTTGTCATACGCACTGCTCTGAGCTTGCATCCATGGATGTACAGGTGGCATTCAGGAGCTTCTTATGGTGGATGTGGGAAGAGCTCACGTATGAGGAGACGTGGCTGGATTGCCAGTACTGAGGTGGATCATCTGCAAGCAGAGTGGGGGCAGCTGTTGTAAGATGAATGAGTGGCAGTGAGAAATGGCCTTGGTCAGAAGGGTTTGTTCATTTAAACAAGCAGTTCTTAAGAAGCTCTGCTCCAGGACCAGTGTTTTAGAAAATACTTAAATGAAGTGTGAACTCCATATGATTCAGTTAGCCTTGTTCCCCTCCATCTGTGGGGCAATTCCCTTTTGTGGTTAAACACTTCTCAGGGTTCCCAGCCAACCCTTGGAGTCCTGTGTTCCGTTTTCAGGAGAGCTCTGAGGCAGCAGCCATCAATAAGCAGAGCACAGACTGTACTGGGATGTGAATCTTGACCACGTTGTCTCGTGAAAAATATTCTTGGGGACTGAGGAACCAAAAATGACCGATGCCTCCATTGATTGCTTCCCCTGAAGGATGTCTGAAGCTAATATTAAGGCGCATGCCTGCATTACAGTGTGAAATTAATTGCAATCACTGCTGCCACACACCTGATGAATACACAGTGAGTTGACATTTACAATAAATTGGGCAAGTCTTTTACAATAAGAGGAAATCGATATACATTCCACATCACTTCCTCAATAACACTAATAACACTTCATGATGAAGAGAGGGCGGGTTATTTTAGCTTATTAATGTAGGTATAAAATAACATTACATTATTATTTGTAAACCATTACCTCTTGGCTGCCTCACTTTAGTACTGAGGGGATGAAAAATGGCAGAGGACTTGAGGAAAGATACCTGGAGCTGCTCTTCATCACACATGACTGAAGAGAGCACTGCTATAAAACACTTCTGCCCTGGCTTTGTGCACCGTAGCCACAAAGGCCGGAGGCGTTTCATGGAATCAGAGGCACTCAGGTTGGAAAAGAGCACAGAGATCATCGAGTCCAACCAGCAGCCCATCCCCAGCATGCCTGCTAACAGCATCACCCAGCATCCCAACGCTGTGCCTGGGGGTGTGAGCAAAACAAGGAGGCATACAGAGGATAGATGATGTTCTGAGATCATTCGAAGACTGTTGGTGTTGTTTTCCCAAAAGCAAAAGTTCATTTAGAAACTCAAGGCCTGGAATGAACTGAGGGGTTTTGGACTCTGTACTTCTCTGCTTCAGAAAGCTGCTGTGTGATGCAGTGAGATGGAACAGTAGGTGAAGATTTTCCTTCCCAAGACATCGCGTTTGATTACAGCTGCAACAAATTTGATAGCTGCAAACACTGAGTGCCTGATTGAAAAGAAACAATTACGCCTAGAAGAACACTGCTTATTTTAAGAAATTAGAAGCGTTTAAATACAGAGGGAAACAACCCCAAGTAAATGGTACTGTTTTCCTTCATAATAAATACCCTCCTCTTTCTCAAGCACAAATATTTCATTCTTTAGAGGGTTGTTTGGGGAGTTGTGCGTACATATTTGGATAATACAATTTAAAACTGGGTCCTGTCCATCTTTATCCATTGCTTTTCCTAAATTTGAACAAGGTTTCTTGACTGTTGTTCTGGGTGTGTCGTCTCTGTGCTCTGTGTCTCCCTTTTGCCATCTGTCATTTGACTTCACAGTGGCGACTGCCCCATTAATGGAGGACAACTCGGTCTGATGTCACAGATACACACAGTCACACAATGGCCAGGGTTGGAAGGGACCTCAAGGATCACGAAGCTCCAACCCCCTGCCACATGCAGGGCCACCAACCTCCTCATTTAATGCTAGACCAGGCTGCCCAGGGCCCCATCCAACCTGGCCTTGAACACCTCCAGGGATGGATGGAGCATCCACAGCCTCTCTGGGCAGCCTGATTTCTGTGTTTAGCAATGAAGGATGCAGAGTTGGTGCAAACTGTCCAAATCAGCATCTGATTGTTCAACTCAGGGCTCCCAGAGGGGCAGTGGGAGCTGCCTGGGGGGGTCCAGAGGCATTGGGGTGACCCACGCTGCTCAGGAAGTGCTGAGAGCATTTTCTCCATCCGGGAAAATAAATTTCAGGACTGCCAGCTTAGTACTGAATAGGCTAAAATCTTTAAAGCTGTAACAGAATGTACTTTTTACGCCAATTTTCTTTCCGAGCAAACACCGCATTGGGTTCATTTAAACATCCAGCTGGGTCCCAGCTCTCTCAGTACCTGAATCATAGCAGAGACACGCTGGGTGCTTGGTAAACATCCTCAGTTGGTGCTTTTCTTTCATACCGAGACAGAGGAACATGAATCCTGCAGCAAAGCACAGGTTAACCCTTGCTGTGGTGGCAGTGGGAAGGATGGAAGCTCAGGGTGCTGCTGTGCTGCTTGTTCTTCTATGGAAGTTTGCTGTTGCCTCTGTGCTGTGGTTGCAGTCGAGTGATGGATGAGGTCAGACTGAAGGCAGCTCGTGGGCTGATTCACTTCCAAAGTGATTTAAGCTAAATGGAATTAGTAATGTTTTAAATATGATCTAAATGCCTACCCAAGGTCTGAATGCAATTCAGCTAATCCGTTTTAAAAATAATTTGCTAATTTTTGCATGTAGCCCACCATATGGAGAAGCAGTGAAGTAGCAGAGGACAGCAGCAGATGAACCAGAAGTTTTCATCTAATTCTAATTGCTCTATTAGAGTTTATTTTGCTGCAGTAACTCGCTTAGAGCGCTCAAGCCAGCCAAAAAGATCAGCAGCTGAGATCCTCGCTTGGCCATGCTGGCTGTGTGCACTTCTTAGTGGGTTCACAGCTAAGCTGACTTGTTTGGGTCACGCTGCTGTTTCCCAATGGCTTTAAAAGAACTGATTATTTTTACACCAAGTGAGGCATCCCCAAACTGCTGTTGTTTTGGGGGTTCATAGCGTTGCACTTACAGATGCACACAGTGCAGTCAGAGCAGTGCCAAACCGTGCAGCTTCTCCATCCGCACACCGTGCTGTGCTCTGCTTCCCGTGCAGTGTTAGTATTTGCAGTACATGATAAACCAAACGAGCTGCAAGGCAACGTGGTATTGTCAATAACATTGAGTGGCAGGGTTGTTTTACGCAGCGCAGTGACTAGAAGAGGGGTTGCTTCATAATTAGATTTTAAGCATAGCATTGGATTTATTCCGTCTCCAATTAAGTGTTTTCTATGAATGCGAGAGATGTGCTTGGCAATAGGTTTACATATTGTATGGATTCAGATTTTGCCTGCTCTTTGGAATTTATCCAGGATTTCTCAACTCTGTAGCTGCGTCCCTGTTTGTTATCAGCTGTTCACAATGTGCAACTACTGTTTCATTTAATGTGCCATATGCATATTGCACACAAGTGATTTTCATACAATCATAGAATCGTTGGAGTTGGAAAGGACCCTTAAAGGTCAGCTGGTCCAACTCCTCAGCAGCAAACAGGGACACCCACAGCTCTGTCAGGTGCTCGGATCCCCTCCAGGCTTCCTGCTGCCCCTCTCTTCTGGCCAGTGCCAGCTCCATGGGGATGCTGGCAGCATTGCAGGGATTTGTTCCTTTGAGGAATCAGTTGTTTGTTTTTTCTTATATGTGATGCTTTAGACAAATAGCTATTTTAAAAGCATTTTTCCAAGGACAAAACGTGAGTACAGGAGAAGAGGGCTGAGCTCCCCTTACTGTATGTATTAACACAGGGGCAGGGCATGACCCATTCATTGAGTTTAACTGTGCCCAAGGTCAATAATAAAACTTGCACTGAGAACTGGGTGTTTTCTGCATCTCAGCACCCAGCATGGCAGCTTTACCCACTTTATTCCAATTGAAGCACCCCCCAGGGGAACCGGGGTAGGAAAAACTAACCTTCCTCTTCTTTCCCTTTTTAACTATACAAAAGGTTTTTATTACTTAAATGAGCTCCCAGCAAGTCTGCCTTAATTTACTACTAATTGATTTTAAGACTTGAAAGCTGTGGAGCTTATTAGCATTTGCTGACTCAGCTCCAGCCCTCCCCTCCTGCACACCAGAGCATGCAGTGAGATATTGACCCGTGTTGCTGCAGCACTAAATGAAGTTAAGAGAATATTAAATGTCTCATATCGGCGTTTGATTTGCATATGTAAATGAGATCAATCAGTGCAGACGCAGGAGAGCAGAAATAACGTGCTGCAAATAGGATCCTGCATTAAGCATTTAGACAAACACGGAGTGACACTTGCTCAGCTACAACATGGGGGTCACTTTGCTATCAAGGAGGTCCCACTGTTCTCCCCTAACACAGCTGCTCTGTTATCGACCCATTTTAAAGATAAACGTGTGGAAGTGCAGAAAATACGAAAAAAAATTGCAAGATCTCTTATTGCTTCTGCTTTGCTGGTGCTGGGAGGTGCTGCCTGACCTGTGGTGCTGGGCAGGAGCTGAAAGCAGCACCTCGAGGAGCTGCACATCCCCCTGATGAAGGTGCTTGGGAAGGACTCGGATCCTGGCTCCCTCCTGGCAGACCTTCATTTTCCTTCCTTCTTCTTTTTTTTTTTTTTCTTTTTTTTTTCTTTTGCATATAATAGAGCCATTTCTTTTCAATCAGGGAATCTATTTGCAGAACATGTAGTTGTTAGATGCGTTTGGTTTTGTTTCAGCATACATTTCCATAAAAAGTCACCACTAATGAGCTGTGCGAAAATTGCAGACTTGCTGCCAAGGCAATTTGGTTAAAAGGCTTGTCTGTCCTTCCTTGCCATTCCATCATGCCCAGTGCTCGCCCAGGGATGGCTGTGGTAGCAGTGAAGGGGGAGGTGAGGGCTGGGGGTGCCTCTCTGTTCTCTGAGGAAGTCCCACTGCTGCTGTTGTTGCCCCTCCTCTGTCTTATTTTATGTGTCTGTAGGTGTGGTGGTGGATTTTAAGATGTACTGGCCAATTTGTAGTTATAGCCCACGCGAGGAGTTTTTGGTCATTTTATCTCCCAAATTGACCACTGGTGGAATTCTGTTGATTGAAAATCAGAACCAGTTCCTTCTCTGGGTATTGGTGTAAGGGACCCAACGTCTGGTCTCGTTGTCCCTCTGCAGAATGACATGAATGGCAGGGGTCTGTGTTCACAATCTGAGCCATTTTCCATGTACTTGAAATCAGGGTTCCTTACTGTGCTTCTCCTTGAATCCGACGAGGTTCCATGTAAGGGGTTATCACATTTTAATTTGCTTTGAGGATGTTACACAGAACTCCGTGCACCGCTGCTGGGGATGGAGATCTTCATCACTCCAGGATCTGTTGCTTACACCTGCTGAAGTGAGCAGAGGTTTGGACATCAGTTCAGTCTGAGCTCCTCCAGCCTGGAGGTGGTCCTCACACCTCGGGATTTGCAGAGGTGATGGTTCAGCTCTTCTGGTTGTGCAGCTCACCAGCTGGTTCTGTCTTTGAGACAGGGAACGGGGGGCTGCTCCTTGGCTGAAGGGCTTGATTTGTCTCTCCTATGCCAGCTGAGACTTTGGCAAGAATCCTCATCTTAAACTGCTTACAGTGGTCTCTAATGTTGTTTTTTTTTTTTTCTTTAGTGGGATAAGTGTTCAAATGTCTCCATCCCAATTTAGGCTCATGAATGTCCCTTCTGATATGCAAATGGGATTGGCTTTAGAGGAACTTCTATGGGGGACAGCTGAAAATCCAAGCTAAAGCCTTCTATGTGCAGCAATTTAGATATGGAAAATTAGCTTTAAGCTTAGCATTCTCCATTAGTAGGAGGCTAGTTGACTTTTGATTATGCAGGCAAGGCAATTACTGAAGGAGGAGAGGAGGTGGTTGGGCTGACCAGCCTTGCTTTTAGCAGCTTGCCCTGAGCTGAACTCGTCATTCATAGCAGCAATGGTTGGGAAACAGAAAACAGCTTGCAGAGAGGCTGAGGGGAAACTTGCTTGGCTGAGTAACAGAAAACCTATCCCACAAAATCCTCTGACGTGCTGATTGGATCTAAGCTCCTGCGAGACGTCTCCTCTCAATCTGTTCAAATCCAGTCTGTGGATGGTGATTCCTTCCCCCTTTTCTTTACCAGGTGGTATTTCTTTACTATTTTGAGATTAAAATGTCATCTGTCCAAGCAGAACCTGACTATAATAGGGAAATAGCATGGAAGCAGTTTGCTGGGCTGTCTTGCTGGGGTCGCTCTGCTCTCCTTAAGCATTGAGCTTTGGCTTGCTGGGGACTCAAAGTGGGTGGCTTCTGTTTTTATTGCAAAAGGAAATTGGGAGGGCCCTGGCCTTACGGGGACGCAGGACATGGGATGGCAGCAGGGGGGAACACAGGAGTTCCCTTTCAGTGTGCTTGTAGAGCTGAGAAATATGAAGCAGAAGGCACTGAGGCTGGGTGAGGGACTGATCCAACTTGAGATCAGCATCGTGTCACCATTGGCTCACCCACAGACCAGGTCAGGAGTCTCCTGTTCTTTTGCTGCCTGATTTACTATTGGGAATGGGAATAGAAGTGGAGAGCTAAAGCACATCTTACAGTAAGAGGCTTGTGTGCATGTATTCAGCTACACAGTGTACCTTCAGGGATGCTTAAATACCAGAGGGCTACTACTGTGTGCAGCAAACCTTTTGGTTTAGGCTTTGATCGGCTCATATGGAGTGAATCCTTCTTAATTCAAATTAAATGAGTATTTAATTAACTTATCTCTGTTTCCAGAAGTGAATGCACATGCCACATGGTGATCTGTGCCTCTGATTACCGTGCATTCTCACCTTGACTCATGTTTTGATTCAGAAAGCGCTGTGATGAGCTGTCAGCCATCAGAGATTTGAAAAAACAGCCCCACCTCCATCTCTTCCCCCCCAGACAAATCCCTTTGTGCTGGCTGTGCTTAATGGAGATTGTTAATTGTAAAGGCCACGAGGATGGGACTGCTCACAGCTGTTTGCAGCTGGCAGAGCGTGCGATGCTTTAGTGCTGGCACTGTGGAGTTGCTCCAGCAAATGGAAAATAGGTTAAAGGAAAAGAAAATCATTAGTGGCGTTCGCAGTGATGTTAAGGGGTCAGCGTGGCAAGAAGTCCTTTCCTGTGCTGCTTTACTTTGATTGGGTTTTGAGTGAGTCCCCAGATCATGGATAAGTGCGGGTGGATGAGGCTGTCCCTGGCACAGCTCTCCCCATCGGAGGACATTGGCAGTGTTTGGGGGTTGGCCTTGATGTGCTGTTCTCAGCTACTATAGGGCTCAGCAGCTCCCTGATTTCTTATATTCATTTTTCTCCTCCTTGACTCAAAGCAAGGTCCTGTATCTCGCTGCAAATAACTCTTTGTGCACAGATAAGCTGTGTTGAGAATGGCTCAGCTTCCAATATACAAATAGCGTGTGTGCACTAAAATATTTCCCCTCAGATTGACTGTTTTCCTCGTGTCCCAGGTATCAGCTGCTTTTACAGTTTTGTTACTGATTACTGTGTCTGGAGCAACAGGTAGAGGGGAACGTGTTTGTAATTCATGTTAGCCAGATGCCACATAGAGCTCTGCAAGGCTGAGCAAAAGCAGTGCTGACTTCAGCCCCACTTTGCTGTTCCTCTCTCACCTTTCAGGATGGTGTATGGCTGGAGATGGAGCTTCTGGAGGCTGCTCCCATTGCTCTGTGTTTGTTCTGCAGCACGTCCTCAGGTGGGGAAGGAAGGTCACGACAGCTTCATGCTATTGAGTCTTCCATCTCAACCGCATCCTGCTATTACGGAGCAAAAGCAATGATTATTCAAGCACAAAAAGGCTCAGTGATATTATTATTATTCATAAAAATAGGGCCTGTCAATCAGTAATCCTTGAAATGTGGAGCAAAATAAATACAACCCGGCTTTCTGTCACTGTATGAAGGTACTGATGGATCTGGTCCGTGTTTCTTTGTAGCAGTGCTGTACCAAGTTGGAAAGGGCATTCTGTCTCTAGAAGATATGAAAGCTTAGTGTAAAAGAATTTTTGGATTGCTTGTTCTTTAAAAAGCAAACAAGCAACAGGATTGCCAGCGCTGAAAGCTCAGGTCTGTGTGATCGTGTGATGCTATCCTGGTGGGTTGGAAGGCAAAGGAGACAAAACCCAACGCCCAGCCCTTGCAGAGTGTTTGATCTTATCCTCATTTGTTCAGCTGCTTCATCCATCCCTTAACACACCGACTTGTCTGCTTCTTTGTTTTGTTATTTGTTTTTTCGCCTGGAGGAATGGCAGTTGCTCGCTTGTGTTTCTGTGCCAGCAAAGATGGAGCACATGCAAAAAAAAAAAAAAATGGGGCACGCGTGGCCATGGCTTTTGGCTGCTGCCCAGCACGTGCAAGGTGTGCTCTGCAGGTTGCTGTGCTCTGCAGGTCGCTGCTCCATCCATCCATGCAGCATCACGACTCGGTTACAGGCAGCCCGAGAGCTGATTCTTTATTTTTAGCTCCCACCAAAGCAAATGAGCTGCATTAGGATAGATACCATCTCAAACGTGCACGCTGTGAGGTCAGCTGCTTGCTTTGATCGGCTCGGCGATGGTGTTTTCTCCAGGCTGACACAGCTGTGATAGTCATTTGATTATTCTTGTTATTTGCATGAAAATTATAACTACTTAGTTGATAACGTCGTGGCGACTGCCTCCTGCCCCCGGGAAAGCACTGTGCCGTGCTTTATCTTGGAGGTTTCACAGAGATCTCATCTGCAGAGATATCACTCAGCACTTGGGTTTATCCCTTTGTGCTTTGTGAGGCTTCCCCACCCCGCCAGCCCCACTCTCACAGAGCTTTACTTCGTGCTGCCTTCATCACAGCTTGTCCTGAGCTTAGCAAAGGAGTTTACAACGTTGGCAACGAGCGCTGTTTCGTAATGTTGGTGTAAATCTGATGTCTGTCTTCTGATGGTTCAGGTTATCATAAATATCATAAACCTGCATTGAGCGTTACTGAATCCAGGTGGCAGATCACAGCCTTCTCCTATGCACATCCCCCCATGCTGCTTTTTCTTTTCAAGAAATCCCCTCCCAACGCCCTCCATCAACTTCTGGCCCTTCGGTCTATTTAGATGTGCTAAAGCAGGGAGAAGAATTGCCTTTGTTACTAAGGAGACAAAAATTAATCTAGTATTTAGAACGGAGATCCTCAGGTCCTCTCGGCATCCATCTCTAACTGGGAAACATGAGAGTTCACTCAAAATGCCTCTTTCTGCTGTGGGTATATGAATACCCATTGCTGCTTCGATGTTACGGCCCGTGTTCTTGATCAGCAACGGAGGATGGAAGGGGGAATTTTTGGCAGTTCTGTCATCGCTTCCAGAAACCATTGGGATATCTGGACATTTCCAGCTTAGCATAAAAAGCTCAAGAAAAGAAGAGGTGGGTATAAAAAAGCATAAGAACATGGGTTTGTGCTAATCCCAAGCTTGCTGCTGTGGGAAGAGGCTCTTTCTGAGCATTTTTTTCCCTTATTGGTCTGTTTTTTTTTTTTTTAAGAGGATTAGTCTTGCACATACTCATTTATGTACAGTGTTGCATATGAAATATAGCTAATATACTTCCTTCCCCCCAAGATTTATACTTCTCCTCCGTGCCCTCTTTGAGATACCTATGTGAAGGCAGTCCCTCTTACTTTTTTGGTAGGAAGCTCCTTAATTTCACAAATGTTTTTGTGTGGCCTTATGGAGGAAAACGATTTACAGGAGCAGTTTTTTTTTTTGACTTTCACACGTACAGAATTCCTCATTCAAAGATCCAAACATCTGCCCATTGGTCTTCTGGATGTGGGAGCATCCCAAGGCTCAGCCTTGCCCAGATTGAGATCTGAAAGCATCTTGGATTTGACAGAATCATAGAATGGCCCAGGTTGGATGATGAATCTCCAACCCCTCTGCTGCATGCAGAGCCACCAACCTCCACATTTAATGCTGGACCAGGCTGCCCAGGGCCCCATCCAACCTGGCCTTGAACACCTCCAGGGATGGGGCATCCACAGCCTCCTGCAGCTGTTCCAGCACCTCACCACTCTCATATTAAGGATCACAGAACTACCTTGAAATTAACCTTCCAGACACTGCAGTGTTTTCTCAGTTCTGCCAACTAACACAGAGAGCCTTTATGCTAATTAAAATTTCTTGCTGTCGCTGATCTCACTATTATCGTGTTCCTCCCACGTAACCTCTCATCCTATAAAATTAGACCAGCCTTGCAGAAACGCACAGTGGGAGGAAAATGAGTTTTTGGTAGCATATTTCATATCGTAATCTCATTAGCAGTTGTGCTCTACTGTGAATATATGACAAAGTTGTGCACATGTGCTCTTTTGGATGCGTTTATCCTAAGCTCTCCTCCAGCACCCTCATCTGCTCCTGGCTTTGTGGTGCTGCCCTGGGTTTGCTTGCTGAATTCAGGATGTGCAGAGATGGGGAGGAGTCAGGAATGATGCTGTGCTGTGGCACTGAGCTGCAGCACCCTGAGTTGGATGGAGGAGTTCCACATCTCAATAAGCAAAGCCTGGGCCACCAGCATGCAGCTCGGGGAGGGTCCCTGTGCAGTTATGGACCCCTTGCAGGTGCTGAGTGACAGATGGGCAGCTTGTTTGCTGTGCCCTTTGGGATCTTAAAGAGCATCTGTAGCAGGGAAAGGTAGCAAAAAATTATGTTATTCATTCTGTTTCAGTGACTTTCAAATCTGCAGCTTGGTCTACATATCAGAAGATGATTTTTCCAACTGTTGGTGCTCTGCCTGACCTGGGGGCTGGAATCCAGGTTAAAGTAGGCCATCACCTCTCATTGTGCATTGTCACAACGTTTTGTGTAGAAATCAAATGAAAAGGAGAACTTTAGAGCTTGAAAAAATGTTATTCATTTGAGACTGCAGGTTGCAGTGAAAGCATGCGGGCTGTGCTACTCCCCAAACAGATCTATTTCTGTGGTTTTTTTCTCCCATAAGTGAAGCATCCATTATCAGAAATCCCATGAGAACTAATTCAGAATAGAGGAGTTCCTGCCTGGCTGACCCTGAGAGGCAGGTAATACCTGAACAATGCTTCAAGCATATAAAAATACCATATAAATGCCATATGTTGTTAATCCTTCTGTTGTCTGTACTGTGAGTGCATCCTTGTGCTCCAGTGACCCCAAGCACCAGGGTTTGCAGGGGGAAGATGCATCCATTGCCTCCATAGGAGCTGCCTGATGGTACCAGAAATAAATATGCTTAGACCAATAGCAGTTTTTTTTTTTTTTCTTCTAATCTTGTGATGGTTTCCTTCTGACTTGTACAGCAGCTTCCCTGGGTTTCAATAAATCCTTGCTGTGTTTACAGAGGAATTGTTGGCTCTCTTTAAGCATCACTGCTGCCAGCAGTGGATGGGAAGCAGTGCTCCACGTCTTGTGGTCCCAGCAGGTTGGGGTTTCTCCCTTCAGAACATCGTATGAGATGCTGAAGCTGTCTGAACAGTATCTGGGAAGCTTCCAGTGTTGCACTGAACAAATGTACCCTCATCAGTTGCTCTGGTGGAGGCCAACAGAAGCATTACAGTGTGGAGTTCATTACTGAAAGGATACTTATATAACTTTTCTCCCTCCTTTGTGGTAGGGCTGTAACTTCTATAAAAGCAAATCATGTCCTGAATGTCTTTTAAGATGTCAGCAGGAGACAGGACTGAGAATTGGCCATAATCCTGAATATGTGGCAGTTGAGTCCAGCGGTTGCTTTGTGCTTTTTAAGAATGGGAAGGTTTAATCCCCAACCAAAGTAGCCTTTTTCTGCTGCTGCTCAGATCTTTAGCTTGCATAAGCCACAGCCTGCTGTTCTGCTTTGGAATTTATTTAATAGCTCGGTTGTTTGGACATGATTAAAAATGTAATGAATGGAATGAAGCAGTAATAAGATGAACAGCTCATAAAGGACTTCAGCCTAAAAATATCTGCTTCAGCACAGCTACTGGAGGGAAGGCTGTGGCAGCAGTCATAGAAAAGTCCACTGCATGAATCTCTTAAAAGTTTTAGTGACTTACTGCTGAGTATGAGGCTAACACATCACCCCCTCTGCTTTATCTTCTTACCCTGTTTTTTCCACTCCAGTGTCACTTTGGCTCCAGTGCTTTTCCTCTGAGTGCCTGATGCACATCTCTGGAGAAAAGGGCTTTTCTTTAGGTGGAATTGCACGTCATGTATTGAGTTGCACATCAGCTGTGTAAATTCTCCTTTTCCAGTACAAGGATTGGAAAGGGTCGGACATCCACACCTTCCTGGGTGTGTGGTTATGTTCAAACTGATTCCGAATGATCTTCCTCTGAGCGCATTTGTACTGCTGAGGCCCAAACATTCACCTTTAATATACCAAAGCATAGGTTTGCTCCTTGTGATGGGATGAGATTCAGATTCTGAGATGCTGGAATCTTATTCCCCAGGTTCCCAGTCCTCTCTCTCTCATTGATGTGTTCTGAGTGTCCTTTAAAGCAATCTTGTATTGTTTCCATGACAATATTTATACAATAGACGCCTTTCATGCAGCACATCTATGAAAATTCTTCATTTCTAACACCACTTTGCAACAATATGTGAGGTCTCCTTGATGGGTTTGTCCATCACGCTGCTCAGGATTGGCCTTAGGTGAGCATCCTGCACGGCCATCTGCCCAAACTGTGCCCAGCAAAGTGGGCGCAGTGAAGGAGGGACATTTCTGCTGCTTCACTGCTGTGTATAAGAGAAGGGCAGCACCATTCCTTGTCTGTCAGATGGGCCTTTGCAGGTTTTCCTACATCCCAGCCTTATTTTCACTAACTGCAACCAGAGCTGCATAGCTCTGCTGATGGTGCAGTGAGAGCCACCAGCAACCAAACATCTCTCTGGCTGAGATCTGAGCGATGTTTGGTTGCTGTTGCAGTGACAGAACTCTTCTCCATCCCTCTCAAACACCCACACCACAAAAAGGTCTCTGAAGTGATGTCCGTGATCCAACGTGGCAGCAGGCTGTCCGTGTCCCTGCGGGTCGTGTCAGCTGTGATTTCTGGCTGGTGGTGGAGTGGCTTTTAGGTTTAATTGGTCTTAAGGGCATCACCAGTGCTGCCTTCCCTGCCTGCCTTAACGTCAGCTTGTGTAAGTGCCCTTTTAGTGCCCATGACACGTGTGTGCGTGGGGAAAGGGCAGTTCTGCATGGCAGCCAGACGTGTAACAGATGGACAAGGACCTGAAGTCAGAATCATTCACACTTCTGAAGAGATTTAGGCACTGGGGAAGTCCCACATGGGGCTAAAAACTTGTTCTCTGCAATAAGTGCATGTTATTGCATTGCTTGCAAAATACTGCTTGTGGGCAAATCCTGCAAGATAGGCACCTGTGAACTTAGGAAACAGAACTCAGCCCTAGGCTTGGCTTTTGGTTTTTTTTTTTTTTTGGTCATAATTAGATCACTTCAGCTTTGTTTCCAGAGAAGATGATAAAACCACCTTTAGATATTTTTTTAAATCATTTACAGCTGCAAATTAACGGTGCACCTCTAGTGCTAGAAAGCAGAAGGCTTCATGATTAATGCAGCTCTGTTACGGCATCATCTTCAAGTTATGTTTGCTGGTTATCAGTGAGCTGTGTGCACACTGAGCTCAGCATTCCTGGCTGCTTTTACTATTGACTCTTCTACTCAGCAGTGTAATATTTCACCTTTCCAGCTTTCAAGGGCGTTTCCCCACGAGCTGCAGTTTCACCTCTTTGGTTGGCTGATGGTTTTTGTCCCAGTTTGTCATGCCTGCAGTATTGGCCATTGTGCAGCGCTGAGCAGCCGAGCTTCCTAAAAAAGTACAAAAACACGGGGCTGTAAAGGTAATAAATTAGAAAATAAATGATGAAGTGGTTTAAGCATGCTTAGGTTGGCCTGGATTTTTCAGACATCTGATGTGGGTGAAACAGAAGTGTGAGTTACAGGTGAGTTTCTGGCCACACTCCTGAGGAAATGGGCACAGCTGGCAGTTTTATATAGTTTGCTCCCTGCAGAAGCATGGTGCCATCATGGTGGGTCCTCTGAGGTCTCCAGAGGGCTGCTGATGTGGTTTGGGTGGAGGGGTGGGTTGTGGGTATGCAGGGCCCAGGGGCAGCCCTGGCACTGTGGGGTGATGCCCGGGGTTGGGTGGCTCGTTGTTGCTATGAAATATTTATTGGAACAGATGTAGTTGGCTACAGTTCTTGTTTCTGGGTAATCAGCCAATAGCCAGAAGAAGATCAATACGCAGATAAACAATGCAGGCTCTAAAGTTGGAAGTGGCTTTTTTTAACGGAACAAAGATTGTTCTCTGTCCAGGGATGGTCTCCAGCAAAACACAGAGCGGATCAACACTGGCACCCAGTGTCTGGATGGGAGCCGGCTGAGTCTCTCCCAGTGCAGAGCTCTGCTTGTTTCCCTAGGAATGATTAGCCTTAGTTCAGGGAGGAAGAGAGGACAGAAACGCAAAGCCACCCTCCTGCTCCTGGGAGAAGTCTTTTCAGGTTGCTCTGCAGCTGGTAAATGCCAGTTCAACGAAGCCTTTAAACATGCACTTAAATCCATTCCTGCTAAGCAAAACACTTAACCGCATACTTTAAATTAAGCTTGTGTTCAAGTGTTGCTGCACAGAGAAGCAGCAGGGCTGGAGCATGCTCACAAAGATGAGCATGTCCTCAAGTGGCTGCTGATGAGGCTGCTGATGCAGGAGAGCATCCTGGGCTGGGGTGGGGGTAGAGGACCTGGGCACGTGCCAGGGCCCAGCAGAGGAGTTCTGTGTCCATGCTGCTGTGCTGGCCAGGCATCCTCTGCTGAGCTTAGATGCAGGATGTGGTACAGAGCTGAAAGCATCAGTGAGTGGCAGTGAGTCCTGGCTGCAGGGACCCCTGCTTGCTGCAGCTCTGCAGATACCATCCCCCCTGCTGGCTCTGGGGATGTTTCTTTCCCATTCCCTCTCTTTAGAACATGGTGGTTTGTAAATCCAACTCTCCTTGTCCCGTTCGTACCAGCGGTGAGAAATGGCCATAAAAACTACCTATGTGTGTGTAGTTGTGCACTTACATGTGTAAATACGTGAAAAGGGCTGCACCTATCCTGCTGTCAGTCACACATGTTAGTCCTTTGTGTGCTTTGTGAACTCAAACCCTTGATTTGGTGCTGCAGTGAGCTGAGGTGCAAATAACAGCTTTCCTCAACCCAGCTGTATTCACAGTTTGCAGCTCTGCAGTTGGGCTACGCTGGTCAGTGGGCATTAGAGGGGCAGGGGCTTCGCTGCCACGTCCACCGTGATCCTCATTGCTTTCATGTTTGGAACCTTGTGCCATTTCTGCAGCGGGGTGATTAATCAGATCTGAAGCACTCTCAGCTCTCTCTCGATGCTCTGGGAAGTTGTGCTGGGGTTGCTGTAGTGCATTGCAGGAAGGGAAATTGAAAACTGAAAATGAATTTCCAAAAAAGCCCTAGAACTACTACTGCAAAGAAGATGGATGATGAATCATTCTGGTCTGTTATTATCCAGAAGTAACTATCTAGCTGTTTTTTAGTGAACAAAGAAATATTAGAGGGAAAAAATAGTTTCCATTTAGCTTTATCTCTGTTGGCAGTACTGGAAATGAATCATGACATAAAAAAGGATAAAATGAAATGAAGAAGATACCATTTATTTCCTTTTCTGTAACACATACTGGACACATATTCTGAAGGTTACAACTCTTCAGAACTAAAACAGATTGCACTGGAACACTGGTGGGAGATACTGGAGGTTGGTGGAGGATCCCTGTGGTACTGAGCCCCACATTTATGGGCAGAAGGGGAGAGAAAGGTGCCCCTCATGGACCCCCACCTCCCCCTGCAGTTCACCCTTGCGCTGGCTGTGGGTTCTGTGCCACCGTGACGTGGGGCTGCAATTGGTTTTCTGGGATGTGATGGAAATCTGGCATCTGTTCTGCTTAAAGACCCCTTTGCTGTCTTTGGGTTTCTGGGAAGGCACCCAAGGCAGCAGCCAGGAACGCTGCTCTGCCCAGCACTGAGTGTCCATCACTGGCTTTGGGTGCTGTGGTTTCCACCCACCCTGCGTGTTGGGAAGTGCAGTCAAATAGAGACCTTACAAAGGCAAATTGGAGATGAACTTTGGGAGTTAGTCTTGGCTGAGCCAACTGGTTTAGGTCAATGGTTTTGTTATTTTGCTTTGTCTACGCAGCATCCTTTCATGGGGATTTATAAATTATTCCTGCTGTAGTAGCTGCACTCAGGAGCTATAAGTGCCTGCTCTGGCATTGGCTTGCTTTGCTTTTTTTTTTTTTTAAAGCTCAGGAATGAGAATCAGTTTTGAGTGAGGAGATGATGTATGATCTCATATCGTAAAAGTTGCTCTCCTTGATAAGATTTCAAGGTTACAGCGATAGCATTGAAATATCTGTCATAAACTACCACAGATGATTCAAGCAATAAAAATGTTTCTCTTAGCTATGTAAATAGGGTAATAGACTGGAATGTGGTAGCTAGATGTGTTAAATGTTGGGGTTAGTTTATGTTCAAACAATACAGGGAGAAAATAGAACTGCAGATTAATTTGAAAGGAAGCAGGGAGGATTCCTCTTCTGAATGGTGAGCAAGGTAGGGATGGAGTTGAGTTTTTGTTTGAAAGCACCTGAACTGGTAACGTAACCCAAACGTATCGGTGTGATGAGCAGCATGAGAAGCATCTCGGGTCTTTTGCCTGTGTTTCCTGACAAAAAACAGCCCGTGGGGTTTTAGGAAAGGCTGATGTAATTAGCCTGAATTTAGCTTGATGGCGGGATGCTGTCCAAGGATGCGTTGAGTCACATCTAATGACTTAAAAACTACTAATTAATTTCGAATGAACTGGAACGAGGAGACATGGCTTGAGGAGCGCTAGGATTTGAAAGCTTCCGATGTTGGGACTTTCCAACGTAGTGATCCTGGGTGAGGGGCTGAGAAATGGCAAAACCAAACGGGGTTCAAAGTGGAAGTCAGGGAATGGTGTGAAGCTTCTGATGGTTGTCAGCTCCGGCTGCTCTGTAACAGCTTTGTACGTTCGGGTGGTGGGAATTTATCCAGTGTGGTGTTTCCGTTTCCAGTTTGTTTAGCAGTTTTCAGGCTCTTGGCACAATTGCAGCCATGGTTCTCCCCTCCCCTCGTGAGCTCAGGGCTTGTTCAGTCCATGCTGCCATCACCCCATGGCCAGGGTTGCTCTGCAGTGTCACCTCAGGGAGCGCTCAGGACGCTGGTGTTTATGGTTTGATGAGGTGCAACTGCAGTAGCATAACCCCACTTCCTTTCCTCTGACATAAAATAAGGTAAGGGTTTGGCAGCCTTTCAAATCAAGACAAATAAAATAAACTGTTCTATATTCATCGTGGAAAGCAACAGACTTTGCTACAAAATGACTAACAGGACGTTCTATTCATCTGCACCAATCTGGTCTGTGGCTGCATTCATTTCCATACAATCACTGGAAAATATTATGTTGATTGCCAGGAACAAAGCTTTTATGGGGATGAAAAAAATCCGTGCTACTAATCTACAGTGGAATTGGTAAATGGGTAAGACAAAGCTTTAATAATATTATTCTGTGCGACATCTGATGTAAATAATACAGTTCTATTAATCTCTCAAGCAATCAGAGTCTGGCTGTTAGAGGCAGCCAAGGATGAGCAATAATATTATCTCTTCTAAGGAATGTTGGAGTAGAATTGCAAATCCTTTGCTGCCAACACAGTTGCTGCCCCGGCTTGGTGAGTTGGGGTTGGGCCTAAATTTGAGGCACCTGCATCCCATGCTGGGCTCCTAGAGGCACCCCAGGACCTTGGGCTCCCACCTTGACATCTGCTGTGGGGCTTCAATGCAGCTGGGCTTTCTCAGGAGCACAGGAGAAGGGGAACATCACCAGCTCACATTTGGGGTGATGGATTGGCCTCCTGCATGCAGACCTCGGGGATGTGACTGAGCATCCTCATGTGGCAGCTGGCTCTGCTGCTGATGTTAACCTGGAAACAGCACCAGCCTCTGTGCAGGGAGGTTTTTGGCTCATGATGCTGAAGTGTTTGTCTCCCACAGATGTGCACCAAAAAAAAATAAAAATCAACTCATTCAGCAGCCCCATTGAATCCAAAGCAATCAAGGAGTTAATGTTGCTTCCCCCAAAAGCACGTGTGCTATCTGTCCTGCAGCACGGTGTTAGTTCGTTAAGGCAGCCAAACGAAGCAGAATTTTTAAATGAGATCCTGTTTTTCAAGTGTGATTTTAAGATACGATGCAGGTTGGGGTTGTCTGATTCTTCACAGTTCATTAACTAGGGAGCAGCTAGTGTTAGAGTGACTTTTAAAAATGATAGATTTTTATTTATAGCGAAGTTCTAGTCATTAATTTTAAAGGAACGAAGCATAAAACCAAGAGTTGGGTTCATTTTAATTTTTTTTTTAAAGTGACACTGGTAATTTAATTAAATTGGGGCTTTGAGTATCATTACAGAAAATGAAACATTAGTTCTGCACTGCTTTTCAACCCAGCTGACGTGTTCCGTAGCATCGCCCAATTGCAGTGTGCAGTCATTGCTGTTTTGATGTGAAGTTACTGCTGAACATGGAACTATTCAGGTCCTGGAGTGACCAGAGTGGGAAGCAGAGTGGGGTTGGGGGCAGGAGGGCCAACCTCACATCCCCTATAGATGAGTCCTTCCTTTCTCTTGCTGCTGCCCACACAACTGTTGACCATCAGCAGCCTAATGACTGAAGTTCAGCTGCGTGGTTATTTGCTCTTCCATTTTAATTCCCTTGGAGACAAATTCTGCATTCCCCACCTGACAGTGCTTCACTTCCACTGCCCCGTCCCTAACCAGAATCGCTTTCCTTTGGCAGTTCTACCCAGTCACACGTGTGGGAACCCAGGCAGGCTGCAGAATGGTGTGCAGCAAGGAACGACGTTCAGCATCGGGGACAAAGTGAGGTACAGCTGCAACCCTGGCTTCTTCCTGGAGGGCCACGCTCTGCTCACCTGCCACGCCAGCATGGAGAACGGAGCCTCCTGGGATTTTCCTCTCCCCTTCTGCAGAGGTAAAGTGCCCTCCTTCCTTCTGCAACAACGAGGAGGGATTTAACGAGCTGTTTGGGGTTGGGAAAAACTTCATGGAGCGTAAGCTTGATTTAAAAGAGTTGAAAGCTAAACATGATGTAGTTAATATTGAGGTTCCTTTTTATTGGATTCCCTAAAGCTGCCAGGATTTGGGTGACTAATGGGAAGGTTATGAAGTGCTCAAAGTATTCAAAATGCTGCACCGCTGCTTTAACTCCAATTTCTTTGTTTAAATAGAAGCAAAAAAAAAAAAAAAAAAAAAAAAAAAAAAAGCAGCCACATTACCCATCGCAGTAAGGCACCTTCCTAAGACCATGCATTTTTCTGCATCAAATATTGGAAAATTTAGAGTGGATTTTCTGCTCTTCCCCCACGGCAAACTCAGTTCTTCCCCTTTGGCTGCCTGTAAAGAGAAAGAAGTCTGTGCAGATGCCCTGTGGGCTGCAGCCTCCAACAGGGGAGGTGAGTGGAGGGTGGCACCTGGGCAGGGATGGGCAGCTTTCCTGCAGGCCTTTTGGGGCTGCACAGCTTTGATTACTTTATCAGCACAGAGAGCTTCCTGCTGATCCTCTGGAGCCACGAGGGACTGGAGAGGCTGTAAATATACAAGTGTCTGTGTTGTTTTACCAAAACAGTTGCTGCTGCTTTCAAGTCTTTTCCCCTCAATTCCTTGTGTACTTCAGCAGCGCATCTTCTATTGATTCTTTTTATTGACTCTGCTTGTGCAATCAATTAGCAGTTCTAAGCTGTAGCATAAATCTTGAATTTAAAATGAACAAATATTGTTTGCATGGCGTGTTTTTAATGCTTTCTCGAACGAGTTGCACAGCAGGGATGTGTGCTGTGTTGTGTATTTCTCGTGTGCTTATCTGCTGCTTTGGAGCCAAGGGCATCACAGCGCTGACGGTTCACCCAGCCGTGCTGTGCTGCAGAGGGGCAGCTGCCATTGCCACCTCAGTGTCATTGCTTATGAGCATCAGGACTCACTGTCACCTTAAAAGCAAACAAACCAATGAAGTTAAAAGCAAACAAAAACAACTGTGAAGCTGCCTGCATTCAGCTTTGAGAGCACACAAGGCAGCGGCCTTTTTAGAAGGGAGCAGACTCTGTGCTCGAATGGATCTGTGCATCCTTCACCTCCCTCCAAAGGAAGTGTGCCATCTTCCCGTGGCCCAGCTATTACTCAGGTATTTGTGTAGCAGTCTGCAATAAGGGAAAGATTAACTTCTGACCCCAACAGGTGTTGAAGTGCTGAAACGTGAAGGTTGGCATGGTTGTAGTTTTGCTGCGATCCCCGCCGCAGATGGAGGAAGGACCATCTCTACGTTTTTGTCTTGCACTGCCAAGCTCAATTTTAATTTTAACAGCACTGTTTCAATCTTGAATCCAGCAATGATGATGGAGGCATCTGATGTACTTCAGAATGAAGGAATATTAAATTCTATGGTGCTTGAAACGGTGCTGTGTGAATTGCTCTGATCTCAGGGAAGTGTTGGCTTGTTGAGCTGTGCTCGTGGTGCTGTGAGCCTGGAGGTGCAGCACTCCTTCCTGAAAGATTGGATCCTGCTGCTTCAAAGCTGGCACTGAAACTTCCACGGCGCTTTTTTTTTTTTTTTTGGAGGCAGGAACTAGAAATCTTCTCATGTAACATTTATATCTTGTCTCAGGAAGGCAGAAAGTAGCAAAGACAATCTGCAAATTGACTTGCTGAGTTTGAAAACCAGCTGCACTCCTTCTACCAGAAGTGGGTTTCAGCATTCAGATGTTGGTGCTTGGCTGATAAACTGGTGGTACAGGATTCTGTTGTTGCAAGGGGTGAAGAGACAGGCAGGCAGATTTGGTGCCTTCTTCTGCAGGGATAATCATGTTTTAAAGACTGCCTGAAGAGGAATATGTATTTCCCTGAGAGATGGAAGATCTTTGTGGCTTGCATAGCTTGTAATTAATTCTGTCAATATTGGCTTACTGGTGATTTGTGTCTGAAAGTTTGTAGAATGGATGTGTGTTTTCTTTTCTAACGCAAGCTGGAGATGGGTCGTGCTGCTGGGTCACGTTCAGACAAATGAAGATGAAAGATGCCCTCTAGCTGAGCAGGTGTTACAATCTGGGGAGCAGCTGTCTTGGGAATAGACTTGTCTGATGTCACTGCATTCAGTGTGGGGACGGCCCTTTGCTTCTTCCCCTCCCACTGCAAGGGCAGAGGTGGGAGACGAGTGCAGAAATCAGCAGGAGAGTTCCAGCCATGCTGATCGATACCTTCTCTCTGGTTCCTTTATGCTCTTGTCTTTGTACCTGCTTTCCTCTCTGTAACATCATTTTCTATATTTCGGTAGCCTTGTCTCCATTATTCCAGTCCTCGTGCATTGAAATAATCAAAGATGCAAAGAAATGCGTGGTAGGAAAAGAATAAGAAATGAAAGCGTTTGGGAAGCTGGAGCTCGGCGGTGCCAGGGCAGCAGCAGCGCTTGGGGAGGAGTGCTGTGGCTCAGCTGCTCTGTCTTCATGAGTTGTCTGCATCCCTTCACCCATCTCTCAGTTTAGAAGTACTGTTTTTATAAGGGATAAGTGTGTCCTTAATGAGAAAGGAAAGCAGGAAGGAATCCCAGATGCAGAAGGAGTGGAGTGGTGAAGCACTGCTCTGCAGAGAACGATGGGAGTAGTGGTGCTGCGGCTCCCTGGTGGTTTAGAAAGCACAGTTATATCAGAATTGATTCTTGGACTCTGAGCTAAAAATCACTCGGCACATGCTCTGCTCTGGTGAATTATGTTCCTTGCTTGTGTGGCAGGAAGGACTAAAACTGTGGTGATTTCATTCTGGGAGCAATGAAGCAGCAGCGGGTGGCATCTCTGTGCTGACGTGCCCATGGCAGGGCTTGGGGAGAGGCTTGGCTCTGCCTGGGAGCACATGGGCAGCCTGCAGACACACCTCGAGCACCGGACGTCCTCAGTGAGCCTGGTGCTGACTCCAAGCTCTGATCTGAGCTGCCGTTTATCCCATCTGTAGTGTGTCAGGGTGTATGGCTCCCCTGTTGCATCTTGTGTGTCACATCCTGCAGTTTTCTGTATATGGGATCGAATCATCTGAGTTGGAAGGGACCTTTAAAGGCCATCTAGTCCACATCTCCTGCAATGAACAGGGACACCCACAGCTCCATCATGTGCTCAGAGCCCTGCCTGACCTTGAATATTTCCAAGGAGGAGAGACCCCCACCTCTCTGAGACCCCCTTCCTCACCCTGCTGCCTCCATTGCTTTTGATGCACAGCTGGTTTTCTGGGCTGTGAGGGCACACTGCTGGCTCGTGGCCATCCACCAGTACCCCCAGTTCCTGTTCAGCAGGGCAGGGTGGTACTTCTGCAGCTCTGAAAGAACGCTCTGAAATGTCTGTTTCATAAGGCACTTCCAGGCATGTGGAGAGAAGTCTTGCCCAGATTGTTTGCTGAATTTAAGTAGAACTGATAGGTTTATGATTCTGGTAGGCGTCTGAGTAAAAATTCAGTAAGCCAGCTGAGAAAGTTGAGAACATTTGCAAAGCTACATTTTAAGAGTATCAAATATGCATAATCTCATTAAAAGTGGTCTGTCTTCTTATAACTCCAACAGCTGCTTAGATTGTACCGTGCCCAAAATAATTGAATGGCTGTTCAAGAAGATTTTTAGATGATTGTAGAACATATTTTAATGGTAGAAAGCTCTGCAAATCTCGAATGCAGCATCAAATCAAAAATCTTTAGCGTAGTCCCCATTTCTCCTTCTACACAGGAGCAGAGACTGCCTCAGAGTTCCGAGACCCCAGCAGTAAATGTGGCTGAGGAATTGCCTGGAGGAAAAGCTTGTTGCAAAAGCAACAAGGGTTTGCACTTGGGTGTGTTTGTGGGTTCTGGGCTGCAGGATTGCATGAGCACAAGAGGAGCAGCTCGTTTGGCCAGTGCAGCTGTGCCATGAAGGCCGTGGGCTGACATCCAGAGGCTGGACTGTTTGTAGGTGCAGGGCTTTGTGTGCAGAGGTGTTGTGAGTGGGTGCCTGCAGTGGTTGATGTAACACATGGAGTTGGCTTTAACAGCCCCAGTGGGGCAGGTATCTGAAGAATACATGGGCTTCTTCAGATCTCAGAGCGTTGCTGAAGCAGCTGGTAGTTGGGCGTGTGGTCTGGAAGAGGTCACTGGCTAAGAATCTTTCTTTGCATGTGTTTCTTTCTAGTATTTATAGGGGATCTTATTCATGGGATATTAAAATGTGAACATACAGTAAACTGGTGATTTATGCTGATCCTCTTTGGCTTAAACCACTCATCCTCTTAAAAGCGTTTCCACTCTATTCTGTAGGAGAAGAGGGCTTTGCAAGTAGCTCTTTCACTTTTTGGAAAGGGAAGCTCAAGTGTGAATCCTGTGTCAAAGTTTGAAGGATTTCCTGGGGCCTGACTTGGTTCCAGCATCAGCAGTAACCCAGCTGTGTGTCGTGGCAAACCCTAAGCAATGTGATCTAGCCTGAAAATCAGCCCTGCTTTGAATGGAGTGCTAAACTACATGAGGGATCTTCTGACTGCCATTACCTGATGGTTTCAGTTGTGCTTTGGTGTCTGTACCAATACCGATAATGTCATTCAGTGGAAGTATGACTGCAGCAAAGAGGTATCTTTGAATTCCAAGCAACGGAGCACCGAGTGCCACAGCTCCCCTCACTTATGGCCATGGTTGGGCAACCCGTGAACCCAAACACTAACCGTGCCTCCTGTGTTGGAGCAGCAGATGGTCCTGAGGAAGGAGAACAGAGCTGTGCTCAGGGCACAGCATCCTGATGAGAGCTGAAAGCCAAGCCAACATCCTCAGCTGCCCGTGGGATTCTCTGCTCTGCCCTTGGGTGTGCAAATATTCCCACCTGTGTTAAGTTTTTTCTTTTTTTTTTTTAAGTTGGTAATAAAAGGAAGTGTTTGTGCTGTAAAGCCCCGAGCTCCTTGACTAAAGCATCAGAAATGCTGCTCTGTGACACGTGTAAGGTTAACAGGCTTTTCTGAGCGACGCGCCAAACAAACTCCAGGCTGATGCTGTAGGTGGGGAAGCCACGAGTTGCTCTGATGCAAGTCAAATTAATGCTTGGCGGCTTCCTTTATCTTCGTGCCCGTGTTTTCCTTAGATCTCCCTCCTTTAATTGCTCTAATAGCTCCCGCTGATGGAATTCAGCTTGCAAAAATGAAAGATCCTGCAGCAGAGAGATCATTACGCAGCCAGGAGATGTCACAGCTTGATTTCTGAATAAACTGTTTTAGCACTGATTTTGGTAACTACCCATTACCTTAAAAAAACAGAAACCAAGACACATAAGGCAGGGCAGTGGGATTCTCCAATCCCTTCTGTTAAATTCAGATGCACTAAATACAGTGCTTGTACTCCTGGGTGCTGATGCTGTGGTCCTTGGGGATGCTTCTCTTGCTGATGGAGGTGCTGACATCTCTATGAGTTGGGCTGAAAGCTCCTTAAAGCCACCAACCTGCTGTTCCCAGCCTTTGAATTCTTGGTGGCTCTCCTCCTGCTTTGCTAGCTGCACGGATGGGAGGAAAGCTGCGGAAAACGCCTCCTAGGAGCCCAATTAGAAATAAGGGATGGAACAAAAACTGAGGCAATAATGTGAGGACTGAGCATCCTGCCAGCCAGACACGTCGGGCTGCAGCAACCTCCCCATGGAGCAGCAGCAGCTCTGTCCTTGGGGTGGTTAAAACTAGACTGAACAAATCACGGTAAGCGTGCAGTGAGGAATAAGCTGGCACTTGCAGGGAGACAGACTGGCTGCCCTAATAGGATTTTGCATCCCTCAACATCTTTCTCTTAGTACTGTGTAGTAAAAAAACCCAACCCTTTGCTTCTCCCAAAAGCCACTTAACAAAGACGTGTCTGAACTTTCAATGCAAAGATTTTCTTATCAATCTGTATTTGATGATGTGGGTTAGGGCCGGAATTTTATCAGTCGAATGGAAAACACTTTGCTTTTTAAGAAAGCTTTTGATCAATCGAGATAGCCGTCCTGCTGCAAGCTTGAATGCTGCCCTTGCCCTTGAAAAATGCTGTGCACAGGTGCTGGTGTACAAATAAGGCAGTGTGAGGTTCCTTCTGCTCCTCCAGAGCCCAGGGAGCATTGCTCAGGAGGGCTCAGAGCTTGTAAGAGTTGGGTCGGGTGCTTCTGATCTGATGCTAGGCTTCATATGCTGCTGCTTGTTTGATTTTTGCCATCAAATTTAACCACTGATTCACACCAATCAGCATTGCTTCTTAAAGCAACAAACCAGCCACTGCAAAAATAACAAAGAAAAGAAAAAACAGAAAGGGAGAGGATGTTATCCCTAAGTTTCCTCTTATCCTGAATGTGGCATGCAAATAACATGCAAACCAACCATCCAAAGGTCTTACTCTACTGCAGAAGTGTTGAAAGGTTTGCTTTGCATTTGGGCTTTTTTCTGACTCACTGCTTGTGCGTTTCAGCACAACGTCATAACTTGCCTTCTGTGTTTGCAGCTGATGATGCTTGCGGAGGGACGCTGAGGGGACAGAGTGGAATTATCTCAAGCCCACACTTTCCTTTGGAGTATGGCAATAACGCAGACTGCACGTGGACTATTCTCGCTGAACCCGGAGACACCATTGCTCTGGTGTTCATGGATTTTCAGCTGGAAGATGGATATGATGTTTTAGAAGTTGCTGGAACAGAGGGATCTTCGCTCTGGTAGGTTTCTGGTCTTGTTTAACTGATGTCCTTATTATCTTATACGAGCTGCTATGGGGTGGTTGTTCCCAGCGATCCCCAGATTTAGTTGCTGCCTTCTAATGGATCTCTTGTGGATACCTTTATTTGGTGAACCTCATGGTGACCATTGTCTGCTTTAAACCTCTGCTGTAGGACGACAATCAAACCCAAGAAACCCAACTCAAACATTGGCACGCTCACAACAACATTTCTACTTGATTGTTTTCTGATTATTGCTAAATATGCTGCTGACGAGTTGACTTCACTGCTAATGAACCTCTGGCAAATGTTTCTGCAGATCAGTTTGTTCTTCAGCCACGTGGCTGTGCGTGGAATTTCAATACCTCCCGCATCCCATTAAGTTTGCTTGAGCAATGCTTTCAGAAGCACTGCTTTTATGTATAATAAATGCTGCGTGGATTCTTCTCCTCTCCTATATAAGAGCTGCCCAGATGAAGTTGAGGGCTCACAAAGGGGATTTGGCAATATTGCTTCCAATACGCTCAGCCAGGGGCTGCACTTTGTGGTCGAGTCCCAAACCACGAGCAAAGGAGAGGGGGTCAGCTTAGACCCAACATCCATGGATGGGAAAAGCAAAGTGTTTTAGGTGTTGTCTGGAGCTATCCGTGGGAAGTTAAATTACCATCATTTGTGGGGATTCTCTCAGTGCCACAAATAATGCTTATTTAAGTAATCTATACTTGCCTGATAGCGTGGATCTGAGTGTTCTGGACGTATTAATGTGAGGGAACCATTTACCATCCACCAGTTGCTTGCTGTTCCCGAGACCCTGTTAAAAATTTGATGTTGGTGTTTTCATGGGGGGAAAAAAAAAAGAAACAAAACTGTTTTTATTAGCATGCATTAATATTTCAGGGCCCCATTACATCTTAGCCGTTATGTACTGCAGGGAGGATCAGTCATCTGTAGTATGTGGTAAAGATGAATGTAAACTAGTTAAGAAACATTATTCAGCCTGGAGGTGTTGCCAGTGCAGCCTCCTGTCTTGTCATATCAGAAACGAAACAATGGCTGTCAGTGGGAACCTGCTGGAAATAATTAATAAACTACCCCTAAATATTCCATGGTGGAAATTCAGAAATGGAAAAATGAGTCTTTTGGAAATGAAACCCTTTAAGTTTCAATGTAGACACATGGGGAGGGCGGAAAACTAAACAGGACAAAACACATAAAATACACCTTGGGGCTTTGGGGCTCATCCTGCATTCCTGCAGCACCATGCGATGGGATCATAGGCTCATTAAGGCTCAAATCACCTCTGAGATCCAACAATCAGCCCCAATGGCTGATACACACCAATCAATTCTAAGGAGCCTCGTTTGCCATCCTCAAAGTCAACTTTTCAGTCCCAGAAGCAGAATTGCAGCGTGTCTTATTTTAAATTTCATTTTTCAAAGCTGGCCTTCACAACTCAGAGCCTGATAATTAAATTCAGATGACTCATTTTTCCCCATTTTTTTTTAATAATTTTTGCCCATAGGAGGAATAAATAGAGCTCGTATCTCCTCTTTAAACATGTTGATACGATTCAGCTTGAAAATAGAGCTAAAAGCCTTTTTTCCCCCCTCTGTGAAGACCTAGTTTTAATTATTGGTAATACTGCAGATAGACTTGCAGCCAGATAACCATTCCATTGAAGAACCTTGCAGCTGAATATTTCATTTCTTCAGCATTATAAATAGTTTTAATCCGGACCTGAGATGTACGCAAACAAACAAAATTGAATTTCATATAATTCACGTCCATTTTTGAGCTGTATGTAATGACAGCATTTCCAAGGCAGCTCACTCAGCACATGGAGATGGCTTTGGCTCCCATTGGAATGGGAACGAATGAAAAATGTGTACAAAATGGCTTTTAAATCCGTATTTGAGTGTCAGATACCTCTTGATCAGGATCTGGAAATAGATTGCTTTATTTGACAGGTGTGGTTTAGTTTCTTTTTGTTCTGTTAAACAATTCGTAGTGCTTTTAATTAGAAATTCTACGAAAGCTTTAAAGCTGCCTGTGGTGGGAAATCTTACTGTAAATGGCTGCACCCCAACTCCCCTTCTGTGCTGTGATGGTGGGACGTGGAGCTCTCCCAGTTGGAGCAAGCATTGGGACAGCAGTCGGTGGGAAGGTGGCAGGGTTGGCTTTGCTCAGAGGTGCACCAGCAGCTGCCTCTGCAGTTCGTGTTGTTGGGAGCCCACGGGGGGTCTTGTGTGGGGCATCTCGACTCACCTTTCCTGCTCAGAAGCCAGCGTGCATCGCATTCTGCACAAGGATCCCCGCTGCTGGTTAAGATGTGCGTGTGCAGAGGGGTCTCACTTGCTGGAGAAATTCACCATGTTGAGGGAATTGGATTTGAATGTCAAAATCTGCCTGCCAGAGCTGATAAGTCATGTTTTCCACTGCCTGCCCTTATCTACAGCTTCAAAGTGAAGGAGCAGAGACACCTCTGCAGCTGCTCCGCTGCTTCCAAAGATCTTTGTTCCGGGGCTTCTTCGTGGACTTGTTTTGTAGCTGCTTTCATGTGTTTCCAGGTTGTGATAGAGAACGTACGCGCTTTGTTTTCAGATGTCACCTGCTTCACAAAATACATTTTAAATGGTCTTTGCCTTCTGGGTTTTCCTCCCTCAGTTCTCAGCAGCTGTGCCTCTCTTACGAGAGCACAAACCCATCCACGTGTTCCCCGCCTGCAGTTTTTGTCCTGTGCTCTGAGGGGAAGTCGAGGCTGATACGGGTTCTGTTTGTTGCTGAATTCGCTCTGATTTGAGCTGATATTGGATCTGGTGGCAGTGTGTCACATGCTGGGATCAAACTGCGGCTCCGTTTAATTTGTGTTGCGTGTTAATTCATTGAAGTTGGGGAAGAATCGCGTTTTCCACGGTTTCCATAAGCTCAGGCTGTGGAGAAGTCAGTTGTTTTCACACTGACAGCTCTCAGGTGAAACCCATCTGCCCAACCCGATCTTTCCACTTCTCTCTAGAAATATTTCAGTGCATGAAATATACAGTGAAGAAATCATTGGGAGTCGTCTTCAGGATGAAGGGAGTCATCTTCAGGATGAGGGTTTGGTGAGGGTAGCGGTGTCCCTCAGCAAGGTAGAGATCATCAACAGCCAGAGCTGTGAAACACTGCGGAAATTGTGCTAAAGATCCCAGAAAAGCAGAGCTGCAGCCGTGGAGGTGGAAGAACCATTCAAGTTTAAGTATTATGAAGTGTGTTCTCAGAGCCAGTCCATTGAATTTGTCAAGTTCTATATATTTATATCTTGACATATCTATAATATATGTCTTGACAAATTCAATGGAGTACAAAAATATATACAAGTGTGTTTTTTTTTGCCGTAGCCACACAGCTGTAATGTGATAGCTGCAGCCGAGCCCCAGAGGCCTTTGGCCGTTGAATAACAACCTTTCACCTGAAACAGAGAAAATTGACTTCTGTTCCCTTTGGTTGCTTACTGCAGACCCGAGCTGCCTTAAAAAATAGATAAGGATACCGTGGCAGGGATCGATAGTGGATGGAGAAGCAGGGAGCTGGCAGGCTGTGCCAGCCCAGCGTGGGATGGAGCATCCAGAGCTGGGGCTGAGCGGGAGGAAATTGGGATGCTTTCTGCTGTGGGCCATAGGAGCAACACGGGAGTCGTGTGGGTTTTCTTCCACCTTGGCATCTGTTTGTGCTTCACATCCAGCGTTTCCCCCTGGGAAGTGGTGCTGTTGGCAGATCTTGGCACCGCCGCCTCTCGCGCTGCTCGCTGTAAGCCTGGGAATATTGGTTATTAAATGCTTGATACTTAATGGCTCTGTTACTTTCTGTGCTGAGATCTAATTCGTCTTTGAGAGCCCGGATGGTGGATGGAAATAATGTGTTTGGGGTTCATGTGGCGACTGTGTTTTGCTTCATCCCTTCGGTGACATTTTGTTTTGTCATGGCGGGTCACGATCTCCTTAGCTCACGCCGAGTTTGTTTTTGACAGTCTTGGCTGCCGTACAACATTGGGTGTTTGGATTCTTCCTCTCAGGGACCTCTTTGTAGCTGGATTTATGGCAGGGAGCAGGAAGGTGGCAGGACATCGGTAAATATCAGAGCATTAGTAATAGGCAAAACGCTGTCAGCAGCAAACGTCTGATGGCCACAATTTTCCAAGTCTCTGGGGAACTGGAGCCATTGTGGTTGACCACCAATGTGTGATTTTGTTTTTTTTTTTTAAATTGCTGCATGTACAAATTGAAAAAGGCAAATCGCCATCCCTGCCGCTGCCTCTGGTGCAATCAATGCAAACAAGCTCACTTCCACGTAAAGCGGTTGAAGCCGCATTCATCAGACTGGATTTTCCAATCTCTGCTCAGCTCGGTGCTGAGGGGAAGCCCAGACTGGGCTCTGATGCGTGGTGCTGAGTGCCTGCAGACACAGCTGTGCTGGAGCTGAGTGCTCCATCAGCCATCAGTGTGCCTTGGGATGAAGGCTGGGTGTGATGCTGCAGCACGAGGAGCTGCCCCTCTCCCCCTGCTTTCCTTTTTTCCCTTTTGTCTTCGTTTTGCGCTTTCCAAATTAATTTTTGTAATCGTCCTTTCAATGATGGAGCGGTTCAAATTAGCTTTTAGTCAGAATTACCTGCATTAAAGATCTCTTAAAAAGAAAGGCATAAAAGTAATTAATTGCTTCAATTATAATAATGTGGCTTAGCTTGTGGTTTTCTGTTAGGAAAACCTGGTTTTGATAAGTCAGCTCTTCTTGAAAGGGAAAAACCTACAAGTGCTTCAGGCTGGAAGCTGGCACCAAGGAGCTCTGAAATGAGGCTGTTGGCACTGTGCTGTAGCAGCAGATACGAATGGCATCGGTCCCACAGCCGTGCCCCAAATGCCCATCTGGGATGGGGTTGCTTGGAATGGGTCTTGCCCAATCCTGGGTGCTGTGCATGCTTCAAACCAACACCGTTCTGTTTGTAAGCGTCTGCATCGTCACGTTTCCTCTCTAATAGGGTCAGTTTTAAACATGGGAACAGTTAAGCAGGAGGATCTGTGTGTTCCTACCCGGGATCTGCCCACTCTGACCCCTCTGCTCCCCAGGGAACAAAAAACAGCCTTCAGAAATAGGAAGGTCTCAGGCAAATATTAGAGGTCTGTTTCAATGTCATCGATATTTTTCTCCTTAGACCTTGTAAGGAACTGTGGACTTGTAGCACGTAATTCATGCAACAGGATTTTTGTGCAGAGAATGAAATACTCATTAAACTTTGCAACCCTGGAATATGTACAAAACAGAGCTTGCAATTAAACTTCATTTTGAAGCAAGTTAACAGAAGTTTTGTTAATGTTTAACATCTTTATGGGTGTCATTCTTCATAAATTTCAACTAATTAAGTCCAAAGGGACAAAATAATATATTCTGAATGTGCCGTGATGCCAGTGCTCACTTCGCTTTTGGCACTTTTCCTTTTTGTGCAAGATCTGATTTTAATAAGTTGCCAAAAAAAAAAAAAAGAAGTAGTAACTATTTTACTTCATATGCCAAATTATTGGGAAGGCCTTGCTTACCTCCCTGCATTCGGGGTGTTTGCTGCTAAGGAGATCTGGAACTCTTTATTATAAAGGAACGTTTGGATGTTGTGTTGAGGACATGGTTTAGTGAGAACCATTGGTGATGGGTGAATGGTTGGACTGGATCCTGTGGGTCTTTTCCAACCTTAGTGATTCCGTGATGCTGTGATTCTGTGATTCTGTTTTCCCAGGGCAGCCAGCCTGCAGCTGAGGTTACCATCAGTGGTTCATAAGGCTGGATGTGGCTCTGGGCAGCCTGGGCAAATAGCTGGGGACTTGAAACTGGATTATCATTGTGGTCCTTTGCAACCCAGGCCATTCTATGATTCAGGGCTGTGCTAGAAAACTCACATTGAGCTGAAGCTGAATGCAGCCAAGTAAGAATGTGCCACGACCGTGCTGAGCCCCTGCTGCTGTAAGCAATGGAAAGCTGGGGATGGGTCGTTAATGCTGCTTTACTGATTGCAGGAGTTCATCCAAACTATGGATAATTCTGGTTGTTTCCTTGCCAGTTTGGCTTCTGTGTAGCTACAGTGGCTGCACCATGATGGGAAGGCAGTGCTGCTGACCAACCTGCTCCATCCATTTGCAGGGTTGTTGGCTGTGGCCGTGCTCTGGGTGAGCTCCTGCCACGCTGAACTCCTGCAACGCAGATGGGAGATGCTCATCTCCTCACAAAAACTGACTCTTCACTCCTGCTTTCAATGAATGCTGTTATGGTCTGTTTAATTTCAGGCTGATGCTTCCGTTACAGGGTTTTTATCTGATCAGACACTTGGAAATTGGGAATGATGGGTGAGCGGGGAGCAGTCGGCTCTGATGCGGTGCACGTCAGTCGGATGCTCAGAGCAGAGATGCAGATGGGTCTGCATGGGGAAGAGAAGAGAAACCCACAGCAGCAAAGCACGCAGAAGGCAGCTTTAAAAGAGTAAAATTTAAAAAGTCCCACCTGGCTTTGACGTTCTGGCAGTGCTTTCAAGTTCTCAAAGGTTCTGTAGTTGGAAGCCTTCAGGCTATGCTGGGGTCATCCATGCAGATTGCTTCCAAGGGAGGTTTTACCTCCGTGCAGCTCTCATTCTGCTGCATGGGCAACTTCAGCAGTGCCACAAACCCCTTGATGTGAAGCCCTCAAGACCACTCACTGCCTCGGTCAGCAGCAGGAGGAGGCTCACCCAGGGACCCCAGCAAACCTGGGTGCTGGGGCTGTGCTGAGCCCTCAATGCGATGGGATGCAACCTGGCGTGTGAGTCAGGAAGGATTAATGTTGGGTTTCCCTTAGCTGTGCTTGCTGCAGGGCCGTGTTTCATTCAGTATTGGTGAGCTCCTCATTGATTGCTAAAGGAATGAGGTGGTCTTAAGGCATGTCACCTCTTCAAAATGTAAGCCTTGCTACAAGAGAGTGGGTTGTGTGTTCTCTTCGTGCGCAGAGGATCATTAAGGTTAGAAAAGACCACGAAGATCACCAAGTCCAGCCCACCCCATCATGTCCGCTGACCACGTCCCTCAGTGCCACATCTGCACAGTTCTGAACACCCCCAGGAATGGTGACCCACCACTCCGTGGCAGCTGTGCCACTGCATCACCACTCTTTCTGAGAAGAAATTCTTCCTGATATCCAACCTGAACCTCCCCTGACACAACTTAAGGCCGTTATTACCTCCTGTTCTGTCATGTAATAGCATCCTTCATTAGCAGTGGGATTTACCATGCATGCAGCCAGGAGAAGAGTTAACATCCTCAGCTGCAAGGTGTGGCCAGTAGGGGAGATCATGGAAACAAAGCAGCGGGCATTGATGGGCAGTGATGGGCAGCTAGGAGTGGGCAGCCAGCGTTTAATTTCCAGCTGTCATTGAATGGTCTCACCCACATCCTGGAGCTCCACGTGCAGGTACCCATTTGATTATTAATTTAAATTTCTGTGCCTACCCTGCTTTGTCATCTGCTCTTCTTGGGGATGGTTTTGCAATATGTGATGGAAAATGTACTTGGGCACGTCAGGGTGGTGATTTATGAGGTATATTTAACATTCCCTTAACCAGCAGTTGTGGTCTCCTGAACAGTAGTCTGATGAAAATTTTCTTTTTTCACTGGAAGAGGAATTAGTATTTAAAGCATGTTGCTCGTATTCTGTTTTATTTTATGCATCACCCCCAAGAGAACTGCAAGTCTCACCTATCTGTCTGCCTGATTGAACATACCTGTCATGCCTTCATGTGAGGTTGGAAGGAGCGCGAGCGGATATTTATTTTATCCACCTAAATGATAAATTCTGGGAAAAACAAAATTGGGTCTGTCAAACTGCTGCTCTAATTGCACTTCTAATAACTTAGCACCTGGCTTTTGTTGGTAGCCATTATCAAATAAAAGGAACAGATGGGTTTGCAGTTCGGTGGGAGTGGTGCGCTGCTGAAGACGTGTTCATTATCTTCACTGCAATTGGAGTGAAGATGCCTCTCACCAAGAAGTGCAAGGTCAACAGGCATTATCTGCGCTAAATGCGTTACCTTGTTGGACGGAGAGGGAAATAGAGGAGCACTTAATTAAGCTATATTAGCTATAGCATCCTCGAAGCAGGGCTGCACCACGCTGGATGTTGCAGGGGGCACGCAGAGGACGAGTTTGTTACTGCAGCGATTTGTGATGTAAATCAGAGCTAACAAGGGTGGCAGGATGCGCTGCCTCTCAGATCTGTGCAGATGGAGAAGTGATCTGTAATGCTCAATCTGTGCTTTGTTGCAAGATGGACTTAAAAGAAGCAAGCTGTTGCTCTCTTCACCACAGATAATGCTGGTAGCGTCTGAGTAACTTGGTGCCTTTTTGTCACATTAAAATCAAGCTGTGAATAAAAGCAAGTTATTGATTCTTTAAAACAGAGAGATTCTTTACCAGCCAGTTAATGAGCAAAGAAGACTTTCAGGTTCTGATTTCTCTGAGCGTTTAAGTTGTAAGATCTCAATTAACTCACAACGGGGCTCTTCCTACAAGGCTGTGCGGTGTATTAGGCTGGAAGTCACAACAAATGCATCACTGCAACTGCCAGAGGAACTGCAGTGCCAGGCTGGGGGTGCACCCAGTGCAGCTGTGACCTCTGTCAGCATCACTCCTCGTGGCTGTGTTACACAGCAGGCAGCAGTGCAGAGGCGTTACTGCAGGGAACATCAATAAATCTGCTGTTCGGAAATATTCCAGTACTTCCCCTACTGTTGCTGTAATAGGAGAGCTTTTGGGCTACGTCTTCTTCACATATGGAAAGAAATTGCTACAGTGAGGAGAGCGGAGGCTAAATGAAGGAGACAGGATGAAGTGCTGTTGTTCCCATTTAACAAGTGAAAGAGGCAATAATCTGCAGCAGTATGCTTCTCCTGATGCCAGTAGGAGCATGAGAACAGCACCTGGGTCACTTTACTGATGGCAGGCATGTGCTTTTGTGCTCAGACGATGTTTTTCCTTTCTTTTGCTTTTCTGAAAGGTGGGGGGAAATATGTAAAAGTTGAGCTTGTGGGTCGGTGTGCTTACGCAGGCTCTGAAGCCTGACCCAGGTGCACGATGTGATCCAGCAGGGACAGCTGTGGTGACAGATGCGTGTTTGTGCCCCCGGTCAGAGCACAGCAGAGTGGATTTCTGAAGGCTTTGGATAAAGATGGAATACTTCTTGCTGTGCTTTTCTACTCTGAACCTCCGCCCTTAGAAGCCCCTGTGTCAGGGTGGGAGGGAGAGCAAGCTTTGTCTCTGCCAGCTCTCCTGATGAATCCATTTAGCTGGCTTGGAGGCAATGTAGTCCAGCTAATCTTCTCCTGCAGAATTTACAAGGTATTTTTTACTCATCTTTCCCTTAGCAGTGACAACACAGGCTGCATTAAGCTCTATAAAAATGATATTACTAGATCCATTATAATGTCATTATCATTAGTTTTGAGTACATGAAAAGTATGTGAAACAGCTTTCATGCAATGCCTTGCTGTGAGCCTGTATGGTTCTGATACCGAAAAACCCAGGGGCTTCAGTTGAAGGTTTTGTTGTGTGCTTTTGCTATGCTCTGCAAAGCAGAGGGAATAGGAACCTACCCCAGACCTCCAAGATAAGTTTCCCTTCTAATAGCCATAGTAATCATTGCCCCCTTTCTCCGTCAGTTATCCACAGGCTCTTCAAACATCACAGTAGCTTCCTTGCTACGACTGTAAGGCATCTCCAAACTGGTATTCTTTGTCTCGTAGTGCTCAGCTCTAACATCTGTTTCCATCTAGAGTCTGTCTGACAACAGTGTAGAAAGGGAAACTGATGGGAAAATGCTTCCACCCTCACGTGCGCTGCTCTCCCACTGCAGGAATTGCCTTGCATGCTCTGAGCTGGCAGGCAGAGCTGTCCTTCAGCTGCTCGGGTGGCATTGCAGCTGGTAGAAGGAGCCATCGTGGGAGTTCAGCAGAGTGTGTGTTTGCAAAGAGGTGTATGTTTTGAGGCAGCACTGCGGGTATTTGGAGGCATCACTCACCAGCAGGTTGTGATGTGCTAAATTGAGTGGAACCTGTGCGCCAACTTCCCAGATCATGGTTTTACCTGAGTGCCTCTTGTTTAAGAAGTATGCAAGTTGAGGGATGGAAGACAAAGATTTCTCGTGAAGTATAATTGGATGGATGATATCTTGGGCCTTTTTGATGTATCTTTTTTAACCACTTCATATTTGTGATGTGCCAAAAATAGCTGCACAGTCTGGTGTGGCCATCGCTAGTGCAGCTGGGAATAGATTTTAATTGATGGATCCTGTCAAGCTGTTAGCAGCCGTGCAGTCATGAGAACCATTAAAGTGATATTTCTTGTCCCTGCTATCATATTGCAGTGCAGCATTATTTTTTACTTAGTATGTCAGTCTTTGCACTGATAGCTTACTGGAGTTGTGTCCTGGGTTTTTGGGTTTCTCAGCAGTGAGAGCTGCTGACCTCTGACTTCAGCTCCAGGACCTGTAGCAGATGGTGCTGATGCCCTAAGAAAACCTGCTGTATGGAATAAGGAAGCAAGGACGTGTTTGGAACCTCATTGGCTTTGTGACTTTTTGAGGTAAAGTGCTTCCCTTGTGCACAGGGAGGGAGAGGAAGCAGCACTGACTGCAGTACTCTGATGCGTTGTGCTGAGGCTTGCTCCAGCTTGGGACACGTGGAAATATTTTGGGTTACTCCACTTCCACGGACTGCCTCATTTTCATTGTGTGTGTGTGTGCTGTGTGTTAGCTGGGGAAACTGTCATTGAAACTTTATTTGGAGCTGAGAGGAGAGTGGCTAAACCCCATCAAATTCTAGCCTAGAGTGAAATTTTAACTCAGAAAAAAATGGCATGTGGGAAAAGACAACAGCAGCTTCGTACACAAGACAGCAGTTGAGAAGGAATGCTTTCCCTGCTCCCCTTTCCTGCTGTTTTTTTCTCTTCCAAAAAAGAAAAGAAAGAAGTACATAATCAGGGAGAAGAGGGACAGAGAGGCTGTGCTTGTGGACAAGACAGGCTGGCAGAATGCTGGAGCTGAGACAGCAAGCAAAGACTTCGGATGCTGGAAAGCAATTGACCTCCTCTCCGAAGTGCAGCCTTTGCAAAGATGCCATTACGAGCCAGATAACCAGCAAGCACTGCTTGGGCAAGAGGTTATCTTGCTTTAGCTGCTAAATAGGACGGGCTGTCAGCCTTTGTACAGTGGATGTGGTCTTTGGATCGAGTTTAGGCATCTCTTTGGTTGAGCCAAAGGAAAGAACACGAAACAGAGTTGCTTAAAGAAGAGAGAAGGCAGAGGAGACTCATTGCTGCTTTCACTGTGGATAAGCAGGAAACATCCATCTCTAGGCTGCACAAACCCTCCCTTTGCCATCACTATGGAGCCAGCTATATTAACTCTGAATTATTGCCCTGTCCAAAAAAGCTGTGGTTATCTAGAGTTTGCAGTTATTTTTACTGAGGCTTATGATGAACAGCTCTGGAAGTTCGCAAGGAGCTGCAGCCGCAGGAGCGATGAGGTGGAATTGCAGCAGGTCGTGGCCTTATCAGCAACGTGGGCCATTGCAGACTTCATTTCCAAATTTCTGCTCATTTTTTCCTGCAGTAAGCTCCTTTCCTGGCTGCTCCTGGCTCCTGCCCCAACCTGTGCTCTTCTCTTTTTATTTTTGACCCCTCATCATTGCAGCCTGCTGCTTGTACATCTCTTTGACCCCTTCTGGCTGACTGTGCCATTTTTCCCCTAACTTCATGGCAGTTTTTGCTGCCGTCCAGTGTGGATTCATTCTCTGCATGTAGGGACGATGCTCTTCCATGAATAGGAAGAAGGCAGGAAGTGGCTTCTTTGGTGTCCTCAAGATACCCGTTCTTTTTCTCTGCGTTGGTCTCACTCCCTGTAGAGAATCTGACGTATTCTCTGCATTTCCATACTCCATTTCACGCTTCCTCACCCTGCCTTCAGCCTTCTTTTGCTGCTTCCCAGGCATGGTTCTCCATCTCTCAGAGTTCACCATGTCAGCAGCAGGCTTCACGCTGTTCCTGCCCTTCTTCTTTGTGATGCACAAATAGAAGACCAGGCGGCGGGGCGGCCGGGCCATAGCTCTGCTCACTGCCCCAGCATGGCTGCAGGCATTGTGCCATTGTGACTCATGGAGCCCTGGGTGCTTCCTGCAGCCCTATTGGCTGTGGGTTGTGATGACGTCGTGGTGGAGGTGACGTCGTGGTGGAGGTGACGTCGTGGTGGAGGTGACGTCGTGGTGGAGGTGACGTCATGGTGGAGGTGACGTCATGGTGGAGGTGACATCATATGGCAGCATCACGATGCAGTTGTTGCTGCCTGGCCTTGCAGACCCAGCAATGTGTTCCCTACCCGAGGAGATAAGTGGATGCCTCTCATTTTTTGTCATGATAAAATGGGAAGCTGCTGCTCGCTGCTGAGAGGTGGCAGCTCATAATGTGAGAACGGTTTAGTAGCAGCCCTAAAAATAATTGTATGTGACAGCTGTTTCTTGGTTCCTGTCAGGATAACTACTATAATTTAAATCTGCAGCTCTTGGGCTACACGTCTAATTTATTTGGGTGGACTTTTCATTAATTTGAAAGGTTCTGAGGGCGTAAAAGCCTTCATTAATTACATTTTAGTAAATGAAAATGTGATAAGGTTCTGCAGGTTTGTGTGGGAACGTAAGAAATTTCCCCTGTTTTGTTTACTTGTTTTCAAAAGGTTACATCGGTTGTTCCTGGGGAACTGGAAGCTTTCCTGCACCTCTCAGAGTTCTTATGACTAAGAACAGGCGTACAAATAAAGCAAATTGAAATGTTGGCCGTTCAGTGTAGGCGTGGGATGGCTTACTGAGGCTCCCAGTGGTGTTAAACATTCATACGGAGCAGGCTGTGTAAGTATTAAATTATGGAGCAGATGCTGCTTCTGTGGAACGTGTCCTTCTGAAAGGCAGCGAATGGGGAGCGGAGGCCTGGCAGCAGGGAGCATCCCTGTCTTACTGATGACTTTTTGGTGCATGATTCTCTTGCAGCAGATAGGGCTATTTGTAATAGCTGTGTTGCTTCATGATGTCAGAGCAAGGGTCGGATGACTTAATGGTGATGTAATTATGCCAGGCTTGGGGTCAGATGATGTCACAGGTTACGTAGAAGCTTGTGGTAAACCCCAAGTTCCAGTTCAGATGTTATTACAATCAAACCTAGGCAGAATACTTGACTGTGGGGGTGCTTCAGTGCTTCCCTGTTCCTTTTTGTGTTTATTCTCCCTTGTTTGCTGGTGACCCCACGCAAGTAAATAAAACTGGGACCTGTTTGCAGTGCCATAGGGCTCGCTCCTTTCATGTCAGAGCTTTGTTGCTTACTGTGAGCAGAGTGATTTGCATTCCATTTATCTATCTGCTTTCCCTTCCGTTGTTTCTTTTGGTCTCAAAAGAGAACCCGCATTTGTGATTATGCTGGGGCAATGAAATAATTCCATTACAGCATTTGGAGGTCTCTTCAGCAGGTGCTTTATTATCTCAATAATTCAGCCTGAGAGACTTTCCAGATTCCCCAATTCCCAGAGTTCAGGAGCTACAAATAAAACTCTTTTGCTCCTTCCCTGATTTGGTTTATTTAGCCTCATTTATCTGTGTTCTTTCCAGATCTTCCCCAGGAATTTCATTTAAATGTGCAATTGACGATATTCGGTAGAATTGACTGAAGGAGTGCATTGTGTTAAAATGCACACGAGACAGCACGGGTCCCACTTGGTTTGGATCATTTATAAAATTCGCTTTGAATTGAGGCCATTAATCTGAACTCGGTAGAATGTTTGCTCATGTCCCTGAATTACCTCCATAATTCATCACAATAGGCCAGCTCTGGTCACATAAATCCTGGGTTCAGAGTGCTGGAATGAGTGTGGGTCAGAGCTGGAGGGGGGGTCCCTCCCATTGCAGAGCACTGCGGCAGGGCTCGGTGTGGAGGTGATGCCATGTTCCTCCTGCCCCTATGCTAAGGAGAACATGTTGTGCTCCTCTCAGTGCCTCTGGAGAGGCTGCAGGAGGAATGGCTGCAAGGATGCTGCTCCCCTTCCACCACTGCCTACACAAGTCAGGAAGATCACAATAAAGCAGAAAAAGAGTTATCTGATACGAGTTTATAGGGAGCTATAACTTAAAAATGACTCTTCCTGATAACGTGGTGAGGTACGTTGCGTTTGCTGTGTGTTTTGCTCAGGGAGATTCAGGCACAGAATGGATGAGATATTCCGTGCTGTAATACGCTTCCAGTCTTTATTTTCATTGGACAGTGTTTGCTGAAAAGCTCTGCCCTATCTCTCATAGCAACCTGACTTCTTCCTGCAGGATGAGTTTCCTTCTGGGCTCTGGGATGTGGCAGCTTCCTCATGGCTGTTCCTCATGGCTGTGCTCTGTCTTTGCCATCCTCTGTGCTGGGGATCAGCAGCCTGAAGGGAGGGGGGCGCAAATGGGGCACCGAGCCTGGGGGGAAGCACCTTGAAAAGCTTATTTGGAGCACTCTGAAAACAAAAGATAATTTCATCGTGGGTAAAATGTCGGAGTTGTCTTTGCACTTTGTTCCTGTGGATCAGCCCCTGGTGCTTTGGCTGTGCCTTAGCAGTGCTTGGCTGGTCAGCAGTTGAGACGCAAGGCAGCGCTGATCTTATAGGCAGAATTCCTTTGGGTATCACTAAAGTTATGAATACTGTTTCTGTTAGCTTAAAATCCCCACCTACTTTGCAAGAATATGCTCTAAGCCTTCAAATAATACTGTATTCCTTACCTTCATAGTCCAATTGTCATGCTTGTATTGACATGTAGGTGTTCTGTTAGTCCAATCTGCTCATCAAAAAGGAATATTTCAGCTTTACTTCGCTCAGTTTTAGTATTTGCATTCAGCACGTGAATCCAGCTGGCATCCAAAACGAGTTCCTTGTAAAACCACTTTGTGCCCTGCTCCAAGCTGCCTCTCCCTTTGGTTGTGCTGCTTCACCCCGTGATCAGCAGCACCTCCAAGGCAGGAACGTTGCTGTCCTTATCTGCTTGTGCTGACATTTCCCAACGAATTTATGGGAAACGTAGGAAACGAACCCTTCATGTCAATGCTGAATATTCAACGTGTTGTCCCTTTGTGGAGTGATGGATTTCAGATCAGCCAGTGGGCTGTGAATGGCTGGGGTAGAGATGTTTGTTTTATATACACATAAAGGCATCCTGGAATTGTCAGTAGTTTTTCATCCACTTCTCTAACTGAATCCAAGCAAGTCCTCTGGCTATTCAAAATACCTGTTTGGTGGTGTTATCTAGGCAGTGCAGTAGTTAGAAATGCATCCGAGGCTGCAGACACCTAATTATGAAGAGACATTGCCATCAGTCCTGCCAGAAGCAAATCTGTGTCGTGGACCTGTGAGAAGTGAGATTCAGAATCCCAGTGAGAAGCAGAATTTATAAAGCTTATACGTGATACATAATGATGCTCCTCTAGTATTTGACATTTCATTAAAAAATCAAGGCAGCAATGGTAAAACCCTCAATGGCTTTGGCCACCAAAGTGTCTCACTCATGCAAGACCTGACCTCTGTGCTGTTAGTGAATGAGTGTTGAACCCTTGGCTTCCCACCCGTGGCCACAGCACATCAGAGCTCCTTGCTGGGAGCTCCTCCCTTATCAGCACCCATCTTTTCACCATCTCTTAGCTGTCAGTTTGACAGATTTTTTTATTTTTTTTACTATTTCTTTAAAGAAGTAAAGTGGAAACAGCCCCTTGACAGAAGCTATAAAGGCACAAAAAAAAAAAAAAAGCAGGAAGATGAGAAAAATGTCACCGCTCATAATGATGTTAATTATAAGGTAAATGAATGTTGACGTTTGCGAGTTTGCTGGAACAGATCAGACATGGTGAGGCGTGGAGGATCTGTGTGGAGCGTGATGCGGAGAGAGGCGAAGTTGTGTCATGTCTGAGCGCTTACATTTATAGCAGAGCAGCAGAAAGCAAAAGGTTCGGCGCTGCCGTCTTTGTCAGTTCTTGTAATTATACAGTGTGAATCTAAAGATACTTTTAAAAGCCTCCTCTCCTGCAGCCTTTCTTCGTCTGATTTGTGGTTGCAGGAAAAGGATTCAACGTGGTAAATATCTCAAAAGCCACCGGGTTAATAGAAGTAATGCGTTCCTTTTCATAATCTGATGTTTTGTGAATGTTTTGCATTTGCAAGAGGTACAGGTGGTCTGAGTTGCATAAAGAGAAGGTCAAGGATTTGATTTTAATCGGAATAGCTCTCTCTTTGGCTGAGGTGTCCACACGGGTCCTTTTAGCAAAATCACAAACCATAGAATGGCCTGGGTTGCAAAGGACCACAGTGCTGATCCAGTTCCAACCCCCTGCTATGTGCAGGTCACCAACCAGCAGCCCAGGCTGCCCAGAGCCACATCCAGCCTGGCCTTGAATGCCTGCAGGGATGGGGCATCCACAGCCTCCTTGGGCAACCTGTTCCAGTGCCTCCCCACCATGTCCTTCACCTGAGGCTGTATATGAGCCCAGTTTACCCCCTTTCCGTATCTGTAGGTGTGTGCTTCTGACTTTTCCCCCCTCTCTTCTTTCCCTGTTGTTATCCTGACTCTGCAAGGTGAGGTCGCTGGCAGCACAGCGGTCCCTCGTGCTCTGAATGGTTTTCCAGATGCTGACGAACCATGCCAGAAATTCAGCTGCATGTCATAAAGTATTTATTTTCTCTATAATTCACACTGTGTTGCCTTTTTATTTCTGGTCCTTTTTAATGTGAGTAGTTACTCATGTTTTCCACTTTAATGCAATTATACCATACTTTGCCTTTTCTCTCTTGCAGGTAGCTGACAAGCTCGTTCAGCCATTACGTGGTATTAAATGAAGTAATTGCAATATTAAGTTTTTTATGACATGGAGGAAAGAAATACTATTAAAGAGTAACTGCATGAGGCTGCCTAGAGAATGAACGGGCTCTGGGCTGAAAGCTTGCTTAGGGACACGTGCCTGGGGTGCAGGGCTCTGCTTCTGACCTCTGCATCTCTGCTCTGATGGGATGGGTGCCCGACCAGAGTTATGCATCACTGCTGGGGCTCAGCTCCCTGTAACACGTGGTTTTGGTCAGTACCCAGGTTAAATGCCATGGTAACTCCTGGGGAGCTACCATATCACTCTGCTGTATTCCGTGTTGCCCAGGACATCACCTTTCCAGGTTCTCAAGGCTTTGTCTTTGTGACCATCTCAGTCCTTCTGTCCCCAGCAGAGCTGCTGTGAGGCGATGCTCTGCAATGTGGGGCTGATGGTTGGGTGGGCCCTGGGCACAGCTCTTCTCCAGCCGTGTCACCCCATTCTGTGTGTGCCCTGGAGCACAGCACGAAGTGCAGCTCTCATGTGTTACACGTGGGGGAAAATAAAGGGCCGACTGCAGAGCCATCTTGTAAGGGAGCAGGTGGACAAGGCAAAACTGACAAGGAATTACTCCAAATGCTGTATGTAAATGCTGCTGAGCTCAAGTGCTGTGAATCCCCAGATAAGATGCTGTTGGGTGAGATAACAAAGGTTCAAGGAGGACTGATCTCGGGAATGTTTCTCGATAGCAGTTGTGTTTGGATTTCACGTGCTGCCTGCTTCTCTTTGATAATGAGCTCGCCTCCCTCTCGTGCCCACTGTGGTTTGGGGTTTGTGTTTTGGTGATGTTTGTCAACAGAAAGGACTGAGTGTGTCCCACCATCAGATCTTTGCTCCCGTGCTCCTATTCACTGCCACCTGCGCCTTCTCCTGCTAGCAGAGCCCTCTCTGGTTGCAAAGCAAAAGTGGCCGTAAAACCCCATTCCCAATTGGATGGTTGGAGATTTAACAGCAGTACAGCAGTTACAAAATGGGTCAGCAGCACCTGGATGGAGTGTCCTTGGTGAGGTGTGATGTGTTAAGGTGTTGAACGAACCTCTTCCTTTGTGTGCACACGTCTTTCACCAACCCCAAGCCCTGACGCCTCTGAACATTTGACCGAGCAAAGTATTTTGTACTAGCACAATGCTTTTCACAAGACAGCACAGCTGTGCCATACATTCTATACGTTATATGGCTTCTGAAATGCATTGGTTTGCTCCTACACAGCTTGCTGCGATCTGTTTTTGTGACCTTGGCTCATTTCTGTTTTCCTTTGCTCGTTATTTGGGACATAGCAGGTCCCACAGCCACGGGTCTGTCCTGAGGGACTATCTGGATTATAACAGGAATTGTTCACGTTATGGAGATTTTAATGAAAATTTTGCTATGTTTTCTTAAATGCGGCCAATTTAACATTTCAGATGGCTTTTGCAGGCATCGAATTAAAAGGGCTGAGATTGTTTTTCAGTGCTACGGTTTGCATGATAAAACACCAGCTTAGTCGCAGGTGTTTCCCAAAGTCCATCAAGACCTTTTGTCTTCAAAACCTGCTCATGCCTTTGATTACTGCGGTGTGATTAATGTTGCAGCAGCAATATCTAGAGCCTCCATCCTCTTGTTGAAGATGACACGACGTCTTTGGAGAGAATATAGTAAGGATGAGAAGTTTGTTCTTCCTTCGGGTGCACATTGCATGTGAAGGCTGAGCACAAAGGCCCCAAAGAACAGAGAAGTGATGAGAAGTGGGATCCTTAACATAGGATCTCTAAGGGCAAAGCAGCTCCTTGGCTTTTCAGCTTCCTTTCTTTCTAAGGCTGCAGTGCATCAGCCACTGAGACGTGGGCTCCTGAAGGAGGAGGCAGCGAGCAGCACCAATAACCTGATTAACCTGGTTAATTAAGTGTGTTGCTGGCTGAAGAGATGGAAGAACAGTGGCAGGTAGAAGTTAAACGATGTTAGGCTTTCATAGACAGAGTGAGGAGCTCCATAGCTCAGCTATGGGATGTGCAGCACTGTGAGACAGACACAGGAGTCCTTTCTCTGTGGGGGAATGCACCGCCTGGTCCTCACAGTGATTTATTTATTGGGATCAAAAGCACGGAGTTCTCTCGACAACAAACTGTTTTGTTACACTAGCCCCTTGAAAATGCATTTTTTTAAATAATTCACCAAAAAGGATAGGAAGAGGCTTGTTTTATGCTCTTCTGCTCCAATTATTCAGTTGCTTGCTAAGTAAGTATACATGATCTCACAAGCACCTCTTCAGAATCTGCCATGTGTCAGGAAGAGCTGAAGCCATTAACGATGACTTGGGATGGAAAGCGTTGGGGTGAGCCTTATTTTTTCCATAGCTTTGCTGGCTGGGTGCTGCTGAAGATGCTTCCTTGTCTCTGCTGCCAGATTACAATGAGGCTCAAGCATCAGCTTCTCAGTGAATGCAATATCAAACCTTCCGGTGTGATTTAAGCAGGTAACTCTTCTTCTTTCTAAAGAGGCAACAAGGGCAATGAAGTATTCAGTGCAAAAATGAGAATCTGGCTTAACAATTCATCGCTGTAACTGCTATACTGCTCCTCTCACAGGGCTTTGATATCCTGGCAAAATAAGTATTTATTGCTGTGCAGGTCTCATGTTAAATAGCGGGGTGTAAAATGACAGTGTCAAACCAAGTTAAGAATCTGCTTCATTATGAGAGATTTCCTTGCAATAATCCTATATATTATACTTTTGTAGTCACTGCAGAAATTACCACGGGGACCACTCTGTACAAACAGCCGCTTCTTCAACATCATCATTACCAAATCTTCGCTCCCTCATAAAAGCTCCTCCCGGTGATCCCACAGATAATTTCTTTGGTTGCTGTTTATTTATTAGCCATCCCTGAGCACTGCGGCTGTTCTCCCAGCCCTGATCAGTCCTGCACCTGGAACGAATCTGGGGCAGAAATGTTGCGTGTGTTGTCTAAGATATGGGAGGTAGCTGAGGACAAAGAGGTCGGTGTTGTGTATGGGGCTGTGCCAGGAGAAGCTCCTATCCCTGACACATCGTGACTTCTCTGGGTAGATTGCATATGAAGAAAGAGCAGCAGTTGGGGCCTTGGGGACCCGAGCCGTGCTGGGTTGTGTCACCTTGTCACCAAAGACCATTCTTGAATGACCTGTTCTGCTTAAAACCCTGAGATGTCCTGACACGCCAGCAGTGGAAGATGAGTGCTCCCAGGTTGGTTTTCTGGGAACGGTGCCTAGCTTTTATTTAACTTCTGCCCTATCCCAAATGCCTTGATCACAGGATAGGAGTATCAGGAATTAATAAGGTAAACATGTTGGCTGCTGGAAGCAATCCCTATCTGTATCTGTTTCTCCTCCATTCTGCTCCTCTTTGTCCCAATGTTTGACTTTGCACTGGGTTTCCTTGATGTTTATAGCTCGCACTCAAAGCTTTAATAATATTTGATCTCTTTTAAAAAAGTCTTAGTATAAAGAACGTGTATTTTAGCTTTATGAATCTTTAGGGAGGCTTCTACAAGAACTACAAGAAGCCATTCCATCCCATTCCATGTTGTGATTTATAAGGCAGTAGAGACATTCAGGGGAAAAGTGTGTTGTGAAGTGCTTTGGACGAGGCTGAGGATCTTCCATACCTTCTGGTCTTGGTGTGTGCAACACAAATACCCAGTGTCATTGGCTGAAGCTGATGGGAGGATTCTTTATTCAGTGGAATTGTGTCTCAGGTCTAGATGTTGTTGCAAAAGAGATCCTGGGGCTGGACTTCCAGCAGGATTCCCTGGTTTGGCATTAGATCTCCAGCTGCTGGCAGGTGGAGCTGGCTGGTGATGCTCAGTGCTGGGAACTGCTGAGAGCACTGCCACGGCTCAGCAGCTTCTTGATGCTCTCTGTGTAGAGATACACGAAGGTTTAAGGAGTGTAGAGCAGTGCTGAGGCTGGAATTTAGGGACAAAGTGGCTTCTGTGGTTTTGGCTTGAAGCCACCGTGCAGCTTTTCTTCAGTTTTGGGCTTCATGCTAAATTAATATCTAGAGTAAATAAGCAGATGGTTCCACTAAGCCCTTTTTAACAGAAATTCTAGTCTCACTGTCACTGTGCTGCAGTTGGAAGTTTCCTAGTAAACAGTCCTGACCGTGATAGCTCAGAACTGTTCTGTCTGCTGAAAGATTCAGGAGTGTCCCCTCTACGTACATAGCCAGGGGTACAGCTGTGGTGGTCCCTGCTCCATTTGGGAGATGCTTTTTAGGACAGCAGCACGTTTTAATGGCTGTAGGAGCTGAACAGTGTGTTCAATCTATTGGCTGGGAGGGCACTGCCATCATTCTGAGGTCAAGTGCACTTGAAAATGGTCAAAATAGCACAGGAATAAATGCAGCCTTCAGCTGCCTCTGGCTTGGCAGGACGTGGGGCTGCCCTCAGCCTGGGGCGAGGTACCGCTCATCACTTGGTGATGGCTGGAGCTGCTGGACCAGCCCTGTATCCCCCTGCACTGCACAGCCCATCAGCTCCCCACTGCTTTACAGGGCCGTGGCAGCACCGTGCCTGTGAAGATGGATTTTCTGCATGTGGTGTGTTAGTGTCATTATTTATTATCAGCATTGAGTTGCAGTGCTATATAGAAAACTCCAGTCACATTCAGATCCTGCAGTGCTAAATACTCTCTGCCTCGGAGAACTTGCAATTTGTGATGACTTTCTTCATCCTGAGGCTGCTTTGCATTTTGTTGTAATTCCTACAGCCATGACTGCTGTAATTCTCACATGTCTTCTCTGAGCTGTCAGCTCTCTGAGCTCCAGATTGCAAATTGTGTTTTCTGCAAGTTTCTGTGACTGCTGTGTTGTAGAGGAGCCTCTGTAGAAACTACAGAACCAGATGGCAGCTCCTGTCTGGGCCAGGCATGGAGGGGCTCCGACCCTGACTCTGCTTGTAACTGAAGGTTGGCATCTTCCATTTTTTACGTGGCATTGGAAGGCAGCATCAGCTCGGTGAGCTTTGGGAATTCAGAAATGCAGGTGCCTCGACCTGGTGGAGCAGCAGCTCCCAAATGGAGCAACCTTGGCTGGAAATGGGCAGGCTGAGATATCAGCTTCGTTTGGTTTCTTGGGCTCAGCCACCAGAATTCTGTGGGCTGACTGTTGTGCCAACACAGCCCGTGGTTTTCCAGCCTCATCTATCAATGCAGAGTCCACGTTTAGTGGAACTTAAGAGCGTTGTTAGCCTGACAGAGACGTGAGCGTATCTGTGCACGCAGTGATGGAAATGGCTGCTATTTATCAAGTAATAAACATAGTGTCTCTTGCTATCAACACATCTAACTCTGCCTGCACGGAGAAAAACAATCTCTGTAACACTGATAATAAGGCAGAAAGGGTTTATAGGAAATTGTAATAAAGCTGTAGCAGATTTCTTTGGGGGATTTGCAGTGCGGCATTAGTAAGCTTCGATTGCATTAGCTGTTCTTCTGTTGTGTTGAATTAGTGTTTGTTGGCTCCTGGATAGAATAAATATAATCACGTTTGTTACCTATCTGTTGGTGTGGCGGCAGCCGAGTGTTGTTTCTGTGCAGGATGGTGGGAAGTGGAGCAGTGCAGCTCCAGCAGCAGCTCCTGCTCAGTGCCGCGTCCTTGCAGTCCTGCTCTGAGCCAAAAAGCCACGCTCTGGTTCTGCATTCGGTTTCCATTCTCTCAAATCAGTTTATGGCTGCATTAAGGGTCCTTTGCACTGGGGGAATGGGCCATTCTCTGCCCGTCTGCATGAAGTCCCCACGTTCTCCCTGTTGGCTGTAAGGTGGCTTTAGCTGCAGTATGGTGAGCACTGAGACTTCCTGCTGGTGGCCAGATGGAGCACCTTGCAGTTACCTTTATGCATTTTGCTCCTTGCTGCCAGAAGTGGCATGTCAAATTGTGCCTTCAACTCAAAGTGAATTTTATTCCAGAAATGCACATCTCCATTTGATGAATGCCTTGAAAACTGTGTACCTGCAAGAGGAGCCACGTGCTTGTGTGTATCTAACGCCTACTTACATATGCATGTGTGTGTGTATATGTATGCAATACTGCCTATGTAAATGTAAGAACCCAATTAGGAGCAGTGTGTGGGTAAGCACTGCTCAGCTTAATAAGAATTCCCTAGAGACCACTGTGTCTGTTGGACTGCTCCATCGTGACAGTCTCAGCAATGCGTATAGACTGAATTCTTTCATGAAGCGCCCATCATTAATCCAGAATAAAGATCCAAGAGAATTCAGACTAATGAGACTGCAATAATTCTGAAATGTTTCGTAGGTTAAGGAAAACAGCAGAGAAATGAGGCTGTCGGGTCCTGAGCATGGTGTGAATTTGCTTGGCTCTGTTGTCTGCAGTTGAGCCACGTCACTTTGGATCAGCCAGGGCTTTGGTTTCTGCTCTTTTAAGGATGAGCTGGGGAAATGTCACTTAAAAAATGAGGAATTAAGGACTTTGGTGTAAAGGGTCCTGCAAAAAAAAAGTATCGATTTGTTTTTAGCCAGCAAATTTATCTGGGAGCAGGCAGTAATTAAAGTCAATGTCGATGACTGAAGTTTTGCTGCCGTGCGGAAATGCTTTCATCTTTTGATGGAATGCAAAAAAAAAAAAAGAAAAAAAAAAAAAAAAAGAAAAAAGAGGGAGAAAAGAGGAAAGGAGAGGAATATGATGAATTCATTGGGTTGCAGTCCCAGGAGCAGTGTGGGCAGGTAGCACGGCTGCTGGAAGGCAGTGGGAGCAACGCAGTGCTCTTGGAGCCAGAGCTGAATCCTGGTGTGGAAGATGAGTGCAGCTCCACTGGGAGGAGGCAGTGGCAGAGCATCTGAGGTCAGACTGCACGACCTGGTCATGGGGAGAGGAGTTCAGCACAGAGCTGCATCCAGGGACTGAGAATCAGAGGCGAACTCCTCATCAGCAGAGTGCTGTCATTGAGAAGCAGCTGTGTTCTTTCCATCCCCGGCAGCATTTAGTGAGGAACAATAACTTAATCTAATTATTCATTTTCCATATCAAAGTCCATTGTGCTGGGATGTCTCTTGTCACCAAAAAATGAGGTGTAGAGGTGCTTAAGTGTACTTTGTTTAAGAGACCTGACATGCTAAATAAGATGCTCTAAATTGATGGTACTTAATTCAGCTCTCATGATAATTTGAGCAGAGGTTTGGATGTAAAGTTAGAAGTACGGGTGAAGGGAATAATAGCACACAGCTACAGCACTGTCCCCTGGTTGTACTGAAAGGAAAAATGGCTCTCCAGCCATACTTCTGCTTCTTGCAGGCACTTGTACATGGGTACACCCATGCAGATCAGGGATCCACAGTCCCCTGGCAGACCCTAAAATAAAGGCTGTGGAAGTTTTTATTCTAAAGATACAGGGTTGTTGGAAATGCAACGCTTTGAGTCTCACGGTAGCTCTTGTGCCTTCAAGTTGACATTAAGTCCATTACCTCCCAACGCTGCACTTGACATAATGGGGTTTCAGGGGGAATTCTTAACTCCAGTTGTGACCTTTGGCTCCATGCACTCCTACAATAAATCTATGTGACATCCACGCCATCAGTTACCCAGTCATCTTCGGGTTCTTAAGGGAAGCACCGTGGTCAAACTCAATGCTCATCAGCTTGCAGGGTGGTTAAGGTTGGATCTTCTGCCTGCAAATATCTCCTTCCTCCATTCTAGAGCTTCTGCCTCACTTTCTGACGTTTTATTGATTTTTCTTTTTCTTGCTTTCTCTCCATGTGGAACAAAATTAGAGCAGGAATTGGGATTGTAAATAGATAATGGTGCCTGAATGCAGATTAATCATTGCCAGCCATGTACAATAATACTAATTGCACCAAGGGAGGAATGGTTGAATGAGCGGTATAAATATTTAATGCTTGAATCCAATGTGAAATACAGGAGTGAAAGAAGAAATAGAGAAAATAGTGCAGTTGAGAAAACCACACTTCACAGCTTTTGCTCAAAAGAAGAGTTTTGATACCATTAACCTTTCTGTATTACGGAATAACGGCGCATTACAGGAGCTGCGTCTAACTTGGAGGCTTCAATTTCACTTAAGAAAAAAATGCCTTAGTGCTTAGATTAAAAATATTGGAAGCTATTTGGGAAGGAATTGGTAAAACTCTCAAAAGCTGTTGCTTGAGAGGTGCATTTTTCACAGCCCATCCAAACCTGCAAGTGGGAAGAGGGCTTCGGGGATGGGGATCAGGAACTGCCCAACAAAGCGGAGGATGGGGAAGAGTGAAAGTCTGTGCATCTGCAGATGTTTGAGCAAGAGTAATGCACCCATAAATATCTGCTGGGGGGGAGGGAGGGCATCCCCTGCCCTGCAGCTGGAACAAAGTGCTGAGCAGGAGCCAACTGCTCGCTGACCTCCATCCACCACAAATGGTCCCAAATGGACCCAATGGGATCCAGGTTCAGAGGAGAGCTGAGATTACAACAGTTGTGTTCAGAGCCTCCTGGATTGCAGAGATATTTCACGTAGAATGGGTACTGCATTCCTATCAGTGAGTAATGGGTATTGATTTTACTTCCAAAAAAAACCCAAACCAAACAACCAAAAAAAAACCCACCCCTGATTCTTACATTTCTGGTTAGTCATTCCAGGGCCTTAGAATTCCAGTTAACATGCTGTCACATTCAGGAAGCTGCATATTGAGTCAAGTGATTCATAACTCCTGCTTGATGGCAGCAGGAAAGGAGGGGAGGGGAACAAAGCAGCGCTGGGTTTATAAAACAAAAAATAAGACCTTGAGAAATTGGAGGTACGAACGCTGTGTGCTCCAACCTCGTGCAAGCAGCACCTCTGCAAGCACTCACAGTGCCTTTGTGTGCTGCCCTGTTTGCAGCTGCTGTCAGTGCTGCTCTGGCAGTGCTGGGTGTGCTCCTGGTGTTTGCAGTGCCTGGGGGTGCAGGGGTTCGGGGGGCTCTGCAGGTTCTGTGCTGAGCATCCTCTCCGCACCGGCTGAAATTCAGCAACAGCAGCCAGGGCATTTGCATTCAGAGACCATGCAGCTGCTTCAGTTCAACCGTGTTTACCTGTAATTAAATATTCCATTATCAATTAACCATTAATGCTTTCCAGTGATTATTTTAAACCTGTGGGAGCCTCGTAATGAAAGAAAAAAAAAAGTAGTAGTTGACTGCAGGTGAGCGGGATGTTTTCTGTTACGTGCACAGTGTAACCATTTGGTTTCTTATCCGTGAGAGCGTTTCAGCCTGGTGCTGAGCAGGGTGCAGGGCCTGGGGAATGCACCCAGGTGTCCATCTGCTGCTCAGAGGCAGCAGCTGAAGGATGGTGGGTGGTGGGGATGTGTTTGGCTGCTGCCGTGGCAGTGGATCACTGCTGTCTGCGTGGAGCAAAGCAGAAGCTGCTGCTCTGGGGTCGGAGCTCACACTTGCAGCGTGTTCCCACCTGCAGCGCTGTGGGTTTCTGCACCATATGCACAGTATGCATCACCAGCCTTCACTGGGTAAGCCCAAGCAAGGCAGCTGTCCAGTGCTCTTCTTCATCACGTGTAGGGCCAGAAGGAGCTGCCTCTGGGAGCTGAACACGAAGGAGGAGCTGCTGAGACGGCTGTCCTGGGATCTGAATCCTGTAACTGGTGTTAACAATGCACTGCTTCACTGCAGAAATAAAGGGGTGGGAAGATAAAAGGGAGTCTTGCTGGACTGGAGCCCTGGAGAATACAGTGTGTGTGTGCTGGGAGTTTGAGCAGCAGCGTGATGGAAATGAAGACCTGATAGTGCTTTTGTGGCTGATTCAGTCCTTCCAAAGAGCTGTCAGGGTCTTAAGCAAATGCCACATGGTGCTGATGGATTTCCGTGCGGAGATTTGGGGAGGCTTTGTCCCTCACCCCAAAGCTTCTATAGTTCTCAAAGCACCCTGGTTATGACTGTTGTTCTGTACCTCTGCTTTTGCCTTCAGTGATTTTTTTTTATGCTGTTGCACAGGTAGCAAGGAGTGCTATCCATTAATTTTTCTAACCAGTGTTCCAAGTGTAAATTCACTTGGCTGACAGGTGTCTAGCTTTTCACTTCAGGTCTGTGGGATTCTTGGGAGTTAATAGTGAACTATTGATGTACCTGCAGGTCAGTGTGTGTGTGTAAATGATGAGTCAGCTGCATGGACTTCTCCAAAGTGGATACACACACATTAAAAAGAGAGAGATGGGGAAGAGGAGGGTGAAGCTGCTGCGTGCAGCCAGGTTAATTTTACTGTTCTGCAGTTCTTGGATCAGGGAATTGAATTATTCAGCTCTACACGGTTCTGAAAGCAAAATTTGGCTCTGCACACCTTAAGATTCTGTATGAAAAGTTTGACTTTTAATTCAGAACAAATCATAAAATAGTCTTTGGGGAAAAGGGTGTTAAGTTTAAACACGTTGTCATAACAAACAGCCACAGTAACTCCTTTGGAATTGCTGTTAGGTGCCCCGTGTCTGATCTCAGCCCCACAGATGTGCGTTTGCACTTAGTCATTCAGAAAGGTTTGAGATGAAGTCGGATTCAGCCGCGTTGGAGTTTGTGTTTCAGAAGGGCTGCAGAACGGACATAAAATTATCAACGGCGAACCTTTCAGGGGCACTGATAACCAGTGTGCAGTGCGCACAGTGTGGTCGGTCGTGGTTCTGAGTTGTGCAGAAGTCGGCTTCGCCCCACGGGATGCTGGAGGTTTGAAGCCTGTACTGTAGGTGGCAGAGGTGCATTAGCTATGCAGCATCGTCATCTCTGCTGCTCCATTAGCAAGTGGAGCAGGAGTGCGTTGCAGATCTGCCAAGCGTCATCCCAATTCCCTGCTGTTTGCCTTGGGAAAAGGGAAGAGTTGTGACCTCTGCAGGTGTTGGTTGGGTGAAGGGCTTTGGAAATGCTTTCTGGGCTGTCGGTTCTGCTGTTGAAAATGGAAAGTTATGAAATTTAAAGTATCCTTTTGAATCAAAGAGATATACGGTGTACTTCTACCTTCATCTAAAGAAGCAGAGATAGCAAAGTACCAATAATTTTTAAGTCAGTGACAGTCTATGATTAAAAAATTAAATGGGTTTTAGTTAACAATAATAGGATTCCATAATAGCTTTTGTCATGGTAGCGTTATTCCCTCACCGTGCTTAATGCTCCCATTATACACCTCAATTCAAGGGTGCTGTGACTTAGGTAAACACTGTTCCAGACTGAGACTTGGCATGTGCCATCTCTGCCAAGAAATATGGCTGAGTCTAATAAAGCAAACAGCATAATGCTGCTTTTGTTGTTGTTGTTGTTAAGGAAGTATAAGATGGTATGGAGAGAGCAGTTGCTAATGGGCTGTGCAGCATTGCACCTCACATCTGATGCTGTGATCTTTCCTCCAGGTTGGGGTAGATCATAAATCATTCCTTCTTGCTGGGGATTTCCAACGAAAGAAGATTGTTCTTGCCTTTTGCTCAGCTAAAATAAACATCTGTGTTTTCTTTGAGCATTGCTAACCAGACACATCTCTCATATTCACCAAGGAGGATCGGCTGTGCGAGGACGTTTGGATTTTGCTATAACTCACAGTCAAAATAACGCTTGGCTGTTCTTGGTTGGTTTCTTGCAGGTTCACTGGGATGAATCTGCCCGCCCCAGTTATCAGCAGTAAAAATTGGCTGCGGCTTCACTTCACATCTGATGGCAACCACAGGCAGAAGGGGTTCAGCGCCCAGTACCAAGGTGAGCACTCACAGCACATCCAGACAAATTCGACGTGATTCTTTGGTGTTTTTAACCCTGATTTTTCTACCTGGGTTGCTGGGTGTTGTTGTATGGAGGGGTGTTGTTGTATGGAGGGGTGTTGTTGTGTGGAGGGCTGCTGTTGTATGGAGGGGTGTTGTTGTATGGAGGGCTGCTGTTGGTAGCATGTTGGAAATAGGAATGCCTGAGAGTTCACTGGGAAATTGCTTTGCACTGTATGCCGTGGGATGCCACAGTTCAGTGCATCCTGAAGGGTCCCAGAGGGAGGAGCAGCTCCAAGGCAGGGTCAGAGTGGGAGAAACTGAAACAGGGAAGGAGCTGGAAGGGCTGACCAACTCATGTCCAACCTCCAGAGACAACAGCTTTCCTCAGAAGGAAGAAATGGGACTTGGGGGAGGATGAAGTGCTGTAGGGAGATGAGTTTCCTTTCATAAATCTGCAATCTCACCCTGTTTGTTCCTTGTTTGTTTGGCCTTAGCAATGTAGTCATGGCCTCAGCAAGAGCCTTGCATTACGAATCACCGTTGTTTCTTAACTTTCCTTGAGTTCCTCTAATGTATAAATGTCTTTATTTCGCGTTATAATTAAAAACCTTTTGGTTTTTTTGTTCTGTGTAACACAAACGACGATGCAGCTGATGGCTCTTGATATGGCATTTTCCTTGCAGCCATGATTGCTGTTTTCTATTAAAACACCTGTCTGAATCATCCTTTTTTTTTCTTCTTTAAATAGAAAAGTAGAGATTCATGTTATAATTCCCTCTGATTAGATTAATGTCAGGGGGGTTCTAATCCAGCACGCTCCTTGGAAACTCTTTTGTTAGATATAATGAACTGTGCTTTTGTGTGTTGAGTGTTTAAAAGATGAACTTAAAAACGTGCCCTTGGAACAGCATTGGAGCAGGACCTCCATCCAGTGGCAGAGGGAGCCTGATAGCCATTCTTCAGTCTCTTGCTGGATGGTCTGGAGGGTTCTTCAGTCTCCTGCTGGAGTCTGGAGGGTTTTTCCACCTGTTAGGAAAGGTCTCCGTACCTTAAAACCAAAGAACAAACAGTGCAGCAACAAAGCAGCTCAGGGCACGAGGGCAGGATTTTGGCAGCCAATGCAGTCTGTGCTGACAGTGCACTCCAAATGCCAGTACAGCTTCAGAAAACTCTGCATAACCCTTTCAGAGAAACACAACTTGGTTTGAACATAAATATTTTAATGGAGATAAATAAGTAAGTAGATACAAAATAGGACATGTATTGCCTTATAAAGTAGAGCAGCTCAAATGTGGTTTTTTAGCAGTAGAGATAGAAGCAAACCTCAGGGTTGTCCAGGAGAAGGAAGGAGGGGAGGGTTAGGATTAATCTGATTTGTTGTTGGTTTTCCAAAGATGTGTTCATCCTTTATTAGCATCCTGTTTCCTTTGAGATGCACCTGGCTTTGCTGATAATCTATAAGAAAATCATTTCCCTTCCAACTTGTTTAACATTGACACTTAGATTTAGCAGAACTCCATTTTAGTATGTTCCATTTCAGCTCCTGCTAATCCATGCCCCAGTTCAGCAATCTTTATGAACATAAAAGCAAGGTTAGATAGAATCAGCCCATATACAGGTTTTCTTTATGTTGAGTGCAGTAAATTTATTCCTTTGCGGGGAGAGTGGAAATATTTTTCCCTTTCCTGCCTCTTTTATGTAAGGTGAATCTTGCTTTCTTGCAAATACTGCGTTCCACATCCTGTGAAAGCAAATGAAAAGAACCACAGATAAATCAATGCATTGATCTCTTCTCCTCCCTAGCCTCCCACTCCCTCTGTCTTCATTCCCCAATGGGTGCTGTGTTATGTGCAGCTGATAAGAGACTGAGCTGGGTGTGCATTGCTTGGGGCAGGTGACAGTGAGGGTGCAGAGCCAGGGGTCTTTGTCTGACATCAGAGCAGTGATGGGATGCTGTAAATGAGGTAATGAAAAAGCTGCTGAATTTAAAACGATGCTAAACAGAACTAATAATGATCTGGCTGGTGTAGTCCATCTCTCCAGCATATATTTTATTACTTAAGTAGGGTCCCAAATTGCTTTTTAGCTGATTGTTACCAACACATAATTGTATCTTTTATTGATCTGCCCTCCCCATTCCCTTCCCTTTCTGTCCTGCGCTCACTCTCAGGTAGAAAGATAAATGTGGGTGAGTTGCAACCCATAGCAAAATGCAAAATACCAGCAGACCTGTCATCTTTAATAATGCTCTCATGAACTCTTTTGCACATATTGCACCACCTAAGTGGCTTTTAAGCATACGTACATCTATACGTGCTTAATTTCTGGCAGATCTGCAAAGGGTGCAGAGGGGTATGGTGTGTGCTGTGCAGCCTGCTCAGTCCTTTGGGCAGTACTGGGGAAAAAAGGAAAAAAAAGAGGAGAATTGTGGTGTTTGTTACAGGCTCCGGTTCCTAAAGAGGCGTTTGTTAGAGCAGCAAAGGGAAGGCACAGCTGAGGTAAGGGTGTTGTTTGGCCAGCAGCTTGCACAGCCACGTGGGGATGTTTCACTTTGCAGGAAGGTGCTTCCTCCTCACCTCCAGCTTGGGTGAGAATCCCCATAAGGAACCTGCACTGATGTCACAGGTGATACTGGAGCACCTCAGCAGGGGGGAAAATAAAGTAGAAAACCGATCCAGGCAAGCCAATATTTAATAGCAATCCTCCAGCAAATCCCCCAGCAAGGGGAGCAGAGGTTTGTGGAACAGATTTTTGCTGAAATGTGTTATTTTTCAAATTAAAAATAAATAAACGTCTCCTTAAATTCTCATTTAGAGCAACATGAAGCAGGTTAGAAAAGACATCCCGGAATGCTTCCTCGCTGGAAAAGCTTTGTAATGTCATCTTTGAAATCTGACAGGATGCTGAGCTTTCCATTAGATCTATTAGAAACGTGTGAGCTGCAAAGCCCTCCAGAAGACAGAGTAACTTCTGTTCATCCCATTAGCCTGATGCAGTCCTTTGTCTGCAGTCATTTGTAAACAATATACATTTTCATATACTAGAGTTTTGAGGGAACAGCTAAGGGGAATTGTTCCTTTTTTTTTAAATTAAGAACAGTGATAATGTATTCTGAGTAGCTCTAATCGAAAGGAAGTCGTTTGTAAAGCTTGACTTCATCATTTCATCTCCTTGGAACAAAATGGAGGATTAAGGAGGGAGAGAATGCAGTGATCTGTGCCAATTATTGGTGAAAGGGATGGAGTGCAATTAGGGTAATAATAAAATGGGACATGCTGATGGGCAGTGCAGTTCTGTGTATTTCAGGGCTGGTCCCTTGCAGTCTCTCTCTGATTTCTGCTGTTTTTGTTGCTGTTGGGTGGTTTTGAGCTGCGTTTTCTGTTGGTCACAGATTTGGAGTGGACCATATTCTAGAAGGCAGGCAATGAATGCAGTCAAACCTTTTATTACTGGGTAAATCCTTTTAAAGATTCCAAATTATCCGCCAGGCCCAGCTGCGTGCAGGCTGTGCGTTCTCCATGCTGTAAGCTGGGTTTGGTGATGGTGCTCTGAAGCACTTTCCAGAGCTGTGAGTTGATACTGCAAAGTCATGAGCATTGTACATCCTGTGACAGCTCACATTTAACCCCAGCTGCTTGGGCTTGGCTCTATTTATTGACTGGGAGGGGATGCTGGCTGGGAGGGTTAGTTGTAGCAGGGGCAGGGATAGGTTCCAGGCTCCCCTTGAAATTTCAGCTTTTGTGGCCCTCGTTCTCCTTTTTACATCCCTGGCACAGTGTTGTATTGAAAGCCTTGAGATCAGGCTGCAAACGTCCTGGAATTACCGTAATATCACCTGGAGGAAAGCAGTGCTGTTGAGCAATCTGAGACCTGCTGCCTTTCTCTCAGAGCGTTTGCAGATGGATTACAGTCAGAAGGAAGCAGGCATGTCGTAGATTTCCTTTGGAATTGGCATACTGTAATTATTTGTCCCTCTTAATTTAAAAAAAAAAGAAAAAAAAAGGCAACAAACCCCCAGCAGATTAAAGATACCAGGCAACATCAGCTTTTCTGCATGAACGTTTTTTTAAGGTAATTCAGCCCTCAGTTTGAAGTTATGCTTTATTTAAGGAGAAGGCAAAAAAAGCTGCACGAAATGATGAACAAAAAGCTGCATGCTATGGCAGTGAGCTCAGAGCAGCACTACCTTGGGTGAGCTTCAAGGAATGATGCTTGACATCTCCCTGTCTGAAGCTCCTGCAAACAGATGTTATTAGCTTTTTTTTTTCTTCAAGCTGAAAAAGCATGATTAAAAAAACCTTGTTAGTTCTATTGGTAATTTTTCTTGACAACTTTGTCTTTGGAATGTGCTAATTTGGAGATGAAAGTATGACGAGATAAAGAACAAGAAGAGAACAGTTTGAAGTGAAAGACGGACTGCTTTTCTCCGCAGATAAGAACTGGCTCATCAGAAAAGGGATCCTATAAAGCAATATGGACATCGTGCTTTCTGATGTGAAGTTATTCTTTAACCACATTAACTTCAAACGTGCCAGTAAAAATTCTGCTGTGTGTTACTCAGGAACCTCTGTGTTTGTGCTGCTGGAAGCTGTTGTGTGTCTGCCAGTAGCCACATGGATTTGGTGCTGTGGGTTTGTGCAGAACCCTCTTGTGCAGAGAGAGCCTCAGGTCGGCCAAGTCCAGATAATAGGGACGAATAGTTGCTCAGTTTCATTGCTCATCTTTGTATTGCATGGGATTCTTTTGGCAGTGGATTGATCAAAATCTTGCTGCTGCCCTCGTGTCCTCTCTTCTTCTAGATGAGATTTAGAGCAGGAGATCCAGGACCACTGCTGGTGAATTTGTGAATCATAGAGCCATAGAATGGCCTGGTTTGCAAAGGACCACAGTGCTCATCCAATTCCAACCCCCTGCTGTGTGCAGGTCACCAACCAGCAGCCCAGGCTGCCCAGAGCCACATCCAGCCTGGCCTTGAATGCCTGCAGGGATGGGGCATCCACAGCCTCCTTGGGCATTTTACACTTGTTGTGCCTGTGGCTAGTAACAGTGGATCTGTAATCCTGTACTACTCTTCCCCACGAAGACAGCTTATTTGTTCAGTATTTTACTGCCTTTTTATGAATCTAATACTTACACAGATCACACGTGCAGTTTTCAGTCTATGGGTGTCCGTTTGAGTGCTGTATTCCCACAGAAGGAGAGAATGGCTTCAGTAAATGTTTGTGTAGTAACTGTTAGCAAAATGAGGTGGAGCTTAACTCTGCATTTTGAGATCCCTGCAGTTTCCTGGAGCTTTCCTTCAGTCTGTTTCCCATTTGTAGAACGTTAAGCAACACTGCATGGCTACAGAGTGCTGAGGGTCGTGTGCCCAGTTTTTATATTCAGGCTGGGTCAACTTGGCTCAGCTCTTCAAGGACAGTAGTAGGTTTAACAAGGGTAAACGAATGGGGAACCTGATGGGTTTGAGGGGTCAGGAAAAGTTGTTCAAACATCTGGGAATTATTGTGTGCAACTGTTGCGTTCTCATTTTATATCATCACCAATGGTTATCTAAATGTTTTCTTTCTTTGTGTTTTAATTCTGTCTCTGTAGTCAAAAAGCAAATGGAACTGAAATCCAGAGGGGTGAAGCTCATGCCAAGCAAGAACAGTAACCAGAAGACATCAGTGTGTAAGTGTTCTGACTCCTCCCTATGCTCTCTTTGTGAAATGGTCTCCTTGAACATTCCATTTGACTTTCCAATAATCTCTAAAACTTTGTCACTCTTAAAAGTTTTAATGCTTTACCCTTTCTTCCCTTTGCATTACTGCATCACTCCCTCCCAGTGCTCTATTCACAAGCATGTACTAACCCCTTGAAGTGGGTATGCAGGGGATTGGTGTGCGTGCATTTAATATATACTGTATGCTTCCTACTCAGTGACAGACTGGGGTTCATTACTTCTGTCTTCTTTTAGTGTGGAAAGTGTCAAAATGTAAACGATTTGGAAATCTGAATTAATGTTGCTATGGTAAAACTAGGGATAGGGATGAGGAACCACCAAACAAACCAACCTGGTAGAAAATCTACAGAAGCGATAGCAGTCTTTGTTTTCCTCTTTGCATTTTATTTAATTATTCATCCCTGCAGAAAAATCACGCCCCTTCAGTGGGCAAAAGCTTACAGCACTGACTTCTATGATCTCTGGACGAGTTTCTCACGCTCAGCATATCTGATGTTTGGTATCTGTTAGGGAGATGCTCGCAGTGTCACGTTGTCACTGGTGTGTTTTCCTCTGGCTGTAGGAGAGCCCATTAGATCCATTCATCTTTACACGAGGTCCTTTTCAGATCAGAAGCGACGCTCATCTTTTCCTTCTGCACGTGACTGAACAGATGGCTGCACTCCTGAGGGGGCTCTGAGATTAAGCATGAGGGATCTGAATTACCTCCACGGAATATTTCACAGGGATTTTAATAGGATCAGAACGTAGACTTTCTTAAAATAGTTTTCAGAGGAGAGGTTGTACTGGTTCGTTTTCTGCATAGCCCATTACACTCATCAAAGAGGAGCTGTTTGGACATTCCGCTCGCCTGAATTTCAGATGCAAAATTCAGTGTAGGAAAAATGGATGAACTGAATTTAAAACGTCGCTCGATGAAAACGGCTCACTTTCAGGCTCACATGAGTGCTCGTAGTCTCCAGTTATTCAGGAGAAAAGTCCAACACGGTAACGAAGTAGCAGGATGTAAATTATCCAAGATCTCCAGGGTACGAAATGCTGGGGCACGTCCAGGTAAAAACGAGTTTTAAGACAAGCTCTGAATGCAGGATGCTCTGAGTTCTGTGAAATCCAGGCTGGATGTGGCTCTGGGCAGCCTGGTCTGGTGGTTGGTGACCCTGCACATAGCAGAGGGGTTGACATAGATGATCACTGTGATCCTTTCCAACCCAGGCCATTCTATGACTCTATGAAATGTTCTCGCCAAGTATAATTTAATTGTCATTTTAAGGTGTGATAAATATTTCAGCACTTAATGGAGAGCGAGATTATGATAGAAAATACCCCTACCTCTGTTTGAGCGAGCAGTGGAGCTCCGTAAGATGGAAGGTTGTGTTTGTAGTGGGATTGATGCCATCTGGGATGCTGGGATATGTGCAGGGATTCTTCCCCAGGTGAAAAATGGCAGTCTGTTTTCAGCTCATCAGTCCACTGTGTGTTTTCAGCGTGTCGTGCTGTGCTGTAGACAGGCTCCACCTTTGAGGATGAAGTTGTTGGAAGCTGCTGGTGCCTCTGCCCAGCCTGTCCTCACCCAGTGCAGAGCAGACTCCAGCCTTGAATGCTGCCAGTTCAGCATCTTGTGTAGCACTAATCATTTGATAAGGCAAAACCCGGTGCAGGAAGGCGGCTTAGCCTGAAAGTTATTGAGCTGTAGTAGTATTGATGGTGGAGGAAGCGTGGCCCAAATCCCTTTCTGGCACCAGCGTGGGGTTTGCCACGACCCTCCTGCCTCCAGCTCCTTCCCTGTGCACTGCGCTCAGCAACGTCTGGATTGTAAACCCCGATTAACCTCCATCCTGCACAGCCTTCTGCTGTCACACTCCTGTTACAGTGAATTTTCAGCTTCAGAAACGCTGACTCCATAGGAGGTATCTCCAGAAAATGGTTTATTTTCAGAAAATGGAGCCCTAAGTGTTATCTTCTTTTTCCCTTGCCTTTCTGATTTGCTTGGCTGGCTGTGCCCGCTCTTCTCTGAAACTTTCATGAGCTTGTGAGCTGTGCATCACAGATGACCGTGCAGGTGGGACAGGCTGATTAAAGGTCTCTGGACTTTGATAGTATTGCTCTTGTCATTTCATCTCGCTCAGCCGTCAGAAATTTAGAAATGTGGTGAAAACGAGAGCTGTGCCGTGCTTTATTTCCAAACCCTTTCCTGCCAGCAGTGGTTTCTGGTGGTCTTTGCCCCTCTCCTCTGGGTAGTGCAGCTCCTTCTTTAAGGCCTCTGTTCTCTCATAAGGCAGTTTGCAGCTCCACGCTTGCTGCCCTGCAGGTTCTTTCAGAGGATTTCAGTTCTGCTGAATGGATGCTGTGGTTACCTGCCAGATTAAAGCCCGTTTCACGTGTCTGAATGGAGGCAGAATGTATTCACATCACAGTTGTTTGTACTCTTTCAGAAAAAGGATATATAAAAAAAAAAGCATGGAATTTGGTGGGGGACGTGCTAATTTTGTTCAGTTGCAGTCAAACGTGTTTATTTGAAATTTAAATCAAGTGCTTCAGACTGTTCACCATCCCTAATATTAATTGGGCATCTCGCTTTAATCATTTTTAGGGGAAAAATAATACAGCTCTGGAGAATAAGCTATAAAAAAATACGGTTTAAAGTTGGGGATTGCATTTAGAGGATTGCTTCTGGTAGTCACTGAGGGACACAACCTTTTGCATCTGCAGTATTCCTGAAGCAGTGAGGAAGTACATTGCATGCGAAATGTAAATGTGTATAATCCATGTTCATACAGTGGGAAAAACGTGGTACCTTGATTACAAAACAGCATCAGAATTGCTTTTGTGACATCTGAATGAGGCACACCTGGAAATGCACTGCTGGACATCACTGGAAGGGATTGTGTGAAGCAGAGAAAGCTCTGTGTACCTTCAGTTGTACCAATTTATACTAATTATGCAAATGCAAAGTCGTTGTGGAGGGTTGATCCAGCTTGGTCTCAGCCAAACGGACGGGAGCTGCTGGGTTCAGCAGTGCAGCAAGCCTGCTTTGTGCATCAGGTGTGAGGAGTGTCTGTGGGTCTGTGCTGCAGCAGTGAGCGTGGGGCAGAGCAGCTGCTGGGGCTGTGAGCTGCAGGCATTGAACTCCCCAACGAGTGGGGCTGGGTTCGAGTGGGCTGTGCTGCAAAAAGGCTTTGCAAACTGTCTAAAATCCCTAGGGCTGTAACTTTTTGAACTCTCACGTAGTTGGGAACTATTTGTAGGTAGGGACAAGGTGTGAAAGACGGGTTCAGAATGCCCCAAATGATAGCAGTACAAAAATTCCAGCTGGAAGCAGTGGTTTCCAATGTTAGGCTCTATCAGCCCAAGTCTTGCATAGTGCTGGCTGGACGTGGGGGTGCTTAAGGTCTAGATTTGTAGCCTGGAAGGGCTCTGAGCGCATTGTTGGGTTCGGTGTGTTACCAGCAGCTCTGCAGTGCTCATAAAGATGGACTGAACATTTTTAACTGATAACTGCTGAAGTGCCCCCATTCCCCTCGCACCGGTTAGAGCAGCTCATCTTCTTGTACTGTATTTTTCATGCTGAGAAACATTGAGTTTGTGTAAAAAGCAAAACAAAACCGAAGGAAACCGTCTGGCCATCTTGTGAGATCCTGCTTTGTCGTGGAGCTCGTGTTCACCATTCCTAAATTCGATAAAACATTGTCCATTGGGAATCTCTCTGAACTTTATTAACGTGGGGAAGTACGGAGAACTAAGGAAGGTTCTCAGTTCTTTTAACAGATGGAGTAAATTCCTGTGGCAAACAAAGCAGTTGTAACTGGGTGTTACTGAAAGCACGATGAGGAAAGTTGTTGTTAAGAAATAGGAGGGCAAAGGGGCAGGAAAAATGTTTTGGGAGAAGGAATCCTTGAGCCTCCAGCACTGAACTTCAGCATTTCATCACAGCTTTTAAGATTTATTATTTCCTTTGTAAACACGAAGAATTCGTTCGGAGCATTGCAGCCTTGGGGTTGGAGATTCATGATCCTTGAGGTCCCTTCCAACCCTGGCCATTCTGTGATCCTGTGAAGCAGTCCAAGCTTTAGGCAGATGAATGCAGCACCCTCTGCGTGTTCTCAGCATAACAAATGTGGTTTATCAGCTTTGGTTTAGTTACATTCCCATGTGTGCGTTTAGAAGACAGAAGAAGAAAAGTTTCTGTGCCCATCTAATCCATCCTCTGCTTTTCCTTTTGCTCTCCTTTGTGTTGACAAAGCAAAATGTCCAAACTGCTGTGAAGGTACCTTTCCTTTCTCCTCGCTCTGTTGGTATCTAATCTGCTCACTGGTTTATGTATACGTATTATATGGGTGTTAATAAAGTGCTAGGTAATGAGAGAAGAACTGCTTTTAGTCTTCAGGACTGTGATTGGTCATTTGCAACCTGCCCTCTGGTGCCTCTGGGTTTTGCTGGTTATCTGTAGCCTCGCCTGCTCCCAAAGCCATGAATCAGGTTTGCTGTCATCCGATTTGGGACGTAACAAATGGCTGTGACAGCAGCTCAGAACAGCCAACACGGTGTAACTGATGTTGCCTGGTGGTCTTCTGACCGTGGGAGAGAGGATGCAACGTGGAAAGGCAATCTGGTGATGTGCTCTGCAGGAAGGGGTGCTTCAGTGCAGGCGTATGTGGAAGCTGTGTTTGTAAACTTGTGCACCGCAGGCTCAGCTCCTTGGTTTGTGCTCTTTTACCTTGGAGAAGGTATAGAAATAAGATGAGAAATCGAAGCATTTTTTCTTAAATACCACGTAGGCTTGTGATGTACAACAAGTGCAGTGAAGCTGCTGTGCCAGGATATTCTGACCTTATTCCTTGCTCTGACCAAGGCTGTTTGCTGCACGCTCTTTTTCACTCTCTGAATTCCCATTTGCTTTGTGCATCATTAGGACAGAAGCCTTGGGAATGTGCCACACCTGGGGAGCTCTATGGCAGAGGAGTGTTTAGCTCCATAGATGGTATTCATCAGCCTGATCAAAACTACAGGCAGCATCCCTGGGTGGTTACTGAGAGTTCCCCCAGTGGGGCCAGCCTTCTGTGCCACTATTTTGAAATGTGCCTGCAGCTCCTGCAATGATGAGGCAAATTCTGGGTTGCACAGCCAGCTTCTTGCAGAGGTTGTAAGCTGCTCAGACCCTAAAACAAACCGGCCAAGTTAGCAAAAAGTTAGCAGCAGGTTAAAAGCTGTTCCTTTTTTGTGTGCGTGTGAGCATGACATTTATCAGGAAAGGGAAAAGCAGTGGAACAAACCCACTGAGTTATCACGCAGCTGTGATGGCTGCTGGAGATGCTGCTCGTGGGGTTTGGTTGTGGCTGCTCGAGTGCCAGGCACTGTTGTGAGGGTAGCACAGAACTCTGCTCCTTCCTTCCAACTCGGAGTCGTCAGCCTGGGAAATGTGGCAGCAAAGCTTTGTAGCTACAAAACGCAGCCATCAGAAGATGCTGTGTGCTGCTTTAATGCTTCTGTCTTGCTAGCATCTCTGCTTGTCCATGTGATGGAGCTTAATGTGAGGTTATGAATATGCAAAAAGGGGAAAGCAGTTTCTTAGGAGGCCAGTTTGCCATTAAGCTGTATCTCTGCCTGGAGGAGGAGGCCGAAGCAGTGGGGCAGTGCTGTGCTGGGGAAAGGGCAGCAGGAAGGGGAGGGGTGGGATGAAGGAAGCACTTGGGCTGAGGAGCAGTTATGAGCTGTGATGCTTTCAGCACTCAGCCAGCACTGGTGTAGGTGCTCAGATGGAAGCAGTGATCCCTCCGTCCTTTTAGGTACAACCTTATGTCTTCCAGCTGTAGTGAGGTGTAATTACCAAATGAGTAATGTTTTGATGACCCTGCCTTTTGGGTGTTCGTGCTCTGCAGCCTGTGTTTGTGTAGACACCCCATGTGCTTATCAGTTCATGTAATACTTCATGCCCAAGCCTCCATATCGCTCAGCAGCAGCTCTGTGCACCAAAATCATTCCCTCAATCAGGGGATGGCTGGGGTAGAAGGGAACACTCTGACTTCAGGTTCGTGCTTCACCACCTCAGCCCTGTTGACAAGAGATGGCGTGTTTTCCTTACATCCTTCCCGCAGTGATAGGAGAAAACCGAGTTGCATCAACTTTGACAGCGCTGTGACAAAGCTGCCCCTTTGTCCCGAATCATCCCCGTGTGTTGCTGGAATTCAGAACAGAAATCAACAAATTGCCAGATCTCATTTCATGCTTTCAGGAGCCGCCCAGGTTCCGTCCATCCCAAACAGTGCTCAGCTGTGCCAGGCTGAAGGGGAAGGTGGAAACGGGGAGCAGAGCATCAGGATGGCAGATGTTTATTGGATGCTGATCACCACTTCATTGATTCCATGTTTGTTGGCGGTCACGTTAAGGTTGCTCCATGCAGTTTTTCACGTTCAAACTACTTACTTGCTTTAGAATGCTAGACTCACATTTCCCTCTCCTCTCTCTCTCGTGCTCTGCCTGTTCCTCCCCTGGTATCACACCCCACCTCCTCATTGGGTTGGCTGTGCTCTCAGCTCGGGGTGGGGAGGGCAGGCCGTTCTAATCACAGGCTTCGGAAATGGGCTGCTTAATTGGTGCAATTTTGCAGAATGAAAAATCTCTCTCTTCAGAGGTACTTCTAAAGCAGAACAGAGGGAAAGCAATGTTCCTAGCTGGCGCTTCCTAGAAAACACTTTGGTGTCTAAACTGAGCTGAAATGATTCCAGTTTAACTTGTTTCCAAAGCTGTTTTTTTCTAAACAAAATGGAACGTGTTCAGGTTTTCGAGCTACCAGCTGCCATTTTTCTCTCCACATCCACCAAGATAGTTGATGAAAGAATGTTTCTTTTGCTATTCTGTCTCTGTATGTGCTGTTTTTGCTTTGTAGTAACTCAGGTTGGTGTGTCCCAGGGACATAATATGTGTCCAGACCCTGGGATTCCAGAGAGAGGCAAAAGAATAGGCAACGATTTTAGGTAAGAACCTTTGACGTGTGTGTTTATGCATGCTGCAAAGCTTTTGTTACAACCATTGTGTGTTCTCCTTGGTGTTACATGGGCTGTTTGCAGAGCCTCTCTGCACACATCATCGTGCTGTGTCTGAAGAGCTTGCTGAAGCCAGTGATGCAGAAGAACGAGCGTGTCTAAATGTGCATGCGTGTGTGTAATCTATTACAGAGATCTGTAATGATCTCTCTTTGAGAATGTTTCTCATACCACAAAGTGGGCACCTGGACACGCTGCTGTCATCCGTGTTTGTCGTCGCTCCCTTCTCCAGTTAAGCACAGAAAGAAGCATCTTAAACAGCAACAGCATCACTTCTAAATTAGCCTAAGTCCCAGCACGACCCTGTGCCCAGAGGATTTCAGGTGACTTCCTGAAGCAGTGGTACAGTTCCTTGTCAATAAGTAAATGTGGTGCTGGATAATTGTTTTCTTATAATGTTGAAAATAATGGTGTTACTCCCTTGTAGTTGCTAGCGTTCATTTAAAGCGTGTAGGAATGAATCAGCCTGTTGTTAGCAATGGTGAATCAATATTTAATCTTATTTTGCTGTCAATAGCTGTTTTGTTCACTAAAAATGTCTTTCAATTTAACCTATCAGACTCTCCTGAAATCCAGAGAACATATTGGAGGAGAGGGAACGCAGGTGGAGGAAAGGGTTTTCCCAATAGGGTCCCTAAATGCCATAGGATAAATCCTCAGCTGCTGTGAAAGTGGCATCGTGTCGCCTCGGCGAATAATACAGCACTGCTTTAAGCAGCAAAGGATCCGAATCCAAAGCGACAGAACAAAGAACAAATCTTTCAGTAGTAGATAAAGATTTTGTTCTTTATAAGAACGCTGAGCACTGTCATCTCCTGGGACTGAGTGTGAGCTCCCGAACTGAACAAAACTCCCACTGAAGTTGCATTGAAAGGCTCCAATCTGTTCTTGGACTCTCACCACCTCAGGCAACCAGCGCCCAGCACGAGGAAATGAATGAGGAAGAGCTGGCCCCTCATTCATTTCCACTGTTGCCTGGAGGGCCAGTGAACTCTCTCTGTTCACAATTTGGATAGCAAAAAGCAAGAGACAAAGCTGTTGCTGCAGAAGCGTCTCAGTCGCTGACTTCCCGCTTTGTTCTGTCTGCTAGGTTAGGCTCCAGCATCCAGTTCACCTGCAACGAGGGCTACGATTTACAGGGATCCAAAAGCATCACCTGTAAGAGAGTGAGCGACATCATTGTTGCCTGGAGTGACCACAGGCCAGTGTGCAGAGGTAAGAAAGCAGAGTAATTTTTTACTGAGTGATGAGGACTAATGAGAAAAGCCACCATGTCACGTTCATGCATCACCCATTCCGTCCTTGAGTTTGTCCCCAATTGGTTGCTGCCTGTTGCCTTTCCCTTTTGGCTTAGAGCTCTGCTCCTCAGAGCAGTGTTTAACTGGAGGCTTTCAGGCTGCCCTATGGAAGAGCATCTCTGGTTCCTCTCGGGGGCAGCTTCCTACAACCCCTGTTGTTTAGCTTCTGTTTGGTTCAATCTTTCCTTCCTTTTCAAAGTCAAATACGTAGTCAGGCAGTCCTAGAGCAGTTCAAGCCTTTGCTGAACATGATATGTTTATATACTGTTTTCAAAACCCTCACTCAGACAGGAGGTGCAGCCAGGAGAGCAACCTCAGTGCTCTCAAGCTGTTGTCAGGCATCAGCTCTATGCTGCTGGTTGTCTGCACTGCACTGTGAGCATTTGTGCTCTTGGCAGTGGGAGTTTGGTCGTGCCAGCAGTAGGATCTTAATACTTTTCCAGTGGAATGGAATTAACAAAACTAATTCTGTTAACTGTGGAGCCTCATTAGCTACTTGCTCTGCAGCTGATGAGGTGTATTTGTGTACTGTGCCCATACCTTTCATAGCTTTCTGCCCCTCTTTATTCACTCCACCCCAGATATTTCCCCTTAACGTTCAAGGAGGAGAGAGGACACGAGGTGGAGGTCTGGAAGCCAACATCAAACTGATCACCTTCTGTCCTCTCCGAGAGCCATCAGCAAATGGAGCTTTGTTTCAGTGAAGAAATGAGAACTGGTGTCCATTTTGCCCTTGGCCATTTTGTTTTCTTTCACTCTATCCTTTCTCTGTATATAAAGTGGCATGCATAATTGTGCTGTTTGTAATGCTAATAATGAACAACTTGTAATATTTGAAACTAAATCCATCTAAAGCTCTTAAAGTCATAAATTGGTATTTTTTCACCTCTTTTTTTCTTTAATTTCATCTGCAGAGTTTTTCAAGGCTTTGGAATCCCATCTAATTCTTGAAACAAGCGTAGAATAAATTGAATCAGTGTAAGAGGATATTTGGCATAAATATGTGACACTATAAAGGAAATTTATGGTGTCCTCTCGCAAGAGATAAGAAAGGATTTGCCTGCGTTATTAGGATTCTATGAATCAACTTAATTTCTTTTCCTACCACTAACTTCTGGGTTGTTTCTTTTCTTCGTAAAAAAGTTTGCTTTTTATTTCAGTTCTAAAGCACTTTTTTTCTGTTTTCATTTTGTTGCTGGGTGATGGGTTTCTTTCAGCTTGCAGGGCGCCTGATCAGCCAGTTCAGAGCCATTGGGCTCTGCCATCTTCTAATGCATGGTAATGGAGCATCTTGCCACTGGGTTGGAGGCTGCATTTCAGCTTCCCTATGGGTCCCAGAGAGCATCTCTTAATCTTTTTTGTGCTCCTGTTGCCTGCTTTTATAATGGGAATAAGAGGGCTTGACTCCCTTCTGTAAGGTAGGACAGGGTAGGTGTAATGGCCTCCAGGAGCTGGGTCACACGTGCAGAATGCAGATCTGCCATGTGGTCAAACAATTCAACCAGGAGATCATTTTCCATGATTCACTGTTGTCTAGGGATGGAAAAGCCTTGCGGGTGCCTTATTTGCAAAGATGACTCCTTTGAAACTTGAGAGATGAATTTTGAGGATCCATTACAACAGCAGATGCAGTTACAAAACTAAGATGCTGTTCTTCACATTTTCTGATTAAATATTGCATCAAAGGAACACCACAAGCAAAAAATTCCCCCTTAAGCACTTTTCAGCTTTTACTTTACCTAAGATGTTTTTGAGATGTGAAGCTGAGTTGCCATCGTCGTTCTTTGAGCCAGCAGTTGTATCAGAATGAAGTCAGCCCTCACCTAATGAATATTTGATGTGCAGGATTTTTTTTTTAGGCTTGCAAGGAGGAAAGGAAATGTAACTTTCCTGGAACATAAAAAAGGAACTGCATTTTCCACGTGATTGCTTTCGTTGTCCTGGATGTGAAAATATTTCTTCGAGGGCTTTAATATAGTAAGAAAATACTGAATCAGTGTGAGAGAGAGGAATGTGTTGGTCTGGTGGTCCATCTCTTCGGTAGCTCCTGAAAACACCCCACTCATCCCATCATCACAGATAAATGCATCGTCTCTGATGCTACATGGAAGACAACTTTGGCTGGGGAACAACCCAGCACCAATATTTAATTCTCCCACACCTTCATACTGCAATGCATCTCCACTCTCTCCACAAGGAGCACAGCGTTCATCTCCAAGCTAACAGATCTCCCTCACTCACCTGCCTTGCTTTCTGTTCACAGCACGGATGTGTGATATGTACCTCCGTGGTCCCAGCGGTGTGATAACATCTCCCAACTATCCCGTCCAGTACGATAACAACGCCTACTGCGTGTGGGTCATCACCGCGCTCAACCCAGCCAAGGTAGGTCTTGGAGATGCATTTTTTTGTTGCCTTCACTTGAAGCAGTGTGGAGCTGTGCTTCTTCACAGCACCGTGCTCTGGTGTTTTAGCCCTTCAGGTTTTTGTTTTTGAAGTCATACCCCCCTCTTTCCACGGGCTTCTCACGTACGGCCCCCAACCGTCTTTATAGGCTGTGACGTGTCACATCTGTCAGGGCTGAAGAATCAGTTTATTAAAGGATGTAATTAAAAGTGAATGTAATTATTTTTAATCGAAACCTCTCTGGTATCTTGGTGAGAATGGTGGTGAAACATCGAACGGCTTAGCAGAGCATCTCCCTAAGCCAGTGCTCAGCTGGGGCAGGAGAGCTGTGCCAGAAATCCTCATTTCTCATCACTTCTTTCTGGATGATAGCTGGCCCATAACCAATGGGGATTTCAGCTCTCAAACAAGTGTTTCTCTTCACTGCTATTTGTACAGTATTTAAAGTTAATACAAAAGTCCTTTCTGTGTTTATTCGTGTTTGGAACAGCGGATGTTAGTGGTGATGTTTTTTTTTTCCCTTTTGGTCAACTTGTACAGTTTGGAAGGGTTCAAACTCACTGTCACAGATCCTTCCAAGGCTAAGGCCCTTTCCATTTTCCACTGGCACAGGAAAACAAGGCTCAGAGCCTCTTATCTCTTCTCCCCTCCTTGCAAACTCTGCCTGCTCCTCTCCTCCAGATCTGTATGGGAAATAAAAACAAAAAAGACTGTGGCTGTGTAGCTCAAAATACCCCGAGGTATTCACCACTTCTGCTCTTGAAAGAAAACAGTTTTCATTCTTCTCCGTGCCTGGATTCCTCCTAACATAATTTTCATTAGTCCAGGAGCAAACCTTGCATTCCAAGGCACTGAACTCATGTGCTTATCCAGTCAATTATTTCTTGGTCCTTGCCTCCAGACAGCCTTGCATTTTGGCACTCAGCCTTATGCTGCTGATCCAAGGAAATCATTTCACAGACACGATGGTGTCCCAGGATCTCATCGTTCGCAAGAAGTTGTTCCAGTCTGTAGGAATGCTGGCAGCCATCCACGTTGCAGCCTGCTTTCTGCAGGGATGGGATGGCACTGTGTGCACTCACCTGCAGCGCTCACCTCCCCCTGCAGCACGCCAGGGCTGCTGAGTTCTGCTGCTTTCTCCCCGCTGACCTCAGTTTGAAGCCTTTGATAAGTAAACATCGTTGGTGGCTTGCAGTTTTAATGAGGGGTATTCCTGTGTTCCAATTCCAGAATGAGTTTGTATTTAAAGGGCTGTCATTAGCAGGTTTGGCTGCACTGGAGCCTTGTAATGACCCAAATTCTGGGAAACTGGGATTGTGAAGTCAGGGTATTGTTCCAGTACTCATTTATTAGGAGTGATTTACTGGTTAATCGGACCCTGGAGGTTCTCCTTCATCAGGGTAATGTGCAACTGGAGAGCAGAGCATGTGTAACTGCAGCCATCACTGATGTTATACTCACATCACAGCTGTGTCTCAGCCCGTGTCCTGCAGACCCTCAGATGTATGTTGCCTACGTGTGGACAGGCTGTTGAAGACATCAGTTTTTTAGGCTGTGATGTATCCATTATATCTCTTCCTTTTTGTACATCTTTGTCTTTCAAATACGAGCAAAATCCCAATTTCTTGAATAAAATAATCCTGGCTTTAGAAGGAGATGGTACTGAGTTAACCTTGGATATTCCCTGGGTTTTAGGCAGGCTGACTGTACGCTTAGGAGGGAGGAAAAAGCAATTAAACACCAATAAATGATTACGGGCTACTCTGACAGGTTTTTTTGACCCTTTTTCACATTGCTTTAGGGTTGAGTTTTTGGAGTCTAATGTTCAGATCTGTTCATTTTCTGGCTTTTCTGCCAGCCTCGTGCCTAGCCCAGATGGCAGCAGCAAACTTTCTCTGCTTCTTCAGCAGTGCCATAGGACAAACTTCTCCTTCTGGAAGCTTCCTGGGCATGCTGTCTCATTTTTCAGAAACTCACTTTCTTTTTTAATTCCTTCTTAGAGTCTGAGTTTCTCCTCTTCCCCTGGTTAGATTCTTCCTGAGCTTTTAAAGCTGTTTGGTCATAAGCTGTTGGTAGGGAAAGCCAAATCTGTCCCTTAGCTTTTGTACATCACAAAGTGAACAGAAATTGTCAAAATCCATTCCTTTCGGTACATCATAACTGAGCAGAGGTTGACTGGAACTTCTGCTCCACGCTACAGCACGCACTGTTATGGAGGTGTAGCACAACTGAAATAGGGATAGATGGATAAATCAGCAGTTTGTGTTACCTGTCTGTGAAAAGACGGCTGGTTTCCTTTTGTTTGAAGTGATAAATAGTTAATTAGCAACATCAGTTTATAAAGGGTTTCTTTCTGGGAGAGTTTGTTTGTTGAGTGTTTCATCCTGGATGCGTGATGTACAGGGAGGGAACATCTCTGCCTCTTTGAAGGCTGAGAGAAATGCACTCACTGTTTTGGGAAAGGCACTGCTGTGCATGCGTGTCCATTGCACGGTGCTTTGCATGCTCACATCACTTGGAGCTGTAGGAAACTGCAGCCTGACAGCTCTCCTCTGCATGGCTGTGGGAGCCCAGGCGAGGCTCAGGAGTGAATGGGAAGCAGCAGCATGGAATCCATTGCTGTAAGAGTGTGTGAGGAGTTCATCAAGGTCCAGATACCAAAGCTGTGCAGAGAGAACCATGTCACACGGCTGAATATACAAAATGCCAAGTCGGTTCAGCAGCACAGACAGCTCCTTCCATCCACACAGCAATTCCTGGTGCTGGCCCTGTGGGCAGGTATGGCCACAGTGCTGCAAGGTGTGCACAGCACTTTGTAATGCTGGGATCTGTGTTCTAATGCCTGGTCAGTCCCTGCTATTCCTGCCTCACAAATCAGTGAGTGCTGTTTCTGGACGTGTGGAACTCTGACTTTAAGGCTCATGTTAGAAGCATGTTGCTGAATTGGTGAGCTCACCTCCCTGACCCACGTTGCTTTTGTGCAGAGGGGATGATATCATCGTTGTACATCCCCCAGCAGGGGTGAGGGAGGAGTGGAAGACGAATTAATTAAAATGCCTGTAAAATACTTCGAAGATTAAAGCATTCTGGGCCTGCTGAAGTCAGTGGTAATCTTTTCATTGACTTGAGTGGTCTTTGGATCGGGTCCTGTTATATGGAGCTTTTAATACGAGCGATGGGAAAACCACTGAGCTGAATTTAGACCTCATTTGCAAGTCATCTGTTCTATATTTGGAAAAGAACTGTGAGCCAGATTCTCCGAGCTACATAATCCCCTCCAAGTTTGCTCAAAAACCCACATAAACAGCATTAGGGGCATAGTGCTCTTCAGCTGACAACTCTGAGTTATTTCCTATACAGAGGATGACATAGAAAAGCTATTTGGGGGAGTATTGAGGGCTGATAGATTTTTTTTTTTTCCCCCCAGTCTTTGGTGCCGTGGGAATTAATTTCAACCACACTGGAAAAATAAATCACTGGGGAACTGAGAAATGCATATGATAATTGGTGCATTTGCATCAAAACTATTTCTGAACCTTCTTGACATAACAAATGTCACTGGTTGGTATTTCTCTTGGGGTTGTTCTCACCTGGAGCCCAGCTTGCCAAATAAAGCTCTGTCCAAGCTCCTGTGTCATCCATAGAGAGAGATGGGTCCCTCAGGGGATGATTCATCACGATGAGGATGGATGCTCGAGACGGGGGAGGACGGGGGGAGAATGAGTAATGTGAGCTTGTAAAGCATTTGAATATAACTGCAAGAGGTGCTGTACTCCATGGAGAGAGCGATTGTGGGTTGGTTTTTTTTTCCTATGGATGTGACTGCATTTCAAATCGCTTTGCAGTATGTGAAGCCTGAGAATCAGGTGTCATTTGAAACCTGTTTTCTCAACTTTGCTAATTGCTTCCTGTCACTTCAGTAGCTTAAAATTGAGGTTTTGTGTCATCCGTGTGTTTGTATGTGCTGGTAGGTCTCTTGTTGTTTAATGAATCATTAAGTAATTTCCAGCCTATACCCAGATAGGAAAGGAAAATGGATAAATAAGTATTATATTCAGCATCCTGCTCCGGAGCCACGAGGTTAGTCTTCAATATACTGGAATATAATTAGTTATTTAATTAGGGTCAGACTCCCTAGAATGCGGTTTACTTGAACGAGTGGTTTAACTAATGATGTGTGCTGTTTTACAGCCCTGTGTTCTTTGTATTAATTACATTATTCCATCATTACATGGCTTAATAATAATCTGCACACGTTAATATTTTGATACTACTGACTAAAATGAATGGTTCCAAACTTCTGTGAAGGACCACAAAGGCTCCTGTTCCAAGATCCTGCTACTTTTGGGTAATGTGCTTCAGTCAAATACCAAATTTGCTTTTCTTTTAAATAATAGTAATTGCATTTCTATATAGAGGGTAATTGCATTTCTATATCGAGGGTGGCAGCACCTGGCAGTTCAATTTGAACTCTGCACGCACCCATTATTTTTTAAGAACCCTGAAGCCGTTTGGCATCTGATAAATTAATGGAAGTGGTTGAAATTGAGAAGCTCGCAACAGAAAAATGCTGTCATCTTCCTAGAGAGTACCTGCAGGCCTTGGAGAGAAAGCAGAGACGTGCTGGTGTTTAACAGAGCCCAGGTGATGGTTGCTTTGGGGTCTGATTGGGGTGGAATTGTGGCGGCAGCTGCAATTCCTCCCCCCGGGCAGCAGGCACTGTTGTGCACGGGGCTGAAGGTCCTCAGTGCTGCTTTGGTAACTTCATGTGTTAGGTACCAGAAGGTGGCGTGAAGCTGAATTTGGTCCTGGGAGCTGCTGAGAGTTGGGAAATGCAGTTTGTTTATGGGCGGAGGGATGAGTGCATTCAAGTCTCTGTGCTGTGCTGGGTCTGTGCTTTCAGAGCAGCCCCTGCTCATGTCAGCTGGTATTGTAAATTGTAAAGCAATTCTGTAAATTAAGCTCTCTGCCTTTTCTCTTTGGTCACTTTCTCCAAGGCTGGATTTAAGGCCTTTGTCCCCAGTCTCAAAATGTAATTTTCAGTTATTTGCAAATAAAAGGTTTCAGGAGAGACTCAGAACTTGACATCGTGGGACCTCTGCTCCCAAATGGTTCATACAGAGCTCCATGAATCCTGCCTTTTGTTGGGGGGAAGGCTGGGGCTGAGCTGGGGAGGGATGCACAGCTGTGGGCAGGCAGTGTATGGCAGCTTACAGGGCAGGAGGCAGTGGCCACAACGTGATGCATGGATGGTGCTGACAGAACAGGAGCCAACACTTCTTTTTTTCTACTGTGGGAATGGGAGAAAATCAATAGGTAAAGCAGGAAAACCTGATAGGAAACTTCAGTGAGAGCCACTTGTGTGCTGAAAAAAGTGCCACAGGGCTCTAAAAAGTGATGTCAGCATAGGTGATGTCCTGAGGATAGTAATGACCTTATAAAGTGCTCCTCAACAGAGCAGCAGAATGAAGAAGGTGGGAGGATCTGCTGGCTGCTGTTGGTCCTTATTAACACACTGCATCTTTGCCAGGTTATCAAACTGACCTTTGAAGAATTTGAACTAGAAAGAGGATATGACACTCTGACAGTTGGTGATGGAGGACAAGTGGGAGACCAGAAGTCTGTGCTTTATGTGTAAGTACCATGTCCTTCACGTGTCTGAGTTCTGAGGTTTAGCAGATGTGTTTGGATGAAGGAGCTCGCTCTGCTTGCTGTTCCTCACTGCATATTTTATAAGCAGGTTCTCATTTTCGGTGGAGCTGACTGTTGCTGGTGTTTTCTTTTCTCATCACATTCTCTTAGGCTTCAGCTGACAGAAAGGCTTTTGCTTCTTTGCTTCTCCTCTCTTGAATTCCCTTTGTCAGAACCCCATAGAGAGAAGCTGAGGCTGTCCAGGGAGCTGGGAGAACAGGATTAAAATTTGGAAACCAAAGGAAATGCAAATCAAGCAGAAGCTGAAAAGTTTGGACCTCTCTCCTGTGCTGCCTTTGTTGAGCAGCCATTTTTAACAGTGCAGAGTGGCTGTGAACGCAGCACCTTCGAGTCACAGCGTTTTGCACCCAGCGTGCAGTTGTATGAATGGGGATTTGGGGTTCTCTGAGGCTGAGCTGTGTGGCACAGCCGTGCAGTGTGAGCAACTGCAGGGAGAGGCTGAAAGAGGAGCAAATCATGGGGTTTGCACAGGACAGTGCCAATGCAATCAGGTCTTGAGCACATCTGGAAGCGTGGCTTCTTGTCCTGTCCAGGTGCTGTTGCCTCCACATAAGCCAGGGGTGTTTGTCAAAGTCTTCAATGACTTTTCCCTATGAATCTGCATCCACTCTGCTTTCACCCACCTTCATGTCTGCCGTCTTCCCAAAGTCTCCGTTTCTCTGAGTTTCATTTTGCTGCACTTTTCAGGTCGTGATCAGCAGTGATACTGAAGTCACAAACTCCAACCTGCCACGTATAGAAATGTAAAGTCTGATTATTGCAAAAGTGTTTGTAATTAAAGTGTCACAGAACATTTCACAGCTGATTGGTCCAAATGTGCAAATTACAGCTGAGGGAATCATTTGTAAGAACTTGCTGAAATGGTTTCTCACTCCCTCCCCTTTCTGTTTCCTGAGGCCTATGGAAATTTCCCTAGATTTTGTTCTGATGATTCCACGTATTCTATTTCATCATTCCACGTATCCTCATGTATTCCATGCGTTTGGTCATTCCACGTGTCCCCACTCTGCACTAGGGATTCAGTGCTGTGCTAATGCAGGTACAGAATCCCTGTGACTGACTGCAGTGGTGTTGTGGTCTCTTCTCCCACTGCTGGGGAACGCTTCCCATTAAATTGCTGATGCTAATCCTAAAAGGGAATTTATTTATTCATTACCTGGGAGAAAAAGTTGAAAATCAATGAAGGAATCCCCACGCAGAAAGCCAACTCTGTTAATATGAGATCCAATTTCTTACTACTCGTCATGTATTCGCTGCTGTTCAGGAGGAACTCAGTCCTGCACTTTGAAACCAAGAAATACATTTGAGTCAACTTTCATAGCACCAGACGTTATCCCAAACTGAGGTATAAAGGACCATTTGTTTTCAGTCTCACTCTCATGCCTGTAAAATGCATCTCAGAGAACGTAACAGATTGTTAGGCTGAGCTTTCTGACTTGCAGTGAGGATTTTATTCCCCTAAGTAACAAGCACCCAGATCAATCATCCAGCTTGTTAAAGTGGAATGGGAAGGCATGCAAAAACTGTTTAAAAAAAAAAAAAAAACAACCCTTTTCTGAAGTCTTTTTCTTGGTGTGTTCCTTGTTCCTGTCTGTCTGCTGCTTAAATAACTTGAGAAGAATCAACAATGGCACTTTTTCATCTTTTCCCATCCACATCAAACTCTCTGGATGAAAAACAGTAATTAAGAAAAGGTTACTTCTTCATTTGCTAGCAGATACAGAATCCCTGTGACTGACTGGGATCAATAAAATGCCTGATGGAGGTCTGAGGAGTAACGGAGCAAAGCTGGGGCATAGATGTGGGGATGGAGATGGATGCAGTTTCAGGGGGAAGCGCCCTGCAGATTGCTCAGCCAGAGTTGCAGAGGTGATGGTTTCAGGTGTTGTAGTGGCTCCTATTGCTTATGTGAGGGGTAAGAAAATCTGGGGGAGGGAAATGCATTTGTATGGCATCACTGGTCCCAGTTCTGATGCTAGGTACCTGTGTGGGTATGGGAAAGAACCTGGACTCAGCAGGCAGCCGGTTTAAGGGTGTCAAGCAGGTAGAATAAATAGCACAGCCCTTCAAGCACTCGTTTTGCATCACCCTGAGCAAACTGTAACTGGCAGATCAGCCATACTGCCTCCAATTACCCAGGAAAGCGAGAATTGCCATAATTGTACCTGGAGGTTGCAAGTTACATTTATTCACAGGATGCTATCAACACACAGCTGCTGGGTTCGTTCCCTTGCAGCGCTGGGTTGCAGTAATTCTGCTCTGAGAGCTTGGGGTTCCATTTTATCAAGCCTTTCAGGTGCTGCTATCATACTTGAGAACGATGCCAGGCAGAAGCTGTATCTATACATATGTATGTGTTTAGGTTTAAGCAAACACCACAGAAGAAACCACCTATCCACTCGCAGTCGTTACGCTTACGGTGACTTACAAATTTATCTCAGCTGATGCCTTAGCAGAAATAGTATAATAGCATTAAGCACTGCCACGAGGACAGACAACACTCGTATTGCTGGAGTAATGATCCCTTCCCACGCACCGGGACTCTGCTTTCAGAAGCAGAGGGAAGGAGCTGTGCTCAAAGTGGGCATTTGTGCATGCGAGTGCCTGCACGGGTGCTGTGTGGGTGGAGGATAAAGCTCTAAAGCTGTGTTGAACCACAACGAGGTGATTAATTCCAAAGGCTGAGTGAGCCAAACATGCCTCATTAATACAGCATTTATTGGTGGCGTTTTTCTTCATCTCCCCGCTCTCAGAGCAGCATCCTTGTGGGGTGGGCTGTGCCCCGATCAGCCCACGCTGCTGGGATTAGTTGTGTTTTTCCTGGGGCTCATAGGATGTTCAGCAGGTTGGAGGCTCACGCTTTGTCTTGCAGAGCTTTTCTGAGATCCTGGTGGAAATTGCTCTGTTGGGAAACAGACGTAGCAGAGAAAGTGCTGAAAGTAAACTTGGGAATACCAGAAAACGTCTCTAAAAGGTCTTAAGAGGAGTCAGTCACCACTATGGTTTGTGGGAATTTTCTTTGCTTGTGTTTTGCTTCAGTGAGAAAGGAAACGATTACTGTTGATGCTGGATAAATACATTGTAATGGTGCTACTAAATTGTAGTTACTAAAGCAGTGGTGATAATAACTTGCAGGCCCTCAGCTCTGCTAAAAGACTCGTTGCTGTATGTGGAATGCAGAAACACACCGAGAGCATCATCTGCCTTGAAAATCTCTCAGGACTTGGGACAGTGTTCTGTCTTGGGGGCTGTTCTTACTGTGGTGGCATTGTCCTGGTTGCATCCTGTCCCACAGGGGTTGAGTGACCTGTATTTTGGTGAGAAAACTGAGGTTCAGGATGCCTGCAGACCGTTGACGTGTTTTATTTATTTGTACAGCTTGACAGGCACCACAGTCCCCGACCTCATTGTCAGCACACAGCATCAGATGTGGCTCCTCTTCCAGACAGACAGTGTCAGTAACCTGCTGGGATTCAAAGCAACGTACGAAGGTAACTCAGGTGTCTCTCACAATATTTCTGTTTCTAAAAAGAGATGAGATGGGTTCAGTTGCTTGTGAGAAAGGAGCTTCTCCACATACTGAAGCTCTTTCAGAATTTGCCTTAAAACTGAAGCTTTGCTCCAATAAGAACAGCTTCTGTGATTTCATTTCCACGAGAGCAGACTGGGTGGTTAATGTTTCATTGCCCTCTCATCTGCTTTTTTGGATGAGTTGGTGAGCTTCAGCTGAGTGATGACATCTGCAACAGACTGTGCAAGAATATGAGATGGAGTTATCAGTGGTTCCAGTAGATCAGCGGTCTGAACTGCTAATCTGGAGTGTTACAAATGAAAGGAGAATTAATTCTGGGACTTTTATGAAGAAACCCTTCAAATGAATTAGGATGGGAATGCTGAAGTCTGCCATAAGCTTCTACCATTTCTGTTGTAGGTATCTGCAAAGTTAGAGAAAGTAAAAAGTACTCCTTAATTCTAACTGATGTGAGGGAGCAGTGATTTCTGGCTGAAGCTTTGCCTGGATCCCTGTTCAGAGATGCTGCTGGGTTTTGCAGAAATTCCCATCTTTTGTGGTCTCACAGTGTGTGAGCACGATGGATCATCAGCTTCCTCTGATGAGTCCCAAGAACTTCTGTCTGATGGGCTCACACCTGCAGAGGGGAAGCTTGTTACGTATGATAAGCTTGTTGCCACGATGCAGCCTGCAGCACAGGAACACTTGCATCTTCTTTTTGGTTTTGTTGTTGTCTTGAATTCTTTTTCCAAGCATTTTCAGTTTTGTCCCAAACCTGCTGATATCAGGGATGACTTACTGACTCTGATGCCTAAAAGCAGGCGTACCAATCTTTATCTGGACATGATGAAAGGTCTGAATAGCAGAAGCTGATATAAGCATTAAGGTTTAAATCAAACTGTTTCTCTCGGAGCCCCTCAGTGCACATTAGTATTCACTCATATCTAAAATGTTTCCCTTGGACTTACTGTGTTTCAGGGAAGTGTCACATTGTGCTGGGCCAGGAGCTGACCCTCCTAGCGCTGCTGATTGATGCTAAAGCTGCATCAGTTCGGAGCCTGAAGGGACCTGACCTACTAGAAAACCTGGTCAGACCAAATGCCAGCATGGCCAGCAGGCTGAGCTGTGCCTGGCAGGGGGACTGGGTCACAACGCTCCACTATTTACAGGATTGCAAGACCAGGTCAGCAGAAAGTCATTAGAGACATAGATAAAAGACGATGGAAATGTAAAAAATAAAATAAAAGGCAAATCCAGCCCGATTGTCCAGGGAGCATCCAAATGGTGCTGTTTCAGTCTCAGTGGCCATAGTGGTACCAGCCTGAAAGCACGCTTTCTGCAGTCCCTGTGATGTCTGTTTCTGCCACACTTGTCAGTGACTGATTTTTGGCTGCTGCACCTCCACCTGCCTGCTGCGGAGGGGTGAAGGCACTCCCCAGCTTTGCTTTCAGATCTGATCTCATTTGTCAGTCTCATCCAGAGGGCAATGTGGGCTTGTTCTTCTAGTCATGTAGCACAGTGCATAAAGATGCAGGGTTTGGTTTATGCTGTTCTTCTATGAGCTGTGGGTCTATAAGGAAGTTGATTTTTCCCCACTCTGACTTGCTGAGATGTTTTGGGTGGCTTCATCTATAGCAATATATTAGGAGCTGTTGCCTGCTCTTCAAATGCTTTCTCTTTTCCTGGGCATCTTTGCAGTCATTGTATAGCAAATCTGTGACCTTGCACAATGGATTTCTGCATGAACAAAAATACAGTTGTGTGCCTGGCCCTGTCCTGAGGTTAAGTTGACCTCAGATCAGCCAACTCCATAAAATTCTTTTCATTTTTGCGAGTGCTTTGAGTTGCAAAGCAAGACCCATTTAAGTAAGAGGCAATTAGCACTTGCCAAATACATTATGAAATTATACCTAACTTACTAACAACTTTCAGTACCAGTTTTATAGGCACACTTCTTCCTAACTGCAAGAGGAAAATTACAGCTAATGGAACAATATAAAGTCAGGACCAAAATCTGCCTCCTAGAAAAGCAGAGCATTGCTTATAGAGTACATTTAAATAGCCATGCATCCTAAAACATGGAAGTTTTCGTGTACCTTTTAGGTATAATGCAATCATAAAGCCAGTTGCTAGTGCTGAAATGGTTACACCTGGGAGACTTATTGGTGCATGGATTTAAGGACCTGCAGGGAAGGACGTGCTCAGGAGGGCAGTGTGCCATCAGATTTCTAATATGGATTTCCTGGGGAGGGGGAACCTGCCTGGGAATTTTGCTTCATTTGTGGGTAAAGGAAGAGTCATAGAAACCATGAGATGTCTGGGTTCTGTTCTTTTCCAAATCTGCACTGCAAGATTGGATTCTTTTGGAACACATGTTCAGCTGGTGCAAATCGGTGTGACAGCATTGATTTTCAATTAAGCTGTGTCAGTCTTTACCAGCTGAGGATCTGGCTCATTAATGTTCATGAAGATTACTTCTAAATCTCCTATGTCTCAACCGCAGCCATGCTTATCCTTTTAAACAGACATTCTCTCATAATAGTGAACAATGTTTTTGGACTTGCAGAGCTTGTCAGAGGAAATCTGGACTAAGCTCCACTTTGCTACAAAATTCTCACCCTTCTCATAACGATGGCAGGCTGATTGATGCTGCAATTTAGTGCTTGGCTTGTGAGAGAGCTCGCAGCCTCGTGGGGTCCCAGCTCTTCCCCTTTAATCTAAGACAACTTCAGAGAATACCTTCCTCCTGGGCACAGTTGTCTGGGAGCTCTCAGGCCATCCCCCTCCTATGGCTTCCTTTAAGTCATTCCTCCAGGTAACGTGTTCCAAACGTGGTGAGAAATGTGGGGTTCATAGGGCAGGGCTCAGACCCCCATATAGATAAAGGTACATCTGAAAATTTCAAGCCTTATCCTTTTGCAGTTATTTTCCCCATTGGTGGACTTGAAGGTGCGTGTGGGGCGCAGTGTGTTTGTTCCTGGTGAGCTTGAGGTTATTACAAGCAATAGTGTACAATAAAATCAGCAATCCAGAATTCATTGTCAGAAAAATATTAAAACGTGCAAAAGCAGGAAGAAGGAGGTGTTAATGTAATCATATATGTCAATTATTTCGGTGTATTTTTAACATAAGGTAGCACTAATCTCAAATTAGAAGTGCATTTACAGACCCTCAGAAGCACGGATACAGTCTGGGTTTCAGTTGGCACTGGGTTAGTGTGGGTAGAGCTGGCTGAGGTCTGTGTTCTGACCCAGCAGCATTGCAGGAGGGGATGATTAAACAGTATTTATTGTTGCTGGGATGCTGACAAAGTGCTTGGCTGTGGAGAGGACAGCTTTGTAGCTCAGACTGTGCTGCTAAGAGGCTTAGGAGCTGCAGTCTGAAGATCTCCTCTCCTGGCCTTTCTGGTTTTAATCAAATTGCTGCTGCCCGAGGCGTTGGGTGGGTGAGCTGTGCTGGGTTGCCACGTTTCTTTGTGCATATGCATTAGGTGTAAATACAGAACTTTGTGTAGATGCCAGCAGACAAGCTGCTTATAAAGGTGTTGGCGTGCATATGTCCTTTCCTCTGCCCTCACACACATTGCACCTTGCTGCTGGGTGGCTGCAGGTGCTTCACACCACTGTGTGTCTGTCCTTAGGTTCTGCATTGCTTTAGGCTTGTGGTCAACTCAGGAAGCAGTGCTGGTTTCCCACTGCGTGTTTCCATTCAATATATCGACTCGTGCCATAAAACACTGCTGAGCTGGCTGATGTGGGGGCTTTTAGCTGGTAGTGCGTTGGCCTGAGCTGCTCCCCAGGTCACGTTCCTTGGACTTGAGTTTCACCTGAGTTCAGTGGGATGGATCTGACATCACACCTTAATGAGCCTGGAGGGTCCATCTCTGCATTTGCCCTTCAACAGCAGTTGGATGGGAGGGATGTGACGGAAATGCAGTAAGAAGAAAGGGGCTTTCCTTCCTGCTTTATCCTCTCCTTCTCGTCTTGTTTCCTCATTAGAGCCTTTTTCTTCCTCATGGCTGGAATCAACTCAAAGAGCTAGACAAGAGAAACTCCCTGCTCCCGGCTCATTAAAAATAGGTTCCTAACACTGTTAGCTTTCGTTAGTTTAAGCAAAGTTAATATAGGTGCAAAACTGTGTGTATAAGACTAAGTATACTCTTAAAGGTTTTTCAGACCGGAGCTAATATTTGTATGATTTCCTCAAGTATGTCTTCTGAGTGCTCACAAATCCTACATTACATGGATGGTGGTGACACACACCAGAACAGGCTGCCCAAGGAGGCTGTGGATGCCCCATCCCTGCAGGCATTCAAGGCCAGGCTGGATGTGGCTCTGGGCAGCCTGGTCTGCTGGTTGGTGACCCTGCACATAGCAGGGGGTTGGAACTGGATCAGCATTGTGCTCCTTTGCAACCCAGGCCATTCTATGATATAATTCTATGATGTTTTTTTGCTAGTGCTGCATCTCTGAGATACTCCATTTCATGCAGAGCTGAGTCAGGAAGGAGCAGAGATGCTGTGCCCCTCTAGAAAGGGTGAGATGTGGGGTTCTGCAGTGTCCAAATGGAGCGTTGGCTGTGGGTCAGCACTGCCCACACTGCTGAGGTTCCCACTCAGAGTCCCCCAGAGCCGTGGGCTGCTCAGTGCCGAGCAAAGCGCCCACCCCCAGCACACACAGCCCAGAGAGCAGCTGGGAAATTCCTGCTGAACCATTTTCTGATAGGAACGACTGTTTTGTCAAACGTAATATTTGAGAGAGGATTTTGAAAGATTCATTTCAACTTGTTTCATTTAAATAGTGTCAAAACACTTGATTTGGATGTTCTTGTTTGGTTTTGACTTTTATTATTCTAACGGGGAACGACTGTACTTAAACATTCTTCAGGTGAAACATTTCAATCTTACCGAAGTAACATGTTTTGATATTTCTAAATCACTCATTTTTGGAACTTCAGCTCTGCCAAATATCTCATGAATTTTATGATGTATGAAAAGAAATGTAGGAAGCAGGGAATTTGCTCAGGGCAGAGATGCCATTTCCAGACCTCTGTGATGAAAGGAGCCGGGCTGGCTCTGTTTGCGTGCTGCTGACAGTGAGATCACACACGTGGTGGAACACGTCGGTGTGATTCTTTGTGTCTCTGCCATTCTTACAGTGGTGCTTTCCCTCATCTGCAGATGCTCAGATGGGTTTGCACGGTGTTGCAGAGCAGCACTGGGGGAACCCATTCAATCAGCACCCTGAGAGCACCCCTGTTACCTTTATTCTTTCTCAGCAGAGGCTCAAAAGGGAGTTATTTTCTTTCTGTGCTTGGCTGCATTTTTTTCCTGATTACCTGCTAGCCAGAGCTTGTCCCCATCTTACAAAGGCACTGAGTATGCTGGACACTTGGAACTCTGCTTTTTTGCCCTCTGTGGTGGCTGGGTAGCACAGCACATCTCTGCACAGCCTCTCACAGCAGTTCCTATGGCCGCTGCCCTCCAGGGTAGGAGTTTGGGTCTGAATTCAGGTCTGGGATGGCCCCTCACCTTTGGGAATGCAGTAGCAGAGCTCTGTAGGCTTTGTGGGTCGGGGCTCTGTGCAGCCAGAGGCACAGGGATGGTGCACCCCCAGCAGCATGGGGGGAAACAGCCTGCAGGGTCCTCAGCACTGCGAGGGGTGGGAAGGAATGACACGATAAGAATTCATTTCTAAGGGCTGTTGAGTTCTGGCAGAAGAAGTTGTCATCTTCCTGCGTCTGTGTCAGGTCACAGCAGTGCATGTTTTAAATATGCATCCTGCCCTTCACTCTTGTTACCGTTTCATGACTTTTGGAGCTCGGCTTTCTTCCCATGATTTACACTTTCTTCTGCTTTTTTATTTCGTAGAGTCGTGTACAGTTCAGTAGTTCAGTGCTGCTTTACCATCTGAACTGCTGTACCTTCTGCCCCTCATGCACAAGTACAAAGCTCCAGCGTTCAGATACTCAGAGCCTGCGGGAGGGGGCACAAATCCCAGCAAACTGTTTTCGGTGACAGGCGAAAGAAGAATCCCACTTCACACCAACTTTTCTATTAATATTAATTTATGTTAAATTATTTTGGGGATGCTTCATTACCTGGCAGTGACTTCTAGCTCAGGATGCACACAGCGGTAGCAGAAGCGAGGTGCCTCGTCGTGACTTCTATTCATAATACACCTGTATCTAAGTTGCCTCAAGTCAGCATAATAATGAGGTCGTTGTTGTTATTCAAACCAAATTGGAATATTAGATGGAGTCATGCAAATCTGGGATTATGCGATTTTCCTCTGTAAAGAAAATGTCATAAAAGAAGTTTCCAATTTGGTGTAAGAAATTGAAAACGGGGAGAGAAGACAGCGAGGCTGATCATAGATGATGGGGACAGAAAGCAGGGGAGGCTGCAAGGAGAGATGAATGTGAAGCAGATGAATAATGCTGAGCAGTGAGATGGCTGCGAGGCAATGAGGAGCTGTCGGTGTTGGTGATACAGAGCAGGGGACCCTTTTGAAATGAAATCATATGGAGCAGCAGATAACGGCGAGTTGTGCCCGTACTTACATGAAGTCCCACTATGCACACAGTGAGGGATGAGCAGTGTGCGTGCAGGAAGGCATCAGCTGTCAGCCTCGGGACCACACGTGGAAATGGAATGGGAGGAGGTTGGGATTGGAGGGAGCAAACAGCAATCCTGCAGCACTCCGTGCTCGTGGCTGAAGGCTGCAGGGTCTGCCCATGGTACGTCTGGCTTAACACGGGTCCTGGCAGTCGGGTCGCTGTGGCTGTGTCCATTAGGGGCCAGGCACACGTGGGTGGACACACAGCACTGCTTGGGGTCACAGCCATCCCCTCACTGCTTCTGTTGTCCTTTCTTTCAGAGATCGACCAGGGGAGCTGCGGGGATCCCGGCATTCCAGCCTACGGCAGAAGAGAAGGGTCCACATTTCGCCATGGAGACAGTTTGAAGTTTGAGTGCCAGCCTGCCTTTGAGCTGAAGGGCCAGAAAACAATTACCTGCCAAAAGAGTAGCCAGTGGTCTGCTCAGAAACCTGTCTGTGTTTGTAAGTCAGTGAGAGGAGACGGCTCTGAGATGCTTTCAGTGCGTGGTGAGGCGGTGATGTTGGTGCTGTCTGTGAGCCGTGCTGGGATGGCAGAGCTGCAGGCAGTCGTGGCTCAGTGCTCCCAGCAGGGCAGGGATTGGGGACAGCACCCACACACGCAGCCCTGTGCACCCACACACACAGCCCTGTGCACCCACACACACAGCCCTGTGCACCCGCTGCCCTCCCAGCATTTGCAGCTTGGTTCTGGAGAGGAAGAAGCACTTCTTGTAGCCGAGGTGGGACGTCGACAGCGAAATTTAAGATCTATTGAATTAAATTCTATTTTTGGCCGTTTAATTTTCTTTCATTATATCTGACGATATTCAGGCTCCCTGCTGCTGGACCTCAATTTTTTAATTTGTTGCATGAGTTCTCAGCAGAAGTAGGATATTACGCTCTCAGTAGTGACTAAGGTAACATTTCCAAATGCAAATGGGTGTTATGTGCACAGTCCCCATTGGGTTTTAATGGGCTCGCGTCCTTTGAAGATACACCGGGCAGTCTGCATTCCTGTAGTGACTGAACCTTCATTCAGAAGCAGTGTTTTATTTGAGCTTTACCAAAACTCACAAAAATATCCGTATTTTCTGTGACTGATGACAAGCAAACTCTTTGTGTCTCATCTCTACTTACTTGGCTCTGCTAGATTGCGTTACTTTGAACAAACGCTCTCGTGGAATGAGGCTGAATTAACCAAAAAACATAGGGAATGAAAATTCAATTGAGCAACAGACAAAAGGACAGAAGCGTGGGGAGAAGAAGGATAGTGAGCAGAAATGTGAATTTTTAGAAGTGCGTTTGCTATGCGTGGAAATGCACCAGGATTGGGCACTGCAGTGTAAAACGCCCATTTGTAGCGTGGCAGAACGTGATCCGTGCCAATGGTATCACACAGCCAACGGGGGGATTGAACTCTATTGCTGCAGAGCTGGGTCTGGGTTCTCTGGGGGCTGCAGGGGCTCAGCATCCCCGCTCTGGGCAGTTGTGGGCATCAGTTTTCAAGTGAGCGCCTTTCTTTGCCAGCTGGACCTGTGAGTATTTCTGTACGTCTGTTTGGGGAAGGGAAGCAATTACCATTGGAGCTTTTACTTCTCCAGATGCCACGGCTTTCTTCCTGCTTGGTGTTCTCAATAAGCAAAGCAGCTAGAGATGCTGATAGGAAAACGAAATTTCCTGGGGTGTCTTGAAGTGGGAGGTGTCAGGGCATTGCTGTGCTTAGCTTCAGGAGGTTTTTCTGCTTTCCCAGGAGATGAATTCATAAAAACAGCTGGTAGTTTGGCTGAGGTTCCTGCTGATAGTTTGTGGTGTGACCAAACCTGTTGTTCATACCGGGGTGAGGTGATGTTCTCACAGTAGCAGTAGGACAGCCTTCCCAGCAAAGCAGGGTTGTATTTTTTCTGTAGACAGATTCTGAAAGAGGGCATCAAATCAAACTCCAATTGCCAACAATTAGCAGTGTAGTAAAGGCATACATTTTTTAGTTAGGAAACAGTCATTGCATTCTGTTCTCTGGGACCCTCAGAATACTGGATGTCAGTGAATCAACGTGGCAACCTGCAGGTCGTGGGGAAAGTATTCCATTGCTTTCTTACACCTTTGCTCCTCTGCCTTGGGGTGTGTTTGTTCTAGGTAGTGTCATACTGGTGTTCATGAATCAGAAGAGGTGGCATGACAAAATGTGTATCCTGGCATGAAATCTGTGGTGGAATTAGTGACAACTCTCTGTAAATGTTGGGAGACCATTAAGTGTATTGGGTATCAGGCAGGAAAATAAGGTAACCTGATTTATGTGCTGCTGGTTGGGATATGCAAACAATTCAGTGCTTCTGATACTGCCTGCGAACGCATGACAAATGCAGAAGATTAAACAGCATGCCACAGTGCATCCTGCTGTCCTGAGCAAGTGATTTGTGAGCAGACAGAATTTATTGTGGAGAGCTCATTTCCTGGGGCTGTGGGTGACAAAGCAACACAAACCATCTAAGTAATGCGTTGGCTTATTGTGACGAATTCTTAATTTGTGACTCTGTGCCCTCATGATAACAGCACCTCCATCTTCATCCTCTTTGTTGTCGTTGCGTCCCTTAACTGCTCAGGCTGAGTACGTTGGTCACTGGAAGAACCTTGCAGGACTCCTTGATGCACGTCCTTTCCAAACCCTTACTAAGCAAGGAATCCCTGCTGTGTGGGTTCGGATCGATGATCTGAGATACTCAAATCGCTGTGGTCTGAGAACTTGTGGCACCACGTCTGTAGTGCATCACCCATCCATAGGTGTGCTCTGGATGTGGGCTCTGCTTCCTGTGCTTCTCCGGGTCGGTGCTGTGTGCATACTGAAGACCTTTCCTTCTTTCTCTCTTTTTCCCTGTTCTGCCACGTGCTCTAGTGCTCAAATCAGGTTTGGAGTCACTGCCTTTCCAAAATTACAGAGCTGTGCTATGTACTGGGGCTAAGGCAGTTCTCGTACCCCAGGGTAACCCAGGTCATTGCTTTCTTACTGAGCCACGTTTGGTTTTCTTGAAGTCGTGGGGGACAGCAAAATGGGCGTAGGAGGTGTCATGTGGACAAATGCTGCCTGTGGGAAATGGTTGTGCTGCTCAGATGAAGTTCCTGCTCTGATGATAGGAACTTGCAAGGGATGTAATATTCAAGCTGAAGTTTTCGGTTACGTGTGGCTGAGGAGGTTATAAAGTTTACAAATGGGGAACCAGCCCATAATTTCAGCTATTGGGAGAGCTGTGGGTTGTTCAGATGTTGCACTGAGAATGATGATAGAAGTCAGGACTGATGCAGTCAGGAGCTGGGCGTTGTGATAGCAGCATAGCTTCCAAATAGTGGCTGCAATTGCTGTTTGAACATCCTCGTGTATAGCAGGGCAGAACTCATTTTCTGAACGTTATGTGAAATATTGCAGTGCAAAGCATTGCTACAAAACATTTTATGTGACCAAAATCTGTTTCCCACTAAGGAGAGGAAGAGCTGCCGTCCCTGCTGCTCTTTGTCTCTCAGCTCTCCCCCTATGGACCCTTCAAGTGTTTTAAAGTTATGTAAAACACAGAGAAAAAAAACTGTGGATTATGCTGGTGGTGTGTTGGGCAAACCTGGGTGAAGGTCTCTGTAGTGAACCAAAGGGTGTTTGGTTGGTGTTGCTTTGGGACTCCGTGAAGGCAGGGGATAAATGTGTGTGTATTTAAATGGAAGGCCATAGGTTGGGCTGTGCTGTTTCAGGCTGTTCTCACAGCTTTCTGAGGCTCTCTGACCATCCTGTAGCCCACAGTCCATCCTTCACACAGAAGTGCAGTGCCAGCACAGCCATCTCCAAAGGCATTGGGAAGCTGTGCGCTTTTCCAGGCTTTCCAAACATCTGATCCTTCAATAGCAATAGAAAATCTACCTGCTAAGCTGTTTTGCTCATCCTCTCTCAGTGTGTGATACCTGCTGCATAACCTGGGCTCCCCTTTGCACAGAGCACAGGTTGTAGTTTGCAGCAGAGGAGCAAACCTTTGGTGTGTGCTGTCTGCTGCACGCATTTGGGTTTTGTCTGCAGGAATGCAAAGTGCCGTTGATGTTTTCCCAGCAGTGTACTGAACAGAGCTGTGTCACTTCATATCACTCGACAAGGTTTCCATTTAGCTCTAAATTAAGTTGTCAATTGGTTGTTATTTTTTTTTTCTTTCTTTCTTTCTCTTTGCGTTCTTTTCCTGCCCACCTTTGCGGAACCCTACGGTGCCATCTTCTTGTGAAGGGTAATTTGCAGAACTGTGTGTTTCAGGTTAGCAGTGCTAAAAGCGTAGTTTGCCTTTTAAAAATAATACATTTTAACACTGAGAGCAGGTAGCCCTTGGAGCAGTGCAGTGATGGGTTCTCCGCTCCTGAGCGCTGAGGTGAGATGGGTTAATCCTTTCTGGATGCCCACAGGAAGGAGGAATTGCTTTGCAGTCTGTGTTAAGGAGGTGGGTGGATAAGATGACCAGAATGATTCTTTTATTGCCCAATTATTCTTTGATTTGAAATTCTAGAGAATTTTCTGTTGAAGGAATTGAGACTTTTTCATCCCAAAGGGAGGCTTCATAGGCTGTTCTAAACTGTAGTGCAGGTTCCCATTCTTGCAGTGAAACCCAGTGCAGTGTGTGTTCTTCATATTTCAGATTTATTCTTAATTCCTCTTTATGCTGTGCTGCTGCAGCAGTGTATGTTGCCTCACGATATGCTCCACCCTCCTGCTGTAAGCAGGTTTTATTTCCCTGGCTAACACTGGGCTTGTTTATCCGCTGGGAGATGCAGTTGCTCATAGTGGATTTTGGAAAAAGTGCAGGGATTGTTTTTATTTCCAAGCTGTTTTTGTTTTGCTTTTGTTTTTCTAATTGATGCTTTTATGAAGGACCCTGATACAGTGACCCTGAAATGATGAGGGATGCTCCGGTTACCTCTGCCAGACAAGTTGGGAGAGGAGCTGCTGGCTCACCTCATCCTACCGTGATGTTTGCTCTCATTTCAGCAGAGCAGTGCCCACTCTCCGGGTTTGTGCAGCTCAGAACCCACCAGGGAAGGGTCCTGCTGCCCTCTGAGATGCTCATAGCTTTGCACAGATGTGCATCCTTTAGGACCTGTTAACGCCTTCTGCTCGCCATTAACCTCAGCTGGGTTCAAAGAAGCAAATCTGCTGAGATGCTCTGTGTCTACAGCCGTTCCCCTGAGCCACTGAGACCCATTCTTTCTGCAGCAGCAGGTGAAGCAAATTAAATGAAAGTAGGATTACTGTGATCTCTGTATACATGAGGGATTTGTAGCTTTTGTTAAGAACCTTGTTTCACGTTTGCAGCCATGTAAGACCATTCTGCTCTTGAAGTCAAGCAGGTCACGTTCCCTCAAAGTCCTGCTTCTGCACTGCAGACCCAGTTTATCAAAGCACTGAGATTTAAATTCTTGCCTAAGTAGACATATATGTTTAAGTGCTGTGCTGGACAGAAATGCACTTTAAGGTCCTTAATTACAATAAATGACATTCTTGTTGTCTCCCGCTCTCCCCATCCATTGTTTTGGTGTAGCCTATATGAGAATTTTCCTTTCCCCCTCTCTGTGACCTTATGAGGCTTTCCTTGGGAGCTCCTGCTTCTGCTCTTCCTGGAGAGTTGTCAGAGAAGCTGCATGTTTTCCCAGGACAGTGCTCACTTCAGTCATTGTGTTTCCATTAGAAAGCCAAGCTCTGCCTGGGTCCAACCAGAGCCTGCCTTCTTCCTTGCTCCCTGGGATGTGTTAGTGGCTGAAGAGCCAGAAGCACAAGCATCCTGCTGTGCCTGCCGCTCTGTGCGTTCTCCCGGTGTCTGGTAGGGACCTGGGGAGCTTTTTTTTGTGCTGCCATCCTGTTCTAGCAGCGATGCTCTGTGATGAGGCCGCTGCGTCTCTGTGCTTTCAGCCTGAAAGCTGAGCCTGCTGACTGCTGGGCTGGTGATGCTCCAGCAGCACAGCGTGCTCTCCAGCTGCAGCGGGATGCTCACAGTGCAGCAGCCTGCACATGGCAGAGCCCGGCCCCAGCTGTGCTCATCTCTCATCAGGAGGATGCACTTCATTGGGTTGTCTCCGTGCTTGTTGTTTTCCTGATGGAGCCAGTGGAGCTGTTACCCTGATAAGGTTTCATGCTGGTGCAAATGAGCTGTCCCGTGCCAAGGCATCTGTCCATATTCCTGACTGCAGTTCACAGCGTGACGTATTGTCTTTCTTCACGTGAGTCCGAGTCTGAAATTACACTTACTGATTTTTATCGGCGTGGAGGTCATCTTTATCTCCTTCTCCTTTTTCTATACCCAGAAAACAGGAGTTGCATGTCGGTTATGTTGCTGCCTTTAATTTAATCTGCGGAGAAGTTTCCTCGTGTCTGCCTTATTTGACATTAATATTGAACATTTGATGTTTGGGAAAGCTGCAGCGGGGGCATTTCCAGTTTGCAGGTGGAGTTGATGTATGCATCTGTAAGGCTCACAGTGTTGCTTCCCACGCAGCTCACCTTGCAATCTGTCACTGCTGTGCAGCCACCTCCACCCGTGCTGCAGCTGCACGCATGCAGAGCCCTTGCTTGTCTTGCAGCAGCTGCCCTTCAGGCCCTCTGTGTGCAGAGATGTGGGGTTTGTGGAGGCAGACCCACGTCCTGCAGGCACACGGCCCAGTGCTGCTCAGCATCTCCCAGTGAGCTGAAAAGCTTTCGTTGTTCCCAATAACCTGGTCGCTGCTCCTGTGTTGATTGGGTAGAAACGACACCTGCTTTGCATTGTAACTCCCTGCCACATTCACATAGATTTCTGTGTGATCTATTTTAAGTGTGCTGATGATATTTTTCACATGTTCTGGTGCCCAGAGCCTGCCCATTTCTCTTGCTTTTCAGCATACCTGCTTTCCTGCCCTTGGCCAACGCACTGGCAGTGTCAGCTCCTCCATCAGAGCGAGCTGGGGAGCTTGTTGCTCTGCGATACAGAAATGTTCTGGTTAATATTTGCTTCAGACTTTGTTCCCTCACCTCCCACTGGCCCTGCTGGTGCCTCAGGGTTGAAGAAGGAGAATGCATTGTGATGCAGATGTGTTTACTGAAGGAGTAGCTACAGAAAAAGCAAAATGCAAAAAGTAAAGCACTTTGCTTCACAGCTGGAACCGGTGCCCTGAGCTTCCAGCCCTGTTAGCTATTGGGGACGTGTGCTTCTCAACGTGAGCCATCAGTTATTAACCAGGCTCCTGCTGAGGTCCTGTTTTTCCAGTCCATCATCAAGTTATGCCTCAAGGAGGGAGCTACTTAAAAACGAAACGCAAAGCAGAAAGTATGTTCCTGTCTTCAGGCTCCGTCCCAAGTGGTCACAGGCTGTGGGAATGATATCCGAACACTGAGAGAGAAGTTGGGATTTTTGTACTGTTTCCATGGAGACTGAACTCATTACAGCGATTCCCTGCTTTGTTTTCAGCTCCTGAACCTGTTGCCTTTCCCCCTTCCATCCGCTGCAGGTGTGTGTGTGTCTCCCCAGCATCAGCCCAGGGTTCTCACGGCAGGATGAGAGCAGCCATCAGCTTCTGAAGGCAGAGAGAAGCAAGTTGTGCTTAGAGTGACCAGACAGTGCAGAAATAGCTCGAGGCTGAAAGCACAGAAACAAGCAGCTGTGCTGGAGGAATAATTGCCAGATAGGCTTTGTGTTGTGCTGAGCATTGCTCTTGGGACCGTGGGGCAGAGCCCTCCAGGCACAGCCGTGCATCCCTTGGCTTTGAGAACGAGAACCAGTGAGAGCTGCTTCACTTTCTCACTGCTCTGAAGAAAGGCAGGATGTTGATAGTTTGCAGTGATATGAATAAACACCTGACACTCATCCATTAATGATGTGGGTCTCATTAGCTTTCTTAGGCAGTCCGCTGTTTGAGTTCTGCCATGATTTATTCCGCTGCATTTAATAAAAGCGTTTTTCTAATTGCTTTTGCCTTACTTCCTCAGTAATAGTAATTGATAAAGGTCAGTATAAATTTGAACCTACGCTGCGCACATAATGAAATGTGCTCTCATAACATTTAAGAATAACGGTAATAAATATTAATTTAGATCTCTTCGCTCGGGGCCGCGGAACCGCAGGTATTCCTCACTCAGTGCTGCTGACGGATGGGCTGTGGGCAGCACCACTGACCTGTGTGTGTCTGTCAGGGCCCCGCAGCTCCTGGTTGTCACAGATGCTCAGAGCAGCATGAGGCAGGTGATGCTCAGCTGCCTTCCACCTTTGCTGGCCGCTGTCATCTTTGTTCTGATGGCACTTCTCGGTGTCCTTGATGTACTGGTTGACAGCTGCTGTGTCTGTCTGGGTGGCAAAGCGTTTGGGTAAAGCAGGGAGGCTGAAATGGGTTCACACCCCTCCGTGCCACCCTCCTCCCCTTTATCCCAAAGAAGAAACCTCTTCCTGAAACAAATCCGTGATGCCTTCGTGTTGCTGAAAGCTTTGGTAGTGAACCTCGTGCACTGGCCATCCCTTAGGGCGAGCTGCCATCAGGGCTGGTGGTCCTCCGGGGCTGAGTGCCCCCCAGCAGGAGTGGGACGTGGGGTCCTGCCTCATCCCAGCTGCAGCTCAGCTCTCTGCTGCACTCAGTGCTGTACAGAGCATCAGAAGTGTGACGTGCTTCCCTGCCGTGCAGGCGTGTGGGGCGTTGGGGCTGTTATTTTTTTTTATCTGCCATTTTCTATTATCTGACAAAGGTTAATTTTCTGTTCTTCTCTCTCTGCTCTTCTCTCTTTTGTCGATAAGTTCTTTGTTGTTATTTCCAAGCTCTGTGCCACAACCGCAGCGCCGGCACTGCTGCTGGCTCTGTGATGCTGTGCGTCCCATGGATGCTGATTTACCACTTTGGACTTAAAAACTTGCAGGAGAAACCTCACACCTGCGAGGAGCTCCTCCTGCTCACATCTTTGCGTGTGTGACTGCATTTATTTGCAATAAGTTCTTGTTGGCAGATTACACCGAGCTTACGCTGACAGAATTATTTGACAGCATCCCTTGATATTTCAGCACAGAGCCAAAATCCTGGGGATATTTTGCAGTTTGTGTTCTCTTTAATCTGTTCCCTTTGTTGCTGAGAGCAGGAAATGGATTGTGTAGCTTTTAGCCTTGATAACGTCATGGTAACGTCCATCCTATTTGATCCGAAACCATTAAGCGCTGAAGGAAGACGGAGGGAAAATAATAGAGGGAGGGTGAGCACTGAACCAAAGAATTGTATAAATGCCAAACTGAAACCAATCTTATCCTCCGTGCGATGTCCTTTTGCCAGGAATTAGTGAGATCTGTGTTCCAAGTAATGGGTTTTACCCCAAGGGTGTGTGTTAGGGGGAAGAAGATGAGCAAAGCGTACGTACATAAGGTATAAAGAACGTTGAGTAGGGACATGCAGCCTTGGTTGTTCAAATTAATGGACCTTGTCATGCTGAAATACAGTATATATTGAAAATTCCTGGGACGTGAAGTTGTTTTTTCCATACGCACTCTTCCCCTCAACTTCAGTTTAAGACTGCTTTTAATGATTCCCATGGGAATGGCGGTCTGGTTGGATGCCTCCTTTTGGTGGCCCAGCAGAAGTCAGTGATTGGTTTGCAATGGGAAGGAGCTGCAGGTCAGTGCTGGCCTTGGGCTGCCTGAGCTCCTGCAGCCAGGGCAGCACCTGCGGGTCCTGGGATGGCAGCTGCTGTCAGCTGTGCTGAGCTGCGCTCACAGCAGGAGCCATTGCTGCTTCTGAAGCTGATGCTCTCATTTGGCAGCGGCTGCAGTTCCACACTGGATTCTCCAGGAGGATTTTCCGCTGGGATGTGCAGGAGAATTCTCCTGCAAAATGCCAAATCCCTGCTTTTCTGAGTGGCACTTTCTTTGTGGAGCAAAACCAACCCGTTCCACTGTGCATGGCATTGTGCAGTCCCCCAAACCGGGGACTGGGGGCCACTTTGAAGTCACTTCTTCCCCATGCAAATAAATCACTGACAAGCAGCAGTGAATGGAGCACTGAGCCCTTCCTTTGTGTAACCGCTCCTCGGGAGCCGTGCTGGGACTTTGCAGGAGTCACTGAGCTCGGGGGACACGCTGGGGAACATGACAGCAGTGTGTGGGAGCATCGTGCTGCCCGAGTGATGCTGATTTCTCATTGCAGTTTCCTGCTTTTTCAACTTCACCACCCCGTCTGGGATCGTGCTGTCGCCGAATTACCCTGAGGAATACGGAAGCAGCTTGCACTGCGTTTGGTTGATTATAGCTAAACCTGAGAGCAGAATTCACTTGGCTTTCAATGATTTTGACGTGGAGCCTCAGTTTGATTTCCTAGCCGTGAAGGACGGCGGCACTGCGGAGTCTCCAGTGCTGGGCACCTTCTCAGGAAGCCAAATCCCCTCCTCGCTGACCAGCAGCGGCCACGTCGCCAGGCTGGAGTTCCAGACTGATCACTCCATGGAGAAGAGAGGCTTCAATATTACCTTCACCAGTAAGAGCTCGATCCTTTGCTTTTCATTTCAAGCACCCAAATTCTCGTTGGGTGCCTATTGGCAAAAGCCTGACCGTACCAAAATCATTGGAAATCCAGAGTGAGGCTGAAAATTGGGGATCGTGTCTGGTAACAGAGGGTTGGTTTCATGCTCGGAGCTGGTTGCACAAGTTTTGTCTGGCTGTGTTGCCCACCAGTAGATCGGGGTTATCTGTCCATGGAGCATCCCGTCAGCCTCCAGCTTGCCCTGTGCCAGGGGCTTTCTGCCTCCCCCCGTCTGCGTGATGCTCACTGGGTGGACAGCAGATGCATCTGTTGGGGCCCAGATGGCTGAGTCCATCCGTCAGCACTGTCATCGTTTGCTGACTCCCTGTGCATGGCTCTAAACATGAAGGAAACCTGTTGCCCTGTGTTATACTCTAAAGCATTGAAAATTCCTCAGGGACTTTTGGCTTCACTTAAGTCCAGTCTTCAAATCTCAGATGAATGCTGTGGTAATTTTATCCTCGTTCTGTCCTATAATTTTCTAAGGAGCATTGTTAAACCTATTCAGCAGAACTGATAAATGATTTTGTTATAATGGCCTTTAGTGGCACCACTAAATTAATAGCCTTTCCAGTTATGATTGCAAATCCTCTATTTAAAAAAAAAATAATAATAATAATTCGGAGGTTTTAAGAAATCTTTGGCCGCATGAAGGAGGCTGAGGGCTCATCAGATGGAATAGCATCGTGGGGCAGAGCTGCACACCCAGGATTGAGTCCTGGCTGCTGTGAAGGCAGGAACTCTCCTGTGGATGCTGGCAGTGCAGGAGGCAGTTTGGATCTGTCCGTCCCCACACTGGGAGCTGTGATTTTCCCTGTTATGAAGATATTTTTAAGGTGGTTTGTTGTTTATTATTATTTTTCTTTTTTTTTGCTATTGTAAATGACGCAGCTACACTTGAGTTTATGTCTTCTGACTGTTTGAGCTGCCAAAAGGGAACTGCTGAGCCTTTCTCAGGCACCTTGCTGTTCTTAGATAGGAGACAGGAGACAACATATTGCTACAAGTTCCAGGAGCACAAGGCAGAGATTCAGGCCGTGTTTTCCCCTTCAGCAATGTATAGTAACACGTTATTGTAAGGGAGAGGATGCTTCGTAGGGAACCCAGAACTGTGCTTGGCCAAATGCATTAAAGAAACGGATAGCATGTGGGTGTAATGAATCTGCAGGCTTTAATCTTTTATATATTGTTCATCTCGGAAGGCCACCCCTGAGCCTGCGAAGATATAGTACATAATTATGCACTTAATGGGAAGTTAAGGCCGTGCACTCGTTCGCTGGTTGGTTGGCTGGCCTAGCTTTAGCTGCAGGAAAAGGGCAGTCCTTTAACCAGAGCAATGTGTCTGTGCAATTCCATCCTTAACTGTGCCACGTGTAGAAAGGTAATGGCTTCGTGTCCTTGCTTTTATCCAGTAATGATGACAAGGAAGGCTGGGGACCGTATGGCAGCAAATCACACAGTGTCCTTAATGGGTAACTTACGTCCCATCTGCGTAGATGCACTATCTATGTAGATTGTATGCACTGTGGTATTTTTAGAGCTCTTCTTTTTTTCTTTTTTAATCTATCTCTATTTTGAGTATTCGTGCATTTTCACATCGGGGTGGTTGCTAAGATGGGATGGTTTGCACACTCATTTCTGGTCCCAGTTGCTGCACTGTGAGAAGGGTCAGCATCCCAAGGGCAAGTGCTAATTGCCACCATAGAAACGGCGTGGAAATATGAATTCTTCGCTTGCGGTCTGACCTGATTATTGTTACATCAGTGAGGGGAAGCTCACTGTCCTCTCCTCTTTGCCTCTCAGCATTTAGGCACAACGAGTGCCCGGACCCCGGCGTCCCCGTGAATGGGAAGCGCTTTGGGGACAGCCTGCAGCTCGGCAGCTCCGTGTCCTTCCTTTGTGATGAGGGCTTCATCAGAACCCACGGCTCAGAGACCATCACCTGCATCCTGAAGGAAGGGAACGTGGTCTGGAACAACGCCGTGCTCAGATGTGAAGGTAAACTTTAGAGCTGGAGGTGCGTTCTAAGCATCAGCTTCTCAGTGGTGGCCGTGATTTTGTTTGGCTCTGTTGGGAACTGTTTGCACAGAGGGGTTTGCTTAGAAGGGAGGACCAGTCACACGACAACCAATGAGCTCTGAGCTCAGTAGTTCTAATCTGTTTGTTCTTGTTGCGAAATGAATGATGGAAATGATTTTATTTGCTCAGCTCGTCTTAAAGCAGGTGCTTTTCTAATAACAATAATGGAAAGCTTTGATTTACCGGTGACTGAAAGCTTCCCTGCTCCTCTTGGCATGAAGGGAATTAAAGAACAGAGAATGGAAGACAGGTGGAGATACGTCTTCTGTCCTGATTTTTGGTGCATGTAAAATACATTATATAATATTTATGTAATGAAAGCAGCAAAAGGTGCAGATCTTCCCTGTGAGCAGTGAACTCATTGCTGCCATCATCCACGCGCACACCTTCAGCGTGTCTCTCGCTGTGGTACATCAGTCCCTTCTAATTGATTCTGGCAATCAGGACCATAAATTGTGTCTGCATCTCCTTGCCATTACTGCTGCGATAGCCAGCAGAAATGGGGGAAACGAAGTGGTTGAATTAAAGGCTTTATTGCAGACTTCTGAGCTTTTTCGGAGTCTTTTAAATCTTCTATTATAGAAAAGAAATGGAAAAAATAAAATTGCTCATTAGAGGTGAAAAGTCTTCGTCTACACTGTGTTGTCAGAGGAGCGATGCCCTGCGCTGGTATTTACAGCACTTTGAATAACAGAAGTGCTCTAATGCTGAGAAATCATTTTGGTAATTGGTCATGCATTGTTCAAATGGATGAGCAGCAGAAAGCACGCAGCCCTGTCCATTGTCTTGGAAACTGAAATAAGAGGCATTGATTGTGTTCAATAAATTTTATGGAGAGAGAAGCTGGACTTATTTTCTTGTATAATTTTTCTTTTACAAGCAGCTGACAATAAAATGTCTGTAGGTTTGATAGAGGGTGTCCTTTCCTATCACAAACAGGAGTATTTAAGTCTGTGTACAGCGGGGAAACATACATTAAATTATGCATTTCCAATCAGTGATTGTCTTTGAAGGCTTTGAGAACATCAGGCATCCTTATGCCACTAATTGTGTTTTTCTCTCTGTGGTCACAGTGGTGATCTCTTTCACTCCCTCTTTGGTGTGCCCTGAATTAAGTGTACATTTTAATCACCTTTTTAAGCAAGGTATGGCTCCAAAGTAACGTTTATGACTTGAATAATGAATGGCAAAAAAAGACCTAAGCGTTGAGTTGAAAGATGCATGGAAGTCTTGACAAGAAATGGCATAGCTTTGGGGCGTCTCGTTCAAAACGAATTGGTTAGGATCCAGTTGAGATCAGCTGGCTTTTATTTGGCATCCTTCAGGTCAGCAGTGATGGTTTTAGGCCCAGATTTCTGTCTGTGGGCGTTTAGGATCCGCATCCATTGTGACACTTCATAGCCCTCGTGCAGAGCTCACACTGGGGCACAAACACCTGCCTGTGCCGTTGCGTTTTGTAGAGGACAATCCGTAGCAATTTAAGGCTGTAGGATTTTGTTCCTCTGGTCCATCAGTGTCCTTTTTCAAGAAAAGATAATACTGTGCCTTCAGCTTCTGCTGCTGGCGCAAGGGACCGCAGCGTGGAATAAATGCCACAGTCTTGTGATGTCCCTCGTGGCAGAAAAGACATGACTCAATTACCCGCAGATGTGAAAGCCTTCCTGGCACCCGCAGCTGCTGAAATCCACACTGACCTTGCAGTTTCCTCGGGTTTATATCTAATGATGATTATTACACCCTGTCCGCTCAGAGCTGCTGCACAAGGTCAGGTGGAGCTGCACTTCGTCAGCATGAACTTAAAAAGGCAATTTCTTGCAGTCTGCTTCTGGTTGGTTTTAACACCCGAGAAACAGCAGTGCATGAAAGCCATTGTGTGGCAGGGATGGGTCCCTGCGCTCCTGCAGCAGTTTCTGTGCTGTTCGTCACCTGAATGCATCCTTTCCTCATTGCAGCTCCATGCGGGGGCCACCTGACATCTCCCAGTGGCACCATCCTGTCCCCCGGCTGGCCTGGCTTCTACAAGGACTCCCTGAGCTGTGCATGGGTGATCGAGGCCCAGCCAGGTTACCCCATCAAGATCACATTCGACAGGTGGGCATTTCTCAGAGGTTACCCAATTACCCTACATCCGTATGCCTACATGTTATCCCATAGCTACGTGTTATCCCATAGCTACATGTTATCCCATAGCTACGTGTTATCCCATAGCTACGCGTTATCCCATAGCTATGCGTTATCTCATAGCTACGTGTTATCCCATAGCTACGTGTTATCCCATAGCTTTCTCATCGTTAGAGCACATTCTGAATTACAACAGAGCAGAATTAGCAGTGCTGTTATTCTTTGCCACATATTCTTCTGTCTCTTGCAGGTTTAAGACCGAGGTGAATTACGACACCCTGGAGGTGCGAGATGGCCGGTCCTACTCTTCCCCACTGATAGGAGTCTATGATGGGACTCAGGTGCCCCAGTTCCTCATCAGCACCAGCAACTACCTCTACCTCCTCTTCACCACTGACAAAAGCCACTCTGACGTTGGCTTTCAGATCCGATATGAAAGTAAGTGCAAGTTGTTCACGTAATTATGCCCTCTCCAGAGCACAATGGACTCAATCAAAGACCCCTCGGACTCACTTCTCCCCTTTGGCAGGCAGTTAGCACCACTGCCTTGATTCGAGAAGCCATTAAACGTCAAGCAGCACTTTCTGCTTTTCGACCACCTTGATTGATTAGAATTATTTTTCTTTTTATCTTTGTTTTAGCATCTACAGAATGTTATTAGAAAGAAAACAGGATGTATTTTGGAACGAAGCAGAGCTCAGTTCCTCTGCCCATTTCATCCCCTTGCCTTGGGGATAATCGGGAGCACTTTGGATCAGCTCATAGGAGTGAGCCTTCCCCCGTGTTAATAACTAACCTTGGCTTTGTTTGCCTTAGCTGTGAAGCTCCAATCCGACCACTGCTTGGATCCTGGGATCCCGGTCAATGGGCAGCGCCATGGGAATGATTTCTATGTGGGAGCACTGGTGACATTCAGCTGTGACTCGGGCTACACCCTGAGTGACAACGAAGCCCTGGAGTGTGAGCCAAACTTCCAGTGGAGCAGACCACTGCCAAGCTGTGAGGGTAAGGAGTGCAGAAGAAAGCATCTGCAGGTGATGGCAAACACTGAACTGCAAAGGCAGTGCAGCAGTTGGGAAATTTGCAGTGATGTTTGATCTGTGTGCTCAGTTTGATATTCATGGGTTGGGCTTTGTTTGGACCTTCAGGAGAGCTGACTGTTTGTTGTCGTCTTTGCAGCTCTGTGTGGAGGTTACATTCGTGGTTCCAGTGGTACTATCTTATCCCCAGGCTTTCCTGATTTTTATCCAAATAACCTGAACTGCACGTGGACAATAGAAACATCACATGGAAAAGGTGAGAAATTTTTAGCTTACAGTGTTTTGGAGTTGGGCTTGGAACTGTTGGAGGATGGTCAGAAGGAGACCAGTGCTCAATGTCTTTGTCTCCAAGGCAGTGCTGTTGTGTGTCCGTGTGTTTGGCCAGCTGTCATTCCTGCCACCACTCAAACATTTGTCTGGACATGGCACAAAGGTTTTTGTGGTCACATCTTTGAAACAAAGAGAGAAAGGTGGTCCTGCCCTTGGCAGTACTGCAGTAATATTTGGTTCTCAGTGGTACTGTCACCCAGAGTGTGCTTTGCAGTGTTGGATCTGTATCTGTATCACATTTTACAGATAGAGAATTGTAGGCGCATGGTAAATAATTTCCAAACATAGGACAGAATTCAGGCTGTCAGTCCCCAGGTCTGCCCTAGTTCTGCAGCTCTCATTTCTCCACCAGTGAGGACTGCTGGCAGCCTGGAGGCAACGCATGGGTCTGTTTAGTCCAATCTCCTGCACGGCACAAGCCAATTTTGTGTCTTGGAAGAAAAATTCAGGGAAGTGCATCACTGACAATTAGGGAACAAATTCTATATGGAAAGAAGGGTGGTATTTGTCTCATAGAATCATAGAATATCCTGAGTTGGAGTGGGCCCACAAGGACCATTCATCGAGTCCAACTCTTGGACTCATCACGCAGTCAGAATGTTCTTGGGGTAAGCACCCAGGGTACAGCCTTTATGTAACTTTATGCACTGTTATGTAACTGTCTCATACTGGATATCAGCACAACGGGAGCTATCATGAGCCAATTTTGCCATACCATTTGTATTACAGCAAATAAACTTGTCAATGAACAGCACAGTGCATTAAGGGAACCATCACATGCTGTGAAAACTATTCAGTTGAGTAGCAGCAATCCACTCTTCATTAATCCACTCTGCCTTGGATTCAGCTGTGTGACGAGGCACTGCATTATCCTGTTGCTAAGCTAAGCACAATGCAGCAAACTGACACTCTTTCATATAAGAAAGTGTAACTCTGATGGCCTGTGCGCCTTTTTTTTTTTCTTCCTAATATCAGAAGAAAAGATCTTTTGATCAAACTAAGCAAGGCTTGAAGAACTGTGCACTTTCAGATAGTGAGGGATGCCCATACAGGTCTAGGAATTCTTTGTGCAGCAGTACTGGAAGCAGCACCTCCCATAGAGCAGTTTGGTGTCACTTGGTTCTGGGTTGGCCAAAGAACTGGGTTGGCCAAAGAACTGGGTTGGCCTGGGTCTGACCATCCAAATATTGGGCAGTGTTTGCCTCACTAAGAGAAAATTGGGCTCAGTTTTAGTTGAGTGAAGGCATTGCTTGGGTGCAGAAAACCTCCAAATAAAAGAGGTTAGGGCGAGAGGAGAGGATGCGTGAAGGATGCAGTTATAATGAGGTGGCATGTGGGCAGGCTGCATGTCAGGAGAACCTTCCTTCCAACTCGTGTAGGTCAGGGGCTGTTTATTTACCTCTGCCATGGAATAAAGAAAGGAGTCCTTTCCTCCAAAGCTTTGTGAAACACAATGAAATGCCTTTACCTGGGCTGCCCTGGTGGAAGTGTGCATACATATGTGTGCATTTGTACACATTCTGTCTCTTGCAGTGGCATTCTGTTCTTCTTAATGATTAGTTTGCCCAGCCATTGCTATGCTCAGATGCTGCATTGCTTCTCCCAGCCCTCCTCAGCATTCCTGCAGTGTTTCTGCTCATTCCTCCAGTATGTCGACAGAAGGATCCCAAGTCAAGGCAGCATCCACTGGAATTGAATGAATTTCGTTGCTGAAGAACAGAAAGGGCTGTTAAAAAAGCACAACCGAAGCCCAACCTTGGCTGACTTCATCTGCAGTGCAATTACCAGATCTTCACAGTGCTTTGGCCTTGGCCTTCAGTTCCCTGTTCTTGGATACCATGGGGGCAATCAGGGTAAATCTGGTGCTGGTTCAGCCTGGGGTTGTTAACAGCTCAGCTCTGGCAGCTCTAACAGGCAGTGGAGGTGTTTGCATCACCCATTGCCGTTGTCCTTCACTCTTCTTGCTGTGGTTGTGAGTTCCCTTATCCCATAAGATGGCTGAGTAGAGTTGGGGTTTTGCTTTGGCTGTTCCTGCTGACCTGGTGGAACCACCTGCACCATAAAAGCTGACCTCAGGTTACTGCCAGGTCTTTATGAACTTCTTGCACATGGGCAGCACATGAATCCCCTGATGGAAGCACATCCGTTGTTATGATAGTTGTTTTTATGTGACTGCAGACAGATCGACTTTATGGACTCGTGGGCTGTATAATTTAGGCTTAAAAGCGGCTTAATTTTAAAGATGTTTAAATGCTTAAAAAGAGACTATTATTTTTCATCTTAGAACTTCGAAGTGATTTCTTTTCCCTATAATTTTTGTTGTTTCTTTTAGTGAGAATGGGCAAAAAAACAAAACCCTGCATTTACAGAGACGTTTTGTACCACAGTAAATTGCAGACCAGTGCAGAAGTTTAATCAGAGTGGCACATTCTTTAAAATGAGTTTGTAATTAGCCCTTATGGCTGCAGTTACCCAGCCCTTGGTGGGCTCTGCTGCTGGAGAGCCCCGTGTGTGTGGTTGGCTTCGTTATCTCTGAAGCCCTGAAATTGGGAGCTGTTCTCCCAAGCCCAGCACTGAGCTGTGGTGATGTTGTGGGGTGTGATATTTCTCTTCCTTAGATTGGGTTTTGTAAAGGCGAGGGTATAAATCGACTGTCAGTTGATAAACAAGAAACGCTTACAGCGTTTTGTATTCCCTGCATCTCACCGAGATTTCACGCCAAAGCAGCTCATATCAGCTTTGAATCAATTGTACTGCTGGTACGGATAATAAACGTTTGGGAACGTTTAAAAGTTTCCTGCCTTTATGGAGTTCCACAGAGGGGAACAGATGAAGTAAACATTTTCTGCCGGGCTCCAGATAACGCTTACAAGGGATGTGCTGCCACGGAGATGTTACACAGCTGAGGTTCCCATGAACCCTGCACCTTCCCAGCCATGGCCATGGGGAGGGTTTGTGTTGGTCACCCACCTCTGAGCCCTTCTATCCTGGGAAGGAAATTGCTTGCGGTCCAAGAAACTGGATAGACGTAGGGACGAGTGGAATATTCAGTTATCATTGGATGCTGACAAAAATTCTGCTGGGATGAATATTAAAGCTCATGCTCCAGAGATTTAATCAGTCTCTGGGTTGATCTCATCCCAATCTCCAAAATTAATGGGGAATGGAGAGCGAGGAGGAGATAATTCCTCTGATCCTTATTTACAGATTTCCTGCGAGCAGCTGATGCTGTACTTTGGCAGAGATGGGATGCAGAGCGAGACAGCCTCGGGTCTCCCCAGGTTGGCAGTCTCTGTGCTGTTAATCATTGGCTTAAATGTAAGAACTTGGTGCTGCCACCGGGCACTTCTGATGTGCGCGAGGAGCGGCGGTCGGGCTGTGACTGATGGAGAGCAGATGACAGCACTTGTGTGTGCATGGAGGAGCCTCTCTCCATAAAACCCCATTGGGTTCAGGGCTTGTGAGGACTGTGAAGGCCATTGCAGCTCTGCAGCCTGCCCATAGAGCTCAGGGTGTTGATGTTACAGTGTTGGCATAGAGGGGGACAAATCCATGTGTGCGTGACGAATGTGGGCTCGTCTGTGAGCGATCTCCTGGTGTCCTGCAGGGACCATTCCACCATCCCACCCCGTAGGAAGGTGCAGGAGGTCTCTGCAGTAGCACTGTTGGCAGAGGTACCTTCTGGAGGGACTTTCTTGACCTTCAGTGTTGCCTTAAGTCTTGTTTTGTAGGCATGAATCCCTTCCAGAACATACTAAGTTTTGTTATTTTCAAGTCCTCATGGCTACAGCTTTTGCTTTCCTTGCTGCCCCTCTGGAGGTCAGCACTGCTAAAACAAAGCACTCTGAGCTGCAGGCTCCATCCTTGCTGCTGCAGATCCATCCCCCAGGCGAGCCATGCTGCCTGTTGCTGAGTTCCAGAGACAAAGGAATGGAAGACCCCAAATGCCTCGCTCTGTTCTGGGCCCTGGGTGCTTTTCTAACATAAACGTGCCCTCTCTTTTCAGTACGGTTTTTCTTTTCCATTGGGCTGCTCTTAGTGGAAAGCAGGAAAAAAGAGCCCGGTGTCATCACAGGGAGCGCAATGGGCTTTGGTTTGAGGTGCTGCTGCTTCTCTCCTGCAGGCGTGTTCTTCACCTTTCATACCTTCCACCTGGAGAATGGCCACGATTACCTGCTCATCACAGAGAACTCCAGCTTTGCACAGCCCCTGAAGCAGCTCACCGGGTCCCGCCTGCCTGCCCCGCTCAGCGCAGGGCTCTTCGGCAACTTCTCTGCACAAATCCGCTTCATCTCAGACTTCTCCATGTCCTACGAGGGCTTCAACATCACCTTCTCAGGTAAGAACAGAGGTGGACAGACTTCATCCTTTCCCTTTTCTTTATACTTCAGTGCAACATCTTGGGAATAGGTTCCCATTGATTCATGCGGTTGCAGCTCTTGGAACTGGATACCCAAAGAGGCTGTGGTGCCCCATCCCTGGAGGTGCTCATGGCCATGGATGTGCCCTGGGCAGCCATCCCACAGCAGGGCTCTAAGGTCCCTTCCAACCCAACCCTTCTGTGACTGTATTCAGTTGTTCCACTGATAAATTGTGCCAGCATTGAGCTGTGTGTCCCAGGAAATATTCTCTTTACAGCCCTTTATGTCCATATGCAGCAGCTTCGTGCGCCATGAGCCCCAGTGGGTGACTGCTGGGACCCCCTGGAATTATATCCCCCTGCTGGGGTGTTTGTTGCCTCCTCCCTCCTCACCCAGTGACTTTTCCTTCTCTGGTTATGGGTGGAATTTCAGCTCATTTTCTTGGGGTATCCCTGAGAGGCCATTCCTTAGGCAGAACAGATCATCACGCTTGGAAATAATGCCTTTGCTCGGTCAGTCTGTGGTTGAAGTGTGTCCTTAACCCTGATGTCCTACAAATGACTGCTGAAACAGCCTGTGCACACGTTTCAGAAAATGCAGTTTTTGCTGCCTGAGTGCCCTGACAAGCAGTTCCATAAAGCAACCAAGGAACAAACAAAAGCTCATTGTATGGTTGCCATTCTCTTTGTATCTCAGCACGCTTTTCAGTCCCCCTGTTCTGCCTGCTGGTGAGGAAGGGCCACGACCAGTTATTTGGTGTTTGCTGTCTTTGAGGAACAGAGCTGCTGCCATAGATGCAGTTAAAACCTGCCACACTCCAAACTGGTTCCCAGTGCCTTTGTTCTGCCCTCTGAAGTCAGGGATTTCCGTGTGATGCTCTGTGAAAACTAGACATAAAAATTCCAATTAACTTTTATTTTGATGGGGAAGAAATGGCTTTTTGTCTAAACAAATTGCCTCACGTTGTCCTATTATAACTGTTACTTTCAGTATTTTGGGACTTACTTCCTTTCTCAGAAAATGAAAATGGGAGTCAGTTATGTATTTTAGCTCTCTTTATTTATATAAGTACATACTTTGTATTTTGCAGCTCTGTTATTTGTTCAAAGAATAACCCCCAAAAGAGATTGCTTTTAAAATGGTTTGTGGCCAAAGGCATACATTTGGCTCTTCTCCATAACGCTACATGACCTTTCATTTAGTAGCAGCTTAAATGTTCTCTTGCATTCCCCAAGCAGGATGCTGTGTTCATTCATTTTCAGGATTAGTAATGTAGAGGCAACAGAAATCCCATCCGGATCAGTTCATCTTCACTGTACTAAACCAGGGGGAGAATAACAAACCTCCATCATGCTTTGCCACCACCGGTGTCACTTTCTGCTTTGGCTGGCAAAGAAAGTGACGGAAAATGAGGAATGGTTTACATCAGTTGTCTGCTGGGAGCCTGAGGGCTGTGTTTGGAGAGTGAGACCCAGGTTCTGGTGTTCTTGGTCAAACAGTGTTGCACGGACGCTTCTTTTTCAGACCTTACCCACATCTGAATCACAACCCGCAGGGCTTGGAGGACTCTTGTTGGGGAGGATGGGGTACAAAGCATCACCGAGCCGTGCAATAAATGCCCATCTGTCCCTCCTAGAATACGACTTGGAGCCTTGCGATGAGCCGGAGGTCCCAGCCTACAGCATCAGGAAGGGGCTGCAGTTCGGCGTGGGCGACGTCCTCACCTTCTCCTGTTTCCCTGGGTACCGCCTGGAGGGCACAGCACGGATCACCTGCCTCGGGGGGAGACGGCGTGTGTGGAGTTCGCCTCTGCCAAGGTGTGTTGGTAGGTGGTCATGTGCTTTCATTTTGCTTGGCTGGTTGCACCGTGCTGGAGCGGTTAGCGGGGCAGGGAAGTGTTATCCCAGGGAAATCTCCGGGCTGGGTGCTGCAAGGATGGGGAGAGGGAGCTGGGATGAGCTTCAGCCCTGTGACTGTATGTGGGGTAGGGGAAGGGTGGGCAGAAGGGCTGCAGACCTCTCTCGGGTTGGAACACACAGTGCGTGGTGGTTTGGGGTGCTGAGAAAAACCTCGTGTTGTGGCCCAGTGGGTGAGTCGCAAGCTGGGGGAGCTCCAGCAGCAGCTTAGGGACAGGTTCTGTAAGGTTGTGTGGTTTTATGGCCAACCTCCCTTTGAATCAGAGTGCTGTAAAACGTAATAGGCTGGAGATGAAGGCTGCTTCAGGGTGGGTGCTGGTAAGGAACACGGATTTCACCTCAGTGTGGTTGTCTCTTCCACCTTCAATTCCTCCACCTCCAACCACTGCAGGTTCTTTTTTGCAGTCCCTCTTGCAGTTATTTATACTAATAAATGTGTGGGGAGAGGAGACGAGGAGGTCACCTGAAACACTGAGCCAATTGCTGGCTGTCATCCCTAATGCAGAGGGGCTGCGGGCTGAGCTGCCCACAGTGCCCTGTGAGCACAACAGAACAGGAGTACCAGTGTAACAGCAATAAAGCAGGAGGGAAGAAGGATTGCCAAAGCCTCAGGCCTTTGCAGAAGGATGAGCTAACACATTTCTGGGTTTGTTGTACAGTACAGTAAGTAGGAAAATATGCAGAGCTCTGGGTCACCCAGAGCAGCGTGGGGATGCGTGCAGATGAGACAGGCCACATTCATACCTGGTATCACTCCAGCAAAGCCTGCTAGGTGGATGTTCCTCATCTGTGGCCCCCGAGGGATATTGCAAAGAAGGCATCCCAGCAAGAGCCAGTCTGCTTTCGCAGTCTGTTGAGCTTTGCTGTTGAGTCCTGTCATGCTGAGTGCATTTCCCAGCACTGTTTAATGCCTAGGTCACAGGGCTGCATCATCCTGCTGTGACAAGCAGCCTCTTCAGGGCATGAATAATAATCAGGTTGCAGAGAAAGCTCATCAGGGGACTGGAAATCAAAAAGCATCATAACATGGCTGTAAATCTGGTTTTCAGACGTCCCTAAATGGACACACGAGTTCCGTGTGCCCAGATCTCTGCGGTAGCTGGCTTAGAGTTAGCATGCTGGTTAGTGATGATGGATCGGATCGCCTGTCTGGTGATCTGTGCACAGCTCTGGTGGCAGTTTTTTCCACAACGCCCCTGCTGCACGCTCAGGCCTGTGTAGGGGTACAGCTGGAACTGGAGACCTCCTTCCTATGGCCCACTAAGAGATCTGTTTTTGCTGGCAGCTCAGGCACGTCGTATTCAGTTCCTGTTCTAGGGATGGATCTGGATAGAAACAAGAGCAGCTTATCCCTTCATCCTGCCCCTCTCTGCAGGTAGGGATGCTCCGTGCTGACCGCTGCACCAGACCAGGTTCTGCACGGTGGCATCCCCAGCATCAGTCCCAGGTACTCAGTGCTGCAGAGAACGTTGTCCTTCAGAGAAGAGGAGAGGAGAAAGTCACCTCCCAACAGCTTCCTCTCACCACGTCTGCTGCTGCTTCCTTGCATTACTTTCCTGCTTGACTGGGAGGAGCAGCAGAGGTGGGAGAGGTGATGCAGAGAGCTGCACGTGCACTGCGGTGCTTTCCTGCAGTCCCAGCAGCTCTGTGTGCTGCACGAGGGACCCCAGGTAACCAGAAAGCTGCTCTCAGTTGGAGCACTTCTCCCCAGCTGTGCACACAGAACGCCAGGGCTCAGAGGAGCAGGGAGACGGCATGTTACAACTGAAAATCTATCAGGGTAAATAGGCTGAAAGAATGAAGGCTCGTGGTTTGCTCACGTGGGAGCTCATCAGGGAGTAATGAGAAATCCTAAGCCCGGGACGGCTGCAAAGCACACTGACACATTTTGAGGGGCTGCATGTAAACAGCAAGTGGGCTGCAGTGCTCTGAGCTGGAGTCAGGAGCACAGGCAAGGCTGGGGCTGATGGCAACGGGTGCCCTTGCAGGGGAACATCCCTGCCATGCTGCTCTGCAAGCAGCTCATTGAGCTGTATGTGAGAGCTGTGAACTTTGCTTCCTCCCTCTGCTGCCAGCAGGTAGGAGCTGTTCTCATGTTGCTCCGTGAGCTCTGGGATTGCTCAGTGCTATCACAGTGCTGCTGCCTGTCCTCAGGGGCACTGGGATGTCTGTTGGCTGCACTGTGTGGGGCAGACATGTCCATAGCAGTCTTGTTAGACACACCGTGACATGGAGAGAGAGAGAGCATCCTTAAAAGCCTGCAATTAATACACATAAAGCAGAGAGGTGAATGTTGGTGTATAGGGTTTCCACATCAGCATCTCCTCGTCTGTCTCCAACCCTTTGTCTTTGGAACATGAAGGGTCAGTTGTGTCTGTGCTGCAGCCCCCTGTGAGGCATAGAGGACACATTGGAAGGAAACAGATTGTGTAGATCAGAGTCACTTTCTGAGACTGAGGGGCAAAAGGATTTCTGGTTTTCTCTCTTTTTCTAATAGGAGTGGATGTAAGTGTCAGCTGCAGAGCTGGGAGGATAAAAATGTGGGGTGTGAAGGATGAGAGGTCCTTTAAAATACTGCCAAATGGTGAACTGAACGGCCAAGGTCGGAATTAACAGCCAATGAGAGAAACATCACTTTTTTCCCCTCTTATGTTCCACAAGATTCTTTTTGGGAAGATTTTCAGGTTCACGTGTAGCTCAGTGATTTGTGATGGTATCAGAGTGTCACTGCGCTCACCTTTCTGCACAGAGACCTCCTGCTTGGAGCAGGGTGCCAGCAGCCACTGGTGTGCTACAGTTAATAGAAAACCATTACAATTTTAAATACGTTGCTGATATAAAACTCATAAAGATACAGGATGAGCTTTGCCTCAACAACGTGGCAAAAGATGTTAAATATTTCAGTTTAATTATGTATGTTTTTAATTTCCTTCCAGTTCAGAGAGCTGGGAGGAGCACAACCACATGCACTGCTTTGAGCAGGTGGTGACACTCCATGGATTTTGGGCCGTGTTTCTAAATGAGGATCCAGGATAGCATTGAAGTACACCAGTTTTGTGTGTGTACTTTGTGGGACTCAGGTTCCCTGTCCATACTTGAGAGGATATCAACTGCTTCTGTAAAGCACCTGAGGTTTAATGGTGATAGAAGCATTATTAAGAGCTGGAACTGGGGGGGTTTGGTTTTTATTAGCAGCACTTGGAAGTAAAGCTCATGGCTGTGTTAGCAGACGGGTGTAGGAAGGAGTGAGCATCTGTGGCCATTTGAAGGAATCACCTGCATGTGCTGTATGGCTCGAATACACACGTGGTTATTAAAAGGTGGTTTTGTGTCTTTCTGTAGCTGAATGTGGTTCGTCTGTAACTGGAACTCAAGGTGTTCTGCTGTCCCCCAACTACCCAATAAACTACAACAACAACCACGAGTGCATCTACTCCATCCAGACACAGCCTGGAAAGGGGATCCAGCTGAAAGCCAGGACTTTTGAACTGGAAGCAGGAGATGTCCTCAAGGTAACTCTTTGTCTCAGGCAAGGAAGGGTGGTGATGCTAACGAGAGCAAGATCTGAAAGGAATTTGATGTTCTTGAGTTTTAATAGAGTGAGTTGGAGCTGAGCTCGGGAAGGTGCCATGCAGGCAGCACCACACAACACAGTGGTCACCTCTGGAAGAATCTCCTGCCCATAGCTGGACTGCTGTCCTGGCTGCTGGTAATCACTGCTGTGTCACTGAGTGCCTGACACAGCTGTTGTGAAGACAGCAGCACGAGTCCCATGGACCAGAGTGATCTTCAGGCTGATAATGGAATGTTACGTGTGGGTATTCCCTGTAGTATTAGAGCAAGAGGAAAAACTGCCATACATCTGTGAAACTGTGTGTCTTCTAGCCCAGGGACACTGAGCAGTGTGTCACTGCTGTGTGCTGGTTGGCTTAGAGACATTTTGTCACTGTAGGGAATGGGCACCTCTGAACTTCATGAGCTCACAGCAATCTCTGGCAGCAGCTCTAAGGTGGTAGCAAAGGTCTGTTGTGCTTCAGCTTAGCTCAGGGAGCTTGAGGGGGTTTTAGCATTATTTTTGTGCTTCTAGGAACCAAGGCTGATTCCTCTGCAAAAGGGGTTAATTTAAATTCAAGCTACGTAGCATCCCCGTGCTCTGATTAATCTGCATTTACAAGTTTCAGGGCTCTATATGGGAGGAGACAAATCTAGGCTGAGTTTCTGTTATCCACAAAGAAATGGTTTTGTAGGAGGTATCGATGTCACAAGATGTGTTCTGCTGTGCTGAACCCAGAGAACACCTCTGTCCTTGTTCAGAGATTGGTGGAATCCACGGATGTTCAACTCACAGAATCACAACCACACCAGAAACATCTGCCAGCATTTCTTTGGCTTCAAATGAGCCGCCCCTGCTTGCACTCCCGAAAGGTTTGACACCTAAAAGTGGCAATAAAAGGTGTTTTCCAAAATGTGTTTCTCGTTCCTCCCAGGTCTATGATGGCAGCAACAGCTCTGCTCGCCTGCTGGGTTCCTTCAGCCGCTCGGAAATGCTCAGCACCAGCATCAACAGCACTTCCAGCAGCATGTGGCTCGAGTTCATCACCAACAGTGAGAACACCAGCAAAGGCTTTGAGCTGCAGTTTTCCAGTAAGTCTTAGGCCTATTTCCGAGGTGTAATTCTATGGCTTTGTGTTACAGTCGCGTGAGAAGAGGACGCAGTCCTTCCATAACAGTTCTTGTGGTCTGAAGTGGAGTCGGAGCAGGGGAGAGGAGCTCTGCCCACGAGCCCTGCTGTGCACGTGAGGCAGCTGGGATAGCAGATCTCTGGGATCTCGCTCAGATCTTATTTGAGAAATAGAATCCTGCATAGGGCGTTTCTTCTTTTCCATTTCCTTAGGAGGAAAGCACTCGATGTGGTCTTGTGTTAACCCCTTCTGATTGTTAAATGCCCGAGAAGAGCTGACGCCGTTTCTCCCACCCAGGTTTTGAACTCATCAAATGCGAGGATCCCGGCATCCCGCAGTTTGGCTACAAGGTCCACGATGAGGGGCACTTTGCTGGCAGCTCCGTATCGTTCAGCTGTGATCCTGGCTACACCCTGCGGGGCAGCAGGGTGCTGGTCTGTCTGACCGGGGAGCGGAGAGCCTGGGATCAACCCCTGCCAACCTGTGTGGGTGAGAAGCTCTTGCTTTCCAAAAGTCCTCCAATGCTTTCTTTGCTTGTGGGCACTGCACCAACGCCCTTCCTTTCTCTGTGGCTAATACATGTGATGTTATCTTTAATATTGATTGCAGCCATCTACATCAAAAGGTAATGATAAGGATCCTGTGTAAGGCATCTTCTGATCGGGAGCAGCGATAGCTGCAAAACTTCTCCAGGCAGTGTTAACATGAAGCACCGCTGCGAGCACAGATCTGACAAGGTTTTGTGCTTCTCTGCAAGGAGACTGCTGCTTTTCCAGTCCTTGTCCTTTCACTCGATGAACACACTGTGTTAAATGCAGCAGCACTCCCTGGAAATGGCAGACAGCAGCGTGTCCTGGCGTTTGACAGATCAGAGTCGTGTTGACTTGAGAGCTACATGACACCTCATTCCAATTTTTCGGGTATTTTAATTCCCTCAGCCTTCTCCTCGCCAAGCCCTGGGTTCCCCTTTACCTCTCCCAATAGATACCTTATTGCTTAGAAAACTCTGCTGTTGAGTTTTGTCTATCCACATGAAGCATGCGTGTCCAAATCCATGTGATTAATGAGGGTTTCCAGGGCACGGCGAAGCTCTTACAGACTTTGTCCCCTTGGAGCTCTCAGCAGCTGCTTCCATGTGGTGCTCAGACATTGGCACACCAAATTCTCCCACGTTGGGTGTTCTGTGCTGCAGCTCTGCTGAGTTTTAGCTTTGCTCGTTGAGGGGAAACAGGCAAATTTCTGTGATTTATCCATGCTGTTAGCCTTCATCCTATTTTCTGGATATGCATGAGAATGATTGCGTCTTCATGAACATGTGGGAACTTAGAGAATTTTAATGGACTTATAATGAAAACGTATTCAAAATCCTCACGTTGGGGTTCATTTAGCTGCCATACGTATGCTGCCTCCTCCGTTTCATCACTCTTATGAATCGTTAAGGCTTTTTGCAGATGCAGGCAGAACTGAGCTCTTTGGCCCCACGTCCGGATCAGGGGAAGCAGGATGTTGGCAGGCTCTGCCTTTATTCACTGCGGAGCCAAAAAGGTGAAGAGGAGCTCTGACAACACGTCAGGTGTTAGGAAGTGCTGTTGTTTGATGGCTCTCTCTTAGCTGAATGCAGCGACTCCTTAGCTTTGCCTGGTAGGCTGTAAGAATCTCTTCAAATGGGGGGCAAATTGTTGTATTGATAGGCTGAGATTTGTGTTGTTGCCAGGTAGGAGCCGTGATAACGCAGTGAATCTTCTCATCAACCCATGTGTTTCTTACAGCTGAGTGTGGGGGTTCTATCAAAGGAGAGACGTCGGGACGGATTCTGTCTCCCGGTTACCCCACACCCTACGATCATAACCTGAACTGCATTTGGTCCATAGAGGCAGAAGCTGGTTGCACGATAGGGTGAGTAGAAGCTCTTCATGCTGGTTTTTCCATGCTCTGCATGGGTGAGGCGGCAGCTTTCGTAGCCTGAGCTCTGAGCTGGCAGGGAGGCTGAGTTGTGTCACTGGGGTTCCAAATTCTTTTGGCGTTGCTGAAATTCCCCAGTGGTTTTCACCCAGCACATCCGATCTCTATCTCATACTGGTTATTGTAGCTTGCTTTCCTTTCCACGCGCAGCTAATTTTTCTGGAGGTAGATCAATAATTACATAAAGCAAGTAGAGGGGATGCAGTGTCACTTTGAGAGTCCCCCGCGAGAGATCAAACACTGCTTTGTCCCTTTGCCAGGTTGGACAGAAGTGCCATTGCTGCTTCCCCCCCTTTCCCCAGTGCTTTTCAGCCCCGTCTGGGCTGTGTCTCTAACAGCTATCATGCCATGTGATGGTGAAGCCAGATTGTTTGCTGTTGCTGCCTGTGTTACTGCTGTATTAAAAAAAGATCTAAGAGCTTTTTCGTATTTACAAGTCTAAGAGTAAAATGTAAATGCTCTTCACCCCTTTCCTTGATTGGGTGTATGCAGAAACAAACATTTTCCACCACATTAGGGCTAAATTTCTCAACCGTATTCCAACGTGTGTCCAAGTGGCATAATCCTAAAATGGGGATGCATGTATAAAATTGCTTGGAAGATCACATCCCAGAAAAGGATAATGGAAGGCAATGAGGGGTCTGGTCGGTCTCCCATTTGCAGTACCAGAGTAAGAGAGCACCAAAATGGATGAGCTCTGTGGAGTTATATCTGTGAGGATGAATGGTGAGGCATGGGGGTCCCCAGCCAGAAAAACGAGGCCCAACACCTAGCTTTCATCTTCTAATCTTATTGTTTTATGGTTTTAATAATAAGAAGAACAGATAAAATTCAGTTGTTCTCCCGAAGGAAAGGCTCAGGGTGGTTTCTGAACATCTGGTCTGTTCAGAGACCCAAGGCTGTTCTCTACTCCTGCTCCTCTGACTTCTGTTCCCATTTTGGTTTTACTTTCCTTTTGGAAAATGGCAGTTTGAAATGTAATTTGTTCCTAAGTTGCGTGAATTTGGCGGTCAAGTAAGCATGATGCTGAGGACAGTTGGCTCATAAAGTCAGTGCAGTCACCAGCAGAATCCAGGCAGTTCTGTGCCCTGTGATGCTCCATCTGTGATCCCCGCTGCTTGCTGCTGTTCCCAGCTTGCCCCCATCCTGCCAAGCCACGTCTGTACAGCTCTCCCAGGGATTTCAGCCCAGCAAAAGCCACCTTCAGCAGTTATGCTGGCAGGTGAAGTTTGTGCTAAACTGCTGGGGCTGGGGGGAAAAGAAGGGTAGATTATGAGGCTCATTCAACAGTAGTTCTCAGGCTCTCCCCACCATCCTTTCTACACGTTAGCTGGTGTGTCAGCCCCAGATCTGTGCTGACCTGAGCCCTGCTGCCATTCAGTGCTGTGCTCACTCACTGCCCTTCTGCCTTCGCCACAGATCCATTGCTGTATCAGCACTCATCTGCTCTTCAGCATTGACCGCTCATCACGCTGTGCTGCTTTTGTCCATAGATTATGTGGGGATAGATTTGGTTCAGTATTTTCTTTTTTCCTTAATGGAGAAATTCCCTCCATTAGGTGTGCTCTCAGTGCGGTTCAATAACAGATGGTTTCTGATATTGCTCATAGAAGGAAGAGCAGAGCCAGCTCAATTCCTGCCCGAGCAGCTTCCATTGAATTCTCCTCTTTCTGTCAGTGTCCTGTAGAGGATTCTGCAAATTTCTGTCAGACAACGTAGGCACGAACCCCACTTCTGTTCCCCAAAAGTACAGGGGGTGACCTCATCCAAAGGCTGCTTCAGCCAACGCATTCCTGTCCTCTGTCAGAGCACAGAGCAGAGCTCAGGAGCAGAGCTTTGGGTTCGTGTTTGCAGCATCACAGAGCTTGGAAGGGGCCAGGGCTGGAATGAAGGGATGCAGTGACACCAGGCATCCGTATGGCAGTGCACCTTGAGAGCCTCCCTTTGTCACCAGAGATGAAAGCTCCCTTCTTCTGCTCCTTTATTTGGCAGCACAGGAGAACAGATGATCTCTGGGTAGTTGAGAGCACATTCTCAGCAAGTTCATTTTTATGGTAATCCATTGGAAAAATAATCCTCTTCACGCATGATGCAATTGTATAAAGCCCTCATTTATAACCTACATTAAAATTAATCACCACAGCTTTCTGAATAAAGCTGTATCTGCACAGAAGGAGGAGAAGGAAAGGAAGGAATGAGAGACAGAAATGAGCCTGTCCATTACTGCCATGAAAGTTTAAGGGTTGTGCTGTGAGAGGGGATGAGTTGTGCTCGTGTGTGAACGCACACACACACGTTGCACTGCCCCATGGAAGGGGCCATCATCCCATGGGTGGACCTGGGTGGGGGGCTTGGATGGGAAGCACCACCAGAAAGCCTTGGGTTGGTCAGGCAGCTTCCATACATGCACCACATACAACTAATTTGCTTTTAGCTGCATTTTTTTTGCATGTAATTGAGTTTGCCTCTCCTTTGTTTGCTAAACCAGTTGCTCTGCTTCGTCTTAAATTAAGCCCTGCTGGGAGTAGAGTCAGGCTGACAGAAAACTGGTGCCGTTTGGTTCCAGACGTGCCTGTTGAACAGACAGATTGCTCCAGAGCGCACAGATTTTCATAATGCAGTGCTCTGTCCCACTGGATTCCTGAGCTGGTGCTGGGCAGCCCATGGCCTGCTGCTGTGCTGGCTGGTTGGCAGGGCACAGCTCTCCCCACGCTGGTAAAGTGTGAATGAAATGAGGAGGGGAGTCACAGCAGCCGCCCCTGCTCCCCTGCCCAGCTCATCTCCACTCAATTTGCCCTTCCTGAGGACTTCAGCACAGGCTTTGCTCTGGCAGTTCTGGCTGCTGGGCATTGCTCAGCCTCAGAGCATCATCAGGACAGGGTCCTGCGCTCAGCAGTTCTGCTGGGATCCATCCTGATTTTCATTCTTATTTTTCTTGAGCCTGGCTTTTTTTCCCCCCTCATTGTGCGAGTTTCTGCTGGGTGGATTTATGATTCAGCTCTTTTTTTGTTTCTGTCAGGTTCCGGGGATGTCACTTTGTTGCTGAGTATGTGCACTATTTGGCTTTTTTTTTTTCCTTTTTTTTTTCTCTTTTTTTTTTTTTAATGATTCTACCTTGCTTACGTGCATTTGCCCCAGATAAATGGGAAAGCAGCCAAAAACCACATCCCTGTTTTTTTCCGTGCGCCGTCACAGCTTTAAGCCCAGCACCCAACTGTTGGTTCTCACAGGGTTTCTCAGTGCCCCGTTTCCACGCACACATCTCTGCTCCATCTGCCTGATCTCAGTGCTGGGCACTATTTCCCCCCCAGTGCTGATTTGGCTGTGAAAAACAATGCATTTCTCAGGGCTGAACCCTGATGTACTGCAGCCTGGAGCTGATAACTCCCTCGGCTCTGACAAGAGCAACAACGGTATGTGATGCTCAGCTGCTATTTGCACTTGCTGTTTGTGGCAAACACAAATCCCCTTTGCTGCCCTATTTCATTAACTTGGGGCACCTCATGCCCTGCTGAGGGTTTCTTTTCCAGCATGACACTATTTAAATAAAGAGTGGTGTTATTTTCCTTTCCTTCCTCCCCCCACCCCCAGTGTACAAGATTAGCTCAGTGCCAGGAGCAAATTCTTTGATCTGAGAGCAGGTAACAAAAATCAATGCGTTTTATCGGTAGGCAAAAAGCTGCTCCTTGTAGGACACCAAAAAAGCAAAAGGACGGCCAAGGTTGTTGCTGTGTGCAACTGCAGGGACAACGTGTGAATGGCACGAGAATCCATCAGTTGTCTGGAGGGACCTTAACACATTTGCTGCTAATTTTCCTTTTGGAATAAGTTTCTCAGTACTTCAGTGGTTATCTGTAATAGAGCTCAGTAAAACCAAGGGCAAAGCCTCTGTCCTCCAGTTCACAGCTTCTGTGCCTCTCTGCTGCGTGTTATCTGCACGTCCTTGGCTGAGCCCTCTGTCTGTGGCAGCTTCCACTGGAAGGTGTGAGCACACGCAGCGTGAGAGCAGCAGTGAACTTAAGCTGGGGACTGTCTGCTGCCCACAGTTGGCCTTTGGACCCCCACGTTACTGCTTGAGAGTTTGGGGGCAGGTCGGTGGTTTTGTTTGCTTAGGGAGCGCCAGGAAGGGGACAGCTGTTCAGAAAGCACTGCTACCCATGCCTTGGTTGTTGGCCATGGATGGATGTGTTTTAGTAGGGATGTGTGCCAGTAGGAGCTCTTGGGGTTCATAGACAGACATTGGTAGAAGGCTGAAATACTTGAAGGTGAGTGACAGACAGCAGGAGAGCACGTTTCCTATTCAGTGGCTGTGAGGTAGCTGAGGTTGGTATAAGTACTGTTGTAACCCTCCCAGCAATGAGGGCAGAGCTCAGTTTGGGTCTGACCTCGGTTTTCTCTGCCTCACAGACTTCATTTCATGGTTTTCCACACCGAGGAATTCCACGACGTGCTGAGGATCTGGGACGGTCCGGTGGAGAATGGGATCCTCCTGAAGGAGATGAGTGGGTCCGTTCTGCCTGGTGACATCCACAGTACTTTCAATTCCGTCATCCTTCAGTTCAACACTGATTTCTTCACAAGCAAGCAGGGCTTCGCCATTCAGTTTTCAGGTAAGCTTTGCGTTCTTTCCTCAGTGTTGTCCAAGCTCGTCTTTGCAAGTGATTTCTGCACCCGTATGTAAGCGCTGCTGGTGAGCAAGTGAGGTGCACTGAGCGCAGTAGCAGGAGCCCGTGGCCGTTTGTGCTTTGGATCTCCACACATAGAGAAGCCTCTCACATTTTGTCCTTGCAATGCGGTTAAATTCTGTGCTCCCTTTTGCTGCTGTCACCTTCACAGTGGTGAGTTTGGCAGCAAGGCACAGAGCAGCACATTGTGGAGCACGCAGAAGGAATTACAGATATTTTCCACCGCATTCCCAACACATCCTTTGGAGACAGCAGCATTACAGGCAGCTTCTGCTGGGCGTTCTGAGAGCAGTTGGTCAGCAGCCTCTGCAAACCAAGTCTATTTAAAATCCCTCAAATTGGATCCCCTGAGATGCAGATCCCAAAAAGCTCTATTTGCTGTATGGATGTCACTGCGAGCAGCAGCACTACCTGTAATGCAACTGCAGTCTGTCATTGCCTGAGTCCTGCTGGTCATTACCTGAGACCTGGCTTTGCAAGCACATTTATTCCAATTACATTAGGGTAATACATTTCAATATGCAAACAGGCCTTCACTGACTTTTTCAGTACCCAACCAGCACTTGCCCATTTTGGAGATGGCAGTAAATAGTTCAGTGAGCTATTGGATGGTGATACAGCTTCTCTGGGACTCCAGCACATCAAAGCAGCAGAGCTCATTCTGTCGCTCCCAAGTTGCTCACAGCTTTCTGTTCTGGCTGTGCTGGGTGGCCTGAGAGCAGGCCAGCTCTGGGGAGACCTTCTGGGAATCCGTGGCAGAGGAGAGCTCTGCCTTCCTTGCTCCATGCCAGGCTCATGTCTGCTGCCAGGGAGGACCAGGACGGGCTGCTGCCTTGCCTTATCTTCAGTTGCACAGAAAGAGAGAGGGATTTCCTCTGGCTCTTTTAAGAAGAGCTTGCTGTAAACCAGCTAGGTGTAATGGGTTCGTATCAACGTAGTAGGAAATAAGCTCTGTTCTGCTGGCTGATACAGAGCTGGTCTTTATCGAATGCTTCTGCTCAAAGCCTTTGTTCACAAGGTGTGACTAAGCAGCCAGCCCTAAGCTCAGAAGCTGACAGTTTTGGATCTTGTGAACTTCAGTGATCTATAAAAGCTTGCACGACTTGTGTTACTTCAGGACTTTCCCTGCTGTTAAATGGAGCTGTGCTGCCTGCCCCAGCTGCCAAGGCACTCGGGGAGGACTGGGATACCAACAAGGCTCAGCTCACAGCCTGCAGGGACGTGGCAGGGAGGCACGTGTGTTTCCAAAAGGTCGGGCATGATGCTCACAGGGCTGAGGGCGAAATTCCCCTCCCACGCAGGGGAAGTGAGAAGTGCTAGCAGATGAGTTTACTTTGCAGTATGTCATACATAGAGTGCTATAAAAATGCCATGTAAGATCAGGGGATGCCTGGGCTTACTAAATAAACACGCATGTGCACAATTACGCATCGGACTTGCACTCTGTGTAGTGTTCTTGAACTTGCTTTTCCCCAGAGCCTCTACCAGCTGGAGTGACAGATGTTCAGTGCAAAGTAAAAGGCAGCTTTTGTGTGTGTGACAACTTGAGGAGATCCTGAAGGAGGAAGGATGGAGCAGGAAGCCATGGCCTGGGTATCTGCTTAAGGACGGCGCTGCAGTGCCCAGCAGTGTGAATCCCTGGGGTGTCTGCTCCCTTCTCTGTCCTCTGCAAATGAGGAAATAGGAAGGAATGTGTCCTTGTTGTTGGGGTGATAGTGTGGGGTTTGGTTGTAGTGTGCCGTTGGTCTCCTCAAACTGCAAATACTTTCCCTGCTCGTCTTGGTTTCACAACTGAAAATGGTGCTTCTTCCTACTGCAGAGAAAGCGCTGGGACAAGTGCACTAAAAATAAGGAGCTGTAAGGTGTTAGAGCAACAAGGGCTTGAAATTAGGGCATGAAGGAGCTAAGGTTGTATTTGATATTGTCTGAAAATCAATGCTTGCAGCAACTGAAGCTCTCTGCTGGAAGGACCAGCGGAGGAGGGAAGGAAGCTGCATGAACTTAGCTGGTAATCAATCGTCTGCAAAATATTTTACAGCTCTGTGTTCAAATAATTAGCGTTTGCTAATCTGTAGCAAAGAGGGAGGGAGGGAGATTTGACATTTTCCAATGAAACTTAATATGTTGAAAATGTCTGGAAATACACAAGGTTTGTCATTTTGCAATAAAAAATAGCAGAAACCACGAGGAAATTTGTAAGCTTGTATTAAACATGCATTTTTAATACTCGTCAGTTTCCACTGCCACTTCCTGCAATGACCCAGGGATTCCCCAGAATGGGAGCCGGAGTGGTGACAGCAAAGAGGCAGGAGACTCCATCGTCTTCCAGTGCAACCCAGGATATGCTCTGCAAGGGGAGGCCAAAATCACTTGTGTGCAGATTGAGAACAGATTCTTCTGGCAGCCGGACCCCCCTTCCTGCACAGGTATGAGCCAGCATCCCTCCTCCCATTGCATTGGCTTCCCTGCACGGTATCACTGCAAGACATCCCTGTCTGAAGGGGACGAGTCCCAGCTGGTTTGAAGAGATGTACATGGAGGTACATATGTCTCAGCCACGTCAGGTTTGTCCCACGAGTGTCTGAGACAATGAGAATCTAGTTCGTGCTGGAAGCTCGTAGGACGTAGTGCAGTGTAAGTGATAATATTTGGCCTGACAAGTCGAAATGAAAGGCTTCTTGAAAACTCAGGTCGGTAGAGAAGATTGGGGTCATGGGTGAATAATTTCTGCATGGGAAGATAACAGATTCTAAAGAGAGAACGTCTCATAAAGTGATAAAAGAAGCTCCTGGCTGTTTTTTCATTTGCCAAGAACACACAAAAGCAGTCATGCTAAGAACATGGGAGCAGTAAACATCAGCTGTGTTGGCCTCTTAAATGGTAGCCGCAAATTATTCACCCTATAACTTCATTCTCGTGCAGCGTTATCCCAAGGAAGGAAAATCAGTTAAGTGTGTTTCTAACATCTGGTTTAATGCCAGCTAGTAAGCTTCTACAGCACGCAAAGATCTGTGCTCCCTGCAGGATGACTTGATTTGTGAGTGACTGTCCTGATGATCTGCTGTGGCACCCGTTCAGCCTGATGGGGACGGTCCTTCTGGTCTTCCCGGAGCTATAACTGCACGTCATGCCCATCTCGTCATCCTTCTCCTGTTTAGTTTTCTTGCACTGCAGAAGCTGAGCTCGCAGTCCTTCTCAGAGGTGCACAGCCAGAGCCTTAATCCGGGTGTGGGATTTCTCACGGGTCGTTTTCACGCAGGCGGTTTGACGTGGAGATCTGTGTTGGCTCCTTTTTGAGCAGATCTGTCCTGTTCCAGATGTGAGCTCCGATAGGCTGCCCCTCTCTGACAAAGGGTTTGGAGAAATAATCAGTGGTCAGATAATGCCAGCTGTGTAGTAACTGTGTAACAGGCTGCCTGGTTCGAGCTGATTGAGAAAATGGGGTTTAACTGAAGGCTTGAGTTTGATGACTGTACTTAGCATTTCAAATACGTTTTCACATTTATTTTGCACAACTTCTGAGGTCGCTAAACAATGTGGGCTGAACCAAAACGTCCACTGAAATAAACCCCTGAGATTTGGGGTATTTGAAGCCCGGATCCAAATAGCTGTGACTTGAATGAGTTTCCAGACCAAATCCTTTGGAGAGTACGGGTGGGATTTTCAAAGAAAATTAGAGGGTGTTAAGCAGTCATTTCCCATAGGCTTTTCAGAAATGAGTGTGTGTTTTAGTTTCTTCTAAATTTTCCCATAACCATTCATCTGGTAGAGGAGGGCACCCTCAAGGCTGAGATGAAGGTTAATGGACACGGAATATTTGCTTGTTGTTCTTCCAGGTTCTTTTGTGCACGACCTTCAGCCTCTCCCTTCCCCATTCTGTGCACTGTTCCCTGTTCAGGAGGGGTGGCCGTTCTGGTGCCTGCAGTCTCCTGTGGCTGGGCTTGATTGGGGAAGTTGCTTTGGTTCAAGGATGTTTATTTTGCTCTCTGATCTTTATAGTGCAGCCCCGTGCAGTGTTACTTGGAGGTATGCAGTGAGGGCTGTAGGAATGCCCACAGGCTGCACTCACACACGTGCACTCACACACACATGTGCACACACACACGTGCACAAACACATGTGCACACACACACATGTGCGCACACAGACGTGCACACACACACATGTGCACACACACACGTGCACACACACACATGTGCACACACACACATGTGCGCACACAAACACAAATGTGCACACACACACGTGCACAAACACATGTGCACACACACACATGTGCACACACACACGTGCACACACACACATGTGCACACACAAACACAAATGTGCACACACACACGTGCACACACACGCACACACATGTGCACACACACACATGTGCACACACACACATGTGCACACACACACGTGCACACACAAACACACACGTGCACACACGCACACACATGTGCGCACACACACGTGCACACACACACATGTGCACACACACGCACACCTGTGCACACACACATGTGCACACACACACATGTGCACACACACACATGCACACACACACACACGCACACACACACACAAACGTGTGCACACACACACACACGCACTCCTTCATGTCAGTTCATCCCATTCCTGCCCCACGCACGGCTCAGTTCCCAGCAGCTGTGTGCAGTTCTGTAGGCTGCTGGTTGCTCAGCACCTTGTGTATCACACGCTCACCCCACCGCAGTGTGGGGGATTGATCTGAGCAGCAGGGAGGATTTTAGGGCATCGACCCTTACGGTGGAACTGCAGAAAGGCTGACGAAGAAATCAATCACGAGTATTTGCCACCGTGGAAATACACGCAGGCAATTTCAGCCTTAGAAAAGGTAATAATTGATTTTTCTATCAGCTTGGCACTTAATGTGTTGGTGAGCGTCATAAACGCGATCACATCATTAGTCCCAGGCAGCATTTTTACTTATTTAGCGACCGGCCAGACGTTACCTGGAGTTGCCTGTACAACAGAGGAGCACCAGGTAGCTCTGCCTCCCTTTGGTTCCTGATAGAGCTCACACAGATTGCAGCAGCACCCAGAGCTCTTTCTCTGCGTGGCGCCTGGAAGAGCAGAGCCCTCGTTTCCATTAGGGCCATATAACGTACCCTAATGTACCAAACACAGATACCAATATCTGACAGCCTTGCAGACTGCCTCTCTGTCTCCATCTCCGTCCTCCTCTCTCTTTTTTTTTTTTCTCCCTCCTTGCATCTCATCCGCTATTTTTAACGTTTCTCTGAGACAAAGCCTCATCCCTGTGCCTGATTGCCTTCAGCTCCCTGTGGAGGGATCCTGACGGGACCAGCAGGAGTGATCCTGTCCCCGCAGTACCCGGAGCCCTACCCGCCGGGGAAGGAGTGCGACTGGAAGCTGACCGTCTCTCCTGATTATGTCATTGCCTTGGTATTTAACATGTGCGTACCCCAGAGCTGTTCCCTGCTGTGGGCTGGGGAGGAGATGCTGTTGGAGGGGCACTGCCTGGCTCTGGGTTGCTTTATGGGTCCAAATCTCCCTGGAGGAAGCAACCCGGAGCTGGTAGGACTGGCCCTGAACATAGCCATGTAACTACATAGGAAACCCCTGCAGCATCACTTGGCATAAACGTAGCTGTATCACCACTCCTTGATGCTTACAGAATGGAGGTAGGGGTGTCCCGTCCTTAGCTGGGGAGCTGGCTGGGGTCAGGAGCTGCCTCTCAGCATTGTGGCAGTGCAGCCCACCCAGACCCCAGCCTGTTGTTCTGCAAGGGGCTACTGCAGCATGCTGATGCTTCATACACCCTTCCTTTTGGTTTTATTTTTCTTTGCAGCTTCAGTTTGGAGCCAGGCTATGATTTCCTTCACATTTACGATGGACCCGATTCGCTCAGCCCCCTGATTGGAAGCTTTTATGGCTCCCAGCTACCCGAGAGGATAGAGAGCAGCAGTAACAGCCTCTTCCTCGCCTTCCGGAGCGATGCATCTGTCAGCAATGCTGGATTTGTCATCGAATACACAGGTAAGAGATGTCCAGGGGTGCCTGGTCCAGCTAACTCATCACAGGACTTGGGATTCTACCACAGTGAACTTAAATAGCTCTGTCCTCTCCTTAGCAGAATGTGCCATTTAATTTCAGCTCGGAGCACCAGAAATGATCAAACTATTGAATGGTTGTTAGGAACGCCACACAATACCATGGATTTATGATTTAATCTCAGCAGCAAAGGCACTTTGTCCAAGAAAGGAGATGCAGACCTTCATACCCTGTATTGGGATCTCGATCTGAATCGTTGATATGTCATTCAGGAGCACAAGTGGGTGACTGGAGGTGGAGGTGAGGATCACAGAGGTGGATGCTCAGCTCTTTTGAATCAATGGAGCTCTCCTGAAATCTGTACGTTTTAAAATTCTAAATCATTTACTTAAAAAAGCCAGTAATAATCAGCAAAAAGAACAGAATATTCAGTTCACAGGTCTGTGTATAACTAGAGCGTTCACTTTTCTTCTTGCTTGCTTGAGGAGGAAAGAAGCCTCTGCTTTGTGGTGGCTTCACTCTCACTGTGTGATACACGGGCAGTGCTTGGAGGTTTCCCTGGATCCTGTTAGCTTTCTGCGGATGGAGCAAGCTGAGATTGACAGACCTGGCACTGCTGCTCTGGGAGATAGAGAGCAAAAGGGAGGCTTTGGCAGAGCCTGTTGCTTGTTTGTAGGCAGAAGAATAGAGTTGTTACACACCATAGTTAAAAATACGCTCTGAAAAACTGGATCTGATGAGCCAGGATTATGCAAGACAGAGAAAAATAAGAGCTGCAAAAAACAGAGCTACGGAGAAATGATTCTTCAGGCTTATGTGGTCTATATGTACGAGCTTGCTGTACGGGAAAAAAAGCATTAATGGCTTCAGATGTACTGGATGTGTGCCACTGTGAAGCCAGCACGGCTTTGTGTTCGTGGTGTTCGCTGTGAAACGGGCTGCTGAGCCTTGTTGGCCCAACTGTGTGCTGTGGGAGCAGCAATGGTTTGTGCTGAGGAGCTGAAGGGCTGCTGTGTGCTTTCAGTGTGCTCAGGCACTTCCCTTTTCCTCTGCCACCTCCATCGGTCGTTCCTGCTATTGATACTGAGTTCACCTGACCAAAGGTTAAATGACAGCAAAATGGCCAATTCCTGTTATTCATACAGAGCAGATGGATTTCCCTGCAGTGAAGGTGTGGGATAATAGGACGAAGACAACCAGTGCTGCTTAAGATCAGAGAGATTAAAAGTTTTCTGCTATCATTAGAATGAATTTTACTGAAAATTAAGTCTTGGGTTTCTCTTCTTTTCCTTTTAGGGCAGTTATAAAGTGGTTAACAAATGAAATCTCATTAAATTAGGGTTGTTGTGTGATGCTTTTTTCTCCTAAACACTCCTACAGTGTTAATCGTGCCTGCATGCTTCCCAAAAAGCCAAACTGCTGGGAGAAAAGAATGAGGCTTTAGGTTTGCTCATTAATTTCCCCACACTTTAAAAGGAGCCCAGGATCCGAGTCCGATAAGCAGCAGCAAATAGAGCTTATGGGAATTGAAGGAAGAAGAAAAGAAGAGCAGGGGGGAAGTACGCGTGAAAGAAAATCAAACACCGAGCTCAGCCAGCATGGAGTCCCAAGTACAGTTCAAAGACACTGCCCCCCTGCCTCCCCCCTGCTTGGTCAGTGCTGCAGCACACCGTAGGTTTTGCCCCTTCCTCCCTGCATGCCCTGCCTGACCCGTGTCAGCTGTTTGTGAAATGCTGTTAATTACCAGGGGCTTTGTAGTCCTCTTTTGGTGATTTTGGGGTGGAAAAACAAAGCAGCCATCTGTCAGCCCCTCCTTGAAATCCTGCATCTTCCCTGGGACTGGGACTGTACCGCTCGCCTGCAGCTATGGCGTGTGGGGTGAATTTCAAACAGCCTCGGCTCTTCAGCTGAAATTGTTTCAGGGGCAATGGCTCTTCTAGAGAAAGTTGTCCTCTGGGGCCAGGAGGAGTGGAGGAAACAGAGAAAAGAATGAGTTTGGCTTTTATTATGCTGATTTTTGTGGGAGCGTGGCAGTGAGAGTGAGGTGGGAATGCAGCAGTGCCACAGAGGTGATGGAGGGCAGAGCCACGGCTCGGCTGGGTCCCCGTTTAACCACACTGATGTGCAGCTCCAGAGGGATTTCTATAGACGAGCACGCATCTCTGCTTTGTACCCATGATGCACTGTCAGCTGCGGAGCAAAATGAAAAATCAAACCGAGGTTAGTGGCAAAAAGCAGAAGTGCACGTATGCTTCAGTGTAGTGAGGTTTGGTTTACAGTCTGCATAAAGCCTTTGCTGGGTTCAGAGAGGAAGGTGTGACTTCAGTGCAATAGTTTGGGGGATTTCAGCTGGGAAGGAATGCATCCTTTGGAATGAGTAAGCTGTGCTGAGCAGGTTTTGGCTTCTGGCTGGAAAAGTGCTCTCCTCAGGCAGAGGAGATGTTATGGTCAGGTCTGGGGATGTTATCACAGTCCTTAACAAAGTGCTTCTTTGCAACACCAGCTTGGTTAGTGCTGCCATTACTGGAAGCAGCTTGCTTTGTTCGTAGCAGATTCACTGGAGCCTGACAAGCATTAGTCTAGCAAAGCAAAAGGATGATAAGTTCTTCATTACACAATAAGAAGGGCAGTGACAAAACAAAAGCTTAAATACAGGAAAGACATTGCTTTCAATTTCCTAAAATTTATCTTTTGTTCCAGTGGTTGCTTAAGAATATTTTTCAAGTCTTTATCTCAGTATCTCCGTATGTATTAGCTTTTGAACCAAGCTTACATTTCTGTGCCTCACTTATACCTGGGAGATTGATGGGTGCAGGTAAGTCCCCAAACCTGGCTGCAGTCCATTTAAAGGAGCCCTGTGTGCGAGGGGCTCCCATTCAGCTGCTGCTGCCAGAAAATGCCACCAGATATCCTGAATTGATCTGGGTGTGAATATCTATGGCAGGGACTATCTTTTCTCGCTGGGAAATCAGCTGAAATCAGTTTGCTGGGAAATCAGTTTGCATCACGTTATCTTGCAAACCACAGAATTCCGTATTTGTACACTGATATTTTTCAATGGAGACCACGCTTCGTTGGTGCTGTGAAAGGCAGGCAGGCATTTGGAGAGCTTTACCCTGATCATCCCCCTGCTGTGTGTTCTGTGAGCATGGCGGGTCCGTGGCCGTGGGCACAGAAGTGGTCAGACCCCATCAGTTCCTGCCTCCATCCCAGCAGCGTGCACTGATGCTGTGCTGCTGAGCAGGGCCTGCGCTGTGCATTCAGGTCTGGCTCCTCGTGTTGGGCACAAAGTGGGAAGGAGTTTCCAGGTGAGGTGCTTCAAAGCAGGAGGGTTTCTCACGCTTTTTTAGTGCTTCCTGTTTCTGTTTCAGGCCAAAAGTGAAGAGGCGTGAAATTGAAAGCAAATGAAGCAAAACTGATTACTTTTCACCCATCCAGTGGAATGGGGAAAGAAAAGAAACAAAAAAAACCTCACCTTATTTTAAATCCATTATTATTTTGCCAGAAGTATTTTGCCCATCCTGAGCGTATAAACATACACTCAGCATTACTTATGGGTTATTTAAGGTGGAAATTCCTCCCAGAAACTCTGCCGTGCACAGTCTGTTGCAAGGCAAGCTGTTTAAAAAACATCTAGTACTGTTTGCTGTTGAAACAAATGGGAAATGCTGCTTGAGCCTGGAACAACATCATGTGAAAGTGCAGAGGTTTTCTTTGGATCGGGCAGTCTGGTTTGCTGGGATGAGTGGGAGGAGGCTGTGCTGTGCCTGGGCTGGGAGATCCTGATGTAATTTGTCTTTTCTTCACCATATGATGACTGCTGTGAAAAACTCTTTTAAGCATTTTCTCTGGGTGTTGCTTTAAGGCTTAGTGCTTATTAAAGGCTTGCATGTGTTCACAGCCATGGAGCTCGTGATGCGCGGGGCAGACAATGCTCTTTGATGGAGCTGTTCTGAACGTGCTGATAAAAGCCTGACCTCTCTGTCTAGGAGCTCCTGCAGGCTTTGAGTTTTCCTTGAGAAAGAAGAGGGGAGTGCAGAAAATCTCTGCTTTCGGTGGGCTAATTGAGCCAATTCTCATGGCATTTTTGTCTCGATTCTTTCCTAAACATTTGGCAGCCTGACTCCATGTTAATTGGGACATCGTGGTGAAGTCCTCAACTTCTAAAGTGGGTGATTGAAAATAAAGCATTAATTCTAAACGAGCAAACACTGTTCTCACTTTGTAGCCCAATAAATCAAAGGCTGCTCTAGCTGTGGCTTTTCTGCATCCCTCTATGAGTCTTGTGCTGTCAACACGCAACCCAGTGCTTCCTTGAGCTCGAGCTCCTGCCTTCCTTTGTACCACTGCGGATGAGTGGGGCCGTTCAGCAGAGATGTGCTGGTGTGTCAGGAGGTGAGTGGTGTCCCAGAAGGCACAGAAGACCCTCAAGAGAACAGAGAAGCGGTCAGGAATGAGGAGAACACATCAGAAGCAGCAGGGCCATCTCAGCAATCAGCCAGCGCCGCTTTGAGCAGCCTGCAGCGACTTGAGTGCTGAGCATGGCAGCTTCACAAAGAAAGAGCAGAAACTGAGATCAAGAGCGTGGCTCGGGCATCTGACAGCTGGCTGGGAGGATGGCTGCCAGGTTGAAGCCACGTTGACTTGTGAGATGAAAGGCAGCAAGGCTGTTCCCAGCAACACGAGAGGCATAAAGTGGTCATAAGAAACCGCTGGGCGCAGCTTTTGTATGAAAGGGTCTAAAAGCGAATGTTAGCAATTCAGGGAGATAAAGACTTGCAGAATGAATAAGTATTTTGGAAATGCAGGTGAAGCACTTACTCTTGTGAAGGACTTGTGGGCTGTGCATCTGCCCTGCTCATCCCCAGGGCCCGGGCTGGCTGGTGCAAGAAACAGTTCTCTCATTTCTGTGGGCTGTGATGACTGTTCTGCACAATATGTCCATGAGGAGCACTGAAGGTTTACCAGACCGTGGCTCCCAAAATGGGGAGCTGGTTGTTTTAGGAAAAACCAGTGGCAGCTGCTCCTGGTGGTAACACCTTGCTTCCTTTTGGGCCCTGCTGATGGGATCTCTGGAACAGCTGTTGTGTAAAGGCAGACATAAAGTGAATCCTGTTTTTTACTGGGGAGAAAAAAATGAACAAAAACAAGACCTGGGGGCTTGGCTGTTTCCTCTTTCTCCCTCCAGCCCCTCCCCAAATACTAAAAGCCCGTGATTTGATACTTAAACACATTATAATTGTTCGCAAACCCATTGCTCTCAGAAAAACCCTCATCTTTAATGAGCAGTTTCCAAACGACAAAAGAGCAGGATTAATCAAAGCCTCTAATTATATTTTGTGCAGGAGAAAAAAGAAAAGAAAGAAAGAAGCAGAGAAAAAATGCCCTCGGAAGAAGGAAAGAAACATCCAAGTCCTGGAGGCTCTTAGTCTTTACTGGAATTTTCATGTGTAAATGGGGTTTTTAACTCTGCAGGGCATAGTGAACAGAGAAAAATGCCTTCATTTTGTCTAACTGCTTGTAATCATTTTGCAATAATCGCAGCCATGCTGCACATCTGGAGAGTCAACCAGCTAGCACGTGGCACTGTGTTTCGTGGCGAGAGCAGACAGCTCTGATACTGGCATGATAGGTGCCAGTGAGATAATGAGAACAGATGCAGCACATCTGAAATGTAGTGTGTGTTCAATCTGTGTTCAATATGTCCTGACTTGCAGACTTTCCTGCAACCTCCTGTGGAAGAGGGAGGGCAAGTGTAGATGGTTGCCTCGTTGATTGGATTCTGAGAACCAGTTAATGTGTGTGAACTGAAGGTTTCCTTCTTACAGCGTATTTGTACTGGAGCTGAGCATCAGTGAATGATCTGGACCAGAATCTGACCCAAATAATTCCCCAGATTCAGCAGCTTGAGAGAATGCTTGAAAACTAAACCCCGCAAGTGGTGCTGGTGTTTGTGATATGCTTAAGTGGGAATCTGAAGCAAGAAAAGTCAAAAACTATGTCGTTGTCCACAATTTGGGAGCAGCTGTACCAGACCAGTAAAGATGTTGGCAATTTTGTCTTACAGAAAATCCCAGGGAATCGTGCTTTGATCCTGGGTCAATTAAAAATGGTACACGAGTGGGTACAGATCTGAAACTGGGATCTACAATCACCTACTACTGTGATGGAGGGTATGACATCGAAGGGGTCTCCACGCTGACGTGCATAATGGGAGAGGATGGGAAACCTGCGTGGAACAAACCGCGACCTACCTGTACAGGTAAGGGGAAAGGGCCCAGTGCTAAAGCAGTTTATTCCATTGCAGCACTTGGTGTTACTTTTGTGTAGAACTGCTTGCAAAGAGACAGAAATGTGTTCCATAATTCTTTCATTTCTAACACCGTAGAGTCAGGAGGAGTTGACTTCATTCAGCGTTCAGGAGCCTACTTGAACATTTGCTTACCTGACTCCCTGCTAATCAGAGCCCTTAAGCATGTGCTGTCCCGAGCAGGGTCATAATTGAGAAGACAGGCAGTTTTTCTTAGATGTTCTGTGTTGTGTTTGTGCGTGTATTGTTTTCTGGCTTAATGAGAAAATGGTTTAAGTGATGGCTTTCTTAATGACTTTCTTAATGTAAGAAATGGCAGAAGAGAGAGCTGTAGTCTGATGGCAGGAAGAATGGGATCTTGGGCTTCCATCAGAGCTAGGCTTCTGCCACTGGGAAAGGCAAAAAGAGCAGGAGCTCATGCTGCCGAGCCCTGAGCTGTGAGAGCAGATGGAGAGCAGTGCAAATCACCTATTAGGCTACAATACCATACATGGCATCCCTTAGCCTCAGCGTGGTCTTAATAATTAAATGTGAAGCAGGCATGAACTCAGGTTAGGATAAGCCTTATTTTTCTTAATAAGAACTTGCAGCGAGAGCTGCAATGCCTGAAGCACAGAATCGATCATAGGTCGGGGCAGCTGACACTGCACAGAATTACAAAATGTGCGTGGAGATGGATTTGAGAGCAGCAGGAAAAAGGCTGGTGGTTCTGGGCAGGCTGTGGGAAGGGTACGCTCGGTGATCTCCTCTCGTCTTCATCTTACAGCACCCTGTGGTGGTCAGTACACAGGCTCGGATGGTGTGGTCCTCTCTCCAAATTATCCCCAGAATTACACCAGTGGACAAGTCTGCTTGTACTTCATCGTCGTGCCGAAGGACTACGGTATTCTTTCTTGACAGATTTTCAGACACCTGATGTTGTTCTGATGAAGCAGTAGAATAAATGCATATGTAAACAGATGTAAGGGAAATTGGGAGATGGCACTGTTGCATGCTAATTGTGCTTTGAGGTCATTGAAGCTTATGGAAATTTTCTGAATTTCAGAATTATCAAAAATGAGGAAAAAAACAAATCTAACAAAATCCATGGTCTTCTCATTCCCATTCCAGTTCCTGTGCTATATCCAATTGTGCAGAGTTGAAAAATCAGCAAGAAATAATTCACGGTGCTTAACACTAACAGCAGACTCTGAGAGTATGAAATGTACTTGCTGTAATTGCATTCTAACTGAGGTTCTAAATAATCTGTCTGCATGAAGAAGCACATACATGTGTAGTTTTGTTGACGTGAAGCTATAGGACTTACAGGTAATACTATGTAAATCAAATTGTATTGCTTGAGCAATTCGAGGTGTATTTTGAAGATTATGACAACCTTGTTCAACCTCGCTCAATGATTAGGACTGAACTAGCTCCTGTCTGGTGTCATTATGGTACCTATGGTCAGCTGATAGAAAAGCTGTCAAAACTGGAACGATGGCTTTCCCAGGCATTCTGAAGGAGGGCAGGCACTTGTATTGTTTATTATAACTTGCTTGAGTAAAGTTTCCTTGTAGATGTTATTTTTCTTGTATGTTCATCATGACGTGTGCATGATATGCTTTTAAATGAATATGGTACAGTTACAGATTAAAGGAAAGCACCTTTTAAGAGAGGAAAGGGAAAGCTTGCTGGTAAATGAAGTTCTGACAGCACCAAATCTGTGTTTTGGTAGCATGCTTGAATGAGCTGATGTTCTACATCTATTTGCTCATTCAGTCTGTCTACTGAATTGAGACATAAAGGCACATCAAAGTCAGACTCATTTAAATGGATCATCATTCTTTTAATAGACTCCAATCCCACTTAATTTTGGTCAGTTAGGATAAAAGCATGGTGGACGTTGTAGGAACATTTGAGGTAAGTAGCTTGATGGGTATTAGTATTGGTTAACATATTTTCTTATTTGAAGGGAATTCAAAGCTCTCTGTAAGAGCTCCTGCACTGACAGCTCTGGCAGACGAAGGTCTCTAAATTCTGTTATTTGATACAGTTTCTCAGTGCATTATATTGATCTTGTTCTAGTCAGTCCCCGTGGCCTTTTCAGTTGTTGATGATTTCCTTTGCTAAGATAGCACGATGTGAAATAAGGATGCCGTTCACTTCAGTTACAAGCTCCCCTCACTTGGATTGCCCTTCTGCCCAAATGGATCTGGGTTACCTCTAAGTTCATGGCTCTAACTGACGAAATACTACACTGTAATCACACTTCTTAACCTGCCTTACTGCAGCTGGTCTTGATACTGTCTTAAGAAACACGGTATCTAGTGGGCTAGAGAGTCTTGATCTGCAAGTGTGACTTCTGCCAACTATAGGATGACAGCTAAATTAGTTTCTTTTCTCCACTTGCTACCTTTCAATGGTTTCATTGAAAGCAGCCGGGAAAACCGTTAGTAGCAAATGTTATGCATTTCCCATCTCCTTCACTTTGCTGGCTCTGTGGACAGCAGGCATCAGGGTGTGCTGTCGTCGCTTCTTCAGTGTTCCTAGCATCAAAGCTGTGCTGGAAACCTGAATGTGCAGGAAACAAATGTTATAGCTTGGTGAATGATGAATTTCACAGCAAGAGACCTCTCAGCTTGTGAACCTGCAACTGGGCTCTTACAACTTGAAAATGCAAAAGGAAGAGAGAAAGGCAGGGTAGGGGGTGAGACTTCTCCGGGCAGATTTGGGAGGAAAAGAACCTGTTATTTTATTCTAAAAAATAAAGATAAATAACAGAAGTCTTTTGCGCTAGTTAAGCAAACAAACAAACAACCCTCTGATCCTCTCATTATTTTATCACTCCTTTTTTTTAATTCTGCATGCCCGCAGGCGCACTGGCAATGCGTGCAGGGAGACCCAGAGCACTGAATGGCCTTATTAGCAGTCTCCATAGACAGGCTTAGGACCGGCTGTTTGTAAAATTGTGAGTGTCCTCCTTCCTTACAGCGGTCCTCCCTGGCCACAGGGGCACAATCCAGAAATTAATTCTGTCAGAACAGAGATTGTTGTGTTGTTCAGGCTGTGTACAATACCTAATGCAGTAAGGGGCCCAGTTCACGACAGAGGCTCAATATAAATAATAAATAATTATCTGTTGGTGAAATTATATACCTTGTGTTACGTGGGCAGGCGAATGGGATGATTCATACAGCAGTCCCTTTTGGCCTATGAATCACTGTTAAAGCATACTGGCAGACAAACACGGGGGAGGCTGGTTGCTGCTTCTGCTATGCTGACTTTGTGGATAAATAAAGGACTCCCACCTTCTGGGGCTGTCAGTCAGGCCCTTGTTATCCTTGCCAGTTTCCTGAAATAAAAGCACCTGAAACGCCTCAGCTCAGGGCCTGGCAACGTAGGCCACAACTTGGGGCCTGCCTGTGTAGGCCGCAGCTCAGGGCCTGACGTGTAGGCCTCAAACTTGGGGTCTGGCTGTGTAGGCCTCAAGTCAGGGCCTGGTTGTGTAGGCCTCAAGTTGAGGCCTGGCCGTGTAGGCCTCAAGTCGGGGCCTGGCCATGTAGGCCACAGCTCAGGGCCTAGTTGTGTAGGCCTCAAAATCAGGGCCTGGCTGTGTAGGCCTCAAGTCAGGGCCTGGTTGTGTAGGCCTCAAGTCGAGGCCTGGCCGTGTAGGCCTCAAGTCAGGGTCTGGCTGTGTAGGCCTCAAGTCAAGGCCTGGACACGTAGGCCTTGGCTCAGGGCCTGGCTGTGTAGGCCGCAACATGGCCTGGCCTGCCTGATGGGCTGCCTCTCTCTGCAGTGGTCTTTGGGCAGTTTGCCTTCTTCCAGACTGCGCTCAACGACATCATCGAGGTTCACGATGGCCCCAACCAGCACTCCCGGCTGCTCAGCTCCCTCTCAGGCTCTCATACAGGTAGGGACCTGCCTTTGTGGAAAACAGTAAGCTGAAAGATAGTCTGATATTTAATGCTTTGCTCTGTGCAAAACAGTATTGTGTGCGAGCTCTGGAAAAGCTTTGGTAAGCCACTGATACAGCTGATGCTGTCATCTGTTTTCTCTGATTTTATTCTTTCTCCTCATCCAGGTGAATCATTGCCATTAGCTACCACCAACCAGATTCTCATCAAATTTAGTTCCAAGGGTCAATCTACAGCCAAAGGCTTTCATTTTGTCTACCAAGGTGAGTATAGCTTGTTCTGAGGGTGTCCTTGGGTAGGTATTAAGAGATAACAATCAAAAATATGTCTTCAAGTGTTGTAAACAGTATTAACTGACTTTGGCATCTATGGGTCACTGTGCACTTTCTGTCTGAACAGGAAATACCAAAGGAGATGGAGATTATTTTGGTAGCAGGGGCTTGCAGGTGTCTATGGTTCCTGGAGGTATTTAGTATTCAGACCTTCCACTTGCACTCAGCCTCAGCCCTCGCACATCCCAGGATTAGTATCAGAAGTATCTCATTGAATCATGCCTGCATACACAGTGAGTTCTTGAGATTTATACCCAAGCAGTTCTTCCCACTAGCATTTTATCATATTTCTCAGCGTAAGCAGCTGAACACTTGTCTAGCAGCTCTGTAAAATCCTTCCTCTCTGCGTGTCATAGGCTTAGGTCCCCTGCTGTCAAACTTTTGCCCTTTGATCCTTTCAGTAACAGCTTGCATTGCATCGAGTGAGTCCCACTTAGAGATTTTAAAGTAGTAAACAGAAAGTGATGTACAGAAGAGTGGGAAAACAGAAGTGTTTTTCTCACCCACACGCTTTGTCTAGTTGTGGTTCAGCCAAGCATTCACATGTGTTACTGCAAAAGGGGCCACGGGCAACAGGGACTACTTGTACCTTCTCTAGGGGTAAAGTAAGGCATGTTTTGGATTTTGTAGTATCCAGAGATGCATTCTTTTTAATTTCTACCTAATTGTTTTAAACAACCGTAGTTCTGACAGTAATCATTACAAAACAAAATTTTTTATGGAATCAGTAAAGATTACTTCCTCCTTCCTGTGTGCTAGTTATGAGCTGTGCACTCCTCAGTGATTGCTGCAATAGTAAAAGCAAGAGGAATGCCTGGTTTTGACCTGCCTGGCTGGGATCTAATAGCATGTACTCTGATTTTTTTACAAATGAGTTCTGCCTCTCTCAAAGACTCCCCCATCCAGTGGTGGAACATGTACGGCAAATTCCCCTGAGGTTAAGGAATTGGAAGCCTAGATTTGAAAGCAGTCTGGACTGGAAAGCAGAGCTACAGAGTCAGACACACATGCAAGGTTCTTTTGGTGGTTTGCAGAGAGTCAAGGCAGATGCTCCTTGGCTCCAAATGGCTGCACTGGAGCTGTCTGAACAATGGTACAGATCCACAAGTTTTCAGGCTATCTTGGTTTTAGCTAAAGTTGCACATCACCACAAGTGGATTGTTTCTGCCTCTCTGTTCCCCTCCCAAAGCCCACACATGTCACAGCTCAATGTCTCACTGTCTACTTTCCCAGGCAGGCTGTGTGTTGGTTGGGGAGCCCAACCACTTGTGACTGCTGAAGGAGTCAGATGCACTGTGGGTAAAACAAAAACACAGAATTATTTGACATTCATCTTTCTGAAACAAATTAAAATCAAGCAAACAGTATAGCTAATGTGCTCATCTCTATGTTTTCCCCCATCCCAGCAACTCAGGCATTAAGCACTAATAAATTGTAAAGCAACTCAGAGATAAATACGAATTGATTTCTTCCTCAGCAGTAGACATTTCTTTGACTCATACTTCCCTCCAGTTTTTCTATCAGACTCTTTCTTTCTTTAACTATTGTTTTCAGTATTGAACAGGAATGCAGACAGCTTCAACAATTGGTGATGCCATATCCCTCTTCTTTTTCTTACCCTTCCCATCACAAAGAAGGTTGTTTAAAATTACTGTCATTTGTAGTAAAGTGGCCAAGAGAGCTGAGAAGCCTCGAAGGGTTTTCTGTTGAGGCTCTATCATTATATAGCAAGCCAACTTTTCAGAAAGTCATTGCTGAATCCCTTGGTTTCAGCAATGGTAGAAATTATCTTTTGAATGTGGTGATACGTTTTCTGAAGGCATACAGTTCCCCTTTAGAAAGCATCCATGGTTCTGTAGTGTCCTAAATACTTCTGCTTCAAGTAACAGTTGTCTTGGCAGAAGTTTGGTTGCAGTGTTATTTCTTTTCCTTCCCACTGCTTGTGCTTGGATTCAGCCACTCTTTGGGCTTTTACTATCATCAAGTTCACGTGTTATTTTTGTTGGATCTTTAACTTGATAATAAGAGAAAGGTAACTTGCACCTGCAGGGCTGCATTGCCTGCCCTTCCTGGTCCTGACCATGGGCTTTGCTGTTCTCTGGCACAGGTTGTGCTGAGCAAACGCAGAGCCAACAGCTGACCCCTATCCTCACAGAGCTAACTCCTTGTTCTCCCCTCCTGTACTGATGAGTGTTTACAATCTGGACACTTCATATTTCCCAAACGTTTGCTTTAACCATTCTATTCACGTTTTTTACGTGTGTGGTTTTTTTTTTTTCCCTTTGCTTCGCAATTGCACGCTCATCTATTTGCTGATGGTTCCTGTGCCACGCCAGCGGTTCCTCGCACCAGTGCCACGCAGTGCAGCTCAGTCCCAGAGCCACGCTACGGCCGGCGCTTGGGCAGTGACTTTGCAGTGGGGGCTGTGGTTCGCTTCGAGTGCAGCGCCGGCTACGTGCTGCAGGGATCCCGCAGCATCGAGTGCCTCACCATGCCTGGAGCACTGGCTCAGTGGAACGTCTCCGTACCCACCTGTGTGGGTAGGTGTCTCTAGGGCCCGGGGGTGAGCAAAAGGCAAAATGATGCAGCGGTTTTGTGCTAGGAAAATAAGTGACAGCTTTTGGGATGGTTAAAAGAAAACCAAGAAAGCTGTTTCTTATCTTGCACATACAGACAGGCCTGTTTATGAATAAGAGCCTTAAATATTTGAGAAAGGACAACTGGATCCAGTTCTCAGTTCTGGAATCCAGGATAGCATCTAGTGTAAATAGGATCTAAAAATGCTTTCTTCTTCAGAGGAGGAGAGCAGTCCTGAACAAGTTTACATGCTGAAACACTCTGTGCTGCCCTCGTGTCAGGACTGCTTGCAGCTGATGATAGAAGTTACCTGGGAGAGTTACTGAAAAGAGATTATTCCTACAAATCATGTCCTTAAATCATGATCCAATTCTGCGTGTGTTTTTTTGTTGTTGTTTTGTGTTTTTTTTTTTTTTTACGATGAATAAATCCTTTAAAGAGAATGTTATTGTATAAAAGCCAAACCCTTTCATGTTCAAGCATTGCTTTGCTCATTCCAGTGCCATGTGGTGGAAATCTGACCGAGCGCAAAGGCACCATCCTCTCCCCTGGCTTCCCAGAGCCATACCTGAACAGCCTCAACTGTGTGTGGAAGATATCAGTCCCCGAGGGAGCAGGAATCCAGGTACTGAGTTAGCAGCATGATACAGAAATCTACAGCATCTAGTGCACTTAGAGGCTTTGTGCTAGGAAGCTGAGATGGGTTGAATGTGTAATTCTGTGGAATCAGACATTCATTTACACTGCAGCTGCCATAAAGTGGGTAATATTCCCATGGATTTTTGCCTCCTGGAGGCACTCTCCATGGGAAATAGTTGGAACCATGTGGCTGTTTTGCTATAACAAAATAATTGTGGTATTTGGGGCAAATACCTTTATATTCCTTGATTATGCAACCTTGAAAGCATTGTAAGCTATACCAAGGAAGAGCAGCTTGCTCAGCATGCCAGTGCAGCTTTGTTCTGCCAGCAGAGTTACAGCAGTATGATTATACAATTAGAGCTTTGCTGTTCATTGTCTCCAGGTAAATGGGCTCTCCAGGTTTTGTGTGGTCCTTATCGTTTCTCTGCAGAAAGAGTCCTGCCTGCTAGAGGATGGTGAGAATTAAGCCCAACGTTAGAGACCAAAGTTTAGATTATGTTCCCATTCAGCACATGTGCACTTCACCCTACAGAAAGTATCTCACCACGCATTACACTGGCATCAGTTGACGCAGAGAAGATGGATTCTTTAATAGGTTCATTCTTCTCATTAACAGAGGGCTTCTGTCTTCTTTTCACCTCTTTGTCTGCAAGGGTTTTGTTCCCAAAGTGCTTTTATTTCTCTATCATGTGTTTGGCCGAAAGACTTGCAGGTGGATTCCTCCTTCTCTGCCATATTGCGCTTCTCTCACAGTTATATTGAAACATCAGCTCTGTGCTGTTAGATTACAGTTCTGCTTTTCTGCAGGGATAATCTTACGTGATGTCACCAGTGTAACTCAGAGCTGAAGTGTGGGCTGGAGAGCGTGGTGGCCAAGCCTGGAACACCAGCTTGTGCCCTTTGCCAGGTCCAGCGAATTCCCATTTTCTCTCATCTGTTTTTGAAGCCATTTAACCTAGTGTTTTCAAAAGCCTCAACGCTTTTTGTCAATTTCTTTCTGTTCATCTGAAATTTTAGCCGTGCTCCAAACCCCTAAATGGCAGAGGGATCCATTTAGCTCAGCAAAATGTCTCAGCAGTTGAGGCAGTTTGCAAGTTGCTCGGTACTCCTGGGATCAGGAGGTGATAATTCACTTAATTTTTAAAGTGATGTAAATAAATGTCTGTATTTTGCACTGCTGTGTTCTGAATGCAGACCCTTGCTGCCAGTTTCTCAGCCCATGGAGCTGTTTTTGTGTACATCTGCTGAGCTTAGAGAAAAGCAGCTATTACAGCAGGCTGCTAAAAGCATTTGTTTCTCACCTCTTCTGCTGTGCAAATGCTACTGCATGTAGAAGTAGAAAATGTAATGTCAAAGAAGTGTTTGAAAGGATTCTTCCCTCCTGCTACGTACATTTTGCAAGACAAGTAGATGTTTGGGGATCTAACACAGAGTGCAAGCAAATAACCAAGAAAGAGTGCATCCTGCAGCTGTTACCATGTCAAACCTGAAGCTGAGTTTCCAGTTCTAGAGTGGTATTCCAGTTCCAGTTCCAGTTCTCGGTAGCCCTGCAGTGTCCAACCCCAATCCCAGCTGTGCCAAGAGCACTGCATCTCCCCACCCAGCTCTGCCCCTACATATGGGCACGATGCAGGGTGACTTTTTCCACGACAGCAAACCAGTTCTGGTACTGCCAGTGGAAGTCCTTTGATGGGAGGAACCTGGCCTGCTGCGATCAGCTCGCCCTGCATGCACCACCCTGGTCACCCACTGCTGCATGCAACATGCTCTGGGTTATTAGATACTAATTTAAACATCACTTTGCCCTCATTTTGTACAACAATTAAAGGTTAAACAGCTGTAAATCAGAGAAGGAGGTGAAATTAAAGCTTTCTTAGTAGCGGCGAGTCACTAGTAGGATTTTTATGTAATCAGTGTATGAGCAAGCACTTTTGCCATGAATTATTCATTCCTGTAGCAAACCTTCCTGGGTGAATTAATTTATATACATGGCAGTAAATAGATGCAGATCCCTTGTGAATCCACATGTCAGACTTGAATTAGGTCCTTAAAAATGTTTATTCCGTTAAGTTGGGGACATGGGAGTGGATAAATAATTTAAAAAATGTAAGAGCAAACAAAATGCACGTTCTCAGTCCATGGCCTCTCTATTAATGTTATTCACAACAGGAGTGTAATTATACAGGCTGAAAGGTATTGACGTGGTCAGTGCCATCAGCAATGGCTCTGTAGGGGTCACTGCAATTTCTGCTGGATGAACTCTTACTTTTTTTTTTTTTCTTTTTTTTTTTTTGAAAGAAACTTTGCTGGAACTTTTTTTGTCTGCTTTATTATTCAGAATAAATCAATGAGAAAAAAAGGTTAAAATGGCAGAAATCGTGGGATTTGATTTGATGTGTTTGTGTTTACCAGAGCAAAAGGAAACTAGGTATTTGGAGTAGATGTGTAAGTACAGAAGGAGAGGGAAGAGGAGGGTATAAGAGTGCATGTGTGAGCATGCTGTCTAGATTTCCAGTATGTGGAAGTCTTTTCCAAGAGTTCTGTCCAGCAGATGTGCCCTGCTGAGCTCAGAGGTTAAGGGAGTAATTCTGTTGAATTCAGCAGGGCTGCTGAGATCAGAAGCATCAGGCTTAGTAGGAAGTCTCCATCCAAAGAGACCTCAGAGAATGGAGGCTCTCCAGCAAGCAGAAGTGTGAGGGTGGATGTTAACACACATCTACCTGCTGGAGCTACCAAACCTTTCTCCCCAAACCCAGGAGTGGTAGTGAGCAGCAGTGCCTCTGCCACGGGGAAATGGAGCATCCGAGAACCTCATTTTTAGGGTGGTGGCCAAGAAAATAAGTTGGAGTGTCTGAAAATTTCATCCAGAGCATGCAGATTCAAGATGGTTTTTCCATGTAATCCTGGCTCTCTCTCAGGTTTGCTGTCGGACTCTTTTAGGCAATTCACCAAACTTGACCTACAGCACAGCTTATTTTTTGTATTGGGCCGCCGAATACTTTGAACTCCCAGTACGTAGAAAGGCAGAATTAATTTGAATGATAATTAAGGAAAACAAATCTACCGAGCAATTACATCTCTATCATTACTGAAGTACAGGAGCTGCTTTTCGAGGTAAAAGCAGATTTATGAGATAGCATGATATTACTCATTTAAGGTTTGTGTTGAAGTTCTGACTCACGGAGTCAATGACTTGTATAAACCTTCAAACCCTCTGGTGCACGGCAGAGAAAGGTGGGAAATTTGAAAATGCAACTGGAGTGAAGGGATTAAAAGCTGGGAAGCAAGACAGCTGCAAAGAGTTTCATTGGATTAAAAGATATTGTGATAAATTGGAGGTTTCCTTCTTCTTGTAATAGTTTCTGGGTGGCTAGTGATTGCTTTCATGTGAAAACACTGCAAAAGTCTTCAGGAATCTCTTTCTTTCCCCTCCCTTTCCATTATTACTTCAGATACAGGTGATCAGTTTTGTCACTGAGCAGAACTGGGATTCCCTGGAAGTGTTTGATGGAGGAGATAACACAGCCACCATGCTGGGGAGTTTCTCTGGTAAGTGTTGAACATCGTGTTTGGTGAAATGCATCATGTAAGCTTCATTTCAATTAGCATCAGCTGGACTTCAGCACATACATGAAGTACATACATGTGCTGGAAATCACCAGAACCTTCAAGCTCTTCCAGCAGCAGTGAAGTGAATGCTAGTGTGTGCACGTGTGTAGCTCTGAGCTTTATCTCTGTTACAAAAACTTGCCCTAAGCCCATCTTTATTATTTTAACCCCTGCTGGAAAGCACTGTACTGCAGATGAGCCTTTTCGCTTTCCCTTTTATCCACCTCCCCGATGTGCTCTGCCATTTTCTCTAAGCTGTGGTAACTCATGACCATTTCCACAGCCTGGGAGTTGTGCAGCACTGCTGGGTTGTGCTAGCTCACACCACTGCACAGGCAGGTTCACTTACCTGGCTGATTGCACCAAAATGAAGCGAGGGCTGCAAAACAACGTTTTTCCTGTGTAATACTGGGGAACTGAGGCTTTTGGCAGAGCAGGGAGTAACAAGCAGCCCAAAAGCACTGTGAGGCTTTCAAACAGCAGAAGCACTTGCCAACCAATGGCCCTGATTCTTGATTGCTGAATGAGCACAGGTTCAGAGGGCTTTGAGGCTGGTAGGGGGAGTCATGCATAACAGCTGGCAGACTCTGCTCCCAGAGCTGCATTTTGGATAGAACTGCCTTGATCTGCTGCTGCAGCTTCCAGGGAACCAAGCAGGAGAAGGAATCTGGAGCTCCACCCAAACTGTTTCCCTTCAGCGGTTCCTTTCTCAGTGCTTTTAGTCTGTCTGGTCTGTAAGTGGTAAAACTTCACATGATGAAATTCATCATTATACTTCGAAAAGGCCATTGCAGAGAGGCCTTGGGTATTTCTCAATTGGCCTCATTAGAACCTGATCAAAACCAACAGAGCTTGTTAAGTTAAAGGACTTTCTGTTCTTAGCCTCTTCTGCAGCAAGTCTCTGAGGATGTGAAGGAGGAAAAAAGAATCCTCTTCAGTATCTCTGTGCACCTCTTGTTTTCCCAGGAACTACAGTGCCTGCGTTGCTGAACAGCACTTCAAACCAGCTCTATCTGCATTTCTATTCGGATATCAGCGTCTCTGCTGCTGGCTTTCACCTGGAATACAAAAGTAAGAGCAATGCAGCCTTGATCTCACAGTACCTCTGGGTAGTGGGGAGATGGCTACAGAGCTGTTGCCTTGTAGAAGTGGAAGCTGCGTAGTGTGGGGAGGGGGCAGTGAGCTTTAAGGCCCACGTGTGCGTGGTTCCTTTTTCTCAAACTGCAGAGAGGCAGTGAGTGTAAGTGGAGAAGAGGATGTGTGGGGTCACACAGTGGCTTGGCAGCACTGTTTGGTTCCTCTGTTGTAGTACAGCAGGAGCTGTGGAAGCCAAAGTATTAAAAATTCATGGGGAATTTGCCTGTTCAACACAGTGCTGTAATCTTAGCTTGGGAAGTGCCTGAATGGTGCTTGCCAGATACTAGGAGGGTCTGCCTGCTCTTTGCCATCCTTCCTAGGCATTCAATATTTGTCATTGCAGGGGGCAGCATACCAGGGCTAGGCAGATCTTCATTGGATTGTTCAGGCTGGAAGGGACCTCAGGAGGTAATCTCATCTAGCCTCCTGCTGAAAGCAAGGTCAGCTATGAGATAAAACTAGATTACTTGCATCCTTATGCAGTCTGTTTTGGAAAAACTCCAAGGATGGAGACTGCACAAACACTCTGGGCAGCCTTTCATGGCAGGATCAGTGCTGCAGCCCCTGGCCATCCTGGAGCTCTTCCTGCTGAACTTGTTCCACTTCTTTGAGGCTTTTCTTTATGTGGTGGGGAGCAAAACTCCCCCAGTACTTAAGTATTTAAGGCACTGTCTAATGGGTGCTGAGTAGAGCAAAAAGGTGTAGAATGGCAGCTCTCAGCTCTATTCAGTGCATCTAAAAGGAACGTTCAGGCAGCAGCTGGACAGCAGGCAGGCTTGTGCATTTGCAGGGTACTAAAGGTAGAGGTGTGACAGGGCCAGGAGATGCCTTGAGTACACGCAACCCTCAGAGGACTTGTTAGTGCATGGTGATGGGCTGGCCCTGTTCCTGCATTGGTAGCAGTGATGCTGAGCCTATGAGATCTGTGCTGGACTGCTGTTGTGTTCATGCAGACTTCCTTGGGGCAATGCAAACATAATTGTTTCTTGCTGGACACCAAGTCTGACAATTGCTTTTGATCACAGATTTTGTGTTCGTCTCTGAAGCCAACCAGTGTTCTGTTTATTTTTTTCCAAAGTAGCAAATAGATTTGAAAGTGCATTTTATTTTGTACAACATCCACAGAAATGGCATAGCTGTTTGACTATAGGGACTGCTTGTGCTTTTGAAGGGCCAACTAGTAGTAAGCTTTCCAGGTTTATTGTGTTTGCAGATGGAAACCTTGCATGTTAATGGGTAGAGCAAAATTACAGCAGCCAAGAAGATGTGAGAAAGGTGTGCACTAGAGAGCTCACTGGGAGCTTGGGAAATGTGTGGTGTTACAGAAATCCTCCTGCTACAACTCTGCTTCTTTCCCACTTCTGTTTCAACGAATACATTCTGTGAGGATTGTGTTGTCGCACTGCAATAATCACATTCAGGTTTTTGTGAGGCTTGGGATTGCCAGGTTTGTTTGGTTTCTTGGCTGAGAAAATTAATATGTGTTGATTTTCAGGGCAGATGGAAAGTAATGCAGTTTTTGCTTTGCTTGTACGACTGAAATTTCATGGTATATAGGACTGAATGAAACTCAGAGTCTACTTATCAGAATGGGAAGTTGCTTAGGGCTGTTTTCTCCGTCTCTCTGAAGGTCAGGCAGCTCAGCCAGGGGTGGGCAGGGACTGAGAGCTTTCTTGCTGGAAAGCATGACTCAGATTTTTGAAGGAGAATCACCATCACCTCTCTCCTTCTTTTCTTCACCTGCTTTGGGCTCAGCCTGCAGCCAGGAGCTGGAGCAAAGCGCTAGCCTTGTGGAGGTGTGAGAGGTGATCTTGTGGCAGCAGCAGGATCTCCCTGATCAGAATCATAGCTCAGGTGGAAATGACATTTTTGTGGGCTGTTCTGTGGGTGCTGTCAAAGTCTGGCCTCGCTGACTGCTTTTTGTATCACCAGGAAAATTCATTCTGTAGATGAAAGCAGGGAGAGTCGGGTAGGAGAATGAAACTAAGCAGCTTTTACCCAGGAAGGGACAAATTGCATTCTGCAAACACAATATGTCCTTTATATTGCCAGCAAGGGGCAACATGGGTAATTCCCTCACACATCCTCCCCAGTCTTTCATCAAATGCTGCCTGGTCAGGAAAGGAATACACAACATACCATGAATACAGACGTCTGATGAGGAGGGCTGGTGATGGGAGTTTTGATTCCTGAACCATTGAGAATGACTCAGCCTGCCCTGGGAATGGATGTGCTGATGCAGATGCAGCTCATCGGTCGAGCCATTAATGTTCAGTCAGAAATGGTTTTGGCCATGAATCACAAAATGATTAGTGATGCCTTCATTAAGAGCAGTGTGTTCCAGATAAAGCGGAGGCAATGGATGTGTATACCCCTTATACCTCTACGTCCAGGATCCCTCTGGGCTGTCTTTGAGGAGAATCCAAATACCACCAGACTTTTTCACGCAGTGTCAGTGCTGGTCAGAAGTTATTGGTAACAGGCCTGGCGTGAAGTAAAGGTCTGTGCTTTCCTCCCACCTGCCCTTCCCTGCTCCCACAGCACTCACCCCTCTCTTGCCTTTCAGCTGTTGGCCTGTCCAGCTGCCCAGAGCCCCCAGTTCCTGGGAATGGCCTGAAGGTCGGGGAGCGCTACCTGGTGAACGACGTTGTCTCCTTCCAGTGTGAGCCAGGCTATGCACTGCAGGTAATGTGTTTTTTTTGGGCACAAAAGGGACAACAACAAACGTTTGGGAGGGAGACCTCCAAATTTTGTCTCGTTTTTCTCTCCCTCAGGGGCACTCTCACATTTCCTGCATGCCAGGCACTGTGCGGCGCTGGAACTACCCCCCTCCACTCTGCATTGGTAGGATTCCTCCTGCTCTTCTTCCCTAGCAGATACTTTCATGCTCTTCTAAAAATCTGTGTAATCAGATGCTGATGAAATACGGAGAAGTTTCTTGCCCAGACTGCGCCAGCTGCATTGTTAGAGCAGGATGTCTTCGAGCTTTAACCTTCTGTATTTCCTGACGCACTCAGGTTCTCCTGTTCTCCTGTTTTAAAAGTGGCTGTATAAACCACAGCGTGCTGCAGCTGATGGTTTTACCCTCTTCGTGGTGGGGCAGCACAGTGGCCAGGAGCACAGTACAGTAGGTTTTCTTTCAAGTGCATCCCTTTGGCTGAGGGCTGCTGGAGTAGCAGGGAGGACAGGAGCTCTGTGAAGGTGAGTCAGAAAAATGCAGCTTGTTCTGGAAGTGAGATAAAGGATGAAAAAATCTTTATTAGCTGCAAGGGAAAATTTCAGCAGTCATCCCTCCAGGGCAACCAGAATGCCTAATTTTAAATGTTTAAAATGTGGTTATAGTATAAAGTGCAAAAATACAAAAATGGCTTTGTCAATAAAAGCTCATTCAAAAGGAAAAACCTGAAACGACTTTATACTGGAAGCAGATTGTCTTTATGGGTTGAGAGTTGTTTGGTTTTGTTGGCTCTTTTTTATACATTAAGGAAAGATCTGCAGGCTGTGGTTCATTTTTGGTGGGTTTTTTTTTTGAAAATAGATCTTGATGTTAACAAAACTGCTTCTTTTACTCTTCTCCCAGTATCTCCAAACTGCCCGCCTGGTGCCTTGCTGTCCTCACTTCAGTGTCTACAGCTCCTCTGTGACCAGTAAGGGCCAGGTCTCCTGTTTGCCTGTAACACCCATGGGCTGAGGCTGCTGAGCATTTCAGGCCCTAGGAAGGGAGGACCAGGCAATTAATTTCCACTGAGGCAGAAGTAAACACTGAGGGAAGAGATGCAGAGGTGAAAGGAACTTGCTGGAGTTTTTGGATTATCTTCAAGCAGTATTTTGCTTTTAGCAAATCTAGATATTTAATATTCATATTGCACATTTTACAGCTTTGAGAGAGACATTTATGCATTTAATAGCTTTAGTTAACAGTTATTTCAGGCTCCTGCTGTTTTAGCTTACATCATTTTGCTTTAAAGTAATTATAAGAGCTAACAGCTCTTTCATCTGATGATCTTCAGGCCAGCAGTAAGTGCAGAGACAGTTACAGCAGAATGTCTGAGCTAAAGGGCTCACACCCCTGGGAGCTGTTGTAGGAGAAACCAGAAGCCCTTCAGCTCAGCATCAGGGTAGGGGGTTCCAGCATGGATGAGGATCCCAGTATTGCGCCAGGGATTGATGGCAAGCTGAGCAACTACGAATTCTGTGTTTTCTTCTGTCTTTTGATCAGCATCAGTCATGCTGTTCAGCTGGATTCTGCCTGGCAGGGCTGCGCCTGGTAGGCGCTGTCACGGTGTAAACACCAGTACAATTTAGTTCAGGATCTCTGCTTTAGGGCAGTCGTGGTTAAATGATACGAACACCTGTCCACCTGTCTGTTCCTATCTCTTAGCTTGCATCACACTTGACTGAAAAAGGTCATCCAGCTTCAGAGACACGTAAACACGTCTCTGCAGCCGAGTGCAGATCATTACAAGTGACAGAGTCCTTGGAGGGGCTGCTGGCAGCACTGGGGCTCCTTGTCCTTTGTGAGTCATGCACCAATGTGTCTAAATACTGCCAGACCACGCTGGCTGCCAACCAGCCATGCAGGAACCCATGCTTTGTCGCTCCCCTGCTCAGAGAACTCCTTGCCTCCCTGGCAGCGGACCGATTTTCTTTTTGTCTGCTTCATCCAGATGCTTGACTCCTAAATAATGTAGCAGTAGTACTACTAAAGAGCCATTAAAAGGAAGAAGAAACTTCTGGGGAAAGCCTCATTAGTAGCAAGTGCACACACAGAGATATTGGACAGAGGGAAGCCGTAGTTTTGCTGTCGGAATGTGTTAGGAGCACACCTGGGTGTATTCTGTTAGGTGGTATTACTGTAACAAGGTAGAGGTCATCCAGATAAGCCTGAGAAGATGATATCTGTGCTTCATGTGATGCTTTCTGTAAACATATTTTGTGTGCTGTGTCATCTCCAGATCACTTCTTGGTAGGGAATTTGCTTCAGTCAGTGTGCAAACATGCTGCTCTATATTTATCAGTAATTGCCTCGAGAGTGACAAGTGTAGCAGTCAAGGTAGATCAGTTAACCAGATAAAGCAGAGGTAAATGGAGTCAAAATAAGATCATTCTTTTTCTTCACAGAAATTTCTGTGGTGGTTAAAAATTCAAACAAGTGCGGTGTGCATGATGTGCACTGTTATGGTGTCCATAGGGAGAGCAGACCAGCCATGTCTCTCCGTGCAGCTTAAATCTGTCTCTCCCACTGTGGTCACCAAAAGTGTATCTCTGGGTCGAGGCTTTTATCTTGAGGACAGGAGAAAGGCACATGCATTAGTAATGCAGCCATTCACTGCCTGGCCAATCTGTGCTAGTTCCGTGGCAGGCTTTTCTTTTTTGTCAAGTTTTTAATTTCTCTATTTCCAGCATGGCTGATCAGCCATGGCCACTGTCCAGAGAGACCTGCAAGTGATCCTGACCATAAACACTGTTGATTTTACAGCCCAGTGTGGAGGAACAGCAGAGGAGATGGAAGGAGTCCTCCTGAGCCCGGGGTTTCCAGGAAACTATCCCAGCAACCTGGACTGCACGTGGAGGATATTGCTGCCGGTGGGATTTGGTGAGTTGGTTTTGGTGTGAGCTGGCTACGTGCAGTTTGGCAAGAGAGAAGCTGTGTGTTTGCCTTCGTAATTCCTTTGCTGTCAGGCTAAGGGAAGAGAGCACACAGGAACTCAAGCAGCCTGAAACCACAGCATTTGTAGCCTGATCTGGGCTGAAACTAGCAGGACAGTCGCCCTTTTCCTCCAGTGCAGTAAATGTGTTTTTTTTTCTAATTGTCCAGGCTGTACTGGGCAGTGCTGACGTGCCAAGACTGGTGCATAACTTTGAAGGCAAACTGTTTATTCTTCCTCCCTAGGTGCTCACATTCAATTCCTAAACTTCTCCACTGAGCCAAACCATGACTTCGTCGAGGTGCGCAATGGGCCGTACGACACCAGCAACGTCATCGGGCGCTTCAGCGGCACCGAAATCCCAGGCTCCCTCCTGTCCACATCTCATGAAACCACTGTGTACTTCCACAGCGACCATTCGCAGAACAAGCCAGGCTTCAAGCTGGAGTACCAAGGTAAGGATGCCACTGAGCAAGCAGCAGTGGGACAATCCTGTCCCCAGGTGCTAATGGGGAGGGTGGGGGAGGGAGGGGGCACGACACGGTTGCTCCTATTCTGTTGTGTTCTTTCCATGAGGACTTAATCCAAATGAGTGGAAAGGTGTTACGTGAAGACCGTGCTTAATCCTCATAACTGGGATCTGTTCATCCTGACTTATGCCTTACGGCAAATAACAAATGTTCCTAGAGTGCTTTGTGACAGTGAGCTGTCTTTGAATTAATTCCAGCCAGATTCACTTAGATCTTGGCTCTGTCGACTGTCATGTGGGAAGAGCTGTGAGTTTGCTCTAAAATTTTGCAGCTGATTTTCAGTCTCAGCTGAAGTCCAGTTAGAGCACTCTCAAATGCATCCCTTCCATCCTCAGCTGCAGCTTGGCTTTGTGCTGAGGCAGGCTGGTGGAGGGGACTGAGCTAATAAGGAAATAGCTAAATAAAGTGGCAGTGGGGCTTGGGGCTGCCTGTGAGACTTCAGCCTGTTGTAGGAGGACCTGAACTTTTGGTCCTGCTTGATCACAGCTCTGCCTTTAACAGAGCTGGACTTTGGACTTCTTTGTCCACCTGATGTTGGTGTATGGGAATGTGGGCAAAGGAAACCAGGGGCAAATCACGTGCTTCATACTTAAGATAATTAGGATGGGCTTTGCTGTGCAGCAGCTGGGAGCCAAGAGATCCAAGTACTGCCAAGTACTGGGAGGGAGATCTGAGGAGTGGGAAAGATGGAGAGTGTGTCTCCAGCCGTGTGCTGTAGCCAAGGACTGACAAAGGGCTGCCTCCCCAGAAATAGCAATAAAAGCCACTACTCATACTTAATTGAAAACATTAATTTTGTCTTGGCTGTCCTGTTCATGCACCATATAATTCATGCACTACTGCACAATTTAGGAAGGAATGTGTTCTGTGAGGCATCTTGGGTAATCTCATGGAAATTGCTATGCAAATGAGCTCTAGCAAGGCTGGCCAATAATTTATAATGCCAGGTGGAACATGCTAACCAATAGACTTACATTCATCATCAGGATTGTCCACGTTTTGCTGAAAAACAAGGCCAATTTCCTAATTAGAGGTGAAGTGTGGGGTGACCATGTGAATGCAGGCTCTGAGAAACCAGAGGAGCAGAGTGGGTCCCAGGGCTCACATCTGAGGTTACTTCAAGGCTGCCCAGGATTGTCCCTCGTCCTCCATGCTGATGTGTGCATGGTTCATTAAAGTTTTATCTCTTTCAATTAAGTCGTTGCGTGAGGGGGAAGTAGCTAAGCAGCGTGGTGAGTGTACAGTTCCTGCTTTTATGAGAAAATTAGAAGTGGGAAACATTCCTCCATTTATTGATTTATTTCTATTTCAGCATATGAGCTGCAGGAATGCCCTGACCCTGAGCCTTTTGCCAACGGTGTTGTACGGGGAGCTGGTTACAACGTTGGCCAGTCCATCTCTTTTGAGTGCCTGCCTGGGTACCAGCTGATCGGTCACCCCGTCCTGACATGTCAGCATGGAACCAACAGGAACTGGGATCACCCATTGCCCAGGTGTGAAGGTATGGCTTTGGGATCACCCTAAGAGCACCCGGCCTGGCATGCTGGGGAAAGAAAAGACCTCAGCTCTCAGTTCTGGTCACCTTTTCAGTGATTGTTCTGTGATTGGGCTGAAAGTTTCTCTGGAAACAAAAGCATTGCTGGAGGCGGGCTGGGATTGAGCACTTTGCATAAAGCCTCAGCCCCTGAGGTGATGAAGCATGTTCTCAGTAAGATGATGTTCAACGTGTTTCAGCCAAGTGAGGGCGAACAGTTTTGAACAGTTCAAAACCAAGGTGCATCTTTTGAGGCGGAGTGTTTGAGTCTCCTGTTACGGGTGAGGGCTGTCTCCTGCTGGCAGTCTCACTGCTGATGTGAGGGGGAGCTGGTCTTTCACAGTGAGGCAGTCCAGGGTTGTTGCAGGAGTTTCTTTTGTCTGCTTTATTTCTTCAACTATGTTCCACTTCCATCGGTTTAGCATTTTTGATCAGCTGATCCACAGAACTTGCCTTCCTCCTGCAGAGCCTTGAGTGCCCTAATTCTCTAGCTGATGCAATTTCTTTATGCAAGAGGTCGGCACTGACTTTCCTGATATTCAGATAAACACTGAATCAGGAAACAAGTTCCCAAAGCTCGCTAAAGAACTCAGGGCCAAACCAAAAATCAAGGATTTCACACAGAAATGCAGACATTTCTTTGGGGAGCACAGAAACTGTATGCTGTTGCTGTTTTGCCCTTAGCAGTCTCTGAAAAAGACTCTGGCAGCTCTGGGGACACTCGGTGTGAGAAGATTGGGTCCCTGTCCGGTCTCTTTAGCATGGCAATGGTGACATCTCAAAAACGATCCAACAGTTCTTCATTAATCTTGCACACGTGTGCCAGGTGGACCCTGCATTCTGAAGGAGCAGATCTGTGTTCCAGGCTTCAAAGCTCCGTCTTCTCATTTCAGATTCCAGCGGGGCTCTTTCAGTCTTTTATCCTTTGGACTGGTAGGCTGAGTTTTGTGAGGTTTCCTTTAGAAAGGTTTCACACGAACCCTTAAGAAATTCAAGGCTGCTCATTGAAGATTTCCACTGCACTTGCCAGTGCACTGACCTTTATCCCAGCCTCCCTACTGCAATTGGTCTTCACTGGGGAAAGAGAGGGAGGGCTGATGCTTTCCTTCTTTTAAGTCCTAAGTCCTTGAACTCTAAGAACAAAAAGCATAAAGAACAGATCCTAGCTGTGCTCCCTGTGACTCCAGCAATGCAGAGGTGTGCATTGAGTTGAAAACTGTTTGGCTGCTGTGTGCTGCTGGGAGGGCTGGTGAGTAATGGTAGCAGGATGATGCCCTTTCCTTCAGGCATCAGCTCTGCCAGCTGCAGCCATCCAGACCTTAGATCTTTACTCTGTTTTTAAGTAGCTTTCCTGTTCTGCAGCACTTGTGGTAGGACAAAGAGGTGAGAGGATAGGTGTATTTTGGTCCATTTGCTTTTTTCCCTGTGCAAGCACATCTGCTGGGCTGTTAGTGCTGTTAAAGTCAATGCAGAGTGTTCCATTTCTGGCTGTTTCCTTAAATGCAGCTGAGCTGGATGGTCCATTTTTGCATACCAGCAAGCAGCAATGACGCACTGCCTTAGGCTAACCACCTCACCTTCCCCACACAGGTCACAGCTGAAAGCCCATTTAATTAAAAGAGAAGTTGTAGTCCAAACTAAAGGCACAGGGGCTGAGTTTTCCAACAGCACTCCTAGAAGTTTTTCTGCTGATCAGCAGGCTGCCTATTTTGCAGGGCAGAAAGGATCTTGGCCCCTAAGGTTCCTTGGGTGTTTGTTTAGAAAAGTAAATGTACAGGTTTATGTAATTACGCAAGGTTTTCTCAGCTTGACAAACCACAAGAGAAAGCAGAGCAGAGCCAGGCAGTAAATATTTGGAGCCTGACTTTAACTTCACATTTGGCACATCAGATCATATCCAGACTGGTACACATCTGTGGGGCTACTCCCCTATGAAGAGGAGAGTGTGGTGCCATGTTTTAGTATAGCACTGAGCCTGACTTAATGAACTGTGCTGGGAGGAAGAATGTGTTAACCTAAGCCAAGGACTGGGTTAACACAACTGTGTGGCTTCTAAAAGGGAGCTGGCTCAGGCAGGGGACTATCTGCATTTACCCTGTGAGAGAGCCAGAAGCTGATTTTTGTGCATGGGGCTCTTGGATTTAGGGACTTGCTGTGGCCCTCCTGCACTTCAGCAGGATGTCATCTTTCTGTCTCTCTTCTTCACTGCCCTGGCTCTTTCTAATTATGTCTCTGTAGCTTGCAGGTTCATTTAGACCTGAAAGATACCTGGTGCAATAGAACTGTCGTCTTGATTAATGAAGTGGATGCTGCTGTTGTACAAATAAATCATCATTTCCCCCCTGCTCAGATGCGATCTGTGGAAAGCCAGCTGCTCGATGGTTCTGGTCCAAGCCAAGCTGTATGAGCAAGTGCATAGATTTGCCCACTGGTGTGATCTGGTCAGGAGCTGTGTTTTCTATGCATGGGTGCAGACAGCTGGTGGACCCCAAGGGCTCTTACTTGGCTGTAAGGAGTTGATTTGTGCACCTGGCCATCACATCTGTACAAAACAGTCTGACAGTCTCCTTTCAGCTCCAGAGCACTAAACAAATTTGTTGTAATGGAATTGAGTTGAAGAGGTTAGGGGTAGTTGTGACAGGCATAAACTATTCATGGGGAGGTAGGCTAAGGTTTTGGGGCTGGATCCACCTGTGTGCAGAATTGCTTTTATTCAAAAAAAAAAGAAAACAAAAATGGGAAAGAGAAGATATTAGAAAGTCGTTGTTTTGGGGGATATTTCTTCACTAGGTCTGTATTTGTTTGGTTACCTGCAGTGCCTTGTGGGGGCAACGTCACCACCCAAAATGGGACAGTTTACTCTCCTGGCTTTCCCAACCAGTACCCCAATTCCCAGGACTGCACGTGGCTCCTTACAGTGCCTGTGGGCTACGGGATCCATCTCAACTTCACTCTGCTGCAAACAGAGCCCTACAACGATTTCATCACCATTTGGTGAGTACAGCAAAGGTGTGAGGACTGACCAGAGCTGCTGCTTCGGCTCCGTTTGGCAAGATGCTCTTGCAAAGACAGATTGCTCCCATTGCTGCAGTGTGTGGGGAGTGCTGTATTTAAGAGCAGGAGGAAGCATCCTCTGGGGACAGTGGGATTTTGGACAGCGCTTTCAGGACTTAGTAGGTCTTTAGTTCCATTAATTGCTGTGATCATCAGCTGTTAAAATGGGGCACATCAAACCTGCATGGTGCTGGGGGGAGTTCTGTGTGTGTGTGTGCTGTAGAAGGGTGGTTGTTGCCTAGGATTAAAGGTGTGTAATAGTGCCTTTTTCTTGTATTCTCACCTACAATTCTAGGGATGGTCCTCAACAAACTGCCCCGCAGCTTGGAGTATTCACTGGCAACTCTGCTAAGAAGTCAGCCCAAAGCTCTTCCAATCAGGTCCTGGTGAAATTCCACAGTGATGCTGCAAACGGAGGGATTTTTGCCATTTACTTCTATGGTCTGTATTGCTTCCTGCGTGATGCATGCACTGTACCTGCCCTTGGGATGCAGAGGGGCGTGGGTCAGCTGTGGGGAGGTCTAGTTGTAGGGGAGATGATACGTGGAAGAAATGGGCTTTTACCTGAAATCTTCTGCAGCGGGGTGAAGTTCTCACAAGTTTGAGATTGAAGGTCTCTTGTGCAGTCAGGTGCTGGCAGGTGGTCACGCCGCCTGGGCAGATGCAGAAATCCATCTGTAACATTGTGATAACTCAAGCACAGCATAGAGCCCACGCAGTAACAGCCATGTCAATCCTGCGCCTCTCTCAAGGTGATGCTGTAAATACTGTCCTCTCCGTGGCAGATCCCATTATGGATAGCTCCACTCTGTTTACTTACAGCTCTCCCTCTCTGCAATTTTAGCTGGATACGGTATTGTCTTTCCAATGCCATGCTAAACCAATTGGGTCATCTTGCTGTCCTGTTTTAAATGACAGCTGTGTTCTGACTGAGAGGTGACTTCGTTTCCATGGGGAGGAAAATGATTCTTGTAAATCCCTGAATTAGTTGGGGATTCTTTGGTGTGAGTGCAGCTCGCACCAGAGAGATGTGTCGGGTATTACATCAAAATGAGAACATTTGCTTTCCGCCTCTAAAAGAGGACCCAGTTTTAAATTGGATTAGCTAACAAGTTGCTACGGCAGTACTGGGGAAGGTACAAATGGAGACCTCCCCTTGCTTTGGTAATTTGCTTGCAGCAACTTCAGCACAGTCTAACATGAGTTACACAATGAATCTGTGCAGAATGTTTCAGCTTACGCTCGGTTCCAAAAGGCAAGAATTATACAGATAGGCTGAATTTAAAGAATGCTTGCCAGGCTTCGGAGGGAATTGGTTTACTGCTGCAGAACACTGCAAGATTTATATTACCAGACCATGGTGCGTGTGTAGGAGTTATGCAGAAAAACAGGAGTTAGGCAGTTTGGTGCAGAAATGAGCAGTATGTGAACGCTGCCGCAGCTGAGCGAATGCTTCCTTTTGTAAAATGAGTTAGTTACTGTCTTTGCTGTGCTTCGAGCCCATCAGCATGTGTTGCTGTTCTCCATTCTTGATAGCCCTTCATACTGAGGTTTCTTTAGCTCTGGTTTCTCTGAGGTCTGAAGCCACCCTGGGCTGTCCAGGGAGGTCTGGAGTGGTGCTGGAAGGAGCTGTGTCAGCCAGCAGCCATTTGGAGCCCATTTCCCAGATGGGCACTCTTGGTCTTTTATTAAAGCACAGCTCACTGGTTTATTGGTCCCTTTATACATGGGGCTTTAGTGTAAAGCCTAACCCGAGAGATTCACTGATTGAGGTGGTTGCCTGCAGGGTGAGATTCCTCTCATTCTGCATGTGGAGCCTCGTAGCGCTGGGGAGATGGAGGAAAGATAGAAGTGTTCATTCTGGGATTGCACAGCACAGTCACTTGCAGTGCTGGCATTGCTCTTTGGGGTGTAACTGCAGGAAATGGAATTTCCTCGGGATCTGTAGCAATGTGTATTTTCATTTCTTCAGCTTCACGTTGGCAGATCTGGGACATAGACACCCTCCTTCAGCTTTAAATTGTCTTTTCCCGTGCAGTGCAGATCAGCAGCACCCTTGTCAGAGAACCATTGCTCTTTCAAATGCCTGCGAAGAAACATTTCCTCAGGGTGGAGGAGAGGAAACAAAAGAATGATTTAGAGAGCTGGAAGATTGAATAGCAGCCCTTGAAAAATGATGATGTGGCACCTATTATTAAATGGGTTAGCTCAGGTGCCAGCACGAACTGAAGTGTGAGTGTGACGGGGGGGGTTTATGGCACCGTAACTCAGAGGGTCCCACTGTGGTTTCAAGGACAGGACTCTGTTTTGTCCTGGTGAGAACAAATGGATGTGCTGTTGAAAGGAGCTTTGCTAGTGCTGTATCACCCATATGCTGAAGCCTTCTTAATCGCACCTCTTTATTGAAATATGGCCCATTAAGGAGAGGAGATTAATGCTGTAAATGTGGGTTATCTTTCCACTTCAATAGATGCTGTCAAGTGCTTTTTAAATCGCATTTAATTTAAATTTTTGTTGCGGATTCCCCCTTCCCCCGCTGTCAAACAGCTGTTTGAAAGATTGCAAACAAGTGTGTCCCTCCGGCTCGGGGCTGTGTAGCAGAAGGGCTCTCCCCCACTGCCCCATCCTCTGCCTCTCCCCTCCTGCACACACAGGGAGGTGATGATGACGATGCTGATGGTGCCACTCAGTCCCAAGGATCAGTGAGCTGTAGCCGAGCCCCATTCTTGGATACAGTGCAGTCATGGAATACAGAGCGCTCCGTGCCTGCAATGCTGACCTTCCAGCATTATTGTTCTGCACCACCTTAGGGGGTAGGGAAATTGGGGTGAGAGGATGGGAAATCTGCTTCTTTACATGTGTATTTAAGCATTATCATAAGCCTCATTAAGGTTGCTGCCAGCTTTGCTGTGGTGTGAAGAGTTCGACATCGTGGAGTTGGTAAGAATTAATATTCAGTGGCAGCTTGAGCTCCGGTATCTTAAATTAAAAGGCTGATATAAATTTCAGAGGAAGTTATGCTTGTCCAGGGTCAGGTGCAGGGGGAGCAAAGATGCACAGAAGTGCTGAGCAAATAGCAGAAAATGTCTTTCATTAATATTCATTTAGTTCCCAGTACCATTTTTTTTTTTCAATTTAGCCATGCTCGCAGCTCCTGTGTGTTTATTTTCATAAGCAGAGCAGTTCTCAAACCTCATGCACCCCTCTCCTTGTAAGCAGTACATTTCTTTTGTTCTGTGTTAGCTCATCTTTAATTTTTGATAGAAAATGTGCTCTTTGCAGTGTATTTGGTCAGGTGCATGAGTCACAGGAAATCTTCTATTCCTCCTTGACTGGAGTTTTTCCCATGTAGCCCCCTAACTGCACAAAGTCTGCATGGCTCTGCCTGGTGTGAGCTGTGAGCCTCGCAGCCTTGCTGAGCTACGTACAGAGTTTGCAGCTGACAACATTTGCACTCCTGGAGTTACCTGCAGAAGAAATTAATGAATAATTCCGGGTTAAAAACAAGTCATTGAGGTTTTTGATCTCTGCTCAGGGTCAAGATGAGATTCTCTGAATAATTATTGTAATTCACTTGGTGCTGGAGCAGTCTGAGACTTCTCCTCTTCTCTGACTGACCTAACCCCAGTGAGGGTCACCGGGGTCTTCTCATGTTATCCTGAAGGAAAGTAACATTGCCTTATTTGCCTTGGGCAACACCCAGCAGTTACCATTCAGTGCTCATCCAAACAGCCCAATGGAGGCCAGGCACCTCTGGATCCACAATCTGATGAAAATTTGTTTCCTATTAGATGCAAAAAAAAGGCTGTTTTGGGATGCAGGTAACTGGAGCCATCTGTGTAGTGTTTGGAGAGGAAAGGGCTGGTTGCATTTCTGCCAATTCCTTCTGCTGGTCAAGGGAGGATTTGCTCCAATGTCTGTTGTGCTTAGCACTGAGACAGCCATAGCTGCTTTCATCCCCAGCTTAATGTTTGCTGCTCTTCCTTCGCTGTCTTTTCAGCCTACCAGCTCTTCAGGTGTCAGCCTCCAACCATGGTTCCCAACGCAGAAATCATCACTGAGAACGAGGAGTTTAACATAGGTAGGCTCACGGTCCCTGGGCCCTCCTTCCCTTGCTGTCCTCAGCTGCTGACAGTGTCCACAGGAGGACACAGTGTGTTGTCCATCCCAAATCCCGGGCTCCAGGGCACCCCTTCGCACGTGTAGCTGTGTGACACTGCCTGATGTGTCTCAACAGCCACCATAAACAAGCTCCCGACACTTCATAGAATCATGGAATTGCTCAGGTTGGAGAAGACCTTCAAGATCAAATCAAATTCAACCTCAACCTAACCATACTACCCTTACTGTAACAACCCACCATTAAAATCATGTTCCTGGCCCTCTTCTCAGGGCACAGTTTATCCTTCTCCTCGGTCAGGATGTTTTCTGTTTCTTCCTGCAGGTGACATTGTGAGGTACAGATGCCTTCCTGGCTTTACACTGATTGGAAACGAAATCCTGACCTGCAAACTGGGCACTCACCTGCAGTTTGAAGGCCCTCCACCCACCTGTGAAGGTACAGCCTGGGGTCCCCGTGGGGCACCCAAAGCTTTCCTGCCCAGGGACGGCTGCCATGGGCACAGGGCTTGCTAAGGGACGTAGCAAGCAAGGCAGCAGCTGGAAGATGTTTCCTTGCAAATGCTGCAGCAGAGGGGTCAATTTTCTGACTTCTGGGGTCCTGATGCTCCCCTGCCTGCCTCGCAGCACTGGAGATGCACCTCCATTGGGCTCAGCCAGCAGCAGCTTAGTAATGATGAAGGATGTGCTGGGTGACTCACTGCAGCAGCTCCCTGATAAATGATAGGGAACTTCCTCTGCTTCCTGCTGGGGATCTGTGGGCTCTCAGCACCATATGGAAGGGCTCTGCTTCTTTTTGGTGCTGCCAAATTACCCCCCACAGCCTGAAGGCAGGAAGGCACTTTGAGCTCGGACTTGCTGAAGTGGGACTGACTGAAGCCGTGCTGATGGAGCTTTGCCACGCTTTGTGTCTGGCTGCCTCCGTGAAGTCATTAAAGCAGTCACCCAAACGTCCTTACCCGGGGTGGGGGGAGGAATTGTGCCTGACAGTTTGCCAGTGAGACGTGAACAGCCAAAGCGGGGCAGAGCAGGCAGCAGCTCAGCGCTCCTCCTGCGAGGAACAGCCTCAGTTAGTGCTGCAGAATGTCTGACGTGGGAGAGAAACGAGTGCCCCAAGCACACTGCATTGTGCACCTTGCTGCTGCTCAGGAGGGATCCCAGGGATGTTTCCGTGCTACCATGTTACCTTATTTATCCTCTGGGTTCCTGCTGGTACTTCTGTTTGCTCCAACTGTGATTATTTCATCTCCTTCATTCCCTCCTATCTGAACATTTTTACCATATAATGGGATATTTTTCTGTAGCTTTATTCTCTCTGAAATAGCGTGACTGAAGGAGAGAAAGGGAGGTCATTCAATTATTTGCTGATGGTTGTTAGCCTGGGGGTAAAGGGACTCCTTAAATTACATCTGGCCACCAATTTACAGAGGTCAAAAAATCACTGATGGGATTAAGGATTTGGAAAGAATACAGTGTTCTTTCTGGATAGTTCTGGCTGTTTTCTATTAATACAAGTGCAATGTTTGCACTGGGTTTTAGAGACAATTATGGATAGAGTAAGATCCCTTCCTTTTTATGCTTTCTGCTCACTTTGTGTGGTAGCCTCCTCTCCTGGGGTGTAGTTGCCGGCCTTTTCATTTAGGGCTTTCAGCTGCGTTGATATGTCCAGAATTCCTTTGAGTGGGGGTTCCAGTGGTGAGAGAAATGAATTGGAGCTCTTATGTCCCAGCTGACATCTCAATGAGAGCCCTGGGATAAGTCCATTGTTCCCCACCTTATTCCACCCCAAGTTTCCAAGGGGCTTCCAAGAGAACATTCTGCAATTTGAGAACAGTTGTTTGGTTGCAGTGCCATTCATTTTGAAAAGCACGTGAAATGGTGCAAATTTTTTTGTATTCTTGCTTTTTGCCCCTTCCTTTAAATTTGGTGTTCATTTTCTGTGGTCTCTCCTTCTCGTTCCCTGCAGTGCCCTGCCCCATGAATGCGGTGATGACGGACTCCACCGGTGTGATCCTCAGCCAGAGCTTCCTGGGAAGTTACCCTCACTTCCAGACCTGTTCTTGGGTGGTCAAGGTGGAGCCTGGCTACAACATCTCCCTTACCATCGAGTACTTCCTCAGCGAGAAGCAGTATGATGAGTTTGAGATCTTTGATGGTAAGAGATTCACCAGCTGGACTTGCATGGCATCTGAAGGGAGAGGGAAGAGGCAGCAGAGCTGTTAGCTGTGAATTCCATCCTTGAAGCTTGTGCAGACCAGGCGTTGTAGGTCTGGACGAACTGCCAAGGAGTGTATCAGTATTCCTAAAGACAAAGCTGTGCAGCCAAATGCAGAATACAGGTGCTCTGCTGAAGCCCTTGTGTTCGCCTGGAGCAGAAGCCAGGTCTTGCTGCAGTCACCAGGGCTTTCTTTGCTGTTGGTTTTCTAGGAGCCAGGTGTATTCATTGGAGCTCATGCTCGCAAAACAAGCACTGAGCATGAGCTCACAGTGAAATGGAAGCTCACACAGTGCTGTCCCAAAGCACACCTGTTTCTTCTTGCAGAAAGGCACTCTGGCACACAGAGCCCATGAGCGACGCTTTCTGTGTGCCAGCCCTGGCTGTTACACATTCCTCCTTCCTTCCAGGTCCCTCTGGCCACAGCCCACTGCTCTTGTCACTGAGTGGGAACTACTCTGCCCCTCTGACTGTTACCAGCAGCGGGAACAAAGTCTATCTCCGTTGGTCCTCTGATCATGCCTACAACAGGAAGGGCTTCAAAATCCGTTACTCTGGTGAGTGCCTGGCAGGGGCTGCGTGGCTCTGCCAACAGCCTGGTCATCCCTTCAGCTACAGATCTCCAGAATTGCTGCGAGGGGCAGAGGCCATCTGTGACCATAGAAGATGCCAAGGCTTGGGGGAGGGCACACGAAGCCTTGTTCTGAGGCTGGTAAGACTTGGGAAAGCAGCTCCACCTCCAGCAAAACCCAACAGCTCTGGCTGGGCTTCCTACTCTTAGCAGTCAGAACCAGAACATATAACCACAGACAGCTTGGTTTTGGATGGATGAAACCCACCCCATGCAGTTCAGTCAGGATTCCTGTGTTACAAAATTCTGATGTCTCTGTAAAGATGAGACCATTTTGAGATGTTTGAAAAGTAACATCACGAAACATAACTTGTGCTAAGAGCTTCCTGGTGCGTGGTGACACTTCGGTGTCACTTACTGAGTTACAGACTTGTAGAAAATGGTATAAAAAGCCTCGTGCCCTGCTCAGGCATTGTGCACTTTTCATAAAGGAGCAGAACCAGGGATTCCTGGTTGCTCATTCAGCACAAAACTGCTGCTGCGTGTTGAGTGCTTGCTGAGAATTCCTTAAAGTGAATTACTATTTTTTGGAACTTAGCAAATCTTAATTAATGGAAGTTATAAAACTGGGTTGAGAACTTGCCAGCGTGTCATAAATAAGTTATGACTTTACTCAGTAAATGAATTAAGTAATATTTAATTATCAGAAATTACTTTTTATTTCTAGAGCTGAGTGAAACACAGATAGTAGCTCTGTGCTCTTTCCCCCCTTTGCCTTTGTATTTATCTATCCCTGGTTCTGCATCTTGTACAGCCTCAGGTTATGATAAGCAGCCGAAGCCAGGACAGCCACGTGATTCCCGAGAACAGGAAAGGGATTTGTGGTGCTGCAGCCCATGCACTGATTTATGTACCTCCCTTTGCCCTTCTTGCAGCTCCTTACTGCAGCCTCCCTCAGCCTCCGGCTCACGGTCTGATCCTCAGCCAGACGGGGCTGCAGCCCGGCTCCACGGTTCGCTTTGGCTGTGACAGCGGCTACCGGCTGGTGGGACACAGCACTGCCACCTGCAGCCAGCACCCACAGGGCTACTTCCACTGGAACAAAGCGACCCCGCTGTGCCAAGGTGAGAGCGAGAGGCTGCATCCTTACAGGGACCTGGCAGTCCTGGGAAGGACCGAGTAAAATGGGTAAAAATGAAAGGCTGTTGTAGTTCCCCTGGTTCCCCGCCGAGGCTTTGAGCTGCGTGGAGGCAGTGAGAGGTGATCCTCTTATATCCGAGTCCTTGGGAACGGATGAGCAAGGAAGGAAGGGAGTTAGCTGCTGAGGAGCAGAGGGTCGTTGTCTGCTCTGGGGCAGGTGAGAGAAAGTCCATCTGTGCGGAAGCTTCTGCTGTAGCAGTGTTTGAATTCTCAGTAAAGGCACAGCCAAGCTTCAGTTAAGGACAGGAGGAGCTGTTGCCTGGAAGAATCTGGAAAGGAGGGAAGTAGTGTTGAGCCCTGCTGGGATTTGGTGCTTGGGATTTCCTTTAGTATTTCTGGAAATCCACTCTCAGCTCTGTGTGTCCATGGGGGATGAGAGTTCCTGGGATTCAGATGGTGCCCAGTTTCTGTTGGCTTCATATGAGATTCAGGCATGCCGTTGTTCTTTCCACATCACCTCCTAATTAGCCATAATCGTTATGACATATCATACTTAACACATGGCTCCTTCCAGGCGTGGGAGAGAGGGCAGGACAGGGCAGAGTGCCTGGAGGTTTGCATGTGCACTGTTTCCTCTCTTCATGCACACTTTCTGATGGCACCTTCTTCAGAATCCACCGATCATCCCTGTGTTGATAAGGTGACTGTCTTTATTCAGATGAAACCTTTCAGTGTCTTTGAACATTCATCCAAATTCCAAGGGATCTGAACACAGGGGATTAATATTGCATTGAATTCCCTGGAAACTAGCCAGAGAACAGAGACAGCATAGGCAAAGTCCCATTGCACTGTGTGCATCATCACCCAGCCTGAGCCTTAAGGAAAAGCAGGATTATTTAGTGTGGGGGGTACCAAAGAGCCTTGAAAATTCCCTTCTGCTTAGGGATATGGTTTCGTGGGCATGATGCTGATGGGTCAGTGGTTGGATTTGATGATCTTAGTGGTCTTTTCCAACCTTTCTGATTCTATGAATCGCTCAGTCCCTTCTGGAAGCACACAGCTTGTGTGCAGTCCTGCCTCATAAGGGATGCTCTGCAACAGGAGTGCTTAATGGAGCCCTCTCAAGGCTATATTTGTGTAAAGGTGATTGGAAAACAGTGAACCAATCCTCTGTCACCAAAGCACGGTGCTGTTGGTGGGGGAGAGCTGGGGAAGTGGGCACAGGCTCTGGTGATGATTTAACTGCAGCAGTAGCTGGGGCTGCTGAGCAGCACCACGAGCCAGGCATGCACAGGGCTGTCATGGCAACTGTGCCTGCAAATCTTTAGCCCAGCACAAGGGATCTCTCTGATGCACCGGGTCTTTTTGTAAGGAAAATCACATAATGAAGAACAGTACTAATACTGCTGAGCACTCACTGTCCTGGTGTGCTGGAATGCCACCTGAGCCTCGTTCAGTTCCAAAGCCTGTATTTACCTCTGGGAGGTGCGTGGGGGTGGATTTCAGACATAGAGACAGAAGGGGATGGACAGAGAGAGGATGTGAGATGTTGAGAGCACATTGCACAGAGGGGTGGGAGCAGAACGTTCCTCACAGCTCACGCAGGTTCTTTCCATAACCCCGTTGGGAAAGTCACCTCCTTTCTCTGTTCACCCATGTTCCCATCAGGGATCCTAACAGCAGCCCATGGGTACCGAATGCCCTGAGCTGGGAGTTGGGTGAGCAGCAGCAAACAGAGCCATAGGAGAATTCATGGCAGTGCAGCTCCCCCTGGCTCCCAGCAGCTGAGAGTGGGGTTGGCACAGCTCTCCATGCTCAGGTCAGCTGCAAAAAATCCAGCACTTCTTTTTTTGCGTTGCTCCCAAAGCCAACTGGCAACCTTTTGTTTTGGGCTCTGCTCAATTTCTCATCCTTTCTGGTGGCCAGAACAAAATGGCAGAGATTTGGGAACTCGATCTACAGCACAGCATAAATTGCTCACACAGTCAGCTGTGTCAGGAGGAGGAGAACCGGGGTCTCCGTAAACACATGGTCTAGTTAACAAACATTTCCCATAGCTTCCTCCTGCCAGCACATAATCCTCTTCCCCTTCCCCATCCCCTCTGAATAATCTTTACTACATGCTCTGTCCTCGCTGACATTTATGGAAGCAGCAGAGAATATTCTGCAGGGAACAATCTTGCGTTGGCACAATGGAGGAGAACACAAGATGATCTAATATGCCTTTTCTGTCTCTGCTGTCTATTTTTAAGCTGCTTTGTTTTTGGAATCCCAGCTGCAGATTTGCTTTCATAGCCTCTGTCCCTTTTCCTAGCACATTTTCTTCCTGCATACTGAGCTTTTGTACCTCTGCACCCCATAAGCGCTCCTTTTTCCCCGGATCTCACTCTCAGTGGGTCTCTCCTGGCCAAATGTTGATTGTGCTTTCCCCTGGAACAGCTTCTGTCTTTAATCTCTGGTTTTTGTAGATTTCAATGCCCAGATTTTAAGCTTCAGAAATGCTCTGTGGAGCAGGATTATTGCCACCCCAGAACCAAAGCTGGGCTGTGTCAGTAACGAGTCACCCACAGCTCCTTCAGCTCAAAGGTGGCAGATTGCAGAGGAGGATGGGGCTGCCATCAGGTGCAGCACAGAGCCCACTTGGTGCAGCAGAGTTTGCAGTCCTAATTAGCTCTTCCCGACCAGTACATCTTCATGTTGCAGCCTGACCATCTGCAGGAGAGAGTTACTTTTTTTGTTATTTCTGATGGCCTAATGAACATTTTGGTTAACTGTCTCCGGCCCAGAAGTTCTGTATTATTGCTAACTAACCACTAGCAGTGCTGCTGCTTTTGGGATCTCTCTCTCCAGCCCCTGGGAGCAGCAGAGAATTGAGCCAGAGAGAGGAGGAGGCTTCTCAGGGGACAATGGCAAGGGAAGGGGCCAGCTTTCTACCATCCTCTTGGATAGGATGCAGCATCAAAAGGCAATAGCAAGAGAACTGCAGGGTGGAAGTGGAAGGGTGGGACTTCCCAGGCCTCCTCTTCTTCTGCCTTAGAATGAAATTGGTATTCAGCGTGGCTGCTTGTCTAGACACCCAGCCTTGTGAGGAGATTCGCTGAGCTCCTTAGCTCGATGAAGTGACATACGTGTGATTATCATTTCAACCAGGGATATGCCTGATCATGCTAATACCAGCCTGCTGAATTACTCACACCTATTAGCAACACCAGCGTCTGCGAGGTGCTGTGTAATTGTGCTCCAGGCTGGGGCTCTGGCCGACTCGTGGAGTAGTGGTGGGATAAAAATGTCCTGGAGCTTGAGTGGTAGAGAGCTCCAGTGGTTGTGCTGATGCTGTACATGAGAATTTTGGTCTCTCCTTTCAGTGTTCAGTGGGGTCCACATCACTTCTCTAAGGTTGATGATTTCCTAGCTCCTGTTTCTTTGCAGGGGGGATAACAGGAAGGTCAGCATAGGCTCAGGAAACATAGGCTCAGCTTCCAGTTCATGCATTAGCTGGATGGGTGCAGCTCAGGTTTGATTTCTTAGTTCTTCTCAATACTGGGAGAGACAGATTTGAATGACAGATTCCCAGTGCTGCTTTTCTCAGCGTTAGGGAAGAGGGCAGCAGGGTTTGCAGCAACTTGTGAAACTCCTGCAGCATAAGCGAGTGTGATTCCAGCCTGTCTGTGTCTGGCTGGTGCTTGCATTGCTGGGACCTGCCTGGCCCCATCCTGCCCAGCTCCTCCCAAGTGCTGCTGTCCTGCACAGCCATTTGGCATTGTGCCTCTTCGTCAGTTTTCCTCCTGAGTTTCCCCCTCCACCTTCTCAGCCATGAGGCTAAATTTATCCCTCCTTCTGGCACTACATAATTATAGAATTTGCTGCCTACTGCAATCCAGAAGTGCTGTTAGAAAAGGGTTTTGGGTTGCGCTGCTGTGGGATGTAAATACAAACCATTATTGCTATCTAATCCTTTATCTCTGTGTGAAAACTTTTGAATACTGTGTTGATGCATTTTGTGTTACAGATATTATAGAGTACGAGCCAGAGTCTCTTCCAGCAGATGCTGGTACTGAGCGCTGGCTTTGCTGTTACCACACCCTCAGAAAAGAGCTGAAAATCTGATCCTCTGTGGAAGCGGGCATTCATTGCAGCTTTGGGGTTCAACAGAGTGCTGGAGCTTTCGTAAAGAGGAGAGGCTGGGATCAGGGTTTCAGCTCACTTCAATATATCTGTGATAAAACTGGGAGCTGCCTGATTGCTCAGCTGGGTTCTGCTCTCCTCCTTCCCAGCTCTCTCCTGTGGAGTTCCCAGAGCCCCAAAGAACGGCGTGGTCTTTGGCAAGGAGTACACAGTGGGGACAAAAGCTGTGTACCACTGCGACCAAGGCTTCCAGCTGGCTCCTGGTGAGCCACCCAGCACCGAGTGCCTGCAGGAAGGGCAGTGGAGCAACGGCAACCAACCCCCCCCCTGCGTGGGTGAGTACCATGAGCATCATCAGCCTGCTCCAGCTCTGCCTCTCAGGTACAACATCTAGTACACAAGGATCCTCAGCCTGTGTAACTTGTGCCTCTGGGGCTTCATTTTCCCACTTGTGAAATAGAGATGTTGATGCTACCCCCCTGCTTAAAAAACCAGCATACTTCCTGAGATATCCCAAAGCACCCTTTAAGCAGCTTTGTCTTGTTTCTTGCCCTGGCTTCTAGCTGTCACCTGTCCCGATATCAGCAGCATTGCTGTGGAGCACGGCCGGTGGCGGCTGACCTATGAGATCCAGTACCACTACAACGCCCAGCTGATGCTCATCTGTGACCCTGGCTACTACTACACAGGGCAGCGGGTCATCAGGTGCCAGGCCAACGGGAAGTGGAGCATCGGCGAGCCCATGCCAACCTGCAAAAGTAAGAACAGAGCTCAGCCGTGCCAGGGGCGGTCAGCTGCATGGGGCGTCTCACAGGGATCACACTTTCTGATGGCCATGGGACAGGGCTGCAGGCTCTGCTGTTAGTGTACAAACACAGCCCTGGGCGCTTCTTGGCAGCACCTGAGAGGCTAGCTGCAGAACTGTGCTGCTAAAGGAGAGTTTGGGAGCAAGGAGAGGTCGGCTGTTGATCTGATTCTCTGTTTAATTTAAACACTTTTGCAAGAACTCAAGCACATTAGCTCATCTGTCGCTGTCAGGTCCCAGCAGCTTAGCTGTCACCAGTGCCAGATGCTCTGAAGTTTGCTTTTAAGAAAGAAAATAAAAAATTCTGATTCAAAACCTAACCTCTTCCAATTTGATGCAAATGCCAAGTTTATGAGGGTAACGGAGTCACCTGTAAATCAAAAGCATTCCTGGCAAACAAGCAGCTCTCAGTCGTTCTGACACGACTTCAGTGCTTTGGATCTCCTCTTTTGTCAAAGGTGGAGTTTTTCTTCTTCTGAGTGCAGATAGAGGCAGCAAGATTTCTCCTTCAGAATGGCAGCTCTCCTTTCCCTCCTGGCTCCCTTTGTTTCTGGAGATGTGACTGCCAGCTTCAGTGACAGATGTAGTTTTACCCCTGCTAGCTCTTCAGCCAGATCCAGGAGCGTGAGCCTGACCCCATTTTATTTCTCCTGTGTTATTGCCACATAAATTCAAATGACAGGAACTTGGCAGTGCACTAAGGTCAGAGGAACCCAGCGTGAGGCTCTGTTTTCTTGCTGAGTGTGAAAGCTCCCAGAGGATTTGCAGATCTTTAAGGCAGGTGAAATAAAGAGCTGAACTTTGTGTCTGGAGCTGCATCTCTGAGGGCTCCCAGCTCAGCTCCAGCTGCACCAGAGGAGGTGGCTCCTAGGCTCCTTCTCACCTGGGTGTCCTCTCTGGGTCAGGTCTGGAGACTGCAGCCCTATCCTGGAAGTCACTGCCAGAAGCACAGAGGTCTCCAAGCTCTGGTTTGAAATCCCACATGAATCTTATGCCATTTTGTGGGTTTTTTGAAAGTCACTGCTTCCCAGCTGCATCTGGCGCTGGCTTAATAATGGAAACATCTCTGGATGAAGAACTTCCTTTGTGAAAAACTTGTCTGGTTTCTTCCCAGCCAGTCTTATCTTTCCTGCTCTACTCATGTCTTGAAGCATGAACATTAGCAGTGCTCATGTGTCAGCTCACACAACAGGACCAAACCGTTGTTGTTCTGCATGTAGCTGTTTAATGCTCATTTCTGCCTTCAGTAATGACTTGTGATGATCAGAGCCTCATTTCTGTTAAAACAAATGAACAAAATTAAATATATATGTATATATATATTTACTGTGCTCTGGGATCCTTTTCAGTTATCTCCTGCGGAGACCTGCCCACGCCTCCCAATGGGAACAAGATCGGCACGCTGACCAGCTATGGGGCCACTGCCATCTTCTCCTGCAACACTGGCTACACCCTGGTGGGCTCCCGTGTGCGCGAGTGCATGGCCAACGGGCTGTGGAGCGGGGCTGACGTGAGGTGTCTGGGTAGGTGGTGATGCTGACGGAGCCCTGATTGCGTGTCAGGAGGGAGAAGGGGTTTAAATGCTGATTCGAGAAAGAACCCGAGCGAGGACTCAGTGCTCCCGAAGCGTTGGGGTTGTCAGAAGATGTAAGAAGGCAGCGGGCTTTGATTCCATACTGCTTAGCAGATGTGAGACGTTTTGAGATCGGAGAGGAGAGCTTTATTAGAAATGATCTGTTGTTTTTGCTGCCGCTCTGCTTTGATTTATGACTGCAGATCCACCCAGACAGGTCGGCGTGCTCTGGCTCTGGGCGGGAGCTCTGACTGCTTCCCCTGTGTCCCTCCTGCAGCCGGGCACTGCGGCGTTCCCAGCCCCATCGTCAACGGGCAGATCAACGGCGAGAACTACAACTACCGTGGCAGTGTGGTGTATCAGTGCCAGCCCGGGTTCCGCCTGATCGGGATGTCAGTGCGCATCTGCCAGCAGGACCACCGCTGGTCCGGGAAGACGCCTGTCTGTGTGCGTAAGTATGTTGTCAGGTGTTTTAGCCCTGGTTGTGGTCAGAGGACGAGAAAAGACGCAGAGGCTGTTGTTGAGTTGACAGCAATGAAGAGCTCGAGCTCGGGGACCTGTCATGGCTTTCACAGAATTGTGGCCCTTCCAGAGATCCAACTCCTCTTCCAAAGCAGGCTCCCTCAGCTGAGAAACAGTGGTCTCCCATACTGTTGCTCCTCTGGGAGGAGAGTTCAGCTTCGTTTCAGAAACGCTCCTCGTTCACATGAGTGCTGTCAGGCTGACAGCTCCGGCTGAGTCCCTCCCCTCTGTGCAGAGCAGTCCTTCCCGTTCAGCCCGTGTTGATGGCAGCTCTGCAGTCCATAGCAGCACTCTCCATAACAGAACAGCCATTCTGGCACTGATACCCTGTACTCAGAGGCCAGATACAGAGATGACATTGGGAGATCAGGAGAAACACAGTCAGGTTTCCAAAAGGGCCAATGCTTGGAAGTGAGGCTGGTATTTCTCCAGGCAGCCCAAAGGTGAAGTTGGTTCCAGCTGTCCTGCTGGGAACAAATCTGGAGCGGCAGGTCCTGTAGGCAGCCACCCTTGGTTTGGGAAGGAGTAACCTTTCAGGTTGCTTTGCTTATTTTTCTGCTTCTCAAAGCATTTCACACCCAGGCTGTTCGAGGTTGCTTTGCATGCGCACAGTGAGTGTACAGTGCATGAACATCTCTGGGGTTTGCACAGGACAGAGCTGAGGAATGGCAGCACTGGTGACATGGCAGTTCTGACTGCTTTGCTTCTCCATTCCACTGTATAAATTCCACTTCATTCTGCTGTTTTTCACACACGTTTCCTGTAGATGAGCACAGGTGAAGGGGTGCTTTCTGAGCAGGGTTCATCAGGGTGTGGGGAGGTTGGAGGCAGACCTGGTCCCCACCAAGCACACTGCTGCTCTCACCTTCCTTATGAGCCCCATGCTCTGTGCCAGAGAAGGTCAGCTTCTCTCTTCCTCTGATGCACATTCATGAGTCACCTTGCACAACCTTCTCATTTATCTTTCCAGTAAATAAGCTAATTAAGTAAGTCTCTAGAGCTCTAGTTGTTAATAAGTTTAAGCATCTTCTTATCGCTGGACAGTGCAATCCAGTTCATATCACGATTCTCCAGGTGTTTACTTCCGACCTCTGATGTCTGGGTTAGGGCTTTGTGTACTGAGGCACAATAGTACCAGCAAGATATGAGGTAAGGACGACCTGCAAATCAATGACTATGCAGATGCCAGCCTAAAATTAAGGAACAGACTCAAGCTGTAAAGTCTGCCCAAGGCTCCTAACACTGCAGGTGTTCATGCCTAGGATTCCTCCTGGGGTTTTTAGGAAAAGAACTATTGGGAAGGCTGTGCCTGGTTCTTTAGGCAGGTGTGAATTATTCCGGTGTCTGAGGATGCTCAGCTGAAAAAGTTGAAATTCTCTTTTACCTGCCAAGTACACACAGAGTAACCTTGGACCAGGAGCTCATACTGGTAGAGGTCCTCCTGCTGTCAGGCAGATTTATGGAAACGGAGGATTTTTTAAGCATCCATTTTCTTGCATCGTCTTGTTTCTTTCAGGAGGGACCAAACCCTGCAGAACAAAGCTTGTCTGCGTCTGTCTTCTGATACTGAGCCATCCCTCCACTGCTGGGCTCATCTGCACGCAGTTCCTTTGTTCAGTGCTGCTTTGTGCTGGCTTCCCACTCCGGCACCTGAAAGCCCAGCAAGCTTTTGTGCAGAGCCCTGCAAAGGTGTCCCAGACAGAAACTGGCCTTGAAGTTATTACACTACATTAAGCCTTATGGATAACATAAATTTAATGTCATTAAAGGAGACCACTCTTGAGCTCTGAAATTAGATGGATTGAGGCTTTATCACCTTCTGAATAAGCTCAGGGTACTTCGTGTTACCACATTCTCATTTCCCACTGTCCTGATATTTTCTCTTTAAACCTGCTGCAGTTGCTTGCTCTATGTGAACTGGTCTTTTTGATCCATGCCAACTGGAGGGAGCCTTTTTTTTTTTTTTTTTTCTGGGAAAGAATCCATCAGCTATTTCAAAACGTGCATAATTGTATTCAGAAGTCCCTCAGAGAATCTGACATCTGCTTCCTGTAGCACTGAAATGCTGTCTTGCTTCATATTTTTTAAACCTGTACCTGTCACCAACTTGCATAAGGAATAAATTCCTATCCCTGTGGTACAGTCCAGCCCTGGCAGTCAGATGCGTTATGGATCTTTTGTGGGAATTTCATCTTCCCCTGTAGCTTCTGGCTTTGGCAGCCGTACAGCTGAGTGCTGGACTTCTACTGCTGGGCCATTACCCAGTTTCAGCATGACAGTAATCAATATCATTTTGTCCTCAGCTGTCAGAAGATGTCACATTCCTTAAACAGCCAAAAAAGCTCTGTGTGGAGCATCCTGACATTTCTTTTGCATGGTGGGATTTGCTGCTGTGCCCATAGCAAAGGTCTCCCAGGTTGCTCCCTCCCTCCCAGCCCCAGCAGAGTGGCCCAGGTGAAAGTGCTTTAAACTTCAGCATTGCAGGTGCTCGATGCTGCTGAGCTCCTGCTGCTCCACTCTCTGTGCCTTCCCCACCTGACGCTTCCCCTGGGATGTGCTGGAGCAGCTCAGGGCTGGCCTGAGCTTGCATCAGCCACAGGAAAAAAGAACTACACAAAAATCCTCATTACAGGGATTTAGTTACAAAGGTTTTCCCCTGAAGTTTCTCAGACTGAAGCAGGAAGATTTAAGCTTTTTAGGCCATATGCTCGAAACCTGATTTTTCTTCTCTTTTTACTATCCCTCCAGGTGTAACTTTATACTGCAGTGAGCATCTGACTTACACCAGGCAGGGGGAGGAAAACATCAGGTTTCATGGCTGCGTTTGTGATGCCCAGGGTAATGTAAGGCAATAGATTAATAGCAGTAGCTGGGATTTTTGAAGAGGAGCTCTGGGGATTTATGGTATAAGTCAGTAAGATGCTGCCACTCTGCTGCTTAGAGAGTGGTTCAGAGAATTTCCTGCGCCAGTAAAATGAATAAAGTTACCGTATCCTCAACTTGATTCAGTATTGCGACAGAGCTGGCCACGGATCTTTGAAGTCCACGTGAGTTTCAGAGTTGATGTGGGTTTTTCCATGCTCTCTTTTCTCGAGATTTTTATTTTTTTTTCCACCGGATAATTCACTTTCTTCCAGGCAAAGAGGTAACATCTCCAATTTCTAATCGTAGCCATCACTTGTGGCCACCCCGGCAACCCTGCCAACGGCCTGACCCAAGGCTCTCAGTTCAACCTGAACGACGTGGCCAAGTTTGTCTGCAACACGGGGTACCGCCTGGAAGGAGCAGCGCAGTCGCAGTGCTTGGCCAACGGGCAGTGGAGCAGCACCCTGCCTGCCTGCCGTGGTGAGTCTGCTCTGCCCAGGGCTGCTGGGCTGCCCCCCGTCCTCACTGACTGCTCTGCGTTCCCAAAATCCAGCTTGAAGCCGGCCTGAGCTTGTGTAAAACACCTCACGCTTCCTTAGGAATGTGCAAATGATGTTGGAACTCTGAGGGCCTTCTTACAAATTCAGCTTTCCCTTGGGCTTCTCTTAATGGTCTCTGCCCAGCCCTATATCCTCCAAGACATGGAATTATTTGCTTTAAGTGGGGAGTACAAAAGAAAATATCAGGCTAGACCATTAGCAGAGGTCATCCTGATAACCCTAGACCAGTTTACTCAAAGCAAACATTCTGCTCTTTGCTGCAGAGCCCTTTCTCTTTACATGCTGCCCTACTTCCAGTGATATTAGCACCAAGTTCACTTCAGATTCCCTCCCCTCCCTTCACTCTCTCAGTCTTTATTCCATTAATTCAGTATCTGAATTGATGCTGTCACTGTGTGGGTCAAGAAATCAGCTTTAGCTGGATGTGAAAGTCCTGATCTGGGGCTGCACAGTGAGGCTGTGCTGCTGAGCACCATGTGCCAGGCTGTGAGCCCGCAGCATTGCCTCCGCTCTCTTCTTATAATAAAGATTTCTTTTTTTATTTCTGCTCCCAAAGAATCTGAAAAAAAAAAAAAAAAGCAACAAAACCCACCCCAAACTGTGGAATACGTTCTTGTGGTTTCTTCCCCTTTTCCTGCTCATTTTTGGAAGAATCCTTTGTTCTTTGTTACAACCTTTGTTTTGTACTTTGTTGTTGTTGTTATTGTTGTTTGTTTGCAGTTGTAAACTGTACTGACCCCGGGCACCTGGAAAACAGCATCCGTCAAGTGCAGCCGAGTGGTCCTCACAGATTCAGCTTTGGAACAACTGTCTCATATCAGTGCAGCCATGGATATTACTTACTGGGTACACACGTCCTTACCTGTCAGGGGGATGGCACTTGGGACCGTGCCCTCCCACAGTGTCTTTGTAAGTTCTTCAGAGTAATACCATTCACTCAGGGCTTCCAGTCCTGCTCCACAAACCTGCCACGCGTTTTCATTCCATGCTGGTGCTCACTTGGCTGAAATCTCTTGTAAGAAGTCTGAACCCAGAGCCCTTTCTAATCCATGGGAATGTTTCTGGCCTCTGGGTCCTGCCCACAAGAGGGAAAGAAGAGGTTTGAGGAGAGAAATCTCTTCAGACAGAGATTGTTTCCCTCTGCAGGGGATGCAGCTCACACTGGTTCCGTGCGGCTCCAGCAGAAATACTGTGGGTAGAGAAGAGAAACATCACTTCTGAAACACAGACCTTCGTAGGGAGCAGCATCAATTAGCCTGACCAAGGACAGAGTGTATTTAGCACCAGCAGGGCATGGCTGAGCTTCCCTCCACCCACTCATCCCCGTGGCTTCAGGGAAGGGAAATGTCATTGTGGTGAAACACACCCGGACTTTGTTCTGCTGCAGAGCAGGTGGTAAAGAGGATCTGTTTCTTGACTCTTCCTTTACATTTTTTGGCCTTTCTTAAAGTGTCCTGACCCTGTGTGCCACTGTGGTTTGCAGAGTGAATTGGGAGGTCCAGGGCAGTGATTTTGGCTTAAGGGATATTTCCAATAGCATAGAGGACTTTACACATGGGAAGGCAAAAAGATGCTCATGTGGGCCATGTGCTGCAGTAGCAGTGCCTCACCCAGGAGCTCCGCAGGCATTGAATGGAATTCAGTTCAATCAGTGGGATTGCCCCCAGCACAGCCTGCTGGCTCCACAGGACAGGCTCTGCTCTGCACCCAGTGTTAGCAGCCAGGGGGTTTGGCCCGAGGAGCCCAAGGCAGAGCATGGGGAGCTTTCCTAGGATGTGAAAGTCATCTGGGAGGAAATGAAAGTCTTTTATGGGGTTGGTTTGCAAGCAGGCAAAAAAAAAACCAACAGCCAGAACAGAGACGTGGGGCTGTGCTGGTATTTCCTTTTCAGAGACTAAAGCAACTGTGATCTCCTGTCACCCAGCATAACAAATCACTAACGCAGTCAGAAATGGAGCTTCTTAAGTTTGAATCAGCTGAGCTGTTCCAAAGCCACCACCGATTCTTTTCTCTTGTTCCATCCTCTGACACCAAGTTATGAGCAGGAGACTTTGGCACATTTTCCTTTGCTTTTGTTAGCAGCATACCACCTTCTCGTGTTTACAGCACCCTGCACAGGCCGTGGGGAGCTGACAAGTGATAACCACGTGTTAACACAGCTGCAGGGGCTCCAGGCGAGCAGTTGCCTTTACAAACCAAGAGTCTGCTTCCTCGGGCTGTTCCAGCCCACAGCTGCTCAGCTGAGTAAAAGGGATCTCCTTCCCTAAAATGCAGAACATCCATTGATTTGTGGGATTTGTGGGCGCTTTGGAAACCCAGGTCAGTTGTACGACTGATATCTGGATTCTGCAGGCATAAAAGCTTGGAGAGATTTGTTTTCTGTGTGTCAAAGTCAGGATGTGCTCAGTGCTGAAGCCTGGATTCCTTCCAAGTGTTTATAGCTGGGAACCCAAAATTAGTGGGGACTCTCTAAAACAGAAGCCAAGAAGCTTGATGCTGGAGAGGCTTGTGCTGAGAATCCTGCCTCGTGCCCGGTTTGGGGGGGAATAAAGCAGAGCTGATCTCCTTTGAGGAGTGGGAGAGAAGTCCAGGAAGGAGAGCGCATGGGAGCTGAGCCCAGTGCATCAGAAGGAGCAGTCTTCCTGCTGTGTACATAAATCCCTTAAAAACCTCGATGCTGCCACAGGTTTTAAGCTTAGCTGAGTCTGCCAGAGTATCTGTTATTAAATTGTTAGTTACAGTGTGAGTTTAAGTATTAGCTATCAAACCCATTTCTTTGCAAAGCGTCCTTGGTTTTAGTCACAGCTCTGCACCAATATATTTCAACGCCCACATGCCCAAACAGAAGCGTGCTCTCCTTTTATTGAGGCATACATCATGTTTTCTACCTAATGCCAGTATTTGTATTTTTAGACTCTAGCAGAGGGAGAGAACATATCCGTTACGGATGCTTTCCTTCAGCAGCCGAGCGATGCGTGGTCTTTAGGCTGAGAATGCTCATCCAGACCTGTCTCATAGCCCCTAGATCTGTCGGTATATTTGTCAACACCCTCGCTGTCTCCGCTTTGATTGCCAAGCTAAAGTAAACCTATTAATTATTGTTAGCGGTGCTTCTTTACCGGCGATGGCTGAGCGAGCAGCGCTCGGAATCCGCCAGGATAATTTGCTCAGGTGTGACACAGCATCGATTACAGCTCTGTGCTGCCGGGACAGGGCGGGGGGTGAGGATGTGCATGGAATGGTTTGAGGTTAAGAAGGGTTCTCAGAGGAATGTACAGAGCCTGTCGGTGTTATGGCAAGGCAGCGATGTGCAGACCCTCAGCAGGTCTGATGTGCCCTCGGAAGGAGGCGATGCAGGGTCTGCTCTCAGTGTGAGCCCATCCCTGGGGCTGGGCGCTGCTGTTTGCTGGGCATCTCTGGGGGCTGATTGGGTGTGAGCTGCCAAAGTGCCAGCAGGCAACCCCAACCAGGCGGTTCCCTCGTGGCTGAGGCTGTTGCATCTGTCTCTTGCAGTGGTTTCTTGTGGGCACCCGGGCTCCCCACCCCACGCTCAGATCTCAGGTGACAAATACACCGTCGGCTCCGTGGTCCGCTACAGCTGCCTGGGGAAGCGGGCTCTGATGGGCAACTCCACGCGCATGTGCCAGCTGGACGGGCGCTGGAGCGGCTCCCTGCCACACTGCTCAGGTGAGCTGGGCATGGGGACGGGCTGCAGCCTGAGAGGGAACAGCAGGACAGCTCTGCTGAGCTGCAGGAATGCGAGCGCTGCAGAGGGAGGGGTTGGATGGGGGATGCTGAAAATCACCGTCTTAGCTATCAGGTCCCCTGCAACTTGGATGATAAGCACTGGCAGAGTGCAAAGCACTCAGCTTGCAAGAGGAGGAATAAATCACTGCAGCAAATGTTTGTGGCAGGAGGTGTACTGCAGCCTGCTGCTTTACAGTTTTCTCTGCACAGGGTGAACGTGTCTTGTGAAAAATTGGGTCCTCGCATCCGACTGCAGTATCTGACCCTCCTTCTCATGTGTTCCAGTAAAAGAGCATGTGTGGCCCCTTTCCAGGGCATGACATCTGCTGTTGAGGCACCACAAGTTGTCCCGGCTCTCAGCACATCAGCTGGGAACAGTTTGGCATCAGGACTCCATCTCTGCTTCCGTGCCAGTGAGAAAGGGTCTTGCTCTGAAAACGTCCTGATAAGCCAAAATGTCCCTGAGGAGACTAATCAGAGTTATGGGGGACACAAAGGGATGTGCTGCCAAGCCTTCTTGTGATCAGGGCACTGGGATCCCAGCTGACGGCCTCCAGTGGGAGGAAAGATGCTGAATAACTGGAGGATGCTGTGCAGAGCCCTCTCCATGCCATCCTGTCAGTCGTTCCGTGGAGAGCACAGTTGCAGATGAAATGAGAACTTACTGGAGCAAAGCAGTTGGGACAAGTGTTAATTTTTAATTATGCCACTTAGACTTAGCAGCTGTACTTGACCAAGTTTAACCTCTGCTTTGGAAAGCGAAAAGAAATCAGGCAGAGTCGTCCTCCTGTTCAGAAGCTGTGTCTGCAGAGTGGAGTTCTTGATCTGTAGCTGCTCTGAAGGCTTTTCTGCTCTAGTTCGTGCTTCTTCCCCCTGTGGTCTTCGCCGTCTCTCCTATGATCTTTTTGGGTGGATGTTTGGAATGCTCAGCGTTGCTCTGATGAGTTTCTGCTGACATCTGTTGTGTGTGATTTTTCTTAAGGACACCATGGCTGTAGTGTCAGAGCAGTGCTGATGGTCCTGGTGGGTGCTCCCTGCACTGGGACGTGAACACCCTCAGAACCAGGGTTGGGGATTTCTCCCCAGCAGCCGAGATAGGGCCCCTCTTATTACACCAAACATGGGTGGTACAGTGACCAAAGCAACGAGTAATTAAACCATTGGTCACGTTTCTTTAACTGTAGCAAGAACAGACAAATCCGGCCTGGTGCTTCATTTTCCTGTGCCCTCCCAGTCCGTGCCCTTGCTGGAAGCTGGGACAGGAGAGCAGAGGCTCATGGCTCTGGCTTTTGCCCAGCAGAGGTTCTCCAGGGCCCTTTCTCACCCAGGGTGGAGGCTGAGAGCAGAATAAGCCCTGACTGTCTCCTGCCAAAGGTTCTCTGGTGTGCAGATCCCTCCAGTATGATGACAGCTTCTGCAAGGTGAAACAAAGGATTTTGATCCAAGTCAGCACGAAGGAAAATGCTGAGCCTGGAGCATTTTCCCCCTTCTCTCTAAAAGCGAGTTGTTCTCCCCAAATGATGAATTCGTTCATTATATTTTACATTACATGTTACACTGCAAAGGTTGTACCTGCAGCAAATGGGATCGGGGCCGGGAACTGAGACCTTCCTTGTGAGCTGCTGGAGTGAAATTGTCCTTTCTGGCTTGAGGCTCACTGTGTTTACACAGATCATTAGCAGAGAAAGCCAAGAGCAGGCGTACACGGTGCGAGCCCAAACCAGACAGCGAGGAGGTGGGCATTTATCCAGCCTGCCCCCCACGAGGCATCCGCTCCAGCTGCTCCCTCCTCCCATCCCCAGACACAGAGCCAGCAGCACAAAGTGTTCACAACTTGTACCAGCGGATGGTTCTCAGCTGGATCCCTCTCGCCTCTGCGCTCCAAACCCAACAGCTTCTTGTTTTGCAAATACAATAGGGCTCGCTGAGGTGGCCTGGAGCATGTTGTAATTTCTGCTTGGAGGGAAACCATCCACATGACTGATGCTGGCAACCAAGCTGCTGTCTGCTGGAGCAGCTGCCACGGAAAGCAGCTCCAGCTGGTAAGACTCCATCTTGAGATGCAGGAGTTACGGCCAGATTTTGCAACCTGCCTCCAGACAGCGGGCTCCCAAAGTCGGGGGACGTGTGACGTGGAGTTAAATTGAGTCAGCCACACGATCCCAATCTCAGTGTTGGTCCTCTGAAAGTGCAGGTGGGTGAGAAGAGCCGTGCCCTGAGCTTTGCTTGCTCTGATGGTGTCACGCTCTCTTCTTAACAGGAGGCAGCCAGGGTGTGTGTGGCGACCCAGGGATCCCATCGCACGGCATCGGGCTGGGAGATGAGTTTGGTGTGGACGGCGTGGTGAGGTTCAGCTGTGAGCCTGGCTACACTCTGAGGGGTTCATCTGAGAGGACGTGCCAGGCCAACGGCTCCTGGAGCGGCGTGCAGCCCGAGTGTGAAGGTACTGCTCCAGCATGATCCCAGCCGAGCTGCTCACTGAAATGCATCAGGCCAGGCTGGATGTGGCTCTGGGCAGCCTGCTCTGCTGGTTGGACCTGCACACAGCAGGGGGTTGGAACTGGATGAGCACTGTGCTCCTTTGCAACCCAGTCTATGAGTCTATGACTCCGTGTCTGTCCATGTCGTGAGGCAGCTCAACTCTTCACCTCCCCAAATCCATAGGGCACGCTGCATTTAGCACCACTAAGTAGTTAATTGATGCTTTATCAAAGAAATGCATCGGAGTGAGTGATGTGAATAGCCTCGAGCCTGTGTTAAAGCTGGAACTGGCACGTGCAAGAGTCATTTGCATTGAGCAGAAATGCAAAGTGCAAATTATAAACCAGTAAGCAGATTTTTGTATCAAAAAAAAAACCCCAAACCTCTTATTTTTCTATTTGAAGGAATCAAGTAAGGCCCCATCATCCAATGTGATAAACCCCCAGCCAGGTTCTCTGAGCTGTGCTGCTTACTGCTGCTGTTTTATGAAAGTGTTTAAAAATCAAATGGGGAAAGAACAAAAGCCAAAAAGAAGCAGGATACCAAATGCGAGGAGACCTGGGCAAGTGCTTCTCTCCTGCTGATTTGAAAGCCAAAAGCTCAGAGAGAGCTTGTAAATGAATTGGAAATTTATTCCAAATTGATGGAGCTCTTGATTGAAAAGACACTGAATCATGTTATTAATACGCTCAGGTCTTGGTGGTTGGGGGTTTTTTTTTCCCATTCTGTTTTTTTTTCTTTCAGTAGGAAGGTTCTTTTCATTAATCTCAGCATAAATAACCCATCAGGTTCCGGAGGCACCAAAATACGGATCCCTGGCGGATTCTTTTTTCGTACTTTATGAATAATAATAACATTATGCCCATAATGTACTCATTTAATGTTAAGTGCTGACTGGCCAATATAGGAAGGCAATTTGCAGCGATGAGCAGCGAGCTGTGTCTCTGTCATTTGCATTCACAGCAAGTTGCAGGCGCTGCGAGGTGTTCTTGTGGCTGCACTTCTGAGTGTTGCATTCAACTTGCTGGAACAGGTATTTATAGGAGAGGGAGGGGAGGGGTTAATTTGGGGATTGAATTCAGGGTGAAGGAGAGTGAGTGCTGAGAGCACAGAGCTGCTCGGGGGGAGTGGAGGAGCCCCAGCTCAGCACTCAGTGCCTCCGTAGGGCATCAGCCATCCAACCGAGCAGCTCTCAGCCACTGCAGTTGAGCAGAGTTGGAGCTGGTGGGGCTCTGCAGGCCAATGGCACACACCTGCCTGGGCTTCAGTGTAAACTTCTCTCCAGATCAGCTGCAAAGTGAGCATGGGGGCTCGGTCTGCTCAGCTGCAGATGGATGTGTAAGTGCAGAGAGGTGCAGAGGACACCGTGCAAATCCTGCAGTGTGGATGGAAGGGGAGAGAGGAGCTCCAGGCTGAGAGGAGGGCAACCTCAGGCCCAGCAGTAATGAGTGCCTTTCACCTGCCGGAATATTTCTGTGAAAACCAAAGGAGTTTGGAAACAGGAGGAAATCACAGCTGGTTTTTCCAAAATGCACAAATGGTGTGCAATTAAATTAATTGGAGGGACACATCGTGGGACTCTGCTTCAGTCGGTTGTACGCAGCTCTGGTTTTGCTGTGCCCACTCAGAGCAGCTCCCTTTGCTTCCTAAAAATCACAGATTTCAGGCCTCATTTACCATTGATTTGCAGCACGTTTTGAAGATGGAAATTGCATTGTAGTTTTTCCTTCTTTCTCCTCCTTCCTGCTGCCCAATTGGTGCTCCCAGGGGCAGTGCAGGAGGAGCCCATTGCTTGTGCTCTCTTGTACACTCCCTCCTCCTCTCAGCTGAGCAGAATATTTGTTTTCATAATGTTTATTGTTCCACCAGATGAATTAAAGCTGCATCCAAAATGAGACGCAGCCCTGGCTGCTCTTCCTCAATTGCAGAAGACAGAAATGTGTTCATTTAAAGCGATAATGGAGGGAAGGAGCTGAGTTTTGTCTCATCCCAATCTGACTGCGGAGGACAGGGGAGGTGGCAGGGCTGGGATTTGGGCTCAGGCTGCTTTTTTCTTTCTGCTTAGTTAGGTGGAATGTGGGTTACTGGTTAAATTAAACAGCATGGAAATTACCAGCCTTGGAGGGAAGGCTGTGAGACCCCGCAGGCTGTGCCTGATGTGTCAGACATCATTAGGAGAGCGTCTCAGCCGGGTGGTAGAAGGAAGAAGGATCAGTGTGATGAAGGTGAGGTCAGTGAGGGACACACAGAGGACACAGTATTCACATGCCACCTAGAGCAAACATGCACTGTGCTCTGTGATAGCAGCTCCCAGCCTGCAGCCTTTCCTCCTGCACGATCTGAGGAGCAGGATGCTGCTCCTTGCAGTGCCCTCCTCCTTAGCATCAGAACCATCAGTGCTGAGTGGGGCTGGGAGTGTTCAGCTGCATAACAGGTAACAGCACTTCACCTTGCCCTCTGTGGGTGCTGGTTTGGTAAAAGGGTAGAGCACAGCCCTGCTGGAAGGTGTGTGGATGGGAATCACAGTAAGTACTGCTGATCTCTGGAGCATCCCTGAGCTTTGCAGTGGTGCATAGCAGAGGTCACTTTGCAGTGCAGGAGAAGGTTTGTGGGAGCAGCTCTGGCTGTAAGCAAAACACTGAAGTCCCACTGCCCCAGCATGGTGCTCCCAGAGCTGGGCAAGCTGCTGGGATCTCAGAAGGGCTCAGGAGCACTTCAGGTGTTTGGTTCCCTCTGTGCCACCTCCTGTTAGAGATGCTCAGAACCCGAGTTCTCATCCCTCTGCTTGGCCTGAAGCTGTTGGGAAAATCCCACTCTCTGGGCAGGCATTGGAGGTGTGCATGTGCTGATGGGGATGGAGACCTCCTGGAATGCAGCCCACCTCTCCCCTGCTGCAGGATGGTCTTTGGGTCGTGGTCACATCTCTGGCTGCAGGCACACACATCTCCCCAGCAGCTCTGAGCACTCTTTGGTCAGCAGGCAGCAGTTGCCTTGCTGCTGGTGGTGCTCTCTCTGGTGTTCCTCGTGGCACAGGTGCTCTCTGTGTCTCCAGCAGAGATACCCATTGCATTCAGCAAGCCACCCAAGGGGTTTGCACAGAAAGGACATCCTAAAAATAACTGCAGGAACCAAATTTATTTTTGATAAAGGAGCAAACTGAGAAGCCTCGTGGTGGGGAGTTCTGCAATAATCATTTGCTGAAATATTTCACTTGTTAAGAAGCAGCAACTCCAAGAAATCCCCATTTGATATAGCTGATTTTCAGGTTATTTTCTTGAATTTTGACTTAGTTTAAAGATGATTGGGTTTGAAGTGCTTCAGGAGATGTGAATGGATATGACCGTGGGACTTCCAGGGTCTTTAGGATTTATACTCAGAAAACAGTACCAAAACCAGCTTCCTTTTGGGGTCTCATTCATTTTTCATCTCCCACTGAAGCCAAAGGGAATTATTTACCCACTTTCTGTTCACTTGAGTGATTCGATCCTATATATATTTAATCTGTGATTTTAAAAGTTTAAGCCTCTTCATCCTTATGCTTACAGCTTCTTTCGCATCTGGACCAGAGGGAGGGAGCAAGGAGTTCCCTTCAGAGGTCTGGGAGCCCGTGGCCCTGAGCCTTTCCTCAATTCCTGTGATTTTCTTTTATGTCCTGCAATTTCAGTGTAAATGAGGGCTGATGCAATTACTGCAGGCACTTATTTTGCCACGACAGTACTTTGTGCACCACCGTCCACTCTGAAGCCCTTTTATTGCTGTGGTGCCTCAGACATAAAACTTGGGTTCTGGCAGACCTCTAATTGCATCCCACTGCCTTCTCTCTCCCTGGAGAGCACAGTGGGAGGGCAGTGCAGCAGCAGCGCTCAGTGCAGGGCAGCAGCTCCTGGCTGTCACTCCCTTGAGGTCTGCAAAGCCATGGGCTCCCGAGGGGCACCCAGCCCCCCAGGGTGTGCTGTAGGGCAGAGCTGTGGGATCAGCTGGGGATGGAGTCAGCTCTGCGTGGTCTGGTCTAGTGGCTTTGCAGCTAATCTCACTTCTATGGCAAACAGTCGATTGATTGCAGGATGGAAGCTTTATTGATTTGGTTTTTCATTCATTCAGTCTTGTAGTAACTCTGCTGTTTTGCTTTCCAGTTATCTCCTGTGGGAACCCAGGCACCCCCAGCAACGCCAGGGTTCTGTTTAATGACGGCTTGGTTTTCTCCAGCTCCATCATATACCAGTGCAGGGAGGGCTATTACTCCACTGGTGTGCTGAGCAGGCACTGCACAGTGAATGGGACGTGGACAGGCACCAGCCCAGAGTGCACAGGTGAGCAGTGGGATGGGCCCCTGGGTGCCAAACTGGGAAATGCTGGGCGCTGAGTGCTCACAGAAACTCAGCTGAGCTGCCTGGTGCCAGCCATCCCTCTGCCTGCAGCCCCTGTGACTGCCTAATGGAAAACTCTTGCTCTGGGTTTGTATTTTCCAGCTGGCTGAAGGGAGCTCTCTAAGTTTTCTCCACTTGCTGCAGCCCAGCTTTGCATTTAGGGAGGTCGCATCCTGCTCTGAAAAGTGTTTGGGACCATGAGATGAGGGATGGTGAGGCCAGAAATGCTTCTTTCTCTTCTTTTGGCAGTGATCAACTGTGGTGACCCAGGTGTGCCAGCCAACGGCATTAGGCTGGGCAGTGATTTTACCTACAACAAAACGGTGGTGTTCCAGTGCATGCCTGGGTACATGATGGAGTCGGACAGAGCATCCACTCTGATGTGCACAAAAGACCGAACCTGGAACGGCACCAAACCTGCCTGCAAGGGTAAGGCTGGTTGGTGTAAATGGTGGAGGATGTAAGCTGTACATGCCACGAAGGTCTTTTCAATCCTTAATGATTCTGTGGTTCCATGAGCTGCAGCGCAGTGCCTGAGCACACTTGGGAATTTCTCGGTCCTGTCGTTCAGTCTTTCTCCCATGTTTACAGCACTTACCCAATTTGTCAGCAGAGCATGAAGACCGTGCCAGCTTTAGGTCTATCAGTCATCACAACATGCCTGGGAGGGAGGGAATTGCTATTATCCCTATGGGGAGAAGGGAAAGCGGAGCGCTGAGAGCTAAGTGACTCTTCACAAGAACTCAGATCAGGCTTGAATGGGGCTTTCTGTTCCACAGGCACACACTTTTTGAGCATCGTCTGGAAGTCTGGAAAATGTTTCTTCAAACTCCTTTCATTATTTCTCCATTCTGAGACTGCCTCTGTAATTCAGAGATAGGAAAGGGAAGCAGTAGAACAGTTGTAGGACGTGCTGGATCTCTTCTGCCAGTGTTTTACTCTCCCACCACGTGTAGCTAAGAATTGTAGCAGCATCTCTGTTCTTCTTTTGCAATCTGGAAAATTCAACTGTCATGATTCTGATGTATGCAGACCACGTAGAAACTTCCAAATATACTCCAGTTCCTTCAGAGGCTGTAAAGAGCAATTCTCACACTCCTCTTTCATTCTCACCACTGAGCTAATGTTGCAGGAGTAATACAGAATGTGGCCACAGTCTCATTTGGAGGCCAGGTTGATTTACATGAGCTTAGCATCTTTCCCAGTGCTCCCCTGAGCTGAAAAGCAAAGCACTGCAAAAATGTCACATTAAAACACCCTGGAGTGAATGAAATACAGACTGGTTATTGATTCAGCTGCTAATCTGAGACTCAGCCAGGTTGTCCAAAATGCATGAATCTTTCAGGGAGCCTTAGATGAGTTTTCTCACTAAGTCAGGCTGGATCCTTCCTTCACTTGGAAGTGAACGCAGACTCAGAGATCTGGGATTCCGTTAATTCCAAGTTTCAAAGTAAAATCCCAGGGTTCACATCTACACACACAGCTGGGGAAGTTTGCACAGCCCCCTGCAGGGCCGTCCCAGGGGGCGTTTGTTGAGAGCAGCGCGTGACTTTGATCCTACATGAATTTACTTGTTAATGGAAATAACTCTGCTGAGAAGCGGATGGAGCTGCATATTGCCTTTGTTTTTCATTCAGCTATCGTCTGCAAATCCCCACAAGCCATCCCCAATGGCAAAGTGGTGGGCTCGGATTTCAGCTGGGGCTCCAGCATCAGCTACGCCTGCCTGGAGGGGTACCAACTGTCCCTGCCTGCTGTGCTCACCTGCGAGGGGAACGGCACCTGGAGTGGGGAGATCCCCCAGTGCTTCCGTGAGTAGGCAGCCCTGCGCATCCACAGATGGGTTGGGGGAGGGATGGGGCTGAAACATCTGGATGCACTCACTCCATCTCTTTGTATGTAGGCGTGAGGTCAGGTTTGTGACAGGTGTGAACTCCTTGCATGTTCGCGTTTGTGTAGCATCCTTGAGACTCGTGGCTGTTTGTCCAGGTGTCTCCTTGAGTTCGGAAGTCACTGGGAGAGGTGATGAGAAAAGCACTTTGACAAAGGGCTCCGTGGAGTCGCAGCAGAAGTTGGGAACGTTTTGTGAAGACAGAGCTTTGGCTCTTGGAAACCTGTGTACTCCATTAAATAGCTAATGCAGAAAATTAGTTAAACGTCTGATAGTGATAAAGGCAGATTTGAGTTTCTTTTCTTGGCTGAATGGCTGGCAGCTGCACAATAGCCATTTTCGTATTAAATCACACAAAGCCCTCACTGTGTTCCTTGCACCCTTCCCTGGATCTTGTATAATTAGTGGGCTTTCTGTGTGACATGGAACCATATAGCAATTTGACATCATGCAATTAGGGACACGTTTTAAAGCTAAGCATGCTGCTAGGGGGAAAAAAAAAGAAAAAAAAGGAAAAAGAAAAAGACGGGGAGAAGTAGAAGTTAATTAACAGCAATTGGCAAAAAAAGAGAATTATAAGGAAAGCAGCCAGCAACGCCTCCTGCCACCAATCATCCCCTGGTCAATCACTGAGCTCCGTGCTAGTGAGCAGTGAGCCTTGGCCCGTTAATAGACCCATTGCTGCTGTGTTAGCTTTGCTTGCTCTTGGAGAGGTTGTCACCACCCCCTGCTCTCTGCTGTTACAGCTGTGTTCTGTGGAGATCCAGGGATCCCTGCCCAGGGCCGGCGGGAGGAGCGAGGCTTCACCTACCGCTCCTCTGTGTCCTTCTCCTGCCTGGCCCCCATGGTGCTGGTGGGCTCAGCACGCCGCTTCTGCCAGTCCGACGGCACGTGGAGCGGGACCCAGCCCAGCTGCATAGGTAAGGGCATAAGGGCACCTCCTCTGGCCTCTGCCTGCAGGTGGGGCATTGTTGGTCTTCTGCGTTTTCATTTGCGGAAAAGTGGGTTGGTTTGCTCTTGTTGTTTTCTTTCGTTTCTGGGTTTTAAGCCCCATTTCCGGGCCTGAAGGTGCAACTGACTGCAGTTCTGCCCAAACGTGCGTGTGAGAGCTCCTGTGTTCTCTGCTGCGTTTGAATTCTATCCAGAATGGCGGAGCAGCAGCTCCTAGAACATGAAGGTGATGTATACAGAGGATGGAGTCCTACAAATTGCTTTGCCTAGCTGTTGGTATTCAGGTTGAAATCTCCAGACATGCTTCATGTGACTGTTTCCTGGGGCTTCCAGAACCCTTTGAAGCCTCGGAGAGGTCTATAATGATAATTAGTCACGGTGTTCTGCTCCAATTTAAAGCTCTGGCTGCAGTCTTGAACTCCTGGGCTCTGTGGTGACATAACTGCTGGGGCTCTGTGCTGCTTTCCTTCACCGTTTGCCACCACCACCACCGTGCTACCTGGGGGTGCAGACTGACCTCAGTCATTCTGGTTTGTTAACTGCATCTTCAATGTGTCCCTGAATCTGTTAATGTAAAATCCTGGTGGCCTGGGTGTCAGCTTTTTACTTCCACATCAGTGTCCCTGTGGTCTTCTCACATGCAAGCAGCTGGGAGCGCTGCCTCCTAGTACAAATTTTGGCTTTAAATGCCCATGCCAGATTTCTCTCTAAGGCCTCATCCAGAATCCCATCCTCCATTCATGGCACTGCAGACCCATGAAGCTGCAGTGGTGCGGTGCATCCAGCAGCAATTCCTGTTGCTGTGCTGGGAAAACATCCCCCCAGTCCAGACAAACCGTGGGAAGGGGAAGGTGTGTGTCTACAAAGCCTTGCCCTGGGGGCAGGTAGCTGAAGCCAGAGGGTTCTGCTTAGTCAGATCTCACCCATTTCTGAGGTGCACAGGATGGGCAGAGTGCTGCGTGCAGTCAGGAGGCAGAGCTGTGCCCTCTGCCCTGCACCATCCATCCCTTCACCTCCGCCAGCTCCTGGGGCTCCTCATCATTTCTCACAGACACTGATTTACCTGGGGGCTTCCATGGAAACCGCTTCAGTGATGAATGATTAAAGCTCAGCAGAGCTGAATGACGGAAGATGACTTTGCTTGTGCTGCAGTCCCATGTGGGCCACGTTGTGGGTCCCTTGTTCAGTGAGTCAGCAGTGCTCTGAGGACACAGGGAGAGCACCACGAAGTGTGTAATGCTTCAGTGGGAGCAGATGGGTCGGTTGGATGGGGGGGGAATAAAGGCATTGCAACAAAAGGCCAGGCTGTCAGGTACAGAGGTTGTGCTCTTTCCCCTGGAGCTGCAGCAAGGAGCGACAGGCTGCCTCTGCTCCCACTCTGTCCTGGGTTTTTCTTAGAGGCTTTATGCCTTGATTGGCACAATCCTGTCAATTGGAATGCTTTGACTGAGTATAGAGGTGCTGGCTGTGGGACTGTGGTCCTTCTCATGGTGTGATGGAGAAAAAGGGCTGGGAATGCAGACTGGAACATGACTGCACAACTCTCCAGGTGCTGCTAGGAGAGCTGTCCCTTCACTGTGTACCAGAGCATCCCCTGGGGGCACTGGGGCTCTGTGCTGTCATCCCGAGGAGCAGGGATCCTGCTGCTGCTGCTGAATTGCCTTTCACACCGAGACTTCAGTTCCTTTGCTCAGTTTGAGATGCTGCTAATAGCGTAATGCATCTCTGCCTTGATCCCATTGGTGTGCTGCTACTGTCAACGTGCTGGGGAAAAAGAAAAAAGAGAGATGCCGGAAGAGTAGCAGCAAGTATTGCTAGTGAGCTGTGTATGTTCATCTTCTGGTGGAGACCAAATGAGGCATTAAGAGAGATGATGCATCTGAGATGCGTTAGGACTCCCAGCCCCTGGGTAAAGCAGCAGGGTTCCATGGTGGGGGCCGTGGGCAGGGCTGCATGCAGGGAAGGGCACAGTGCTGTGTGCTGTGCTCCTGGCGTGGGCAGAGCAGCATCTCCAGGACAGGTCTGCATTCTTACATTTTCTCCTGGGTGTCTGAGTGCCTCTGGTTGGGTTGCATTGCAGCCACGGGGGATTTACAGAACAAAAACATCCACGTATTTTTCCTTATTGCTGTGTGTTCCTTCTGTAGCAAAGTATTTCTGCTGCCTTGCAGAGGCACAGCGCGGTGCCGGGGCAAAGCTGGTGTGGGTTCTACAGCTTCTCCCTTAACACACTGCTTCTGCTCTGCCCCCAGACCCAACCCTGACCACGTGTGCAGACCCCGGCGTGCCGCTCTTCGGGATGCAGAACAACTCTCAGGGCTACCAGGTACTGCTGGGGCTGCCCTGGGTAGAGGGCATCGTGTGGTGCCCTGTGTGCACCGAGTGGTGGTAGGACATCAGCTAAGAATGCGTTATTTATGGTATTAATTACGGTGCTAATTATTAGTTATCAGTGTAATTAGCATTCGGATCGGAGGCACGGTTTCCATTCGTTGTCAGACTAAATTCTGGTTTTTGTGGTGGTTTTTGTAGTCTGGACTGAAGGAGAGAGTCAGCCTGGTCTGCACCCATGGGTGCCCGGTGCTGCTGCAGCAGAGCTGGGTGCAGGGCTGGGATACGGCCTTCCATGCTCCTGCCAGGACCTTTCAGTCTTGCTGCCAATTAGTTATTTTAATTCCGGGTTTTAATGTATTATTCCTAGCTTTTAGTTAGGCCTGAGACAACCCAAGCCTGACTTGTGTAAGGGCTGCCCATGTGGGAGCTGCACACCAGTGTCTGCAGGGAGCACTGGGGGAGGTGTGCCCTCAATGTGGTGCCCTGGGGCAGGGGCATTGCAGGTCCTGCCATGCTAGGGAGAAAGGGAGGATGCTCAAAGCCCTCCCTGGCAGTTTTATTCCAGCGTGTTCAGGTTTAACAGCAAACCCTGTTGCAGTAGCAGAGCTCACAGCCGTGCAGTGTCACATCTGGTCTGTCTGCAGCAGGGAGTGAGATCTGCTGTCCTGTGGAATCCAAAAACAAAGAAGTGAGCAGTCTGCAGAAAGCGAACGCACCTCAGAAGTGTTGAGGAGTCACCTCCCAGTTTTTGTGATCCTTTTTGCTGCTTGCAATCCAAGTTGGCATTTATACTACGGCTGTGGGCTGTTTGTTGATGGTGATTATTTTGAATGCCCCTTTTGGCAAAAATGTTGGGCATTGCTAAATCTGATGCTAGCTTTGGGTGTTTTCAAGACGTAGCAGCTTTGCTTATTACTGAATGGAGGAACCCTCTGCCCAGTTCACAGCTGCTCTGGGAGCTGTGTGGCACCAGCCTCTGGCAGGATGGTGAGTGCAGGAAGAAGGCAACTCACCTTTTCATTGCACAGAAGGTGGAAAATGATAGAAGTACTCTTGCACTGTAAGCACTGGTAAATTACATCTCAAGCTCAATGTTTTGTCTCCTATGGAAACAGGTGGGAAGCATGATTTTCTTCAAGTGCCAGAAGGGCTACCTGCTGCAGGGCTCCACCACCAGGACCTGCCTGCCCAACCTGACCTGGAGCGGCGTGCAGCCCGACTGTGTCCGTAAGTGCTGGGAGCTGTGGGCACAGTGGTCACTGCTGGCACGCTCTGTCATTGCTGCAGATGGCACTGTGAATTGCTGGCTCTGAAGAGCTGGTAATTTTTTGGGAGAGCTTGAAAAAAACACAGTGTTGAAGAAGAAGGGAGACGGCGCTGTCATCTCTCTGCTGACATGATTATGCCAGCAGCCTCTTCTGCTTTCAGATGAGATTTTTTACTTTTTTTTTAGCTTGTCCTTTCCTCAGAGACATGGTTTGAGGTGAGACTTTGCTTTGCGCTTCTGAAACCACATCTGATGGCCGAGATGTGAGCTGGTGCTCCAGGCACTGCAGTTAACACTGAGCCAGAAGGGCTCTCCGGCAGAGCCGTGTTCTCCCTGCCTTTAATAACGTGTTGCTCTTCCTTTTAAGCTGTCCATCATCTCTTCCCCGCTACACCAGAAGGAATTTGAGCTAATGTACTTAAGCTGTAATATCCACACTGGCCTCTGTATCACAAGCATTACAAAGCTTCTCCCTCTCCCTTGTGAGGTGGGATAGTGGTGAGATAGTGTGCAGTGAACAAACCCTGGAGGTGCACATGAGAGGAGCTGGGAGGGCTTTAAAACCTCTGAGCAGTGGTACTGAGGAGAGGGATCGTGGTGCTGGGAGGCAGCTTCCCTTTCCCAGCACTCACTGCAGCGAGGGCAGTGTGACCCCAGAGTTGCCAGCTCCTCTTTGTTGGATTGAAGATGGCAGGGTTGCACAACAGCTGTGAGTGTGAATGGGGTTTTGCTCCCGGTGCGAGGTGCATTGAAACAGGAGGTGTTTTGTACTCCTTGTGCTGCTGAGTTGTTGCCTCCTGTGCCTGCAGCGTGGAGCTGGATGTGGCCACTGCTGACACAGCGTGGGGCTCTGGGACGCAGCGTTATGTCTGTGTGAGCTCCATCATTCTCTGAGCCTTTCTGGGTTTTATTTTTCATCTTCCATAAAACGAGAATGAAGATAATACCTCATGAAGGCTGCCGAGGATTTGTTCTCATTCATGCGCACTTTGAGAGCTACAGAAAGGGGAAATTTACAGCGTGGGTGCAAGCGAGCTTCCTGGCCCCTGATTGATGAGCTCTGGGCCATAACTTCTGGGGAGAAGTGGTGACACGTTGCCAGCAGCACAGCCAGGCGCTCTCTGGTGGCAGCAGCTGGACGAGCTCAGCCCAGATCCCTGTGGCCAAATCCTGGAACTAATTGAGCAGTGATAGGAATTTATGGTTACTGCACGCTCCTGAGGACTTGCTGTGTGATGCTGTGTATAGGTAGGTACAAATTTTCGGTAGGACAGCAGTCCTATGAAGTGAGGTTATACAAAAGCAGACCTGTGGTGCACCCACTGAAATGGCTGGCTTAGCTTGCTGGGCTTCTGTGTCCTGCAGAGGTGCATTTTGTCCATGAAAGTTAAAAGAGAGGAGAAAAGCAGCTGCTCAGTTTCTTTTCCCGGCCCTGCAGCTGCAAGGGAGGGCATCACAAAGACTCCCATCCCTGCTGGAATGCAGAAGTGGCCATCTGATCACTGGCTCAAATTCCTGCTCAGCTCTGGGAGGGTGAGCAGAGCTTTCTCCTTCTCCGTGTGTCAGGCACAAGGTCCTCAGCATCATTGGGTTTTGGCTTCTTTTCCTGAAAAGGGGAGGTGTAATGGAGCCTGATGCTGAGTTCATGGAGGCTGGAAGTAAGTGAAGGATCCTCTGAGAGCTTCAGATAGGAAGAGCAATCTGGCAGCAAAGCATGGGAAATGGTCTCATTAATTCCTCTGGCTGGTAAAAGTCCAGGCATGGCACTGTGTCCCTCAGTGAGCAGAGACAGATCTCTTCTGCTGACATCGCTGGTGACACTCTCCTGCCTTTCTGAGTGTGACTGCCTGCTGTATCACAGCTCTGGTTTTGTGCTTTTCAGCTCACCACTGTAAGCAACCTGAGACCCCCTCCCATGCCAACGTCGGGGCTCTGGATTTGCCATCTCTGGGCTACACCTTGATCTATTCCTGTCAGAGTGGGTACTACCTCACCGGAGGGTCTGAGCATCGGACCTGCAAAGCAGATGGCAGCTGGACAGGGAAGCCTCCCATCTGCCTCGGTAAGAGCTCCGAGCAGCGTGGCTTTGGCCTCCATCTCTGCAGAGGGGGGATTTGCAGCCTGAGAGAAGAGAGCAGTTCTCTTAGAGCTACGTGGGTGCTTTAGAGAAGCCGTGGTTTGCGTGGCTGAGCTGGTTGCAGCAACCACAGCACAGATCCCAGAAAACGGGGGGAAGTGAGGGGATTTTCTGCCTGATGTTTTAGACTTAGAAACATCTGCACGAGCTGAACCTGCTCTGTACCTATGCGTTACGTGCCTTGAAGCTCAACTCCTGGTTCAAGATCATGCAGTCTTGAACCCATCTGAAGCCTTTGTGTGGTGGTTAGCCCCGTTACGTGCTCAAGCAACGTCAGGTGAAGGCTGTCCTTCATAAGCAGCAATGTCTCAGCAGAGTCAGGTGCAGCAGTGTTCATTTGGCTGTGGATTTCATTCCTCTCTTCCAGCTGACATCCGTCCCAGCGGCCGGCCGGTGGGCACAGCGCGGGACCCGCCGCTCTCCAAGCTGTCAGGTAGGTGGCAGGGCTGGCTTTGTGGCAAAGGAACAGCCAGAAAAGCAGTTGGTCCTGCACATCTCACACTGCTGAGCTGGTGGGAGCAGCCTGCACGCCCCATCCCCTTCCTTCATGCTTCGCTGGAGAGCAGACAGGCACCTCCTGGAGTAGAGCACCAGCATCGCTGCTCTGAGCTGAAGCCCTCGGGGATATTTTTACATTAGAGCTTTTTTGGTTCTGGGTTTGGTTTTGGTTTGTTGGTGGTCTGTGCTGGCTTTTTCCTAGGAACCTGTTTGGTTTTGTTTGTTTTTAACACTTTTGTGGGGTTTTTTTTGTCAAAACACCAAATGAAAGTCATCAGCACGTTTGTTCTCCTCTCTTTGGCTTTGTGCTCAGTGATGATAGCACAGCGAGTGGGTGGGATTTCAGGTATTTAAATACGTATTTTTGAATTCAAGGCAAGAAAGAAATCCTCTCTATTTTGATTTCTGAGAAATGGAAACAAGTGGCAATGATCACAGGATCATATAATGATATCTTGTGTTTCTCTGTCCCTAATTACTGTGCTTGTAGTGCCTGCTGATGTGTTTGCAAGAAATTCCCTTTGGAAAGGCTCCTACGAATACATGGGGAAAAAGCAGCCTGCAATGCTGTCTGTCACCAGCTTCGACCCTGTCACCAGTAAAGTCAATGCCACTTTGATAGACCACAGCGGCGTGGAGCTCCAGGTTTCTGGTGAGGGAACCAACGTGGCTGTTTGTGGGGATTTACACTCACTGCTCTGTAATAAATGCAGTTTGGGAGGTGTTCTTTGCTGTGAGAGCGGTGAGGTGCTGGAACAGCTGCACAGAGAGGCTGTGGATGCCCCATCCATCCCTGGAGGTGTTCAAGGCCGGGTTGGATGGGGCCCTGGGCAGCCTGGGCTGGTATTAAAGGGGGAGGTTGGTGGCCCTGTGTGCTGTAGGGGGTTGGAGATCCATCATCCTTGAGGTCCCTTCCTACCCTGGCCATTCTGTGATTCTGTATGGCATTGCTGGGCATGGAGCAGTGTGCCCTGTTATCTGAGTGGTCTGGGCTTTGTGACAGGGCTGGACAGAAGTTAGAAGTCCCCAGTCTTTGAGTGGACCAAGACGAACAAATCCTGTGCCTGAGTTTGCTTTGATTCATCCTGGAAAGCAGCACAACCCAGCTCACTGACTTGTGATTTAATCCAACAATTAAATGGTGTGATACCCCTTGTTTCTGGCCCCCCGAGGGGCACTGTGTTACTGATCTGGTGTCACATAGGAAATATTTACAGCCGAATCGCTTCCCACGTGCAAAATGTCTTTAATATCCTGGGGGACAGATGTGAGGTTGAGAATTTGAGGTGTGCTTCCAAGTGATCCCGCTGATGGGAGCATAGGAAGAGTTGCTGCCCACTCTGAGAAAGTGCATTACTTCAAATTTGAATTGAGACATTGTGATCCAGTGGTTAAAAATCATTTATTTCCCAGGCATTTACAAGAAAGAAGACGTGCACCTGCTCCTCCAGGTTTATCAGATTATGGGGCCGGTGGAGATCTTTGTAAACAAGTTCAAAAACGATAAATGGGCTCTAGATGGACATGTAAGTGCTTGGACACCTCGTATACGAAATCCACACAACTCATCCATTGCTGTCATAACCTCAGCTCTCCTCTCACTGCAGCTGGGGACATAACTCCCCAGATGAGGCTGTTATCCTGCCTGCCTGCAGGGCACGTGGGGCATTTTTCCAGTACGTGAGATAACATTCCATGAGCACTCAGCTCTCCCACACCGCAGCTGTGTTTGGTTATCTGTGCCTGGTTATCTGGAGGCCTTCCAGATAACACCAGAGGAGAAACCAGCACAATTCGTTTCATTTATATCTGCTAAGCATCATGTCAGAAGAGCTAATCTTTCCTTATGGACTCAGCTTTGCGCCCCGATTTCTGTGCCTGGTGGCTTCCCATGCCCATAGGAGACCCACTGGAGCTCGCAGGCAGTGTGCATCTCATTGACCCATGGCCAGCTGGGGCTCAGGGCATCGCTATCAGCACATCTTTTCCTTATCACAAACAAGAAGCTTTCTTCCCTTGAGATGTGAGAGTCTTAACAAGTTGCTGGGCAGTTGGACTTCTAAAAAGATGTCATGTTTTTCCAGGGAATGGAATTAAATTAACGCTGTGCACGAAGTTGAAAGAGACTGTGACAAGATGGGTGCTACAAACCCAGGGAAGAGTTGAACAGATCTGTTATCTCTGGTCTCCTATCGTTCCAGGTCTCATCAGAGTCGTCCAGTGGCACCTTTGTGTACCAGGGCTTTGTGCGTGGCAAAGGGTTCGGGCAGTTTGGTCTTCAGAGACTGGGTAACCTTGCTCTGACTACTAGTTCTTCCCTTAATTGCTGACAGCTGCATTGTGGTGGCAGTGGAGGTTATCGAGCAGGAAACGTTTCTACTGTCCCTGGCATTAATTTTCAACCCTGCTGGGCCAAAAATCAGTAAGGTTAACCTGTTTACATCTGCTTTTAATCACGCTCCTAAATAAATGATGGTGAACTAAGCTAGGCTAGATCGCCAAACCATTCTTCCTGCAAGTCAGAAGCTTTGGATGACCTTTCACAGCACCACTTTCTAACGCTGCTGTCGTGTTGTTGCAGATGTAACTCAAGCAAACCCCACTTCTTGCAGTGCTGCTTTGAAACGTGGTTACTTTTGCTGTGTTTCAGACGTCAGCATGATGGAAAATGATCCGGAATCGATAGGACACCATTTTGCATCAAACAGCAGTTCTGTGGCAGCTGCCATTCTTGTGCCTTTCATAGCCCTGATTATTGCAGGGTTTGTGCTTTATCTCTACAAACACAGGTGGGTTTCAGGAATGACGCAGTAAGTGAAACAAAATAAGAGAGCTGACAGATGTATTTGTGAGCCTGTCTTAAAAGCACTCCCTCCGGACCTGGTTTCTCATTTAGTTCAGAAAGTAAAAAAAAAAAAAGTAATAGAGCAAAAGTGCACAGAGATGCAGGGGTGTTGGGAGAGCAGAGTGCTGAGGGCTTTTATGGCGATCAGTAAGATTTGTGGCAACGTTAAGGAGGATAAAGCAAAGTAAATTTCATACTCGGGCTTTGCGTATGTTGTAAATGATTTCTTTCTCCTGATCACTGCATTGCTGTGGAAATGTTACTGCACTTCAAAGCATTGTGTGGACTGGATGCTGTGCAGGGGGAGCACACGTAGGACTATGGCGAAGCCCAGGGAGCTTCCTGTACCACAAATCTGTAATAAGATTTGCTGGAGATCCCCCCCGCCTTTCCCGCGGGTGTTTACCTTCTTCAAAAGCAGCTTTTTTCTTTCCCACTGACTTTATCAGTGCTGTTCTGCGGGCTGCAGCAGGAGCAGCCGTGACCTCTCTGGGTTTTTCTTTCTGGCACCCTGCAGGAGAAGACCCAAAGTCCCATTCAATGGCTACGCGGGCCATGAAAACACCAACGTCAGAGCAACGTTTGAAAACCCCATGTATGACAGAAACCTGCAGCCCACGGACATCATGGCCAACGAGACAGAGTTCACAGTCAGCACTGTGTGCACAGCTGTATAGCACTCCTCCCCTGCGTGGTGAGTGGGCACGGAGGGGACATCAGGGTGGGACGGTGCCACGCGGAGCTCAGCCTGGTGAAACTGGTTGTGGATAAAACACTGCCCTTCTGCTGAGGGGGGTCTGTGTGCTGCTGATCCTCACTCCCTGGTGTCTCCTTCCCACTTTCAGGCTGTCAGAGCCTCGTGTTTGTCCTAAGCTGGATCAGGGTGGTTCACAGGAGCGCTCTGCGGTTTGGTTTGCCTGGGAGGTCTCTGGGCACAACTCAGAGCAGAGCTGCCATCCCTGGGGTCTGGTGATCAGCTGGGACGTGGCCTCTTGGGGAGCAGAGACAAACCAGATCCCAAATATCCCTGTGATGAGAGCAACCACTGGAAGGGGAGGAAAAAACAAGTCTGTATGGGAGATCGTGCACTGTGATGTTTTGTTCAGTGGTACGAAAGATACAGAGGAGGGTGAACCAAGGGGTTTGGAAGTTCTGCCACATGGGCATAAAGGATTAAGTAGCTTTAGACAAAAGCCCCAGGCAGCCTTCAGGGGCACTGCAAGGCTGGCAGGTTTTCAGTTCTCGCTCTGAGGTAACAAAGCTGTTGTGGGTTTTCTCAACATTTCTGTGTGCACTCACAAACCGTTTCTTTCTCTCCCACCCTCCCCACTGTCCCAGATTCCTCCAGGGTCGGTATCTAGCAAATGATTGTGTTTCACCTCACTAGTCTCCGTCCATTCCCTCCCCATCTCCCTCCTTCCAACCTTGTTGAGGCTGTGGAGAAGCTGCTACGCCTTGTTGGACTCTGTGTTAACTCCTGAGAGATGGATGGCTCCATCATCCTCGCCCACCCTCTGCGTGCTGCCATGGGTCACGAAGCCAAGCAAACATCTGCTCTGCACAGCTCCTCTCTCCCACCCTCCCAGTGGGCACCTGGTAGTGAGACCTGGGGAAGTGGAGGGCCGTGGAAACGAGGTGATGGGCTCAGTGTGCTGCAGGGAGCAGTGGGGTAACGTGGGCTCTCCTCCGCTTTTGGAGGATCTTGGACAGACAGGGAGGAAGCCAGGTTGCACTGCACAAGGTGCTGACTGGAGTTAATGGAAAATACCGGAGTGGGGCAAGATGAGGCTTTGTCTTTTGTTTTGGTGGTTATCTGTTGGTTTGTTGAAGTCGGGGCTTTTGTGGAAGTTTTCAGGTGGGACCTTTTCAGTGGGAAAACTTTTCAAGCCTTTCTCCCCTTCCTTATATTTAATTTTCCTTGGTACGCTTTAGTTGAGTTTGGGTTTCTTCTGCCGATTTACATGATGTCTCTTGGAGCCTGAGGCTGCTTTCAAGGGCTGCTGAGGGATCCCTCCATCCCTGGCTCCTGCAGCCAGCTGCCCACGTCAGCCGTGCCCAAAAACCCTCAGAAGAAAACTGCTGACAGACATGAAGGGACAAAAACCTCTTTAAAAATAACGAATACTGATTTCCACCTCCCCCCAAAACTAGTTGCATTCAAAAGCCTTTGCCCTTTCCATATTGATCCTCCAAATGGCAATGCAGTAAGAGTTTTAATTTCTATCCAAAGCTCTTCCCTTTATTTCCCAGAGGCGGAAAGGTTGGCTTGGTTTTCATGAGAACAGATAAGGGGACTTGACATTTTTCCTCCCTTATAAAAGAACGATGCTTTGTGATGTCCTCCTCTAATAAAGAGGAGAGCTGCTCCTGTTGATTTAGGGCTTTAGTCTGTTTGGTTTGAGTCACTGTTTCTTGAACCATGCTGGAGTCCAAGAAGGCAACAGTGCCATTTTACCAAACTGTAAGTCGAGCACCTCTCTGAAATACTGTTGACTTAGAGCAGTAAGTCAATGAAACAGCTTTTTCTTACAGAAAACTTGAAGGGAAAATAATTAAAACAAATGGAGTGGTGTTTACATCTCTGCTTGTATTTGAGCACTGGCTCTCCCCTACCTGATGTCAGCTGAGGTTTTGTCTGATGAAAACCACAGGGTAGTTTTTTATGTTTTGTTTATCCTTTTACTCTGTGTGTGTGTGTACGTATAAATATATATTATTTTTTTTTTTACTTCTGTCTCTCATTCAGTGCTCTTAGAATAAGCAGCATTCTCCAGCCTATAGTCTGAACAGCCAGCCTGCCAAAAAATGCCATCTGCTCCCCAAAGCATCACAAAGGTGCTCTGATCTGTACCTGAGAGGTGGGTGGAAGCACACGTGTGAGCTGGAGCCCACGCTGCAGCGGGTGCACAGACAGCTCAGTGCCACTCCTGCACTGCTGCACAGCTCCTCCCAGCTCGTGCCAAATGATCAGACAGGTGAGAAAGGTAACCAGAAAGCTGGGCTCCTTTGGGAAGCCAGGAGGGGCTGCCAGGGTACCTGCCCTTCCCTGACATGGCCTCCAGGGCAAGTTGAAGGCGAAGTAAGAAGAGGGATCCCTGAGTGGGGGTCTGGGGGTCCGGGGCCAGGGCTCAGCTGTGTCCAATTCCTCTGCTTCAGCTGAGCTGCTGCAGTGAAGCTGGGGGCTGCTCCTCCCTCACACTGATGTCACTGAGGTCAGGAGGTTCTCCTCCTCCTGCATGCAGAGATACAGCTGGTTCCTGACTTCACCTCTGCTCTCTGGCACCTATTTGACTTCAGAGGCTGATCCCAAACCTGAGTTATTCTGTGATTTCTGCCCTTAGCCAAACCCACAGCCTATTCCTCCTTGCCTTTGCCAAGTCCCCATAACACAGAGAACAGACCAGGCTCCCTCGCACAACAAAGCTGCACCCTTTTGCAGCCCCCTGTGCCAATGATTGCAGCACCCTGACACCCGTGTCAGCACAGACCTTGCAGCATCCCACAGCCACAGAGCTTGAATCTGCCCCAGCTTTGTGAGCTCAAGGAAAACATCCCCCACCAACACCAGGCTGCTGGACTCTGCACACACACACCCCAACACATCCCACATTTGCTTTTCAGACCTTCCCAAATCCCACTCAATCAGTGTAATAGCAAGGAGAAGCCCGTGTCCAGGTGTGTGAAACAAACCTGAGATGTTTCAGCAGCAAAGCAGGGAGAGCAGGAGCTGTCCTTATACAACATTTGCTGCTTTCAACCTATTATGTACCATTTTCTACTGTTCCCAAGCAACAAAGGCAGAGGAAGGGGTCTGATCCCATTTTTTTGCAAGCTGGCTGGGACGTGATGTGTGCCATCCTCCATTCTTGTGCCCAGAGGACTTGCATTATGTTCAAAAAAGAAAAGGAAAAAAAAAGAAAAAAAAAGGAAAAAGAAAAATAAAAAAGGAAAAAAAAAAAAAAGAAAAAGTAAAAAAAAAAAAAAAGAAAAAAAAATCCCTCTTTTGTACAGAGATATATTTTTATGAAGCAAAAGTTTGTACAGTAAAAAAGACACAATGTAAATGTTTTTTCATTATTGTAGTAAGCAGTAGTGGAAGATCAGCTTCTTTTTGTAAATGTAATAAAATGTATAAATATGGTTTACATAAAAGTGTAAATATGTAATCTATACATACACTTGGCTTGTCTGCAATATATACAATTTAATTTATCTGTCTCTGTATATGAGGCTTTTCATTGTGTCCAGGCATACTTTCCTGAATTTGAAAGCTATTTTAAATTTTTGAATTAAAATAAAATATAAATTTTTGCATTGCTTTTCTTATATATACATATATATAATTTTTTTTTATTATTTTTTTTTCCTGGTGCCTTTTTCACGAGCTGCCAAAGTTCTCTTCCAGGACTGCCTGGATGCTGAGCTGCACACGATGCCAAGGCTGGTAGGGACACACCAAGGCTGGATGTTCTGTGCTGCAGCAGCTCAGGAGCTCATCCCAGCTCCCACAAACACACAGCAGCCCATGGTGCAGCGCTCAGACTTTGCTCCTGTCCCAGCACCAGCTTCTCCCTGCCATCCCTGGGAGGGCAGCCCCAGTTTGGATGCAGTCTGCACCAAGAGCTCATCCACCAGGAGCTGAACCGACCCGACATCTGCCTGCCCTCCATCACTGCCCTCCTCTCTCCTCACCTGCTCTGCACTGATGATTTGTGACGTGCTTCCAGCTGCGCTCTCATTCTGCTCCCCTCACCCCCAGCAGGGTGGGGGTGGATGCTGGATGTGCTGGGAGCCCCTTTGAAAACAGGTACTTAAACAAGAACCTCCAAGAGACAGACAGAAGCCTTGAAGCCGATTTATATCTGCACCTCGCTGCTGAAAGCAAGAGCACAGCTCCCCTAAGCGAGGCTGAGTGCTGGTGGTGGCTCCTGATGCAGGGCTGCTGCTGGATTTGTGTCGTGTTGAGTTGGGTGGCAGAGAATTCAGCTGCTGGAAAGGGGCACTGAGTGCATTTTTGTGCCTGCTGTCACACTTTGGGAGGGCACCTGAAGTTCCTGAGTTTCTCAGTGGGAAATGGACACCTTTCCTTTGTGGATTCCCTGAGAAGTTTGCCTGCATGTTCTTGCTCTGAGCAATACTGAGCTGTGTCCCTGGGGTTCCTGCAGACACCTTGGTCTCCCTGCTGCTGAAGCATGGAACCTTCTGTGAAGAAGTTACTGATGCTTCCAACCTCTACCCAGGTTGGAAGCATCAGTTTGCGATGGTCGGAAAGGAGCCCACAGCATCCTGCAGACATCTCTGTGCAATGCCTCTGCTCCATGCCTGAGGCTGGGGAGGTGGGAGTGCTGCAGCACTGTGGGGTGACCCCCCGTCCCCCTCTCATCCCTTCTGCCCCTCTGGCTGAGGCTCCAAATGAGCTTAAAGACCAAGGATGTAAAACGAGACATCTGCACCAGTGCAAAACTTCCATCTCTTCAAACCCCAAAGAAAGGCACGGCCAGACAACAGATCAGTCATTTAATTGCTGCAGCAATTGGAAAAAAGAGCTCCGTGCCCCTGCCAAAATGGTGCAGTGTGTGGATCCCCAGCACCACGTGAAGAGCTGCTCCATGAGTTACAGCACTCCGACGTGAGATGTTCCCATCTGTGGGTCGTGGCTCCTCCCCATCAGCTGCCACGGTGCAGGAGGTGATGGCTGTCCCTGTGCCATCCTGGAGGTGAATCCCAGCCCCGTGCAGGATGCACTGCTTTGCTTTTCCAGCAGGATTTTCTCAGGCCCTGCTGCAGCTGTGAGATCTGTTCTGCAAGCTCTGTAGGGCCCCACAGAATGGCAGAGTAGGAAGGGACCTCAAGGATGATGAATCTCCAACCCCCTGCCACACGCAGGGCCACCAACCTCCACATTTCATAGCAGCCCAGGGCCCCATCCAACCTGGCCTTGAACACCTCCAGGGATGGACGGGGCATCCACAGCCTCTCTGTGCAGCTGTTCCAGCACCTCACCGCTCTCACAGCAAAGAACTTCCCCCAGCATCCAACCTCAATCTCCCCCCATCCCACTGCTGCTCAGCTCTGCTCTTTCTGCTCCAGGATGCCCCAATTTGCTTTAATTAGGCCATTTTCTCTGCTGACCTCCCCCCTCCACCAGCGACTGAGTGCAATTAGCTCAGGTCTGGGCACTGATTGACATTTGTTTTAAGGAAGGCTGTTACACTTTGATGCCCTGCTCTGCTTCTCTCTGCTGCACAGCTGCAGGTCGGCTGCTCTCTGTGGCTTTCACGCTGCTTCTTATTTGTCTCTTCCAAGTCAGGCGCTTCATCTTTCGTGTTCTCGGCTGCTTTACCTGGAATGAGGTCGGCAGGAAGGAGCTGGGATGCAGCCCTGGAGGTTTCCACAGGCTGGGCCATCTGAGCTGCGGGCTGCACAGCACGGTGGGTTTTAATAGTGTTCAGGGCAGCAGCGCTGATCCTGTTGGACTCAGTGAGGGAAAACCCCACAGCAGAGGTGGAGCTCAGCCATCGCAAAAGTCCCAGGCAGCCCACCTTAGAAATCAATGAGTAACATCAGCCCACGTTGGCTCGTCTCGCCCTTCGCAGCAGGTTCTAATTTAGCCAGCACAAGAAGCGTTTGCAGAGCTAACGAGCAGCGGTTCCTATCAGCGCTTTGTAAATGAGCCATCAGCTCCAGGCTGCCCCATACGGAACGCTCCACCCACAGCCGCGGCTCCTTCGGCTTTTCAGCAGATCTCAGGGATGGAAACACCTTCCTTAATTACCCCAATTAAGTGCAGCGGCCGTCCTGCCCCACCTCATCCAGCCCAACGTGGGGAGGTCGTGATGTTATCGATTTTATCACTTTATTCTACTTTATTCACTCCTTTTATTTACTCGCCCATCCCGGGTTCGATCCTGCTGTGCTGGGAGCCCATTTCCCACACGGTGGCTGAATTTCGGGTTCACGGTTGTGAGTGAGCAGCGTGAGGATGAGGGATGGAGGAAGGTCCTTTTCGTGCTGTTGGGGGCGGGGGGGATGCAGCTGTCCAAGCGAATTACGGCCACGCAGCGGCTGTGCTGGTTCCGCTCTACAGCACCCGACAGAGCACCTGGAAATTCATTTGTCACCGCAGGAGAAAGGAAGAAAGCAAGTGAGGTGAGTAATGAAATGCTGGAATAATTAACCACGGATGGGGAGCTGGGCTGGGAGGAGGTCCGTGTTGCTGGGAGCTGGGCTGAGGTCTGCCTGCTGCTCCTGCTGCTCCATCCTCACTTTCTGCTCCATCCCCATCAGCGCCCACAAGGCAGGATGGGCTCAGCACACCGGAGCTCTTCAGCTCCTACGACTCGTGGTTCCCCAGCAGACGTGGGGTTGGGGTGAAGCAATGTGGTGGTAGAGCTTGTGATGCCTTCTGCAAGGGAACCTGCAGTTTGTGGGGTGGGGGGGTAAAATGTCGTGGCATCCACCTGGGAGGGGAGGGGACCTCCAAGCTGACACTGTGTGAGTCAATGGAAAGCTCTCAGCTGATTTTAATGGTGTTTCCATTAAACCCTGCAGCTGAGTGCAGCCCTCACCCTGGGCCTGTGCACAGCACACGTTCAGCTCTGGGCTTCATCAAGACCAGGAGAGAGGAGAAAGGTTTTGTGGGTGGGAGCATCCTAAAGGCAGCTCAGGTATGAGAGAAATGCAGCCCTGGTGTTGCTTCGTTGCTCAGTTATTGTTAACTTGGATTGTTCCAGTTTTCCTTGTCCGTTTTTAATTTCCACTGTGAGGTTCCCACTTTGCATATCGTGCTTTGCAGCCATGGCCTCTCTTCTTGTGAGACACAAATCATGCCCAGAATCATCCCCTCATTGGGCTGCAGCTCTGCCTGAGCTTCCACAGCCCCACCTGAGGACTCAATGGCCAACTCTGCTTTATCACAGCTGGATGTCCTACAGAAAAATCCTGGCATTCATCTGCTTCACCCCGTGTGTGTGTGGCTGAATTCATTAGAAATCTCCACTGAGGAAGGGTTCCCTCTTTCTCATGGGATCTAATGGGGCTGAAATGTCCACCTGGGCTTCCAGCCAGATCTGAGCCATAGCTGGGTTCACCACGAAGGACCTCCATGCATGGCAGTGGCTGATGTCTGGGCTGGGGATGCAGGGATCTGTGCTTCAGCAGAAGGCAGCCGATGGCTCTGCAGTGCTGCTCCTGCTGTGCTCAGCATCTGCTCCCTCTTGACTGGAGGGGAACAGAGCCCTGGAGCTGAGCACACAGCCATGTGTGCCTCGGTCCCCATGGCACGACCCAGAGGTGCACCTTTGGGATGCTTAGAAGAGGTGCTGCAGTGCAAAGAGCCATTGGAGCTGCTGTCTGGGGGCAGGTGAAAGCCCGTGGAAAGGCATTGGGGTGAGATGGGGAAGCGGGGAGCAGGAGGGGCTGCCAGTTGTGCAGAGAGCAGAACCTGAAGTGGTGTCAGCACCTCCAAGCAGGGCGTTGTGCTGCATCTCCTCGAGCTTTGCTGGGACCTTGGGATAAACACAGCAGGTCTGATCTCCTGGGGAGAGGCTGAGATGATTCCAATTCCTCACATCCTCATCCGAACAGCTGAGTGATATAAAATCCATCACGGGGGGCTGCTGGCTGAGCAGCAACCACAATAAATCTGCACCTAAATGAAAAACCCAAACGTGGCACATTTTGGTGTTACTGAACCGAGATTTGGCATCTCAGGGGGAGGGAATTGGGAGCGTGCAGCAGCCGGGGTGCTTTTCCTCTTCAGAAACATTCCGAGCACTGTAAGGAGAATTTATAGCTCAGTGCTATGGGGGAAAATGCATTATTCATTTTTCTGACTTCAGAAGACCAAAAAAAAAAAGGAAGGAAAAAAAAAGTGGTGCTGTTTGTTTTGCACTGCAGGAGCAGAGCAGAGATGTCCTGCAGGAGCACAGCTGCCCTATTGGGGCTCACAGGTGTGAAGTGCTGGGATTTCAGATGCCCCACGGCAATAAAGTGCTATTATGGTGTAAAGGAAACCGGTTTAGTTATTCTAGTAAAGAGAAATGATTCCCTATGCAGACAGGTGGGATAATTAATCATTATCGTCTTCCCATTAATGAGGCAGGGCTGTGTGTGTGCCCTGGCTGGGGATGGCAGTGCTCTGACAGCAGCTCCTCAGCGCTGGGTGAATGGTCTGAAATGCCCCTTGGAGCCATTTGGTTTGGGATGGGGTGGCCTCAAGCAGTGGCAGGAGCTGGGGATGCACTGGGGAGCAGCACTGGGACACAGGTTTGCTTCACTGTCACCGTGCTGCAGTGCATGGGAGCAGACCTGAACCCGCTGGGCAGTGAGCACAGCAGGGATGGAGCTGCCTGGTGTCACATCAGCTGCTGCACAGGTGAAACCTTTCCCTTAATTGTTCATTAGGGCTTTTTTTCCACCACCTTTGCCTACGTTCCTTTGCTTTAAGATTTGCTTTAGTACTGAAAAACCCCTCCATGCATCCAAGCGAAACAGAATTAAGAGTGGAAAGAAGGGATTTGGGGCAGCGGTTGCAGGAGGGCATCTGTGCAATGAACCCCAGCACCAATGCTCCCAATCCCTTTGGATGCTTTTCTGTCCTGTTTTCCACTTCTTGTTCCTCCTCTGCTGCTCCCAAGCTTGGGGGTCCCAGCTGGGGCTGCTGCCTCCCTCTGCCTGCTGGGCTGTGAGCAGAGCCAAGGGGCAGAGCAACCTACAGCCAGCACTGATGTTGGCCTTTGGCAAATTGATGGCACTGCATTGCATTGAGCAGAGAGTTTGTTCTTCATTCCTAGAGTTGAAAATATCCCTCTGCAATGAGAGCATTCAGCTTCTCTTGGCTCTGGTGCTTCCGTTCTGCTTTAGCAGTGGGAGCTCTGCAAAACAAAGCCTCGATTTTTGGGGTGTCTGTGGGTCACCGCCGTGCTTCTGCCACCCCAGAACCCGAGGGCTGCAATCCCCCCTGGGATCACTCTGAGCACTGGGAGGCTTCCAGGCTGATCCCTTAACACAGGCAGATTGCTGAGCTCTCTGTACACTTCTTGCTGTATTTACACATCCTTCCCCCCGCTCCAATCTAGCCTTAATTTCTGACCGTTAATCAGGCAGAGCGCCGTGGCACGCTCTCCTGTAATTAAAGAATTAAAGCCATACCTGAAGAATGCAGATGTGATGGCAAAATTAAATTATTTAAGGAAATCCAGGCCGTTAATTATGCATGTCCTTCAATCTTTCATCTCCTGATAAGCTCCAGCAGCTCGTGGAAGGGGGAAGAAAAGAAGCAGAGAGGTGTGTGTGAATTGAGGAGGTGTGGGAAGGGCAGTGCAGCTGCTGGGGGGGGTTTGGTGGGAGCAGATTTTTGTGTTCAGTCCCAAAATGGCAGCAGCCGATGAGAGGAGGGAGGGGGGAGGTGTGGGGTTTATTATCTGCTTATAAAGAGAAGTCCTCTCCCAAGCCTGGGGGTGCCAGCCCCAGCAGCAGCTCCTGCTGCTGTTCAGTGCATCAAGACCAGCAACCAGAAAAGGCCAAGAGAGCTCACAACTGAGCCAAAGCCTTCAGAAGGGCTGCATTGGTACAATTGGTCCCATTGGTACAACAGAGGAGCATCTGCACTCTGCAGAGGGCTTCCAGGAGGGTCCTGGCTCACCTGTGGCTCTATATGTTGTCACTTTTCCAGGGTTGTCACCCACCTGGCTTCATCCCCTTCCCTGCCATCAGGGCATCCCAGTGCTGTCCCTGGTCGGTGTGGATGAAGCAGCCATAGCTGCAATGAATCTGAGCTGATGAGATAAAACAGCAGGGGAAACTACTGGAATTCTTGCTTACTGCATTTCGTATTAATTAGCGCTAATTATGCCCTGTTATTAAGAATGAAAAATCTGGCAAGGGAAATATCACAGCTGAGATTCCTGGTATCACTATAGGAAGCTTTGGCACTCAAGAGTCAGAATGAAGCAGCACTACACAATTATTTTGGCTGGCTGTGGGGTGGGATGGGGATGGGGATGGGATGGGGATGGGATGGGGATGGGATGGGATGGGATGGGATGGGATGGGATGGGATGGGATGGGAGGATCCCAGCTGGGCCCCATTCCCAGCATGGGAGAAGGCGTGGGGCACCCTGCAGGATGGCAGCCTGGAATGGAATGGATGGAAGGCAGGATGGAATCATTAAGACCACCAAGGCCATCCATCCACCCATCACTCCCGTGCCCACTAAGCCACATCCCACACCTGGCTCCCTCTCCCAAACACCCAGATGCCATCTCATGCTGGCCATAGCGCTGCACCAGGAGGTTCCTGGGCTCCTGCTGATGGAGGGAGGGGATGTTATCCACAGGACAGCTTCTCTTGCATTGCTGTCGTTGGTGCAACCACAGCATGGCACTGGTGGCTGCAGGCTCTGGAGCAGCAGAGCACGGCGCTGTCTGGGCTGTTGTTTCCTGCCATCCCTCACTGATGCACTGCCCAGAGCCCTGCCAGCTCAGTGGCCTCCAATAAATATGACAATAACAATCTGAAACCACCGGGTCGTGATGCCCTTGGCTTTATGGAGTGAGATGGTTTGAAATATTTATATCTGACGTCCGTGGCAGTAGAAAAAGAGTCATAGAATGGAAGGAGGCTACCAGTGTTTGGCAAACGGATTTACTCGGGTGTAATCAAATTGCAGCATATGCTTGGGGGGGAAAATCAATGTCAGCGAATGGCAGTGCAGGCATGCTTGGCCGTGGTCGGTCCGTAACTTCATTTGTAGCCATTTCTGCTGGAAGATCACATTTATAGCTATCGCGGTTTTGCTTATGAAATTAAGTGATGCTTTTTGTTGTTCTGTTTGTTTTTTGGTAATGGTTGCAATAATTCTCTCTGCTTCGGTCACTGGGGCAGTGTGGCTTGGCTGGACACCGCTGTTTGTTGGGCTGATGCTGGCTCAGCTCTGCGCTGCGCTCTGTGTGTCAGTGCACGAGTGTGGCTGGGAGATGCATTTCCAAAGGATGCTGGGTTCCTTACCTCCAACGTGAGCTGATTTTCCCGCTGAGCCTTCCACTGGCTTTCAAGAAAAGCATTTTGGGGGTGGAGGAGACGATTCCATGTCAACATTAGAGGTGCATCTGCAGCCATTGCAGGCTTGCTGTCACTGAGCAATCCGTGCTCTGAGCCGTGCCCGGCTGCACCCTGCCCTGCTCAATAATGTATGACAGGTGGCAATGCAGCAGAATTATTTAAACGGTTGCTCTCTTCGCTCCTGCCTTGTAATATCTATCTTATTTTCTGTTTCCATGTGTTATTCATAACGCTTTTCATGTCACCCTGTTTGCCAGCGGATGGGGAAGCCTGTGGAGGCAGGCAGGTTTGTTCTGCATAAAGGGCCGTAAATAATCTGAGAGCTGCCAAGCAGTGGCACATCTCAGGGACTCGTGCTTAATGCTGGGAGACTTCCTGCAGCATCCCCTGCTCGCAGAGGCAGCTGACTTTGGGGTCTTTTCGGCTGATTTTCCCCTCCATTGCTCCTCTCTGTAAATTAAAGGACAGGGAAGGGGATGCTCTAACAGCATCGTGCCATCCTTCGGTTGCCCCGCTGGGTGAAGTTCGTTTCTGATCAGAGGTTTCAGCATAAAAAGCCCTTGGAGGGGGTGAGCAGGCGCTGTGCAGGGAGCGGTGAGTTCCTTCTGCTGCCATCCAGCTGCACAGAGCCCTTTGGAATAGGAAATGATACGAACGCTTTGATCCGCTGGTGGAGGAGTCCCACAGTTCAGCTCTTGACAAGGAAATCTAATTTGTTTCTAGCACAGGAAGGCCGTTACCCCCTGCAGGAGCAAGGCAGCGAGGGCTGGGAGCTCCATCCGTGCTGTGGGACGTGGGAAGGGACAGCAGAGCAGGAGCGTGAGCCGGGCATCCTCCATCCAGAATGGAGATCGAGGGGACAGAGTTGTGTATGGGGAGGAGGGGTGGAGGAATAGCAGCACCAGCTGGCAACAACCAGAGGTGTGGGGATGGCGAGGTGGGGAGCATGCACAGAACTCCACTGCTGCAGCAGATCTATGGGTCACAGTGTGATGCACGGGGGTCTGAGGATGGGTATGGGTATGGCATAGCCATGAATCAGGCACGGCCAGTGCCCTCCTCCTGGGAGCAGGCTGCCATAGGCTGCCATTAAACAAGAAGAAATAACATCAAATTGAGGAATAGCTGCACTCATTTGCAGTGTAAAGATAAAGAAATGGGTGTGTTAATACGCAAAATGAAAGAACAAAATAGAAGCTTCTTGCAAAGGAGAACACCTATTTCTAGTCGGGTAATTTAATGAGAATTTTACCCTTGACTTCATCCAAATTAGATGAGAATCACCATTGTATTAAGTGATCACAATTTAACATGCACAATTAGGTTATGCAACTTTATATTTTAGGCCAAATCATGTCTCTGTAGCTGGCTGCTGTTAGAAGTCGTGTCCTGCACAGACGGAGCCCTTGTGCTGCAGCAGTGGCTGTGCTGGCGCTGCAGGTGAATTTCCCTGCTGCACCACGGGAGGGGTGTCAGTTCTTCCATGGGGCCATGGGGCATCAGTCCTTCCATGGGACATTGGTCCTGCCATGGGGCATCGGTGTTGCCATGGGATGCTGGTCCTTCCATGGGATGCTGGTCCTTCCATAGGATGTTTGTCCTTCTACGGGATGCTGGTCCTTCCATGGAATGCTGGTCCTTCCATGGGATGTTTGTCCTTCCATAGGACGCTGGTCCTTCTATGGAATGCTGGTCCTTCCATGGGATGCTGGTCCTTCCATGGAATGCTGGTCCTTCCATGGGATGTTTGTCCTTCCATGGGATGCTGGTCCTTCCATGGGATGCTGGTCCTTCCATGGGATGCTGATCCTTCCATGGGATGTTGCTGCCATGGGATGTCCATGCTGCCAAGGAGCATTGGTGATGCCATTGGACATCAGTCCTTCCATGGGACACTGGTGCTGCCACCAGGTCCCAGCAAGTTCCTAAAGACATCCCCAGCTCCCACCAGGTCCCTGAGCCCTTTGCAGGGAGGTCACCAGTGCTGTCACAACGAATGCCAAAGCTCTGTGTAGTGCTTGGGTGAAAGAGGCAGCTGAATGCATTAGCACTGCTGCTGCCTCCATCCCTCGGTAATCTCCTTTCTTGTCTCCCACTGCCACGTGCTGTAATGCTCGTTACGTTCCCCGAGCATCCCAGAAATGCCTCAACCCATCTCTTTCACAGCAGCGTAATCAGGACAAATGCCTTCTGCTTTTTTATCTGCTTGAGGACCACGTAGTGCTTGTGGTTCCTTATTGGGTTCATCGGGAGCGTGGCTGTGGGGTCCTGGTCTGAGGGCTGATGTCCTCAGTGGGGAGAGAGCAGCATGGGCAGGGTTGGGTCGTGGCTGCAGGCAGAGGGCAACGCTTAAATGCAAAATCACCCAGCAAATCCAGGTCTCCTGTTCTGAGAGTTAATCACTACAGCTCATCTCTTGTCTGCAGTCATAGGTGTGTGCGTGCACGCGTCCGTAGGTGCTTCCAAAGGAAAAGTAATTATCGCAGAGATAAAGCTTTCATTATTTTTAATAGCATCAGGTCCACCCATTGAGTTATTACAGTAATAAAAACTAATTAGATCCCTGGTGATGAGATCCCCCCGCGCACACGGCCTGCCTCCCTGCCTAGAAATACACCTAACTGGAGGTCTGCTCGTGGGGCAGCTGTGCGCCTGTCTGCCTGTCTGTTTGTCTTCCTGTCCATCCATCCGTCCGTCTGCTGCCTCCTGCAGCCCAGGGACTGCCTGCAGCTCCCGCCCCACCTGCTGGGGTCAGACGTGAGTTTCTGGGTTTGATTTCTGCTCCTTTGCTTTGCTTGCCATTTGTTTTTAGGAAGAAAAACACTTCCATCCAAAGCAAAATAATGAATTTGCCATTGAAAAGAAGAAGTCTCTGCTATTCTCTGCTGCTCCAGCACTGGGGAAGTGTTCAGCAATGTGCTGCTTGCTTGGATTGAAACAAGGCTGAGCCCTCCTGCGCCAACAGAGTGTTGGATGTCACTACCTGTGCACATGAATGTGGCACAGAGCTCTGCCTGCGAGCTTTTAAAACCAGCAGCAGGTGACAATTCCCTAAATTGGCCTTTGGACTGAGACAGGAGGGAGCCTCACAGCAACGGTGCGATCAGTCCCAGCTGAAAACCACACCTTGAGACCTCCCAGCAATGGTGAGCACACCCAGTCCTGAAAGGTTGGTGTAGGATGATGCAACGGGTGGGGATGGGGCGGGGGTCCCATCCTGCTCCCCCACCCAGCTCCATTCAGTGCCACCCATCTCCTGCTGGTGCTGCTCTCCGCTCTGCTGCACGCTCAGCTGAAGGTTTGGTGCCATTTCGGACACGGCGAGTTTCTCTCTTCCACATCTGGAGGGAAGCATCAAAAGTCAGAAAACCCACTTTAATGAGAAGCTGCCTCTTTCTGCTCCAGAACGCCGAGGCTTTAATTATGCCATAGCACCGCACTGACAAGGCAGATCGGGGTGATAATGAGACCTGAGACTCTCCAGCAGAGGAGAACCGTAATTTTCGAGTGCGGTGCTTCTGTGCATCCTCTGAGGAAATGCAATCGTTCAGAACCGGGGAGTTTGACAGCACGCCGGCTCTAATACACCCACTGAAATGTTTCCTTGTCAGCGGCGGTGCAGCCACGTGTCCGTCATGAGAATTTCCCTCTATAAACTTCTATTTTTTTTGCAAAAAAAAGAGAAACAGCTGGGAATCACCTCTCGGCTTTGGGTTTGCACGGAGCTTTCTGCGTTTGGTTTGGGGTTTGCTGACAAAGGGACAGAGGCAGAGGAGCAGGAGGTGCCTCTTCTGAATGGACGTTATGGTTTGTGGGCAGGGAGGGGAATTCAGGAGCTGCTGCCTATCATCCGGTGGCTCCAAGGCAATCTCCCCCTGCACCCCTGCCCAGTGTAACGTGGTACCCACAGGTATTTCCCAGAGCAGCACATGGAGCTGTGCTCGGGGCTCCCCACGCTTTGGGAATCCTCCCAGCAGGGGCAGAAGCATCGATTTCACACTGATTGCCCTGATTTTCTCTGCTGAGTTATCCTAATGGCTCTGCTTGGTTCAGTTTCACTGCTTGCAGGCTTTAATGGTCAGCACATCCCGAAGGTCCCCACGTCCAGGATCCTCCTCTTGGAGGACGCAGGGGGGGCCCTGGGGTGCTGCTGCCCCACTGCTGCCTTTGGGTCCTGGCCGTGCAGCGCAGGCACAAAGCAGCCCCACACCTCAGTGCATGGCATTACAGAGAGAAACCACAGCAGCTGCCTCCAGCAGCATCATCAGGATTCATTTCTGTTTACACAAAGCCCGGCAATCCCAGGTGATAAAGCAGCAGGTGACTGCAAAGAAATGACTAAAGACAAAATCACCGCTCAGGTTTTATAATCAGCTCTTCCTGCTGTTGCCCACAGACTGCAGAACCCCGGAGCGCAGCAGCAGCAGCAGACGTCTGTCCTTCCCTCCCCAAAACCAGTTTTCCTGTGAACAGAAGAGGAACCCCCCACCATTGGCCCATCCCCAGCACGCAGCCGTGCTGCTCTGGGTCCCAGTTCCTCCCAGAGGTCGCAGTCCCTGCCTCTGACCCTGGGGAAGAGTGACCCCAGCCTCACTTCGTGTCACTCTTCCCCAGACAAAGCAATCCCTACGAATCATGCATTATGCAAACATATGAGCTGGCAAGGGGAAGACCTGCATGCACAATTAAAAACAAGAGAAAGGAAAAGTCATTTTGCATGCGGGTTAGTTAATTGTGTCTTTTTGTTGGTGGTGTTTTTTGCCTTTCCCCCTGCATGATGTTTCCTACAGAAAATGAGATGAAGAGCCTCTAAGGTTCGTGTGCTTCCTCCGAGGTGCGATGGGATCAGTGGGGCTGTGGTTGGTGATGCTCAGCCCTCTTTCATTTTGATGGATGCAGGCTTTTGGGCTGCCCACGTGAGCTCACCAACACCACTGTTTCTTTTCTTAGCCATCGTTCATGGCCTTTATGAAAGTAATTCACCTACAGTGAGGGCCATGCAGACCGCTGGGCAGGAATCAGCAGTGTGGCAGCATCTGCTGTCCTATTACCAAAGCCTCCGGAATGTTCTGTCATCTACCAGTGACAAATGCTGGGTGAGAAGTGAGCACTGCCATGCAGAGCCGTGGGCTGTTTGTCCAAGCGAGCTGCTGGACGCTTACAAGTAACTCAGATAATTGCATCCATGATGTGTGTGCTCACACAGCGCCGTTCTGCAGGAGGAGGCGGTCCCTGAACCCCAGCACAGAGGTTCAGCTTCCATTCCCCCATTAATCCTGGGGGATATTTTGTTAATGTGCCTTTAACGAGGAGGGGAACCGCTGAGTTCATTGAATTGGGTTTTACATCACTTTCTTGTCTTGCTGACGCTTCCTAATTTTGCTCTCCTTGCTCTGGATCCTGCAGCACTGTTCTGGGTTGTGCCATAGGGTGGCACGGAGCTGCTGCTGTGTCCCAGCCATCAGCCTCCACCTGCACCCACAGCCCTGGGCTCTGCTCTCCTCTCCCCCCAGGACAGCAGCACGGCAGAGCTCAGCAATCTCACTCACTGCCCCCTCCAGCTGTGCTGCCGTGGCTCGAAGCTTTGGGAATGGGCAGAGCTGCAGTGATGGCTGCAGGGCACAGCAAGCATGGAGCATGGAGTGGGCAATCATTGAAGTGCATCTCCTCCCCAGTGCTCCCAGAGGCACTTCCCAACCCAGCGCTGGGCTCTGCAGCTGTCGCAGTCATCCTTCCCATCCCAAAATCCAGGAGCAAAGCAGGGCTGCCAGACCCCCTTCCCTGCTGCTTTGCTGACCGGTAGCACAACGCTGGGATGGGTTTGGGGCCTCACCGGGTTGTTTTCCAGCCTTCTGTTCCCTGTTTCCATCACATGCATTTATGTCACCTGCGGTGTTCATCGCTCTTTTACAGCTTCTGCCATGGGCTGGGAGCCTCGCGCTGTGCCTGGAGTGGGGCTGAGAGGAGGAGGAGGAGGAGGAGGAGGAGGAGGAGAAGGAAGCTGCATGGGCAGCACACAGCTGTGGGGAGCTCAGTGCTGAGCCCCGAGGAGGGTGGATTTCAGAGAGCATTTTATGGTGATCACTAAAAGCGAATGTGTCCCATTGCCCTCCCTGGGAAAGAGAAGATAAAAAAATAAATTAAAATAATAATAACAATAAACCAGCAGAATAGCAGGGTTTTTGTTTTGTTTGGTTTTCTTCCATTTTGTTTTCTGTGGGGGCAACAGGAATGAATTATTCAACAGGGACACAGCAACGAGCCTGGCAATGCAGGAATGACAACAGCACGGAGCTCAGAGGGATGCGGTCCCATCACAGCCCACGTCCCACGCTGTGCTCAGGAGCTCAGACAGAGCAGCAGTTCCGTGTGTTTCCCAGCTCCTGTGCTCTGCTTTGCCCATCACTGAAAAGAGAACAGTGAGAGGAAAACCTCTGTGTGTGCAATCACTCTCAGTTCAGGGTTTGGCTGCCTATCAGCATCCACATTTTGCTTCTTAATGAGAGATTTTTGTGTATTAACACTTCACTCAGTCCATAGCTAAGCTGTTGTTAGGCCAATGTAGAATGAGTTTCCCAACCCCACCAATGCTGGGGCATCCCCCCAAACACTTTCTCGGGCACTGAGGGCTGAATGGCCCCAGGAAGGAGCGCAACGCATCTCTGCTGCCCCACAGTGGGCTCAGCCCTGCTGCCATCATGAGATGGTTCTAATTAGAATTTCTGTAATAGAAATAAAATTCCCCCCAAAGCCAAAGCTCCTCAGAGGTGCCCATCCACGTCCCCGAGGCAATATGTGCTGAAGTCAGAAGGAGGCACAAAACCTCCCTGGGAAACGCCGGTGAGCGCAGCGCTGCACCGAATGCAGGGAACCCCTATTTGCTCCCAGCTGTGGTTTCCTGCAACTCCTCTGGTGCAGTAAATGTGGCTGCGTGGAAGGCCTTCAGCATAGGGCTGGAGGGACGAGGGTGGGGGTGGGCAGAGGGTGCAGTGCCCGGGAATTACTCTCAGGAAATATTGCTCCCTTTGCCCCTTCAGGCATCCGCCTCCGCTTACTGCCAACCACAACGCTGTGGCTTCTTAGAAATCCCTCACCTACACAGTGCTCCTTGGCCTCTCCCTCCCGTGAATGGATTTCAGCACACGTCAGCGGGGTTATTAAATTAAGCCTTGAAATTGGAGGGGTGTGTTGGCACCTTCCCGAGGGCAGCGGGTCGATGGGAGGCGAAGCGGCCGCAGCTCTGAGCTCACTGCACTGCTGCAGCCCTGCTGCTCTTCTCCCTCTGCTGCTGGGTTGGTGCCCCATCTCCCAGGCACTCAGGGCTGGGGGTGCTGCAGCCCATCTGGGTGGGTCTGGGACACCCAACGCTCTCCCCACAGCCGCCCATCCCCGCTGCTGGAAAAGGAGAGGTGATGGCAGAGATCTGCAACGTTTCCATCTCCTGCCTCCTCGGCTCCCAACACGCGTGGCACCGTCATGGTCAGAAATGTAATTTAGGTGATGGATGAGCTCTGCACAGTTCCTGTAATGTCCTCGTGCCATTGCTAAGCAGCAAGCATTACCCTGTGATAAACAGCCCGCCTGCCTGGGGCACCCGTGCAATGCAGGGGGTGGATGGGGAGGGAAGCTGGGCAGGAGGAGTGGGGCTGTGCCCACAGCTCGTGGGTCAGGGCTGTGCATACATGGGCTGCGTGCAGTGCTGGTGTGCACTCTGCAGCCTGCGTGAGGCAGATCTGCCATCAAACCACTTTGCAGCCTGAGTGAGGCCAGTGTTTGTATGGAGTTGGAGCACCTATTTCAATAGCACGAAGGTCTGATGCCTTCTTGCTGATGTGGGAAGGGAAGGCCGGTGAGCCAAAGCTGACAGCAGACTGGGATCAATACCAACTTCCCTGTGTGTGCCAAGTGCCAGCCCATAAAATGCAGTGGGAAGCACCCTGACCCTTGCAGAGTCCCCAAAGGATGAGGTTGGGTACATGCGTGGTCCCAGCATTTCCTTTCCCCATCAGCAGCAGAGCTGGAGGAGAGCATTACACCCAGCAATGGATGGCAGCTGTCATTATTCCTTCAGTTCCTGCTTTTCTGCACCAGGAAACAGAGACAAACTGAGGGTTTATGGGTGCTGTGCCCCCAGCCAGCAGCTCCTTAGCAATGGGGAAGGGATGCTTAAGGCCCCTTTGCACCAAACCCCATTGGATTTCTGCCCACCAGCACTGCAGGGGCTCCTACACATGGAGGCTGCATGGAGCTCCAGGTTTGCTTTCCAAAGGCTCAGAACTGTGCAGGGCTTTGTGCTCTGACCCAACCCTGAGCACACCAGAATTGTTCCTGGTTGCCTGAAAGCCTTTTGCTTCACAAAGTCAGCTTCTGTTAGGAAAGCTTTTGCTGCTCAAAGCACGGCTCATTGGTAACACCAAGCCAATGGGATTGTAGCTATTGATTTTTTTCCTGTTTCTGCCACTATTTGAGCTCCTCGAAAACATTTCTGTAGCAAACAGCATCACTTCGGAGCAGCCTCGTAATTGCAGGAGCTCACCAGACAGCTTCCCTGAATGCAACCTCATTGTCCCACCAGCAAATTTGTCACCAATTGAAAGCAACTCCTGAAAATGTGTGCACTAAAAGAGCCCAGCAGCCACATGCAGGTCAGAGAAAAAAGCTTTTAATTCCCCACAGCACTGAAAGAAGAGGTGAAGCCGGGGTGAGGACAGGACACAGCCCCAAGGCTGCATCAGTGCCATCGGGACACCATCACTGCCACCAGACATGGGGAGGTGGCACTGGCCAACGCTGGCTGTGAGCAGGAGGGCACGGAGCAGCAGTGGGGTGCAGCCACGTGCGGGTTGGGATCGGTCCGGTTTGGCAGGGATGGGTTGGGGTTGGTGATCTTGGAGGTCTTTTCCACCTTTAATGACTCTTTGGGTTTGTGATTTGTGGGGAAACCCATCCAATGCTGCACCCACCAGCGTCAGCCCTTCCAGCACCTGCTGAGGCCCTGGTTCTGGGGCTAATTAACACACAGGCATTAGGAGACTCATCAGCACGATACACAAACAGGGAACAGCTGTCCCCTTCTTTGCAGGCAGAGCTACCTTTAAAAAGGCATCAAACCCCTCCCACCCCCCCCTTCCTCTGCTGCCTGGCCGTGGGTGCGCATTGAGCAAACAGCAGCCCGGGGGGTTATAAGGCAGAGGTTGTCCCCGAACACCTCCGGGTCCCAAAACCCAACCCGGGGGTCCGGAGGCCCTTGGTGGGGAGCTGTGCGGATGACCCAGATGAGCTGTGACCGGTGCGTGGGATCGGAGCGCTTTGCCCCCCGTCCATCACCGTCGGCAGCGATTTGTGGGAGCCGCAGCTCCGCGTCCTTCCGGGGCTGTTTTTCCCTTCTCCTGTTGGAGGCTGGCTGGGATTTTCTCCCGCTGTGCTCTGGGCCCACCTGCAGGAGGGATGGAGCAGGGCGGGCAGAGCCGAGCATCCCTGCTTCGATGCTGGAGGTGCTCCGCTTCCTCCGGCAGCTCAGAGCCCTTCAGAAAGCAGCAGCCGACGTCCCTCCCGGTCACTCATTTGCTCAGGTTGGTTTTGGAATCCCTTCGCTTTTCCTCCCGTAGAAGCTGCTCTCCTTTAAGCCTTCATTACCACCTGTATAATCAGTGAATGTACTGATGTTACAATGAAGAAATAGCCAGGAAAGTTAGGCTAAGATTATCCCAACAGGAAGATGATGAATGGAAAACGCTTACTGATGCTGTAGGCTGCCAATATTCTCCAGGAAGAGATCCTTCCTCAGTGGCAGCCAGCACTTCCATGGGATTTAGGAGAGATGCAGCCAGGCTCCGCTCCTTCAGTAGCACAGGTGAATTACCTCCCTACCCCAGGGGGTCAACCAGAGGCTCAGGCTGTGATTCAGCAGTTCCCATACACCCAGACCCCACTCCCTGGGGCTGCCGTTGGAATTCTGCATCAACGCACAAAACCCGCACCGTTACCATTAATTAACACAGCGGTTTTAATGAAGGCTCAGACCTCGGGGCCACAGATGGAAATCCATGTGCGTGGGGAGCAGCTCAGCCCCACACACACTGGGGTTTTTGCTTCAGCATCACCACAATGGGAAAGCACAGAGAACCATTAACCCCAGGAACACACAACGAATTTTGGGTTAATTCTCACTCCAAAAGCAGGCATTCATTCCCCAAATGTACATTTTAATGACATTTCCACAAAAAAAAGAAAGGAACGGAGGTTTTTTTGTTGGGATTATTTTTTAGGATCCATTAATTCTCTGTTCGATTGATGCATATTCAGGACGGTGTAAGTGGGGCCCTCACTGTTTCAATTAGCATTAATGCACAATTATTTTTCTCTGTATTTATGCTGCTTTCGCAGGGCTTCAGGGTTGTTATTAGTATTTCTTTCTTTATTTTTTATTTATTTTTACATTTGTATGTTAATTCAGCATTTAAAAGATCCTTTTCCCCAAACTGCTTGCATGGTAATAAAGCCAAATGAGGGGCTGAGAGCTGTGTGGCCGAAACACCGGAGGAAGACAGAGGATGGAGGCTGTCCATCGAAGCAGGAGATAAATCCTGACTCCTACCAGACCCTAAGGTATAATTGCATCTAACGTGGAGATTTCACTGAATCATTGCGCTCCTTTTTGCTGCTGGGAACAGAGCACAGAACTCAGTGCTGAAAATGGCTCAGCCTTGTGGCACCACAGCCCCATCAGTCCCAACCCTATCAGCCCCAACCCTATGGCACCACAACCCCACCAGCTCCAGCCCTATCAGCACCAACCCCAGCCCTATCAGTCCCAGCCCCACACTACCACAGCCCCTTTGGCCCCACTCTGTGCCCCTCTCTGCCCCACAGAGCAGCAGCTGTGTGCACACAGAGCTGGAATCGAGGCACTCTGTGCAGTTACTCTGCATGGAGGAGATGCTCAATTTTGCAGTGCTGGCAGCCACCTCCTTCCCATGCACTGGGGTGAGGGAGGGAGGAGGAAGCGAGCTCCCCCATGCCCTTGTCATTAAGGATGCACAAACTTCAATTCCTAAGTGTTTCTTTGCTTAATTTTTTTCTATTTTTTTTAAACGGTATTTGGGTTTGCTTGTTTGTTTGTTTCTTTTGGAAGTGCATCTTTCTCCGTAGATCTTTTGCAATATCCCAATCTGAGGACATCACCTGGGCTCCAGCATTGGCCCTGCAAACCCCATTGATGTGCTGCTGCTTCCAGGACCCAAACCTGCTGGACAATTCCCCAACCCCCCCCCCCCCCACCAAAAAAAAGGAAGAAAAAAGAAGAAGAAAATAATGCCAAAGAACATCTGCAATAGTGAGGCACGTCGTTATGGATAAGCTTATTTCTAGGTTCATTTCTCAGCTCCTTTGAAGTGTTTCAGAGGCATCCCATGAGCTGTTCTATGTCCAAGGCAGAATGCAGTGTGTTTGCATGGCTCTGAGTTGTTCTCTCCCACTGCTGGGATGGATCCTGATGAGGAGGGCCTGCAAAGAGAGGAGGCAGCCCTGATCCCATGTAGGAGTGCATCTGTGTGCAGGGCTGTGCTGCCCTTCGTGGTGCTCCCAGCACTGATGTGCACACAACACTGATGTGCATCTATTTGGGGGCTGAGCCCCCTTGCTTTGGCTTGTGATATCAATGGGAAAAGCCGTGTTTTCCTCATGGGACCAAAAGGACCCGGGACACCGTGCTCATCTGTGCCACACAGGGAAGCGAAGCCCGCAGTTCATGTGCTCGTATCTATGGAGATGGCAGCAAACGCACACAGTGCCTGTGGGGATGCACAAAGGACCGCTCTGTGCCCGGTGCCCCGGGTGCCAAACACGCTCATTTCGGCTGTCTGCATGGATTCGGGGCTCATCCGCAACGGAGCGGGGTCTGCACCCCTCCGGGGGTCCGCAGAACTCAGCGCCGGGCATCGCAACGCTGCGCCCAGCGGAGCTGCGCGGCCGGGATCGCGGAGCTTTGGCCCCATCTGGCGGCGGAGCGGGGGCTGCGGCCGGGACCGGCACCACGCGGACCCTCATGGCCCCCCACGGCCCCTCATAGTCCCTCATAGCTCCTCATGACCCCTCATAGCCCCTCATGGCCCCCCAGCTGCAGCATCTCAAATGAAAGTGCTGTGTTGGTTAGTGTCCATGTTGGAAACTTTGAGAGCTGTGGGGTAGGGAGGGAAAAGCCAGCAAACAGAAGGCGCCAGCAAGCTGCAAGTGTCCTAAAAACGTCGTCCTCCCCTTCCCAGAAGGACACACAGCATTCCCACCCGGCCCCAGGAGCAAGGAGGTGGGATTTCCATCAGCAGGGATGTGGTTGTGGATGTGTGCTGTGTGGAAAAGTTCCTGGAGCTGCAGGAGAACGAATGAGGGTGATGGATTCCCCCATGACATGGGCTGCAGGGATCACAGGACCATAGAAGCACTGAGGTTGGATGGCTGTCTGTTGTTGCAGTGGGAACATCGCTGCATCTCTTGGTGCTCTCAGAGCTGCTGCTGCAGGAAGGAGCAGGGAATCGCTGGCACTGTTTGCAGCCTGAGCTGCAGGAACATTGTAATTGCCTTCATTAAACCCATCTCCACAGGAATGGAAAGATGGGATTAATGAGGAGCAGGGAAAGAGCTGAGCACAGATTCAGGGCCCCATACGGCCCCAAGCACAGCAGTGCCCAGTGCATGTGGGGTCAGTGCCATTGGGAGTGTGGGGTGGCTCGGGGGGGCTCCGACCATAGAAATAGCAGCAAAGGTTCTGCCCACAGCCAGGGTTGCTGTGTGGGCAGCAGGCAGGCACTCAGTGCCCACCATCCCTCCTCCAGAGCCACCCCTCACAGCCCCCAGCAGCACCTCCAGGGATGCTGACCCCACCACTCCCTGGGCAGTGTGTGCCAATGCATCACCTCTCGGTGGGCACAGGGGGGGTGTGGGGTTATTGGGCACGGGGTGGGTGGCTGAGATGATCCCAATGCTTTTTTCCACCGTGATTCCTCCAGCCCAGCCAACACACCTGGCAGCAAGTGACACAGTGCCAGTTCTGGAGAGCAGTGAGAAATGCAGAGCTGTAATGAACTCCTGCAAAAAGTCACTCTGTTCATTTCAGGCCTGGATCCGACGGTGCCCAAGCGTGACAGATCCCAGCAGAGCTGCTGCTCTGTTGGTAGCACACCCATCTGCTTTTAGGGAGCAAGCATGGAGCATCCCAGCCTGAAAGGAACCAGTGGGGCCCACAGCTCCCCAGCAGCACCTTAGGGCAGCTCTTAACAGCACACAGCTGGGGCTGCTCTGCTATCACTGCACACAGCTGACACCGAGGGCAGGTCCCATTCCTGCTTAAAAGCTGTGTGCTCTCTGCAGGGGATGGGGATGGGGATGGGGATGGGGATGGGGATGGGGATGGGGATGGGGATGGGGATGGGGATGGGGATGGGGATGGGGATGGGGATGGGGATGGGGATGGGGATGGGGATGGGGATGGGGATGGGGATGGGGATGGGGATGGGGATGGGGATGGGGATGGGGATGGGGATGGGGATGGGGATGGGGATGGGGATGGGGAGGAAGTGTGCTGCCTGGTCTCTGCTGCTTGGCTCAGCCCCAGTAGAGGGAGCAGGGCTCAGTGCAGTGGTATGGAGCAGCACCAATGTCTCAGTTGAGAGGAGAATGAGGTCGAGAATTAATCCTGCTAATGAGACGTCAGGATTAGTTTGTGTGCCCTTGTCAAGCGGGCAGGGTGACGGTGTGTGAGAAGTGCTCAAAGGGACCCCAAGGCTGAAAGCTTCTGGATTTTTCCTGTAAGGAAGAGCAGCTCCTGGGCCACCTTCCCAACCCGTCCTGTGCGGTGAGTGCAGCTCTTGATCTTTGCTGACCAGAGGCTGTGGGATGAAGCTGAAGCCCTGTGCTTGTGTGCTGCTGAGGATGAGTTCAGTGCAGAGGGCACCCAGCAGAGCAGGGAGAGGCCCTGGGAAGGGCTGTGAGTCCCCAGGCTCTGTCCTTGTGCTCCATCCTTCCCCTCTCTCCCTGCCAGCGTGAAGTAATTAAGTTCATAAGGCATCAGACAATCAGCCAGCAGCCCACAAGACGTTGTGTTTAATCATGTACTAATGGCATGTTCTTGGCAATAATTACAAGATAACAGTGTTTGCAGGCTGTAATCAGAACAATTCTAGTAATTAAATCAGCCTTTTGTCAGCACGCTCCTTCCCCTCCGCCGTGTGATGCTGCAGGACCCCCGCAGAGGAGGGCTTTGTGCTCAGTGACCACACAGCCAACAGAGCCTGGAGGGGTGGGATGTGGGGCTGGGATGGCTGCTGGCCCCAAACCCCAGCGAGGGCTCAGGGCAATGGCTCAGCCTCATCCCCATGGATGGATGCACGGCAAGGCCAGGGGGAGCCCTGAGCACCCAACATGCAGACCCTCAGCCCAGAGCTGCCCTTCTCACCAACAGGGTGCATCCCCTGGGGTGCATCCCAACCCACTGCCCTACTCCCATTTCAGTCTCTCCTGTTCCTGCATCCACCTACAAAGCTGTAGTTTGGTCTCCAATGAAGTTTCCCAGCTTTGTTATCGCAGCCAGGGTCCCCACTTGCATTTAAATGAATGGGTTCTGAACAAAGGTAATTCCCTGAGTCGTATCTTTGGAAGGGTGCTGTTCCTGCAGAGCTGATTTCCAAATTTGGGCCGTTTTCTTGGAAAGGGATCTGCTCCCCAGCTGCCCATATGTGTGCTCTGGGCACTGCCTGCCTGGTGGGCTCACCCAGCCCTGCGTCCACGTGCAGTGCTCCGGCTGTGTGCAGCACACACCTCCAAGATAACCTCAAGAGGAGAGGAGGGGAAAAATCAAACTATGATCCAAGAATAAAAAGCAAGCATGGGCAGCCAGGGGGCTCCTGAGCCACCCCAGGAATGGATCTGCCCACCTTTGGAAGGAACAGGGAAAGGCACGCAGAGGATCAGGGTGTGAAGCTCGGGCAGGAGCAGGTGGGGAAGAAAAGAGCAAGAGATCAGGCAGCTGCTTCCTCAGTGCTGTAATTAAAACCTAATCTTAATCTCCCCAGGGCTGGCTTTGCCAGCTCATGAGGCCACAGAGCTGGGAGCAGCTCCCTGCTGCCTGGGAGCGCAGCCATGGGTCAGAGCTGATGTTCCCCATCCCTGTCCCATCGCTTCTATGCACACCCAGCTGCATGGCAGCACGGAACCCGCAGCAAAGCCATGTCTGCAGATGCTCTGAGCACAGCGTGCAGCCCTGCAAGCAGCATCTCCCAGCTGCACCACCTCCATCCTGCAGCGATGGGGCATTCATCTGCAGCAACCCCTCATTCATGTGCTCATGGATCCACTGCTGGGTCTGGGGTGCCTGACCCACTGCTGGGATTGGTGGGAGAGAGGAGGAACCTCAAAGAACTGAACGCGTGGGTTCTGTTGGGTAACATCCATCCCAGCTTTATTGTCTGTGTTGGTTTCATTTTTTAAGAGTTGGTGATTTTCGAGGTGTGGTTCATAAAAACAAATCCTATTTTACAAAGATTTACATCCGTGCGAGCGCCCAGCAGCCAACAAAGCGCCGGCACATCTTAAATAGTCCAACCACCATTTTGTTGTCATTAAAAAAAATAAAAATAAAAAAATAGGAGCAGGAAATCAGCGACAGCCCCTCCAGCCCCAAAAGGACGGAGCACCGCCAGAGGGGTTGGATCAGAGCCGCTTTATTTCTGTGGGATGGGCACGGGGAGGGGATGGAGGTCCCTCTGTCCTACCCCACGCCGCTGTGCCGTGGGTCCCTCCTGTGTGTCGTGGAGGTGCCTTCCCATGGGTTTGCAGTGTTTGCTGGCTATATGGTCAGTACAGCGGTCCTTTGACAGCGCCTGGCTCCGTCAGCCGTGCCGAGGCGTAGGCAGAAGCCCCCAGGCAGGCAGCTGGATCACAGAAACCCGGCAGCCCTGCAGGGCCGGGGGACCCAGGGCGCCCAGCATCTCCTGGGACACCAGGTGGGCCCCGCTCCCCATCCTTGCCATCCAGTGCGTGGCCGGGGATGCCAGGGAGACCTGCAAGGGATGGGGGAGCTGTGAGCATTTGGCCCTGGGGATGCTCTGCTCGGAGGTAATGGGGAGTGTGGGGATGTGCCAGCGGTGCACGAGTGGCACCACGGGGTGGAGAGAGAGGTGCAGAGTGAACCTGGTCAGGTTGGCCAGGATAGAGCAGAAGTGTCATCCATTGCATGGGGAAGGGGCGTGATGGCCATCAAGGGCAGTGCAGTGGATGGGAGAGAAGTGCAATGAATGGGGAAGGGGTGCAATGGTCAGCACCCACTGAGGGTTTACCTGGGATCCCTGGTGGACCCGGCATCCCCGGGTGCCCACGGCCGGTGTCTCCCCGCTCACCCTTCTCCCCGCGCTTCCCTGCAGGGAATGAAACAGAGATGGAAGGGTTCATGAGAGCCTCCAGAGGAATCTTTGCTTTTTGCCCCAAAAGACAGATGCCCACACTGCCCACCTTTGGGTCCGATGTTGCCGATCTGCCCAGCGGCACCCAGCAGGCCAGGAACGCCTCGAGCACCCATGGGTCCATGGGGGCCTTGCTCCCCAGGCGGCCCAGGAGGCCCTGGGGGTCCGGGGGGGCCCATGGCACCGACTCCCCCCAGGGCTGCTCTCTTGGCACTGACAGCCACCTCCGCCAGCTGCTCTGTAGGGCAGAGGGACCGGTGTGGGACGGGATGGGGCAGCACGGCCATTGGGGTCCCACACACTGGGTGCTCGTGCAGTGGGTGCTGGTCACCCCCTCACCTTGCATCATCTTCAGCACCACGTCAATGATGTGCTGGTCGCCGGCATCCCGTCCCTGAGGGCAACAAGAGGAGGGATCACACCTTCCTCCCCTGCTCTGCACCAGTAGGGCTGTTCCTGGCTCAGTCCCAGCCCAGAGCACATCCCTGCACCTGTGCCATTCCCCACCCTTCTTTTCTCTTTATTCCAGGCACAGGTGCTCAGGTCAGTTTGCAACCCGCTCACCACAGCAGCCCCATTTTGTAACCCTAACATCAGGCTCACACGGAAAAATCCCATTCCCCAGCAGGACACAGGGATGCACTTTTGAGCTCAACCTGCTGCTTTACTCAGCAAGAAAAAGAGCTGCTCCCTCCCACACCGGTGGGGTCCCACATCCAGCTCAACCTCCCCACATTGGTCAGCTAAGGAGCAGGGTGCAATGCATGTGGATCACCCCATGGATGGATGCTGTGTTGGGATGTGTTGGTACTCACTGCAATGCCGCGCTGCCCCGGCATCCCTGGCACACCACGCTCCCCCAGCAGCCCCCGTGGGCCGGGGGGACCTGGGTAGCCCCTCACACCAGGTGAGCCCGCGTCCCCTGAAGGCCCAGGGAAGCCGAGCTCACCCTGAATGCCTTGCTGTAGGGAAAGGAGAGAGGTGTCAGGGGGTGAGCTCACGTAGGGGGTCCAAGGGAGGGTCCTGCAGATCAGCAGTGGGGTTTGGGGACACGCTGCCAGCACATCGTTACCCACCTGTCCCTTTGGTCCTGGCTCACCCGATTCACCCTGGGGATGGAGGACATGAGGAAGGTGATGGGGATGCAGAACAAAGATAGCAGTGCTGCGGGGGGAGGCAGCTGTGCCCCTTCTCAGATGGTGGGGTGCAGTGCAGCGGTGCCCAGCCCCAGGAGCACATCCCTACTTCAGGGCCCTACCTTCTCACCCTTCACCCCTGCGAGGCCATGGACACCGGGGTCTCCCTAGAGGAAAGAGGACAGGAGCAGTGAGATTGCTGCTTGCATCCCACTGCGTTCCAGCTGCTGCTCCTTTATGCAACAACTCGGGGTGCCTGGGCAGGGGGTGCCCATGGAGCTGGCAAGTTGCATCTGTTGTCCCCTGGTCCCCCATCAGGTCCTTGCAGCAGAAGAGGGGACAAAGGCATCCTGCAGCTCCAACCCCAGCCAGGGCGCTGCAGGGTATTGTTAAGGCAGTAGGGGGCAGTGGGTGTCAGCCCCCCCAGGGTGGGTGCTGAACACAGGGCTCAGTCCTTGCCCAGCATGCAGGGATACTCACAATGCTGCCTTTGGGGCCAGTCTTTCCTGGGGAGCCCTGGAGAAAGGGGAGGAAGGGGTCAGCCAGCCACAGGCACATCTGATGTGCATCAAAACCTCAGCTCACAACTCCCTGTGGACCCCCGCCCTGACCCCCTCTGCACTGCAGAGGACACCTCTGTCCATCCATCTGTCCATCCAAGCCCACCCCCCTACAGCCGCACGGATCTCCTGCTGCATTGCCCACATGTCTGCAGGGATAGGCCAGAACCCCAAAGAAGTGGCTGCTCCTCTGCCTCCCGCAGCCGTTCTCACCTTGTCTCCTTTGACTCCTGGCAAGCCTTGGGGTCCTGGGATCCCTGGGGGACCCTGTTCACCTTTGGGCCCCTGGAAATCAAAGCAGTGAATGGGAAGAGCCCATAGGAACACCCTCTGTGCCCAGCATGGTCCCCAAAGCTCCAAGACAGGGCAGCTCCTGCCCCTTCCTGGGGAACAGAGGGTCTCCCTGCACACTCACCGCTCTGCCCTGCTCACCAGGGGCTCCAACGGGGCCACGTTCCCCCCGGTCACCCTGGGGAGGAAGCGCAGTCAGGGCAGTGCCTGGCACGGCCGCAGCCCCCCCTGCACCCCCCACTCACCTTCAGCCCAGGGACGCCCTGAGGTCCCTGCTCGCCCCGGGGGCCGGGCTCACCCTAGGGGGGAAAAAATCCCGAGCAGTGTTAATGGTGCTGGGGAGGGAGCTGCCTCCAGATGGCCGTGTGCCCCCACAACCCTTCATCCTTCCTGGGGATGCTGCAGAGGGGCACATGGCCGGGGTGGGGTGGATGCTGGCTGCAGAGCACGGGGAGGTTCAAGCGTTGGAGCGGTGATGCTGCAGACTGAGCTGCATCCCGTGGCTGATGGGGGGGTTTGTGGCAGCAAAATGGGGGGGAGGATGGGGTGCTGCACTCACCATCAGTCCTGGGGCTCCGGTGATGCCTTGCTGCCCCCGAGCTCCCACCTCACCCTGTGAATGGAGATGCAGGCACTCAGGGACAGGTCCCTGTGCCCCACAGGGATGTGGTATGGATGGGGGGCTTGGAGGGACCGAGGCCGAGGGCTCAGCCCCACACCCACCTTGTCTCCTGGGCCACCTTTGCTTCCTGGCTGGCCCGGCAAGCCCTGCAGGAACAGAGCTGGGTCAGAGCCCATGCGTGGTGCAGGAGGCAGCCCCCTGCCCTGGGGTCACATCTGCAATGGGGCTCCTTGCCCTCATACTCACAGCTTGTCCACGATGTCCCGGGGGCCCCGGGCGGCCAGGTTGTCCTGCAGTGCCCTGCAGGGAAAAAGTACAGGTCAGAAGAACAGAGAGAGGCGCAGGAAGCAGAACACTGCATGTCAGCTCCTCACCTTCACACCCGGGATGCCCGGCGTGCCGTCCTTGCCATCAATGCCAGGCAGACCCTGCAGAAGGGGAACAGCAGTCAGGGCTGACACCTCCAAGGGGTGAGGAAAGGAGGGGAAGGAGCCCCCCAGCCCCGTGCCCCAGAGCAGCCAGGAGCTGTGCATGCTGCTCTGAGGGGGGGCAGAGGCTGCTCCCCATGCTGGGCAGGATGTACTCACATTCTCCCCTTTGGGGCCGATGTCTCCCTGGGGGCCCCTGATGCCGCGGCCGCCCTGCAGCAGGAGGGACAAGAGGGCTTTATTCAGTGCTCCCAGCACATGGGATGGAGCACGGAGAGGGCAGCAGCACTCAGGCAGCCACCGGGGTAAAGGGCTGTGGGTCACCTACCAGCTCTCCCTTCTCGCCTGGATCCCCTGGAGGTCCCTTAGGGCCTTCCCTGCCCTACAGGAGAGAAACACGGTGCTGAGCAGGGGCACACGGGACACCTGCCTGGGACAGCCTGGGGACACTCACCGGCCGCCCGGCCGCGCCAATGGTCCCCACCATCCCTTTGTAGCCAGTAGGACCCTGCAAAGAGAACGGGGGGTGATTCCTCCTATCCCAGCCCCACCAGAGGGACCCCATCTGGGGGTGCCCCCCGTGTCCCACCGGCACTTACCGTCTCGCCTTTGGGTCCTGCCATCCCTGGATACCCCCGCTGGCCCTGCGGCCCCTGAGGAAGGAAGCAGAGCCACTGAGCTTGAGGACCGACCTGGCACTGCCCGGGGAGGGGGGGGGTTGTGCCCACAATTAAAGCAAAAGCTGACACTGCAAATCAGCCACTTTTGCCATCGCAAAGCGTCCAGCTCCTGATCCCAGCAGGCCCCTTTCCAGCTGTCGGTTCAATAACAGCAACGGCCCCAAATGGGCACCGCTTCCCCCACGGAGGGGTTCTGCCCCTTCCTGCCCCGTCGGGCTCAGCCCGGTAATTGCTCTGCATCTTCAAAGCGTTCGGTGATCTCACACAGCTTAATCCCACAGCCCAGCGGTGAGCCGGGCTCCACGGCCCCATCCGTGACACTGGGGGCTCAGCGGGGGCGGGGGGCTTATCCGGGTCTGCGAGTCAGCCTGCCACCACGTGGTGCCACAGCCGAGGTCCCCCCCGGGCTATGCTTTGTGACCCCCCCACGGTGGCATGGAGGAGATGGAGGGGATGATGGTTTTGCCCCGGTCCCAGTGAGCAGGGAGGGACAGGTCAGCATCGTGCCCCCCACATTTGTGGCCATGCACACCCCAGCATTCAGGGATAAGAGCAGCAAAGAGACATAAATACGTTACTGGAGGGCCTGGGACACCTTGCTCTCCGGAGACACCGACGTCACCCTTGGGGCCCTGGGGAACAGAGAGGTGAGCACCAGGGACGGGAATGGGGATGGGATGGAGATGGGGATAGGAATAGGGATGGTGATGGGAATAGGGATGGTGATAGGAATAGCAATAGGGATGGGGCCACGTTCCTGGGGCAGCACAGAGCTCCATCCCCCACAGGAATACCACCCCCCACCCTTCTCCTCCTCCCAGCCCTGATCTTCTTTCCCTCCAACTGACCTCTTTCCTGCCTTCCCCCTTTTTCTCCCCAGTGCCCCCACCCTCAGCCCCAGCTCCCCAAGCCCCCCCGCTGTCCCAGCAGGGCTGATCCCACTCACCTGTTTGCCCTGCTGGCCAGGCTCCCCCAAGGCACCGGGCCGACCTCTGTGTCCCTAAGAGTGAGAAAGAAGAGGTGAGAACACACAGCACACAGCATCGCTTTGCCACGGCCCTCAGTGCCAGCTGGCAGCACCCCACAGCCAGCCCCACATGCGTGCATCCCCCCGACACTGGGCAGCAATATGGAGCCGCCTGCAACTCCAGACCAGGGGAGTCTGGAGTCCCTTCTCCCCATCTCCCACAGCAGTGCAAGGGACAGAACCACAGAATGTTGGGAGGCAGGAGGGCTTCCTCACCTTCAGTCCCTGCAGTCCTTGGGGGCCCTTGGGACCTGGTGGGCAGTTGGTTGGGCACTGGTGGGGAAGAACAAGGGTGGAATGAGTTGGGGAAGGATGCAGGCATGCAGAAAAGCCATGCCTACTGTGTGAAGGACAAGCTCATGTGCGCAGCATCCAGGCTGGGCTAGATGGGAACCTACCATCGTGTTTTGGGATCCTGCTGCCCCAACCCCATTTACCAAATTAGAGAGGCCACTGCATTTCAGGCCGGCGCAGCGCTGCCTCTCCCAGCTGCCCCTAAAGCCTGACAGAGGGGCAAGGGAATGGCCGCTCTCACCAAGAAATCTGCGCTTCCCTCCACTCCTTGGATGTGTCCTGGGGGGCCCTGTAGGGAAGGAGCCCATCAGCATCCATGGTACTGATACATACACAGGGTGTAACGGTGGCTCTTGTGCCAGCAGAGAGGTTGGAGCTCCCCCTGGGCAGATACTCACGGGTTTCCCTGGGGGGCCTGGGGGGCCCCGTGGGCCATCGGGTCCAGGATCACCCTAGGAGAGAACAACCCCAAGGAGGGGGATTTAGGAGCTGCCAGAGCTGGCACGAAGAGGGACAATGAGGCACAGGGTCACACCGGGAATGGAGGCATCCCCCGGCCATGGGATGGGGGGCGGTGCAAAGGGACGCTGCTGCAGTAGCACAGCCCATCCCTGCTGTAAGGGATGCCCACGCAGATGATGGGGTTTCCCTCGTTGATCTCAGGAGCCTCTGAGAGGCAGATGCTGGGGCTGGGAGCACTCACTCCTGCCCCCTCACCTTGGGTCCTGGCACTCCAATCTCCCCGGGCAGTCCGACCTGGCCTGGCAGCCCCTTACAGAGAGGAAAGACATTGAGTGAGGGAGAGGGGCTGAGCCCCGAGCCCCCCATTTGGGGGTGCACAGATCCGAGCTGAGGCAGCGTGCCCCATCCCCACAGGCGCAGCACTTACAGGTGGTCCTGGCAGCGAGGGGCCCTGTAGCGAGGAGAGAGACACAGTGAGCCCCCAGGCTGCAGCCCCCCAAACCTCCCAGCATCACTGCTGTGAGCGGGGCGATGCCGTGCCACCACCAAGGCAGATACTCACCGGGAGCCCCGGCGGCCCTGGCAGTCCAGGCTGACCCTGAGGGACAGAAGGGACAGTCAGGGGTGAAACACAGCAGGAGGGATGGGCAGGGGGGTGGCCGTCCCCACACTCACCTTCACTCCTGCCCCCCCCATGGGCCCTGGCTCCCCTTTGGCTCCTGTAAGACCCTGCAAGAGGAGAGAGCAGGAGGTTGGTGTGCACTGTGCCCACCTCCTCCAGCCCCGAGTGATTCTTCAGCCACTGAATTATCACTGCTTCCATCAGGGGAGGCTGGGGGGGGGCTCCTCTTTGTGCCTATGGCTCACCACAAAGGGTGGTACTCACGTCTAAGCCTGGCTTCCCTGGGGGCCCATCCGGACCCGGGGCTCCGGGCTCCCCTTTGGCACCCTTTAAAAGAGAAGAGTTGGGTGGGGGGGAATTAAAAGGAGCTCCTCCCAAAGAGGGGAGACATCGGGGAGCGCAGAAGGACACATACTCACCGGGGAGCCGGGGGCTCCAGGAGAGCCTTTGTCACCCTGTGGGGAGGGAGGAAGGTTACAAATGGGGACTGTCACCCTGCAGGTGCTCAGGATGAGCACCATGGTGCAGCTATAGGACGGGGTATAAATAGCACCAAAGTAACACTTGGGGCTGGAGAGGAGCCTGGTCCTGGTCCCACTCAGCTAAATTGCACATCCCTCTGTCCAGGCTCTGCCCCCACTCAGCACAGCCTTTGGCCACGTCAGTGCTCTGCAGGCACCCAGCGGGGATCCTGCTGCCCCCCGGGATCCATCCCCGCAGCACCGAGCATCCCGCACCACCTGAGCACCACGCACTGCCGCTCTGTCCCCAGCAAATCCTCCAGGCCCCTCATCCCAAGGTGTTCCGGGGGTCCCCAACCTGCGCGCACCGCCGCCACGCGCAAAGCCTGGGATGCCCTGCAGGGGCCGCGCTCCCCTCCCCGGAGCAGCGCAGGGCAGGAACCACGCGGCATCGCACCTCCGCCCCACACAAAGTCCCCTTTGTGCTGCAGCATCCCCTCCCGGCTGCTTCCCCGCCGCCACGCACTCACATCAATGCCATCCGCTCCCGGCACTCCTGGCGGACCTGGGGGCCCTCGTGGGCCGGGCTCTCCTGGTGGCCCCCGCTATGGGGAGAGAGGGAGGGGATGGGCGTCAGGAGGGAGCAGCCGGACACCAGGAGATGCTCGGGGTCAGGGCATATTGTGGGAAACGTAGCTCTGGAGCACTGGGACAGAGCGGGCACCCCAAGAGAGCATCCCCGAGTGCCCCCAGCAAAGGTATGAATGGGGAAACATGGCAATTTGGGACATTGCCCCCCACCAGTGGCACAACCACCCCCAGCCCATTTCTGGTGCCAGCGGGAATCTGGCCCCAGTTTGGAGCAGGAGCTCAGTGGGGCGAGGGCAGCATTTGTAGGGCTCCCCCAACCATTTGGGGTGCAGTGGCATTTCCAGAAGCACGGCTGGATTGCAGTGCCCCATTTCTAGGTGGGCCGTGCTGGCACGCTGCCGGGCCACATGCAGGACTGCGGTGTCGTGCTGCTGCTTCACACAAAAGCACCATTCAGGAGCTGCTGGGGGAGCCCCCGCTCTGCCTGCCCTCCTCCAGCTCTGAGGTTTTTACAGGAGCCACTTTGCAAAGAAATCTCTGTTATCGGAACGGGGCGTTGCAGGGAAAAGCTGCTGCCCCCGGAGCTGCGCTGTTCCTGGCAGTGGGAGCTGCCCGACGTGGGGCTGGCAGCCGCAGCCCAGCCGCCCGCAAGGCTTCTTCATTTTTGAATGTGATGTCTGAGGATGGGAGGTTTGGTGATCGGTTCACTGAACACCTCAGTTCACCCCACGGTCTGGGCTGGGAGCGAGCGTGTGCCCCCGCGTGCCCCACAGATGGCAGCTTTGCGCAGCCCCGCAAAACGTTACCAATAAGTTCCATCTGGTTCCAAACGTCCCCTTATTCCACGGACTCCCACATCTCCCGTCCTCCATGGCAGACCCCTTGAGCACCGTGGGGCTCTTCTGGCAGACCTGGCCCCCCTCCCGCCCATGGAGACACTTCCCACGGATTCCCTTCTGTGCCACAAATCTGATGTGAGTCACCGTGGGGCAGTGAGAGCCCTTCTCTGCTCAGCACAATGCAGCAAGGGAAACAATCCCAGCACTTCTCTCCAATTCATGCACTGGTTAAGTTTGCCCCCCAGCCCCCTGCTCCCCTCAGACAGCCCCCACAGAAGGGCTGAGCCCTCACAGCCCGGCTCTGCAGAGCGTCCCAGCAAAGCAAAGCAAATCCTGTTTTACCCAGGTGATGGGAAGCAAAGGTCCTGAGGCTGCAGGGAGGGGAAGCGTGGAGAAATCCCCCCTTCTGCCCCAATGGGAAGATGGAGAGGTTGGCTAACAAGTCCCAAAGCCAGAGATGCAATCCCAAAGCTGGAGCCTCAAAGTCAGAGATGCGCTTCCAAAATCTGAGCCCCGAAGTTGGAGCTGTGCTCCCAAAGTCGGAGCTCCAAAATTGCAGCTACGATCCCAAAGTTTGGAGCTCCAAAGTTGGAGCTGCAATCTCAAAATGCGAGTGCCAAAGTTGGAGCCCCAAAATTGGAGCTATGGTTCCAAAGTCAGAGCCCTGAGATCAGAGCTGTAATCCCACAGTTGGAGCCCCAGAATCAAAACTGTGTAGCTCCCGAAGTCGGAGGTGTGAATTCAGAGCTGCAATCCCAATAGTGGAGCCCCAGAGTCAGAGCTGGAACCCCAAAGTCTGAGTCCAGCTGCCCAGCCCCATCCCTATCCCCATCCCATGGACCGGAGGAGCTTTGGGTGCAAGCTGGGAACGGGGCTGGGGGTCCAGGGGCGGCAGGAGGGGGGTCGCAGGGAGCAGCCAGCTGGCAGGCTGGAGCTCCCAGGGGCAAATCAGCACCGGGGGGCATCGGGACCCCCACCCGCAGCACTCACGAGCTGGGCCAGGCAGAGGCAGGCAGCGTGCAGGAGCAGCAGGCAGAGCGCGGGGCCGCGGTGAACCATGGCCGGGAGCGGGGCTGTGAGCGACGGACTGCGGAGGGACCGGCAGGAGGAGGAGGAGGAGGAGGAGGAGGAGGGGGCTGATTAATATGGAGCAGCGGGGGACGAGGGCAGGCGCTGGCTGCCACCTCCCCGCAGGTGAGCGTGCTGCTATTTTGGGGCCGGGTGATGGCGGGGGGTGGCACAAAGGGGCTTTGATGGGAGCGAGGGGCTGCGAGATGGAAACGGGGGGGATGCAGGTGGGGGGTGTCGAACCCGTTACTGCACTGCGAGGTCCTGCGCTGGGCTCAGCCCCCAGCAGGTCCCAGCATGGAACCGGGAGGGGTGGGAGGCACTGGGGGGGGGAGGTTCAGGACCCCGCCGGGTCCCACCCCACGGCCGCCCCCCCGGCCCCGCTGCCTCCCGGACGTGCGCGGATGATTCATCTCCGCCGCATCTCCTCCTCCTCACGGAGCGCTCCGCAGCGAGAGCCGCCGGAGGCTGATTCACTGCGGGGGGGGTCGGGGCCGGCAGCAGCCCCCGGAGCAGCGGGGCTTGGAGGAAACGGGCGCTGGATCCGCCTCCGTTTGTACCCCAAACTCTGGCGTTTCCAAACCCGAACTCTGGTTCCGAGGCACCCGCATTGGGACTCCCCCCCCCCCATTCACAGAGCCGAGGGGACATCTCCGCTCGCGGCCGCGGCACATTGAGGGGAGGAGGGACGGGTTGAAATTGCCTCTCCGGGACACGAGGGGCACTTTGGAAGCGCTGTGCAACTCCGGATGACTCCACACTGACACACGGTGTTCACCCCTCCATACACCCCCCTCCACCCCCAGTCCCTTTGCACCCCACACACCCCCAGCCGACCGCTCCCGAGCTCCTCTGCACCCCCACGAACCCCCAGACCTCCTGCACCCCCAGCACCCCATGCGCACCCCCCACAACCACCCAAGCCCCACCCCAACAAGCCCCCTGCACGCCCTATACACCCCCACCCAACCCCCCCCAGACCCATCACAGCCCCCCACGCACTCCCCCTACCCAACCACACCCTCCTCCACCCCCAGCAGCCCCCAGAATTCCAACACCCCCCCATCGCTGCACCCCCCCAAATCCACCGCACGCCACCCCGCACGATGCTCCCAGCGCACCACGTGACCGCCCATTCATGCCTCCCCCGCCACCGCCCCCCCTCCGGGCTCTGACGCACCTCAGCGAATCAACGAGAGCGACGTAACGAGGGGCGGTCTTAAAGCTCCGCCGCCGCCTCCCATTGGCTCATCTCCTCGTCGCCCCGCCCATAACGCCGACCGGAAGCAGGAAGTGGCGGGTGCCCGGGACGGCGGCGCCGTGACCCGCGGGCGGGCAGCGGCGGCCGCGCCATGACGGGGAAATCGGTGCGCGATGTGGAGCGGTACCAGGCGGTGCTGGGCAGCCTGCTGAGCGAGGAGGAGAACAAGTTCTGCGCCGACTGCCAGGTCAAAGGTAACGGCATCGGCGGCTGCGCTGCACCGGGCCGTGCGGTGCTGCTGGGCAACGGGGCGTCGTGAGGGGGGGGATGGAGCGGGGAGGGGAAAAACAGAAGAGGAAAGGAGGAATTATTTATGATGAGAGCAGCTCCATAGAAATAAAAGAGGAAAAGAGGAGGAGGAGGAAGAAAAGGAGAAAAGAAGAAGAAAGAAAAAAGCCTTTTCTCTCCCCCCCCTCCTTCCCCCTCCCCATCCCCGTCCCCCTCCCCAACACACACACAAAAAAACCCCTAAAACGAAGCACTGCAGCCCCCAGGGGCGGTTGGCCTGTTGGGTGAGGCAGGGCTGGGCGGTGGGAGCTGCTCTGCTCCCTGCTGTGCAGTGCTTTGCTTCCCTGCAGCGAAAGGGTTAAAGCGATGCCTACTGGAAATCCCATTCACTGAGCAGCTCGAAAGGTTTGGGGGCTTGCGGGCTCCCTGTGGGCTGTAAGGAGCTGGAGGTGTGCGTCTGCTTGCTGCAGTGCCCTCTAACAGCTGCTGAGCCCTGCTGGAAGGTGAGCCCCTCCTGCTTCCCGTCAGGCTCTGTGTGCTGCTTGGGGAGAGCCCCAAAACTCGGTGTCCCCGCAGCACTGGGCTGCGCTGTGGCTTGGCAGCCCCACGGCTGGCTGTGCTGCTCCGTATCGGTTGGAGATGGGAGTGCTGGCAGCGAGCAGCCTGCCCCTTGCTGGGAATCTCTTATCTCTTGGCTCCCGTGCTGGCCCAAGGGCACGCACAGCTGTCTTATCACGGCTTGTGGGGCATGAGGCAACGCACGCAGTGTGGGAACAGATCCTCTTATCGACTCCTGACCGGCCTTGGTACGGTGATGCAGCCTCTCCTGGGTGTGCGGTGTATCAGTCAGTAATGCACGTGGTCAGAGCGCAGTTAAACATTACCACCAAAGCTGGGAGCTGCTTGTGACTGGGAAAGCACCTGGGACCTGCCTGGGGAAATGGGCTTCTGTCGCACTGAGGCCTTCGTGGCAAGGTTGTTTCCCAGTGCCCTGGTGGAATTTCTGCAGCACTCTGTGCTCTGCTGCTGCTCCCCGCTTTGTCGCTGGGACTTCTGCTTGAGCCTCACTGCAGGGAAGGCAGGATAGGAGCCCTGCAGCTCGCTCAGTGCCTGGGAAAGCAGTTACTGTGAGCCCTGGCTGTGCTGCTGTGCTGAGCTTCCTGCATCTCGTAGTGATTTGCTGCCTGATCTGAGCGTTTCAGAGCTCGCATGACACACAGCAGAGCCTGTTCAGATGCCACCCACACTTCCATTATGCGTGTTCCCAATGACCTAACTTCTTGCTGGGTTTCATTACTGTATTTTTTTCCTACCTCTATATAGAGAACTAAATGAGGTTTCAATACCCGTGGTGCCAGCTGCAGTAACTGTATGTACCCCCACAGACCCTGCCTTGTTGGCTCCCAGGAGCATCCCTATGGGCTCCTCAGTGCTGCCCGTGTGTGAGTTGTTGGAGGTGTGAAATAAAGGCAAGGGAAATGAGCACAGGGAGGTTCTGCTTCTGCAGCAGCAAACAGTGTGATGTGGTTAGAGGCTCTTGTTTTGGAGGAAGTGGGGCCAGGTGTGTAGCGTGCTTCTTCCTCTTTGCATTGCAAAGCTTCTATTTGTGCTGGCTGTGGGAACAGAGGATGATGTGACCAAAAGAGAACAGACAGATGTGTTTTCACGTGCTGCTCTGAGCACTCTCAGGATCCCAGAAGCCTTGATCAGAGGCATGGAGTCTTGGCACAGCATGGGTGACTGTCTGACTTAAAGCTGGAGGGGCTGAGTTACCACCATCCTCATAACTTGAAGGCCTTTGCTACTCTGTGATGCTTGTGTATAATGCCTTGTGAGAGGAGCAAGCCTTTGGAGGGTGGGATCCCTTCTGTTGGCACACTGATACAGAGCCTTCTGAGAGCTGTTGTGCCACGTGTGTGAGATGTCAGTGTGTGACTGCGTTGGCAATTGTCAGATGCCGAACTGCTGAACGTGAGGGTGAGCCTGGGGCCAGGCAGTGACGTGGCTGCAGAAAGGATGTGGTGCAATCCAGAAATTGGACGTGACCCGAGTGCCTTCCAGTAACCAGGAACTGCCTTGTGTTGAGTAACACTTCAGCGAGCTGGGTTCTCCTCTGTGTTTCTGACTCTGAATCTATGTGCTGGGTTTGTACGACACAGAGCTAATGCTGTTTGATTCTCTCCTTCTCCCAAACTGTTCCCCTCTGCTCTCCCCTCCCTCCCACCCAGCAGGCTGCTCACACCTAGGATGGTCGGTTCCTGCACAGGGAGCCCCAGTGAGGAGTGCTCACCCAGCCATGCAGGCTGCCCTGCCATGCCAGCTCTGCCTTCTCTTAGGAGAGCTGTGGTTCCGTGCCCAGATCACCCCCTCCTCATAACTGCAGTGATCTGATGGATTTGTTGCCAAACACAGCCTGAACCCTGATCTAATCATTTGAGTGGCTGTACCTGGGAGAGGGATGGGACTTTGCTGAGGCCCACGAGGAAGTGGTTAAATATGGGATGGGAATGGAAGCTGTGGGGAAAACAGGAAGAGCAGGATGAGAAGCTGTGATGGGTCCATGAGGGAGCTGGGACCTCCGACAAAGGGCAGTTGGGTCAGTCACCAAGTGAGCATTAATATAAAACACGTCGCAGATATCCAGTAAATCCTGCTGTGACTCAGGTCCTCCATCAGCAGGCTATTGAATCACAGATGTTCTCTCCAGATTGCTTTAGCTGAGGAGCACCTTGAGTGTCTGAAACAAACGTGTGATGAAAACAGTCACGATGGGAGGGCAGAGCTGCGGATGGTGACGAGTTCTGTTCACCTGCAATGGGCTTCAGAAACCCAGACTGCAATTGGTTTGTGATTAAAGAGCTACTGGAGGTTCTCCTGTAGGAGAAGATAGGCAGAGCTGAGTCACAAAGATAATCCTGTGAGTGGAGGGCATCTTAGCAAACCGTGTCTATTTTAATGCTGTTGTTCTCTACCAGCTGGGTCTGTGGTGAGCGGCTGTATAGCAACGGGTGTAAATCGGAGGTCCAAAAATGCCATGTGATTTTTCCCATCATAGCTGCAACTTTGGAAGTTTGTTCCTATAGTAACTGCCAGATGAGTTACGTAAGGCAGCAGGCCTTCAGGAGCTTCTGCCTCTTTAGAAGGCGCCTCTGCAGCTTTAAGGTAATTTGCCTTTCAAGTAGGTTATCAAAACCAGCTCGAGTCGAGAATAGCTTTGGTCTCCTGCAGGTTGGTCCGGAGCAGTGATTGCTCCGTGTGTCCCGAGGAATGTAGGGCAGAGGAGATGGAGCTTTGAGAGCAGCTGCCCTGGAGCTCCAACTGCAGAGCTGCGTTCACCTGTGCTGCCTTTGGGCCACCACAGTGCTCTTGTCAGCATGCAGTCCCATGCTGGCTGTTATGGCCCTTTGTTACGAACATCTCATCCTTTTTGGTGACTGATAGCGAGGAGTAACTCACTGCAGCTCCAGATGTAATGAGAACCTGCAGCTCTGTCTTCAGGCTCGGCTGCCATCGGCGCTGGTAACATCAACCGGTTGTCTTGCATGGATTGCTGAAGCTGCTGCTTTCACAGCATGTCCTGAAGGGATAAACATTGCTGCCCCAAAGCGGCAGGAAGGACCCACCTGCAACTCGCAGACCTGTAACCACTGCAGTCTATCCAGAAAAGCCAAACGAATGCCCCAGAAGGGCACTGCCCAGCAGGGTTAGTGGCTGCCTGCCATAACCAAGAGATCCTGACCCTGAGGTTAACCATCCTGTCCTCTTCCGAGCAGAACTCGCCTTGTTTTCCCCCTAAAGAAGTGCTGAGCTGCAGAACAGGCATCTGCACTGAGAGCAGAGGAAGCTGTTTTGCAATGCAGCGTTTTGTCATCACTTTTCTATGGACGGAATGAATTTCAGTAAGCTGTCAAGCAATCTCCTTCCAGAACGAGGAAGCCACGGGTGGAAGGAAGCTGCTGGATGGATGCTTGGCTGGGAAGGAAGCTGCTGGATGGATGCTTGGCTGGGAAGGCAGCTGCTGGATGGATGCTTGGCTGTTCCTTCCTTCAGCTCCAACTTGGAGTTGCTGAGAGATACCCAAGTGCTGCAGAAGGCTCACAGGAAAGGATGCTGAGACTCAGTGCTGAGTCTCCCCTCTGTGAGGAGCATTTCCCCATCCCTGCATCCAGCACACACTGCGCTGTTTGCTGGGCTCAGGGGCTGCAGGAACACTTTCCAGCTCCAGCTGGGCTGCTCTGCACTGCCCCAGGCAGGGACCCTGCAGGTCAGACACTGATTTGCACTGCGCTGGGAAGATTTCACCAGGCTCTGAATAGCTCTGTGCTCTCCTTCCTGCCTGTCAAAGCATCTATTTTTCCTCGACCCCCCCTCCCCACACTTCTCAGCAGAGCAGTGGCTTTGCAGCCAATTTCTGTTTTATTTTTAAATGCCTTCTGGAGGGTTATTACTGGGGAAACTTGCAGGAGCAGCTCGAGCCAAAATGGAATGGCTGAGTAGAGGGCGAGCTGTGAATCCGCTGGAGATTCCTTGGTTAAAGTCACTCGAGGCTGTGAACTTCCAGCAAGGGGATGTGTGAAGGATACTGAGCAGGCTGAGCTTGGGTTTAAGGGGACCTGGGAGCCCTTGCAGCAGGGCAGGTCGAGGAGTTGGTCCCTGCAGGCATTGCTGGTGTGGTGCTCGCTGCGCAGCGTTTGTTTGGACGTGCTGGACATAAAGCAGGCTGTGCAGTTGGCTCGTGGGGGCACTGCCTGCATAGCAGAGCTCCTCACACATAGCTGCCTGCTCTGCTCCAGCAGCTGGTGTGTCCTCACTGGGAGCTGCCTTCAGTTCCCTGCAATAGAGCTGCAGCCCAGCAGGGCAGGGCTGTACCCACAGGTGGTCCCATCTCACACTGCTGGCTGTGCTGGAGGTAGCTGAGCTCTGGGTTGATTTGTAGCCTGTTTTACTCAAAACTGCCTTTTTTTTCTTTAATCCTTCGTTCACCTGCAGATGGTTTTCCTGCTCCAGGAAGGATTTGTGGTGTTGGATGCACTGCACAGGGCATGAGCTGATGATCAGAGCTGAACAAGCGATGCCCAGCGCTGGTTGGTGCCGGGGGACTTGCTTTGCTTCCATGGGTGTTAAAATTAGATGTGATACAGAAACAAAAGGGGCTGCAGCATCAGGCTGGCCTACCTGCTGCTGGCTGGCAGTGCAGGGAACTTAGCTTTGCATACAGAAAATGAGTTTCATTTGGGACTGAAGCTCTAAAGCTCGTGCTGCCCTCTGCTCTCACTGAGAGCTGTGGGGCCCTGAGGAGCTGCAGGAGGAGGCAGCAGCACCAGGAACCCCAACCCCACTGCAGTCCTCGGTTGGATTTTGTGGAGGTTTGATGCTGTAGCACGTGACTGAAGTTGCTTCTCTAAATGCTTTCACCTGGGGCCTTGTGTACATCAGCCACCTTGAAAATAGGATGTGAAACTGTGGGGGATGGCTGAACCAGGCTCTGCCCTCACACAGCTACTGGGCGCTTCCCCGTGGGATTTCCAGAGTGGATTCCTTCATTGTGGCCTTGAAAGGGGAAGTGAGAGGCTTGTTTACATCTGCACCCTGCCTTTGGGACCGGCCACTGCGTGAGAAACGTGCTGGGAATGGTGTGAAGGCTGCAGCATGGGATGGCAGGGCAGCCATGCATCCTGTTCCTCTGGGGGTTTGCCACAGTGTCGAGACTGGGTAGGTGGGCTGAGGAGGTTTATGGGGCTGGATAGGTGGGCTAAAGGAGTTTATAGGGCTGTGTAACCAGGCTGAAGATACAGCCAGCCCTTTCCCCAGGCACAGCAGTCGTGTCTGATTCCTGCGTGGCCGTAGCATCACTGGGTGATGGTGAGCACACCCCCACCTCCCTCCTGGCCCTCAGGGTGGCCCCACCACCCCAAACTGCTGCAGCCACAGCCCAGCACTCAGCCCTGGCTGTTCTGGGTCCTGCACTGCAACCAGCAGGCACAGAGCACGCAGGGTGGGAGGTGGTGGTGGTGGCCCATGTGACAGAGCTGAGCTGATTACTGCAGCCCTGATGGGGTATCTAGCTGACTATTAATCCTTTTAGCCCTATAAAGGCTAAATATATCTACAGTTAAATCTAACCTTGAATCTCGTGCTTAATCCTAATGCCAGGCCCTCACATCGTGGTGTTCAGGAGCAGTGAAGATGAGCTGGGAGCTGTTCTGGGCAGGGCAGTGACTTTGCTCAGCCCCATCAAACCCATCCGGAGCTGGATGGCTGTGAAATGCAGTGCTGCTTTTTTAGGGTTTTGAAATGCCACTTCCCCCTCTTCCCTCCTTCCACTGCAGCATCTCTTGCTTTGAGGCTTGCTGTTTTAACTATGGCAAGGAAGGGCAGAGTCCCCCCTTTGCAGCGATGCCTGTAGCCCTTATAGAGGGGTATGGATGGCTTGTGCTGGTCAGTGCAGCAGCAAGGAGACACGTGGAGCAGTGCTGGCTGATTCCTGAGCAGGTAGGGATGGCTGGGGGGGGCTCTTTGCCTCCCATCACATCTCCTCTGGTTACAGCTATGGGGCTGGGTGCTGTTCTCCTTCCTCAGCATCCTGTGTGTCAAACACTGTGTGCTGCTCTTTTAGAGCAGCTGTGAATATTCTGGAGCCCATCCTCAGGTAACCTCACTGTGATGGGAAGGTTTCTGTTGCTGGAGCAGGAGCCCACTGTGCCACGGTGGGTTAATAAGGAGATTGGGATTTGTAGTTGTGGGGTGATGGGATGCCTGCTTTATTACCTCTTCCTCTTTGAACTTCTCTTGTGCAGAGCTCTTACAATGAAAGAGGGAGGCAATAAAATACTGCTTCTATCAATAAGAACAGGGAGGTGATCTCTCAGCACCCTGAACTTGTCCAGTTCAAAGCTCTGCCCTGGGTTCTTCAGTCCTGGTTCATTGGGTGCAGTTTCTCAGCCGCTGTGGCTTGGCTGCATGCTGTGAACACAAACATCTCTTTGCAGGGCCACGATGGGCATCCTGGAACATCGGCATCTTCATCTGCATCCGTTGTGCTGGCATCCACAGGAACCTGGGCGTCCACATATCCAGGGTGAAGTCTGTCAACCTTGACCAATGGACGCAGGAACAAATACAGGTGAGGCAGGGGAAGCAGGGGGGTCGCTGTGTTAGTGGTGGTGTGAGCTGGGAAGCAAGAGAAGGGTCTTCAGAGAGACCAAGGAGGTGGGAAGGGGATCGAGTTATCGGGCCTGGTTAGGTTGGAGAGGGAAACATCCTAACAACAGCCTCAGCAAACATCAGAGAGTGCAGACAAACACTGCCAGTTTCTGTCCATCTGCCAAAGGCAGCTGCTGTCGTTAGCTGCTGCCCACCTCCTTTCCTCGAGGTTTCTAGAGGACGAATCCTGAACTTTGAATGTGAGCTTGGTTGCTAAGGTGGTGTTTATTTTGCCTTAGAATTGAGGCTGTGATGCAGCACTCAGGGCTGGCCGGCTCTGCAGGGGTCAGAGTGCTGCAGGGGGGTTCCCAGCCTGGAGCCTCCAGCAAAAGCCTGAAGAGGGGCTGCTGTGTGCAGAGCAGATTTGAGAATCCTGCAGGTGCCTTCTGGCTGCCATGGGTGGATTCTCACTTGGCAGCCTGCAGTGCTGGTGCACGAGCTTCGATGTCTGCAAAACTATTTCAGGATTCTTTTGAATTGCAGTGCATGCAGGAGATGGGGAATGGAAAAGCAAATCGTCTTTACGAAGCCTTCCTGCCCGAGAACTTCAGGCGACCTCAGACGGATCAGCATCCTTTCTTTGCTGCTGGGGGGGCTGTGGGGCTGTCCATCTCATCTCATAGCTGCCCTCCCTGTGTGGGAGGCTCTGCTTCTCATGTCTGGGCATCAGCTGTGAGAAGGAGCTCCTAGATTGCATGGATGGGATCCATTTCTGTCTCTTGCACTGATGACACGTGTGCTCTTAAGTGATGGTCAAAGTAAATATATATCAAAGGAGAAATAGTAGGAAGTGTCCTTTTCCTTATTTGATGTACCTTTTATAGCACTGTCATGCTTGGCATAGCCCAGAGGTGCGAAATTGAGTAGCTAAAGTAGTTGGAACTATGACTATATTATTTTAAGTTACTGCTGGAAATGCTCGTTAGGCAGTCATTAGTTTAGTTACAGCTTGTACCTTGTATCCACATGTCAAACAGTGCTATGCATATCTTCCATTCTTGAGCTGTTTGTCTTTAACAAGCTGCTTGCAGAGCTGTGGAAGGCTTCATTCGTGATAAATACGAGAAGAAGAAATACATGGACCGAAGCATTGACATCAACACGTTCAGGGTGAGTCCCTCATCACCTGTGTGCATTAAGCTAAGTGTAGGTTTGTCTCGTGAGTAAGTGGTGAGTGCGTGAAAATAGGTTTGAATGCTTCCTGTGGTAGTGACTGATCTCCTCTCCGAGGCCAACCAGGTTCAGTCAGTGTGCAGAGGAGAACTGAAGTTGGAAGGGACTCTGAAGGTCATTTGTCCAACCCTGTGCTCAGAGCAGAACTGATCTCAGGTGTTGGTCTGTCCGTGCTGCTGCCTTGGTGGCTCATCAGGAGTCTGAAAAGTGGGCAAAAGATGGGGGGCCTTTAGGTTAACAACAGCAAATAAAGCCTGGTTCCTATTTTCACCGTGTGATGGTGTGAGCTTTCACCCTCACATCAGTGTTTTCTTTACAGAAAGAAAAGGATGACAAATGGAAAAAGAGTAACGAGCCAGTATCAGAAAGAAAGCTGGAACCCATCATCTTTGAGAAGGTGAAGATGGTAAGCCTATGGCCATGGATCAGTTGTAGGCTGCTCTCACACAGACCAGAGGCAATCCAGCTTCATATGGAAGCATTTTTTCAGGCCTCAGTCATAGCACTGGATGCTTTGAGTCACACTAATGGCAGTAGCTTGTTTTCCACCACTCAGGCAGATACTGAACAGATGTGCTCTGCTTTGCAGCACAGGGCAGATTGGAATCCAACTACTCCCTGCTTGGCTTTCAGACTTGGGCTGTTATTTTTCTCTAGTTTGGAGCATGCATGTTCGTATTGATAAAATGGGACAAAAAACTTTGTAATGCTTGCTCTGTCTGGTGAGGGGTGGGGATGTTTATGGGTTTAATCTCATTAAAGCCTCCAATATATCAGAGCTAAAAGATGACTTGAACCAGACTTCTGCTGTTCTTTCCCCAGCCTCAGAAGAAAGAAGAAACGCAGCAATCTAGGAAAAGTTCTCCCAAATCTACTGAGCCCATCATAGACCTGCTAGGACTTGGTAAGAGACCCCCAGCCTGGCTGTGCTCGTTGCAGTGACCCTCAGTGCAGTGTTTGGTCTCCTGAATTCCGTGAACTTCTAGTGGTTCACTTCCCTGTCTGTCACCTCCTTGTCTCTCCCAGATGCTCCTGTGCCGAGCGCCCTCACCAACGGCCGGCCCTGCAGCTTGGAGAAGGACCTGGATCTTTTTGCATCAGTGGGATTGAACTCTGACTCCAGGAAGGTAAGCAGCGACATCAGTGCTTGCCAAGGGGGTGGGTGCTGGAGTGGAGGGGTCACAATCTGTTGTCCCCTGTGCTGGATGCTGCTGCACCTGTGCCGTGTCCCTCTCAGGTCTCTGGCTCTATGCCTACATCTGGAAGTGCCGGTTCTGTTCCTGAAAACCTGAATCTCTTCCCTGAGCCAGGAGGCAAAGGGGAGGAAGCGGGGAAGAAGCAGCTCTCTAAAGACTCCATCCTCTCCCTGTACGGCTCTCAGACACCTCAGCTGCCTGCGCAAGGTAACAGATCTCAGAATAGAGCAGCACAGTAATGCTGAGTGGGTGGGCTGTCCTGATGGCTGTCAGGCAGAGGTGTGGGAGTGTGGGTGGTCCTGAGTGCTGCTGAGGAGCACGATGAGCTGCTTAGCCTGGACGTCACAGCCAAGCGAGCGTTGCAGTCTGATTTGAAGGTCAGCTTTCCCACCCTGACAGCGAACACGACCCTTCTCCCCTTCATCACTTCTCTGCCTATTTTCAGGAGCGATGTTCATGGCCCCGGCTCAGATGGCGTATCCTGCAGCTGCGTACACGGGCTTCCCAGGAGTGCCACCCTCCAGCAGCATGATGGGAGGCATGATGGCCCCGTCTGTGGGTGTGATGGCCCAGCCTGGGGCTGCGGGGATGGTGACCCCCATGGCCATTCCTGCTGGATACGTGGGCAACGTGCAGGCAGCCGTCATTGGTGTCCCCAATGGGATGATGGCTGCGCAGCAGGCTGGTTATGTAGCTGGCATGGCAGCGGTCCCCCAGCCTGTCTATGGCGTGCAGCCAGCACAGCAGCTTCAGTGGAACATCGCTCAGGTGAGGTGTGGCTCCTGCTGACCCAAGGGTGGACAGAGGAGGCGCGTGGTTGAATCCAACCTGTGACTTCTGTGCTCTTATAGCCTGTGTTCAGGGGCTGGGTGAGGCACACTGGCACTGCTGCCATACAGGGATCACAAAGCAGTAACACGTTCAGGGATCTTGGGGTGGAGAACAAAAATCAGTGTCACATCAGCTGACATTGAAATTTCTCAGCTCTATAGGTGGGCAAGCGCCTGAGGAGATATAACTCCAAGGTAATATCCTCATGCATCCAGGTGGGAAAGCAGCACCTCAGCATGCTTCATGTAGATGCCCAAGGAGAGGTGGAATCGCCTGGCTGCTCAGAATGACGAGCTGTAGGCAGAGAGCTGCAGTGTCCTGTGTTAAAGCCAGAACTTCACATTACCTGGGTGCTGTGTGTCCGTCCAGCAGCATCAATCTGCAGTGAGCTGCCCGAGCTGAAGGAGCCGGGCTGGGGGCTCATGGGCTGGTTTGAGGAATGGCAGGAGGTGCTGCTGAGAGCCAGAGGGGAGCGCAGCTAGCTCTGCTGGCTGCTGATTCACGTTGTGTGCTGCTGCTGAAAGGTCAGATAATGGCACGCTGTGATTCTGCAATGGCACAGGTTCTGTAATAAGATGAAAAGGAGAGTCTGCTTCTGTAGGTCTAACTGCTGGGCTGGTGGTAGTGGAGCCCAGCCTACAGGGTAGCTTTCAGTGAAGCTGTATTGTCCCGTTGAAGCCTCTGCTGTAACTCTCCACAAGGTCTTGCTGAAGGCTGATGTGTTGGGAGGCACGCTGGAACTGACAGCTGTGTGCTGGCACCTTCTGCCTGCTGAGGCTCTGACTTCTCTCTTCTCCCCTTTGCAGATGACCCAGCAGATGGCTGGGATGAACTTCTATGGAGCCAATGGTGTGATGGGATACGGACAGTCCATGGGTGGAGGAGGTGCCCAGGGAAGCAATCAGTCCCTCAGCACTCAGCTGTGGAAATGATCCCGCACGTTGTGACCATTTTTGCCTTCTGTTCCGTTTTTCAAAACTGCTCCATGAGACATTCAGGGTTTTTTCTTTCAGGCTGGCTGCCCAGCCCGAGCCTCTTTCCATAACTGAGACCCACCTCTGCCTCGTCACTGTCAGACACGGTGCGACCTCGGTGACCAGAACATGAGCTCCCCTCTATTTAGCACAGTCAATGCACACTTTGGGGTGGACCCCCTCCTTGCACAAACCTCCACTAACGCTTCTGGGTAGCACGTAACGTCCTGGGATCTTAGCAGAGGTGTGACTGAGGAACGGGGCAACCCATCCTCCTTACTGCCTGCGACCTCAGGCCTGTTAAGAACCACTTAAAAGTCCAGTATTAGTCGGGGTTTCAGTGAGCAGAGGGTGGGATCCGTGTTTGGTGCTGAGGAACTGGATTTTAGCCCAAGCCCAGGGGCAAGCAAGCCTTGCTACCTCTTCCCTCGAGCGGAGTTTGGAGCTGTGCTTGGCTCGCCAACCCTCGTTGGAACCAAAGGCATTCAGAGACCCCCCCTCCCTCCCCTCGTGAGCAAGCAGGATTCTCGCGCAGTGTGGGGGCAAGCTGTCAGAATGTGGAACTTGCACTTCAGAGTGGCTTTTCTGTCCGATCTGTGGTATTGATGTATTTAACTTTTAACTAACGGAGAGTTAACTTATCGAGGGCTGAGAGCCCGCCGCAAGTTTTCTTACACTTTTAAAATGACATCCTAATTTATACTTTTTTCATATATATTTTTTGTTCCTGTGCATTCCCAGTACCCATCCCAGCTAGCTTCAGCCATTTTAATGTAGGCACAAGAGTGGGTGGATCAGATTTCTTTTCTCATCTTCGGTAGAACACCACAGCTTCAACTCATCAGCGTGAGCAAGGAGCCCCAGCTCTGCGGGCTGCTCCTTCCTGTCTATATGTAAATTCCCCAATAAAATACTGCGGTGAAACCTCGCTGCCCCATGGTGTTCCTGCAGCAGCACTACGGGTGGGTGCAGGCAGCCTCTGTGAGCAGGGCTGCGTCCCAACGCTGGGCATGGAGGAGTGCCTGGGAGCCGGGGGGGGCAGCCTGGGCTCAGCAGGGTGAGCTCAGGTCAGTTGACAGCTCTGTATACAACAGAAACCTGCAGCCGTGGGCTGTGATGCTGCGTTCCTGCAGCGGGGAGAGCTGCAGCAGCAGCTGGTGGTTGGTAGCAGGGGGTTGGAACTTGGTGATCCTTCAGGGTCCCTTCCAAACCAGGCCTTTCTGTGATAGAGCTGACTGCAGTCTGCTGGGAGGCTTGGAGCTCTCAGGTGATGGGGAGAGCAGGTTATGCTGGGGGGGTTGGGGGCCCTGCAAAGAACAGATTGCAGGAAGGGTTCATGGAACTGCCTCAGCCTGGAGCTGATGCTGCTCTGCTTGCACGTGAGCTGTGCTTAACATTGCTCTGCTTGTTTCTTTCCTTCAGCAAAAAACTTCTTTCTCAGGACGTCCTTCAGAAAACATCATTTCTTCCTTCTCCCCATGAATCTGCTCTATGGGGGGCTGTTAAGCTGCACCCCCGGTTGGTGGCTGGGCGCTTTGTGATGCTCAACTCAAGCACAGAGGGGTTTTCAAGCTGGCTTTAATCATCTTCACTTGCTGCCCCATACTGTACATGCAGGTACAAGCCAATGAAAATGTGAGTACGTCAGTTTGTTCCTCCTGGGGAAAACTGGCTTAGGAGTATCTTACAAAATAGCGTGCACCCTCACAGCCATCAGTCCTGCTGCATATAAACCACAAAAATACAAGAGTTTTACATTAAGAAAGACCACGCACATATAAAACATTACAGAACACAAGTAAAAAAATCGCCATTTGCTTTTTTTTGTTGGTTTTTTTTTTTTGTTTTTTTTAAATCTTATCACCATTCTCAAGGATCCATCGAAGCCCATCCTCCCCTCGCCTTGAATGCGGACCTGGGGCGCAGCGCAGCCCCCTGCCCACCCCTCTGCGCCATTGTTTGAAGGTGTTGTTGTTGAACTTAGGAATCTGTCATCAAAGCCAAGTCTATGAGTGGACTGGTGAAGGCAGGCAGGTTTGCTCCGTGCTGTGCTGGCAGAGGAGCTCCATCAGGTGCGGGATGCACACAGCAGACAAGAGGCTCGCTCCTGGGGGAGATGTGTGCGCTGGGGACGGAAAGCAAAGCCAGCAGCAATTGGTGGCTCACGGAGTTCTGGCGGCTTCCAAATTCTCCTCGATGCAGTTTGCTGGGTGTTGGGGAAGCAGCAGTGTGAAGCAGCACGGTTTGCACGCCGTGTCCCAGTGCTGGAGCTGCGCTGCGCTGCTGGGAGCAGCGGGGTGGGGAGGGCTGTGGGTGCTCCTCCTGTCCGGGTGTCCTCTGCAGCACACGCTGCCCTCTGCTCTGCTCCTCCGGGGGGGCAACGAAGTTCAAAGGGTAAAGGTAAAGAGGTTCAAGGTAAAATTCTTCCTATCTTGAAGGTTGGGAGTCTGAATTCGGAGCTTTTTGGCAGGTGAGCCCCTCAGGCTCTGTGCTCCGAGTGCTGCTGTTCTCCTGTTGCTGTATTTCAGGACAAACCTCAGTCTGGCCATGAGCTGCTGCTCCCCTTACGGCTGTTTCTCAGCCAGATGGGTCTGCTGTCGTACCAAAGGTATAAACTGCTGAGATTAATGACAGATCCTGCAGCCCTGGCAGTGCTTCGTCCAGCCAAGCTGCTCGCTGATTGGGTTTGGAGGTGGGGAGAACAGATGGGGAAGGTGAGTTCGATTGAACTGCACGGAAAGATCGAGCCCTTTTCAGAAAACAAGGCCACCAACTTCAAAGTGCGAGCAAACATTCACGGGGCCCAGGCTGCAGAGGGAACTGTGGGGTTCTGTGGGGTCCCCCCACACCGCAGCTCCGCAGCCACCCCTGTGCAGCACGTGAAGCCTCGGCGAGTGGGGACGGTGCAATGTGCACATCCTCAGCTTCCTACAGCTTCCTTGCCTGCCCTTCTGAGGGCTGCATCACCCCCAGGTTGGGTTGTGGGGCAGCACTGGGGTGCAGGAGCAGAACAGACTCTGCTGCCCCGTGTGCCATCGCTTCACTTTGCTCCTTGGCCACCGGAGTGGCACAGAGCAGGGGAAGCACACACACACACATCCCACCCCCGTCCCCCAAGAATTGCTCTTCATTGCACAATTACAACAAAAAATAACCTGAATGCGGTAGAGTGCACGAAGGTCTGGGTCTTAAAAGAGAGGGGAAAATAGGAAAGGGAGGAGGGGGGGAAAAAAAAAAAAAAGAATGAGGTATCCCAATCACCAGAGCTGCGTCCTGACCCCACTCCTGGGCAGCTGCCGCCCCGGGTGGCTCCAGGCGCTGCTGTGCTCAGTCTCGGCTCAGGGCTGGCTGTAACAGTGCGGCGGTTCCTCGGACAGCAGGACAACCTGGTGCCCTTTGCTGTACGTTTTTCTCAAGTCTGCATTTGAAACCGAAATCTTCACAGCATGAGGGTCAGCACAGGGGGCTGGGATGCAGCACTGCCACACCTGCTGACGCTGCTCCGCGTCCCGCTGCGCTCCCACCGGCTGCTGCTGCAGATGGCTCTCCTGCAGGGCATCGCGTCTGTGGGATCCCAACCTTCCTACCAGATCCCAGGTGGAACCAGTGCCTTTCCACCACCTGGCCCAGGCGCTCCCTGTGTGCATCGAAGTGGTAGAGGAGGAGGACTTCCATTGAAACAGCTGCGTCGAGGGCCATCATTGCATCGCGGGATGTGAATCTGGCTCTGAATGAAGGTCCTCTTAGAATTCTGTCTTGAGGCACGGCAGCCTGGAGGCCAGCAGGGCGAGCAGCTCAGAGCTGTACCCATCTCTGATGCAAAGCACAGCGAGACTTTGGATGTAGCCATGAAGAACGGCGCCTGGCCACTGCTGCCTGGCCTTCTAAACGCAGTTGTTTTCCAGCAGATGATTCCCTTGGGGAACTCTCTGTTCCCCTCAATGCAGGGAGAAGCACCTGAGTCAACTGGCAAGGAAGGGAAGGTGCTCCAGGAGCGCACCGCCAGCACTGCTTCTGCACATGGAGCTGATGTGCTGAGCTGCTCGCTCCTCGTGCTGCCCCACGACTCCAAGGCTGGTTTGGTAACATCCATCCTTGTTGCTTAACAGGGGGCCCTGGCTCCTGCCCCTCCGTGAGCTGTGCTGCAGTGAGATCCTCTGTGTCCCAGGTGGGTGCTGGGAGCACCAGGCAGGGAACAGAGCACCGAGTCTCTTCTGTTTGATGCTCATTTCTTTTCTAGAGGAACATATCTGGGAAGGACAAGGGTCCGGATCTGCTTTCCTGGGGGAAGGAAGATGCAGTGACCTCCCAGGGTCCGACCAGCCACCCTCTGCTCCTTGCAGCACGCAAGGAATGCCCTCTGCAATGAGCATTCCCCAGCAAGCAGCTGGAGCTCAGAGTGCAGGGCCACTGCGAGCAGTGTGCTGGGTGCTGGGTTCCGGGTGCTGCATGGGGCTGGGTGCAGGGCTGGCACAGGGCTCACACGGTTGGAGATGAGCAGTGTGGACGCGGTGATGTGAGCACAGCCTTGGCTGCAGGAATCGCTCCCACACCCGCAGTGTTGCAGCAAGGGAGGGGGTGCTGCTGGGGAGCAGTTTGCTCTCCTCCTGCCTACACCACGATCCCATTACAGCAATAAGAAGTAAGCCAGGGCTGCCGGGTTCCCATGCTCCTGGTGCTGGGCTCTCCAGGTGGAGCAGAACGCAGGGGCTCCACAGCGCAATGCTGAGCCATCACTGCCCCACTGCTGACAGAGCTCCTCCTTCTCTTTTTTTCCCATTGGAGTCGAGTTGGTAAAGCAAATCACATTAAACTGAGGGTCTGTTCTGCGCCCTCCGCTCTGCCTGCGCCAGCAGCTGCTGCGTGCCAGGACCTGGAAGGCAGAGCCGTGGGGGCGGTGAGGATCCCCCATTCCTCTCTTGGTGTCGTGGTTTGGTTTTTCTCTTTTTTTTTTTTTTTTTTTAATCTTTTTCTCTTATTTTTTCTCTCTCTCTGTTGGACTCTGATCCTTCGGGACAGTCCTCGTGTTCAGTGTATTCCGCGAAGAAAGCAGAGTTGCTAGTGGTGTCTCCCCTGAGTATTGTCAGCAAATTTCATTTAGGCACCTTCAAAAACAAAACAAAACAAAACAAAACAAAAAAAGCTTCCGCCATTCTCGGTGTTGCTACAAGAACCGATCCCCGGGGGGGGGGAGGAGAGGGGGCACCGGAATGCTGCTTGAAAAACAAACAACCTGAACACACAGACAGGAAACAAACAAACACCCAAACGCTCATCGTCACCACCGAGCGCTGCGTCCTTCGCTCGGCTCCTCTCCATCACCCCACTTCCAGCGCAGCGGGAGCTGCTGTTGAGATGTTCCCCCCCCCGGATGGAGGGGAGGTGGGGGCACCGTGGTGCGCTGTCACTTTGGCAATGTCACAGGCAAAACGCTACAGAAAGAAAGGAAAAAGGGCACCGGTGCTGCGGGGTCGGCGTGGGAAAACCAACGGGTTGCGCCCGCTCTGCCCCGGAGCCTCTCGGGTATTGCAGTGATTGTGTTGTTAGCACGTGGCAAGCTACATAAGAGAAGATGCTACATTCCTTGGAACGAAAAATAGTGCTGAGTTGGATTCTTCTGCTGAGTCTCTTTTTGCTCCCTGTTCCTCCCAGGGCAAGGAGCGAGATGGAAGGAAGGGAACGGCGTCTTCGTGCTCCCAGCGTGGGAGGGAGCGCGCAGGAGCAGGGTATGTTGGGAAGGAGATCTTTAAAATTAAAAAAAAAATAGGGGGAAAGAAAAAAAAAAAAAAAAGGATGGGATATTTACAGCCATCCACGCACAGTCCTGGGGGTCGGGATGGCTCTCCCCACCCGGCTATGGGCAGGAGGGACTGGTGGAGCTCTCCAGAGAGGACTGGGAGAGGCGGCGTGCCAGCGGCCCGATGCTGGAGTCGGCCAGAGAGGAGGTGGGGAAGAGTTTGTACCAGCCCGCCACGGCGCTGGAGAGGTCGAGCTCCTCCAGGACGATCTGAGCCATGCCCATGAAGCACTTGCTGTCCATGCGCCCGTAGTCGCCCCACACGATCACCTGTGGGGCAGAGGTGGCATCAGGGGGGGACGCCCTCAGGGGGATGCTGGGTGGCCGCCCCCTGTTCCATCCCGACCCCAGGGTCTGCCGGGGGGTTCACCTGCAGGACTTTGCCTTGGGGGCTCTCCTCAAAGAGCAGTGCCTGCTGGTAGGAGGGGTCGCAGGTCTTCTTCACCGCTTTGGTCTTCTTCTTGGCCAGGCAGACGCCGTTTTCCAGCAGGTAAACCTTCACGTAGGTGGCTGCAGTGGGGAGAAGCGCTGACTCAGAGCAGCTCCTGGGGGTGTCCCAGCACAGCGCCGTCCCCGTCCCTCCGCAGCCACCTACCTGGGATGCATTTGGAGCCCATCTTCGGGATGAGGCCCCGTGCCTGGATCACCTCCACCTCCAGCTGCCCGCTGCGGTCTGCCATGCCCACGTGGACATCACCTGGGCAGGGGAAGGGACGCACTGCACTCAGCATCCTCCCAGCACCCACCTCCTGCTGGGTGTGAGCCGGGCTGGGATGGTCCCCACCGCTGGGAGAAGCCACCTCCAGGGTTGGCAGCCTCAGTCGGAGAGTCATTAAGGTTGGAACAGACAGCTAAGATCACCAAGTCGAACCATCAACCCATCCCTGCCATGCCCACTGAACTGTGCCCCTTGGTGCTGCACTCAGCATGCTGCCCCGAGCACCCTGCAGGGTGTACCTATGCACAACCTGTGGCCCCGTTGCTCACTTCCTGGTGGCCCTGGCAGAGCCAGGGAACAGGGAAAAGGTGTGCTGGCATCCCAGTGGAGCTTTGTAGCAAGGAATGAACCTGTGCATTCTGAGAACACACCTACTGCAAAAGCCAGAGAGTTGGGGCTGCCCTACATTGTGGGGAGCAGCAAGGATCTCAGGGAAAGCTGCTGCATCCCCCCCTGGAGATGCTCCAGCCCTGTGCCCTGATCAGGGACGTCCCCTCCCTCAGCTGAGCCACGCACAGCCCCAGCTCCTGCCCACCCTGCACAGCCCTGCAGCACGGCACAGCACGGACCCCCAGCACTCACCCATCGGGGGGGTGGCCAAAGTCTGCCGTCCCACCAGCTGCCCCGGGCCCAGCCCGTCCAGGAAGTCACTGAACTGACTCTCAGCTCCCAGCCGTGCGGTGGGGAAGATGAACCTGCGTGGGATGGAGCAAGAGATGCCAACGGGGCCCCGGCTGCCCTCCAGCCGCCACGGCGCGCGTGCCAGCGGTCCTTACGTGCCGTCGGAGCTGTTGCTGTTGGTGCTGCCGTCGGTGGACTCGCGGCTGCCCTGCCGGGTGACCCTGGTCCTCAGCTCCACCGCGATGCCGGTCTCGGTGCTCCGGCGGATGTTGCTGCGCAGCTTTTTGGGGCCGCCCTCTGGAAACCGAGGTGTGGGGTGAGGCGGTGGAGCCGCCATCCCGGCCCCATATCAACACCTCCAGGTCCCACTGACCCCACCTTGTCTACGGCTCAGCTGTCCCTGTTGCCATCCCCAGGAGCAGCGGCACCCAGTGTGCTGCCACCCCACTGCTGCTGTGTGTCCCCAGTGGTGGCAGATGGCACAGGGAGGAGGGTGCCATGGGGAGGAGATCCCCCCCAACCCCCACCACTGCCTGGTGCCACCGGGCCGATCCCTGGCACTGCGCTGCCTCTGCTGGAGTGGGCAGGATGCCACGATCATCTCTGGCACTGTTTGTAGGAACCTGCCAGCTCGTCGGGGTCTGGTAAGGTGAGCAGGGAAGGCCGTGGCAGTGCTGCAGGAGCCCTGAGAGGGAACCATGCATTGCTCCGCTGCAGCCACAGAGGATCAGGGATGGGCTGGGGAGGTGCAGCCCCATCCCCAGGAGCGCTCCTGCCTGGCCCTGACACCCCTCAGTTCTGGGATAACGACGTCCCTTCTGGAACATCTGGGATGTGCAGGGCTGGAGGGCTCCGGGTGGGTGCCTCTCCTTATGGAGAGCATTCCGAATGATGGAACGCCAACAAAGCCATAACCAAAGCACTAAACTGAGCCTTTCTCCCTCCTTCGCCTTCTGCAAAGCTTCTTGAAGCATTTCAATATTTCCCACAGCTGCAGCTCACTCGACTGGCCCTTTCCACACATTCATTTTTTGAGTGTTTTAACCAGAATCGTGCAGGCGCCCATTGCAAAGCATGGGACCGAAGGCAACGGGGTCGGGCACACAGCAGTGGGGTCGGGCACACAGCAGTGGGGTCTGGCCGTGCTCACCGCTCTGGTTGAGCTGCAGCGTGCTCCTGCTCCACTGGGACAGCCCCACGATGGCCACCATCTTGGCTCCCAGGCTGGAGCGCCGCTTCTTGCTGGCGGTGATGCTGACGGAGTCGGCGCTGCCCCGCGCGCTCTTCTCCACGCCGTACATCTCCCCGCTGATGCTGGAGCTGCGCACCACATTCCTGCCCGCCGACGGGCCGGCGTCCCCGTTGAACATGGTGAGGAGTTGCGGGGTGGGATCAGCTGTGGAGACGGCGGGGTGGGTCGGGGGGGATACCATGCTGCCCCCGGGTGCTCAGCTGGGCAGGGTATTCAGGGCACCCCAAGGTGGCTGTGTGCCTTGCTGCACCACCCCCAGCCTGATGGCCCAAACCCCACCATGGCCATGGCTGTGCCCACCCCGATCCCCGCCTGCTGGCTGTGCCCCACGCCCAGCACCACGCTGGTTTCCAGCCCTCACTGCTTCCCTTCGCCATGAATATTTAAAGCGCGGCGGGATGGGAGCATCCATCTTCCAGGCAGAGGTGAATGATGAACTGCGGGCCAAGTGAAGCCACTTTAGGATAATGGATGGAGGCAGCGCCCGGAAAAATATTTCTCTTTCAAGAGACGCAGCCACAAACGCAGTGGAGAAGTGGCAGCTGCCAGTGGGGCAGTGCAGGGGATGGAGCATCACGAAGGAGACACAGCACAGAGGGGACACAGACCCCCATGGCACCGATGTCACACAGCAGCACCGCAGCACGGCGCTCAGTTTTGGCGGAGCTTTGGGGCACGGCGGCCTCTGGCCGTGAGGAAGGGACTCCAGATGCTCACCCCAACTCTTTGCACGCTGCTCCGTGCCTCAGTTTCCCCCACGGCCATCCCTGAGCACAGCGATGCCCGCAGCCCTGCAAGACCCAACGCGTCCCACGACACACAAAGGGCTCCCACCGCTGTGCTCCCACTCGGCACAGAGCTTTGCTGGGAGCAGATGAGCTGATGACAGCACTGTGGCAATAGGATCGTTTCACTGCGAGACGCAAAGGGTTCCCACCCCGGAGGGAGGAGGGATTTGCTGCACTCCTGCAGCCTGGTCCGCACGCCGCACCCCTTTGCCCACCCTCTGCATCTCATCTCCTCCTCGTGGCAAAGCACTGCGATTCTGACAGCTGCAGCCCCTCCACTCCGTGCCCCAAAGCACCGACCTGCAGCCCCGATGGGTCCGGAGCGATGCCGTGGCATCCCTGCACTGATGTGCGATGGCCCCGACATGAGCTCCGTGCCGCGTCCCGTGCCCACCCTTCACACACACCTCAAATAGGAAAAGATCCCTTACCTGCACCAGGCAGCACCCCCCGGCCCCCCCTGCCCGGCACGCAGCCCCCGGCCCCTCTATGGGAGGAGGGTGGCAGCCCGGGCACGTTGCATGGATTTCTGGAGAGCGGGGTTGTGCCGGCGCTGCTTCAGCATCTCCATGGTGACATGGCTGACCCAGTTCTCCTCCCAGCCCTGAGCGAGTGGGGGCACGCAGCAGTGGTCCGGGGGGGGGAGAAGGGAAGTGTAGGGCGGTGCCACGGAAAGGGGCAGTGGGAGATGTGGTGGGGCGAGGTGGGACTCAATGGGATGAGGTGGGATGTAATGAGATGAGCTGGGATACGGTGGGCTGCGGTAGGTTATGATGGGATGGGGGGGGATGTGTGGTGGGATGCAATGAGAGGTGGATGCGGCAGGATGTGCGATGGGATGCGATGGGATGTGGTGGGATGCGATGGGATGTGGTCGGATGTGCAGCAAGATGCAATGGGATACGTAATGGATGGGATGAAGTGGGATGCAATGGAATGCAGTGGGCACCCCGGACCTGCTGGGGACAATGGAGCTGGGAAAAGGGGGACGAGGAAGCTCAGGGATCACAGGCATTTGAAGGCCCCCAGGGTGACAATGGAGCCCCAGCACATCCCAGTGACCCCTACATGGTGCTGCCCAAGGCTGTGAGAGAGCCCTACCCCAAACATCCCACCACCACAACAGCAATAATTATAACAACAACAACAGGAAAATTGGGATGACGCTTTGCCGGGGGAGGGAGGAGCTGAGTGGTGCCCCGCACAGGTGGGGTGCAGCCCCTGATGATGGGCGGGGAGAGCAGGAGGGAGGGAGAGGAGGTGATAAATGAGTGCCCCATGGCAGCCCTTCCCCTGGAGGGAGGGCACACAGGGGTCTGGGGGTGGCCCTGGTGCTCCAGGCTGGTTGTCCCCATGCAGAGGGGCTCCCCATGCTCTGGGGCTGCAGGAGGGGGAGCTCCAGCAGCAGGTGGGGACACTCAGCCCATGCTTTTAGGGAAAAGCCCACCTGCTGGGGGTGCTGCTATGAGGTTACAGCTCACCAGCATGCTCTCCTCCTCGCACTGAGGAGAAAGCAAGGCTCGATTTCCCCTAAAAGTACTTAATTCTAATTAAATGCTTCGGGTTTGATAGGTGGTTGCTCAGCCCAGCTCAACTGCCCAGCAAGGGGAATCATTCAGTGCACCTGAGCTGGAAACCAGCGCAATGCAGCCCAGGTAAGGACAGCAGGGCACTGGAGGTGACGGTCCCATATGGGAGCACACACATTCTTTAGTCCTGTCGTGCACACACCACACTTTGGCTGTGGGGTTTTCTTCCCCAGCCCCAACGCACAGCTCACACACAGCCCTCTGGTGCCACGGTGCTCCCAGCAGGGGCTGTGGAGCTGTGAGCATCACCTCCCCACGGCTGGTCTGTCAGTGGGTGGGAGCACCCACCTCTGCCCCACGCTCAGCCCCCCCAGACGCCGTCCCTCTCCCCGTGTCCCTGTGTGACGTCTGCCACGCGGTTAAATCAGATCTGCGCTGAATCCCATCGTTTCCACGGCAACGTGGAGGAATCAGAGGACCCAAAGCCACCCGGCGGGGCTGCGGTGGGGGGCAGCGATGCTCTGCGGACCGCATCGGGCGCAGCCCCACGGCTCCGTGCTCGGTCCCCATCCCCGAACGCCTTTTGGGGCCGTGCTCCCCATAGGGCCGCTGCTTATGGGGCAGCCCCGCTTACGGAGCTCTCCCCCCAGGGATTCCCCCGCGGGGCCGGCAGTGGGGCCGGTACCGATGTGCACAGAAGGGCCGTTTGCTGACGGCGTTTCCCATCGCAGTTTCTGCCTTCGTGCCGCCCGGCCCGGAGCTCTGCAATGCAGCTCACAGCGCTCAGCGCTGCGCGAATCCCATCAATATTTCATGGAGCTGCTTCCTCCAGGGGAAGGGCTGAGCTCGCTCTGCTTCTGCTGCTCCCAGCAGCGCTCCTGCCCTCGCGAAGAACATCCCATTTCCTTCCCCTGGCCGTCAGCCCCCAGCGGCCCCCCTTCCCCTTCCTCTTCCAAATGAGCCACCAGCGCTGCGCCTTTCGGGGCTGCGCCCTATGTGGGCTGTGAAGACCCCTCAGGTGGGAATCAAAGCACCCACTGATTTCTGCCCTGGGATGCTCGAGTGCAACGTGTTGGGGTCACAGGGGCAGCTCCAGGATGGGCATTTTGCCCCCCCCAGCTCCATGTGCAGCAGCAGAGCACTGAGCACAGCCCCATATGGCAGCATGGGGTCCCTCCTGGCTGCCCCCCGCGCTGCCCACAGCCCAGCAGGTCAGGTGCAGCGTTTGCAGAAAAGTTGTTTTGTGTTTTTTTTTTCAAATGCTAAGGCTGCACAATTACAGCACCGCTTCTGAAGGGATCAGCAGAAAACTTGCTTGCTTTGGGAAGACTTCTGTGAGCCGGAGCGATGCCAGGAGAGCGCGGGAGCACAGAGCTGCCCACAGCAGCACCCAGCACTGCCTCAGCCCCCACCCGCCCCGACATGAGAGCCTCAATGGGGACAGTGCCATGCACCAGGGTAACAGCACCATGTCCCCTCCTTGCTCCATCACCCCACAGCCAACACATGGCAAACAGCATGCGGCAGCTCCAGGGGTCCCCCTGCAAAAGGTGAGGGGCTCTGGGGCACCCCCTGACCCCATAGAGATCCCTATGGCACAGCAATAATGCAGGTGGGAGGGGTGGGGCCCCCAAATGGGGAAGGCTGCCTTGGAGCACATCCACCACGCTGTCAATCCTGCTCTAAATCACTACAATGGAGACAACGTGAGCCTGTTTCCCTGCTATTAGAGATGCTGTGACACAACATCTTGGAGAGCGTTGAAATGGATGCGATGGTGCCGTGCTGCTCGGCTTCTAACAAGCAGGAGGATTTGGTGTTTTCATAACCTGAAATTGCATCGTGCATCACTGTGATGCTCCCACACGGCTGTGGCACAGCGGGACTGCGCTCAGCTCAGGTGGGATCAGAAGTGACAGCACAGGGATGGACCGGGGGGGTGGTTGTCTGATTTGGGACGCATGAGGAAGGATGGAGGCACCGCAGTCTCACCCCTATCCACACAACGCAGGCAGTGCTTCAGGGATGGGCCTGAAATGGGGCCGGAGAGAGAGCTGTGAGTCAGGGTGTGAGCTGGAGCAGCAAATGGATGGCAGAGAGGGCACAGGGCATGGGGAGATGGGTGAGTGCAGCAGAAGGGCTGGTTTTGGAGAGGCGCTGGTGCAGGAGGAAATGGGCACAGTGCTGGGGATGCAGGAGAGAAGCTCGGGTCAGCAGCCCAGCCTGAGGCTGTGCTCTGTGCTCCAAACCCCAGCCGTGTCCTCAACACGTGGGGAGCTGCAGGACCCCACGGTCACCGTGCAGGAAGGAAACACCCAGCACAGCCCCAGGGCTGCAGCCTGCATCCTGCCGTGCCCTTTGGCTTGGGGCTGAGGGCTCTGCTCACAATTTGTGCTTCCCTGCAGCCGTCACCAAACCCCGTGTGCCGCAGCACCGCGGGGATGGATGTTGGCTCACCCCATAGCGCCGGGTCCTGGGGAATGCTCTGTGTGTGGGGTGAGGAATGCAGCGGGGATGGCTGAGGAGCAATGTGGGCACCCACCCCACGACGACCCCACATCAGCACCTCTGAGGACTGTGCTGAGGTGCGAGAGCAGCCACTGCTCCTGAGCAGCACCGCCCAGCTCTGGTCCGTGCTGCGGGGCCGGGGTGATGCCCGTGGCTTCCTCCTAACACAGGGCCCCAGTGGGGCCCCTGCCCACCCTGCAGCACCGTTTCACTCCTCCTTAGCAAACCTGTGAGGGGTTTCCCTGCAGGACCACCCGCAGCACCTGGCGGTGCGTGCACAGAGGGCGCAGCAGGACTGACAGACATGGCACAGAAGGACCGATGGACACAACACAGTGCAACTGACGGACATGGCACAGAAGGACCGATGGACAGAGCAGAGCAGGACTGATGGACACAGCACCAGCGAGAGGTGAGGTGAGCGCCGACATTCTGAGGGTTGGGGGCTGCGATGTGAACCTCCCCCCCCCTCCAGGCAGGACCCCCCCTCGGCCGGTCGCTGCCCCCGTGTCCCCCCGCGGCGGGGCCAGGCTGGCACGGGACGGGGTTGACGTCAACGGGCTTTCAGCGGGGATGATGGATGGCACAGGGACAGCGCTCCCGGTCCCGAGCCGCGCTGGGAAGCGCTGCCCGCGCCGGTTCAGAGCTCCGGTGCTCGATTCCAGCAGCGCCCGACCCGGAGCCCCCGATCCGGGCAGCCTCCGCGCTTCGGGGCTCCCTCCCTTCCCCGAGCATCCCCCAATCGCGCCGCCCCCCCCGGCCCCGCTGCCGCCCGCGACGCTCGGGGCAGGTGCGGTTCCGCCGGGTCCCGGAGCGCCGCACCCCGCGGGCACTCACCCACCGCTGCCGCCGCCGCCGCCGCCGCCCGTGCCCGCTCCTCCCCTCGGCCCCGGCGGGTGCTGGGAGCGGCGGGCGGGGGAGCCCCGACGGAGCGGGCGGCGGCGGAGAGGGGCTGGAGGAGCCGCGGGGAGCGGGGCCGCTGGGGGCAGCCCGAGGGCGGCCGGGGGAACCCGCGCTGTGTGCCGGGTGGGGCTCGTGCTCATCGGCCGGACCCCAGGAGGCGCCGGGTCGACCCTGCGCCCACCGCTCAGACCCCAGGAGCTGCCACGCTGACCCTCCTTTCACCATCCGGACCTCAAGAGCTCCCAGCTGAACCTCACCTGCACCCCAAAAGCCACCAGCCCGACCCCATACCCAGCAATCAGAGTCCCCAAGAGGTGCCAGCAGGACGCTGTACCTGGCAAACAAACCCTGAGAGCCGCCAGGAGACCTTGTGCCTGTTGGTTGGACCCCCAAGCTGTCCTGCTGACCCTTTTTTCACCACCTGAACCCCAGGAACCAGCACCAAGACCAAGAACCCCCAGCTGCACCTCGCTCCCCATCACCCAGAGCCCCCCAGCAGGCCCCACACCCACCAAGCAGCCCCAGAGCCTCCGGCCATGCCTGCAGCTGTCAGCCTGCGGGTGGCTGTGGTGGATGTTGTGGGGGCAGAGGGAACACGCAACCCTCTGGGACGTGGTGACCCCAAATCATCAGCCACCATTCCTTCAGCAGGGACCGTTTGGGGGCTTTGCCTGGTGTCTGAGCACAGTCCTCCCAGGGAACGGGGTACATTTTGTGCCTCAGTTCCTTCTGAAGGAAGGAGACAGTTGGAGCAGAGGGGCTGCAATGGTCCCGTGCTGCCCTTGGACTCACCTTGGCTCCCCAAAGACAAACACTAATGTCCCCCGGAGCCGCTTCTCTTTTCGCTCATGGTGAATTCCTGCAGTGCTCTCCCTGCGTTCCCTCCGCGGGCTGCGCACCCTTTGACATGGCAGCCACGTGCCACGAGGAAACCCTCCTTCACCGACTTTAACTCTGTCTCTCCCTCAAATAACAGCGGGCTCGGATTGCCCTGCGCTCCCCACTGCACGGCGTGGGGTCCCGGTGGTGGGCAAAACCCCAACGGTGTCCAGGGAGTGATGTGGGGTTTGCAGGTGGCAAAGCGCAATGGGCATTTGTGGGTGCAGAGAGGATGGGGAGAAAATCCTCTTGGGGTGCTGCAAGGGAAGGGGACGGCGGGGACACGGCAGGGACACGGCAGGGACACGGCAGGTCCCAGCGCCGGGCACGGGAAGGCTGGGGAAGGAGCAGGAATAGCTGAAAGAACTAAATATGGAAACTTGGATAAAACAGAGCTGAAGTAGGGAGCCGGTTTCCTAACAGAATTCAAAGCATATAAACAAAGTCGGGGAGGGAGAGAGGTTGTCTGGAGGGGGCCTTTATGAGTAATATTTAGAAAAACTGGCTGGAAATATCTCTTGGGGAAAGGCAATTTCATCAAAGCGGATCTGCAGCTTTGTGGGGACGGCGTAGTTCTGGGAACACGTTGTTTGTGGGGAAGAGGTGCTGAAAACACACGCCTCGATGGTGGAAAGCAGCTCCTTAATTCACTAAGGAGCTCAGCTTTGCCGGCTTCCCACCACCTTCTCCTTTGCGTTTTGGTGCTGTGTCGGAGGAAGGAGTTGTTTAATGTGATTACTCCCGTAAGGGCGACTTAAGAAGATTAATGGGGCTCAGCTTTATGGTGTTGCAGGGGCTGTGGGCAGCAGGCTCGGGCCCTGCACCCGCAAGGAGCTCAGCTGCTCTCTGCACCCAATGGAGGCAGCCTGCTGGACCACAGAGCCCCCACATCTGACCCAAAATGGCTTCTTTCTTCCCCCCCCCAGCTCTTCAAGGCAACGTCTCTGTATCCAGGCAGATCTCAATACTTTATTTACATCCAGATTTTTCTTTTCTACGCATTTCTTTGCTTGGGGATGCTTGCCCCAAAGCAACAGCTGGTTTGGGATTAGTGCAGAGGACTGCTGTAACGGGAGCCAGGTGGGATGGGAGAGGGCTGACGATGGGAGGAAGGCCAGGAGTGCAACCTCTGCTATTGCATCCAATTTCCATCAGTGTCAAACAAACCCAGCCCTCCTGAAAGCCGGCTGGAGGCTGCAGTCAGTGCAGAACAGCTCCTCTGGGTCTCATTGCTGGCTCAGGAGGCCCTGGTTGAGCAGGTAGCAGATGTCAGTAAGTGCGAAATCAACAAACCACCACAAGAAATTACACAGGCACCAATAAACCAGAGAGTGGGAAAAAAAGCTGTTGTGGTTGTTGTTGGTTTGGGGGTTTTTGTTTGTTTGTTTTTGTTTTTCTTGGCTCCTCCGTGTTTCGGGCAGGCTGACACAAGAGATCTCATGTCTGCAGATGGCTGCGATCCCTGGGGAAGCCAAAGCACCCCAGACAATGCATGCATTGCTGCTGAGAGCAGGTGGGAAGGAAATGGAGCATCACGGGCACAGGGTGACGGCACACAAAGGGATTCAGCAGGAGAAGGGGTGGGTGCTGTGCAGAACGCCCTCCTTCAGCAGGGAAACAGCTGGCTGGTTGGGCAGCTGGGCCCGGCAGCAGTCAGCAGCAGTTCTGGCTAATTGATTTAGAAATGAGTCATTTCAGCAAGGGGCCGCTTTGCAGATCATCGCTCCCAGTCGTTGCAAAAGGAGAGCAGCTTAGGAATAGCGAGATCCGGGGGTGGGTGGGGGTGTGCGTTCCTCTAAGGAAAAGCTGCGGCACATCTCTCATTTCTCTGGGCCCCCGAGCCTCAGAGCTGCAGGCCTCGCCATAAAGCCGCAGGGATTTGCTGCCTGTTGGTGCCAACACGCAGCCTGAAGGGCAACCCAGCCCTGAAACACCTCAGCGAACGTGGCCGAGGAGATCTGTCCTGTTTCCTACAAATGCATCCGTCTGTCTGTCTGTCTGCCTGCAGCACTCCTCCTCCCACGCAGGGCTCACAGCTCCCCGGGCCTGGCTGTAGACAATTCAGCGCCTGAGGCCTCGGGCTTGCAGGAGCGCAGCGCAGGCCCAGGCCAAAGCCTTGGGTGCCCCCTCAAGGCCCGGACGGCTCCCCGCTCCACTCCGCTCCCTGCGGCCCTGCGGCCCGGCCCCGCTGCTCCCCGCCGCCCCGCCTCCCGCCCCGCCCGTTGGCTCCCGCCCCGGCCCCGCCGCCTCCCGCCCCGCCGAAATCTCGCGAGATCAGCCCCCGGGTCATGCGCCTGCGCGGTGAAGCGGCCCAAGGGAAAGGGGCGTGGCCTCCGCCCCGCCGCCTCACGGGTCCGCCGCCATCTTGTTTCTCGGCCGCCGGGCGCGCGCTCTGCTCCGGCCGCACCCCTCCCCCTCCCTCCCACCTCCCGCCAGCCGGGCCGGAGGCAGCGCGGCCGCCGGGCGGAGGAGGCGGAGGTCGCGGCGCCGACCGGCACGGTGAGTGAATGGGGGGCGGGTTGGACGACGGCGGGGGGGAGGCGGCGGCCTAGCGAGAGCCGTGGGGCGGGGGCGGCGCGAGGGATTTCCCCCCCTCCCCCCTCTTCGGCGGCGCCGCTCCGATTGGCGCAGACGCGCCGCGCGCGCTGATTGGCCCATGCGTGGGGAGGCGGGCGAAAGAAGCCGCGCGCTGATTGGCTGCTGAGAGGCGGACCGGGGAGAGGACGGGGAGCCCAACCGTTTCCCCGCGCAGCGCGGGATGGGGGCGGCGAGGCCCGGGCGGGTCCGTGCCCGTGTGTGGGCGGCGGGGCCCTGCTGCGGAGAGCTCGGTTCCGCGTCCCGGTACCAGCTGTTACCGATACCCGTTCGTTTGTTTGGTTGTTTTTTTTTTTTTGATCCGCCCGCCTTAGGAGGGGCCGCGCCGGGCCGTGAGGCGGGCAGAGCTGTTCAGACTCTGTGCTGCGTCCTGAACGTAAACGTGGTGGTTCCTGAGAGAAGGACAGAAGCGCGGCCCAGGGCCAACAGCTGTTGCGGTGGGCTCGGTTCCCTGTCCGCTGGCTGTGGAGCAGCGGCAGGCTCAGGACGCACCAGCCGGCAGGGGCGATGTGTGTGACGCACGGCTCAGAGCGCTCACAGGGCACGAACGGCAGCGGCGGTGGCCCCTTGGGCTGCAGTCTGCCTCCTCGCGGTGCTTTGTCTGCAGGCAGCCGCGCTGGGGGTCTCAGCTGGTTCCAGTGCACTGCAGAGCGGACTGCAAACGTGGTGCTACACACAGCACGCGCACCTGGCTCATCAGACAGCAGGCACTGCTGTTGCCCACGGCAACATTGCGTGTCTTCTGATAGGTGCATCCACGCCTTCTTTAAACGAGGTTATGTTTTTGGACAGAGCTGCTGTTATTACATTGAGCCTCATTCCGTGGCTGGCCTAAAACTGCGCGCAGCTCGCTGTCCCTTGTGCATTGCTGACGAACGGGCGCAGCCTGTCGTGATGCTGCTGGCATTGCACGGCCCTGTGCGACCGCTGGGTTTGGTGCAGCGGGTACCGCTGACCGCGGGATGCAAAGGTCAGGCAGAGCCTCCGCTTTCATTTTATTTGTTGCGATTTCCCGGCATCGCTTCCGAGCGGCGGGTGGTGCACTCAGCGGCGGCCCCGCAGCGCTGCCCGCCAACCCGGCCCTGCGCTGCTCCGGGAACGGCTCCGCGCTCCGCCCTCCCGCGCAGCCCCGTGACGCGCCGCCGGAGGAGGGGGCGGGCGTTGCCGGGAGCGACAGCCGCGTTGGCCAATCGACAGCGCCGCGCGCCCCCTCCGCGTGTCGGCCGGCCAATAGGCGTCGCCGAGCGGGAGGGGAGGCCACAGGGCCGCGCCGCCGAGGGGGCCGCGGGCGGGCGCCGCTCTGACCCCTGCGCTGCCTCTCAAGGTAACTTTAAAGCAGGAAGCGGACGGCCGGGGCGAGCCGCCGGCGGCAGCCAATGAGCGCGCGGGGTCGCGGCTCCCCCCGGCGGCGCTCAGCCAATGGGCGCGGCGGGGCGGGCGCAGCAGGGTAGGCTGAGCGGCGGCTGTTAAAGGGGCCGGGGCCCCGGTCCGGCGGGGACGCGGAGTCCCGGCAGGCAGGGGTCAGCTCAAAGACAAAGGAATGGCGGACCGGACCGGGACGCCCGGGGGCCGCAGCCCCGCGGCATCATCCCGTCCCGCCCGGCGGGCAGCCCCCGCGGCCCGGTGAGTTGGTGGCGCTGGCGGGGGCCGCGCGGGTTGGGCGGGGGGCGGCCGCGGCCCGGTGACAGCGCAGCGATGGCACCGCCCGGCACCGCGCGGGGCCTCCCCTCCGCGGCGATGGACGCGGCTGCGGGCGCGGCTCGGTGCCCCGGGCTGAGCCCCCGGCGTCGGGGAGGAGGGGGGCGAACGGAGGGGTCATCCCGGGCTGAGCCGTGCGCGGGGCCGCGCCGCCAACCGGCAGCGTGGATCGAGGGGGGGGCACAAAATGGCAGCGCCTCCCCCGGTGCCCGCCGAGCTGTGGGGCTGGGGGAGGGGGAGGGAGATAAAGGGGGATGCGGGAGCCGGCGCTGACGCTCGGCCTCTGCGGCCCGACGGCACCGTGGGCATTGGGCCCCCAGCCGCCCCCGGGCTCCTGCCCGCAGCCCTTTTGTTTTCTCTCCCGTTTGCCACCGAACACTGAAGGTCACTGAGAGGCCGAGCGCTGCTGGGCACACGGCACGGCCAGCGAGCTGAGAGCCACACGGGTGAGCGGGCAGCCCCGGGGGAACCGAGCCTGGGCCTGGAGCCGGTGCTGAGCTGCAGCCCAGTGCCCGAGTGAGGCCTCCCCACATCAGCAGCAGTGACCTTGAGATGCCGCGGCTCCCGGCCTCCAGAATGAAGGACAAAGTTTGTTGATGGCACTTTGGCTGGGGGAAAAAGAAAAAAAATAAGAATGCGAGTTGAAAAATGAAGCTGCTCCCCTCGCCCAGGGCACCGAGGGCATGGGGAATGGCGTGCAGCTCAGCATTAAGTGCACATTGCAGGCATTCCTCGCCCTGCACTGCAGCGGGATGTTGGGTGCTGCTGGCACGTCCTTGTGGTGCCGGTGGGGCTGCAGGACACAACCCAGTGCTCTGAGCCCACTTCAGGGCTTTTTGTTCTCCAGCTGCAAATTGTTGGCTTCAGAATTGCTGTTCTCAGAACTGGAGGTAATTACGTTGTGCATCTTATGTCAGAGCTGGGCGCGTTTCCTGAGCTCGAGCCTCGGTGATGCCACCTGTAACTGAGGGACCACACTGGGCTATGGCTGCTACCTGAGTGCTTTTTGAGTTGCTGCAGCCTCTGAGTGTCACTGGGTATTTTAATTCCATTACAGCTGGTGAGAAGCATTGCCCTTACTCAAGCTTTCGGTGACTTCATGTGGTTTCATGTCTGAAAGGGGCAGAGGGAAACGATCCACTGTCGGTACCAGTGGCTGCTCCAGGTCACTGGTGGGGCAGCAGCAGTAGCACCTGAAGCAGCTGTGGGGCATCTGGGTGTTGCTGCCAGCAAGAAGGTCACTGCTAGCCTCTATGTGTAGAGATGAGCCATTTAAGCTGTTTTTTTCCATGTATTTTGGATGTATGCAACTCCTCCATGCTTTTGAGAGGTAGCCAGTGTCTTTACTGCACCCAGCGTTCATCGTATTTCAGATCTTGAGCTTGCAGGAGGCTGTGGATGTGTAGCAGTAGGTGCTGCTTGATCTTCCTGGGAGAAGAACAGCAACAAAGAAGCCATGAAGCTCCCAGCACTGAAAAGGGATTTGCGTTCACATTCTGCCCGCTCTGACCTTCTGGTAGCCCATGGTATGGAGGGAAGGTTCCCGTGTCCCAGCTGTGCTGCTCTGTGGGGTTGGGGTGTGTTCTCCGTGCCTCAAAGGTCCCTGCTTTGAGCAGGCCCACAAACCAGGCCTGGGTTTCGTTTGAGGACTTTTCCATGGTTATTTCTTGTACTAAAGCAGCTGGCAGCACCAGCAGGGAAGGCTTGGAGGACGCAGGGTTGTTGTGGGAAGCTGCTGCCTATGGGTTGAGGCACTCGGAGCCTGGTGGGTGCCTGCAGGAGGTCACCTTCAGAGCTGGTGCTGGTGTTTGTTTTGTTGGGTTCCTTGAATTGGCCTGGGATCTGGTATTTATGTAATGCAGTGTGACATCTGTATTCCAGTGGTGTGGGTCCAGGAAGCAGCTTAATGGAGCTGCCTGCACTGGAGGTGAATCAGATTGGTATGGTTAACTTCAGCTCTTTTCTTGTTTTGCTGTCGTGCTTCAGAGCGGCCAAAGAAGTGCTGTGGGGGCATTGTCTGTGTGACCAAACGTTGGGTACTGCTGAGGAAGCTCCTGTTGTGTATTGCTCAGAACCCAAGAATTCCTGCGTGCTGAGATGTCGCTGTGGGGATTTTCTCCTGTTGTCTATGGCTTGATGTCCTGTTTGGTCACTGCCTGATGAGTCAAAGTGGGTCACCCTCAGCTGTCGTCTTTGTTCATTGAAGGTGACCCACAAGGGTGTAGATTTGGGTGTTTACAGTACGAGATCATAAAGAAAATAAAGGCCTCATGACAGTGTTCTGCTGGCCATTGAGCACTATAGGTTGTGCTTTAAGTGAGGTTTTCTGATCTTGGGAGGCAAAAAGCTTGAGCCTGTGTTATAAAAATGATTACTTTTAATTTCTGTTAGATGCCATTTGTTAATTTAATTCATGAAATGGAGTAAAGAAGGAAGTAAGACCATCGAATGTTCTAATAATCCCTATAGGACAAAGAGCCCTGCAGCCCCTAAAAGCCAAATGTTCATTTCATTTTTCTACCAGGAGCAGCAAAGTTCTCAGAAGCAATGCTTAGAGCTGGCGCAGCCTTTCCCTCTGCTTACAGCTGTCACAGGGGTTTGTGATCACCTCCTGTTTGCCATTCACGCATCTGCTGCTGTTTAGGTGTGCTTTTAATCCTTCTTTCTGCCTTCCCCTCTTCCCTCTCCAGCAGGACGGTGGTGACTGAGCCTAAAAGTGCAGCAGATGAGCAAAGAAACACACAACGCTTAAGTCTGCATTAAAACTGGAGCATAACTGCCCTAGATGAGCAACTATTTAATAGTGTTTAACTGTTGAAATACCAAATATCAAGTATGACCCTTGTGCTCTTTCATTCAAAGAAGAAAGGGAAGTAAAATAACCAGTGCAAACAGCAATTCAGATTATTTTGTTTGCTTTACCTTCCAAAAGAAAACTCTGCCGGCGTTATTTTCCACGTGGTGGTTGAAGGTTTGCAGCCCAGGTTTGGACTCGGTGCAGCTGTGGGCAGGCAGCTCTCAAGCTGGAGCTCAGTTCTGTGCCATGCAGCGCTGCTGGGGGTTGTGATACCAGCCTGGTGTGTCTTTTAGGCCCTGCTGGGCTTTTAGCAGTGCTGTCAGGTAGCTCGTGCACTGCACTGACCTCAGGTTTCTGTAAAAGCGTGAGTGTGATTGCTGTTATCTTCCTGTCCTGAAGGAGTGAAGCCAGCTGACAGCAGCCTGAGACTGCCCCGTCCCACCTCCTGTGATGGTCATTGCCTTGGGTCACGCTGTGTCCTGTACAAAAGTAAGCAAGGTGCTGTGGTTCCTCTGGGTGCGTGCACAGGGCAGTGCCCGTGCTGTGGCTGCTCCCATCCTGCACACCCAGGGCAGCACAGCTTTGTGGCTCTCATCCTGCACAGCCTGCATGGAAAGTGCCAGCTCTTCATCCAGTGACAGCCTGGAGCTCGTTGAAGCTTTTGTGCAGCTCTGTGAGACTTGGGCTGTAATTCCATATCAGGAGAAGCTCTCTGGTCAGTTTGTGCTCTTTGTGAATGGAGCCAGTAGGATGTCCTGTTCTGCCTCCCCTCTGCAGGAGCTGCTGCACCGCCTCGAGTCCAGCCGTGCTCCTCCGGCCCCAGCCTGCCCAAAGCAGGTGGCAGGGGCTGTACTGGGAGTACAACGGCCACGGGATTGGTGCAGGGCAGATGGGGCACGTGGGCAGTGTGCCCGGTGGGCAGGACCCAGCCACGGTCCCAGTTTGAAACCATTGGAGTTTGAGTTGGGTGCTGGTAGAAATGCAGATCAGAGCCTCTCCTTGGCATTGCAGCTGATTTGGGCTTAAATCAAACGCTGTGCCTCGCAGGAATGAAAACAAGTAACGCGTTAGAGGTACGAGGGAGTTAATGTTCAAACAGTGCTTTGAAGATAAAATATATACTGCTAAGTAGTTCAAGAAGAAAGGGCTGGAAGGCACCTGAAGAGGTCATCTTGTTTGTTTTTCTGCCCCAAGGCAAGAGCAACTCGGGCTCAGCCCTTTCTGACTTGTTTGCGCAGCCTTTTCTTACCAACCTGCAGCAAGATGTGCTCTGTATCCTCCACAGGTAACAGTCCAGCATTCAACTACCCCGTCTGTTGTGGTCAATTTTCATTTTATCAAACAAGAGAAATCTACAGATGTACACCTTATCCAGCCCGGGATGATCCTCCATGCTGACATCACGGGGTGACAGGACCAGCTGTGTGCAGTGCTGCAAGAAGGAAAGGTTAAAAATAAACCAAGGGGTTGCAGAAGCTTCTTATAATGGCACAGTGGAAGGAAGTGCTTGTTCTGAGTTATGGTGGTTATGCAGAAACCTCTGGAATTTGCTCGTAAGAGGTTGAAAGTTTGTTTTCATCGAGAGCAGAACTTGAGAATCTTTGTAGGTTTGTGAGCATGGCCTTTTCCCACTGCCTGCAAGGCTTTGCAGGACTGTTCTGCAGAAAGAAGAGTTCCCACATCACTTGGGTAAATGATTGTGGCCTGCATTTTAGCTGTGACTCGATGTGTAATTATTACCCACAGTTAAAGGTGGTTGTTTTTATGCTTTAGTAACAGCAGCATCGCTGGTGCTGCCGTGTGCTGAACGTCACTGTGCTGACCCTGCTGTCTTTGCCCCTTTCTGAGTATCAGTCAGATCCATTCAGCTCACGTGAAGTTCATTTTCTGGTGCAGTTTGAGCTCTGAGCAGAGCCTGTGTGTGTGCTGCAAGGGGTGAAGTTGTGCTGCTGTGTTTTGATCACTCACACTTAAGTGTACGTGTGTCTGGATGCTTTGTGCAGAGCAGCACATGGAGCCTGGGTGTGCTCTTGGCTGGAATGTCCTGCTTGTTATCTGTGCTTCCTGCTTGGTTTTTGTTTGGTTGGTTTTGTTCAAGGCTGATCTTGCTTCAAAAACTGTTGCATATAAACATGATGTCTCCTTAGAATTGCAATAAACGTGACCTTATTTCAGGAAAGGAGGTTTGGATGGGAATTAGAAGATTACGTATGTTATCTTGAGTGGCTCTCAAAGCAGAGGAGCTGTGCGGTGAGTTGAGGCATCTCAGTGGCAGCACTTCAGCCCGTTGGCACGACTTCCAAGGTTTGTTTTAAAGTGAGGTTGCATGGCACACAAAGCAACGCAGCTCCTCGCAGCATGCAGGTGTGCTGTCAGCTCAGCATCGGCCATCACAAAGGCTGCCCAGTCTCAGGGTTGCTGTAGCCCATTCCAAACTGGATTGATGCTCTATCTGGGGGTTCTGCTGCTCCCTTGGATGCCCTAATGGCCATAATGAGAGCAGGATCTCACGGGGGGTGCTGGCACGTGGCTGTCATACACTGAAGACTCCTCCTCTGCCACCATTTACAGAAATGTGTTACTGGATTCGTGTAAACCTGTATGTGCCTCTTGTGAAACTAGTTCAGCGTCGCTAGATTGTTCCTCCTGATTTGGGCAGGATCAGGTGTCTGGCACTTCTTGCTACGCAGAGCTCATTCTTTAGATATGCAAGTGGGCTGTGCACATCTTACTTTTTAATCAAGGGACAGGCTCCCAAAACAGAGCGCCGCAGTGAGAGCGTCGCGCTGGAAGCAGTGCTGAATGTCAGAGCAGTGTTTGTTCCACATACTCACTTCTCAGCTCTCTGGATCCATTCTTCATACTTCAGGACATACAGGACATACTCTGCTGTGTGCAGAGGCATTGGTTTTTATTCTTTGCTATATCAAAAAATAGTAACATGAAAGGAAACGCACTGCTGCTTTTTTTCTGTAACGCCACTTCCTAATAATTAGGCTTCTCATGAGTTTGTGTGATAGGAAGTGTAAAACCAACAGAGTCGTGTGGCTTTTTGGGTGGTGGTTCTTCAAAGCCCTGTCTGTGGAGGTGATAATTCCACGGAGGAATGGTGATAGACTCTTATAGAGGGAGGATGTGCAATGGCAGTTTTCAGTTAAAACAAATATTTCTGTACCTGCAGCTGGAGGTGCTGAGGCACAGCACTTATCTGTGCTTCTGCCTTGTTTCTTTACAGCCTCCATCTCACTGCAGGTCGAGCCACATCCTGAAGGTGCTGGGAAGGAACTGCTGCCATGGAACGCTGTGCAGAATGGGCTCTTTCTCATCAAGCCGGGCTGGGAGCAGCGCTGTGCCATGCAAAGCACCTGCCAGCTCTGCCCAGCAGCAGATGCCTGGTGGTGGGAGCTGGTTCCTCCTTCCCTGAGAGCCTCACAGCTTCTCAGCACGTCCCTCCAGCGCTCTTGGTTTGCATATCCCTTCAGATATTTGGATAAATTGCATTTAGATCTGCTCTCCACCCACCTGGTTTGTTCAGCTGCTGCTGGGCATGGCCTGCTTGGGGCTGGAGGTGGGAGATGGAGGCTGTCCTTGTGCCTGCCCTGTGGCAGTGCCCCAGCTCCTGCCCTGTATGGCCACTTCCTTCCAGCCGAGGAGCTCCAGGTGGAACTGCAAGATCAGAGCTCTGAGTTTAGTTTGCAGCTGTTCTGCAGCTTGTGTTGCCAGTAGCAACTTCTTGCTTGAATGTGCATCAAGGCATCCAGAGGGAGATGGCTTCATTTGGCTGCTTCCCCTTCCCAGGCATTAAAGAAAGATCCTTGTTGGGGCTCTATTTAAAAACAAAACAACCACAGACAGCAGCAGTGTCTTCATGGCTGCTTTGTGCTCCCAGGAAGGGAGGTCCTTAAGCACTTGTCAGCTGCCACAGGGTTTTGTAAGTTTAACGTCTGCAAAAGGTGTTCTGCTCTGGTGAGCAGAAAAGCTCTAATTGCAAAGTGTTGCTGCCTTAGTTCTTGAGATGTGCTGGCTAATCTGCTCTGTAATCACCTCCAGGCATTTTATGTCCAGGCCTCAGCATTTTGGCCTCCCTTTCCCCGTGTCTGGAAACGGAATGTTATCCTTCATGGGGCGCCCTGGGGCTGTGCAGAGGGGATGCGTGGTGTCGGGGTGGATGCAGCCCATTCCTACATGCCTATTTCTTACCTGGTGTGTGCTTTGGAGGCCTTGGGCTTTGGGATTTGTTTGCTTGTGCCTGATGGAGTTATGTGAGATGGGTTTGAGCCTCTGTTATCACAGAATCACAGAATGGCAGGGGTTGGAAGGGATCTCCAGAGATCATCGAGTCCAACCCCCAGCAGGATGAGTTGGGAGAGCCTGGAGCTTGTGGGGATCCACAGGAGTAAGTCCTGGGGTGGGGGAAGCAAAGTGGAAGGCAGCTGTCGAAGTTCCCTGCATATCAAAGCAGATAAACAGGGTGAGATGCTGATCCCGTGAGCCCACAGGAGCTGCCTTCCCAGTAGCTCAGGGGGGTTTATCTCCAGCCCTGCGCTGCGGTGTTTTTTCTGCTGGTGCTATTCCTGATAGGAGGCATTCTTAAAACACAGGAATGCAGTTCCCCCGGGTGAAGGAACTTACCTAATGGTGCAGGAATGGTTCCGTTATTAAAGTTGGTTTCGTGGAGCCAACGCTGAGGTTTGCATGGAAGTTTGGGTTTTTCTGTTTTCTTTACAGTCTTCCTCTAGTGCTTGCAGGAATATTCAAGGTCCCTTATGTCTCTCTCCTAGTAGGAACTAAGAACTGGAATAGTTTTAGGCTTTTATTTCAGAGTCTGCCATTATTTCCTTCTGTAAGTTTAATGAAGAAAGCAGTCTGTGGGCAGTTCTTTTGCCTGCTCATAGGCAATCTCCCCTCAGTTCTGCTCAGTACTCACTCTCCATAGCAGGTGTCCCTCACTGCTGTTCTGAAACCAGTCCTGTGTGTGCTCTGCAGGTGGGAATTCTCTGCCTCCATCAGGAGGACCCTTTAAATTCTGGGTGACTGAAGCAAACCGTTTCCAGCTCCTCCTTCCAAGTTTGGATGAGTGTGACAGAGGCCTACACCCAATGCTTCATTTGCCCTTGCATGTAGTGCTGTGTTGATGCCAGAGCTTTCTTCCCCTTTGCTCCATTTTTAACCTGTTGCTCCTTAGGGTTCTGTTGCATTCCAGTGCAGCATTTAGCAGGCTGAAAGCAAGACATTTGTGGTTTTGAGTCAGCCCTGAGCAGTGATTTGGCTTGGCACCAGGATGAATGGCATCTCCAGTTGCAGCAAAGACCCTGTCCAGTGTCAGCGTTGAAATACTGCCAGGTAGAAAGGATTAGCTTCTATTTGTGCATCTACACTATTTTTTGTCTGTATTTGACAATGCAGATCATGGGGGGGAATCAAGGGCCAATTTTCCATTTTTATTAGAATATTTATCTCTGTATTTTCTTATAAATACTTGAAATATCTTCGTTTGTAGGCGGATGGCATTATAATGCAAATAACTGTTGAAGAGCCATCAAGCAGCTTGTCAGTCACTGATTTCCACAGGTGCCCTGCCTGCAGTTCTTCCTGTCTCCAGCACCTGTTTCACTGTGATCTTGTGCCCTCCTCCTTGCTGTGCTCTGTCAAAATTCCCCCCAGCTCCTCCTCCTCAGGGTGGTTCAAGGGAAAGGATCGTGCCCACAGGCTGCCTGGGGAGCACGGCCTGCAGGAGGTGCTGGGCTGTCCCTCTCCCTGATCTCATAGGATTTCATGGCATGTCCTCCTTTGGACTTGTAGGTGCTGGACTCAGTGCTGTTGTGCTGCTTTGAGGCTGTGCTGCCTTTGGCCTGGAGAAGGGCTGAGGGTTGGCAGCAACACGAGCTGTGCCATTCGTGTCCCAGCTGAACGTGGGCTGCTGTCTTCTGCCCTTCCATGGTAATGCACAGTGCTTCTCTGGAGGTGTTTTCCTATGAAGCTCTAACACTGTTGCTCTCTTCACAGCTGCTGGATATGAGGAGAGGCTCAGAGGTGTCTTCTTTGTACATCCTGTCATCTTGTGGGGACCTCAGAGCTGCTTGGGGCGTCCCCAGGAGCATTTAGCATCACTAACGCAGGGCTCTGTGCTTGTGCTCACTCAAGAGGTGCTCACCAACTCCTTTGGTGTCCACCCAAACATTTCTGTGCTGGGAACATCAGGTCCTGCACCCTGCTGGGCACGGCTGCCTGCTCCATGGTGCCTGCTGGGCATCCTGCCGTGCTTCCAGATAGCGAGGTCTGTGCACAATGACACCTTTCTAACAGGCACAGAAGAATTTGTTTAATTAAGCTTTTTAGAAATAATACCAGGCTGACCTTGACATCGTCTCTTCACCTTGAGGGGATTTGCTGCTGTATTCTGTTGTTGGCTGTAAGAAGCACTAGAGTAAATGACTTTCCAGTTGGTGCACACTGCAGTGTGGGCTGTGAGCGAGCACTGCTTGTGTTCTGTAAGTCCCTGTGAAAAGGCAGAACTCTAATATAAGGGAATGAGGAGAGTACTTTTGTTTTCAATTCTTTTTATATATATATATATATTCTTTTACAATCTTTGGAAAAATAAACAACAACAACAACAAACCACTTTCAGAGGTTATGGGTATCTTCATACGGCTGCTGAGACGTGGCCTGCCATACCTTGGCAGTTCTCCTGTTGTTTGGCCAGGCTGGGGCCTTTCTGCATTCCTGGGACTCTGAATGCCAGCATCTCTCTCACATTGCTGATGCTTGCTCTGCTTTCTCCCAGTTTCCAGCATGTCTACAGATGGCAGCTTCGGCACAGGCAGCAGCAGCGATGCCCAGCAGAGCCTGCAGTCCTTCTGGCCCCGCGTCATGGAGGAGATCCGCAACCTCACGGTGGTGAGTGCCTCAGTGGTCACATTGCTTCTGCAGAACCCGTGGTGGATTTCAGAATGTCTATAGCTGCCTTCAGTGCTTTGAGCTAACAGAAGGTTGAGGGATTTGAGATTGTAACTCGCGCTGTGCTGCGCAGGCTGTTCTACTGCTTCTCAACTTCAGTAATACAAAATAAGTGATGAGAGTTACTTCCATGTAAGAGCACTCTTAATCCCCCTCCTTCTCCTGTATAAATTCAAACATCTGGCTATTGGCAGACAGCGGCAATTTTGTGAATGAATTTTTGGGTTTCATTTTCTGTATAGAACAATTATGCTCTTTCAGAACTGCTTCCTTTGACAAGCCTGAAGTCTTGAAAATCACTTGAATGCCAAGTGCATCGTTATCACGTGCCTTATTAATTTAAAGACATTTCATTAAAAAAAAAAATCACATAGAGGCTGAGAATAGGAATTGGACTAAGTAGCTTCTATTTTTCCATCCCCAGAAGAGATGTGCCTGAGAACGAGGGCATATAATAAAAAATGGCTTTTCAAGAGAGATGGAGAGATGACTGTGATGCAGCAGTCCTGCAGGCACATCCTGAGCTTGTAATGCAAGTGAAAACAAAAGAGCTCCGGTTGAAGACGGGCTGTTCAAAGTGAAAACCCCAATCCAGTAGTTGGAAGATAAGCTGCTTTTTTTTCTGCCTGCGTGCAGATAGTTGATTGAAGAAACAGATGTAGAATTTTGTATGCATAACCAGAATTAATTACTTTCTTCTTTTACTGCGGTGAACTCTTGTGTTCAAGAGCTGTAGTTTGTCTTTGTCTCCACATGAAAGGGGTTTATTCCACAGCTTATCGACTATGGGCAGCTTAATTTTTAACTGCTATGTGAAGCTATTTATTGCGTGGCAAGGTAGGAAGTCACTGGAAATTAACTGGAGACACTGGAGCAGAGATAGCAGGGAAAAGGATGAAGTGCAGAACATCTGAATGTGGCTGTTCCCAGCACAGTCAAACCCTGACATTCGTGTGCATCTTGTGCTGCCATGCATGTGGATGGAAGTAACCTCGGAGCTCATCTGTGTGTGCTGTGCAGGTGAGAGCAGCCGTGATGAAGGCCTGCTTTGCACAGCTCTCTGCTTTGGGGCGTTTGCAACGTGCCACCACTGGCTGGAATGCAGGGAAGGAAAAAGGGAACTGCTCTGTGAGAGCTGGGATCACTGGGCTGTCCTCTGTCCTGCAGGACGAAGGGGCTGTAGCATTCTCTTGGAGAAGCAGGAAGCAGAATTAGGCTTCAAGCATTGCAGCTCCTCAGTGAGCTAGAAGTGGCCTGGGAAAGTATTGAGACCTAATTTGGAAAAAAGAAAAGATGAAGAATTGGTGTCTACAGTTAGTTGTGCTGGGCAGTAGCCAGCAGTGGTCACGCTTCCCTTCACCATGGTACTTGCGTATTGATTTTGATTTATGTGACATTTGCCTGTCAGCCTTAAAGGAATAAAGGCTCTTTAAATTGTTCTGGTTTCTCCCACTGTCTCTGTTCTCTGAAGGTTTTAATAGCATTGCACCTTGTGCAGCGCACTTATAGCTGCAAGTGTCTGCTTGCACTTCTCTCGTTCTTGGAAGTGAAATAATTAACACCATTACGAGTTTCACAAATCAGGAATTTTGTCGTCATCTTTCCTTGAGGCCCAAAGCTCATGGGGCACTTTAAAAAGGAATGGGCTTAACAAAATAAACTCAAGGAAATCTTTGGGATATTTTTTCATGCCCTAGCAACCTCCCGACTTGTTTATGTGATGGTGGCTGGTGGGAAGTGCCACCCTGATGTGTGTGTGCTCAGACACAGCTCCTGCCTGCCCGCTCCCAGTCCTTCCCCACCAGGGTCCTGCCCTCCTGCTGCAAATCCACGATTCTTTCCAGAGTGAGAACTCAGAGGTTTTGGTGTGTTCTAATATATACACATAGCTATCATTTTCATACAGAACTTAATAACACACCCCCTGCCGGAGCACTGGCTGTACCACATGCAGCTTCTGTGTTTTATTTCAGTAGAAAATGGCATTTTCGGTATTTTTTTCCCTCTTTTGTTTCACTAACATGTCTCGCAGCGCTCTCTTCCCAAGAGAGAAGAGTTTCCTTTTACTTTTTGTGCCATTTTTGTGGAGAAGACATTTTGTAGAAGCCCTCTGCGTGCAGGGATTCTGCAACCCTGGTGCAATGGCTCCAGCCTTACCTTTGTCCCTCTTTGAAGGGGCTCCTGTTGGCTGCACAGCGTGGGTTTTTTTTGTTCTTCTGTACCTGCAGAGGAGGGAGGGCAGTGCTGCAGTGAAGCTCGGCAGCTTCCCTCACCCCTTGGATCTTCTCAGGGGTTTGTGTTGGCATCCCCGTGCAGCGTCTCAGTGCATCTCTGTTGCTGAGCAGCTGCCAGCAGTGAGCAGGGCAGGGTGATTCACTGCAGCGATGGCTTCCTCTCCTCGCTGCCTCCGAAACCATCCTTACACCATTCTGAGTCAGCAGTTCCCTTTGCTGGAAAATGGCAAGAAATCCATTTAAATACAGGAGTAGACAAGGTTTTGCAGGGCTCTGGGCACTAAAACTGGTACTGGGCAGCAGAGAAGTGCAAGTAGAGCAGAGATTTCATCCTATGGCAACACAGCTCTTATTTGCCTTCATTTCCTCTAGTGAGTCCTTGCAAATTCCATTGCTTTCTCAGTCCTAAGACACCTAATTGAATTAGTTGCTTCAAATACACATTTCTGCATCTATTTATAACTTTAGAAACATTCTGTTCTGCAGAAGGACTTCACTTTGAGGTGAAACTGTAAATGCAAGTGTCTGACAGAAGGCTGAAGTACTGCTGTGCTGTATGAAATACAGGAAGGCGGATGGGAATGCTCAGATCTGAGGAGGAACTGCCATCCCTCAAAGAAATGAGTTATTTCTATCGAGTTTATCTGGTTCAGTTTCAAACAACACTGGCTTGTTTTAACATTTCTTACCTCTGTTTTCAGTTAAGTGTCACTAAAGAGTCTCAAATGTGGATCTCTCTGCAGAAAGACTTCAGGGTTCAGGAGCTGCCCCTGGCTCGGATTAAGAAGATAATGAAACTAGATGAAGATGTGAAGGTACTCTCATGGCTTTTGTCTTCAGTGTTTATGACCCTTTTGGTGGATGTTGTAGCTCTAATTCCTTGCAATTCATTACTTGTTATTGTCATTGTTTATCATTATTTTTAAGGTACTTTACAGAACAATTACTGGAATGCACCGTTAGCTGGCCTGGTGCAATTAAACTGAACAAGATCACTTGGGATCTTTGCTTAAGACTTTTTCAGTTCTGCTTTCTTTTGTTAAATACCAATCTGCTGCATAATTCTGGGTGTTTCCTGCTGCTTGGCTTTTTTTCCCTAGTGCTGAACCATCTTTTCTCACGTCTCCTTGTTTTTCTTGACTCTTCCTTTCACAAAGCTGTAGAAGGTTCAAGTGGACAGTGATAGCACTTAAACGTGCCACACTGTTCCGTGGAAAAGTAATAACTTAGGTAGGTAACATGGGTTTGGTACTGATATTTGAGCCGAATCTTTGACTTGTATCTGATAAAGTTAACTGGTGAAAGGTTAGCAGCATAAAAGGAAGGGGGGAGAATTGAGTGCATGTGGAGTCTTGCTCTGCTCCAACCCTCCCGTTCGTTTAAATAGGAAGAGTCCATCAGACGTGGCTCTCCTAAGAGAGAAAAGAATGGTTTGCACTCTTATTCTCAATGTGACACCATCCTTCTCCTAGGACAGCCTTTAAATGTTAAATGAGAGTCAGAAAAAGGTGTGTGTTGTCTCCCTGTCCAAGGGAGCTATTCTTTCAGCCTGCAGCCACAAGGAACCCAACCCCCTCAGGTCCCAATTTATGTCTGAAGCGAGTGAGTGCCAGGTTTGTGATAATGAAGGGAAGGTGAGATTTAAGAGGGAAAAGAGCCTTTGGCATTCCTTCTGGTGTTATTTAAGAAGCTTGTACTGGGGATTCAGCACTAATGCCAAGCCAGCTAATAATGAAACTGCTCAACGTGAGCAAAACTTGAGCGAGATGCTTTTTAAGGGAAAGGAATTTGGTGAGGCGCATGGTCTTTATCTGTGTATCCAAACCTCCTTTGCAATTTCTACATTCATTTCAGATTATCTTAATGTTACAACTATAAAGTAAGGGCCAGGCTCTCTTCAGCTTCTGTCCTCGTTCAGAATCACTTGTGTGTGCCCAGCACTGCCAGCAGAAGCTGCTGGGTGATGCCCACAGCTGAGTGCACCCTGGTGCAATTCAGAGCTGCGAGTTTTTGGCTCAGCATAACCCAACACAAAGAGGTAACACCTGACCAGGTGTGCGTGAAGCAGGCTTTGAAGACAAACTGTATGTGGTCAGTTTTTTTGGCACTGTGTCTGACTGGAGGCTCTTTGGACTGTCAGACCCATGGATCCACTGATGGGGAAATTTCCCAAACTTCGCTGTTAGACAACACAGCCATTCAGATTTGAGTAACGTTATGCAGTTACCTTGACTACGGCTTTGCGCATCGGAATCTTGATAGTAACTTCAAAAAATGTGTACATTTAATTACAGATGATTAGTGCTGAGGCTCCTGTGTTGTTCGCCAAGGCAGCTCAGATATTCATAACAGAACTGACTTTGAGGGCCTGGATCCACACAGAAGACAACAAGCGCAGGACTCTGCAGGTAACAGCAGCTCCTACCTGGCCTTCAGCAGCTTCAGAAACTGTTTCCAACTCTTTGTTTTCATAATAGGAGGTATGTTTTGTAAACAGTGGCTTTTATCACCAGGAACCTGGGTACAAAGCACATTGCCCACTATGGTTGTGCTACTTAAATGCGTTTTGCTTAACTTGGTTTTAAAAACAAATAACAGCCATATAAAAAAAAAAAAAAAGCCCAAAGCTGCAGCTGTCTGCTAATTGTGACCTCCTCTAATTACTTAGGATATCTGTATATGTTGGACTTCTGGCTGTTTTGTTTTTCAGTAGTAATTCTCCTAAGGTAGGTCTGCAGATGTTAGTTTGTGTCAATAAACGTCCAGAGATGAAAACAAAAATGGTTCTCCCACACTCTGCTGCAGGGATTGCTGTAGTGGCAAGCAGACAAGACTGATTCCAGCCCAAAGGTGTCCTGTTGGATGGGTGTCTGTCCACTTAATCTTCACTAATTTAGGCCAATGCCAGTTCCTTAACCCAGGTTTTAATGCAGTTACTGTGAGAAGGATGTATTTGATACACATACCAAAGACAGGGCACTGTGTAAGCAGCAGGTGTTAACTCAGGCATGTCCTGCTAACAACTTTCAAGCTATTATTTCAGAGTTGCACTTATATCCTGATCCTAATGTATAAGACCTTTAATTGACCCAGGTTTTAATTTATGAGTGCTTTGCCTTCCCCAGCAGCTGCCGTCGTAGAACAGCTGCTCTCCGCATGGGCAGTGCAGCTGGAGGAATGCAGTCTTTGCTTATCAAGTATTTGGGAGAAAATTTAGAGTGGAGAGGTCTGAGTTATGGGAGGAAATTGGATTGAACCCAGTCCTCAGCACGGAGAATGAAATAGGAGAGACATCTGCTCAATAAAAGTTTTCTTCCCGGTGAAGATACTGTTATAATATATGCTGCCCGTGGAACAGAAGAAATGTCTCTCTTCTGCTTTCTGCATGATCATTGTTTGCACTTAAATGCCAAGCAGTGCAGGGTTTGGAAATGTCAGCTAGCCTGAAATGTGAGGATTGATGGTCTTCTTAATGTTACCCACACGTCAGGCAGCGTAGGCATTGCTGTTCGTAGAAATGCTTTACAAATTTACCTTCAGTTAATGAAAATGAGGCTTTTAATAGCTTCTTGAGTTAGCCCTGCTTTTTAAGATGGTTGCTAGAATGTTAAAATGACAGAGTGCATTTTATTTTTTTCTTTTTAAGACTTTCAGTCTTTTTTCTTTTTTTTTTTTTTTTAATCGTGGGGTTGTTTGAGATCTTAAGCAAACCCACTGCAGTGGTGCCTTGTGCTGGCTGCCTCTGTTCAGGTCTGCAGCACTGTGACCTAACGCTCATGTTTGGATTTCTTCTTTTGGTTAAGATATGAAAGAAAAGTTTATTTAGATAAACTTTCTATCCTTATATACATGAAAGCAGCTTTGAGAAGCTGTTTGCCTTGCCAACGTTTCTTTAAAGCTCGTTGGCTCTTGAGCATCCTTTCTCTGATACCTTTGGCCACTTTGCTAACTGTGTGTTTTAATCTTCCTGCTTTCTCTTAAGCGTCTTGCCCTTCCACGTGCTGCATCTTGTTCCCTCAACATCTCTCGGGATTCCCCTGCCCCAAATAAGATCCTGTGATACTATTTCTTTTTCTCACCAAACGTGCAGGTTCTACCTAGGGGAGGTTCTGTAAAAGCTGAAGTGCAACGAACACCTTTGATTAAAAAGCTCTGCTTTATTTATCTCATGACAAAACGTGCTGAAAACTGCTTTTTCTTTTTGCCGTTGTAGAGGAATGACATTGCCATGGCAATTACAAAGTTTGATCAATTTGACTTTCTTATTGACATCGTCCCAAGAGATGAGCTGAAGCCTCCGAAGCGTCAGGTGAGACAGAGCAGCTGCCCTGTTGGCTGTCCTTTCCGTGGGGTGGTTTCACTCTAATTGATGGAGAGCTGATCGAGAAGTACAGCGTCTCAGATTTAGGCATGTTTGTGCCCCTTTTTATGCATGTTTATTCTTCGTAGTTTTCAGATTCTTAATTTTTTTTGGTGGAGATGGAGGGTGATGACAGGAGCCCGACTTGGGCATTTATTGAAGCAACAAAAACATTGCTAAACAGCTCTGAAAACAAACGTTAAAAAAATGAACTTTTAAAAACTGTGCTGACTCCTTTGGCTGCCATGGAGGAATCCAGGCAGCTTCGCCCAGCAGTACCACCTCCCGCATCCTTCGGGGCAGTCATTGCTGCTGTAAACATCCTTGACTGGAAGCTGTGAGGTGTCAGCGGGAGCTTTCAGTCGGATGTTTACAGCTGCAGGCTGCTGCAGTCACCTGGGTGCTGCTGTCCTGCGGAAGCCAGCAGACATTGCTCCGGGAGCACTTGTTGCCCTCGTGTGTGAGACGGTGCCCAAACTGCAGCGAGGTGGGGCTGAAGCTCAGTGATGTTGCTTCACGTGCACAGAGACAGATCCAGCACTTGGCTGGGCTGTGTCTGCCTGCTTCCTTCTGCTGGTTTTCAGATACTTTTGGAGATCTTTGAAAGGTCCAAGGTGGTCCTTAAAACGTCTTCTTCCGAGTGCTACTGGAAAGACTGGAGAACTGTAAAACAGCTTACTGACAAGTGCTTTATTTGGAAGCTTTGCTTTGATGTGTTTCTTGTATTCCATTATAAGTCAAACATACAAGAAGTACCTACTGCGAACAGAGATGGTGCTCCCATTGTAGAGCTGGAGTTTGAAAGCTGCTGTTTCACTTTTTGTCTCGAAATGATAGAATTGTTTGGGCTGGAAGGGACCTTTAAAGGCCATCTGCTTCAGTTCCCCTGCAGTAACAGGGACCTTCACAGCTCCAGAGCCCCTCCTGCCTGACCTTAGGACTCTCCAGGAGCACAGCACCACACTTCTCTGGGCAACCAGTGCCACTCCTCACCACCTTTGTTGTAAAAAAGACTTCCTTATATCCAATCTACATCTCTCCTTTTTTAATGAGAAACCATTTCCCCTTCTCCTATCCCAACAGACCCTGCTGTGTCCTCACGGTTCTACTGAAGTGACTGCAGTGGGAGCTTGTCTGTATCTGGTTTGATACAGAGGTACCAAAAGATTCACTCTGAACACAGCTGAATCGTGAGAAATAGTGCTAAGGGCAGGAGAAGTTTGATGGAGAAATCCAACCTAGGTTAGGACTTTTCAGTGGAAAATATTCCTCTTATTCCACAGTGCTGAAGAATAGCTGCCCATAGGCTGACAGTCTGCACTTTTTGGCTGGGGGTGCAATCTGTGCTTTACCACGGAGAGAACTGTTTGACAACTTAGTGTTGGTTACGAGAAAGAGCTGAGAAGGGAGCCATGACTGTTATGTTGCTCTGGTAACTGAAGCTATGGCTTGGAAATAAAAGATGCCCAATGATGGGGTATAGCCTACTTCATGCAGATTTGTATTTAAAGTCATTTTTGCATCTAGCAAGGAAAATTTGAACCTGGAATAGATGCTGGTGTCCTTAATTGAGGGTTCAGCTAGCAGCAGGATTGGAGCTCTATAGAAATAGTGTACCTAAGGACTGGGCTTTACAGAAACAGCCATGGCTCTTTAATGCTTGCAGTTTTATGACTAGTTGGAGAGTTGTCCTGTTGAATACATACTTAAATTTCTTATTAATCCCTCCTGTAGAGGATTTGATGAAGCGAGTAGGAATTAATTGTGTGCTGCTGTGTGTGAGAAGTGCTGTAAGTGACTGCAGCAGCCGTAGTACTGTGGGGCAGTGCTGAGGGCCAGGCTCAGGAGTCACTTCTTCATTACAGCCAGCTGCCAACAGCGTAACCTTTGGGGTGTCATTTCCTGCTGTGCTGTTAGAAATCTGTTGAGTGGCTCAGAGTCCTTCTGAGAGCTGAGCACTGAAAGGAAGGGGCTCTCCTACCCAAGCCTGATGCCCATCTGGGCAACGTATGCTAGTTGTGTTTAATGGAAATTCTTTTTCTGCCCAGCTGGATACACTGAAGGTAAGCCATGAGCAAGCCTTTTCTAATGCAAGGGAGTGGAGCAGACTTGTGGAGCCTACCATGCTGTAGCACGTGTAAACATCCTACACTCTCAGCTGTGAACTCGAGGTGGCTGGGAGAGGATTGTTTACGCCTTCTGCCATGGAGTGAACATCTGGTGAGCTGTGTCCTCTGCTGGGTGCAGGGTCCAGTGCTCCTCTGGGAGCTTGAGAGTTGTGATTCTCGAGCATTAACCACTTATCATGTAGCATAATCACCCCAGATCTACTTTGCCTGAGATATCTTGAGTTATAAGGCACTTTTCTCTTCCAAAGGCATCCATAGATGAAACAAAATGGCAGTACGACAGCTTCTGACAGCAAGCTAGAGCAGAAGCTGTTGTTCCTTTACACTCATGAGATATCCCTGCTTCCTGCAGAATCAGGCTGTCAAGACAAAGTTGTTATTATTCTGGAAAAGCTGGATTTAAATAAGTAAACCGCGGCCCTGCAGTGTGCATCGAGCGCATGGCTTCTATTCCCAGGGGTTTGACATCAGAGCTAGGCTAAGATTTGTTGGGCACATGGGTTAAGGAGAAGGCTTTGCTGACAGATGAGGCTTTGCAAGTCTTCCTTGTGCATTTGCAATTCATTCTGTGTTAAGATAACAGGTCATGATGGAATCTGCTGATGAGGAGTTGTGTGGATTTCAGCTATGGTAATTTTATACGTTTGCTTCTCATAATGAAATTGGTGACTCCATTATTATGTGTGGGATACTGGAAATGGTTTTGATTTCCTTATAGCTGCATAAATGAGGAAACCTGGTTTGTGTGATCGTTTCTGAGTTACTTGAGTTAAGTTGTTAGAAAGGAGGCACTGAAGACACCTTCATGCTTGTGGGGGTGCTCAGTGGTGGCCGGGCTGGGCAGCTGGTGGTTCCCTCCCCATTTACCCACTCTGTGCTGTGCTGCAGGAAGAGGTACGTCAGGCTGTGACCCCGGCTGAACCCGTGCAGTATTATTTCACGCTTGCTCAGCAGCCTGCTGCAGTGCAGGTCCAGGGGCAGCAGCAAGGACAGCAGACCACGACATCTACAACCACCATCCAGCCGGGGCAGATCATCATTGCACAGCCACAGCAGGGGCAGGTGAGTGTGGGCAGAGCTCAGGGCTGTGCAGTGTGCTGGGGACCCTTGGCTCACTTACAGGTCGTGCACTGCAGTGTCCTGTTCTCACTGCTGCCAACAGTCAGTAGTGCTATAGAAATGGGTTTTCCTTTGCAACGTAACCAGCTGAATTGTGTTGACCCACTGAGCAAAGTAGAAATATCCTTTGACTTTCTGTGCTGTAGGTTATGTTGTTTTGTGGGAGTGCAGTGCACTGTTACTCCAGAGCAAGTGACAACAGCCAGAGCATACGTTCTGTCTTTTCCACATGCAAGTGAAGCTGTAATGATTTTTGAGCTCTATTTCTATGCAGTCAGTGGTGTTACTGTTACAGTGTGGTTTTGTTGTTTTTTTCCCTTCCTCTCCCTGCCTTTATTAATAGCACATTGAGAACACCATGGTGAGGTTAGCATGGCACCCTTTGCTTGTCTTGATGAGCACTGCTCTGGCAGGAAGCATGCTCCCATTACCAGGTGCCAACCACGACACCAGGCCACTGCAATCTTCAGAGCTCTGAAATCTCAGTTTGAAATGCATGCGTTTTCTTGAATATATTTGGCGTGTCTCTTGAGTAACTGTGCCAAAGAGAGGCTATCTGTACAACCAGAAAATAGTACTCCCTCTTCATAGTGTTACTATAAAGTGTGCAGGATGCCCTAAAGCCAGGCTCACGTGGGTCTTGTTGTGGTGACTGAAGCATCAGTGAGGAGCAGTGTGGCTCAGCAGCAGCCCTGCCTGTTGCTATGCTGCACTGCGTGGCCTCAGCCCTGTTCTGAATGCAGCCCTGTGACAATGCAGGTGGGAGAAGGCCAGCAGGTGCAGATCGTGCAGGCCCAGCCACAAGGACAGAGCCAGCAGGCACAGAGTGGGACCGGGCAGACCATGCAGGTCATGCAGCAGATCATCACCAACACGGGGGAGATCCAGCAGATCCCGGTAAGCCATCGTGGTGCTGGCAGTGAGCTGTCTGCAGCTGCTTCAGCGTGGGGCTGTGTGTGTGTGCTTTCTGAACTGTAAGAGGAAGTTTGGACTGAGTGTGTTTCCTGCACTGGGAGAGAAAACGATCCAGGTGTGACATGAAGGGGGAAAATAAATTCAAGCCATGTAGTGCCCGCTTCCCCACAGGTGAAATAGCATTGTTAGGAAGCAGTACATAAAGTACTTCCTGGATAAATTAGTTCTCCACTACAGCATGCTTTGAATAAAACATAATTAACTTGTGTTGCCTTTACTCGGTTCTGCCTCTGCAACCTGGAGCCGTGACCTGTCGGACTGAGTGGGAAAAGTGCCATCTGTGAGTTATTAATCAACTCCTATGTTACAAAAAAATATGTCTACAAAATAGTCTGAGCTGATTGCAGGAATGGCTTTGTGCTACCAGAAGGTATCTTCTCACTTTCATGTTAACATAAGGCTGCTGTGCCTTAAGAATGGGATTTTGAGTACACAGTGAGTCGTAAATTCTGGCATGTGTCCTGGGTAAACACGTGGGTCCAAAAATGTCATTTTCCCCCTCTTTGTAGCTTTTAATGACAACAAAACTGAGCCTTTTGCTTCCCGTCTGAAAAATTTCACACCCCTTAAAAATAAAAACCAATAAAATCCTTCCAGTTCCGTGTACTTAACCAGTGTGCCAGAGGTCAGACAGGTGACCAAGACGAGCAGTTCACTTTGTGATTCCTCTTGCTGTTGTGAGGCTTACCCAGCTGTGCAAAGCTGATCTCTCACACAGGTCGAGATTTGCTCAGTGTCCCTTTGGCAGATGTTTGTGCTTTGACAGAGCATCTCGAGGAAAGTTAAGGCTGTGCATGCTGCCAGATTCTCCCAGTTCACTTCCCTCTTCTTCTCGTCTCTGAAATCTTCAGCTGATTCCTACACCAGATGTTGACCAGGAGGGACAAGCACTGCTTGCCAGACATGGTGTTTTACCACCAGCAGCCTTTTTTCTTCTCCACGTTCTTCACTGCCTTTCTCTTGCATTTTTGTCCTCCTTTTCTTTATGGAAGTCTCTCTTGGACACTTCTTAAAAGCATTTTGGATAGAGATCTCTACCCCTGCCTGGGTGAATCTGTTATAACAGAGTGGCAATAAAAGAAGTTCAAGCTTGTTTCACATCATCTCCACCAAAGGCTGTAAGTCCCTGCAGGAAAGGGACCTGGAGATCTGCAGAGGGAAAGAATTCTTTATAAAGCAGCTTTGGAAGGGGCTGAAGCATTCTGCAGGAAATGCCGTTCTCCATATAGGTGATGCTGTGTTAATTGATGGTGTGCTTTATGAACGAGCCACTGGAGGCTTTTTAATTAGCACCTGGTTTTGGCCAGGAGAATTCTCCTGGCAGCCTGGAAGAGCTGGGGCTCATGGCCGTCCTCAGGTGCTGCTGGAATTGCAGCTTGGGATGGAGCTGTCTGCTGCCTGAGTGGGCATCTGTTGTCTTGGGGAGTGCTTGGGTTCCCAATAAGTATAAGACAATAAAACAGAGTAACTCAGAAGGGGTGTTATAATGAAATACAGTTCTCACTTCAGTACCTAGGAGAAGTACTGCCTTGACAGTAATTAATGTGATTCCTCTTAATTGCAGCATGTTGAAGAACCACAGTCTGTGCTGGAGGAAACACCTTTCCCTTCTTTGCTTCCAGCGAGTGAAATGCAGCAGAACACGGAGCCACGCACTCACATAAGAGCAGAGTGCCTGGGAAGCACACGTTGTGTGGATTCACAGAGTTACAGTCCTTGGTCTATTCACTGCTGCTCTCTGTTCTGCTCTCTTTCTGCTCCTCTTTTATTCTTTCTCCCCTAAATCTCCTTTCTATCTTGGTGCAATTAGTGTTACCTTCTGGCAGTTCTTTTTGCTCTGCTGTCTGTTAGGTTTCAGCTCAAAATCTCCCTTAACACAAATGCAAAAGGCTGAAACACAGAACTGGTAGCATCTGCTAACATAGGAGTGTTGGGAGATTGGCCTTCTAAACAAATGGAGTAAAGCTAGAAGGAAGGCAGTAAATGCATCCATTAAATAGCAGCCATTTGTTTGGCCACGTGAATTCTGTGTTAAATTTCATCCATGCCTTCGCCTTGACCTTGCTGGGATGGCTCTTTGGAGGTTGCCCTCATTTCTGGAAGAACAGTGTGTGAATTGCTTTCATCCATTCTGTTGGGAGCGTGGTTGAAATGGAAGCAGGAAGCTGCAGTGTGGAGAACTTGCTCAGCAGGCAGAGCTCAGTGCAGAAATGAATTCTTCACTGAAATGTGTGCTTGTGTGGAGTTGATTTGCTCATGAGATAATATTGGTGCTTTTGGACACAGCTGGGAAGGCAGCAGTGGGTGGCAGTGCCAGGGCTGTATGCCAGCAGCTCCAGCCATGGTCACTGAGCGGTGTTCAGGTGCTCTGCATGCCTTCCTTTCCCCTCCTTAAAAACAAAAAATACCTCAAAATATTTTGTATGTAATGCACCATAAGGCTGTGAATCAAAGTGTTCTGAAGTTAAACAGTGCGACACGAAGAACTCAGTGGTAGCCTCAATCACCTGGTGACCTTTTTATTGCCTCTCAGTGTGTCTTAGTCCCACTGGCTGCTTCTGTCACAGAAAACCCAAACTGAGAGCTGAGCTTACTAAGATGGCTCTGCTCAGACCCCTCTCCCCAGGCATCCAAGATCCAGGCTGTAGGAAATAAATGAACTTGCATTGGAATGTGACACACAGCGCTGACACAGTGTTGGCCTTTGCCAGGTAAAGAAGAGTTGCACTTAAGGGCTCTAGATATTATCTTGTGATATCTCTGAGTTTTGTCATCTCTGTCTTCAATTATTTGAAAATTTCCTGTGTTTTCTTTATGTTTTTGGCAGCATGTAGCAGGAGTGTCATGATGTGCAGCCTGCTCGGAGGAGTTGTCTGTATGTGAAATGATAGATCAAGCAGTAGCTGCATTCTGGTGACTAAAAGGGAAAATAAGTGTTCTTGATGCTCTGAAACATAGCACTTAATATGCTTTAGCTACTAACTGGCCTTTTGTCCTGGAGAAGGAAGTCCTGTGCTTCTTCATGGTTCTCCTTCAAGAGCCTGGAGGAGTTCTGTGGACTTGGCTCTTGCCCTGTGCTAATTCCTCACCCCCACCGGTGATCAGCTGGAGCTCCCCAGTCTCATCTATTACCCTGACTTCTGTTGTGGAAACAAGAAGGCAAGTTTGTGTGTTTCAGGTTACACAGTTACCTGTTTAATTTTCTTTCCCTGCCCCCTCCGCTTGTCTCCAGGTTCAGTTGAATGCTGGCCAGCTGCAGTATATCCGCTTAGCCCAACCTGTGTCAGGCACCCAGGTAGTCCAGGGGCAGATCCAGACGCTTGCAACCAATGCACAGCAGGTATGCACTCCAGCAGCAGGGCTGGCATTTACTGTTATGGTGTTGTTCCTTAACTCCTGAAACTGCAAATTCTGCTGGAATTTACCAACTCTTGGGCTAGGGATCCTCAGTTTCTTTTCTTCCTGTTTACCTTCATCAGAATAATAAAGCAAGGAGCGCAGCGGATGTTTCCTTTACCTGTATGTGAAAGCTGCATGCGTGTGTGTGTGTGTGTGTCTTGCTGCATAAAGCCCTTGCTGCTTCTGAGCTGGTTGCAGGTTCATCAGCCTTTTCTTTACTTCTTCTGGTTGGGTGAGGGAGGAGCAGCAGCGTGAGCTCTCAGAAAGCTTTGCAGCAGTGACACATCAAGGCCAGCACTGCTGCCAGCAGGTTGGCTCATGATCTTTGGGGCTGCTCATTAAGGGATTCTGCTCTGCCTTCAGAGGACAGGAGGGCTGCTGCTTCTCTGAGATCCTGGAGGCCACGTTCTCCTTGTGAAAGCCAGAGGACATGCTTTGTGAGGACTCAATCCCATGTCCTTTGTTCCTGACTTGCAGTCAGCACCAGCATGACCGCAGGCTGCTGGCCTGGGATGTGTCCCACCACACGGTGGGGCAGTGAAGTTTGGAAGAGTGGAAAAGCTCTTGAAGGGCTGCGGCAGAATGTTGTCTGTGGGGTTCTGACCCTCTCCAAGGCTCTGTCACTGATTCTCCTTCTCTTGTCCTTGTAGATAACGCAGACAGAAGTCCAACAAGGACAGCAGCAGTTCAGCCAGTTCACAGACGGACAGGTAAGGGCTCGGGGTGTGTTGGTGCTGCATCCCTTCAGAGTCAAAGCTGAAAGGACTGTCTTTGGGTCTGTGTGTGTTCTGGCAAATCAGCTCTTCCAGGTAAAGCACTGCCACTGCAGCCAAACCTGAACCAGAGGCAGAATAGTGGATCTTGTGCCACTCTTAATTCAGGTGGATTCCTCAGTGTTCTGTGTTTGCTCCAGATTAATGCAGTCCGTTTTAGTCCTAACCAACTTACAAATAAAGGTCTTAGTGTTCAGCCTGGCTGTGTGTAAGTAGCACGAGCTCAGTCTGGGCATCAGAAATTGACAGAATTACTTTCTGATTTAGTGATAAATGTCTACAGGCAATTCATGGTCTGGTTCTGGGGACGGATTTTACACAGACCTGAGAGCTGCTCAGGGTTTGTGCGCAGAGCAGTGCTGTGTGTGATGAGAACTGACCTCCCTTCCCCTTCTTCTGTCTGCCAGCAGCTCTACCAGATCCAGCAAGTGACCATGCCTGCAGGCCAGGACATCACACAGCCCATGTTCATCCAGTCCACCAACCAGAGCTCGGATGGCCAAGCCACACAGGTGACAGGGGACTGAGCAGGGTCACTCTGTGGGGAAACAAACACGTGCCAGCCTTCACCTTACCTGGTCTGAGGAATACATTGCTTCTGTGTCTCTGTACTTGACAGTAAGCCTATAGTAGGCTGCAGTCTCTGGTGCACTATACGCCTTCCTCTGGTGGGTATGAGAGCATATCCAGCAGACACTGACAAGAATGCAAGATTTTTATTTTTGGAAGTCAATATTTCAGTGTATTCAGCTGCTTGTTCAAAGCCCGTGAAACTGAAGAGAACTGATGGAATTTGTAGCATCTCATTGAACAACGTGTAAAAGGTTTTTATCTGGTGAAATCATTAAAGGGTACCACGTCTGGTTTGTTGCAAGAGCTTTATTCCTGGTACTCTGTTTGTGTTTCTCCCTGAATAGAGCTAGATTCAGTCCTACCATCTCAGTGGTCTGTTACGGGTGGGGGGGGGGGGGCGTGTATGTGTGTTAGGTTGCCCTCTCCTGCCTCCTTTTTTGGTAAGCTGGAGCATTGAATATATGCAGCTAGGGGGCAGGGAGTAGAGGAAGAGTAATTAAAGTGAAAATAAAAACATTCCTTGTATTATGGCTGTATTTTCTAAAGACAAAATGATTCTTGAATTTGACCTGGTTTATTCCAGAAATGCTGATGGCAGTCTGGATGAACCCCAGCCCCGCTGTTCACTGTTGTACTGCTTCGGTCGATGCATGTAACATAAGCTTCCTCAAACAAAATAAATTTCCTTTGTAAGATAACGTGTGCCCTTTCATTGAGAAGCAGAGCCTGGCAGCAGCCTGGACCCGCAGCGAGGAGCAGTGAGGAGCAGTGAGGAGCAGCGAGGAGCAGTGAGGAGCAGTGAGGAGCGCAGTGCTGCAGGGATGCTGGCAGCAGCTCGGTTGGGCTGAGCTCTTGGCTGGAGCTCGGGTGAGGTTTCGCAGCTCATAATCTTTGTGTCCAACGTCAGGCAGTGTGACATACTTGGCGCTGTGTCCCGGAGGGGCTCCGTGGTGTTGGCAGAGCCGGGACGGCACGAGGGACGGAGCCAGCGCCGGCAGCTCTGCTTTTCTGCTGGTGGAAGTGCTGAGTTTGCCGTGGTTCGGCGGTGTGAGAGCCGGGAGCGGAGCAGGGAAGATGGAGAAGTGCGGGGTGAGAGCTCTGTGCGGGGACGGCGGCCACGAGAGGGCACCCACGGGCGCCTGCGGTTGGGTTGTGTGCTGGGAGACCCCCAGCTCAGCCCCCCAGCTCGGAGCCCACAGCAGAGCCGGCTCACGGCGCTGACCACTGCCCTGCATTGCAAGCTGCACGTTGGGCTCTGCCAAAGGAAAGATCTTTCCCCCAAAGCAGCGCTGTGTGATGCGTTTGCTGGCAAGAGTTTAAATGTGAATGGGGGAAAAAAAGAGGAAAGGACCTCTCCTCTCCTTCCGAAAGGACAGAAGATGGGTGTGAGGTGGTGCGGCTGAAAGCAGAGTGGTTTCTTTCTGTGGGAGCCCCAGTGGGCGATGCTGAGGATGCTGAGGATGCTCCCCACGCAGCATCGTCCCGAGGGCTGCCTGAAATCAGAGCTCTGCCAGCAGTGTGAGAGCTCTGCTCTGTGCAGGTAACACTGGAGCTGGCAGTGTTCATATTGAGCTCATAACGGAGATAAGGCATCTGTGCTCCCAGAGGAGTGCCCTCACTGCCTCCAGCAGCTGTGCTGTTATGAAGATAGCTGAAATCGTTTGGCTGTCACAGGTACTGTAAACCCCAGGCGTTAATAAGAGCCAGATCTCCCATATAAGGCTGTGTGTGCAGCTCTGATCCCTTTGGTCCCCACTCAGAGGAGAAATGGTTTGGGACCCATTTCAGTGGCTGCCTTCTAACCTTAACCTGGGGCTCTGCCTCGCTCCCGGAGCTGGCAGGGCAGACCCTGGGCACAGTGCTGGGCAGCACACACAGCACACAGCACAAAGCAGCCGGCACCCTCAGCTTTGGGTCTGAGCACAGTGCAGCATCCCCGTCTGCCCCGCTCAGTGCTTCCCTCCCCAGGAGCAGTTTCTGTGTCTCCTCATTGGGATGAGCTCAGCACGGCCGCGGTGCGGGTGAGAACGGGCAGCTGATGCTGGGGAAAGCTGCACTGTGCTGCTGACAGCTGCTCTGCCCCGGGGTGCACATCTCAGGCTGCTCTGCCTGAGGAAAACACAGCCGTGAAGGTCACGGTGCTGCCGGGGGCTCCGGGCACGATGGAGAAGTGCTCAGTGACACTGCCCCAATGGGGACCAGCCACCACGGTGGGAAATGGGGTCCATGGGAGCATGGCTGATGTGCCTGATGCCTTTTTGAGGTGCTCCAGCTCTTCCCTTCTGAGCACCACAAGCAGTGCAGCTCTGGGGAACCTCACGCAGGGGCTCTGCAGGACCTGGTGCTGCAGCACACAGCGCTGAGGCTGCGCTGGGCAGAACCAGAACCCACGCAGGCACAGCAGCTCAGGGTCAGCTCTCAGCCTCCTGTTTGCTGGAGCACAGCAGCTCCAGGCTGGGTGCTGACTGCCCTGGGCTGAGGCCAAGTCTCACGCAGACGCAGGTGCTGCACGGCTCCTGCAGCTCCCAGCAGTCTGCCCTCATCTCCCCGCTCCCAGCACAGGATCCCTCACCCCATGGGGCTGCTCACATCCTCCCCTCCATGATATCAGCCCCAGGACCTCCCAGCACCCCCATCCAGGGCACCAACCCGGGGCTTTACCCTGCCCCATCGCAGCCCCCCATCCCGCAGTGCCCCCAACACACCTGCCCCTTCCCCCCCCCCAGCCAGCAGCTCTGCAGCTGCATACCAGGGCTGCAAAACTTACTGGAAATCCTGTAGATGCAAATCCCAGCCTCCCATCCGTGCCAGGAATTTGAGCTGCAATCCCAAGAGGGCAGCAGGCTCCAGGCACGCAGGCCTCCCCGCTCTCATCGCCCAGCATCGGAAATGCTCTTTAAGGCCAGACTGGAGGAGGCACAGCTCACAGCCGGGATAACGCCTGCTGGCTTCCCCAGCCCCACTTCTGGGGGTGGGCCGTGCCCATTGATTGCAGCTGGCTCTGTCTGCAGCTCCAGCAGTGGCAGAGGTGCCCGCTGCAGCCCCGGCCGCTGTGTGTGTGCAGCTCAGCCCTCGGGCACAGCTGCACCTGCAGTGCTGTGCAGCAGTGGAGGATTGCAGCTCTGGGTGCGATTTGCAAAAGTGAAACTCTCGCAATGGGAGCCTCAGGGAGGGCAGTGCTGGGCCGTGGCGCTGCTCCGTCCCTCTAATTTATTAGCAGCTCGCAGCGCCCAACAAACAAGTTGGAGAAGTGACGTCTGTGGTTAAAAAATAAATCAGTGGTTCTTCTTTGCTTCCAAACTGAGCTCTGCTGATGCTTCCCCAGCAAGAGCGGGACGTCGGCCGGGCAGCCCATCCAGCCACAGAGCAGCAGCGTGAAGCAATTCCCACCTCCGTGAATAAATACAACGGTTCCCACTCCCCAGAGCCCTCCCTCAAGGGACCCCACGCCCCGTCTGAGTCCTTTGGGGTCACCTTAGCTCTGCCCCTGCGCAGCCCCGAGGCTTCGATCTGTCCCAGGTGAAACCCAACCCTGCAGAGCGCAGCCCGGCGCTGCACGAAGGCAGCAGTGAAGGTCAGGGAGCTCCACAGCACTGAGGGGTGCAGGGTCCTATTGGGGAGCACCGGGGGGGCTGCAGGGATCTGGAAGGTGCTGGTTTGGGTTTGCACGATTTCAGCCTCTGTGGGCACAGCTCTCGTTGCTGTGCTGGGGTTTGTGTTGGCAGAATGGCTCCTGGGGGTGGGAAATGTTGGCCGGGACCATTTCCCCCCCGTGCCCAAATCAACGTAAGTGTCTATTTATTGTGTGTGCACTTCCTACACCTCCCAAATACCGCAGTGCTCACACGGGCACACGCCGGTGCCAGGATCTCCAACCACGTTAAATAATTCACCGCCCCGCGCTGTAACCGCTGTGCTCTGCAGGAGCTCAGGGCAGCTGTGGGGTGGGGGCAAATGGCCTCTGTGGGGCGCGGGTCCGGCTGGGAGCGGGGCGAAGTGGTGGGGGAGCGAAGTGCGGGGGGTGTCGGCGGATCCGGAGCGCAGGAAGGGACGGATGTGTGTGGCCGAAGCGCTCCGTGCAGAGCGGCTCCCAGAGGCGCCGGGCACCGCAGGGTCGGGATGCTCGCTGCCGGGATGCTCCGTACCTGCAGCTTTGGGACGCTGCTCCCGGGATGCTCCACGCTCGGCTGTCAGGGATGCGCGTTGCAGGACGCTCCGCACCCGCAGTTTGAGATGCTCGCTACCGGGATGCTCGCCGCCCCACCGCCCGCGATGCTCTGCAGCGTGGGACGGCCGCTCCGGGACGTTCCCCACCCCCGGGACCGTGCGCTCCCTGCCCCATGCGGGGTCAGCAGGAGCCGTCGGAGCAGCGTCACCCCGCGGGGATCCCCCTCCCCTCCGCCCCGGTCGGGGCCGCGCCCCCCGCGGGCGCCCATCGCGGCGGTGCCGGGGGCGGGGGCCAGGTGCTGCGGGGCGGGCCGAGGGGAGCGGCGGGGGAGGGCCCGCAGGGGCGGCTAAAGGCAGGTGGCGGCGGGCAGCGGCCGCGGGAGGGCGGGACGGGACGGGACGGACGGGCCGAGCGCTCCGCAGCGCGGGGCCATGCGGCGGGAGGCGGCGGGGCGGTGAGCGGGGCGGTGCGCGCCATGGCCGGGGCGGCGCGGAGCGGCGGGGGACGGCGGGGGGCAGCGCTGACGGCGGTGCGCAGCGAGGACGGGACCCCCCCTCCCAGCGCTCCCCTCAACCGTCGGGGGGGACCGACGGCTCCGCGCCCCGCGGCCGCCTCCCGCCCCGCCGGGACCGCGCGCAGCTGCCGCCGCCGACTGCAGAACTGCCTCTACAACGTGCTGGAGCGGCCCCGCGGGTGGGCCTTCGTGTACCACGCCTTCATGTGAGTGCCGGCCGTGCGGGACCCCCTTCGCTCCCGGGGCGGGGGGGCGGCGATGCTTTTACCGAAGTTTTTCCGGCGGTCGGGGGGGATCCGGGCCGTGCGGCGGGAGAGTCCGTGCGGAGCGCGGCTGAGCCCCGGGAGCTCTTCCGAACGCGGCGCCCGTCGGTCACCGTCCCGCTCCGGCCCCTTCCCCTCCCGCGTTCCCGGCGCGGGGGGAGACCCAAAGATGAGAGGAGGGGACTCGGGAGGGGTCGGGGTAGAACTGGGGTGGGGGGCCGCGGGGGAAGCACAGAGCGAGTCCCCGCCTCGCGTCCCCGAGCTGCGCCCGTGAGGTGGGGACGGCGGCTTTGGGTAACGCCGTGGGGCTGCGGTGCCCGGAGCTGCGCGTGAAGGATGGCAGCGGGCACCGAAGCCCGGAGCGTTACGAGCCCGGCATTACGGCGTCGCCCTGCAGACGGGGATGCTCCGGGCTCACGTCCGCTCCCCGCCGCGCGTCGGGCCGCTCCGGCAAAACTGAGCCGTGCGTGCGCCGATTGTGCCGGGTGTCCGAAACGCTCCGGGCGGCTGCGGTGGCATAACGGGGCGATGCGGGGGGGATGCTGCCGCTCCTGCCCGGCCGTGCCGTGAGAAAGGCGGCCGCTTTGGAAAGTGGGTCTCGCCGAAGTGCGCGCACGGAGCCGTCCGGGCGGCCCGTCACCTGATCGCCGCGCACCTGAGCTCCCCGGGGAGCGGTGCTGCTCCTCACACCCCCGCGCTGTGCATCGGAAATAATACCTGCGCTGCAAACGCTGCCCTCGAAAAGCTGTAATTAAGGATGGCAGCTGAAACCCCATGGAAAGAGAGGTGGGGGGGTCGGGCTTTTGGGTGCTCGCCGGGCTTTGGCAGAGGGATCCTCCTCAGTGTGTTTTCCCCAGAAACAACCACGCAGCACTGGATGTGAGGTGCACGTTGGGTCGGTGGCACCGTGGGGCTCCCGTGGGTTTACCTGCTGGGGCTGTGCGTGGCTCCAAGCGGCCCCTTCCCTGCCAGCCCACGGCCACGACCCGGCCCTCCCGGAGCGCCCTGCGGGGCTCACGTTGGATGGAGCCTTTCTGGGAGCGGAGCTCAGCTCGCAGCTCTGCCCCGTTTCCCTCTCCCTCAGCTGGAGATGAGGTTTTCACTGGGCGCTGACGTTTGCAGGAGTGAACCCTGTGTGTCCAAGTGCTGAGCTGTGAACGGGGAGGGCTCAAACCCGTCTCCTTGGGGACATCGGGGCACAGCGGTGCTGCGGTCCATGGACTCATCCCAGAATGATGGCAGCTCCCCACAGCCCGGCTCTGACACCAAGATTTGCTAACACAGAAATCCTGCTGCGAAGCAAAGCGCTTCCCCCCCGCCCCCCTCTGCCCCGAGTGGTTCAGCAGGGCCGAGCTGAGACCCTTATTGCAGAACTTCGTCTCTTTCTGCTGCCAAATTGATCCCAAATAGCTCCATCTGAGCCGGTGTTGGTGCACATCGCAGGGGGGATTTGTCACCGCCCCATCCCTGCAGCCCCAGCCCTGCCTGCTGTGAAGCTGACCTGCAGTGGGGCCGCTCCCATCCTTCTGTCCCCTCGCATTGGGGCCGCGCTGTGCCTGGGCTCCTGGTGCAGCTCTGTCAGAGCTTCTGGCCCTGGAGCTTACAGAGAAAATCTGGGAGCGTGACTGGAGCCTTAACCTAAAGCTTTACAGCCAGAGGCAAACGCAGACTGCCTTTTTCAGCCTCCTCTTTGCGTGTGCAGCACTGCATCAGGGGCAGCACGCAGAGCTTAGGATAGGGAGCAGCGCTCCGGATGCTGCTGCTCCACGGGGAGCTCAGGGCGTGGTGTTTTGGGGGCAGCAGCACCGATCGCAGCCCAGTGCCCAAATGCAGCCCCGGGGCTGGGCACGGCACTGGGGGCACTTGCTGGGACAGCACAGCTGCTGATGGGGTTGGCAGCAGGACGAGCGGTTTCCCTGCGATGCCGGGGATTGCCGCTGTGCTCAGAGCCCTCAGCCGCTCAGCTCGACGCTTAGCACGTGGCAGAGCGCAGCAATCCCAGCTGGGGCCGCAGGGAAATTGCTTCATCCCCCGCTCGGCGCTGCCTGCCGCGCTAAGAGCCTCTCCCAGATCAGCTCCGAGGTTTAACGCGGCGCTCATCCCCAACCGCGGGCGCCTCACGCGGGGCTTCAGCAGGAGGAACGCTTTCCCGTCCCGACTCTGCATTCAGGCGGTGGCAACGGGATGGGTGCTGAGGCCGGGGGGAGGCTGTGCCCCCCAGTGGGGCCGTCCCCGGGTTGTGCTCACCTTGCCCGGCTGTGAAATGGGAGCTGCTTTGGGGCAGTGCCCGCACGGAGCCGCCGGCGCAGCAGTTCCTGAACCCGACGCGCTGTCGCTGGGGCGTAAAATTAAGCGACGATGGCGCAACATGAAACTCTGCATTGATTGCCTTTTTCCTTTTTTTTTTTTTTTTTTTTCTCCCCTAATTTCCCCTTTTGCTGCTGCCTTCAGCACGGGTTTGGGCCCCAGTGGCATTCATGTCCCCGTGTCCCAAAGGTCCCCAGCAGAGCCCTCCATGCTGGGCTGTGCAGCGCGTGGCCGCTCTGTGCGAAGCATCCGCACTGACCGATTGGGGTGAGATGTGGGGCTCAGCCATGGGGTGACGCACCAAAGCTGCAGGCTCCCACCCCCTTGGTGGGCACTGAGGGGGCTGTGGGGCAGAGCTCAGCCGTGGAGCCCCGTGTGCCGCTGGGGAGCGGTGGCTGCGTCCCCTGTCCCATTGCAGCGCATGGCCGTGCCATGGTTACGCTGCAAACAGCGCAGTTATTTATATCCTGGGGCGGACAGGCCGCCTGCCCGGCTCTCCTGGAAGGCTGCGGGGTGGATTTATAGGACATGCTGTTTATACAGCCCGGGCTGAGCTGACGGGGCCGTGCGGAGCAGCAAAGCACCGACCCCATCCCCGTCCCCCCCAGTGCCGCCGGGTTCGTTTGTCCCACATTGACCCCTTCCCCACAAGTGTGGGTCAGCCCATGTGGGGCTGTGTGCCCACCCATCCCCACACCGAGCTGTTGGCACTGTGTGTTGTTTTCCTGCTTGGCACGGGGGGCCATAGCACAGCTGCTTGCCCCCTCCTCCTCACCCAAGGGTCCCCCCCCCAACCCACACTGCCCTTTGCCAACCAGGGCTGCCCCTGCGCCTCTTTCCCCGACCTCAGCATCTTTCCCAGCTCACCTGCTCCATCCCCTCCCATGCAGCCAGCAGCATATGGCCGAGGCCGCTCTAATGAAGATTAATGCGAGGAGATTCGCCTTCTCCAAGCAGGGCCCCCCCCCGATGGGTTTTAATTAATATCTGGGGGCACGGAGGGAGAAGTGCTCCCGCAGGCAGGCACTGTGCCTGCAGGGTGTGAGCTGCCCTGCACGCTGTATCACTGCAACGCCGTTCAGTGCTGCTGCAGTGTCCCCTCCATCCGGGGCTGTGGGGAGCCCCTTCCTTCCTGGCCCCCCCCGCTGCTGGCCATGCCTTAAGCTGCTTAGGAGCTGCCGGGACGGGGTGTTTGCATGGCTTTGTGAGTTAATTCCCAGCAGGTGATGCATTCCCAGCAAGTTGTTTCCCAGCCGGACCGCTGGGGCTCACATGACTGTGTCCTACACCAGGGCTGGGGGGGCTGCCACCCCTAAACAGCCTTCCCCAGGCAGAATGTTTTTTGCTGAGGGCTCTGGATGTATCGCTGGGTATCAGGTGTCTCCCAGCATCCCTCCCTGGGGCTGCAGGCATCCCTCGCCTGCGTGGTCCATTGCTGCAAGGAACAGTGCTCGGGGAAGAGGGGACCCCCCCGTTCCCGCACCCCAGGTTGGGTGAGGAGCACCAGCCTTTGCAGCCAGGGTGATTTCTGCATTCTCTTCTGCTTTGTGCTTCGCTGCCTGTGTAATTGCCGGCTAAATCCCGCTTGGATAATCCTTCTTGCTGATGGTGCACGAAGGCGCTGCCCTGGGCCGCTCCTCCAGACCTTATTTTGCTCCTGGGGCTCAGCGGGGAGCGGTGCTGCTGTGTTAAGGGTTGGCACAGTGCTGGGGTGGGCACAGAGGGATGAGCACCAGGGGGGGCAGAGCTGCTGCAGCACAGCACAGCACAGCATGGCACAGCACAGCATGGCACAGCACAGCACAGCCCACTCGTTGCTCAGCTCTGACCCTTCCATCCCCTCCAGCATCCCCCTCCCCAGCATCTCTGTGTCCCAAACCAGCTCCTGCTCCTTCCTGCACTCGCACCACACGGTGACCCCCGCCCAACGCTCTGTGCTGAGCCCCCTCCCACATCCCCACGGTCTCAGTGCCCACCCCGGGGCCGCGGTGCCCCACGCTGTCACACAGAGCGGCTCCGGCCCTTCGCACATCACGTGGCACGGTGGCACCAACCCTCTGCTTTCCATTTTTAGAACCGCTGGATCAGGGGAAAAAAAATGTATTTTTGGAGAGTTTCGTTTGCTTCAGCTCCAGGATCTATTTTTTTCCCCTCCTCCCTTATTTTAAATGGGCCAAAGCCCCTTTTGCCTTCAGCCGGTTCTCGGGGCGCATGGCCTCAGGGCAGCTCCCCATCCACCACGCCGGGTTCTGTCCCCCCCATGGTGGCAGTGGGGCAGCAGATGTGCTGGTCCCAGCCTGCAGCAGCACAGCCCGCCGTGCTGTGGGGCCTCGGGTTCCCTGCCTGCCTTTCATTAGCAGCAGTTTTGCCGGGGGAAAGGCTGCAGGGCTGCGGCACAGCCTGGCACTGAGCCACGTGCTGTTGGAGCCCGGCCTTCCTCCTCCTCCTCCTCCTCCTCCTCTTCCTCCACCTCCTCCTCCAAATGCTGGGGGTGACCCGGGGACACATCCCCATTCCAGGGGATGGGACCATTGGGCACAGCTGCCCCGTGGCACATGGAGGGTTTTGTTCTTGTGCTTCCATGGCTCCAGGGGGAGGCAGGTGTGGGGTCTCCCTGGAGCCTTCCCTGTGCTACACACCCTCGGCCTCCCTCGCAGCAGAGCTGCTCCCACCTCTGAGCATCCCCACGTTCCTGTGCCAGGGCCCAGAGCTGAAAGCAGCACTCAGGTGGGGCCCCATGAGAACTCGCAATTAATCCTGAAGCAATTCCCACAGGTTTGGGTGGGGGCAGAAGGTGGGCACTGGGGGCTGGAGCTGTGGGTCAGGGTCAGCCCTGCGGAGCACCCTGCGCCACCCCTTATAGTGCCTCCAACCCCAACCCTGTGTGCTCTGCTTCCAGATTCCTACTCGTCTTCAGCTGCCTGGTGCTCTCCGTTTTCTCCACCATCCAGGAGCACCAGAAGTTGGCCAACCAGTGCCTCTTCATCCTGGTAAGTGGGGGGGGCACTCAGCGTCCCCCTCCCCACACTGCACCCACTGTCACCCCATAGCCCTTCCCATTCCCTCAGCTTCTCTTCACCCCTCTGGTGTGCATCTTGGTGAGGGGGGAGGGACTCAGACCGCTGGAGGAAGCAGGGCAGAGGTGGGAAGGGGGGGGGTTAAGAAAAGACCGACTTTTCCCCCAAACTGTCAGAAAGGGCTGACGCCGGAGTTCTCCCGAGTGACGGAGACTAAATCGGGAAGGTCCTTGTGACTTTCCCGCAAGTAAGCAGCGGGGCCGGTTGGGGCGCGCGGCCGGAGGACAATGCTGACGGAGGAAGAACAGAACCCGGCTCTGCTCCGTGCCGGCAGGAGGAGCAGCGCAGGAGCCGCTGCGCCGGGGATGTTCTGGGGGGGGGGGAGGATGCAGCGCTCCCCACGCACCGCCGTTCAATTCGCCCCATCCCAAAGCGCCCACCCCACACTGTCCGCTTCGTGTTGTGCTTTTCCCCGCAGGAATTTGTCATGATCGTGGTGTTCGGGATGGAGTACGTCATCCGCGTCTGGGCGGCCGGCTGCTGCTGCCGCTACCGGGGCTGGCGGGGCCGCCTGCGCTTCGCCCGGAAACCTTTCTGTGTGATAGGTAGCGCCGGGGGGACGTGGGGAGATGGGGGGACGTAGGGTTGGGGGCTGCCTCACCGGTGCTCCCCCTCACTGCCCCCCATCCCCTTCCAGATTTCATCGTCTTCATCGCCTCTGTGGCCGTCATCGCGGCCGGCACGCAGGGCAACATCTTCGCCACCTCTGCGCTGCGCAGCATGCGCTTCCTGCAGATCCTGCGCATGGTGCGCATGGACCGCCGCGGCGGCACCTGGAAGCTGCTGGGCTCCGTGGTTTACGCGCACAGCAAGGTGGGGGGCGGCCCTCCGTGAGCCCCCGCCCCGTGCCCACCCCCCCAACTCCCCCCCCCGTCCGGCCCCGCTGACCCCGGCTGCCCGCAGGAGCTGATCACCGCGTGGTACATCGGCTTCCTGGTGCTCATCTTCGCCTCCTTCCTCGTCTACCTGGCTGAGAAGGACACCAACGGGGAGTTCGCCACCTACGCCGATTCGCTGTGGTGGGGCACGGTAAGCTCAGCGGTGGGAGGGTGGGAGGGGGCCGTGGTGGGGGGAGCTCCCTGCAGGGCCCCCCGTGTTCTCTCTCCGCGCAGGTGACGCTGACCACCATTGGCTACGGGGACAAGACGCCGCAGACGTGGCTGGGACGGATGCTGGCAGCCGGATTTGCTCTGCTCGGCATCTCCTTCTTTGCGCTGCCTGCAGTGAGTGTGGCCGGGGCTGGGAGGCTGGAGGGGTCCCTGCTCTCCATGTCCCATTGCAGGGCGGGAATTTGGGAGAAAGGGGTAAAATCCGCCCCTGTGGAGGTGACCCCCGTGTGCCCCATCCTCCTCCCATCTCCAGGGTATCCTGGGCTCTGGTTTCGCCCTCAAGGTGCAGGAGCAGCACCGGCAGAAGCACTTTGAGAAGAGGAGGACCCCAGCAGCAAACCTGATCCAGGTGCCCCATCTGCACCCATCTCCTCCTGCAGTGCCACCGTCCCTCCATGACCCGCGGCTGGATCCTGACCTGGGGGCTTGGGGGGAGGCTCGGGGGCTCAGGCCGACCCACGGATTACTTCCCCCTGCAGGCAGCCTGGCGGCTGTACTCCACAGATTCCAGCCGGGGGTACCTGACGGCCACGTGGTGCTACTACGACAGCCTGCTGCCCTCCTTCAGGTAGGGGAGGGGGCACGGGGGGGTTCACCGGGGGTCCGTGCAGGGCCGATGGGTGAGCACTGCAGCGAGCACACACGTGGGCACACAGAGCCGCAGCCTGGTGGCTGCCCAGTGCCCCCTCCCCACTCACAGCACCCACCCCACCGCCACCTCTCACCCACCATCGCTTCCTGGGGGAGGAGCGGTGCTGACGGTCACAGCTAAGCGCGCACCGCACGGGGCTCAGCCCTCTGCCCTCCTCCGCCTCCAGTGGACGGGCGGTTCTGTTTCACCTTTTTGCTTTTCCGAAGGCGGAGATTTCTTACCAGCCGTCCTCACGGAGCTCTGTGCCCCGCGGTGGCTCCCGGTCCCGCTGCACCGGGAGCTGTGGAGGAGCTGGATTTGGGACCCCAGCGCCCGCTCTGCTTTTGCTTCTTGTTTGGCTCCGTTTTGGCGCTTGGTTTCGCACGGAGGACCCGGCTCTGCACCGCCTTGGTTTTGCTCATCTCGTTTCTTTTGGGAAGTTTTAATTTCTCCATGTTTTTATTTAACCCCCAACCTCAGAGAGCTGCTCCTAATGTTTGAGCACTTGCACCGAGCCCGCAACGGAGGATTTAGGAATTCAGAGGTGAAAAAATGGCCTGACGGAGCCCCGCCGCCGTATCAGCCCTTCTTCACCTCTGGCCAGAAAAGCCCCATCCCCGCCGCGTGTGCCGGGGACAGGTAGGGAGCAGCCGGCTCTGCCCCTGTGTGTGTGTGTCTGCGCGTGGTGCCGCTGCCAGCAGCAGAGCAGCCGCCCCGGGATGCTGCGTGGGGGGACCCAGCGTGGTCCCCGACTCCAGGGGCTGAAGGGCACCCGGTGTTCCCACCGTGCCACCCGGGACAGGGCAGCGGCTCTTTGGGTCAGGGTCAGTCGGGGCCGACGGCTCCGCTCTGCCTCCCCGCGGTGCCGGAGCTGCGGCTCCGGGAAGTCTGGTGCGGCACAGGGATGTGCTGAGCTGTGATGCTGCCCCACTGCAGGGCTGCGGGCTCAGCCAGGTGAGTACGGGCCGGGGGCTCCCGGTCCCAACCCGGCTTCTCCGCGAGCATCACCTCTCATAACATCTCATCTTCTCTCTCTCCCCTCCCATCTCCTGCTCACCTTCCGCTCTCCATCCCCCCACACCTTCCCTGCCCCACTCACCCCGAAGCTGGAAGGAGGAGGACGTGCAGCCCCACAAGTGCTTGAGCCTCAGGTAACGTTCGCCCCAAAACGTGGCCGTGGTTTGGCCGCCCGCCCCGCTCTGTGCCATCCTCCCATGGGGACACCGGCACCGTTCCCCGTGCCGCTGCTGTGCACCCACACAGAGCTCCGCCACCGGGACCGACAGCCATCAGTGTTTATGCAGGACCTACACAAACGTGCTCACATTTCTCACCTCCGCAGCGGGGAGGAGGTGCCTGGGGGCTCTGTGCCCTCACATGGGGGTCAGGCACGCTGTGGGGCCGAGGTGCACCGGCTCAGCTCAGCTCACTCATGCTCTCTTTCTCTGTGTCCCTGCCCTGCCCCCAGCCAGGCGGGTGGTGGGAAGCGGAGGCTCTTGAGAACCTGGGCCACGTGGAGACGGAGGTACCGCGGCCCAGGAGCTGCCGGGTGCATGGGGACCCTGCTGGGCAGGGGATGGGGCAGAGGGATGGGGGGGGGTGGCTGTGATGCAGCACTGGGGGCTGTGCATGGCTTGGGCTGGGAGCCGGCTTGGGCACATTGTGCTGTGCCTCAGTTTCTCCCCGTGCAGCCTGGTTGTGCCGTGTCCGACAGCAGCAAACTGAGGGTAACCCCATGGCAGTGTGCCCAACAGCCTGTACCCCCCCTGCCCTCCCCTTGGGGAAGGAATTTCCCCATCCTGTGTGTGCTGCCAGCCCAGACCCGGCTCCCGGCCAGGGAAATCCGTGGAGTTCTTCCTCCGACTGTGGTTTTGTGGCATCCCCTGCAAAGCAGCAGGGGTCTCCCTGCACTGCGCTGTGTGCTGAGTCCTGCACAGCTCTGACTCCCTCTGCTCTTCGCTCCCATTCTGCTTGGCCTCCTCTCATGTCCCAACGTGTGCCTGCAGTCCCCTGTCACCCCAAGGCAGCACCAGGTGGTGTTTTTGTGTCGGTCCTACATAAATGATGTCTTCTGTTCCACCCTCCCTCCCCCCAGCCTCCCCCGAGCCAGCAGAGCGGTTGGTTTCGGGAGCAGAGTTTGCAGTGGGGCTGCAGGAGCAGAGCAGAACGGTGGTGCAGCCTGCAGGAGGAGGAGGATGGCAGGGCCCGGCCGGCCCCACGTGTCAGCAGGAATGGGGCTGCTCCATGCACTGCTCTGCCGCGTGCCCCCGTCTGTCTGTCCCTCCACCGTCCGTCTGTCTCCTCTCTCTGCTCTCAGAAAGAGCTGCATAGAGGCTGCTCCACACGGGCATGCAGTGATGCCTGCTGCCAGCCTGAGCTCGTGCCCAGTTCATGTGCTGGGGGCTGCCCATCCCTTCCACTCCCCATCCCCATCCTTGCTCCCCGGGCACCCGCCAGGCACTGATTCTGCCCCCCACCCTCCCACTCGCAGCACCAAGATGGGCATCAAGGAGCGCATCCGCCTGGGCTCCCCGCAGCGCCTGGGCAGCCGCGGCCGCCTGCACCTGGGCCCCCCCCTGCACCGCTCCCCCAGCACCGAGGCCGTCCCCGAAGCCCCCAGCCCCAGCAAGGTGCACAAGAGCTGGAGCTTCAACGACCGCACGCGCTTCCGCGCATCGCTGCGGCTCAAACCGCGGCTGCAACCTGAGGGTGAGCGCCGGGGGGCACGGGAGGCCCGGGGGGGAGCTCAGTGTAGGGGCTGAGACCTCTGCCGCACCCCCGCCCTTGCAGCAGAGTGCCCACCAGAGGACAGCGGCGAGGAGAAGGGCTCCCACTGCGACCTGACCTTCGAGGACATCATGCCAGCAGTGAAGACCCTGATTCGTGCTGTGCGGTGAGCGCATCCCGCCCCGTGTCCCCGTGCACCGGGACATGCAGAGCCACGGGGGCTGGGTTCCCACCTCGACCCCATAGCAACAAACAGACCCCGGGTGCTGGCCATTCTGCCCGCCCCATGCCTGCATCCAGCCCCCCCACAACCATTCACAGGATCCTCAAGTTCCTGGTGGCCAAGAGGAAGTTCAAGGAGACCCTGCGGCCCTACGACGTGAAGGACGTCATTGAGCAGTACTCAGCTGGGCACCTGGACATGCTGGGCAGGATCAAGAGCCTGCAGACACGGTGAGATGGCCCCGGGGTGGGGAGAGACTCTGGGGTCCTGCAGGTCCCCAGTTACATCCTGCCAGCCCCATGGCCATCAATGGGGCCCCGTGCACCAGCCCCATCCCCATTGACCCCATTGGGAATGATGCACCATTCCCCCTTCCTGCAGCGTGGACCAGATTGTGGGCAGGGGGGGCCCTGCTGCTGACAAGAAGATCCGGGAGAAGGGGGAGAAGGCAGTGCTGGATGCAGAGCTGGTGGATGAGCTGAGCATGATGGGCCGCGTGGTCAAGGTGGAGAGGCAGGTATGGAGGGGACGGCCACGTGTCACCATGTCACCATGTCACCATGTCACCAACCCATGGGGACCCGCTCATCCTGTGCCCACAGGTGCAGTCCATCGAGCACAAGCTGGACCTGCTGCTCGGCCTCTACTCGCAGTGCCTGCGCAAGGGCTCGGCCAACTCCTTCAGCCTGGCAGCCGTGCCGCTGCCCCGTGAGCCCGACATCACCTCGGATTATCACAGCCCTGTGGAGCACGAGGACGTGTCGGCGTCAGCCCAGACGCTGAGCATCTCCAGGTCGGGCAGCGCCAACATGGACTGAGTGTGGGATGGGGCCGCAGGGATGGCTCCGGCCGTGGGGGGTGTGGGGACGTGGGGACCCCCCCCGGGCACCACTGAGCTGCGTCCCTCTCTGCATTACTTGAACTCGGTGTCCTTGCGGGTGGGCAGCAGCTGCGCTCTGTGCTGGGCGCTGTGGTGGGTATGGGGAGGAGCAGCAGTGCTGTGGTGGGTGCTGTCGTGGGGGGTTGGGAGCCCCCAGCCCAGAGCGTGTATCCGCCTCCCTATGGGGGTCCTGCATGTCCCAGAGCCGCACTGGGACCGGCACAGCTATGCAAGGCTCCAGCTCCGGAGCTGAGCCCTCGGGCACAACCCCATGGGGTCTTATCGGGGTGGGGGGGTGACCCCATCGCCCTCCTCTGCCAGGGTTCCCCCCTGCTCACAGGGCTGCGGCTGCACCTCCGGAAGTGCAGCAGAGCCTTCTGCCCCTGCATGCTCCCAGGGCAGTATCTATCTATATATGTAAGAGACAGATATGCAATAATGTCTTAATATGCAACACCCCCGGGAACAGCCACCCGGGGGGACAAACGTAGGCAATAAGCACCTCCTGCCAGCACGCGGGGCTTCGTCCTGCTCCGCAGGGGGCTCAGACCCCCACGGAGGATGGTCCCAAGGCTGTGGGGCCGGGCAGGAGGAGGGGGCGGTGGTCCACCAGGAGCATCCCTCCCTGCCCCCGCTGGAGGACTCCTTCTCTGCTTGTCCCTGCCCCCGTCCCTGTCCCCTGGGGGTGACTGCGGGTGGGGACAGCGTGGCGGTGGCAGTGCCCTTTGCACGCTGCTTGCACCAGGGCTGCTTTCCAGTCCCCCACCGCAGTAGTGCCAAAATTTGTTGGTACCCCCCGGGGGGGCTCGTGGGACCCCCTTTTGCCTTCGAATCGTGGGGATCCCAACCCCACTCTGCTGCTGCTCCCAGCAGGGCTGTGCCCGGGGATGCCCCCAGCCCCTCCTTTCCCTCCGTAGTGCATGTGAACAGCATGGGCTGTGCTCGCAGCCCCCCAGGCTGTGCCGTGGGGCCGGGGCCGCCCAGGGGGTGATGCACAGCCACGCCGTGGGTACCCGGCCCTGGAGCGAGGGTGCATGTGACAGCTTCACCCCCAGCCCCGCTCAGTCCTTAACCCGTAGGGCTCCTCCCCGGGGCTGGCTGGGCCCCTCAGTCCCTCTTTTTTCCCCCCAGCCGCCCGTAGTTACCTCACTTTATTAACTTATTAACTTATTTCTTTCATTAAACTTTGAAGTAGACGCCGCCTGCCCGCCTGGTTTCTGCCCCCGCTCTCCCGAGAGGTGGCACTCCAGCCCCACCGCAGCACCCAGAGCCCATCCTCCGCCCCCCCCAGCCTCTGCCTCACCTCCCATTCGGTCGGCAGAGGGGCTGTGCTTTCCCGGGGGGTGTGGTGTCCCCAAACGGCGCGTCCCCAGAGGGGCATGGCGCTGCGATAGCCTCGGGAGCGTTCCAGACGCGATGTGGGTGCGAGACCCCTCCTCACAGTGCTGCAGCCCCCTCAGGAGGGTGTCAGGCCCCCTTGGGCATGCGTCCCCCCGCCCGCAGTGCCCCAGCACTGCCGGGAGGAAGCCGGACTCCTGGCCGTTCCTTCGCCGCATTTCCTGGCTGCGCCTTCGCCAACAGCCGCCCCGCAACCGCCGCGCAGCGATGGAGCGATCCCTGCAGCCCCTCTGCCGCTCCCCCCCCGCCCAGAGCAGCCGGGCTGCTTCGGGACGGGGTCTTTGGGTGGCCCCGCTGAGCGCTCGGGTGCGGGGTGCAATCCCGGGGAACCCCCACCTGCTGGCGGTGCGGCTCTGGCTGCGGTACCTCCGGGGCTGCTTTGAAGGGAGAGCCAGGTCGGGGCGAGCAGGAAAACCCCGTTCTGCCCTGCCCTGCCCCCGGCTGGCAGCACCACTTTTCGGAGGGGGAAGGAGGGGGGAAGGTGGTCCGCGGTCAATCCTTGTGCCCGCAGTGGGGTCTGTGCATCACTGCGGGGGGCTCCGGCCATGCAAAAGGCTGAACCCCCGTGTGCCCCCACTGCTCCTGGTCGTGGCTGCAGCCTCACCCATGCGGGGCGAAGAGCACAACTGTGCGATGCCCCCCTACAGCCGCGTGTGACACAGACGGGGACGAGGCTGTGGCCCAGCGAATGTGTCCGTGCGTCCTGCCGGTCGCCAAGGGCACCTGCGGGAGGAGCGTGGGGCTGCGGGTGCTGCTGCCCCTATTGCTGGGGGGGGAGGAAGGGAGGGCAGGAGGATACGGAGCAGAAGAGGCGATGTCCCGCGTCCCTCTCGCGGTGGCTTTGCTCTGTTCCCGGAGGGTCTCGGAGAATTCGTGACTCACTCCGAATTCCTGTCCGTGCGCCTGCAGACAGCCGGGCTCCGGGCCGGACCCAGTTCCTTCCTGAAGCTCTCGGCAGCCCAAGGCCGCGTGCTCAGGAAAAAGCTCTTCGAAGAGCACCGGGCTGCGCTGCCTGTGGAGTTGGGGGGGTTGGGGGAGGTGCTCTTGTAGGACCCCCTTTGGATGTCCGGAGCAGCCCCGGGAGTCCCGCTGTCTCCGTCGGACACCGGGAGATCCTTCGGGGAATCCCTCGGCTGCGCCGGTGCCGCTCCTCGGGGCCAAACCTCCCCGGGAGGAACCGGAGCACAGCAGGTGGGGGGGCCGGGGCTGCCTTTATTGACCCTCAGCGTGCGCCCCTGCAGTGGGACAGCCGTGTTCCACCCCGGCAGACGCAGTGCTGGGCACACGGACACACACACGGCCCCCTCCTTTCCCCTCCTCGTGCTTGCGGCTCGGGGGACCCCCACCCTGCGACAGACGGGTCGGGGTGCGCAGAGCTTCTATAGGGCGCTCTCTTTGGCCCCAACATTCCGAGGGTCCCCCCCCCCCACCCCCGGCAGAACTCGGGACCCCTGCAGGGACAGGAGAAGGGGCTCTGGGGGCGGTGGCAACGAACTCATTCGGCGCGGGGTGGGGCAGCGCGGCCCGGCCCCTATCCCGGGATACCACCGGCACCTCCCCGTGCTCCCTCCCCCCCCGGGGCGCGGCTATAAGGGAGCGGCGGGGCCGGAGAAGGCGCTCGGAAGCGGCGGCGGGGAGCGGTGCACGGCGGGGCGGCAGGTATGGGGCGGGGAAGGGGAGGGCGTGCTCCGGGCCGTGCCCCTTCGGTTCCATTCGGGGTCACCTTGAGTCCCCCAGGGGTTCTCCTCGGGCCCCCCAGGGGCCGCGTTCCTCTCCTTTTCTCTGACAGCCGTGGGCTGAGATTGGGGAACTCATCGCAGCGATGGTACCGCCGAGCTTTCCCCCTCTGCCCCCCAGCCCCCAGGCAGCCGTTCCCGGTCCGGTTCCCCCATGGGGCACAGCCCGTGCTCGGCGTGGGCGTCCCACGCAGCCCCTCCGCCGTGGGCTGAGGTCGCCCGTCCCGCGTGGGCTTTGCTTCGGGAAGGGGGGCTGAGCTGTTCGTGGACGCGGGGCTGTGAGGCCGTGTGGGGAGGGGGAGCCGGGCAGGGAGGGGTGTCACAGTGCGGCTGAGGATCTCCGTTCCGGAGCTGCGTGGGCGCTCCGTTAAGGAGTTGGGCGGGAGATGAGGAATGCGAAGGATTTGCGCGTCACCTGGATCGGAGGTCCCAGCCCCTCTGCCAGCTCAGAGCCCGGCTCGAGGCAACCCCAGGGGGCTCGGGGTCCCCACGCACACCACCCCATCCCGTACAGCGGCTGCGGCTCCGGGGACATGGCCAGCACCGCGCTCGTGCCCTGGGCGCTGCTCTGGCTGCTGGCGGCGGTGGGTTCGGCCGCCCGGGCGCGGACGCGCCGGGAGTTGTCCCCGGGTTTGTACGAGCACGGGGTGTTCGATGCCGGCGGGTCCTACTGTCAACGCGGGGATGTCTGCTGCCGCGGGCGCGACGACGGCTGCACCGTGCCCTACCTCGACACCATCTGCTACTGCGACCTCTTCTGCAACCGGACCGTCTCCGACTGCTGCCCCGACTTCTGGGAGTACTGCCTGGGCATCCCGGCCCCGTTCCCTAAAGCTCCAGGTGAGGCGGAACCACCGGAGCGGTGCGCGGATGCGGGATGCGATGCGCGCGTCCGGACGGCGGCAGAACGCGCAGCCGCAGGAACTCGTGGGACCCGCGGAGCCGCTCTGTGGGGCAGAAGGGGGCCGGGTGCCGCCCCGGTCGTGTCTGGGGCACGGGCACGCCGTCCTCGATTTCACCCCGTGGGCGGCGGGGGCGGGATGGAAGGAAGGGGGGGAACCGGGGCGGCCCTCCGTGCAGCACAAGGCTCTCTCAGAAGTCCCGGCAGAGCAGAGCCAGCTCCGGCTATCAGTGGCCCCTTTATCCCGTCCCAGCCTGCAGTTAACCCTCCCCGTGCCCACCTCTCTCCCTCCCAGGCTGCGCTCGCTCCGGTCGCACTTATCCCAGCGGGGCCACGTACCGGGACAACTGCAACCTGTGGTGAGTGCCGCCGTGCTGCACCGGCTCACAGCGTGGGCACCCTGACCCCAGCCCCGAACCCGGCTCCAGTGGTGGGAGTGGGGCCGCGCTGGGTGGCGGGGGCTGATGCAAGTTGCCTTTGCTATGGCATATTTGGGGTTTCTGTGCCTGCAACCAGCTTGCCCCGGCTTGATGGGCTGAGCGTGCCCCATCCTGCTCCAGGTGGGGATCCGGCCCCACGCAGCTCAGCGCTGCACGCCGGCAGCTCGCTGTTTGCACTGGGGTTGGCTCCGTCATGGAACTGCAGGCATGCTGGGATGGGGAGCACGGAACTGCAACTGAGGGGCACAACCGGCAGAGCTGCACTGGAGATGAGGGCAAATCCAATGCTCCGTTTGGAGCTGTGCATCAGGGTGTGTGGATGCAACCTGTGTGTGCACCTGCGTGCCCAAGCAGCTTCATGCAGCCTTGCAGGATGAGCACAGCCCTCCCCGAGCCGCCGCTGCCCCTCTGGGCACATAGGAGTGGGGGGGACTGAGGCCCCCCCCGTGCTAAAATGAGCTTTCTCTGTGCTGGGAAAGCATCCCTGCTGCCCCAAATCTTCTTCCCCTGCATTTGGAATGCAGAGAGCAATTCCTGCTGTGCTTCACCTCCACCTGGGGTGGCTGTATGGGAGGAAAATGTGAAGTGTGGGATGTGGGGAGATGCTGTGGGTGCGCAGCCTGGCTTCACCCCAGATATGCCCCCAACAGCTGGGCTGCTCAGTGCCTGTGTCCGAGGAGTTAACAGCAAGCAGCTGGGTCACCAGAGCTGCAGCCAAACAGGGCAGCGAGGGGTGAAGGGCTTGGGAACTGTCTTACAGGGTTTTTTCCATTGCCTCACAATGCCTGGGGAGAGCAGATATTGGGGGATTCACACTGTGTGCTCCAAATGGGGCCTTGGGATTTGTCCCCTGTGTGGGGATGTGGGGCTGGAGGGAATGGCTGGGATGTGGGGTGGCTCCTGGGAGGGGGTGATGCCGGGAATTGGAGTCTGGGAGGTGCTCTGACCCCAGTGGGGTGGTTGGGATGGGGTTGGGGAGTGGTGAGCAGGGCTACTCCATAAAAGGGAACGGAGTGCTGGGAGCTCACACTGCGGGCAGCGGGGCAGGATGCCGAGCATTGCTGGGAAAGTGGGGGGAGCACGGCTGGAGGCTCCCCATGGGGACACCCCTCCCCCCCGCCCGGGTCCCCCGTGGGCTGTGCAGTGCTCCCTGCTCAGGGCAGCGCAGCTCCTCCCTGGGCTCATTTCCAAGCCCTGCTGATTGCTGCAGCCCTGGTGGGTTTTTGGCTCATTTCTGCCCCGTTTCCTTGGGGCTGCTGCAGGGACCAGGCAGGTGTTGGGGGTCCCAATTCTTGGGGTTGCTGCTCCCCACCTGCTGACAGTCTCCTCCCCACAGCACCTGCAGTCCTGGAGGGCAGTGGCAGTGCGAGGAGCACGCCTGCCTCATGGATGGGGACCTCATTGATGCCGTCAACAGGGGAAATTACGGGTAAGTATGCTGTAAGTGACTTAAGGGATGGAGCAGGGCAGGGGTGCTTCACCTCTCTGTGCTTTGTGGATGTGCTGGCACCATTCTGTGCTCTGTGCAGGTGGAGAGCAGCCAACTATAGCCAGTTTTGGGGCATGACACTGGAGGAGGGGATGCGCTACCGCCTGGGCACCTTCCGGCCGCCCCCCACCGTCATGAACATGAATGAGATGCACGTGAGTGGGACCCCACAGATCCCGTAACCCCCAGCCCCAAAGCTGGGCGGGTGCTGTGGGCCGCCCCGCTCTTTGGAGACAGCAGCTCAGCACATTCCCCCTCGCAATCCCTGCGTTGCCAGTGTTGTTTTTGCCCCATCCCTCCTTGCTGGGTTCCCATCGGAAAGCCGGCCCCATAGCTGCTGAGTCGGCACAGCCGTGTGAGCGGGATGCCCTCGGGCTGCAGCCAGAGCTGGCCCCATGGGGCACCTTCTGCTGACCCCATAGCGGGCTCCGTGGGGCATTCATGGTGACATCTTGGTGGGACCCTGAGGCTCTGTCCCATGTCATGCCCCAAACTCGAAGTCCTCCTGCGCTGGGTGGCCACAAAGGATGCTCCATGGGGACAGGATGAGCCGAGCACATGGCACACATCCATTGCATGGCCTTGACTTGCGAGGCTTAATTTTAGCAGCATTTCCTGCTCTGGGTGCTGTGACCTCCCCAGAAGGGCTGCTCTGTGCGTGGCCTCCAGGGGGAAATGCTGGGCGGTAGTCAGTGCTGGGAGCAGGGGACACAATGAGGGCCCCTCCACCGCCCCTGTTGGCACCCGTGGCCGGATGCTCAGCACTGGAGGTGTTGTTGCTGAGCCTGAATTTGGCAAAGGTTGAGAGAGATGGCTCCTCAGGGCAGCACCCACATCCTGGCTGTGGTGTCTGTGATGGGGTTGGGCTGCACCGCATGGCGCTTGGGACCACAGCTCTGGAGATGCCTTGGAGTGGGGGTCCCCACGCCATGAGGCTGTGACCCCACAGATGGCCATGGACTCCAATGAGGTGCTGCCCCGCCACTTTGATGCAGCCACCAAATGGCCTGGGATGATCCACGAGCCCCTGGACCAGGGCAACTGTGCTGGCTCCTGGGCCTTCTCCACGGCAGGTGAGATGCAATGGGTTGGGGGCTGGATCAGGGGGGAGTGGGATGGGACCCCAGGGGGCTGCAACCATCCCTGACTGCCATGCTCATCCCCAGCCGTCGCCTCCGACCGTATTTCCATCCATTCCATGGGGCACATGACGCCCTCCCTGTCACCCCAAAACCTCCTGTCCTGTGACACACGCAACCAGCGGGGCTGCAGTGGGGGGCGGCTGGATGGAGCCTGGTGGTACCTGCGCAGGAGGGGGTGAGCAAGGATGGGGAGGATGGCAATGGGGGGAGGAATGGGGGTTGGTTGGGATGGTGATGGTGAAGGCAATGATGATGGGAAGGCGAAGGGCTGGGAGTGGTGATGGGGATAGTGATGGTGGAAGCAACAGGGATGGGAATGGGGTGGAAATGGTTGTTGGGTGGTGATGGGATTGGGATGGGATGGCAGTGGGATGGGATGGCAATAGGGATGGGAAGGTGAAAGAATGGATATGGTGATGGCAATTAGATGTAACGAGGAGATAGTGATGGCTATGGGATGGCAAGGGAATGCTGATGGAGATGGGCATGGGATGGCAAAGGGGACGGGACAGGAATGGGGATAGGAATGAGGACAGGGACATCCAGGTTTCCCATTCCCTCCTCTCATCCCCATCCCTTGCACAGGGTGGTGACAGATGAGTGCTACCCCTTCACCAGTCAGGAGAGCCAACCTGCTGCACAGCCCTGCATGATGCACAGCCGCTCCACGGGCCGGGGCAAGAGGCAGGCCACAGCACGCTGCCCCAACCCCCAGAGCCACGGCAATGAGATCTACCAGTCCACCCCTGCCTACCGCCTGGCCCCCAGTGTGAGCACCCGTGGGGCTGGGGGTGGTTCTGCCTGCAAAAGCCAAGCGGGGGAGGGATGTGATGCCAGGGTTGGATGTGGAGCTGCCTCTGCAGGTGGCAGAAGAGGGGTGGTGTCACCCTGCTGGGTGTCCCTGGGGTGCTGTGGGTCAGAAGGTGGGGACCCCAGCCCTTGGTATCAGCTGATTCTGTGCTTGCAGGAGAAGGAGATCATGAAGGAGCTGATGGACAACGGCCCTGTGCAAGGTAGGGAGCTGCTGGGGGCACTGCACTGCAAAAGTGGGATCTGTGCCCTGAGCTGAGAGGGGACTGGAGGGGACAGGTGCTGCTGGAACAGCTCAGGACCTGCCACCCCCTGCTGCTGCTTAATGCTTAACGCAGCCCCAGGGAGCTGCCTGCTGGCACCTGTTGCTCATTAACTTCTCAGTTAATCTCTGTCTCGGCAGTTGGTTTTATTTGATTTTATTTTCTTAATCCTCCTCCCCTGTGCAGCAGAGCCTTGTCCCATGTCCCCAGCACAGCCTCGTGTCCTCTGTGCTCACACCCTGTGTTCTGGGGGGCGCAGAGCTGAGCACCCAACCCTTATCCCCAACCCTACAGCCATCCTGGAGGTGCACGAGGATTTTTTCCTGTACAAGAGTGGGATCTATCGGCACACACCAGTGGCTGAGGGGAAGGGGCCGAAGCACCAGCAGCATGGCACACACTCAGTGAAAATCACAGGGTAGGTCTGGGGGGTGCAGAGCATCACTGGTGGCTGGAGAAATGCTTCCTTAGGGGGAGGAAAGGCGTCCACCTTCCTCTGGGCAGGGAGAGGAAGCGGGGAGGGAAGGAGGCTGCTGGGCTGCACTGCAAACACTGGGGCTGCTTCCACAAGTGATGTGAGCATTCTGTGCTCAGCAGTGGGGCTGGGAGGGAGGCACAGACCTGTGTGCCGGGGTCCCAGAGGGGGTCCTGGCCCTTGGGAAGGTGCTGGAGCTGGGGATTGGTTACACAGCCCTCCCCACGGGGGGGAGAACCCTGTGGTGCATCCCTATGGGGTGCCCGCAGTCCCTCCTCACTGCCCTCCTGCTGCAGGTGGGGTGAGGAGCAGCTGCCCGACGGCCAGATCCAAAAATACTGGGTGAGTACTGGTGTGATGAGCTCAGCCGGGCTCAGCCTCCTGTGTAGGGGCTGCAGCTTGGGGAAGATCTGAACACCAGTTTTAGTGCTGGGGAGGGGAACGGTTGGTCCTGTGCTGAGTTTCCCCGTTGCAGACCGCGGCCAATTCGTGGGGCAGAGCGTGGGGCGAGGACGGGCATTTCCGCATCGCACGTGGCGTCAACGAGTGTGAGGTGGAGAGCTTCGTGGTGGGCGTGTGGGGCCGCGTCAGCGTGGAGGACATGCCCCATAAGTGAGCGCAGCCCCACGGCGCTGTCCTTGTCCCTGCCCTACACTGCAGCCCCCCCCGGCCCCATCCCCAGCGGGGGCACCCCGGGTCGGACCCCTCGTGCCGCCGGGTGCTGACGCAGCGGCCGGGTGCATTGGGCCGTGCATGGGGCGTGGGGCCGGGGCGGGGGGCATCGCAGTGCCTGCGGGACGGAGGATTTACTCACTAATCCAGCCCGGGCTCAGCCGGCTTTGTTGGCAGCCGGGGGCTCTTTAAAGGCAGCCACCCCTGCCCGGGGTGTCTGAGCCCCCCTGGTCGTGGCCGTAGGGCAGGAGCTGCTGTACGAACCCCCAGGCACAGCACAGCTCCTCCAGCCCTTTGTCTGCCCCTATGGAGCTGCAGGGGGTAAAATGCCGCGGCACCGGGGGGAGGGAGAGGGAGGGTCTATCTGAGTCCCCGAAGATGGAGGAGCCCAGGGCTGGGTGCTACCAGATAAGGATGAAGTCCCTGCAGCTCCCTCCCACCCGTCCCCATGGTGCTAAGACCCCGGTGCAGGGAAATGGCCCCTGCAACCATCCCTGGGGTGTCCAGGCCCCCCCGTGTCCCCCCTCCTGCCACAGGGCTGCAGGAGGACTCAGCCCCACTGTGTCCCCCTCTGTGCCGTGGGGCTGCAGGAGGGACTGGAGCTGCTGCACAGCCTCACCTAACCTGCATCCCCCCACCAGGCTCTACTTTTAAGACTTTTTTTTGTATTTATTTTGCTTTTTATTATTTGTAAATAAAACTCCTGGAAGTCTCCTCCTCCCCATGCAGTGCTGCTCCTTCCCCCACCCTGGGTGTGGGTGCGTGGCCCCGCTGCCCCAAGAGCCTCATCCTTATGTGAGCAGGCTGAGCCCCCCCTCCATCCTGGACCGGGGTCAGCACCTGGAAGGGCTGCGCAGGGCTGATAAGGAGCACATTGTCTGCTTTCCTGTTTTGTCAGCACAGTGTGACCTCGGCCACGGGCTGGAGGGGCTGTGGGCAGGCGTAGATGTACGGCCACCACGGCATCCCTGTGCTGGGATAAGTGGGGGTTAGGCTTGAGGAGAGGGGATGCAGGAGGGTTGGGTTTGAGGAGGGCACCAGCAGCCTCAGGGGGGAGGTGGGGGCTGCCCCCAGCCTTGTACCCTTGTGCCACGTTATTCTTGTGCTCAGGTCTGTACCCACGTCACAGAATCGTAGGGGGTGGAAGGGACCTCTGCAGATCAGCTCCTCCAGCCCCCTGCTAAGGCAGGTTCACCTCCATCAGTATTAACAGCATTGGCCCTTTAAAACTATTTTTAAAACATTTTTTTAAATGATCATTTGCAATGTGGAAATGTCACGGTCTGAGACCTTTTGTGCAGCTCAAAGTTGCACAAATAATCTGGAAATCAAACCTTTTTCGTCTTTCAAAGTGCAGTTTCAGCCCTGCTCTCAGCCATTGAGATCATTCCTGCAGTGCCCACATCCATCCCATGCCCATATCCCTACCTGTACCCACACCCCGCCATGCCCATGCTGGTATCCACACCTCCACTCACACCTTTCCCACTGCCCAGCTCAGGGGGGGTACTGGGATGCTGCACCCCTTCAACTCAGCACCCAAACGTGGCACCCATGCAGCTTCACCGCACCCTGAGCTCATGAGGAGCTCAGCATTGCTTTGGCTCCTTGGCTGAACACTTCTATTTGCATTTTCTCCGTTTTACTCTTTTTCTTCCCTCCTTTTGGCTCTGAGCTCTGGCTGTGCCCCAATATGGAGTGGGGCGGCACCTGCTGGCTGCAGCCTGCCCTACATCCAATGTATGCATCACCATATATAAACACAGACCTCTATGTAAACATCTGTCCCCATATACACACCAATATTTATACATGTATGCAGATACATAAACGTACGGAGACAGGAGGTGTGGATGCTCACACACACACCCTGCTGTGTGCCTGCTGCCAGCTGGCCAGAGCTGAAACAGCACAAAAGTCAGCTCCAAAAATAGAGCAGAAATGGCTTTACTCACCAGAATACAACTCCAAATATTTTTGGAATTGTTATTGGTACTCAGAAAGTCCCACCTGGGGCCAAAGCTGAGAAAAATAACAGTTTTGTTATTTCTCCTAAAAGCATCAGATAACGTTTTTAACTCTTTCATAAAAAATCCTCTACCCCACAAAAGAAACACAGCCCTCACAAAACATTCAGTGTACTTCTCATGAAGGCCAACTAAAAGAATAACTACACATCATTTTAGAAGCACAGGGAAGAAAAAAAACCAAACAAACCTTTTCAGTGATGGTCTTCATTTTTGTGGCTGTATCTCAGAAGGAGAATGACAGCCCCTGAGCCATGCAGCCATCGCCCCACAGACCAGCCAGGAAATGGTGCCAGGGGTCTTTTATTAGAGCTACAAAAATAAGCTGTAAACCGTTTCCAAGCTTGGCTTCCACAAGCAGAAAGAAATCAATCAGTACAGACATTGGCAATGAGGGACCTAATCCTGCCTGTGAACAGCACGAGGTGGCCCTGGGTTTCGGTACGATTCTGTGGCTGGCAGAAGATCCAGCTGCTCCCAGAGGCATGGCACTGTCCCCAGAGCCATGGCAGAGAATCATAGCATGGCACAGGCTCACTCCCAGTTTGGCTGTCACACATCGTGGCACAGCCCTGGGGGCAGAGCCATGCTGCAGCACAGAGGCACCCACCGCCATTCAGTGGGGATGAGAAATAGGAGCAGGGAGCTGCCAGCAGGGCTCGGGGCCCTGTGCTCCTGCCTGCAGCATGGGGGCCCAGGGGGGCACAGTGAGGGACAGGACAGCCACCATTCCCCCTCGGGCATCACAACATGCGTGTCATGACCATGGTGAGGAAGTCCTCGTAGCCGAGCCGCACGTTGCCCACCATCCCTGTGTCCTTCTCACGGAAGGCCTCTGTTAGGCTCTGCAGCTGCATGCAGATGTGAATGAAGCGGTCGAGCTGGATGCTGGGGTTGGAGGACCTCTGGGCGTAACGGGACAGCAGCAGTTGGCTGAACTGGGGGCTCAGGTTATAGCCCATCTGGGAGAATGCTGGGAGTGAGAAACGCACAGATTAAACCCCTCCAAGAAGGGAGACAGTGCCCTCCCCCCAGCATAGTCCTGAAGGGCTTCTGCCAGTGGCTGAGTGCAGGCAGGGTCCTCAAGAGGGAGGAACCAAATCCAGGCAGGAATTCCAGACATTCTTCCCCTCCATCTGACGCACACACCCAAGAGCTCCTCCCAGAACACAGGGCTTAGTCACATGCCATTAGGAAGGGCAACAAAGAAGGGATTTCCCTAAGGAAGTTCACATTGTGGCCGGTTCAGCATGAATCAGGGGACACCGGGAAGCTCAGAGAGAACTAACAGCAGGAATGGGGCTGGGGAGGGCAGGGAGGTCACTGGATTGGCTATAAGGAAGAGAATCTCCTCTGAAAGAGTGATCAGGCATTGGCAAAGGCTGCCCAGGGAAGCGGTGGAGTCACCCTCCCTGGGGGTGTTGACTAAACATGGCCATGTGACACTGAGGGACGTGGTTTAGTGCCATGGTGGTGATGGGCTGGCAGCTGAACTAGATGACCTTAGAGACCTTTTCCAACCTTAACGATTCTATGCTGGGCTGCAAATTAGCACCAAGCAGGCAGTGCTCCCTGGGGAGCTCAAATGTGGTGCCTCTGCCCCTCACCCACCTTGCTGGAGCTCACTGAAGCTGATGGAGCCCGACTGGTCCCTGTCGTACTGCTGGAAGAGGTTCTTCCACTGCTGGATGAAGCGCAGCAGGGCTGAGAAGCCGTACACATCCATGCGTCCCGACCTGCTCCTGTCAAACATGTCTGGGAGGAAGGCAGAAAAGCAGATACAGGGCACTGAGAGAAAGCACAGCCGCTGCTGGGGAGCCCAGGACTCCCTGTGGCTCCGGTGCTCTCCCTCGGTGCACCCACGTGGAACAGCCGGGGGGGGGGGGAGGAAGAGGGGGGAGCGGCCCCTACTCACTGATCATCAGCAGGCAGGTCTCGTCGTTGAACGCCGACCAGTTGGAGTTGAGCAGTGCCTGTTTCAGCTCCTTCACCGAGATGTAACCGCTGCGGTCAGCGTCCACCGCCTGGAACCAGGAGAAGGCCTCGGGATCCACGCCCTGCGGAGCACCGCCTGCGGAGAAACGGCACCGGCGGCTCCGGCTCCGGCCCAGCGCGCGGCCTCCTCCCCCTCAGCACCGCTCCCCGCTCACCTCCAGGAGCGGCTCCTCCGTAGGGTCCCGCCGGAGGCGCTCCGTAGGGCTGCCCGGGGGCCGCGCCGCCGCCGTAGGGGCCTCCGGAGTAAGGCCCGGCCTGGCCCGCGCCGGGGTAGCCCTGCGGATGGGAGCAGAGCTCGGTCGGGGGGGGAAGCGGCGCCGGGCCAACCGGCCTCGATCCTCCCCAGCCCGGCTTCGGATCCCCGCGCAGCGCAGCGCAGCACCGCACCTGCCCCGGAAACCCCGCCATGCCTCCGCTTTCCGGCACCGCTTCCGCCCCCGCTCGCTCCTCTTCCGGTCGTCTCGGGCATCTCCCACTCCTATTGGTCGAACCTCGCGGATGAACCCGGAGGTCCCGCCCCCCTGGGTGATGTGGATCACGTGATGGAGAGGCTTAAAGCGGCGATGTTGGGTGGGGCTCCCAACCCCGTGAGCCCCCCGGAGCAGGGCCAGAAACCTCCGAGGACCTCGCAGTGCCACCACTAGTGCGGGATCATCACCACCACTTCCAACATCAACGTTATGTCACTGTCATCATTACCATCATCACCCCTACCACAGCCACCATCATCTCTACCATCACCATCAGCTGCATCACCATCATCACCACCACTGGAGTTGGACTTATGGGTCATTATGGGACCAACTGGTTCTTATGGTGGTTCTTATGGGACCAGTTGGGGATATTCTATGACCCCCATCATCAATATGACATCATTGTCAATGCCACCATCATCACCACTGCCACCATCATCACCATCGTCATCATCACTACCATCACCATCATCAAGGGCAGGAACAGGGCACAGGGCTGGGGATCGGGACAGGGATGGGGACAGGATGTTGAGATGAGACACCACACAAAGAGGAGTCGAGGTATGGGGCAGCAGCACGGCTGTATTTCGGCTGGGCAGGATCCACCTGCCCTACAACAACCACCCGCCCGCAGAGCCGGACAACACCCACACCCCCGGGACCGGCGCAACCCCCTGGAAAACGGGGGCAAGAATAAGAGCAGCAGTGGGGAGCGGTGGGGCCGGCTCAGCCGAAAGGGCCCTTGGCATTTTTGGGCTGGAAGATTGGCTGCTCCATGGGCAGAGCGCCCATGCACTCAGCAGGGCTGCAGTGCCCCGTTTTGCCCGGTGGCCCCGTGGCACCTGGGGGACCGGGGATGCCGGGGATGCCCTGCTGCCCCACGGGGCCTGGAGGGCCCATCTTCCCATAGCCTGGTGGCCCTTGGGGACCTGGAAGGCAAAGAGAGCGATGGAGGAAGGTGGCACCGAGCTGATGGCATCATCAGGAACATGGAGAGGGAACGGGAAGTCACCTGGGGGTCCTGGTGGGCCGCTGTCCCCCATCAGCCCCATGCCCTTCTCCCCTTTCTCTCCTTTGGCACCCGGCTCCCCTGGAGGAGAGATGCGAATGGTGAGACCCCATCACCACGGACACCCCAGCACTTGGGGATGTGGTGGGCAGCACCTACCTCGCATGCCTGGCACACCCTGCCGCCCCTCTCTGCCAATCTGCCCTGGCATCCCTGGGGATCCTGGGGGTCCCGGCCGGCCAGGCAGCCCATCCTTGCCCGGGGGACCTGGTCTGCCTGGGGCTGCCACCATCTCCACCGGGAAGTGCATCCGTGAGGTGTAGTATGCCATGCGCTCTGTGGGGACAGGCGGCTCAGCAGGGCTGGGGGGGCTGGGGGAGCACCAGCCCTTGCCCCTATCACCCCCATTACCATCAAACATCTTGCTAATCTCCTGCTGGATGAACCTTTTGATCTCATCGTAATTCACCACGTCACCCTGGAGGAGATACGGAAAAGACACAGCCGCTGAGCCGTGGCTCCGTGCCTCGGAGTCAAGCTCCTGCCCCCGGCTGCCCCCCGCTTACCATCATCCCGGGGGGTCCTGGCAGCCCGGGGCTGCCCGCAGGTCCTGGTGAGCCGGGGGGACCCCTCTCTCCTGCAGGACCCCGCAGCCCTATGGGGCCCATGGAGCCACTCTTCCCCGGCCCCCCAGGTGCTCCAGCACGGCCCTTCTCCCCAGGGTACCCTCGCATTCCAGGGGACCCGGCTTCACCCTGTGGGGACACAGGCAAGCAGAGCTCTCACCATGGCACCCCCGGTGTGGTGTAGGGCTGGGGACACCATGGGGGACCTGTGGCAGACCTCACCTTCTGGCCAGCGGGTCCTGCAGTGCCAGGCTTTCCTGGGGGGCCCTGGGGAGACAGAGAGGAGTGGGGCGGTGGGGCTGTCCCAGGGGCACCCCAGCATGCACTGCCCCTCCTGTACCTCTTTACCAATGGGTCCATCTGGTCCCTGCTCCCCCTGTGGGATGAAAGTGAGGTGATATGAGGTGTGCTTCGCACAGTGCTCGCAGTCCCCTGTGCCCACCCACTGCTCTCACCGGTGGCCCTGGGTGTCCCGGTGGCCCTGGCTGTCCTGGCATTCCTGGCAGACCTCGGTCCCCCGCTGAGCCACGCTCACCCTTCATCCCCTGTGGTGTGGATGCAGTGTGAATGGGGAGGGCCACCACCTTTTGTCTCCATCCCTGTCCCCATCCTGCCACTTGGCTGTAGGGGGACCACAGGGCAGCCCCACAGCTACTCACCACTCCGGAGAGGCCAGCAGGACCCGGCTGCCCCGGGCTGCCAGGGGGGCCCTGGGGGCAGAAAGAGGGGTTTCAGCAGGAAACAGAGCCCCTTGGTTTGGGAATACAGCCCCATAGCACTCCCTACACATCCCAGTGCACACCAAGGGAACAGAGCCACTTACAATGAGTCCTGGAGGTCCCTGCCGGCCTTGGGGTCCCATGGGGCCAGGGTCACCCTGCAGGAGGCAGTAGGATGAAGGGAGGGGCGCAGGTCCCATCACTCAGCACAGGGCTCCTTTGTCCCCTCCACACTCTCTCACCTCTGCCCCGGGACGCCCTGTGCTCCCAGGAGGACCAGGTTTGCCGCAGTCACCCTGCAAGGACAAAGGGACGGGGTGGGCAATGCAGTGCATGGAGACCTTCACATGGGGCTGCCACCACCGCAGGATGACCACTGCTTTGGGGACAATGAGGGACCCCCAGCCACTCACCTTTGGTCCCGGGAGCCCTGGGTGCCCCGGTTTTCCCTTGAAGCCCTGGAGGGAAACGAGAGGTGGGTTGGGGTCAGGATTTGCACCTGCCACCATGGTGACATTGGTGCAGCATGTGGGAGAGTCCAGGCACCAGGAAAGCCATCGCTCACCGGAGGACCCATCATTCCTGGTGGCCCAGGGGGGCCGGGGTCACCCTAGGGAGAAAGAAAGAGACAGACATGGGCTGGGGACATCCAGGGGCTATGGGGTTGTGTGGCACCTGAGCCTGGTACACCCCAAAGCCTCACCCGCAGCCCCGGCTTGCCATCCTTGCCATCCAGTCCTTCCAAGCCAGCAGGGCCCTGCAGGGACAAGGAGGGGACTTGGGGAGTGACAAGCCCAGAGCAGCTCCCCAGGGACCAGCACAGGGACAGGAGAACTGTGATAGGCAGGGGGAGCCCTTACCTGGATGCCTGGAGGTCCAGGGGGTCCAGGGGGCCCTGGCATCCCTGTGGGCCCCCGCACGCCCTCACTGCCCTGTGAGAACAACACCGGGGTCAGGGTGTCCCCTGGTGCCACCACCCACTCCTGTCCCCATGGCACCCACCTTCTCTGCTGCAGGTCCCGGCGGCCCAGCGGGGCCAACCTTCCCTGGGAAGCCGGGGGGGCCCTGAGGAGGAGAGCAATATTCCCCAGGGATGAATGACACCCCCCCATCTCATGCATCCCTTCATCCCCAAATTCACTGCAATGGGTTTGCTACAGGGATGCTCTCTTTGCATTGTCCCGCTGTATGTGAAGATCCCAACCCCTGCCCTATAGGATGTACTCACAGGTGGCCCTGGGAAGCCGGGCTGGCCCTGGAAACCCTGTGGAGAAACAGAGCTGAGCTGGGTCCTGCCCAATGGCCGGGGATCCTCTTCCCAAAGGGAACAAGGCCGGCAGGACAGAGGTGTGAGGATGGGTTGTAGGGAAGGGGCTGTAGGGATGTGTTCAGCCACTGGCCACTGGGGGATCTCACCTGATCGCCCTTCTCACCAGCACCGCCTGGGAGCCCGCGCTCACCCCTCGGTCCCTGCAGACAGCCAAGTGTGAGCCTCTTGGGGCCCCTGGGACCACCGCCCCCTGCCCACAGCCCCACACCTACCGCTGGCCCCATGGCTCCAGGGAGACCATCCAAGCCTGGGGGGCCCTGAGGAAGGGGGAACAGAGCTCAGATAGAGGCAGCTACAATGCCACAGTGAGGGGACATCCGGATGAGCCCCCAGCCCCTCTGCCCCACACAACTGGGCACAGTACTGGACTCACCAGTTCCCCCTTTTCCCCCGGTGGGCCCACATAGCCTCGTTCACCTTTGATGCCCTGGAGGAGGAAGGAGATGGAGCGGGGACACAGGGCATGGATGGGACATGGGGCACTGATGGGACATGGAGAGGGGATGGGACATAGGATGTGGGTGGGTCATGAATGATGCACAGGGATGGATGGAGGGAAGGATGTGGCACAGAGGGGGCACAGTGAATAGAGGGAATCAATAGGGCACTGGGGACACTGGAACAAGGAACAGACAGGGCAGGGGTGAACCCTGCAGGGATGTGGCACACAGTGCCCACTCAGGTCTCCTGACTGCCCACCTGTCCCTGGCAGTGTGGGGGTCCAAGCAAGCACGAGGAGGGGGCACAGGGACATAGGAGGTGGCGGGGGGCTGGTGCATGCTGCAGGGCTCCCCACATTACTCACAGGAAGGCCAGGAGGGCCTGTGGCACCAGGGTAGCCAGGCTGTCCTGGGGGTCCCTGTGTAGGGGGAGAGTGGTGCTGACCCAGTTGCACCCCAGGCAGGTGCACAGGGACAGCAGTGTCCCCCTTCCCCTCCTGCCTTCCTCCCCCATGGCACTCACCGGTTCCCCTTTGGCTCCAGCCAGCCCAGCAGGGCCTCGCTCCCCCTGGAGACCCTTTGGAGGGGGAGAAAAGAGGAGCTGCAGGGGGGGTTGCACCCCCTAGAGCTGCGCTCTGCCCCCCAGCTCTGCTGTGCACATCCTGGGCGCACACTGGGTGTAGGGGCACCACCACCTGTGCCACCCCCCAGTGCCAGGGCAGACCCTGGGGGTCTGCAGGGAGCCCGGCCAGGGGGGCACTTATGTAGGGGTGCCCACAGCCAGGACACATTTTGGAGCACAGCTCCAGCCTGGTTAGGGCACTCGGTGCTGCCCATCCTCCTGCAGCACACGGTGACACAGGTGACACAGGTGACAAGAGACACAGGTGACAGACAGCAGCCCCTGGGCTCAGTGGCACGGGCTGCTGGGGGGGTTAGTGGGGGTTATGTGGTGCTGACACAGTGGAGTCTGGACGGGACAGGCTGACACCACAGAGCGACAACCCACACAGACCCACACAGACCCACACAGACGGTGACGTTAGCAGGTGAGGGGATGGGAGCAGGATGAGGGGAGGGCAGGATCCTCCCAGAGCCACTGGAGTGGAACTGCCACAACCCCACAGACACTTCCTGCAATTGGGGATGGGAGGAGGATGAGGATGAAGATGATGAAGATGCAGATGGAAATGGTGGTGGATGCTGGCTGACCCTGGAGGAGCCGGGGACCAGGGGAGGGTGAGGATGAGCGCACCAGCTGTGTGGCAGCATCTCCCCGGCCCTGAGAGGGGTGGGCTGAGGACCATCGGCTGCACCCAGCGCACACATGGGGCTGCACTGCGATGTGCCCGGCTGCTGGCTCCCACCCTCCTGGCACAGCCGGGTCCTGCCGTGGTGCAGGACCAGCACGGGGCAGCGGATGGCAGAAGGGAGCTGCACCCTGAGCTCAGGGTGATGTTCCTGAGCCTGAGACCAGTGAGAGCCCCTGAATGGAGATGGAAGGCATGAATGGATGGAGATGTGGGGAATGAAGAAGGGCAGAGCCGTGCTGTGGCTGCTCCCGGGAAGCTGGGATGGGGACACAGCCAAACCAAGCAGCAGCGACAGACGGCACAGAACGGAGCCCTGCTGGGTCCTTACGGGCAGTCCAGGTGCGCCAGGCGTGCCAGGAAAGCCTGGGGGGCCCTGAGGGGAGAAATGGGGAGGTCACAGCCTGGAAGCGCCCACCAGGGCCTGGGCTGAGCCCTCAGAGTGCCACACAGCAGGCAGTGTGGGGCAGCTCAGCCCCAGCCCAGCTCTATAGGGTCCTGCTCCATCTCCGTGCCGCTGCTCCATGCTGTCTGTCACCACGGCCTCATGGCAGGGCACCAGGTCCTTCCTTGGTGACTCAAAGTGCAGTGACACGATGCCCACGCAGCCCCCCGCCTCTGAGCACGGCTACTTACGATGGGCCCAGGTGGCCCTGGGGGTCCCCGCTGTCCTGGTAAGCCCTGGGGAGGGATGGGTACCATCAGATGGGACCATGGCACGAGGACACGGCCCCACTCCAGCTCCAGGGGCACCCACCTGCTCGCCTCTCTCACCCGGGACACCTGGGGCACCGGGGAGCCCGGGTTCACCCGCACAGTCTGTGTCTGGGCTGTCACCCTGCGGGAATGGCACCACGTCAGCACCTGGATCAGGAGCCCAACGGCAGCATCCAGCCCCAGCAAGCACCCTGCCAAGCAGCCCAGCAGAGCAGGGCCATGTCCTGAGTCACTCACCCGAGCCTCCTCAGCTCTTGGGAACTGGGCAAAGCACTGCAAGAAAACCCAGAGTCACCGGGGGCTGAGCTGGGAGCAGTGCTCAGCACCCTCTGCTCCCAAGCTGTACAGGATCAGCCCATGTCCCCACGGTGCACCCCGTGCCAGCTGTGTGTGGAAGCGTGCCCAGAGCTGCCCAGCCCTGCAAGCACCTGCTGCTCTGCACAACTGCTGCTCTGCACAACTGCTGCTTTGCACAACTGCTGCACAAGCTGGCGCCCAGGTGCTCAGGAGCATCTCTGCATTTCACCCAAGGTGCACCAGTTCCAGGTGGGAGCTGCGCCAATACTCACACGTGCACAGCCCTCATTGCCAGGGGCTCCTGGCATGCCTTGGTCTCCTTTTTCCCCCTTGAAGCTTCTGGGTGCTTCAAAGGCCGCCTGCAGCTGTGCGCAGTCCCCACAGATGTTCTGGGAGGAGGTGGGGGGGTCAGCAGCTCCCCGAGGGGCTCAAGGGGGTGGTGTGACCCCCAAGTCCCACCCCAGGCTCTCACCTTCAGCACCTCGATGTTCCTCTCAGCCATGACAGCCAATGGTCCCTGCAAGATATGAGGGAGGGGTGCAGGAGGGATGCAAAGGGATGCGGAAGTGGGAGGGATGCACAACAGATGCCTGCGGGGCACTGTGCCCAGAACAGCCACCACCTACCAGGTCTCCTGCTGGCCCGGGCAGCCCTGGCAATCCGTTGTGTCCTGGGACCCCCTAAAGCCAAGGAAAGACTCTGACTATTGAAAACCTTTGCTCAATGAGGGCCAGGATTCACCCTGCTCCATTGTCTCCATTTTCCATTGCTCACCTGGCGACCCGGGGCACCAGGAGGACCGGGGGGACCAGGTGCTCCAGGAGGACCCTACAACACCCCAAAACAGAAGAGGGAAATGAGCAGTGAAGCAGTGTGAGCTGGAAGCTGTGCCACACGCAGGAACAGCACCCACCTGGGGACCCGGCTGGGGCTGCCAGGACGTCCCGGTCCAGAGTCCTGGAGCTCCCTGGGGCCGAGAGAAAGGAGGGATGCTCGGTGGGATGGCACTGAGCTGTGGGAATGGGGATGGGACCCGTGGCACTCACCGGCATCCCAGTGTGGTTGGGGTCCTGGCGTGGGCTGGGGGGGCACGCACATTCCCCGGGCTCTCCCTGCAGAAAAACGGTGCAAAAGCAGAGTGATGGAAGGCAGCAGAGGTGCAGCCCCATCCTCACCCCAGCACCCACTCACCTTCTCACCCCGGGCACCCTTCTCTCCCTGCAGAAAAGCACAGATGGATGTCAGCAGGTGGCCCCCAGCCCCACTGTGCCCCCACCACATCCCACACCTACCGGCATCCCACTGGAGCCAGGCACCCCAGGGAGCCCCTGCTGCCCTTCGGGACCCTGCGAGGAAGAGGAGCATGAGGAAGCTCAGAGCCCAGCACCAAAAGGACAGGGATGGCGACGTCCCCCTCAGGGCTGCACTTACTGGTGGCCCAGTGACGCTGGTCCCTGGTGGCCCAGGGGGGCCCATGGCACCTTTGAGCCCTGGAGATCCCTGCAGAGAAAGGACAGCAGGAGCTGAGGGCAAGGGTGGGTACAGAGAGAGCTGGGGGGCACCACGGCTGGGGGTGCACAGTGGCAGACCCCTGCCAGAGCACGGGAACACGAGGCAGCACAGGGGGACACGGCTCAGTGCCATGTTCCTATACCTTGGCTCCTTTCTCTGCTGCCATTCCTGGAGGTCCCTGGGGCCCAGGGGGTCCCTGGGGACAGGAGATGCTGTTAACTCTCCCCACCCATCCCACTCAGTCAGCAGCAGTGACAGCACTGTCCCCAAGGCCACTCCAGAGCCAGGACTGTGCTGTCACCATCAACACAGGGGAGCTGCATGGGGGAGATGTAGAAGTTGTGGGGCCAGAGCATCTCAGTGCTGGGGAGCCCAGAATAACACTTACGGGGGTCCCAGGCTGCCCAGTGCTCCCGGGCTCTCCCTGGAAAAACAGAGAGGGAGAAAGGTGGCAGAGTTGCCTGGCACAGCACAGCACAGCACAGCATGGCACAGCACAGCACGGCACGGCACAGCACGGCATGGCACAGCAGGCACCCACCTGTGGTCCTGGCTTGCCAACGCCTGGCGGTCCTGGCTCGCCCTGCAGACACAAGGGGCAGTGAGGAGCACTGAGAACCCCCCAGTGCCCACCCCCATGGCCCCACTCACCTGCAGCCCTTTCAGCCCAGCGGGACCTCGGATCCCCGGCAGCCCCGGCTTCCCCTACAACACAGCGTGGTCACCCCGGGGCTCGGTGCTGGCGGGTTGCTGTGGGTCGGGGCACTCACGGCTCTGCCCGGCTGGCCGATGCCCGGAGCTCCTTGGTCCCCTTTGGCACCGGGTTTTCCTGGGATGCCGATCACGTCTGAGAAGTGCCCCTGCAGCGTGGGGCAGGATTCGCAGGCGTCTCCCTGAGGAGGAGGGAGCAGAGAGGGGAGGTTGAGTTTGGGATGGGGTGACAGGACGAGGGTCTCCTCCTGAGCCACTCCAGTGCAGGGTCCTCACCTTCTCCCCTTTGGGGCCGGCCGGACCCCTGATGCCTGGCTCACCCGACAGCCCTGGCAGTCCATCTGTGCCCGGTGTGCCTGGGTCCCCAGGGCTGCCCATGTCCCCCTGGCAAAGAGAAGGCAGTGGCTGGCACAGCGCAGGGAGCAGTGCCCAGCTCCACGGACAGGGGTGTCCACAGCCCCCTCTGCATTCCCACCCCAAACCATCTCACCTTCTGCCCTTTCTGGCCAGCGTCGCCAGGCTTGCCCTGTGGGAATGGAGGAACTGATGAGGCCAGAGCATCTCTGGGCCCCTAAAGACGAATCCCTCAGACGCTGGGGGAACTCACCGCTCTGCCAGGGGCACCATCCCTGCCCTGTGGTCCCGGTGCTCCAGGTACAGCCACCATTGTTGCTGCCCCTTCCAGTGCCTGTGGAGCTGAGGGACACTGCCCACATGGCTCACCCTGCAGGGGACAGCGTGCTCAGAGCCAGGCGGGGGGACTGACACCCAGCCTCGTCCCAGGGCCCACCTGCACGGGGACACTTCAGTGATGGGGCTGGGAGGTTGGGACACACTGCAGCACTCACCTTCTCCCCTTTCAGCCCCCGCACACCTGGATCACCCTTGCTCCCAGGGAGCCCCTGTGATGGCAGAGATGAGCCTGCAGGGTTCACAGACCCCTCCGTGAGCCCCCCACCCGCACCCTACTCACCGGTCTGCCTGCGGGTCCCTCCTGGCCACCAGCTCCCTGCAAGACAGCAGGGTCAGGGTCTGGGTCAGGCAGCCTCCCTGAGCCCATGGGGTGGGCAGAAAGGGGGCCATGGAGTCACTCACCTTCTCGCCCTTGATGCCAGCCAGCCCAGGGAGGGTTGCTTTGTCCTGTTGATCAGCACGTGTGGTCACACACGCAGCCACAGCAGCATGGGGATGGGGTCTCAGTGCGGCTGGGGGTCTCAGCCCCATGCACTCACCAGTGATCCCAGTTCGCTCTCACGCCCCTCGGGGGGTTCCCGCAGCAGCGCGGCGAGGACACGGGTGTCACAGGACAGGCAGGAGTCCCCCTGTGAGGGGCATGGGGGGCTGTGGGACTGTCTGTGGGGCAGGGAGAAGGCTGGCCCCACAGCAGGTCAAAGGGACATTGGGACAGGGGTCAGCAGGATGGACACCCACCTTCTCCCCTTTGATCCCATTGATGCCAGGGTCTCCCTGGGAAGGAAAGAGAGGAGCTGATGCTCAGCACTGTCCCACTCCAGCACGCTCAGCCCTGCATCACCTACCCTGTCCCCTTTGGGTCCCGCAGGGCCGGGTCTGTCCTGGAGATGGAGAAGCAGTATTTAGAGCTGCAGAGACAAGTCCCCCTCATACCTTCCCACAGCTCACAGCCAGACTCACCGACACTCCGTCCTTGCCAGGTGTCCCAGGCTCCCCCCTGGGTCCAGGCTTTCCAGGAAGCCCCGCAGTGCTGAGCATCCCTGCGGGCAGAGCAGGGCACGGCTGGCACGGCTCACCCTGCAAACAGGGACAGTGAGACACAGCCCCAGGGAGGGGGCTCCCCAAGAGGCCCCAAGCAGCCTCGAGCCCCGGGAAAGGCACAGCCCTGTGCCCAGCACCCTGCACCCACCTTGTCTCCTTTGGGCCCCAGGATGCCGCGTGGTCCCTGCAGGAGGAAGGCAGGGGATGGCAACAGGGCATTGGGTTCCTGGAGCTCTGTCTGCCTGCACTTAGCACCTCCAAACCCCCAGCTGCTGTGGGGTCCATCCCAGCCCCCAGCAAGGCTGCCGGCCATCCCAAACCCTTCTAATGTCTGGGCTTGGATCCCACTCAGGGCTCGGGCCAAGCAGCCCCAATCCTGCGCCAAGGAACCCGTCTGTGACCCCGGTTTGGCTCCAAGTGCAGCGTTCGGTACTCACGGGTGTCCCAGGAGATCCGCTGGGTCCAGGAGCTCCTGAGCTGCCCTGGAGCCAGAAGTGGCAGTGTGAGCCTGGCACAGTGGGAGCTGCAGCCCCTCAGCCCCATGCTCCCAATCCAGCATCCTACCCCCTCCCCAGCACTCCCCTCCAGCTCCATAAATCAGGGATTGGAACCAGCCCCTCTTCCATGTTCCCCAGCAGCAGCTATTACAGGCGACCCCATGAGCTGCCAAGCCCCCATGGAGGGCTCTCAGCACCTCCTGAGCAGCCCTTCCCCAGGCAAGGGATTCCTACTCCCCTGAATGAGCCCCCATGAGGCCACAGCACCATGACACAATCGAAGAGGGTCCCATGAGCCCCGCACTGACCCTTCAGGCAGGAGGACGTAGTGGGCACCCCCACCCCCCTCTACTCACCTTTTCTCCCTTTGGACCTGGAGGGCCACCAGGATCACCCTGAAAAGCAGAAGATGGCATCAGCTGTGTGGCAGCCATGGGGCCCTATGGGGCAGCATCCCCTCACTGCCTCTCCTGCAGCAATGCCCACGGCACAGCATCCATACCGGCTTTCCTGGAAAGCCGATCCCCGGTGCGCCCGGTTTCCCCGGTGGCCCCGGCTCTCCTGCCAGCCCCTCAGGTCCCACAAGGCCTGGGTCCCCCTGGAAGGGAAGGAGGGGTGTCCATGGCATTGCTCCTGGGTGCTCTCAGATGCCCCCAAGACCCCACTTACCTTCTGGCCCTTGGGACCCACCACACAGATCTCTCCAGGCCGGCCCTGATGGGATGGATGCGTGGTGAGTGCCGTGCATGGCACACGGTGGGCAGGTCTGGGGGTGCTGGTGCCTCACAGCCTGCACCATAACTGGCACTACTCACATCACGACCTGGGCGGCCTGGCTTGCCCTGGAGTCCCCCATCACCCTTCTCACCCTTCTGGCCCTGTGGGACAGACAGACAGACGTCACCAGCATCACCTTCCTGGGGCAGAGTTTTGTCCGCTCTGTGCCTCTGGGCTCTCCATCCCCACGTCTGCAATGTCATCTCTTCACCTCCCCAGCCTTGCTCTTTGTCCCCAGTACCACTGCCCCACATCCTCCCAACAAAACCCTCGGGGTCCCCATGGGCTCTGTATGCATCCAACCCCACATTGGCACCCCCAGCTCCCGGCACCCCTGTCACCATGCTGTGCCCAGATGTCCTCAACACATATCCTCACCTTCTGCCCATCGGCACCGGCCGCCCCTGGCAGTCCCTGTGTGGGACAGAGAGGGCAGTGTGAGCAGGACCCTCAGGCACACATCTTGCAGAGGATGTGCGTGCAAATATTGACATCCAGCAGGAGCCCCAGCCCCACTCACCCGCTCTCCACGCTGCCCCTGCTCACCCCGCGGCCCCTCAGCGCACTGGGGACAGAAGGGGACAGAAGGGGATGGGGATGAGGTGGGGTTGGAGATGGGGCAAAGCGGTGTGTGTGGGGCAAGGGGGGGGTCTCACCTGCACAGGGCCAGTGGGGTCTGCGCGCACGCAGTCAGCACCCTGCAGAGGGGAGGAGATGGCTGGGAGTGGGACACAGCTCCGGAGCCCCATGGCACAGGGGGACAGCGGGATCCCCGCTGGGGAAACTCACACGCTCGCCTTTCTCCCCCTTGGTGCCATGGGTGCCAGGCAGGCCACGCTCTCCCTTCAAACCCTGTGAGAGAATGGGTGACAAGAGGTGACACCACTGCCCCTGCATCCGTGTGCACCCCTCACCACTGTGCCTGGGCACAGCCGGGGGTCTCCGCAGCCAAACCCTGCTGGAGTTGTCCTGGGGGGGACAAACCTACCTTGGGTCCTGGGGGACCGAGCGTCACCTACAGAGAGCAGACAGAAGAGTCACAGCACCTGGCACAGCCACAGGTGACACTGAACATGGACCCAAAACCCCATGCAGCCCCAGGACACTCACATTCGTTGAAGCCATCTGCGGTGGGCAGGGCGGGCACTGCAAGAGATGGAGAGGGCATCTGTACCCACAGAGCTGTGGGGATGTGTGGAGTGGGAAAAGGGAAATGGAGGAAAGAGTTCCAGCCCCAGAGGGGGCAAGCACATGGCCTGGCACAGGCTGTCCCTGTGGCTTTGTGGCTGACCACAGCTCCTCGGAGCCAAAGCAGCCACTTAAGCGTGTTGCCATGGGACTGAGGAATATATGGCTGAGGGCACCCAGGGGTCCCCCCTGCCCACAGCCTCCAGCCTCACCTCCTCGCTGGATATCCCCTTGGAGCCCTGTGGGAAGAAACACGGAGCAGAGGTGGGAAGGAGCATCAGGCAGGCTCAGACCCCCCCGCACCCCTCAGCCCACGCCAAGGGGTCCCTGCGCCCCCAGGGATGCCCAGTAGGATCCCGCTGAGCCAGACAGGGCGGTGCAGGGACGGGGCACGGGCTGTGCTGGAGATGTTTCCCAGCTCTGTGGCCGCTTGGAAGGAACAAAGAGGCCCTGAGCCGCGGTTGGGATTGCTCCAGCAGCAGCAGAGAGCAAATGGGGCCTTCATTCCTGCTCGGGGGAGCAGACACGCCGCTTCCTGACAGCAGCACTGCAGCTCTGGCAGAACCGCCCGAAGGCGGCGGAGGAGGAAGAGCAGCACAGGGCATGTGGGAGCAGGGCGGGGGGGCCGGGGGGCTCCTGCCCACCCTCACCTCACCTTCTCCATACGATCTCCCTTCAGGCTGCTCTTCTCTCTCACTGGCTCCTGGGGAGAGAGCAGAGCATCCTGGGGTGATGCCTCTGTGTGCACCCCTGGGGTACCCTGAAATTGTACCCTGGGTTGATGCTGCTCCACGCACCCCCTGGGTTACCCCACAGCTGCACCCCAGGGCAATGCCACCCCACGCATTCCTGGCCACCAACCCACATGTGTACCCTCCCTGCCCAACAGGACCGGCAGCCAGCAGCCCCCCCATCCTCCCACCCTCCCCAGAACTCAGAGCCGCCGGCTCCTGTGCGCTCCCTCCCTCCCTCCCAGCTCTGCAGGCAGTGGAAAAACTGAGGCAGGGCTTTTCCAAGGCCGAATCCACGTGGCTGCACGCTGAGGCTGCCAGCACGCCGCCTCACCGGGCCCAGCGGCTCCTCCAGGCAGAAGCAGCGTGTGAACACCCGGCCCTGCGGCTGCGGGGAGATCTCGATGAGGTTGCTGCTCTGCATCAGCTCTGCCTGACGCCGCGTCTTGGGCGCTTCAGGTTGGCACTGATGGGAGAGAAGAGGGCACAGAGGGCTGTGAGCCAACACAGCTGGGGACAGGGATGCGCCCTGCACCGTGGTGCCGGTGGGGAGATGTGCCACACTGCTCACGATGCATCCCCAGCGACACACAACGTGCCCCGGTTCCCCCTCCAGCAAAGCCCTGCCTGCAGCACTCACCCCGCTGGCTGAGATCTCGCAGCATCCCTCGTGCCGGGCCAGCTCTGTGTCGCAGTAGATGTGCGCCTGCTGCAGGTCGAACTGCGGCACCGCGGGGCAGTGCGGTGAGGGGTGACGGCCCCGGTGCCAAACCCCAAACCCGCAGCCCCACGGGGACTCACCCGCACCGGGGTCCCGCGCACGGCATCCAGCCCCAGGAAGGCATTGCCCTCAGGGCTCAGCGCCCGCCGCGGTTCCAGCGGTTTGGAGGAGATGGAGCCGCAGTCCACGTGCAGGGACACAGCGCGGCTCTGCACAGCCACCAGCACTTTGTGCCACCGCCCGTCGAAGAGCGACGAGACGGCCTTCCCCGTAAAGACGGTGCTGACAAACGTGGATCCCGGCGCCCTGGCCTGGAACTCCAGGCTCTTCTCGGGGCCGTGCACGGACAGGGAGAGCTGGCAGAGAGGAGACACCGTGCTCAGGGACAGCAGCCAGCGGTCCCCTGTCCCCGCATCCCACGGTCCCACAGCCGTACCTGGGGGTAGCCGTGGCGGTCGGTGACCTGGAAGAGGTACCAGTGCTCCCCGGTGCTGTTCTTCTTCAGCAGCAAGGTGAGGATGAGGGTGAACTCGGGGGGCAGCCCGTGGGGGAACACCTGCCTGCAGGAACGGGCATCAGCAGGGCCCAAGTGAGCTCCATCTGCACCAATCCTGGGCTTCCACATCACCACCAACACCGCGTCCCCAACAGCCCCACAAGGCTGTCCCCACTGGGACAGGAACAGCTCTGGTCCCGGCGCCATGCTGCAGGGCTGGGCTGGGAAGTACAGCCCCAGGACAATGCTGGACCAGGAGTTGTGTGGGGCTGGGAGCTGTTTGTATCTCTGCTGGAACACAAGTAGGTTCTGGCTGGGAGATGCCAGCACTTGTGCAACAGGAGCTGAACAGGAGATAAACATCAGAGCTGCTCCCTCCTGTCCAGTGGGGCACAGACCTCAGTGCCACTTTTCCCAAAGCACAGCCCCACAGCCCGTATCTCAGCCCCACAGCCCTCACAGCAGCCAAAAGCGCATGCAGAGTTGAGGACAGAGCATCCTCACGTCCACACACAGCCCAGCCTGTGCCAGGGGCTCTGTCCCCACCCCTGCCCCATGGCACAGCCCCACCTCGCACCCCAAGCGCTGGGTATCCCCACACATTCTACTGGTGCAGCATCCAGGAGTGTTTATTGCTGCAGCATTTGGTTTTGTCCCTGTGCAGCCAGGAGCTCATCTCCACTCCGAGGGCTGTGCAGGATGGATGCTCCCACGGAGGCAATGTGCTGAGGCAGCCGCAGTGCCCCACTCTCCGCCCGCTCCACCACTGCAGCTATTTGCTTTGGGATGCACTCAGCTCCCAATCTCCACCACAGCAGCAATTTTCCAAACCACCGCTCTGGAGCAGAACCAGAGTGGCTGTGTGGGAGTGGGCTGTCCCCTGCATGGGGTGCAGGGCTGTCCTCACTGGGCATCACAAAGCAGGGCCAGGGCAACAGAGCACCCATGGGTGCCTGGTGCCAGTGCCATCCCCATGCTGAGCTTTCCCAAGAACTGTCTCCAGGCTGCAACAGGCACCCAGCCAAGAGCAACACCAGCCTGCAGCCTCCAAAAGCCATCTAAGGACTCAGCTGCCCAGGCCAGGAGCTGGCTGTCCTTCGCCCTACGGTACCCCCAAACTCTGAGCCCTCTCCCCACTGCCAAACTCAGAAAGTGCAAAGCGCACCCCCTTCCTACACTGCTCCCCAGCACATGGATGCTCTCCTACCCCACGGTGTCCCCATGCCAGCGTGGCGGCCCCGCGGAGCTGCTGGCCCTGATGCCACGAGTTGGCACAGCCAGAGCAGAGCCTCAGGCGCAGGCAGACGGGATGTGATGCAGACATCAGGGCTGGGCTCTGCACGGCCCCAGCAAACCCGCACCCACTGCTCAGAGCTGTGCAGCACTTCGGGCTCATTAGACCCCAGGCAGTGCCTGCCAAGTTCAGGAGAGCAAAGACAGAGCATCTGCAGTGCAGCGGTTGCGTAAGGGCTGGCTGTGTCCCCACCGCCCAGAGTGATTTACTTTCGAGGAGGAAAGCAGGCAGTGCACACCATCGGCACCTCCACATCCCCATGGGTGCCACAGTCCTGCTGCATTCACCGCCCGCATCACGCAGGGCTGGAAGGGCCAGGTCCACGCACGGTGCTGCTGGAGGGGTGGGTGGGAGCGGGCTGGGAGTGGGGGGCTGCACTCACCGTGTGGGCTGCACCAGCGGCACGGCCCCCAGCCGCAGCAGCACCGTGCCCCGTGGGCCGCGCACCTTCTTGACGGAGGAGATCTTCAGCAGGTCGAAGCGCTTGATGAGGTTAAAGCCTGGGGGATGAAGGAGGTGAGGGCATCGCTGGGGCTGCACAGCCCATCTCTGCAGAGCCAGGCCCCCGTCACCATTTCCTTACCCGTCACGTTCTCATACTTGTTCCCAACCAGATCCTCATCCCAGAGCCGCGGGCACAGCGTCCCTGCGAAGGCAAAGCAGAGTGACACCAGCGCCTCACCGCAGTGTCACTGCAGTGTCTCCAAGCGGGGGCACGCACAGCCCCACGCCATGGCAGCTCCGGCACAGCGCCCACCAGAAGCAGAGTCGCGTGCTGTGAGTGGGTTCACCACCAGCTCAGCCCTGGCTCCGCATGGCGAGGTCACTGCATGCAATGCCTTCCCCAGCTGTGCTTTGTCTGGGCCGGCCCCGTGCCTGGAATCACCATCAGGAGATGGGCCCGGTGCCGCGGCCACCCAGCGCGGGGAGATGGTGTCCCGTGTGCCCTGCTGGATCCCCAGAGCTGGCGGCACGTGGGGTGGGAGTGAGGGCTGCCAGGTGAGGGGTGAGCAGCACCGAGGGGATGGGGGCAGGCAGGAAGCACTGCGTCAGACCCAGAGTTGATAGATCACCACTCCGACATCATTCATCCACCTCCGCTGGATGCTGCCAGATGTTGGGAGGCGCGAGATGGAGGAGGAAACAAGAGGATATTGAAAGAGGGATTTGTTGTGCCTCAGTGCAGGCAGCAGCGCCGGGCCATCCCCCGCCTCCGCCCCACAGCCCGCACCCCGCAGCTTCTCCCCATCACTGCCCACTCACTCGCACTGTGGGGCTGGCATTGGCCCTGGAGCACATTGTGCTGCCAGAGCAGAGCTCCATGCGCAGGCGGTGCTGAGATCATCGCTCGGGGCAGGGGGTATAGCCTCACCCCCAGCACTGCCTGCTTTGAGGACATCCCAGCCCTCGTTTCCCTAATTAACAGCCCGCAGCAGCACTGCCAGTGCTGGTCACGGGGTCCCACACACTGCACCAGGACCTCACAGTGCCGTGCCAACAATGGTGCTCTGCCCTCTGGGTGCCCCGGCTGTGCCAAGGGGCTGCAGCCCCTGCACCCCCCGGCAGGACGAGCACCGCTCCACCCCCACAAGGACTGATGCAACCACGGCCTCGCTGCCAGCAGCTCCTCCCCACCATCCGCCTGCAGCTCACCCCACAGCCAACCCCACACTGCGCCCCACGCACAGCCACGGACACTGCAGAGGAGACCTTCAGGGCTCCACCAATGCCCACTGCTCCCCAGAGCCCCGTGCCTCCGTTCTTTCCATGCACTGTGGCCAGATCCCTTCCCACCTTGCACCCAGAGCCACAGTGCTCCATGAGCTCCGAGCAGCCCCACTACAGAACAGAACAGCCAGCTGGCAACCAGCACCTGCAACCAAAGCGTGGCCAAGCCCCCTCCCTCCCTGCAGGGTGTTCCCAGTGCGTGGGGGTGACGTGTGTGGGAGCAGGGTGTCCCCGGCCTGGCTCCCCACAGTGGCGCTGCTCTCGCTGGCCCTGGGCCCATTTGGGATGCTGAGCAAAGCCCCACATCCCGTGCAGTCGGCACAGGGAGCAGGCAGCCTGCCCTGCTGGCACGTGGGGACCCAGCATGGCTCATGGTGACCCCCAGCCACCTCTGCACCACGCTTCGTGGCTCCAGCATTGCTCTCTCATCTTCTCCTTGAACACCCAGGGACAGGTAAGGAGGGATCATCCTGGGGGTTGCAGACCCTGTGCCCCTACTCTCCGTGCCCCTTACCTTCCTCTGCTGGCGTCTCTGTCCCATCGCAGGCACTGATGAGCCCCACCAGGACGAGGGCCCAGAGACCCCTCATGGTGCCCGTGGCAGCAGCTCGGGGTCAACTCAGCTGCCTGCAGGTGGGAGATGAGCAGTCAGGCAGGTGGGTGATGGTATGGCCATTCCCCGTGCTGGGAAGCTTCCTGCAAGCCACCAGCATGGAGGAGGCTCTGAGCCACTTGGCCACAGCTCACACAGCCTTTGGGGCTACAGTGAGGCCCCCACCCACTGCTGGATCCCCCCACCCAGACTTCAGATTCAGAGCTGCTACCCGACCCACAAACCCCAGCATGCAGATGCACCCCAAAGTCAGGCTGAGGTGCCCCGGAGCCCCACGTGCTTCCTGCTGAATTTCAGTTCATTCTCTTTTGCCTCCAGGACCCACGTGGTTCCCTGGAGTGGTCCAAAGCCCGTTGGGTCACCGCGACCTGACCCCCCCCCGCCCGCTTCCTGCCACGAAGCAAGGCAGTGAGACAGCACGAGACTGCAGCCCCACTCCCCACTGTTCCCCTTTGCCGGGTGGGACGCGCACAGGACCCCCCGCACTCCCGCTTCATCTCCCTACGCTGCGACTTTACACTCTCGGCTCTCCCTTGTAGCCCTGCACTCCAACCTCACAGCGCTGCAGCCCGACCCGACGCCACTGCGTCTCGGCTTTGCCGCTTCTGCGTCCCGACTTTGCTGCCCTTCCACCCCGACTTCATAACACCGCATCCCAACTTTATCATGCTGCATTCCAACTCTATACCCCCGCACCCGGATTTTATACCCCTCTACCCCACTTTATACCCCTAAATCCCGACTTCATAGCACGGCATCCCGACTGTACCATCGTTTCCCCAGCATGCCCAACATCGTATCCCTGCACCCCTTCCTCATAGGCCAGCAGCCCGGCTCCTGCCGTGCCCCGTCCTGTCCCGGTCTCCGCTCCCCATTCCCAGGACGCGAGCTCTGTGCGGATAAATCCCGGTTCGGAGCACCGCCCTCCCCCGCCCGCTGCCTGGAGCTCACCTGCCGGGCTCGGTGCGGCTCGGGCCGGGCGCTGAGCTCCGGTCGCTGCTCTCCGTCCGTCCGTCCGTCCGTCCGTCCACCCCCGTCGCCGCCTTCCCCGCCTCCCTCCGGGGGGGCCCGGGCCGCCCCCGGCCGCTGCCCGCCCTCCTCCTCCCCTGCACGGGGCGGGGGGAGTAGGGCAGAACCACCGCCCTCCATCGCTCCCGCCTTCCTCCTCCTCTTCCTCCTCTCCCTCCCGGCCGGACCGCCCCCACGCAGGGGTCCTGGCAACGGCACACCGCCCCCCGCCCCCTCCCCATTCCCCCCCGGGGTGTCCTGGGGGAGCGAGCCCCGCGCTCTGCTCCTGTCCATGGGAAGCGGCTCCTCGTCCCATGGGGACACTGAGACACGGGGGCACAGCGGGACATCGGGGCATCGCAGCACAACTGAGGCACTGTGGGGACGTAGTGGTGTGGGAGGATACCGGAGCACAGAGAGGACAGTGGGACAGTGGGGCACGGGGGGGGGACTGAGGCACAGAGGGTGACCCAGGTGCTGGCACCAGTGACAGCTGTCGTTGGCCTGAAATGCGGCAGTGTGGGGAGCACGGTGTCCTCCCGGGACGCCCCTCCGCTCACAGTTCCCTCAGGCCCAGCCCTGGGACCCACAGGCGGACCCCACGGGACGGCAGCTGCCCCACATGAGCTGCTGCCAATCAGCCCCACGCATCCCCTGCGTCCCCTCACCCCACTGCAACGCAGCACAGCCGCGCCTCTGCTCGACCGCTTCCCACCCAAATTAGGATGAATCTATTTACACTGAAGCTTTACAAATGTGTGTTAGGGACGCATGCATCTCAATAAACGCGCTCTAATTAACAACTGATATTTATTCAGCCCGCAGTAAATAAGCTGTCTGGGGCAGAGCAGGCAGTGCTGCTGCCGGAGCGCGGTGCGGTGCCGTTTATCCACCCGGCAGCCCCCGAGATGCGGTGACAGAGCGCTCAGTTCATCTGCGACTTGCCTACTGTAGCAATTAAGGCTAATTAAAGCAAGTGGGTATGAAACATCACGAAACTTTTATCATTCCTTTTTAGTGGGTGATTATTCACCCTGAGCTGCTCTCTTTGCAGAGCCTCCCCACGGCTCCATGCGGGTTCGAGCAGGGCTCGGGCACTTTGCTGCAGCCTGGGCACATCCTCTCGCCCCTCGGTGGTGCTGGCACAGCTGTGGGTCGTGTTGGGTGTGGCAGCCATCCCCCACACTGCTCCCACTGTGCCTCAATTTTCCCATTCTGGTTGGTTGTTCCCAGTGCGGTGGCATAAAGTGACTCTGCTAGCATCGAGAGCGTGGGGACAGCCACAGCACAGAGATAACCACAGCTCTGTGCCATTTCATGCCAGCATATGGGGCAGGAGGCTGCATCCTGCTCCTCCAGCTAGGGGGCAGGCTCAGGGATGGCTTTTTGCCCTCTTCTGCTAAAGGCTCCATGGGGATGGTGGCCTCAAACTCCACCGAGAGAGCAAATATCCTCCCAGCATCCCCCTAGGAGTGAGAATGGGAAGAGACTGCGGGCCCCCAGGAAGCACCGAGGCGAGCTGGATTTCCAAGAAACAGCAACACCAGCGGCCAAGAAACCCGATCCTAAGCAAAGCACTGCAATTTTCAAGCTGGAGACAATTTGCCTCCGATGGAGTGTCATGCGGTGCAGCGTCGTCACCGCGGGGCTCCCCGCCTCCATCCCTTGCTCGTGCCAGCCCGGAATTCCTGCGGTGTGAATTCTGGGTTTGTGGCGCTGGAGCAGCAGCTTTGTCTCTTCTGGTGGAAGTGCTTCGCCAGAGAGAAAGGCGGAGGCACTCAAACCCGAGCAGAGGAACTTTCCGTGCCGGCTGCTCAGCATCGCAGTGTTTTCTCCATCGTTTCCGCCCCCCAAAACCAAACATTTTTGGCACAGGTCTTTGCGGCGCACAGCGGCTCGGATGGAAAATGGCTGTGAGGCTCTCCAACCCTGTTCCCCCAGACACCACTCACACACTGTGCACCCACCAATGGGATTTGGGGCTGAAGACCCCCACGCTCCCTCCTACGCATCCCCAGCCCTACAGAATGTCACTTCCTCCCATCCCCTTGCAATCCTGCACCGCCAGGGCGGGCTCCATTCCCTCACCCATATGGCGTCTCCATGAGTAATAAAAGCTGCTAATTGCCACCAGATGCCCCAGGACTGCTCGCTGCTGCCTGGGGCTGGGAAGGGAAAGACGGGACCCAGAGCCTGCCCCAAAGTTTGGGCCGGGCTGGATGTGGGGTGGTGGAGAGGACACCAAGCAACCAGAGCATGAGGACATGGCTGCTGTTCTCAGCAACGAGCACTGTGACCCAGGGAGCAGCACGCAGTGTCAGGGCTGCCAGGTGCCCCCATCCTGCAGCAGTGCCCTGGGAACCCCAGCTGCAGTCCCTGCACCGAGGCTGCGGTCCCCCCGTGTTGCACAACTGGAGCTGGCCCCAGCCCAGCGCTGCCTCGCTCCCAGCACGCAGCCTGCAGCCACAGCCCCAAACCAGTCAGCACTGGGATAAGCTGGGCCATGCAGTCAGTGCTCAGTGGGACGACCAGGGGATGAGAGACCTGCGCTGCGGGGGTCTGCATCCTGCCCGTGCCCCTGTGCAGCTCCCCATGGCTGTGCATCTCCTGTGCCTGCAGTCACCCCCCACCACTGCTGCTCCACGCCAATAGGAAACAGTGAGCTGCTGGAGAGGAACTGGGTTATGAGCTTTGGATACCATCTTGGGGTCAAAGTGAGGGTCTCTCCATGCCAGCTCCAGCACAGGGTCCCCCACTCCCTTGGGCACAGACATGGTAAGGTTGGTGAGGGGAAGCTGGGGGGGCACCAATCCCTTCCCACCGTGCCATGTGAGTGACAGCCAGCAGCACATGGATGGTCCTCTCCTCAGGCACAGCCACAAGTGCGGGCCCCACCTCTGCTCCCCCTGAGACTGTGCCCCCTGCCCCAGGCACCAGCTGCCTCCAAAGTTACTCATTTACTCGCAGATTAATTACCGTGTCATTCAGCACCCTCAGCTCCTGAACTCATTTGCACAGCAGTGCATCAGGGTGGGTTCAGCCCCACTCAGGATCCACACACAGGGCACAGCAGGCAGGGCTGGGAGAGACACGTCCCCACCGAGTGCCACCCCCAAGTCCCTACGGTGGCACACGAAGCACCACGTGGCGGCCCCACGGCACCACAGAGAGTGAACTTTTATTTCCAACAACGACAGCACCTGCCCCGTGGGGTGGGGACGGTGGGGACGGCTGGGAGGGGGCGGCCACGGGGCGAGGGCGCCCGGCCACGGGACCACCACCCGGCGTGGGGTGCGTGGGTGCCCGGGGCCGCCGCGCGCGTGCACACGGTGCACTGCGTGAAGAAACATCCCGGTAAAAAAGAACGGAGATGCCAGGGCCTCGGCGGCCGGTCCTGCCCGGGGGGAGCCGGGAGGGTGCGCAAGTGAGCGGTGGGTGAGTGTGGGGTGCGCGGTCCCCCCGCAGGGATGGCTCCGACGGATGGGATCCCCCCGGGCGCAGAGGAGGACGGAGTAACACAGCGTCCGAGCTGGTCCTGCACGGGGCTCACACCTCCGTCTGGAAGTCCCCATCAGCCGCATCCAGACCAGCGCAGGGACCCTCCCAGTCCGCACAGCGCAGCTCCAGGCGGTCCCGGTGGGCGCTGGGCAGCGAGCCCAGAGTCATCGCCTTGAATGTGCTCCAGGGTTTGGGCGGTGCGGCCGGCGGCTGCGGGTCCTCGGGGCCAGCTGTGTCCTGCGGGGTGAGCGGGGCTGCAGTGTGTGGCATTGCACGGCTCCAGCCCTATGGGGGGCGCAGCCACCCGTGCCCATGCATCCCTGTCCCCACACAGTCCCCGCACTCACAGTGGCCACGCTCTTCTCCCCACCACCTGATGAGACGCTCCATCGCTTTTCCCGCTGCGGAAAGAGGCAGCACTCAGCCCCACGCCCCCCCCCCCCCCCCCCCAGCCCAGGATCCCACATCCCCCCTGAGCGTCCTGCTCCGCTGGAGCCCAGAGCTCACCTTGATGGTGCCAGCAGCTGGCGCCCGGTACCGGTCCAGCGTGTGGAATTTCTGGTTGAGCTCGTGATAGAGCTCAGAGTGACGCTTCCGTGTGTGCATCACCTTCTGTAAGGGAGAGCAGAGCCCTCAGCACATGCACTCACACCCACGGGTGCACAGCTGCCCATGCCCAGGCCGTGTGGGGACACCCAGGGGCAGTCCGGCTGTGATCGCCATTCCCTCCCACCAAACTAAAATGTTCCCACCCAGTGCTGGAGATCTGATGGGCAGTCAGTGTTCCGCAGTGCCCGGTGTGATGTTTTTACAGCCTGGCCCCATCTGCCCCACGTGGCACAGCTGATGGTCCCTGCCCCATCACGGCCTGCTGCCACCACTCACCTCAAAATCCAGGTCGGAGTACCGCAACCTCTTCCTCTGGGGGGGGATGCACAGAGCAGTGGGGAGGAGAGGGATAAGAACAAAGAAAGGTCTTTGCAGGCCAAGGCAGAGCCTTGGGCGTCACACAGCCATCCCCAGCACAGCAGGTGCCAGGCAAGGAGCACGAGAACAGGGCAGCTCTGCAGCCCTTGGCACACACATATATGCTCTGGCACACACATATATGCTCATGCACGCTCACCACCCCTCTCCCCACTGCTTCCCTCCCCATGCACACAGATCCCTCAGCACACCCAGCCCTGCACCCCTCCCTCACTTCCGCTCACCTCCAGGGACCCCACTTTCATGGCAGAGCCAGGCACGGTGCGTGGCATGGTGCGGCTGCGCTCCGACAGCTCTGACGCCAGGATCTGCCGCACCGTGGGGTGCTGCTTGAACTGCAGCCCATAGGGGTGCTTCACCGTCCCGTAGGGCTGGCTCAGGTTCACGTTGACATGCTCCACCGAGACAAAGCCGGGGTAGGAATCCCCCTCTCCTGCCCCAGTGGGACGGGGGGTCCCTTCCTCAGTGCTGGGACCCTCCTCACGCTGGAAGGGCTGCAGGCTGCGGCGTGGCAGCACCATATAATCGCTCTCCCTTGGCGGCTCCGGTGCCCGCAGCCAGCCGTACTCCAGGGGCCGCAGGCTGCTCTCGGTGCACAGGTAGACAGGACCCTGTGCCTCCAGCTGTGCAGGCGGCTCGCCCAGCTCCAAACCCGCCACCACGTTGGGTGTCATCTTGGGCACCTGCACCAGGATGCTGGCGGTGGGGATGTTGCCCGGCAGGCTGGAGAAGCCCAAATTGCCCTCTGAGCTGGTGTTGAGCTTGGGGTCTTCGTCGCCATCCAGCGAAATGCGTGACAAAGTGCCAGTGATGGTGGCAGGGTTGCAGGTGTTCACCTCCTTGAAGAGCACTGCAGGCAGGCAGAGGGTTGGAGGGGGTCCTCTGGGGGGGTGGGGGACAAGGAGCAAGCCCCCACATGCTGGCATCACAATGACATCATGCCCTCTCCATGGCATGGAGCGGCGATGTCCCGAACCCCGGCGCACGGCACAGGGGAGCCCTCACCTGTCTGACATGCCAGGTCAACGTCCTTTTCAAAATCTGTCTATAAAAACACAGAAAGAGGGGGAAAGGGAAAGAGAAAGAGAGAAGAGAGAGAGAGGTGGGGAAGTGAATGCATCTTGGGGACCTGCGGGGCACACGGGGGTCCCTGCCTGCTCCGCACCGGCGCTGCCGCGCTCACCAGGATCTGCACCTGCCCATTCTTGCAGGAGTCAGGCGAGTTTTCATTCTCCTCGCTCCTGCACACCCCTATCTGACACTTCACCACGTCCTGGACCTGCGGGGACACAGCCGGTGATGGGGGTCCCCTGCAGGCAGTGGGGTGCCCCCGCGCCCCTGGCCCACCTCTCGGCGCAGGAAGCCGTGCACAGTGATGATGACGAAGCCCTGGACGGAGTTGAAGACGGCGAAGAGGACCTGGAAGAGGATGGAGCGCCGGTCGGTCATGGCGAGCACGGCCGACATCCAGGTCAGCGCCAGCAGGGGAAGGACCACGCAGGAGCTCCACAGCGATGCCCTGGGGCAGGGAGAGAGGGCAGGGGGTGAGCCCACCGGTGGGGTGCAGTGACACAGCCCCGAGACCCCGACTGCTCCCCAGGGCTGCCCACACGTGCAGCATCCGAGCATTCCCCTGGGTCCCCTTTTCTTGGCCACTGTCCCCAGTCTGGTGCTCACCCACTTGAGGGTGAGGGTCATGGGAGCTCCTTGTCCCCCCATCAGTCCCAGGGCGCTGGGGGCCGCAGGGTGGCCCTCACCCTCCCGTAGAACAAAGGGAGGTATTTGGCACTGCCTTTTGGGGATGCATCCCCTGCAACAGGGACGTCAGGTGGATGGGGGTCCCACCAGCACCCGGGGTCTCAGTGCCAGGAAAGGGCTCCCATGCTGCCCCCCCCAATCCCAACACTCCAAGCAGGAGGAGAAGAGCCCCCACACCCCGACCCCGGCGATGAGGTGATGGCAGAAGCCATGCTATGCGGGGGGATGGCTGCAGGGGGCACGCGACCCCGCGCCCGGGGCCGCCCCGAGCACACAGCCTTGTCTCACACCCCTTCCCCGACCCCACGGGGGTGCCCAGCACCCAACCCATGTACCGACCCCCCCTCCTCCCACCCCGGTACAGGCTGTGCTCGGGGTGGGGACGCAGCGGGCGCGTGGCGGGCACTAACATGGCACTGCTGGCGGTGGCGGAGGTCATGGCCGCGCTGGACACCACGCCGCACTTGGTGCATTTCAGCAGCAGGCTGCCGCAGGGGGGGGGCTTCGAGCTACGTGCCCACCACCCCCCCGGCAACCCGCGGCCAGGACCGGGCCACACGGGGGGGGGCAGGCGGGGACAACAAGGCAGGGGGACAGCGGGAGGGACAGATGGATGGACAGACGGATGGATGGACATGGGCAGAAAGCAAATGGAAGGAGAAAAAGAAAGAGAAAGAGGGTTAGTTGGGGCAGCAGAGCTGTTAATGATTTGCAGCGGTGGCCAAGCGGCAGCAAAGGGGGTCCACAGCCCCTCTCCCTGGGGTGACAGCCCCCCCCCCCCCCAAAGCCCCCAGCAAAAGGCTGCTCAAGCATCAGTCCCACCTCCCACTGGTGCGACAAATTCTGCCCCATGCTCACCCCGTGCCCATGAGACCCGCAGCCCCCAGCCCCACAGCAGGGCAGGGGGCTCCGCGCCGGCCCCACACAGTCCCGCCAGGTGCAGGGCACTTACCCAGCTCGCTGCTTTTTGGACTTATCTGAAATGCCGTCGCGGGACATGAGCTTGTTGAAGACGATGATGCCCACCAGCATGTTCACCTTGGGGAGCGGAGCCAGGGTTAGGGCATCACGGCCCCCACGACACACAGGAAGGGTCTGGGGTCTGCGGGGGTCTGTCCTACCAGCACAATGACGGCTGCGGGTCCCACGAAGGCGTAGAGCAGACCGCCCTCCAGTGAGAGCCAGCAGCTGTGGGGACCGGGGGGGTCAGGGGTGTGGGGGGGAGATGCCTCCACCCGCTCCCCATCCCCATCCCCAGCCTGGAGTGCCCCCCTTCCCCACGTACTAGCTTGCCGTCCCATAGCCTTTGGTCCGTGTGAAGCCAACGGAGACGGCGACCACGAGTGCTGGCAAACCTGGAGAAGGGAGGGAGGGCCCAGCTGGGGGGGGGGGCGGTGCTGTACCCCTGGCACCCCCTCCATGACAGCCCCGATGGATGGGGACAGGGACTGGGGCCACAGCTGGGGGACCACAAGCCAGGGTGGGGCCTCACTGCTCTCCGCCGTGCCTCCATTCCCTACGAGGGCTCCAACGACCCCGTGGGAAACTGGAAACTCGCACGGTGCCCATCCTCCATCCCGCCAGCCCTTACCCCATCCCAAGCACAGGAAGCGCTTCCTGACCAGGCGTGTCCGGATGCGGCCGATCACCGCCAGGTAGGACTGCCAGGCCTCCGTCAGCACCCAGCAGAAGGAAGAGAGGAAGAAGAAGTGGAGGAAGGCGGCCGTCATGGTGCACACCCCCTGCGGGGACGTGGGGAATTTCAGGGGATGCGGCACAGCGGCGGTTAACACCCTGTGCCCGCGGTGAGGGTTGTGCCAAAGCCGTCACACAAAGCGTTTAATCTGGAGATTGAGTTAATCCAAATCCAATCTGGGAGCTGGGGGTGGGACGCAGCGCATGGGGGGTGTGGTGCGGCGCTCACCTTGCTGAGCATCTGGGTCTGCCCCACCAGGATGAGAACGTTGGAGGCCAGGATGGAGATGCAGAAGTTGAGCAGAATGATGGAGCGCTCCGACTTGATGAACCTGGGGGCAGAGAGGCATGGGGCTGGGGGTTGGACTGTCCCCTCCCCATCCCCTTCCTGTCCCACGTCTCCAAAGTGCTGCAGGAGCTGCCCCGACTCAGGGATGGTGCCCACCCTAACCCCAACCATAACCCTATCCTGATGTCACCTTTTCCTGCATGCCATCACATTGAGCTGATCCCATAGCTCATGCTGTGCCCCTCTTCCCATCCCACTCCCCACCTCTGTCATGCCTTGGGTGCCCCCCAACCCGCCACCCGACTGGATACTCACCTCCAGAACGCAGCGTAGATCACCAGCAGTGTCAGCAGGGCCATGCAGGACACAGCGCAGCCGATCATCAGCGGCACCGATGGGCTGCCCGAGGGGTCCATGGCCTGAAGGGGAAAGGAGGGAGAAGCTCAGCCCAGCCCCCCGTGGCAGCTCCCTGCTGGACCCCTCTGATCCCACTGGGGACCCCCTGAGCGGTGGGCGGTGGCAATGGTGTGGACAAGGCACCTTCCTGAGGACCTGTTCCCATCTCCATGTCAACAGGGGATGCGGGCAGAATAGCAATAGGGCAGGGGCCTTATGCCATGAGGGCTGAGACCCATCCCCTAAACAGAGCCCTGTAGCACCATGCCACCTGAGTGCATCCCTGGGACTCCAGGATCCCAAACAGTGGGAAATCCCCCCGGGTCTGACATCCCCCATTACACACCCCCTCAGTCCCATGGCTGCAACACCTCCCCATCCCCACCCCAGGACTCCCGTTCAGCCGTGCCCTGCAACGTTCCCACCCCCACCTGCTGTCCCCATCCCCACCCGCCGTCCCCTACCAGGTCTCTGGGCAGCTGTGCGAGGATGGCGAAGGTGGCGAGCCGGCGGCACTGGCATTTGGTGTGCGCCGGGAGGGTCTCCAGGGTTTGGCAGCTCTCCGTGTCCCAGTTTCCCAAGCCAGCATCGCTGATTAATGGGACAAGCACAAGAGGGAGAGAGCAATTTGATCAAACCACCGCACAGCCCCTCGCAGCTCTGGATTAACCCTTCGCTCGCCCCCGCAGGGTGAGTGCCTGGGGTGCATGGCACGGCACAAAGTGCTGATCTCCCCCAGAGCCTCAAGTTTGCAATCATCCCATCCATGTTGGGGGGCAACAGCCAGACAGCAGGGTCCAGGCCTGGAAGGATGGGCATGAGCAGTCCTGGGGCTCTCCAGCACCCGATGCAGGAATGCACCCTCTGCAAACCCAAATTCAGGGGGGCAAATGCTCCCCCTCTGCAACTGTGGGGTCACGCCCTGCAAGAGGAGGTGCTGGGATGCGGAGCCCATGGGGATGCTGTGCCACTTGCATAGTGCAGAGGGAACTGAGCTGTGGGTCTGTGGCACAACTGGGAACGTGTCCCCATGCTGGGCTGAGACCCACTGCGCTCATCACAGTCACAGCCATCAGCACGGCGCGCCTCCAGCCAGCACCAGTCCCCCAGCACCAGTCCCCTCAGTGGGGCTGTCCTGGCACCAGGGACACCAAGTTGCAGGGCGCCCAGGGGTGCTGTGTCCAACCCCACGATGCAGCCCCCCCTCACCGTGCCCTACTTTTCCTCTCTCCTGCCACAGCAGCAAGCGCTGCGCTAACAAATTGCATCTGGCAGGCTGTAGGCATCTGTCTCCAGCATCATGCTGAAGCAAATCGATACCCGCACCGGCAAAATTATCCCGCAGCCGGAGGGGCTCAGCGTGGGATGGCTTTGGCCCCACTCCCCACGGTGCCACCGGGGCCATGGGAACAGCACCTCCTCCCACCACCCATCCCCGCACCCCACTCACGTCCTCGAGTAGTCCCAGGTGACGCACTGTGGGTGGGATGTGCCCTGAGGATGGACAGACAGACAGGTTGGTCCCGGCCCCACGGGGTGTCCATCCCCACATGGAGCACGGAGCAATGGGGCAGCAGTGGGGCGGAGGGGACACTCACATTGATGATGTGGGAGAGCTCCACCAGCACGAGGGGCTCGGAGGGCCTGGTGGGTGGGCGCACCGTCACCATCAGCACTTTGGAGGTGACGGCCAGTGGGGTCCTGTGGGGAGCAGGCAGCTGTGGTGGGGACACGGGGACATGCGGACAGGGGGACATGGGGACAGGGGTACAACCCCACTCACCTGGGGGGTGGCAGGATGAGTCCCAGCGTGCGGTACAGCACGGCCCCGATGACAAAGTGGGACGACTCATCCAGCTCTGCAGAGGGGACGGAGAGTGGTGCTGCAGTGCAGGGAGGTGCAGAACGTTGCCCAGCACACGCGTGTGCACACATTGCAAACATGCACCCAGCAGGCACACACAGCTGCTGGGACACGCAGGAGGGAACACACAGCCCTGTGGCACAGGCACACACTGACCTCCAGCACACGAGCATGCAACATGTCACGTGCACACACATGCACACTTGCAGATGTGCACTCAGCCATACACTCACAGATGTGCACACTCGCACGCTCGTGCTGACTCCTGGATGTGCACGCTTACCCGTGTGCACACATGGACCTCAGGTGCACACTCACATGTACACACGTATGCTCACACACGCACAGCCAGAGATGCACATCCTCACACTCACACGTACGTGCACAAAGACCCAAGTGCGTGCTCACACCCATGCATGCTCAGACATGCACCTGTGCAGACTCCAGGATGCGTACGCTCACCCACGTGCACACGTGTGCACACTCACTCCCGTGCCCACCCCCGTACCGGCAGAGGCGAGGCTCAGCACCTCCCTGGGGATGAAGAGTTTGTCCTCAGAGCTGCGTGCCCAGTCCTTCATGCCCCGGCGGCCCTTCATGGGGAAGTTGATGTCGCTGGACACGGCAGAGACGGGCTCACGCTGGATGCTGATCACTGCAGGCACAGCAGGTGTCATCCCCAGGATCCCCACCCCAGGACCCCCACCCCAGGACCCCCACCCCAGGACCCTCACCCATTCCCCCGCCGCCCGTCGCTCACCCAGGTTGTCGGTGACAATGAGTGAGCTCTGGAACGCCTTCAGTGCATCCCCCACCAGGTGGATGAAGTCCTCCACCACCTTCATCAGGTGCACGGAGCCGGGAGAGACCTGTGGGCAGCAGGCAGCTTGGGGTACATCCCCCCATGGGACGCCATAGGGGCACTGTGGGGACACTGTGGGGTACATCGTGGGGACACTGTGGGGACAAATGGCCACACTGCTCACCTGCTGCGCATCCTCCCACTTGTCCCTGTTCTCTGCATCAACCATGTAGCTCACCACCTGGAAGAAGCGCTGCAGGGACGGGGCTCAGTGGCACTGGGGGTGGACCACCACCACCACCACCACCACCCAGCAGTGTCCCACGTGTCCCCATCCTGCTACCTGCACATCCTCAGAGGACGGGATGTAGGTGGCTCTCTTGAAGGTGTCGGTGACGTTGCGCAGGATCTCGACGGAGAAGAGCAGGTCCCCACTGTAGTAGGTCTTGCGGGCCATCAGCTCCAGCAGGCTGCGCACCACCTGCGACATCCCCTCACCCGCCAGCACTCGCTGCCCCTTGGCCAGGTGCTCTCGCAGCTGGATCAGGAGGAGGGCAGGGGACAACGGTGTCACCTGGTGGCCAGCACGTGCCCTCATCCCTTGCCATGCCCAGAACTAATCACACTAACTAGGGAAGCAGCAGGAAAAGGGGACCAGAGGGTCTTTCCATCCCAAGAGTCACTTTGTGAAGACACAGTGAGGGTGGGATCTCCTTCTGGCTGCAGGATGGTGACTTCCTTCCCCACCCTGCCTCAGTTTCCCCACATGGCTACCCACGGGGCAGTGAAATAACCGCCCTGAGGAGCAGGAAGTGTGCTAGGGGGACACCCACCCTGCATGGGGACAGCAAGGGACAGGGGCTGCGGACCCACAGGGACAGGGGACGGAGCGTGCACCTACTGAGAGATGCAAGTATCGGTACTCGTGGGAGATGCAGCGGGCGAAGCTGGGCACACCCCAGTATGCGACCCCGTGGGGGTTCAGCAGGCACCGGCGGCTGGCGGACCCTGCAGGGGAAACAAGGGCTGGGGGCTCAATGGCAGCACCCTCAGGGCTGGGGGGGATGCTCACCCCACACCCCTCACCTGTGGCGTTGGGAGGACACTTGTTGTAGATGACGTCCCCCGCAGCGGTTTTCTTCCAGGTCATCAGCATGACGTACTCGTCCTTGCACATCTCGTGGTAGGCTGTGGGGCAGGAAGGGGGTCAGACACAGCCCCGGCCCCCGGGTGGGCGCTGGGGGCTGCCCCGTACCTGGGCACTTCTTCTCATTGCAGGTCTTCACCTCCTCGCCCGTGCCCTCGCAGGGGTAGCCCTGCACGCCGGTGCCCTCACACATGCGGAAGCGGCGCTGCCAGCCCGTGTCGCACGTCTTGGAGCAGAGGCTCCAGTGGTTCCAGGGGCCCCATTTGCTGTCGGCTGTGGGGACAGGGACACCGTGGGGGCCCCGGGCTGCTGAGCGCGACAAGCGACACCCAGTGCCATGTGGGGATGGGGACAGGGCAGGGCTGTGCTCCCACTGCAATGCTGACTGCAGAATCGATAACTTAAATCTCTTTCCAACAAGAGAAACATCCACACCCTGCAGGCTCGCTGCTGGCAGCCTGAGGGCACCCACCCCACCCTACACCCACTTCCCTCCACACCTGCAGCTGATGCAGGGAGAGATGAAGGACAGGGGGAGGACAGGACACAGCCTTTAGCCCCGTGTCCCCATTCCTGATCCCCAGGACCCTATGGGGGGGGGGGTCAGATCTTAGCCCCACCATTGCACTCCGTGCACCAGGACCTGCAACCATCAGGTACCAATGGGTACTCAGCACGGTGCAAGGAGCAGCACAGAGACATCTCCTCCAGCCAGGACACGTCTGGAGGGAGCAACCAGTGCAAGGTGGGCAGCTGCTGCACCCCAGCACCGTGCTTTTGTCCTGCTCCCCATGCACCCACATCCGCAACGGTGACCCCACAAGCATGCCAGCAGCTTCGCAACACCGACAGTGACATCACAGCAGCATTAAGGCAGAATCATGCCGCATCCCTCCCGGACCCCTCCAAGCACACGGAGCCTTACTGGGACACATGGGGTTGGAACACTCGCGGGCATCGGCGTGGGCCCCCCGGCACTCCGCCCAGCCGTGGGCCGAGACGCTGCACTTGCGCGTGCGCTGCTGCGTGCCATTGGCGCAGGTGACGGAGCAGCGGCTCCAGGCCCCCCACTCCAACCACTGCCCTTCCACTGTGGGGACAAAGTGAGAGAAATGGGTCAGTTCCTGCACAGTGCCAGCCCCAGCTGCCCACCGCCCGCACCGCGCTCTGCGTGCAACGGGTCCAACCTAACAACGTGCCACTTCACACGTGCCAAAGCTGAGCTGGCAGCACTGAGCTGTGCTCTAACCAGGCTCTCTTCACCAGGACTGACCCCGACCCCACAGCACTGCTGTTACAGCACAGCAATGCCCCAGCACTGCTCTGCACCTCCGACAGATTCCAGCACTCCAGGTGACAAAAGCCACAACGTGCAGCAGGGATGCAGCCCTGCATGGCGAGGATGTTGGGTGCACTCTGTGCACCTCGTGTTCCTCCTGCATCACTGCACCTCACGTGGGGTGTCCTTGCAGCCCACGGCTCCGACACAGCACCTGGGCGAACACACACAGCCTCCAGCACCTCCCCAGTGCCCCACGATGTTCCTGTGCCACCCCAAGTGCAGCACACTCTGGGGATGGCTCCTCATGCCCATGGTGGGGGCTCTGGGCCCTGCAGCACGGCTGGCTCTCCATGGGGACCCCTGAGTGGGATGCACCTCTGTGTCCCCACGCTGTCCCATGTCCCCGTGGCTGCAATGCCTGAACCTTGCATCACTGCAGCCCCTGTGCCAGGAGCACAGCCCTCGCTCTCAGCTCTTTTCCTGGCTGTCCCAGGGCTGGGGACACGGAGCAGGGGGAGAGGGGAGTGGTACTGACCCAGGCAGGTCGCGATACTGCAGGGCTTGGCCTGCAGCTCGGGGCCCTCGCAGGCTTTCCCTCCGTGCTGCGGGGCCACGCACCGCCGCGTCCTGGTCCTGGCCCCTCGCCCGCAGGTCACCGAGCACAGGCTCCACGGGGACCAGTCCTCCCAGGCACCGTGAACTGCAACACAGCACAAGGCCGTCACGGCGCACCTGGCTCCCTGGGCTGCAGCCTCCCTGCTTCCCCTCCTCCTGGCACCAAGGGGTCCTGGACATTGCAGACCCCTTGTGCCCGGGGGCACTGCTGGGCATGATCCCATGGCACAGCTGTACCCTCCCCACCTTTGTGCCCTACCAGCCCCAAGCAGGCAGCAGTGATGCCACGTGGCTCCCTGCCCAGCTCCAGCTTCCCTGCTGGGTTCCCAGTGGTGTGTGCACGCTGCGCCCGCTCACTCTGGCACCAAAACACGTGCACGGCCCCTTCCTTGCACAAATCACATTACACGAGCTCAGCTCATCTGGAAGCAGCCAGGGACCACACAGCTCCCCAGACATCCTAAAGGATGCTCTGTGAGCTGAGATGTCCCCATTAGCCCCCACACCCAGGGGACACCCACATGTCATGGAGTGCACAGCCTGCCTGCTGCAGACACACTGCTCCCTGCAGCCCCACAGAAGATGCACAGCCCCCTCAGTGCACAGGGCACAGCAGGCATCCATCCTGCTGCTCCTGCCCATGATCCACAGCAGAGCACCAGGCAGCTTGGCCACCTCCTGCCATGCACAGATTGGGATCAGCTACTGGTGGCTTCCTGACCCCAGCCCCACGCCATGGGGCAGACACACAGCACTGCTCCCCAGGCACAGTGCTCCCCAGGAATGATGCCACAGGGAAGGCGAGAAGATGGGGAAGCGAACTGCACAAAGCCGCATCCTCTCTTCCCCCCATTTTCCACAAATGCACAACACTGCTGTCCCCATCCCTTGATGTCCCCCCGCTCCCCAGCACCCCATACCTGGGCAGGTGGCCGTGTTGTTGCAGGTGCGTGTCTCCCTCAGCAACCCACTGCACAGCGTCCCGTATGGAGAGGAGACACAGGAGCGCGTCCGCACCTGGGAGCCCTGCCCACATGTCAGTGAGCAGACACTCCACTGCGACCACTCCTCCGCCGCGGGATCCCCTGGGGGGAGACAGGGTGTGAGGGATGGGGACGCCTGGGGAGAGCCGTGCGGACCCCCTGGGGATGGGGTTGGAGTTGGGGATGGGGTTGGAGACGGGCAGTATCCACACAGTGAGCACGAGCGCACCAAGGCTGCAAGCAGGGTGAAGGAGCCATGTATCACCACGGCACTGCTGCTCCCAGACCTGGAAAAAGGGTCAGGGCACAGGATCTGACACCTCCCGGAGTCCCTGCACAGATCTGACCCTGTGTGGAGTCCCAGCCCTGCATGATCTCTGGGTGCCCTGGGAGACCTGTGGCACACGCAGCACCGCCCGCCCTCCCCGCACAGCCACGCTGCTGACATTTGCAAGCACCCAGCTCTGATGAAGCTTGATGATCCATCTGAAGCTATTGGACAGACCAGAAGAAAAGGCCATCAGTTTAAATTAAAAAGGAATACACGGAAGAAGGCTCTGAAGGGGACACAATTTGTCCTGCAGGCAGGCTCTGCTCCTACCGAGGTGCCTGCATCATGGGGGTATTGGGCCATCCCCCCCACGGGGTCACATTTGGGGCTGGCAGTGGGGTTGGGTGCCCCCCACAGTGGGTGTTCCCACGTTCCACCCAGCACCCAGCAGCTCCATGGCTGTGGGAGATCTGCATGCTGCGCACACGGAGCAGTGCTGGGGCCCATCCATCTCCCAGCTCAGCTCCAGGCCCATCAATCAGGAGGTGCTGGGGAGGGGGAGCACAACGCTCCAATTACCCAGATGAATTTGCCAAATAAATACATTTGAACGAAACAATTAATAGATTTTTCTTTTTTTTTTTTTCTTCTTGCTTTACAACCCTCGGAGGAAGGCACAGAGGAAAAACGTATAAATGGAATGAATGAAGTCTGTCCGTGGGCTGGAAGCAAAGGAAGTCACTCTGTCTGCATCACCCATCACCCATCCCTCGCCCTACTGCACCCGTACCTGTCTGGGCCATGTACACCCCTGGCTCATCCGCCGACCGTGGCCACTGCGTCTTCACCTTCTGGTTCTCCTCAACAGCATTGCCTGGAAGAGAGAAGGGCTGCAGTGAGAGCAGGCAGGGGACGGGCATGGAGATGGGACATTGTGGAGACAGCAAATAAGGGGATGGGCATGGGGATGTGGGGACAGCACGGGGATGGATGTTGTGGGGGCATTGTGAAGTGGGATGAGGATGCCCTGCTCCATGCTGAGCACTGTGTGGCTTCCTGAGGGGCACAGATGGCAGAGCACACCCACAGCCTCAAAATGCATCACACCTCTGTCAGCCCCTGCGTTTTGGTCATGTGGGCTGACATCAATCCGTGCACCCCGGGGTACCGACGTCCCCAGCGCACCCTGGGCACCCGAATGGCAGCGAGCGGCGGTGCTCTCCCTTCCCCACCGAACAGATTGCTGCAGTGAGGTGGCACAAATTTATGGCTCAGCTCACCAAAAATAACAAGAGATCCATCAAGAGCATTTGGCGTGAAATTAACTGGCACAGAGAGGGCTCAGCAGAGAGGCACAGGGGCAGCCTTACCCCATCTCCCCATCCAGACCCTCCCGGGATCCCTCTGTGTCCCCACATCCAGATGAGATCCCAGCTGTGGGAGTGACACCGAGCCATCGGGATGGAGGTGGTGCCGATGTCCCCAGGCAGAGCAGGGTGCAGGTGGCACACGCAGCCTGAAGCCCCATGGCACCTCATTGCTGTGCCAGCTGGGATGGTGTGACCACCTCAGCACAGCGACGTCCCCATGGGATGGACGGGAGGTGACACGGGGATGTGCAGCACCCAGCCGTGCTCCTCGTGCAACGCACACATTGATATATGGCTGCAGGCAGGGAGCACCTCCTGTGCTGACACTTAGCAGTGCCAGAAAATAGACTCAAATTTACCGGCTCGCCTTCAGGTTGGCGTGACCCTGCCTGGCTCTGCCCTGCGCTGGGACGCAGCCCCTCTCTGTGTGCACTGCTCCGCAGCACATGGGGACACGGGACCACCAGGTGCTGCTCAGCCATAGGGCCACCTGGCCCTGAGAACAGCACAGCACAATTACAAACATCCCCGCGAGAGCCCGGGGAAGCCATAAATCCAGAGGATATATGAGGGCGCTCTGCCCAGCTGTGTTCGACAGAGACACCAAATTCAATTTTCTTTGGAGAGCACTAAATCCCCAGTCCTCACTGCAGGGCTCTGCCCGCAGCCATGCCCAGACCCTGCTGCTCCCATAGCACCGGACCTGGGGTTCCCCATAACACCACTGCCGCAAGGAGGGGGTCCTTCAGTTTGCTCCCCCCAGTGGTGGTCATGTCCCAGAAAGCTGGGAGCCCACAGCCTCCTCCCAGCATCACTGCCGTGGTGGTGGCTGCTGTGGGGCAGTGGTTTCCGTGGAAGGGGCACTGCGGCCCCACGAGCTGCACAGCTGGAGGGCTGAGACCACAATGGCAGAAATATGGACAGCACAGCTGTGACACATGCAGTCACTTCATGATGCCCCCACCCTCCACCCGCCTGGTGGGGGAGTTCTGCCTGCATGGACCGTGCACCCACACGATGCTGCACTCTGGGGGCTGCATCCCTTTGGGTGCGTGGCGCACAGGGACGGCGCTGGGGATGGGAACTCCGTGGCACCGCCACAGCTGGGAATGGGGCTGCATCCCTTTGGCTCCCACAGTGTAAAATGGACAGCGCTGGGGACGGGGACCCCGTGGCACCACCGTGGCTGGGAACGGGGAGGCCCCGGGAGCTGCTGGGCCGATGCCAGCCCCGAGCGGCTGCGGCTCTCGGCGGAGGAGAGCCGGTGAGATCAGTGCTGGGCACCCGCCAAGCTCTGCTCACAGACGCCATTCAGCCCCAGCCCTGCTGCCGCCCTGAAAGGAGCCCATTCTCCCCCCGGGGGGCTCGGGGGAGGCCAGGTGGGAGCACCCCTCGCTGCCATGAAGGATGCTCTGTGCTCCGGGCGCAGTGACGCACGTGAGCGCCCAGTGTGCGTGGGGATGCAGTGCAACGGGGATGCAGCGCAATGGGATGGCACCTGGACCCGGCTCTGAGCTCTTAATCCTCCCATGCAGAGTTGCATTTAAAGTGGGGAGGGAAGGGGGGGAGAAGAAAAAATATCAGATCAAGGAGCTCCCCTCGGGATGAGGCGATTTATAGCCGCGCAGCTGAAACGGACCGGGGATTTATTTGGGGGATCTGCCCGTAATGACATTTAGCTCCTGAAATAAATGCTAAAGCCCAATGAAATTATATATATACACACAGCCCATCGCCACCACCTAATCTGCTGGGAGCAGCGGTGCCCTGGATAAAGAGCGCGAGCAGCTAAGCTCCTCATTGCATCGCCTGGGGCTGGCACAGGGGAACATATGGCCAGATGTGCTCTCAAAGCACCGGGGACGGCGCCACGTGCAAAGGGAGCGTTGAGATGGGAGGCCCCCACCAGCCCAGCCCCGTTGCTCAGGGCGGGGGGGGACACGACTGCTTTGCTTGCAATTTGTTGCCGCAATTCCGTCCTGAGCAAATGGCTTCGCTGTGCCTGGTTAACAGCCCGGCCGTGCCATCCTGCCTGGAATAACAAGAGCACGGGCTGCAGCAGTCAAGGGTAATTTGCCGTGGGAAAGGGTCATTTTACCTGCAAATTGTTTTCCACGTCTGCACCAATGCAGAGTGACAGCGCTCCTGCTCCGGGCTCGCGGTCAGGCGAGCAGCAGCGCGGCCGCGCAGGAGGAGAGCGAGGCCCTGGGGCTGCACAGGCTGTGCTCAAAGAGCCGTGGCAAAGCGCAGGGGCTGGGCTGGTCAGAGCGAGCTGCAGCTTTGGGAGCTCAGCGTGTTGCTCAGAGAGATGCACCCAGAGCTGGGAGTGGGCACGGGAGGGATTTACACAGCAGGATTTATCCTTTGCGTGGTGTTTCTGCTCAGTGCAGAGCCCACTTTGTGTCCCCCCCATCTTGAGAAGTTGCATGAGCAAGATCCATCCTTTGCATATTTCCTTGCTCCACAACCAGATGTGGATTTGCACCTCCATTCCCGAGAAGCATGCATGGTCAGGATCCATCCATTGCACATACTCCCTGCTCAGAGCACAGCACCCAATTAGGGACAGGAGTGTGCGTGAACAAGACCCACCCTTCGCACCGTCCCCGCTCTGTCTCCAGCCCCCAGCCCCACCCCACCACCCCCCAGCACACCCCACTCACCGTGGGGGACCTCGGGCAGCTCGAACTCATTGCCACTGGCAGAATGCAGCTCGGGTTGGGGGCAGCACTGGGGGGTGGCAGCGGGCGGCGGGGCGGGCGTGCGGGTGGTGGGGTGCCGTGTGCCATTGTGCCGCGGTGCCGGGGGGCTCTCCGCTTGGCAGCTGCAACCCGCATGGGTGAGGCCGCAGCGCCGGGCGCCGGGGGCTTGCAGGCACTCCTCCAGCCAGCGGCACAGCACGCTGCATGTGAACTGGCTGGAGTTGTTGTTGTTGATGAGCAGCACCTCCACGAAGCGGAACTCCAGCGCTTGCGGGGCCAGCAGGCGCGGTGCAGCCTCGGGTTCCGCCGCCAGGCACAGCTGCACGAAGTTCTTGTCGAAGTGCAGGAAGGTGAAGGGCCCCGCGGCCTCGCACAGCTCCAGTTCGGCTTCCTCCACCTCCTCCTCGTCTTCCTCCTCCTCCTCCTCAGGGTGTGGGGAGGGCGGGGGGCTGGCGGGCTCCGTGCGCGGCTCGCAGGTGTAGTTGGCCAAGTAGTGGTCGAGCGGCAGCACCATGGGCGAGAAGTGGGTGCACACCTGCTCCTCGCGGTTGAAGCGGAGGTACAGGGAGTACTTGGTGGGGTCGGGGTTCTCCAGGGTCCAGGAGCAGCCGGAGGAGATGGTGGGAAAGAGGTCCTTGAGAGAGAAGGAGCCGTAGAGGACGCCGGAAGCCAGAGCGGAGCAGGCGCTGGGAGCCGGGTCAAAGCCCCGTGTGAGCCACAGGACAGACGATATCACAGCCAGTAAGAGGGGACCAGCAGCGGTCATCCTATGGCATTTGCCCTGTGGGAGAGATGGACGGATGGATAAGCAGACAAGACAAATGGGCAGGCAGATGGATGCTTACAGGGGGTCCTGAGCTGGTGCAGGGGGGGTCAGGCACATCGGGTGTTCCCAGCCCCCAGGGGACAGCCCTCAGCCAGTGCTGCCCCAACCCACTGTGCTGCGGTGACCCCCATGATGGCAGCACATGGCACTGAACCGGGGGCTGTGAGCCAAAGCCACCGATGCTGCAGCTCCTGCTCACTCAAGGGCAGGATGAGCAGGTGCTGGGGGTCACCGTGGGAAATGCCACCCCCTGCAACACAGCCCCCAGGCTCTGTACAGCACCCAGGACCCTCTCCCTGCTGCCGTCCCATTTCCACGCGCATCACTGAGACTGACAACCTCTGCAGGGATCCTTCCTGCAGCTCTGACCATGGCTGCCCAGCAGGCACAGCACTCTGGCCTCATCCTGCAGCCCCCCCGCACCCCACAGCTCACTGGAACGCCTCACTGTCATGGCATCCACACCTTCCACGCTGAGACCCCAGCATGGGGTGAGCAATCATTCCAACAGCTATTCCTTGGGTACCACACCAAGTATGCAGAGCACTGCTGTCAATAGCTATTTAATAACTCATTAACAAAATAATGCACGCGGTAGGCTTTTTAAGCAGGACCAGAGCGCAGCTTTACAGCAGCCAAGGGCACCGAACGCGCATCAGCACTGCTCTGTGGGGCAAGGGGACAACTGGAGAGGGCTGGGAGGTGCCCCTTCACCCTCAGGCTCTTCCATGTTCCAAATCCTGCCCTTATTGACGGCAGCCGGGCTTCCCCTGTGCAGGGCAGGAGCCTGAGCTGCGGCTGAGGCTGCGCTGAAGCGGTGCAGGGCACATTAGGGAGCTAAAAATAATCCAGCTCACATGCAACAGGCACAGGGGCTCAGTGCCAGCAGCACGTGCCCGGGGAGGAAGGCACGGCAGGCAGCGGTTGGGCAGGATGGAGGTGGGACCCCCAGGTGTAAAATGGGGGGGAATGAACGGAAGCACTGCTTTGCTCCAGCCCCATTCAACAGGAGACCCCACAAGCAGCGAGCTGCGCCGTGCCCCTGCCAGAGCTCCGCAGGCATTACAGACACCGTCAGGGACACGGGGTCCCCTGGAGGATCCGACCATGTGCAGCTTTAGGGATGGCAAGGAGGAGGAGGGGGAGGAAGGGGAGGAGGAGGTCAGATGGGGACACGCTCCGCTCTGCAGCGAGCTGAGCGCGGGGCTCCCGCAGCCTGGCAGGGACACAAGATGGTGCTTGCTTCCCTCAGCCGGCAGCAGCAAGCAGGGAAAGCTTCGGCCCCACCGCCAGCACAGCCGGCACGGCTCCCTGCATCCCAGCCACTGCAGGAGCATCCCACACCCCGTCCCCGCAGCAGAGCCAGGATGCTCCCAGCACCAGCGCACAGCCGCTGCCGAAGGCCTTGTTAAGCACCAGCCCCGCTCCCTGCAGCGAGAGCTGCTGCCGCTGCAGTGAAAATATTTCATTGGGCCGCACGCTGAGCCTGAGAAGATATTGAACAGCTGGGGCACCGAGTGACCCGCGGGGACACAGTGCTGCAGAGCGGCTCGGGGACATCGAGGCTGCCACCAGCCCTACCTGGCATCGCTGTGGGGACATCGCACCATGCAGCACCGCCGTCCCAGTGCTCCAAAATTGCCCCAACCCTCGTGCAGGGGAGAGCCCAGCACACACCTTGCCATGCTAGGAGCTGTGGGCTGGGGGGATCCCTGCTGCCCACAGAGATCGGCTGCATCCCAGCGCCTCACAGGGCTGTGGGAGCTGCTGCTGGCACCGCTGGCACTGCTGGCACATTGCAGCCTGCTCCAGCCCCTCTCATCACCCTTTGTTCCCCGCCCGGGCTGAGGGGAGGGCTGGGTTTTTAATTAAAGCTTTTAAAGAGCCATTACAGAGCCGGGAAACGACTGCATGGAAATGACAGCGCTGTGCCACAGGGGGAGTGGCGGCTCCGTTGGGGAGTGAGCAGCACTCCATCACCACTGGGACCCCATATCTCCCCATTGCTGCCAGCATGCATCGCTCCGGGTTCCAGCAGCAGGAGGAGGCACTGCCCTGCACCGCAACACCCCAGCTGTGCTCACAGGCTGTTTTCCTGAAGATCTTCGCATTAATGGTGACTTCATGGGGGACTCCACACAGCTCCATCTGCCCAGCCCTGGTGCTGGGAGCAGAGGTTTCTCTGTGCCACGCAATGGCAGAAACAAAGACACCGCCCCAGAAGCGATAAGCGGGCGTCACTAAACCCTGCCAGCATTAATAATCTGAGAAACGATTAATAGCAAAGTAAAGGAGATTTGGGTTTTAAGTGACACGCTTTTTAGCCGGGCAGTGTTCTGTTAATAGGCTGAATGAGACGCACGATCCGTGGGACTTTGGGAGGTGAGGGACCAGGGCAGGGCACGGTGCGGGGCAGTGCTGCAGCACCAGGCAGCGGGGCACCGGGCTGGAAAACAATGGCAGGAGGAGTGGGACGGTGGGTGGTTCGGCACAGCTCGGCACGGCTCGGTGCAGGACGCACAGCCACGCGGCTGCCGGGCGCGGAGCATCTCCATCCCATCACAGCACATCACAGCTGCCCAGCGGTGACCGCCGGCGAACAAAGCTCTCTAACGAGCTCTTCCCCACGAGGTGAGCTGCCCGCTTCCCACTCCTGGGATCTTCGCTTCTGCTTCAAAGGCAGCGGGAGCCGCAGAGCCGCCCCCGCGCTCACCTCCCGCTGCCGCCCGCACCCAGCGCCGGCGCGGCCTCTCCATCCCTCCTTAAGGCTCTGAGCTCTGCCAGATGAAAGAGCGGGGCACCGAAAGCTCAGCCTTCCCCCCTCAGCCCCCCGGAACGCGGCACCCTGCAAAGCACGCACGTGCACACGTGTGCGCCCAGGCGTGTGCGCGCTGGTGCTGCCGCGAACACCGACACGTGTGCGCTCAGCGCGGGGTTGGCTTTGCAGCACATCCCCCCCTGCCCCCGCTGCCGCCCCTCTCCCTGCTCACTCCCCCTTTCCTCCCCCCCCGCAGCGCTGTGCCTCCCGGCTCGCTGCCACCGCCGTTCCTGAAGCACGCAGGCTGGCAGCGGCGCGGAGCCGTAATTAATGGGGCCGCTTTGCCAATCAGTGGCCGCGCCGCGCTACCACTGGCAAGCACAGGCCTTTTTATTTATTTTACTTAACTGCTGTTGGTAAAACTCCACTCCAGAAGCAAGGCCGGGAGACGGCGCGGTGGGATCTCCACTGGGATTAAGGATTACGCTCTGCTAGGGAATGGTGTGCACACACCCCATAGCAGTGAGGTCCCCCCAAGTCCGGCACTGGGCTGCTCCCTCTGCCATCCGAGTGCCACTAGGATGCTGCTCCCACTGCACAGACCCGTCTTGCCCCCCCCCCCCCCCCCCCCGGACACCGTGCCAAGGGGCAGGGGGTTCCAGGAGGTCACCAAATTGGGGTTCCAGACCTTCAGACAGCAGCAGTAAGTGGATGCATGCGGGGTGGGGGATTCAGTAGTCCCTGGTCTCGTCTGGAGCTGGGTGCGTCGGGAGCCTCCAAGGTGCTGCTCTCTGCGGAGGAGAAGGGCTTGGATCCACCCTGCTCTCGGCAGACATTGAGAATGAATAGATGGGCTGAGAGCAGAGGGACGCGGTGGCCCCCGCAAGCACAGAGGAAAGACGGAGCCTTGATGTTTGGCAACCAAGTCGGGTGGCTCTGGGCCAGCTTCGTCCCCATTAGAGGATGGCAGCGTGGTAGGAAGTGAATTTGCAGGGCCCTGGTCCAAATTCCCTTGGAGAAGCATCGAGGCGTCAAAGTAGGCAGGTCCCAAAAGGTCCGTGTGTCCATTCAAGTGCAGGGCTGCTGCATCCCCTCCTGTGGGGCACGGAAAGTACAGGGAGCTTGTGGGGACGGGGCTGTCCTGCCCCATATCTGTCACTCAGCAGCGATGGGCACAGCCCAGGTGAAGGAAAACCCATCTATTCCCGTGGTTCCATATAGAAATAGCCTGGATGCAGGCAATGATGGCAGCACCCACAGGTCTGTGTCCATTTTCTCTCCAGCTCAGACTGAGGTTTGTAGCATCCCAGCTCCTGGCGAACTCCTTAGATCAAAAGCAGTGTGTGGGAAGAAAAGGCCTCGAGGAGGAACTGCTGCCAGGCTCCAGCACAGAGGGGCTGACGCCGCCTCGCAGCCGCCTCCAGTGTCCACGGTGCCAAACCCCACTGGGGAATGGGGCTCTGAGCAACCTGATGAGAGCGGCCAGAGGGCAGCCAAGCGAGAGCCACAATGACAGTGACGACAGCCGTGGCCACCCCGCTCCTCCCCACCGCCTCTGTGCTGGGACCACATGAGCACCAACACTGGCTCCCCATAGCCTGGCTCTGCCGTAGAGCAGGGATCAGCCCCCACTGCCCCCAGTGCCTTCCCAAAGCACCACTCAGCGCCAGTCCCACGCCACATGCCCCATCTATCAGCATCACCCACCCCAAAACCACAGCCAGACGCTCAGCACAGCACAGCTCGGCCACCCCAAGGCCACCTCCTTGGGGCCAAATCCCCACGTCAGCGGTGCCAGGCAGCATCCAGCACAGGCAGCAGTGCCATGACCTAGAAAAGCGAAGGGCTGCTCACACACCACGAGCCACAGCACACGCTGCCAGAATGGGGCTGCACAGATCCTCCTGGTGCTTCAACAAGTGACACAGGGACACATGTGGCATCGCTCCATCTGCACATCCCTGAGCACATAGGTCCCAAGGGAACAGAAAGGAAGGGAAGGGAAGGGAAGGGAAGGGAAGGGAAGGGAAGGGAAGGGAAGGGAAGGGAAGGGAAGGGAAGGGAAGGGAAGGGAAGGGAAGGGAAGGGAAGGGAAGGGAAGGGAAGGGAAGGGAAGGGAAGGGAAGGGAAGGGAAGGGAAGGGAAGGGAAGGGAAGGGAAGGGAAGGGAAGGGAAGGGAAGGGAAGGGAAGGGAAGGGAAGCTCTCTCCATTCTCCCCCAGATCCTCCTGCCACCTGCACACGTGCCCATGCCAGCACACGCTCGGTGCCCACGTGTGTGTCCTCACTGCGTGCCCACGCTCCCCAGGCACCGCTCACCCCATAGCACTGCACTGGGGGCTCTGTGTACCCCCCGACCAAACAAAGCCCCGCACAGGAAGGGCCGCACGCTGTCCCTGGTGCGGTGCCAGCGCCGTGCCCACGCTGCCCATTCACCGCGGTGCCGGCGTGGGGACAGGCACACGCCGCACGCCCACGGGTGCCAGGCTGGCAACACGCGCGTGCCCACACCGGGGCTGGCGAGGACACCGCTCAGGCAACCGAACCCCCGCGGATGTGATGCCACAGTGCCACGCAGCGCCCACCCACGCGTGGGCACCCTTGTGTCGTAGGGGCAGCGCTGTGGACCCGCACCCCGGGCATGCCCGGTGCGAACCGAGCGCCGCAGCCCCGCAGCTTCCAGCAGGGCCGGGGCCGCCCTCGGGGGCACCGCATCCCGGCGCCGGTGCGGGAAAGTTCCCCGGGGCCGGAGCTCCCGCAGCGCGGCGGAGCGGGGGCTGTGCCAAGCGGCGGAACGGGAACCGCAGCCCGCAGAGCTGCCGCCCCCGCCGAGCGCACCGCACCCCGGGGCTGGGCACAGCGGGGCGAAACGGAGAAAAGGGCTTCGGTGCACCGGGAGGGGGGGGGCGGCGCACCGGGACGGGGCTTCGGTGCACCGGGTGGGGGGTTTCGGCGCACCGGGGGGGGATGCTCGGTGCCGCCCTTACCTGCGCTCCGTCAGCAGCGCGTGGAGCCCCGGCGCGGCGCGGCGTGCAGCGGGATGGCCATCCCCGAGCGGCGGCGGCGGCTGCCGGTGCCCGGGAGCGCCCGGGGGAGCGCGGCGGAGGAAGCGGCGGCGCGCAGGGCCGGCAGCGGGCACGCGGAGCGCCGGGCCCCGGCGATGGTGGCGGAGGAACGCGGCGGCGCGCGCGGCTCGGGCACTTGCTGCATGCGGGGCGGTGTGACAGCAGCGGGCATGGCGGAGTGCGCGGCCCCGCCGCCGCCTTAAGGAGACCGCGGGCGGTGGGAGGAGGGGACGGGAAGGGGGGAGGAGGGGGTGTCCCCCCCTATCGGTGCTGGAAGGGAGGGGGCGGCCGCTGGGATGGTGCGGGGGGGGGGGGAGGGAATTGCTCTGGCTGCGCGTGCACGCGGAGCGGGGGGTGGGGTAGTGCACATGTGCAAATGGCTGTTGTGCAAACCAGGAGTGTGCAATGTGCGCGTGCAGACGTGCAGTGCGCACATGTGGGGATTGCTTTGTGCGTGCAGGGGCACGGGTTGCAATGTGCACACGCGTGGATTGGGTTTGTGAACCGGCGTGGGTTGTGTGCATGAGTGTGCACTGCTGGGTGCTCAGCACGCTGCTGCGTGGGTGCTGTGTGTGCACAGCACGGCCCTGTGCAGGGTGCGTGTGCAGCAGATGCGTTGCACGTGTGTGCAGAGCACGAGATCTGCAGGGAGTGTGTTACAGGGAGCGCCTCGCTTGGTGAGAGTGCTTGGCACACACAGTGCTTGCACAAATGTAGAACAAGTGTGTGTGGCACAAGGATGTCCTGCAGGAGGATGGCGGAGAGCTCCAACCCCTCCAACAAAAGAGCTGCAGCACATGCAGGAGCTGCAGGAATTGCAGTGGGTGCAGGAGCTCTGTGTTCTCCCCCTGCTCTGTGCCCCGTGTGGGTGAACCTCAACACTGTGGTGGCCCATGGGGGATTGAGAGCAGCCCTGTGCCCACCAAGCACTGACCCAGCACCGTTTCATCACCCACCACTGCTGGCAGCATCCAGCACAGTGCAGCTGCACACAGGGCCCACGCTGTGCCCATCATCTCCCTCGTCCCTCCCCTGCAGCCTGCTGGTGCCTGACCCCATGTCCCCAGACAGGCGCTCGTCCCCTCTGGGTTGAGGCTGAAGGAAAGCACAGCAGCTCACGGGCTGCTCGTTACACCAGGGAGAGCAGCAGCGGTGGCTCAGACATCACTGGAGGATATTCTGTGCCCGTGTCTGTAAATACAGATCAGTGCAGATCGGAGCAGAAGGGCGATCCCGAGCCCACAGCTCTCCGGGTCACACTCCCTGCTTCCCGCTGGCTGTTTGCTCCCACAGCTGACTGGGGCTGCACGCTTGATATGCTTCCAAATTTCCATGTCAGCAGCTCCAGGCGCCCTGTGAGCGCTGTGGGTCTCTGGGTGCCATTGCCATGGCCCAGCCCAGCTCCCAGCACCCATCCTAAAGAGCTCCATGTGCAACAGGGGGGCTCAAGCTGCAGGAGCTGGAGGCACCCACTGTTACCAGGACAACTGGGTGCTTTCTCTGTAGCTGCTTTTTGCTTCTGCATCCCTTCAAACCTCCCCCTGTCAAGCACCACCAGCTGTGCCCACAGCCACCAGCAAAGCACAGGGGTGACCAGACCCCCCCGACCTCCACGCTCTCCCCTCCAGGACCAGGTGATGCTCAGGAAAGTGAAGAACCTCATCCCACCCAGGGTATCGCACCACGATGTGCAGCACTGAGCACCACCAGCACTGGGCAGGGTCCAGTCCAACCCTCCCCACTGGTTCCCACAGCACCCACACTGCTGTGCTTTCAGCACAGGACTCTTATTTCCCCTTCACTTGGCACAGAAATCAAGGATGGGGCAGAGTCAGCAGGCTGGCAGGTCCTCTGCGTGTGGCCCTGAGGAGGATTCAGCACAAGGAGCGCAGCGCACCATCAGCACCTGGAGCAGGGGGATGCTGAGGATGGCCCCAGGCTCCTGCAGCCCCTGCACCACTCCCAGGCTCTGTGTCCCAGCAGCAGTTTGGAGGCTGAGCCGTAAGGTGGCCCTCTGTCAGTCACTTCCCACAAACTTTGCTGCAAATTGCTCCAGCGGAAGAACAAAAGCCACGATAAATGGGAAGGTTTGGGTTTGCAGAAATAATCTGCTTTAATGGGAAGCAGCGGTGAGTGCCTGGAGAAGGAGCCCACGCAAGGCATGGAGGAGCAGGGTGATGCCCATCGCTGGGGTGGACGGATCAGCCCTGTGCCCACTGCCCACCCCCAGGCAGTGTAACACTGAGCTTCTCTGCAAGTGGTGGTGAGGAGAAAAGCAAAGAGAAAGGAGCAGGGGAAGCCCACGCGTGTGACCAGGATGTGAGAGAGCTCTGTGATAAATGCCACGGTGGGGTTTGTGAAGGACCAAGGTGTGCTGCTGCAGGGCACCAGCTGACCCCAGAACGCCCTGACCCCCCCAGCACTGCCCTCCTGCCCAGGAGATGTTCTGAGCTCGTCGTCGGCGCTGCGTTCGCCTCCAAGCGCTCTTGGACACGGACCAGCAGTGTGTCTGTGTCACCAGGGCAGGGCACAGGGCTCGGCGTGCTGGGCTGGCCACAGCACAGAGAGCTTCATGGAGAAACTGGGAGAAATGGGGTGAAATGGGGGGAAATGGCAGAATACCAACCTGGGGGCTGAGCACAGCATGCGGCCACCGGAGCCGCTTCGCCCCTGAGCAGCACTCAGAGCGCTGCGCACGAGCAGCCGCTCCTGAGCAGGAAACTTTGCATCAATATTCATCTCGATTAATAAACATGAGGCTGCAGAAAGCCCAGCTTAAACCTTCAGCAGGGAGGGTACCGCTGCTGCTCAGCATCGCCGGAGCTGAGTGCAGGCACACAATGCGTTTTCACAGCAGGAAAGCCCAAAGGTTGGATGTTGGGATGGTTTCCCCATCCCTTTATCAGCAGGACAGCATGTCCTGGGGCACGGGAGGCAACAGGGCCACCCTGGTGCATGGCAACCCTATCGCCCTGGGGGTGTGCAGGGGGTGCAGTGGGGTATCCAAACGCCAGCCCTGGGGGAGGCAGGTGGGGAGGACTTGGGGACGTGGGCCAGGCGGCGCGTGGCTCCGGCACAGGGCAGCCCCACAGGACCCTGCTCCTGTCACGATGCCAGCAACCCGGGGCATAAACAAGTGGCTGACATTTCAGCACTGCCGCCGGGCCCCTGGATAAAAGCAGAACATAATTAGCAAATTAATCAGGAGACAATAGCCGGGGATGTCACGCTGCCGAGCTGTCACTCGCTCTGTCTGGAGCTGACCCCGTGCCACTGGGCATGTTCAGGGCCAGGAGCTCTGGGCAGATGGCTGAACCCATATCTCCATGTCCCCATGTCCCCATGTCCCCATATCTCCATGTCCCCATGTCCCTCAGGACGGTGGGTGCCACATTTCCTGCAGACAGAGCCCCCCCCAAAGGGCAGCACCCCCCTCTAAGAACAACACTTCAAAACCGTGAATCGGAGCGAATTTGCGTTCAGCTTATTAGACTCCCTGCAAATACGGCAAACCTCGTTCAAACACATTTTGGTGATAAAACGATATTGACTCTGAGTAATTAAAAATCATTTCCATATTCAAATACGGCTGATTGAGGAGCAATGGCTGCCTTTTAATTGCCTGAAGGGGAACGATCAACTTTGGGAGCACGCAGCTCCGCTTGGTGGGCTGTGGAGGAGGGGGAGGAGGAGGAGGAGGTGTAGGAAGAGAAGGAAAAAAGGAGGAGGAGGTGTAGGGAGAAGAGGAGGAGGAGGAAGAGGCGGAGGAGGGCTGGCACGCCGGCAGCACGCAGGGTGAGGCTGAGGAGCTGTGCTTTTCCCTTGCACATCTTTGCACGGTGTGAGAGCAACAGCTGCTGTGGTCACTGCCATCAGCCCTAAAATGCACCGTGGGGAAACAGCCCTGTCCTGCAGCCCCAGTGCCCTGAGCACAGCTGGAGCAGTGAAGCTCCCTGGGTGCATCACGACTCAGAGCTCCCCAGCACCTCCCAGCACCTCCCAGCACCTCCCAGCACTAACTGGGGCTCTGCTCCACTTCCTATGGAAACCAACCCCCAGCTCAGCTCAGCCTCTGCACACGTGGGTGTGCACAAGGATATGGGTGTGCACAGGGATGTGAGTGTGCACAAGGATGTGAGTGTGCACAGGGACGTGAGTGTGCATTTAGGGACAGGGGAGTGCACTGGGGACGTGGGTGTGGAAGCAGGGATGTGGGCATGCAGGGGTCTGTGAGTGCATAGGAGGCATGGGGGGGCCACAGTGGTACCCCACTCTCCATCTCCCCTTCTGCTCGCACAGCCCCTTCAGTGCAGGGCTCCACAGCTCCCCAGCACGGGGGGGTGAGCGGGGCAGCACCCGAGGGGCACAGCAAGGAAGGGCCCCATGCTGTGCACACAGCCTCACCCCAGTGAACGCTGCAGGATTGGCTACTGATGTGCTCCAGCCTCGCACTGCTGCTGGAAGCCTCCCGAAATGCAGCTCCAAAGCCTCTCCCATTTATTCCCAGCCCATCTGTCCTCAGGTGCCTTTTTACCTTCGCTCCCTCCACGCTGCCCACCCTCTGACGCTGTGCCACAAGGATGCTCCCAGACGGGATGCTCAGCACAGGGCGGGGCCCCCCCCCCACTCTCCACCACCCTCTGAGCAGATTCACACATTGGTTCCATCGATCTGCTCCTGCCCTGGGCTGTCAGTGGTGGGGACGGTCACAGTGAGCACAGCCACAACACCGACACCGGTGTGGGGCGCACACAACTGCTGCCCCCATGGGAAATGCGGGGGAATTTTGGGGGTGTTTTTGTGGTTTTTTTTAATAACCTGGAGCCACCGGAACTCACTGAGCTCAGAAAGCAAAGGGAGAGCCCAGCTCCCATGGGTTCATGGGGACACCAAGAATCGGGGTGAGCCAAACCCATAGATCCCCCCCGGGGTCCCATGGGTGCAGGGTGCACTTTCGCCCTTTCCCACCCACTGCTCACGAGGGGAAGATACTGAGGCTGAAGCCGGAGGGATGAGAGCACCGTGGTGAAAGGGAACGCTGCAGAGTGCTGAAGGCAGAGCGGCTCTGTGCCTCCTCCCACAGCACAGATGGATGCACCAGGGCTGCAGGCACCGCCAGAGCGTGCGGAGAAGAGGAGAGGAAGGGAGCGAGTGAGAGCGGGGTGTGTGTGAGCAGAAATTGAATTTTTATCAGTTTCTATGTAGATTGTGTTTATTCATCTGTCTCCCATCCATCTCTCCCTGCATCTCCCTATTTCTTTTACAAAATTACTTTCCTCCTTTGGCCTAATTTTGTTTGTACAGATAGCGGCTGCTTTCTTCCATTTCAGCATAAAAAATATCATTGTCAATGAGGTGCTCTGTATCCCCGGCAGAAGTTGGAGCAGCACCCGGAGCACTTCAGCCTTTTGCTCCCGCAGGGCTGCATTTCCATCACAAAGAGCCAATGCTGCTGTGTGCTCGTGTAGAAGAGGTGGGGAGCCATTTCTGGCAGTGTGTGGCAGTGGCCACCTAACCCTAACCCTAACCATAACCTAACCCTAACCATAACCTTAACCATAACCCTAACCCTAACCTTAACCATAACCCTAACCCTAACCCTAACCCTAACCATATAACCGTAACCCGAAACATAACCATAATCTTAACCATAACCCTAATCATAACCATAATCATAACCTTAACCATAACCATAATCTTAACCATAACCCTGCATCCCTGGGTCACCATGGTCACAGAGGGGGACGAGCTGCCCCCTGCCATGTGCCCCCCCACTGCGTCCCACACAGCCACCACTCCCTCCTGCTCACGGTGGGGAGGCTCCACTAATATTTATGAAGCGTCCTGGTACTGGAGATGAATGGCACTGATGCTGTCCAGAATACCAATGAGGGCGTTTTTCCCTGTGAGCTATTCTGAGCTGTACCTGTCACCCAGCTCTCCCCCTGCAAGGTCAGGGAGCGATGCACAGCACCAGCATGCCTGAGCCCAGAAACCAGGAGCCCTCATGCAGCTCCCAGCCCACGTGCACCAGCAGGGAGAGCACCTCGATGCCGGAGCTGAGCTGTGCACACCGCTTCCCACAGCAGCAGCACCTCACTGTGCCACCCCGGTGCAACCGCTGGGGACAGGATGCTCTGCTGAAGGGCGTTCCCATGGAGAGGTCCCCAGAAAGGCTTTGCTGAGGGCTGCTGCAGCTCATTGCCTCCCAGCCCTCCCGAACTGACTGCGCTGTGCTGCGCTTTGCATTAGGGAAACTCAAACGCGCAGCGTGATTGATTCTCCCCCAGGGTCCGCCATGAAAAATGTATGGAATTACTCATGCAAAGTCCCACTTACACACGGGTCTTTTGTGAGGACATTAAAACACCAGCGCTTGTCAGCCGCTTACCCACTGTTTGCAATTTGCTCCCATTTATTATCATGAACAAACAAGCGCTGGTTCTATTTTCCAGTCCTGGAGCATCACGCTGAGCTCCCAGGTCGGCACCGCTCTGGGGACAGCAGGGAGGGGGACACAGAGCCCAGGGCTTGGGGCAACACAGGGACCCCATCCCTGATCCCAGCCCGTGCCCTGCAGCTGGGGCTGCTGGAGAGCACAGGGATATGAGCGTATTTATAAACACAGTGCTGAGAGGTGATGGGATGTGAGGAATACCATATATTGTATGCATCAGGCTCGTCTCGCTGGGAGGAACGAGGTTTGAATAGCATCACGTTTCCCCTCTGCTCTCAAAGCATTCCAACTTGTAATGCATTTCCCACCCCACGTGAGCACCTCGCCGAGTCAAAAAGACGGATTTCCCAAAGCATCCAAAGCTGCTGGGAGCCACAGCTCAGCACTCAGAGCCCATCGCTCACCGATCCGAGCAGCCTGGGCTTCCCGCAGCTCCCACCCAAACCTCCACCCAGCACTGAGCCCAGGAGGGCAGCGCAGGGGATGCTCCACCCGAGCTGCTATTTATTTGTGGGGTGAGGGCATGGGGGGCTCCTGGAGCTGTGAGGACCCTCATCCTGTGAGCACCCCCTGGGCAGAGCTGTGTGACTGTTGGGATGATTTAGGGCAGTTTGGGCCTGAATCAGCTTCTGAACCACTTTGTTCTCTGTACGTTGCAGTTCCTGTGGGAGAGTGAAGGAAATCCCTCCTGGCGCTGATGAGGATGGGGCATGGCTGCAGCACCGGGCGGCACTGAGCAGGGCTGCGTGCAGACTCCAAATGGAGATGAAGGAGGAGAAGCTTTCCTGCAGATGAAAACGCATCGTTTGGGGCTGGAGACGTCAAAGGGATGAAAAAAAACACAACAAAACGAAGCAAAGCGCACCACTTCCCTCCAGAAATGAAACAAGTTGTGGTGTCAAAGTGAGAGATGCCTCTTGTTACGTCGGCTCCAGAAGGCTTTGTTCCTCCTGACTTTCGCAATCAGGGAAAATCAAAACATTTCACAGCACAGAAATCCCCGCGCAGCAAACATCGACGTCGCTGCGCCCCGGCTCGCTGGCTGCATGTCGGTGTGCACAGCTGGGCAACGAGCTCACGGGGCCTTCGAGTTCAGTTAAAAACTAATTGCAGGAGGAGAAATTGTCCCTCTTCCCCTTCTGTCAGCCCCCAGTTGCATGTTGGTCGCTGGGCTTTGATGTGGGGAGGTCACTGGCTGGCTGTGGCGTGCTGGGGGTGGTGCAGTGATGGCTCTGGGGACAAAGCAAGGCTGAATGCAGCTCCCACCCACTGCAAGATGAGAAGGCAGCAGCAGATCCCCTATGGGATGAAGCTTATGGGGTCTGGCCATCGAAATGCTGGACCAAGTTGGGAACATTCTCACTACTGGATGCACAAGGATGCAGGCAGCTGCCTTCATGCATTAGAGCACAGCCAGGGATGAGGCAGTGCACCAGGGCAGAAAAGCTTTCCACTTCCCATCCCACTCCCTACCCATCCCCATCCCCATCCCCATCCCCATCCCCATCCCCATGCCATCCCATCCCCATCCCCATCCCATCCCCATCCCCTTTCCACCCCCCGTCCCTCCCTGCTGGCACAGACCCCACCTCTCTGCCATGCCAGCAGCACGAGGTCAGGATGGCACAGCCAACCACAGGGCTGGCTCTGAGCCGCGTGGCGAGGCAGCGCACGCAATTAGTAAATTAATTATCGAGCGGTAACGGAGATTTCATAGCTCGGAGCTGTCACATCAACAGTGTTTTGTCAACCAAGATGACGACTGGTAGAATTATTACTGCAGTGCTGGGACTGAAAACAGAGGAGAGAGAGACTTGCAGGGAAAGGGAAGGATAAAAATATAAAGGGGAGAGATAGGAAGGAACAAGATAAGTGGGTTTTGTTGCTAATGGAAGCTGGCACGGGGACAGAATCTCAACCATTATAAGACAACACACTACATTACTAGTGGCTCTGAATGATCCACTTAATTAACAAGCAGCGCAGAAGGAGCCCCTGCTCCGCCACCAGGAGCACGTGTGCATGGGGAGCCCACGAGCACCACGGCACAGGTGGAACCCCAAAGCCGAGGGGTTCCCAGGGCAGCACAACCCCACGGCACTGAGGAGCATCACACGCCGGCCCCGCCGGGGGCTGAGCGGCCGCAGCCAGGCGCGGCGGAAGAACGGCTTATGTAAATTATTAATAATAACGCTTCACACTTCTAATAGTGCCTTTCAGCCAAGGATCCCGGAGCTTTACAAACACTAATTAATTAAGTACAGAAGACAGCTCAGGAGTGGGGAGAGCGCGAGTCCCCGGCTGCTCGCTCCTTTGGCACGGGCAGGAGGCATGGAGAGGGATGGAGAGGGACGGAGAGGGACGGAGAGGGACGGAGAGGGATGGAGAGGGATGGAGAGGGACGGAGAGGGATGGAGAGGGATGGAGAGGGACGGAGAGGGATGGAGAGGGACGGAGAGGGATGGAGAGGGATGGAGAGGGTGGGCACCGCAGCACCACAGCACGGCCACAGCATCCCCTGCCCTCCCACCGCCCCAGGCAGCAATGGGGTAACACTGCTGCAGCACCCACAGCACTGAGTGACAACACCAGGACGTGATTTCCACTCCCCACCTGCTTCCCCTTCACTTCCCAGGCCCAGATTTAAGTGGCACATCCAATCACATCTATATAAATAACACCCCGCCCTCCCGCTTGGGAAATGCATTCCTTCACTTCCCACCCGGCCGGGCTTTAAATATCCCCACGTAAATGTTTGCTGCCTGTGGGAGCTCCACTGGGTGCAGCTCCACCCGGAGCTCCCATTGCCCACGAGGGACAAATCGGCACCAGCAGCACTTGGTGCAGCAGGGCTGGTGCTGCTCACGGCGCTCAGAGCCACGCAGAGAGGTGACAGCCACGAGCCCACGGCGCTGCCATCGGATGGCACTCACTGGTTTGGGGCCAGAAGGCAGCACTGAGTGGAGAGTTCCACCAGTGTGCATCCTCACCCTTCTATTTTGCTCCTCACCTTCACCCAAAACAGCCCCCGGGGGGGACGGCAGGGATTGCGTCCCTCTTGCTGAGGATAGAAGGAGGCAGTGGGGCAGTTGCAAATAGCATTTGCATGTTGAAGTGCCTTAATTCTATTTTAACACCTCTTGGGCTATTTTTACCGCAGCAGAAACACAACAGGAGGACAAGGCCAGAGAAAGGGCGAGGAATGAGCTGAAAATATGGGGCAGAGGCAAAAAAAAATTAAAATAAAATCCCACCAAGAAGGAAGGGAAACATCTGTGCCAACATCTGTGCTTGGAAACCCCTCCAACAAAGGGAAGATCCCCAAAAAACACTGTTTTTTTTCCTGTTTCTCCTTCGCCACCTGCACAGCACCTCAGGTCACACCTCTGCTGGCGTGGGAAGATGTTGGGACTGAATGGGGCGTGAAAGGAACTTCAGTTCCATTCACAATGGAAGGGCTTTTTAAAAAGGGAAAACGTGCAATTGGAACATCTGCTCATCCCCTCAGTCTGAATTGGCTCTTCCAATTGTTGTTGAGTTTGTGCTGAATTCCTGCGTGGCAGCAGGGTTGGATTGGCAGCGCAGCCCTGTCCCCAAGCATGGGGTTGTTTCAGGTGAGGGTGGACCCCCACAGCCACAAGGGACCCAGAGCTCAGCAGCATCCCTGCGTGTTGCCAGGACAACGGGCTGTGATGGAGTCGGCTCCATCAGGGACCACAGGTACAGGGAGAAGTGTGTCCAACCCCAACACTGCAGGCATGGGGAGCAGATGGGGGCAAATGGAGGGGTCCCCCCCACACCCAGCACCGCACCACCCCCAGCACAGCAGCTCGCACCACCCGGAGGCTCCGGAGCAACATAAAGGTGCAGCTTCATTTCTTTGCTGTTGGTACCATGGCAACCTTTCCCACTTGGTTTAATTACGGGCGGTTGCTGCCTTGGAGGGGGGGCCGTTCCCAGAGCCATGCTGCAGGGCAGGGGATGCAGGAGTGCTCCCATGGGCTGATTCACCCTTGCAGACCCGCAGCCCTGCTGCCCATGGCCGAGCACCCCATGCACAGGGATAACAGCTGAGCCCACATGAGGAATGGGATTTCCCTCCTCCCTTTGGCACAGCCCCAGGGGTGGGGGCGCCCAGCAGCCCTGGTGCTGCTCACCTGTACATCACTGCTCCTCAATCACAACGTCCTCCATCCAAAGGAGGACCAGAATAACAGACCCATGCTTCCTGGGCACTGCTGTGGCCTCGCACCCCGACGGGACCCCTGCACACCTGGAGCAACCGAAGGTGGGCTCCAAAGGAGCAGTGTGGATGTCTGCAGCCCTGTGGGATGTTGTGAGGCAGCAGCGGAGCCACCAGAGGATCCTCGTCACCAATTACCACCAATTACCCTCCGCAGTGCTGACCTCGAGCTGCCATGTGGCCAAACAGGGCTGCATCGTGGCTGGGCAGCAGGGACGGCGAGCACTGCGGTGTGCTGGCATGGGATGTGGGGCAGGATGGGGCCGGGGAGCCCCGGGCAGCTGGAAGGGCATCTCTGGAGGAACTGCACTTAATGCAATTAAGAAGAGGGAGTACAGGAGGTGTAAATAAACCCCTCTGAAGCAGGGCAGAAAACACCTGAGCCGGCTCAGCAGCAGCGAGCGCCGGGCTTCAAAGGTCACCTCTGGGCATGAATTTTAATTTCACACAGGAGTTTTGCTCATTTGTTAATTATTTTCAGATGAAAAGGGAGATATTCCTGGAACGGGTGAAGAAAGGGCTAAAGCAACATTTGAATTTCAAAGGCAAGCTGTTTGCAAGGGAAACAGAAGATGAGCAGGGGAAAATCTCTGCCAGCAGAGAGCGGCTGGAGGGGGTCCCTGAGCTGCGGGTCAGCACGCGGAGATCGGCGGGGAATGGCATCACATGGAGCGTGTGGGCACGAGTCCTGACCCCATGGCATGGCACAGGATGCTCGGGATGCCATGCCAAGGCCTCTGCAGGGGGAGTGTAAAGGGTTTATCCCTGGGGAAGGGGGAGGAAAGAGTGGAAACGCGGAGCCGGAGAGGAGAGAGCACAGTGGGGAGAAGAGCAGACAGCTTTTCCCTCCTCCTTTTATTTTTTAAGGCAATCGTTTGCTTTTTATGGAGTCTGAGGCCCGGGGAGGATCGCAGTGCATTGCACATAAAGCTCAGTGTGTTACGGCTGCACTGCACCCTGCATGCCAACACCCCAATGCCCACAGCACTCTGCACCCACCACAGCAATGCAGCCGCTTTTGGGGAGGGCACAGCACCCCCAGAACCCGGCCAGGATGGGGCCAGCAGCCCCACCACGTCAGCATGGGGAAAAGTGAGATCAGACCTCCGTGATGCCTTTGCTCCCCTTGATCCCCTGCTGGAGCTGCTGAGGGGATTTTGCTCTCAGCTCAGCGCAGCGGTTCTGCCCTGCCAAAGCCAGGGGAAGTCCGACTCCAGCAGCTCTGAGCCCGTTCTAATCTTGTAAAACTAAACGCATTTACACCTAATGCAGAATTAAACCACCCCGCAGAGAGGTAAATCCCTACAGATGAGCTTAAACATCGCTGCTGTGCAGAGCTGGGACGGGAGCTGGAGCCGCGCTGCGGAGATGGGAACAACCCCTGTCCCTAAAGGGCACTGTGACACCCAGCAACGTCACTGCAACACCCAACAGCATCGCTGTGACACCCAACAACTCCATCACAACACTCAACAACTCCACCACAACACCCAACAACTCCACCACAACACCAACAACTCCACCACAACACCAACAACACCACCACAACATCCAGCAACACCACCCTGACACCCAACAGGGCCACAGCAACACCCAACAACATCACTGCAACACCAAAAAACGCCACTGTGAGACTCAACAGCAGCACCACCACGACACCCAGCATCACTCCAACACCCAACACCACTCTGACACCCAACAACACCACGACACCCAACTCCATCGCGACACCCAACTGCTACACCCAACTCCACTGTGACACCCAATTCCACCCAGCACACACCACCCCAGCCCCCAGCCCCCCGTCCCCGTGCCACCTGTGCCCCATCACCGACCACCGGTGCTCCTCCAGAACTCCACGTGCAGCAGCACTCGGTATTTTGTATGTCTACAAGAAAATACCAAGTGGAGTTTGCAAAGATTAGGCACATTTAAATGCAAATTGTGTTATTTCTGTCTTGAAAAGTGTCATTAATACATTTTCTGCAATTTGGAAAAATCAGTGGCAATTATTTTTTTTTTTTTTTTCAAAACGAACCATTAGCCAACTTTCATTTGAAGGGGGAGAAATATCAAGAAAATCATTATGTGACTGACACGTTTCCTCCCAGGCCTTAGAGTTGCCGAGCTGCTTTCTCATACCAAGAATAATTAGCAAGAGAAGGGGTGAAGAGATCCTTCCATGGGCTGGGTGGGCACGAGAGCCTCACAGGGACCTCTGGGGAGGGCTCAACGACCCCACAGAACCTTCACACGTAGCACTCAGCTTAAAACCAAGCACGCACCCACGTGCTGCCTGCTGCAGCTTTTCCTCTTTACGAATGGATGAAGAAGCACAGAAAAAAGAGGGAAATGCTGGGACAGGGCTGGGGTGCAGTCTGGCACCCCTCTGTGCAGAGCTCCGGCCGTGCAGGCTCCCACCACTGAGCTGCTCCATGAAAGGGGAAGGGAGAAAAGAAAAGAGGATCTGTGCTGAGATCGAAAGAGAAAGGGTAAAAAGGAAAAAAATAATAATAAAATAAAGGGCACCTGATCTTATTTGATTCATCGGAGTGAAAGCAAAGAGCAAATTTACATAACACTGGGAGCGCTCATTAACTGATGCTCGATGACAGCCCGCACCTCTCCCTGCTCGTTGCCCAGAGGGGCTCAGTGCTGCAGCAGCCCTGCCTGGGGAGGGGGCTGAGCCATGGCACCGTGCTTGTGGTCCCCATGAGGGGAGGGATGGGGCTGCCACCTCCAGCCCCCCAGACACGGAGGGACAGGAATGCCCTAATGCATCATCCCTGCCTCTCGTTTGTTCTCCATCCCCTTTGCAAATCCCCATTCTGGGCAAGGCGGGTGCATCAGGGCCAGTTTGCTGATTGCATTCCCCCTCAAATGAGAGCAGCCAGGTTGGAGTCACCAAACTTCTCCCAGTGCCATGGTCACCAGCTCTAAGTGCAGAGATGCAGAGACCCCGGCCCCATCCATCCCATCCCTGGGCTGTCACTCTCCCTCTCCTAGCAGTGCGCCCTAAATCCCAGAGCCACTGCTGACTGCTGCACAGCACACAGAACCAACCCCCCCTCCCACCGCCCAGCCCTGCTGCCGAGTGATGGATGGGGGCTGTCACTCCTCCCAGCCCTCTCCTATTGACGTTTGTTTTAATACACACCATAACCCCCAGCTCAGCCACCCAACACAGGGACCAACGCCTGCAGGGAGGGGCAGCAATGGGACGGGGACTTAAAGCCCCCATGGCAGCAGGCAGTGCCAGGGGCTCGAGGCCCAGCCCCACTGACAGCTCCTGCCCTCGGCTGGGCCATCACCTCCGCCAGCAGTTCCATCCCTGCTCCCAGAGAGCATCTCTGCTCGCTTTGCAACCTCCCGAGGGCTGCACGGTGGAGCCCCTTCCCCTGGGGCTGCCCACTGCTCCCAGCAGCGGCTTCGGAGCCGTGTTCGGTTTGGGATACCTGCTGAATGCTTAATCAAAAGAGCGTATTTCACCCGACGGCGTGACAGATTCCCTCTCCGCTTTTAGTAGCTTTTTTCATGTCCTCTTTTGCTCTGATATGGATCCAATATCTCCTGCAGCGTCGAAGGCCATAAAGATAAAAAATGGGGTAATTGTGGCAGAAGTTTATTGGTGGGAAAATACGCGCGCGCACAGCGCGGCGCTGGCAGCTATTTTTTGGGCAGGTCGGCGGCGCGGAGGGACCCGCGGGCATCAATCACTCCATTCTCCACCCGCATCCATAACGCTGCTGCGGCGCAGGCGGCGGCGGGAGGTGGCTGGGATGACAGAGATGGCTCTGAGTGCTGAATCCTGCAGAAATCCAATGCAAAAACCACGCGGCTCATGGCGGGGCAAGACGGAACCGGGGCTGCGATAGCCTGCAGTGGGACGGGGCTGCTGCACAGCATGCAGCCAGCACCCTGGATGCAACCTGAGTGCAGCGAGGACCCTGTGAGCAACTGGCATCATGCGTGCAACCAGGACACTGCGTGCAATGGGGATCCTGCATGCAACCGGGATGCGTGCAACCAGCACACTGCATGCTACTGGGTCTTGCATGCAACTGGCAGCCTGCAGGCAAATGGAATCCTGCACACAAACAGCACGCTGCATGCAAGCAGAACGCTGCAGCTGGCAGAGCACAGGGGATGGAAACCATTCAGAGCAACCAGGCTGGCTGCTCGCTCAGTGATGCACCATATCTGGAAAGAGAAGGAGCAGCACGGGCTGCACTCTCTGGCACCATAGATGTCCCCAGTCCCGTGCCATGGTGGTGTGAGATCGGGGTTGGCACATCCCGTGGGAAGACTGCAGCAAGAATCCATTGGCGTGTCCCAGAGAAGTACAGCGACTGCAGTAAGAATCTATTGGTGCAGCGGGGCAATGGAAGCAGCAGTTTGTCCCTGGCAGACGGCAGCACCGCGCTCTGCTTCGTGCATCACCCATCGAGCCGCCAACGGAGCACCGGCGCCCGGCTTCTCACTGCTGTGATGCTGCCTGAGTCACACAGAGCCTCGCGCAGCTCCGCGGGCGGCACTGCGTGCTGATTTATGCCCAGCAGATTTGTTACATCCAACTCAGCGATGGGAAATGGAGAGAAAGCACCGAGATGGGCTCTTTGCAGAGCCGCTCTTTGGCGATCGCTGCGCTTTGAAGGATGTTGGAAATCACAGCCCGATGAATTGCAGGCTGCGGGGAAGCGGCCGACGATCTGCCCGCACTCCTTCCCTGCTGCCAGGTCCGACCCACCCCCATGCCATTCCCCAGCCAGCAAACAGAGGCTGCACTCTGGCAGAGCCTGGATGAACCCTGACCGCAAAACGGCCCTAAGGACGCCCACTGCCCTCCCATTGCCTTCCCAGGAATGACCCTCCCTGGATTCTAACTTGGCAGCTGTGTGGCACATCCCCATCTCTCCCTTGGCACCCAGTGCTGGTGCTGAGCACAGCGCCCGCTTCTCTTTCCTCTTTTCATTTCCAAATACCCCCCAACCACAGTACTGACCCCCAGCAACCGTCCTGCTGCCAGACCCAGTCCCAAGGAGGCAGAGCTGCAGGCAGAGCAGCCCTGGAGCAGCAGCAGTGCAGCAGCAGGGACCGGAGAAGCCTTCTGGGGATGCACACCAATGGAGCTCAAAGGAGACGCTCTGGGTCACACCATGCATGGGACCCCCCCTCAGCACTCCCTGCAGCACTTCCCAACACATCCACCCCTCGAGAGCCCCCAGTGCCGGCACAGACCCCACTCCATCCCCATCCCCAGGAGCGCAGCGCTCCGTGCCGGGCAGAGATCTCTGCGCCGTGGTGCCGAGATGACTGAGGCTTCTGAAGTTCACACATTTGCATTTGCCTCTTTTCCTGAATAAAGAAGAAATCCCACGAGCTCCTCCGCCATCCGCGATTACCAACAGTTTATCAAAACCCACAGCGCGTCCGCCCCACTCCCCGCAGCGCCGACGTCACTGGGAGCACTGGGATGGGACATGATGTCAGTCATGGGGGCACGCAGCACAGCTCAGGTGCCACCGCGGTGACACGAGGTGACGAGCGGCACTGGGGACACTGCCAGCCTCACTGGGGGGAGGAAGCCGGGCTGAAGGGCCATAATTAAAGGCCTCCTGTCAGGGTATTCGTACCTCGGTGCAACCAGTGAATGCATTAGCGTGGATCCCACTGGGGCTGTTGTGCTGTTTTATTTGATGGCTTTAATTAATTTATTTCCCTGCGCACAACCGCTTGCCGACTGGTGGCCAACACACACACTCAGCCACGTCCTTCTCACGGGGGCTCTGCAGCCACGTGGTGACCTTGGTGACCTTGGTGACGGCCCCCAGCCGTCCCCAGCTGCAGCACAGCTCCCCGCTCCCTCTGCTGTCCCCTCTGTCCCCCCCAGCCTGCGGCAAGGCTGCAGTGTGGGATCCAGTGACGGATGCACTGAGCAGACAAAGGCCCCCACTCATCACTTCGCCATGGAGAGGAGCACCATGGAGCACGTTTGTGGCCACCATCCTTTCCCCACCAGAAGCCATTCCCTCCTGGCACACACAGCACAGCAGCCTGTAGAGGCGGCTAAATCTCTTCTTCCAAAGCGACAGCTTGGGGAGTGCGTGCAAGAAATGAGGTTCAACAGCCCTAATCCTGTATCCCCAGCCCTGTTCACACCCACCTGCCTGCATGCAGCCCCCAGCCCACCCCACAGCCCCATCCCAGCCCACGTGCAAACTTATTCTGCCACTCTAATCCACCTTTCTACTCAGTCTCCAATGAGCACCACCACCCAACCGTGCACTGTGCGCCACGCACCACAGATCATGCACAGTGCACCATGGAGGTGCAAGCACTGCCCCAGCTGCATGCACACCCATCCGCATGCAAGTGTGCAAATGCATGTGCAAACCCACACGGCCATGCACACAGCAACGTGCACCCAGCACAGCTTCAGGGCCTCCCCTGCTTTCTCCTGCCACATCCCAGCAGCCGTGCTGTGGGGCTCCCTGAAGAGGAGCAGGCAGATGTTTGCTCTGCGACAATCTGCGTCCTGCTGGATCCCATCATCATATCAATTACCCCGAGCACTCATCCGTGGAGCTCAGCAAATTGGGATGGATGGAGCCTCCTCCCCACCAACAGAGGGGCAGGGGTCCCACACAGCGGTGCTGGGGATGCCAAACACTGACAGCAGATGGGATGTCATGGAGAATGGGTGGCAGAAGGGCAGGCAGAGCCTGGGGATGAGTTCCCACTGAGGAGCAGGGAAATGCTGCACACCTCCCCATTCCCAACCTGGGGAGCCCCTCAGGAGGGAGCTGAGCATGGGGTGGGTGATGCCCCCCAGGCCAGGGGTGCAGTTTTGTGTGTGCGTTGTTATTTTGGCAGTGCTGGAGTCAAGTAGCTCAATTAAGCAATAACTGCCTCTGCACAGCCGCCCACACAGCCCACGGTAAATAATTAAATGCTGAAATAATACGGCAGATGGGAAGCAGAGAGGAGAGAGACCGCGGGGCCGAGAGGAACCCAAACGGCCCCTGGCACAGCAGCAGCTGCACGAGGCTGGGAAGTCACTGCAGAGCCACACAGTGCTCTGGCATCGCTGCAGGAGGAGGGGGGGAGTTCCTTACAGCTGCTGTGCACCGCTGTGATGTGCATCAGGAATGGTGACCACCGGGACTGCGGTACCTCAGGGATGGAGAGATGGATAAATGGGGATGGGATGGGATGGAGATGGAGATGGAGAGGTGAATAGGGATGGGGATGGAGATGATGGGGATGGAAATGTCCTTCTCCAGCTGCCATTGCTGGTGGGAACAAGGCACAGCCCACTGGGAGCGAGGCACAGGGAGAAGGCGGTTTGCTGAGGATAAGGCACAGCTCAGTGAGGATAAAGCACAGCTTGTTGGGGACCACTTCCATAGACGTGCTATGGCAGCCCCACGCTCCCTGCTCCCTGTGTCTCAGGATCTCCCCAGCCATCTCATTCCAACCACAGAAGGACACCATGCCCCAGAAATGTGGGAATACACAGAACGGAATCCCTGGAGGCGCAGCACCATGAGAAACATCGTGGAAGATGTTAATGCAGCCGCGCTATCGATTTGGACGTGAAGCACATACCAGGCAAACCCGCCGCCCCACTCACAGATCATCTGCATTTATCTCCTTCAACCAGCTACAGGAGCATCATTGAAAGGCCTAATTACAAGCTGCTGATAGATAAATATTAATGCCAAAACTCCAGGAATAAAAATACAGCTCTGTGCTCCGAGGGCTCAGCGCTGTGTGCGCACATTCCAGGCAGAGGAGCCAATGCAGCCGCTCAGCCTCCCCAGCACCGGGCACTGAGGAGTGCTGGGGGCTGCTGGGGGCTGCTGTCACCCAGATCTCAGGGGGCACCAGCTCTGTGTGGCTGTGGGAGCTGCAGCATCCTCTCCATATTCGCATTTCTATCACATCCTCCTCAGACAGCCGCGGCGGCACCGCCAGCTCCGCTCCTCCATCTGTTTAAATGCCACCTCCAGAAGGGGTTGGCTCCAGGCGTCCTCTCCCCTTGCCACTTGTGTCCCATCTCCCCTTAAGCATTCACCTGTTGGAGGAGATTTGGGCTTTGCGGAGCCTGGGAATGGGGTAGAACTCACCTCCCAGGGGCTGGACCACGATGGGCAGGGGGTGGGGCTCGAAGACCCCGTGGGCGGTGGCACCTGTCAGACCCACAGACATCACCACCCTGCATGGAGCACAGCCCTGCCCGCGGCCACTGCTGCTCATCTCTGAGTGCAAATTGAATCTCAGCTGCCAAAGGCTTTTCTGCACGATCTACCTGCCCAGCGCCTGGCAAATCAGATCTGTAAAACAGCCCCGGAGACATCTCCAGATCTTCATCTCCTTCATTATCAGCTCCTGGCAGAGCCCAGAGCCTCACTTACAGCTTCATCTCCTGCTCCAGCAAAGCCCTGGGGGTGAGATGCCATCGTGTGACGGGTGGGACATCGACTGCACTGTGCACAGGGGGTGCACACACACACACAGCACTGGGTGCACACACACACACAGCACTGGGTGCACACACACACAGCTCTGGTGCGCACACACACACAGCACTGGGTGCACACACACACACAGCACTGGGTGCACACACACACAGCACTGGGTGCACACACACACACAGCACTGGGTGCACACACACAGCTCTGGGTGCACACACACACAGCACTGGGTGCACACACACAGCACTGGGTGCACACACAGCTCTGGGTGCACACACACACAGCTCTGGGTGCACACACACACAGCACTGGGTGCACACACACAGCTCTGGGTGCACACACACACAGCACTGGGTGCACACACACACAGCACTGGGTGCACACACACAGCTCTGGGTGCACACACAGCTCTGGGTGCACACACACACACAGCTCTGGGTGCACACACACAGCACTGGGTGCACACACACACACAGCTCTGGGTGCACACACACAGCACTGGGTGCACACACACACAGCTCTGGGTGCACACACAGCTCTGGGTGCACACACACACAGCTCTGGGTGCACACACAGCACTGGGTGCACACACACACACAGCTCTGGGTGCACACACACAGCACTGGGTGCACACACACACAGCTCTGGGTGCACACACAGCTCTGGGTGCACACACACACAGCTCTGGGTGCACACACAGCACTGGGTGCACACACACACACAGCTCTGGGTGCACACACACAGCACTGGGTGCACACACACAGCACTGGGTGCACACACACACAGCTCTGGGTGCACACACACAGCACTGGGTGCACACACAGCTCTGGGTGCACACACACACACAGCACTGGGTGCACACACAGCTCTGGGTGCACACACACACAGCTCTGGGTGCACACACACAGCACTGGGTGCACACACAGCTCTGGGTGCACACACAGCCACGTGCCCGATGCACATCTGGAGCTGCCCAGCTGCAGCCCTCCCCCAGCTGCCTGCAGGGGCGGTGGTGGCAGCAGGGATTCTGTCCCTGTAGGGGGGGGGGGACGGGACGTGGCCGGGTGCCGCAGCACAGCTCCCCCCGGTGCAGTGTCGGCAGCGTTTCCCTGGAGCTGCTGAATAATTTGCATCCACTGAGACGCAGCTCCTGGGCCGTGTTTGTCAAAGTCAATCTGCAGCTCGCTGCCTCCGGAGACTGGAGCGCGATGGCGACACGCGGGCTGAGCGGGGATCTCGGCGTGGTGAGCTGTGCTCCCCCCCCCATGTGACACCCGTGGCCACGTGCTGCAGGATGGCACAGTGCCCCGGAGCTGTGCGCAGCGCCCAGGCCATGCAATGCTCCCCACGTTCCCAGCGCTGGGGGTGCGGGGGCTGCTCTCTTCCTTTATGCACTATCTATAGTCCCCTCTACGCCTCTATATATAGATGATGTATCTCCTAACTGATCTCTTTGCAATCATAAAATCATTAAATTAATTAACCAAGGGGAAGGGAGGGAAGGCGGGATGCTCCCCGAAGAGCAGACGATCGTTTCACATTTATTTGTACCAAAGGAAAGGATCTCCCACCCCAGGTGCTTCGCACTGCCGACCCCCAGCACCCCGGGCAAAGCAGAGCTACGAGGCCACAGGCACAGCCACCACCAGCTGCACTGACACCCACAGCTCTCGGTGCCTCGCAACCCCCAGCCCCCCCTCCAGCCACGCAGTGATTGATCGCCTGTCTGCCCGCAATCCCTGCGTGTCACTCAGCCTCTAATCCTCAGCCTTGCTGCATTCTCCTCGCTGACAACCGGCTGACACGGTTTTCATTGCACTTAATCAGCTCTTTAAATGTAATGCCCCAATCGGCAGCATCTGCATTGCCAGGCCAAGGTGGTGGAGCCGGGGGTGGGAAGCTGCCTCCAGCACCCCCCAGCCCCATTCATCCCATCACCCGGCTGAGCGTGTGGCCCTGATGACATCCTGCCTAACATCACCCCGCTGCCACTGCCCCCACCCTGCCTGCTTCAACCACACGCTCTGGGCACACTGCAGCCCTATGCAGCACTGCTGCTGGATTTCTGCCTGCACCGGCACCGCTGCTCTTTCCTGGGAGATTCAGCAAACACTGGGAGCAATTGCAGCCCTGCAGCACAGCCTGCAATGAGCGGGGCAGCAGCAGCTCCTGGTGCTCTGACACAGCTGCGTGGCCCTGCTCCAGAAGCGCTGTCCCCAGCTGCCACGGGGCTGCTGAGCTCCTGCGGCCCTAAAAGGAGAGAGGTCCCAACGCACGGCTCACAGAGGGGTAGCAAATCCCCCAAGATGATGGTGATAAAGGAGGGGACCCCAGCAGCACCGTGGGGACAGCAGATCGAGGTGACCCCGCAGCAAAGCAGCCGGGATGGCAGCAGGAGGAGGGAGCAGCAAAGCTGCCAGGCGGGGCTGTGCCAGCGAGGACTAAAAGCAGGAGGAAGAAAGCCATGCTGGGAGCAGGGGAGCACAGCGAGGCGGGCGGCCGCTGCCAAGTTGGTGCTGCAGGGAGCTGACAGTTGGGCAGCACGGAGCTGCACTGCTATGGGGAGATGGACGTGGGGGGGTTCTGCCCCACCAGTGCACGTGCAAAGCAATGGGTGTGAGGGACATGGGGAGATTTGGGGGCTGCAAAGGCAGCTTGGGCCGATCCCACGTGGGCTGAACGCGGTGCTGCTGGGGAGCAGCATTGCAACGGGGATGGAGCGACTTCCCGGGGCTGAAGGGGCAGCCGGGGGGCCCCCAAGGCCTCGTGGTGCTGGGGTTCTATTCCTCAGTGCACCCCACTCCCTGCCGTGGGTTTCCTCCCTTCCTAGCACTCAAAATCCTGCCAGCACCGAACCCCATCCAGCAGCACGGCCCCACACTGCTCGCTGCGGGGGAATTGGGACGGGGCCGATTTTTCTCTCTTCACCTTTCTTTGTACTTTTATGCTAATGGCGATAAGAAGAATTAAACATCTCCTGTGCGGCGGAACAAAGGCTTCTATTGAGAGGAGATCAGTGTGACCGCGCTGACAGCCGGCGGCACGGCAGCCAGACAAAGAGCTCTCACTGCGCGTCGGGGTGGGGAGCACCCCGCCCCCCCCAGCACGGCCACAGCATCACCAGAACTGGGGCTCATCGGCCACGAGCGCCACGTGCCCCCCCAGCACAGCAGCCCCGGCCCCAGGAAAAAAAATTTCCTTTGGAGGAAATTTCCCTTGCTCAAATGCGGCTGAACGGAGCTGAGCGCACGGCTACTCCCGCAGCCCCCCCAGCAGCCAGAGCCCGAGGGCAGCGCTCGCCCGGCCCCACGTGCTCTGCTCCGTGCAGGATGAGAGGGGGAAGGCGATCGCCTCGGATGCTCCGGGCTGCCCTACATTCCTCCTAAATATAGCCGGCCAGGTGCTGCCGCTTCGCCCGGCGGGGAGAGGTGGGGGAGCATCGCCAGGTCCTGCTCTCCTCGCCCCGCAGGGCTCAGTCCCTACCTGCCCCATCCCATCCCACCCCATTCCGTTCAATCCCGTTCAATCCCACCCCCATCCCCGTGTCCCCGCACCCCAAGCGTGGGGCAGGAGGTACTGGGGATGTAGGGGCCCTGAACTGCCCATCCGACCCCCAGGTGATGCCCCCACGCAGCCACACACTGACACGGAGCCCATTCCCTCACCCAGGAGTTTTCACTGCCTGGAAGCAGCTCTCTCATCTGCGCAAAGCCTGAACCCCCATCAGAGCAGCTCTGTGCTCACTCCCTTCTCCAGCCCTGCTCGGGACGACCGCCCTCAGCCACCACATCTGTGGGCAGTGGGCCCGGCTGTGTGCTGCGCTCCTGAAGCTCACAAAGCAGCAGCTGTGCCACCCTGCACTGCTGGGACAGCCCCATGGCTGCTGGGGGGGCTGAGGGGCTCCACTACACAAACCCAGCGTGCAACCATGCGCTCGCCCCGGGTGCCCATGCAGAAATGCATTGGGCGCTCGTGCATGAGCTGAACAGCACTCCAGCATCAATTATTCAGGCGCTCACATGTGAGCCCACTGTGCTCCTGCACGGCCCCCCCCTGTGCCAGTGCAACAAGGGGCAAGGCAATGTAGGACGGTACGGCACAGCACAGTGTGGTGTGGAACAGAGAACAGCGTGGCACAGCACAGAGTGGCACAGGACAGCATGGTGTGGCCCAGCATGGCACAGTATGGCACAGCATGGCACAGCACAGCATGGCACAGCACACTATGGCACACCCAGCCCCGTGTCTGCCCCTCCCCCCCACCTCTCACCACTCCACGTGCTCCTGCCCTCAGCTCCCCCTCCCTGGGAGTTTCTGTGGGGGGGGTGTCATGGCATGGAGCCCTGATCCCATTTAGGGCCTCCGGACGCTGCTGCCGAATAAAGGATGCTCTTTTAAAAGCTCCCCTATGCCCCAGCTCCGGCAGAAAGCTGCTGTTCACCTTGAAAAAGCCATTTGCTGAAGGCCAGAGATGCGATCTGTGCCGCAGTCAAAAGCTGCTCTGGTAATGGGTTCGCAGACAAAAGCACTGAGCTGGCAGCTGATGGCATGCGGGGCCCCATGAACCCCACCCTGCTCCATGCTGTCCCGAGAGCCTCACGTGGTGCTGGTTTCTGTGGGGCAGCCCCATCCCAGCACTGCTGTGTGCACAGCCCTGTCCTGACACACACTGATATGGACAGCACATCCTGCACATGTGGGATGTGGGGTGCGGGATGGAGGATGAGGGACAGAGGATGCAGGATGAGGGATAATGAGGGATGCAGGATGATGGATGAGGGTTGTGGGATGCAGGATTGGGGATGAGGACATGCAGGATGCAGAATGTGGGTTGCAGGATGGGGGATGCAGGATGGGGGATGCAGAATGGGGAATGCAGGATGAGGGATGCAGGATGGGGGATGCAGGATGGGAGATGCAGAATGTGGGTTGCAGGATGGGGGATGCAGGATGGGGGATGCAGGATGGGGGATGCACACTGCAGGGAGCAGTCAGTGCTCGCTGCAGGGAAGGGAGCAGCACGGAGGCTGCAGCAGGATGGCTGCGCACTGCACTGTGCCAAAAATGCACTTTCTCCCACCCCTCCTCCACCAGCACTGCTGTGTGGGGAGCAGATGCAGTGGCCCCATTGCAGCTGTCCCTGTGAGCCCACAGACTGCAGGTGCCCAGCAGCACTCACCCTGCCCGTAATTAGCTGCCATCATTAGGGCCGCCTGACACTGCTGTGAGAAGCCTAATTACAGCAGCACTGCGGGGTTAAATTAACCTCCCAGGGGCTCCCTGCTCCCCACCCAATTGCTCACCCCATTTGCTCTGTGCTTTTCCCATCTCTGCACATCAGAGTGCTGTGGGTGCAGGGGCAGCCCCGTCCCAAAGGCTCCCGGCATCACCCAGTGCAGGGGCACCCAGCCCCCATTGGAACCGATGTTTGGAGGCGAGCAGACACACAGCCCTTTCACACTGGGAAGCAACTCATAAATCCCAATATTTCAGATCACAATTGCCTTTTTTCCCCAAACTGCCCAACCTCATAAATATGCATTTCCCTCTTTTTGCTTTCTACAAATCTATTATTGTTTTTAACGACGACGGGAGACTGCAGTTTGCATTAGGAGTGCGTAATTTATCATTAAAATGTAATTTATAACATATAGAGCAGAGCATAATAAAGTCTGGATGCGGTGATGGATGGCGGGGAAGGATGCGTCCGAAGGGGATCCTGTTTGCATTCCTGTAGGTCTGCACACAGAGGGAAATGCAATTGTTGTAACAGAATTACCTCCATGCTCTGCAATGCGCAGCCCCACGGCACGGCGCGGGGTTCCCATCGCAGCCCCCTCCCCTCGTTAGGGCTGATGAGCAGCAGCTCATTAAGTGCCCAGGAAAACGGTGGGGAAAGGCATCCCAGGACTGCCCAGCGCTCACATTGGGCTGCAAACCCCGCGGTGCTGAGAGCCGAATCCGTCCCATTGTTTTCAACGCGTCTGCTTCCAAATTGCCGCTAAATAACACAGTTTATCTTTGGCTGATTGAGGCGAAGAATTTTGCAATTACAGACAAACGAGGACGTTCGGCACCACGCATCATTTGCATTTTTAAGGACCGAGGTTTTTCCACTGCACGGCTGTCGCCTAACGATGTTTGGGTCTGGGGCTGACAACTGGATGCCATCCACATCCGCCCGGACCCAGGCAGCGCACCGAGCCGTGCTGCCCACACCGGGGGCTGGGGGAGAAAACGGGACCCCCGCTGGTGCTTGTGGTGCTTCTTCCCTTGCTATTGCTGTGCTGGGGCCTTGGGAAGGACGGGGCACCATCTCCACACACGGGCGCAGTACCGCCGTGCTGATGCGATGCTGCGCCGCGCTCCAGCTTTTATCCCCTTCTCCCACCAGCACAGTGCAACCCGCTCCATTAGGGAGGGCTGCATCCTCCAGGCCCCTTTTTCTGCTCTAATTCCTTCCTTCCCCGAGCAGCCGCTGCCCCGCCAGCACCGCCGCCCTCATTGATCAACTTGTCCAAACTTTGCTCTCTGCTGGGCCGGGGCTGCGGCGCTGCGGCGAGGAAGAGGAGCACAGAGGTGTAATTACTGCGAGCGGTGCCAGGGCTCTGAGCCGTATGAATGATTAATTGCCAGGCAGGCTGCGCACCGGGAAGGGCTGCTAATGCACTAAGTGCTTCCCTGCACAATCCCTGCCCTCCGCCCGCTCGGCCCAGTGGGAGCGATGCAACCGCGGAGCATCTCGGGTGGGCAGCGCAGGGCTGAGTGCTCCCCCGGCCCCGCAGCCCCCAGTGCAGCCCAATGGGCGCTCAGTGAGGCCGCTGCACCCCAGACCCCATGTGTCCATCGTCCCCAGCCCCCCTGGGTCACAGCTGTGCCTGTCGCCCTGCACATCCGATCTCATTCACCCTGAGCTGGAGGATCAGGCGAGCGCTTGGGTTTGGAGCGCTGCCCCACCGCCGCCATGCAGGATGCTGTGGCTGCAGGAGGGGGCTCAGCCCCATCACACCACACCCTGCCCATCCCACCGCCACCAGCCCAGCACTCCCTGCCACGCAGACCTCCCTTTCACCCCCCTCCCCGTTTTATTACTCTATTTATGGCGCTCAGTGCAATTAATTCTCCATTTGGGGATGGCTCAGGGCAGAGGCTGCCCTGCAGCACCGCTCCCCCCGCAGCACAGACACCCAGCACTCCAACCCTGGAAGCTCACAGTCGTACGGTTTGGCGTTGCGATGGAAGAAGGACCTAATTAAAAAGGGAAATGAGGACGGCGTCGTAAAATTGTTCAATTACATTTATCTCATTACGGTTAATATTAGAGGGGAACTTTGCGCTTTTCAGACTTTACTCTAAAATTCGGGGCTGGCAGGTACAAACAGCACTGAATCACAGCCTCCTGCTTACAAAAGGGCACAGGGAATGGGGCGGGGGGAATAAGAAGAATTTAATTAAATGCACACCTCGTTAAAGCCCAGGGGACTAACGAGATCTTTTGGTGCTGCGCTCAGCGGACACGGGGTCACATGGCCACAGATCTACCCCCCCCCATGTCCCCTTGTCCCCACTGTCACCCCATCCCACCGCTCACCCCACAGCCATCAGCCGGGGCTGCAGCTGCGCTCGCGCTCCCACTCAGCGAATGGCAGCGAGGGAACAAAGCCGCCGAGATGCTTGGATCCAATTAGCTGTAATTTATTGCGCGCTCATCAGCAGCGCCCGCCGGGGGATTGGCAGCTTCCCTGGGACACACAGCTCCTCTGTGCCCGCAGAGCTGCGGCCCCTGGGGATGAGCTGCTCCCAGGGCAGCACTGGTGGCACCGATGGGCACCGGGAGCTCAGCGCATCGCTGGGAATCCCTCCTGATCTGCTGAATGGGCAAAGTCAGCAACGAATGGGAGAACCCGAGTGGGGAACGGGCAAAGCTCGGCCCGGTGAATGGGCACAGTGGGCTGAGCAGCCCTGCAGCATTGCTCAGTGCCACTCTTTGCAGCCTCCGCACCCCTCCATGGATAACAGGAATCGCCCCCTATGCCCACCTGCAGCTCCAGCCCCATCTCACAGCTGCTCTGTGGGCTGGGGGTGCTGTGCTGGGAGGTGCTGTGCTGGGTGGGGGCACTGGGGGGTGGGCGGACGGGAGCTTCCCCTCCTCCTTTAGGAGCTGCACGGCTGAGGAGGGGAAGCAGATGTTGTTTTCTTCACAGAGGCTCTAATTTATGTCTGAACCCACACAGGAGGGGAAAGGAAGAGGAGAGGAGGAAGGAATGGGGTTCTCTCCACAACCCCAGGGGGAACAGGGAGACCCAGGTGGAGCTGGGACATCTCTGGGTCCCTCCCAGCCCCGCTGTGATCCTCTGGTCCCCATCAGCTCTCACTGAGCACACAGGGTGGGGATTTGGAGGCATTGGCTGCATCGCATGACACAGATATCATGGATACAGAGAGGCTCCAAAAGCAAATCGCACACATGGAGCGGTGTTAGCAGAAGGAAAATAATCCCCATACACACACTGGAGGCGAGGAGCCCCAAAATCCCACTGCCATCCATCACACCCACGGATGGGGCTGTGATGCTCCCTCGCCCCACAGATGCACTCCCCACACCCGCTGCCCCATGGGGCTGTGAGCTGCACATCAGGGGGGGCAGCTGAACTTCCACTCCTTATAATTAGCCCTGATATTAACGAGGTATCAAATTGCCTCTGATTAAAAGAACCTTTTGCAGCCCCGGCAGCAGTTGGATGGAGCAATGCTGAGCCACCACCTGCAGCACCCACCCCCATCCAGAGCCCAGGGGGGGCAGAGGTGCCAATGGGTTCAGCTGGAGGTGATGATCAACGCTGCAAGCAATGTGAGCACTTGTGGGGCATCGCAGCCACCCCCCAGCAGAAGGGACAGGGACACAAAGACCCCGCAGGTGAGACGTGGTGCTCAGCACCACCTGCTGCTGCAGGACCCCCACGTGCCCACCCCAGTGCCACGAGATGAGGCACTGAGCTCACTGCTTCACTGCAGCCTTAATTTACCTCCCCAAGGTTTTCGGAGGGCAGATCCCAACGTGCAGTGATGGGATCGAAGCACACAGCAACAGCATCCCTGCAGCCCTTCCCATCCCAACCAGAAATGCCCCGAGCCACTCACAAACCCCATTGGCTGTGCCAGGGGGATGCAAGCAGGCTGCACACACTCCATGTACTCCATCTCTACAGCCTCACACCGACAGGACTCAGGCCTCCCTGCTCCACCACCACCGAAATGTAAAGGGACCCACGCAGAGCCCACGGGTGCTGCTGTGCCATCACTGCAGCACCCAGCCTGGAGCCCCACGGGTCGAGTCCGGGAGGAGCAGAGCCCCGGCCCTGCAGGATGGGCCGTGCTGTCCGGGCAGAACTAACAGTGATTATCTCCATTAAGCACCGCGGCTGTCAGTGAGGAATTGATTTCCGAGCGGCGAGAGATGAAAGTTCCCCATTTTTCAGGGAAATCTGCGCCGCGCAAAGCGGCTGGAGAAAAATAACTTAAACGTGATTAAAAACGATCCCCATTTTATTAAGAATAATTCCAATTCGTCTCTCCCTCCAGCAGAATCCCCGCTCGGCGGCCCCAGACCGGGGAACACCGCACCAACGGGGATGGGGACGGCAACGTCCAGGGTGCCCAGATCCTGGAAAACGGGGAGAAATGAGCGCATGGAGGGGTGGGAGCAGCGGGCGGAGGGTTGGTCTCATCGCACCCCACCTCCCCAGCGCGCTGCAGAAATCAATTCGTTGCGAATGAGACGGCGGCGCTCCGGAGCTCCATAGCAAAACAGGACGGCGGTGCAGAACGCGGCGGCTGCCGACACCGCTCGTCTCGTTAAGGGCAATTAACGGCACTGCCCCCATGCTGGGCGCTGCTGGGCGCGGGGCGAAGGCTGCGGAGCGGGGTGGTCTCAGCCCCCGCAGAGCCTTTCATTCTCACCCAAATTCAGGGGATTGAGTTAATCCGCCGGATAAAGAACGCCCCAACAAATGGAAATCTTCTTCGCCTTCCAAAAATACCTCCGTGCGGAGCAGTGGGGGCTGCAGGGCCGCTCGGCTCACAGCTCCGCTCCGCTTTCATTGCGCCGTCCCCTCCCGCCCCGCGCGGCTCTAATAATACTCCATTGTAACACTCAAAGCCTTTTCCTTTCCGTGCGGTTCCGATTCTCTGCATATCAGAGAGCTCCGCTTTCCCTTCTTAACCACCGTGCGGCCGGATCACAAACAATCGTTCATCAGAATCTGAAGAAAATCCTGGGAAATGGGGACTCGGTGCAGACCGCAGGGCCCCAAAACGGCACGGAGGGGAGGGCTGGGACGGTGCCCCCCCGCTCCTCATTGCCTCCATTCATCGCTTTCCGGTTGTTAATTGCTCCCCCCTCCGTTTGCTGCCTTCCTCCATGCGCTGCTCCTCATTTCCCTCTCTTGCTGCAGGTGCTGGCGGTGGTATTAACTTTTAATGTGGAGCGTTCGGGATCCGCGCGTTTGTTTTCCTCGTTATTGATGGATATTTAATTGGCGAGCGGCTGCAGGGGCGGCAGGGCATCCAGCAGGAGCCCAGTGCAAATACCGCTTGGCATTCTGCTCCCTCGGCGATTGCCAAATACGTTAAATAAACCAAGAGGGCTGCATCAGCGCATCCCTGAGCACGAGCAGCGGGTCGGCGCCCGGCCGAGCGCGGTTCCACCCCTATGGGAGCACCCAGAGCAGCGGGGCACTGCGGCACTGGAAGCCAGAGGTGCCATCTCCCTTCCACGGCCGCCCCCAGCCCCGCGCACGGACCTGCAGCTTCCCCCTCTGCACCCACAGCCGGGCTGCCCCCCCTCCAGCACAGCCCAGTCCCCAGCACTGCGTTCTGGTGCGGCCCAAACCCAGCGCTGAGCCCCGGCCTTTTCCCCCGTTCCCAGATCGCAGCTCAGCTCCACTGCAGCCCCGGTGCCGCTGTCCCCACGTCACCTCCCACCTCACAGCGCATCCCAGCAGGGACATCCCGAGCATTGCAGCGCCCTGAGGCCTCCCCCGCCCCAAACCACGCACTGCACACCGTGGGCCGATGGCTTCAGCCCGCGGCGAGCGGCTCCTCCCGCTCCGATGGCCCCTCCGGGGGGCTGCAGCACGGCAGGCACACGGCTGCGACCCCTCGAGCGGCGACTGGACCCCAAATGTGGGGAAACTGAGGCACGGAGAGGGGCAGAACCAGCAGCGGGGCCTCGGCACGCCGCCTGCTCCGCGCTCAGTGCCGTAACCATGGCTCACAGTGCCATTAACGAGAGCGGCTGCGATAATTAAAGACCTGTTAGCGATACAGTCATTACCGAGGGCAATAAAAGCCGCCTCTGGGCTCCCTGCCGCCCGGCTCTGCCCTCAGCTCCGCTCAGCGCACCACAGCACCGCGCCGTGAGCCCCGAGCGCAGCCCTCCGTGCGGGGCCACGATGGGTCAGCGCCTCCGCTCCTCCTCGCGGTGTCGGTGGCGCCGATTGCGGAGTAATTGCAGCTTAATTACCAGCACAGCCAGCACTGGAAGGAGGGGGGCCGGGCTCAGGCGCGTGCCACGTGGGGTTCGGGCTCCCATCATCGCGGCCCCGACTGCTCCCCGAGCTCTGAGGCCACCAAAGCCATCGGGGAGGCACTCAGCTGTACCCCAGGACGTGCCCTGCACCCCTACAGCCCCACGGCATCCCCTGCCCCGTAGCCACCCCGAGGGCTGCAGCACCAGGGGGGAAACTGAGGCACGAAGCGCTCTGAACTCACCCCTCCCAGTGCTGGTCCTGCTGCTCCGCGGCACCGGGGGGGGCTCGGCTCGGCTTCCTCCCTCCCCACGTTGGTAGCTGAGTGTGGAGCCCAGCTCCTCTCCCCACGCATCTTTACTGAGCCCTCAGCTGGCTCTGCAGCCGCCCAGCACAGGTGAGATGAGTTCAGGGTGCTCAGCACCCACCCAGGTGCCTCATCAGCATCCCACCACAGCCCTGTGTGTCCCAGGAGTGCAGCCCTGTGGGGCCACAGGCAGTGATGTCCCCACGCTGTCCCGTCTGCTCTCTCCCTGTCCCCATCCGAGCACAGCAGCTGACTATTAGCAGTCCCAGCTGCTGCCTTGGCTCGGCGCTGTCATCTCATCCCCGGTCTGCTGCCACACAACAATCCAGCCATCTGCCTGCCCCCGTCCGTGTCCCCACACAGAGGGACAGCACCAAAGCTTCAGCTATTCCGACACCCCACGGTGGGCACCTCCGGCTGCAGGACTCCGTGGAGGGGGGGAATGGAGCCCTGCGCCCACGGCCACCCCAGCCCAGCCCAACCATTTCACACGGGGTCTCCATCCAGGCTGGTGGGCCCAGAACGCTGCAGGGAGCAGCGCAGGAGAGGGAAAGCATCTCTTAGAGCAGAGCATCCCGGTGTGCAGAGCATCCCTGTCCCCAGGAGGACACGGGCGGGGGAGTGGGGCTGCAGGAGCCAATGCGGTGGCAATGGCAATGCGTCCCCGCTCACCTTCCCGGGACGTTTGATCTCCACGAAGCTTCGCACCGCTGCTGCTCCCTCCTCCTCCCCTCCGGCTTTTATTAGTTTAAACACATGGACGCATGAAAAATAAATGTTGCTCGGGAAAGACAGCGGCAGAGGGCTGGGAAGCAATTAGCATCCAAAGAGGCATAATTAGTGCTCAGAATGCAAGCGGCAGAGAAGAAATAAAGTAGCATTCGGATGCAATCAGGGTCGTGCCTGAATTACAAACCGTTAACTGAATTGCTAATTAAGCACCGTGTGTGAATCACGTCCTGTTAAGGGCCCGTAACCACGGCTGGGACGGGTGGGGGGCATCGCGCCGGGCGGGGAGGGGCTCGGGGGTCCCCAATCCCTGCTGGGACAGCAGCAGCCAAGCGTTCGCGTGCCACAGCCACGGGGTGACGGCCGCCTGCCTGCCAGCTGACCTGCTGTGATTAGGAGAATTTGCTTCGTTTGAACCATTTGGACAAATATTTGTCCGGGGAGCCCCGGTGGGGATGGAGGTGGGATGGGTGCAGCCTCGCATCCCCATGGCTGTGAGCTCTGTGTTATCCACACCCCTGCGCTTCCATCCGCATCTCCCCACCCCTCCATGCCCGTCCCCTCAGCACATCTCCCTCGTTGCTCCGCACCCGCAGAAAGCACCGAGCTTCACGTGCACGCAGAGCCCAATCCACACGGGGGAGGATTAATTATTCACATTTTATCAAATTCAGACACGTCGTTCTAAAGGTCTAACAAGCTCTCCTTGCCCAGGGGGGCAGCTACCCTCGATTCCTCTCTCTTTTTTTTTCCCCGGCATTGTTTCTATCTCCACCTTCCCGTTGCCTTTCCGCCACCCCCAGCGTTTCGGCAACACCCCCGTGAGCCCCCATCCCTGCCGGCTGCCCGCATCCCCACACGTCCCCCCGTTGCCATTCCCACGGCACAGCACCGGGTCCCGCCGCGCACACCGGGCCGGGCAGCAGCTCCACGTGTTGTGGGGATGAAAGGAGGAAGGCTTCGCTTGAAGCCTCGCAGTGGGGAAAGGTCTTCGGAGCGGCGCGGCGGATCAAAGGCGGCTCTTCATCTATTTTAATAAGGCTCCGCTCGGCTCCGTGCGAGGAAGGGGCTTTCCGGAGGAGATCAAAGCGCAGGAACAGAAGCGCAGGGCTCAGGGGTGAGGAAGAGGAGGGAGAAAGGAGGCAGGGGTTGGGCATCGCCCGGAGCTCTGCTGGAAGCCCCTCCTGGCCGAGCGGGGCTGAGGCTGTGCAGGAGGTGCTGAGCTGTGCGCCCAGCGTTCCGCAGGGCCGCCTCTCTGCCGCACAGCGCGTCTCCAAGCCCAGCTCCCACCTGCGAGCAGCAGCGGGGCCGGACACACGGCCAGCAGCCATTCCCCACACCGCGGTCTCCCCACAGATCTGCAGTTTTAAAGAAATGAGAGCACGTGAGAGCGAAGTGAAGGCGCTCAGCTGGGGCTCCTGCGGAGGAAACGTGGAGCAAATGAAGATGCGGGGCTGCAGCCTTTATCACTCATCAGCGCCGAGATGGGCCCTTTGGAGATGAAAGCCCTTTTTCTTTCGCAGACGATTTACGACGTTTTGTTTAAAAATCACCGAGGAAGATTCCCCATTTGGATGAGCCTCAGCCCCGTGCTGGACTCACGTCCAGACCAGGAGAGCAGCAGCAGCACACGATGGCACAGCGAGCCCCATCCTGCAGGGCGGCACAGAGCCCGGCCCTGCTGAGCTCGGGGATGGTGGGAGGGATTCCTTTGATTCCAAAGGAGGGAAACCCAGCAGATCCCATCTGCGCTGCAGGGCACACACCTGGCTCAGTGCAGCACGCAGGTTCCTGGTGGCGCACACGGTGTTCCCCGGCTCCGCTGTGCCGTGCAGCGAATGCAACATCCGTGTGCACACCTGGCAAGGCGAGGAGCAGCCCCAGCCCTGCCGCAATTCAGGTCTGATGGCCACCAGCAGATGGCAGCCCCACGGCCCCCTCCCCAACTGGGGCGGCTCCACATCCCCTGCGGCCCCGGAGGAAAAGTTAGGAGCCACCGCCGCAGGAGCCAGCGGCCCCCATGGGAACCTGCCTCTGCTTCGTGGTTCCTCTCTTCCTGGGGCCACGGCATCGCCCCATGTGCCACAGAGCTCCTCCTCGCTGATGGCTCAATTATCAGCATTCAGCTCCCGCCTGCCCGCAGATCCTGTAATCAACGTCTGCGTGTGTATTCTGGCAAAATTAATCATAATTGCTGAAAGCAAGGCACATCGCACTTGTAACTTTGGTCCGTTAATTAGGATTCTGTAATTGGATACAGCGCTGCCTGTAAATCCAATTACCTGGGATCAGAGCAGCCGTGGCCGGGCAGCAGGGCCGGGACCCCAGGGGCCGTGCAGACCCACGGAGTGCAGCAAACCCACGGGGTGCAGCAGCCCCAGGCTCTGCTCCCAGCCCCGGTGCCATCCTGAGCTCCATCCCCAGCACAGCCATACAGGACCATCGCATCCAACCCACCCCGGGCAGCCAGGACAGCACCAGGTGGGCACTGGGACGTCCCTGGTGCAGTCAGGATGGGGCTGAGCCTCCCAGGGATGCACACAGATCCCCCACAGCAGGGCAGGACGCCCACTTCCACGCTGCGGGCAGCCCTATTAACGTAATTAATTATATCAGGGGCTGGTGGATTATCTAATTATAAGTGTGCCTAGCTTTGATTTTCCTGCTAATTGATTTGTATTATTTACACACAGCAACAGCTGCTGGGGCAGAGGTCGGAGCAAACGTCTCATCATTGTGTGGCACCAGGAGTGCATCCCCAGGGGGGGGGCAACGAGGGCTGAACCCCACGGCGCAGGGCAGGGCGAGGGCACCCAACGCAGGGCAGGGTCCCACCGTGCTGCAGGCAGTGCCAGCTGCTTTGGGTCGATTTGTGGAAAGCCTGCAGAGGACAGCAGCAAAACCCGCTGTATGGCTGTAAGGGGGGGGGGGTGGGACAAGGGACGTGCCCGGGCCTGAGGGACCCCAAAAGGACACGGCGGTGCCATAGGGCCCCCAGAAGGAGGCAGGCGGTTGGGATTCACTAGAGGGCAGCAAACTGCTGCCATTCCCAGGGCTGCTGACACGGGGCACCCAGCACAGGAGGGCACTTCTCCCTTGGGGTCCCCCACTCTGTCCCCTTGCCCGGGGCACAGGATCCTGCAGGCATCCCACAGCTGCAGTGCTGCCCTGCTCCCACCCCGCCTGCATCAGCAGCAATACGAGGGTTCTGAGCCCATCTCTCCACAAAGGGAACTCTCCTTCTTCCCGAGCAACAGGCTGGCACCAATGGGGCAACCCCACCCGAAACACATGGATGCAGCTGGTGCTGTGTGCATGCATTTCTGCAGCTCAGCTGCAGCTTCGAGCTGACCACAGCTAAAAGTAAAGCTGGGCAGCAGCTGCAGGGCAGGAGCTGAGCACAGCACAGCCCATCCCAACGGCTCAGCACTGTGCCCCTCTGTTCCCCAGGCACTGGGAGCAGCCCCAGGAGTGCTCACCGCTCCAACATCTCAGTGCCCACCCTTCACACCTGCCCAGAGCACCTCCTGAACTCCTGCTTTTAAAACCAGAGGAGCAAAACTACATGAGATTATCACTGCTATTTATGTGGTGCCCTTCAGATTTACCCAAGGCCGATGCATGCAACGCAGCACCAAGGTTGTTATTGCTATTAATCTCTATTATTTAGTTCTGACATTTATTAAGTGGCCTTCCTGCAGGCTGGGGCACGCGCTTCGCATTTCTCAAACAGTGGGAAGTGGAATACCCACAACCTGCCCACTGAGAGCCCCGCTCAGGGCTCCCCATCAGAGCTCCATCCCGGGGCAGGATGCAGCCAGGTCCCCTCTGTGAGGGATGGCACTGAAGCTCTGGGTTTGTTCCAGGCACACCAGCCTCCAGCTTTGCTGTGTGCATTGCAGGGCAGCTCGCTTTCTGTGCTACTGAAAGGCAATCACAGCCCAAGCAAGGTCTCACTGCCTTCACGTTTAAGGAGAGCATCATCAGACGTGAGACTTCGCCTGCTAATTGCACGCAGCTCTCACAAAAGCCATCAGCATGCTATGCATCATTTCCACCCATGAGCTGCTCTGCCCTCCCCAGCTCAGCACACAGCCTCACTCCGGCTCTGCCCTGCATTGCACTGGGCACGGGGCTCCCTTTGAAGGCACCTCCGCCTCCACCCCAACAAAACACAGAACCACAGACCTCAGCTCCCCTCCCCATAACACAGAATGTTCTGAGCAGGAGCATGGGGCCAGCGCTGCTCTGATCTTGCACTGAAGGCATTTCAGAGCGCGAGCATCCAATTAAAATCTTTACCTCCCCAAACCTTCCTTCCACATCGGTGTGGGCAGCGGAGGAAAATCATTACTGCTGGAGAGGTGCAGCCATGGCTCACACTGCCTGCTCATTAATGGCACAGAGGCAGCGTGGTGCACACAGAACCACGCAATGACCGCTCTCGCTGTAAGCAGGCTGGGACCATCACCTGCTGCCCAAGCCCCAGGTGCTGTTGTGGGTGAGCTCTTCCCTTCCCCAGGCTGGAGAACTCCCCCAGCATCCCTCGGCACTGCTTTATCTTTTTAGGATTAAGGTCTAATCCGCTCAGAGCGAGCCCAGGGCCCGTGCTACAGAATGGGACTGCTGCTCATCCAGTGCACGGGGAATTGGGGCAGAGCAGGAGGGAGGCACCGATCACCTCCCTGCTGGTGGGGCAGGGTGATATGGGGCTGTCTGAGATCCCGACCAGCACAGAAGTCCCCTCCCCAACCCCTGTGCTGCTGCAGAGTTGCACTGAGAAGCCCTGGGCTCAGCGCAGCAGTCTGTGCTGTGATGGACCTGGAGCACGGCAGCTTTGATGCACTCACAGCTGTGCTAACGAGGCCCTACTAATTGGGAGGGACAGGAGCGGCGGGCAGAGGTCGACAGCTGCCTGAGGATGCTCCATGATTTGCTGCAGCATCGCAGCACCGAAGGATGGCTGCCAGGAAGGCACCCCTGGGCCGGGGTTGCAGACCTCAGCCCAACCCAAAGTGACGGCTCTGCTCAGCGGAGCTTTCAGCCCATCCAGCACAGGGCTGGGAACGAGCAGGAGAACAGCACGGGGCATTCCCCGCCCCGCCAGGCTAAAGCTGGCTAATCCCAGCCTTACAGGGACAAGGAGAGGGGTTAAGAGCAGAGGGCTGAACTGCAGCACTCCTCCAACATCCGCCTGCACAGCAAAATCCATCACAGTGCAGCCCCTCTGTAGAGGCTGCGGGGATCGCCGTAATCCAATCGCCTCCTCCCTCCTGCGCATCATCAAAAGGCACAGAGGATCCCGACAGCCTGCCAACATAAAGAAAGAACACAGAGGCAGTTCTTGTGCCTTGGAGCTACCGCCCCATACTGCTGCCCAATTAACAGCCACTTCGTGTCCTGGAAGTTAACAGCCTGGCCAGAAGGACCAGGGATGAGGAGCGCCCCAGAGAGAAGGGCATCACCCACAGCCTCGCCATCGGTTGTCCCCTTGTGTCACAGCAGATGTTAAGGAGGGAAAAACATGGGATGGGAATCTGAAGGGACAGGGTCACCTCCCAGCCCTGCACCCAAAGCTTCCGGGTGACTCCCAGCTGCTTGGCACCCTGGGCCAGCCCAGCATTGAGCCCAAATCCCCATTAAACCAAGAGCCATTTTTCCAGGGTCAGTGCCCTGGAAAGTTCCCCTTTGAAGGTGACTTCTCAAGCTGCTGAAATCCAGCATCGGCAGGATTTTCCCTTATAATAATAATAATCCTGTGGAGATTTAGCTAATCTCTGGGTGATTCACCCTCCTGCCTGTATCCCATCCTAATTACTGTAACACTCCTCAGCCTCTCGTGAATTCCATTTCCCTGTGCAGCCACACATCAGTTCACCTCGGCCCTCTTTAAATAGCTTCTCCAGCCCACAAAGAACCTCTCCCTCCTGTCAATACTCCCAAACCTCGATGTGTGCAGAGCACCCTCATGCTGTAAGGACCCTCCCCCTGCCCAGCCTTCCCCAGGGAAGCAGCCCCTGCCCTCCTCCAGGCAGCACCTGGGAACCTCCTGCTGCACACAGACCTGGGGCAGATCCGGATGAGCCACCATGGGGTGACACACTCATCCATCAGCCCTCAATTCCCTCCTCCATCATTTCAGAATCCCCTTTGGGAAGGGACAGCCATGCCTCCCTGCTCCCCTCCGTTCCTCTGTGTCACTGCAAGGGACAGAGCCCCCAAACGGCTTCAAAAGTCAGCAAATCCCTCACCATGGCAACTCAGGCAGCTCCACATCTCAGGTGATTTCGGAGCTCCATGGGCTGACCCGCTCTGCCACCTTCTGCAGGAGCAGCAATCGCCCACACTGAGCTGCAGCCTTCATCAGATGAACCCTGAGCAGGGACTGAGCTCCAACCACAATTCCCCCGCAGCACAACCCTGCACAAAGCAATAGGCATTAACAACACTTGTTCACTCGACGTGAACCAACCGTGGCCAAACTCCCAGAAGAAGCTGCCGAAGCCAAGAAATTAGCAACACTCCAAGAAGAAGCATATGTTTGTATGCATAACAGTGAATCATCTCACAATAGTTAACAGCGCACAGGAAAACAAGGGGAAAACATCTTCATCCCCTGCTTTGGGCAAATCCCATCAGGGTCGGGCTGAGGCGTCAGCAGTGTGGTCCATCTGGGCAGCTTGCTTCTCCAGGACTTCATGGTGTGGACAACTGGAGACGCACAATGGACACATTCTCCCCATCCCACCGCATACACAGAGAACACTCCACCCTGGGTTAAAATAAAGGACCGTGGAGACCCGTGCTCCACCACCCCCCCCTCGTGGTGGGACATCCCCCCCCTGGGGTGGGCAGAGCCTCATGCTGCGCCCAGCTGAAACAAAGCCTCGTTCAGCCACGGCGCTGCCAGGCTTCTTCCCCGCGTCCTCTCTTCCACGGTGTCTTCCCAGCCTCATTCTTTCACTGGCAAAAGCAGGTCACCATCTGCTCTCCCTCCTGACTCTGGCTGGATGACAGCGCCTGCCTCTGCAGGAGACAAAGCAGCTGCTCTGCAGAGCGCTTTCCCTGCCACGCGTTGGGAGCTCAGAGATCTCCTCCCCAGCGCTGCCCAACCAGGACAGCGGTGACGGCTGTCACAGGGAGCCCCGCAGGCTATGAAATAATGACCAGGAAAGTCCGCCGCATCCATCAGCGCACCCCAGGAGATGGGAGAGCCGCAACGTCCCCTGCAAGGCAGGAATCCAACCCGCTCGACACGGAGCTTTAATTTTCTGTCCTATGTCCACGCAGGGTGCGTGGTGCGAAGCACTGAAAGGTGACACATAAAGACAGCACCTCCTGCTCCCTGCGATCGGCTCCGGAGGAGAAACCAGGAGATTTATAAACAAGCACCCTCCTATCAATGGTGGAGAAAACAAAAACGGAAAGCAATAGAACCAACGTGGGCTGCTTGCTGAACCAAAGGACCCTCTTCCTCCCCTTTTCTGCCAGGATGGGCCGTGCACAGTGACAGCCACCTGCCGCATCCAGCTCAGACCCCCACCAGCACTGCCCACATCTCCCCTTCCCCGGGCTGAGCTGAAGCTGGGCTGTCCAAGAGCAAACCATCCACGTGGCCCAGCACTGCATCCCTTTGTCACCCCTGCGAAGCCACCGAGCGGCACCGCTCCGCATCCATCCTGCATCCCAGCACGCTGGTTGCCACGGCAACGGCCGGTTTGGAGGCTGGAAGGTTTATTATCAGTTTCTCTATTGAATAAAACCTTGGACGGAATTTTGTTTTCTCCCTGCTGATGCAAAGTGTCACGGATTTGTTTCTGACCCCGCTGAAGCTCCCTCTTTATTTATAGATTATCGAGGCCAACCTTCTGAGCCTGCTATGGAAGGCAGCGCGATGCGCACACAGACAGAGCAGCCCCGGATCCCCACACAGCACCCGAGCCCTGGGGCAAAGCAGCTCGTCTGGACGCTTCCCAAATGCTGAACAAACACACTGTCTGCTGTTAATTAAAAGGCAATCAGCAGTCTCCTAGTAAAAAAATAAAAATAAAAGGCCCGACTTTCCTGCAGTGCAGGGATGGATCCTGCAGGCGCTCCCCGGGGAGCTGCTCCCATCCCACAGCAGGGCAGGGAGGTTGGTGAGTCTGCCCCAGGAATCTGGGAGAACTGGGTAGGAATGGCTCCTCAAATGGGAGATTTCCATCTTGGCAGAGCTCACCGTTGCAGTGCCAGGGACCCTTCCCACGCGGCCCCATCACCCTTACCCCAAAACTCTCCAGAATGCATCCCAGCACCCTTGAAGATGTTCACCCCCTCAGCACGTTCTGTGAAGCGCAACCATGGGACGTGAGGAGCACTGTGGGGTTTTAATGGGATCTGAAGAGCCAAAGGAGGAAGGAGTGCAGAACCAGGGCAGCTCTGTGTTCCCACCTGGCTTCTCCCAGCAAAGCCATCCCAACAGGGGGCGTCCCCAGAGCTCGTGGGGGGCTGTGCATATTGGAGGTGTTACAGCAAAGATCTACAGGTCGCTGCCCTCAGCATCGGTGTTATCCTTGGAACATCCTCGTCACGGGAATAAGAATCATTTCCTGCCTGACTTCTGCCAAGGCATCCAACCAGAATCCCTCCTTTGTCTCACACTGAACCACTCCTGCGGTGCTTTATTGCCCTCCTCTCACTGGAGAGCAGTGCTGGGCTCCACAAAGCAGGAACTCCCTCAGCCTTCAGCTCCCACAGCTGCTCTCATCTGTTTTCTGCCTCAGCCACACAGCAGCCGTGAGGGGACTCGAGTTGATGACAGAAGCTTTATGAGGCGTGGAGACATGGCACAACAGCACGGTAATGGGACGGCATCAGAGCTCAGTGCAGGGGCACTGCCCAGCTGGGAAATCACTTCCCAAGCCTGCAGACATTCCTTCCACTTGTCACGGGAGGTCTTGAGGAGCAACAGGTCTAATCCTGCTCCATTTGCAGCACGTATTGACCTGCTATCGGTGTTCCAGAGCAGTAGTGCTGCCATCAATTAGGAGATGCTTCCTGCTGCATTAAGCCCAGCAGGCAGAAGCCCTCAAAGTCGTGCCCGACTCCAAGCACGACTGCTTTCTGTGTTATTGCATTTCCAATATGAGGCTGGTCTCCATTCATCCCCCTTGCCAAAACTTGCTAACTGGACGGAGGACAGTGAGGGCTGCAGATAGCTGGGCTCCACGTGCTGAGCAGGACGGGGCAGGGAGGAAAGCAGTGTGCTCTGATGCTGAGGTGAGCAGCATGCACACGGACTGCAGGCAGCAAGGAAAACCCACGTGCTGCCTTGCTGAGAGGCATTCCTTTCATGCTGCACAACTGCTTCCTCTAATCAGCTCACCGCTGAGGACTCAGACAACAGAACATGTTTTCTCCTCAAAACAAAGAGCCGATTGCAATTGATCTGGAGATGGAAACAGCCCCAAGTTATCCCCAGCAGGGAACTGCCTCAGGGCCCCTCTGTGCCCCGGCCGCTGCCCTGCACCCCCAGAGCCCCAGCCAGGCTGCAACACCTGCAGTGCAGCCCAGGTCCGCCTGCACTGCACAGCTGTGCTCCTGCACAGCACAACAGCACGGGATCCCCCTCGGGATGGAGGCTGAGATGATGCTCAGCACTTGCTGTGCTCAGCAGAAAGCTGCTTCCATTCCAACTCCTGTAGCTGTGCCTTCCTGCTGCGAATGGGTTTTGCAGTGCTGGTTTGCTGGGCGGGGTGGGGGTTTATCACAGGGGGTGCAGCAGCATTCGCACACAGCACTGAGCTCCCTCCTCTGGGAGCAGGGTGGCAGCAGGCTGGAAGCTGTCCTGCCATGATACAACAGCAGGGACGAGCAGGTTTGGTTCTGTTTTTTTTTAAACATAAAAGCACAAGGAAATTGCTTTTTAGATCTCAGAGACCAGAGCTGGTCTGATATTTAAAGCCTGCCACAACTCTGTCACACAGGACTGGTAATTTCTTCTTCAATTTCTCAGCAGTCCCTCTAGAACGGCGTGCAGCAGATTTCCCTAATTCACATTATCAGCACCATTTGCCTCATGAAAGGCAGAAGGACCACCCGAGACCGAAAGCAAAGCTGCTGCCCTGCAGGTTTCCCCTCTCGTGGGCTGCATCGTGCCTCTGCTTCCAGGCCCGTCTGAGCCACGCAGTCTGAAACTGCTGCCCAGCAAACCAGCAGCACACGCAAAACTCCCTGAAAGAGCAGCAAATCTATTCCCTGCCCAGGCTTTCAAACGCCATGGATAATTGATGCATGACTCCACGAGACAAAGAAATAAACCATTCTTCCTTCTGAAGGCCCCTCCTGCCTCTCCGAGCTGGGCAGCCTTTGACCTTGAGTTCTCGCATTAATGGCTGCGCGAGGCGGGCAGGATATCGCACACACACCCCGCTCATCTCCTGGGGCTTCGCTTTCTTCTGCCCCTGAATAATGGCAGCTTTGTCCTCCAGTAAATGAAGGAGCAGCCACTTTATTGCAGGCCCAGCTTGTTGGCGAAGATAAACCCAGTGAAAAATGTCACCTGCTGATGCGATCCGCCCCGCGTGCCACTTCAGCAGCTGCTCCATCCCAAACACACATTACCATCAAACAGGTGGGGTAATGGCAGTGCACACAGCACACATACATAAACGTGAGAGCAGGAGGAAAGGTGGCATTTCATCTCCCAGTGCTGCAGCCCCAGCTTGGAGACCTGCTCGGTTTAGCAGTGCCAGCAGCCAGGCCCACAGCAAAGCCCCTCTTTGCCCCATTGGCACCGCAGTGCCTGGGAACAGAAATCCTGGGGGTGGGCAGCAGCCCCCCTGCAGACGGCTGAGCTCAGGCGGGATCCTCAGCAGCAGCGGGGACAGAAGGAAGCGCCCCAGAACTGCGGAGCTGGTTGGGACTTCAGTGCTGGAGCAGCCGAATGCACGGCTGTGCTCTGAGGCGCTGGGGCTGCCAGCTATCACAGCCATAGGGCAGAAGGCAGACGGACACAAGTGCTTTTGCAGAACAGCTGCCCAGAACTGCCTCCCACCCCGGCTCTCGCCAGAAGACTCGATGCTGTCAGCATCATTTAAAGCCATTTCCAAGCAAAGGCAAACAAGTTTAATTCTGCCGCCCTTTGGCAACCTTGCTTTGATTTCTTACCGAGGTCCCGAAATAAACGGAAGGCTTGGATTCAGCTCAGCAGAACACTGACACGAAAGCCGTGTGATAAATTACCTCTGCAGGCACGAAGGATTCACCTGGGACAGTGCTACCGCCCAGTAACCAGGAAGCAACCGTGGCTTATCGGCGTCACTTCTAGCTCTGTGCTGTGAGCGTGTGGGAGACACCAGCCCCATCCTGCTCCCAGCAGAGCAGCTCACAGCCGCGGGGCGACGGTGCGGCCGTGCAGCAGCAGCACGCTGAGCCTTGGCAGCGCTCCGCAGCCCTCCTGGGGTGTTTAGATTTACTGTCATCATTAAGGACAAAGACGCAAATGTCAGGCGTAAGGCATCCTGTAATGGATTTAATGTAGGCTGGAGAGGAGTTAACTGAAATGCAGAGCATTCGTCTCGCTTTAAGTAATTATCCTTGCAGGAAGAACGCTGCTACCAAAAGCAAGCCTGCAGTCATTTCTGACACCTTCCCCGTGACCCTTCTCCTACTTAAAATTTCTGGCTAGCTTTACAGAAAGGAAAGCAAGGCTGGCTCATTAACGGAGGCACAAAGAACAACTACAGTAGGTTGGGATGGAGTCCACACGGTAATCAAAACAAGGCTTTGTAGTTCGCACTGAATTCCTGCTGTCTCAATTACGTTTGTGGAGCCTAGCCCGTGCTGCACGCAGCTCTGCGTGGTGAGACTTTTCTTTGTGCCTTATTGGCTGCACGGAGTGGGACTGTGAAAGCAGTTTCCTTGACAACATTTTTTTTTTTTTAATGGAATCTTTTTTTTTCCCCTCCCTTCCCCACTCTGTGGCTGCACGATGAGGCCTCACTCGGAGGCAAAGATACCTCCAATGTGAATGAGCATCACACAAAGAGAAGTGCCCATGGGTCCCTGTCCCAAGCAGTGCGAACAGACGGAGCAGCTCACTAACAGCTGTGAAGAGAGGCTGCAATAAGAATTAAGCGCATCCTGCAGCTCTTCCTCCAGGCTTTTCTCCCTATTAGCCCGACCACATTTCACAACCAGTCACTTCATTTTCAATGCCTAAGGAGAGAAGGGAAGAAGCCTACAGCTTACACAGACCCCAGCAGCCACACACAGAGGGTGCCCTGCCATGCAGCACACTCCAGCTGACTGCTCCAAGCCCAGGCAGCCCCACCGCCCACAGACCCACACCCAGCTCCCTGCGCCCACGACCGACTTGCTGCCCCCAAGCAACACAAAAGCACGTGTCAGGACTGCTGAAATATCTTCCAGCAAAACAGATGCTCCCCTCCCTGCCAAACGCTGGAAGGACAGGATTGAAGTGTTCTGCAGGAACATATCGATCCCTGCGTCATTCTCAAAAAAGCAGGAGGCTGCTGCTCTGCCAGCACTTTGCTCTCCTACCTGAGCTCGCAGGCAGCAGTGAGATCAAGAACCCTCCGGTGCTGCACCAACATCTCCCCCAGCCCCGCTCAGCGCCAGCCTGATGGGTTCTGCTGTCTTTTTCTCTAGGAAAATTTTCTTATTTCGGTCCTAAAGCTGTTTATGTTTCACACAAGAGTGTCCTCTCCCCTTTCACTGCTGTAAATTGAAATTTGAAATGGCAATAAATCACAGACAAAGTGGCACAAGACTCAGGCTGCATGGAGAATTACTGCAGCACAAGGTACCCCAAAGCACTGAGTCTGGTCAGTTGGAATAACCAGCAGGACCACAGCACCCAGCAAGTCCACAAGACAACAGCCTTTTGGGTAGCAAGGACAACACAGATCAGAGATAAAACAGACACCCAGGAAGGTCAGCAGCTCAGCACACTGGCCTGACCAAAGATCATGCCACGCCAGGCAGAGCATCACGCTGTGCCCCACTCTGCAGAGCATCACCACCAGCAGCAGCAGCACCCGGGAGCACAGGGCTGCTCCCAGCACCACAGCCTCCAACATGCACGTCCCTGCAGGGTGCTCAGCACGGGGACAAGCCTTCAATGAAGAGCTCCAGCCCCAGCGTTCAGCAAAGGCTCCCCACCAAAGTGGGGAAGCATAGCAGGACGGCCTGGACCCGCTCTGTCCCTGCTGCTGACAGTGCACAGCCCTAAAGGAGTCACGGCATTACTCAGTGCCTTTGGTTTCCCTCACCAGGCAGAGAAGAAGCAACTCCTTACCCGTTTCTTTTCTCACTGGAGCTCTTCTTATTCCTCCACAGGTTTGGATCAGGAATTTTCTTCCACTGTTGGCTCTCGGTGTCCCTCATTTGCGTTCATCTACAAAGTTAAGCCCTGAAAGAAAGGGCACAGTCACAGCCACCTCAAATTCCAGCTACCCTGCCAGTATCACTGCAGCCACTGCCCAAATGAAGCCCCCCGAGCTCCATGCCTCACCCCCAGCCACCTCCCCAGGACACGAGCCCTGCCCCCAGCCCAGCACCGCCCCACGCACTGCAGGCTGTGCTCACACAGGGCCCCCCCCCAGCACAGGGCCTGGGAAGCAGAGCGCAGGCAGCCATCAGCATCTGCACCAACTGCCAGGTGAGCTCCGTGAGACAGCTTCCTTAGTTTTGTCCCAGCAGCAGCACTACCTGGAACTACAGGAAATGATTTATAATTTGTTAGTTAGAAGAGCTGCACTATTATGGAACGGCAGACCAGGAGTCCAACAGTTCCCCATCCATGCAGTCACTCCATTTCTGCTTATTCTTAACTGCTCCAGAAGGACCACCTTCACCAATACAAGCAGGCACACGAGTGAGAGCTATCCCCACTAACAGGACTTTTCAGTAACTGAAGTTACCTAGATAGGAGTGAAAAGAATTACCAAGAGAAATGAGCAACTGCCATCATATAGAAACAGCATAAGTGTAATTGGAACTGAGGTATTTTTATACTGATGAGCCTTTGGTTAAGAAAATGTTCCTTTGCTGCACAGTAACTGAAAAGGTAAGAACTTGACAAGACAAAGCAAGAGCCTGGTGTTAAAAATCCCCAAAGGAACAACAAAAGCACCACGCTGCACAAAGCCATCCTCGCTGCAAGAGGAGACACAACCCGACAGCCGCTGCTTTCAGCCTCGTGGTCAAAGTGCTTTATTATCTCCTTGCCAACAGGGACCAGAAATTTGTTCTAGTACACTGGTGGGAAAATCTGATAAATGCTAGGAAGGCGATACCGATCTGCTAGTAACATATTTCTTTGATGGCAGCTAGGCAAAGCTGATTGGATTGATATCTACGACAGCAGAAAATAGCACCTTAATGCCATTTCAATAAATAATGCATCTCAGCTGAGTGGCACTGCACGACGGGAGGAGGGGAACCGGCAGCACTGCAAACTGACTCATGGTCACCCCAAGGCAACGGACCCAACCCAACACCCCCAGGCAGCACGGGGTCTGGTTTTGTCCAGGGCACAACAGCAAGGTTTGCACCAAAAACCTCTGACAGTTCTCAGGAACTGCCAAAGACGATGGTGATGATGTTTTTAAAGAAGTAGTTTGGAAGGAAGAAAACAGTTATCTTCTGCAGTGCTGCTCCAAGGCAGCACAGCATTTCCCAATGGCTGCAAAGCCACCACCAAGTTCGAGCCACGTGGCGCTGATCGATGCTCAGGAATACACGGGGCATGGGCACACTTGCCCAAAGGCCTTTATGGATGAAACCAAAGAAGAGCATTTAATGTTAATGACCTGCAATAAATTTATTAAGAGCCAGAGGGAAGAGACATTTTACTGCAAGAACTTTATTGCACTGCGTCCAAGCGCGGAACCAATTCTGTGCCTGCTGGACCCGGGCCGTTCCCCCGTCCGTCTGTGTCTGCACTGCATGACAGACTGCACTTCCAGTATTTTTCCCTCAGCTAAGGCTGCAGAGTCGCAGTACGAGATAATTAGTGCATTATAAATCAGAGTAAAAACTAAGGGAAGAATGCAAACTTTACAGCACGTCAAATATATATAATTTTATTGTTGTTCAGAAGGGCTCGGGTTTTTGTTACTAGCCCAGCTCAACACCTTCCCCTCCAACCAAACCCCTGGCATTTGCCCAGTATTTCATCATACTAAAAACACCCATTTTCATTGCAATAACAGTTACAGCATTAGCTTCTAGCTTGCGAGGGGAAGGCAAAAGCCAGTTAGATACCTTCAGCACGATCTGCCTTTCACACAGACTCAAACGTGACCAGATACATTACTCCCCTACTGTAGGCATTGACATCACACACTTCTGTGTCTCCTACCTACTGAAGAAATCAGAACCACTACACATCTTAAAGGGAAGAGGGAGCTTAGCACAAGAACACAGCTTGAGTCGGGCACAGACTGAGCTCTGTGGAGTGCAGTTTTCAGAAGGTCTGTTGGCACATCTGTCAGAGGAGGGACTTCACAAGTACCATGATTTTCTGTTAGATTTATAAATCCCCTTCAGGAACAGAATTCTAAAAGTCCATCACTGGTTTTCTGAAGATATTTCTGCAGTTAAGCTGCAAATTAAGAACAGAACTGTCAGATAGGTGCTGTGAAGGCAGGTCATTTAGCAGCTGAGGTATTGGTGAAAGACAGGCACAGGTCTACACCTATCACAGGCACAGACAAAAACCTTTGGTGCCCCATGGCAAAGTATCACAGGAGAGTATGATCCTCAGCCTGAATCCAAAGCCTTTAATTGCTAAATGCTACAACGTCAAGGTGAAAACACGGCGTCCCTGCTGCCAGGGCACCAAGTTAACAGGGTTTGGTAGAAGCAGCCTGGACAAAACTGCTTTTCAGTCTGTAAAATGACTTGCCTTAATTCAGACTTCATCCATGGACTTACGTGGTGCCAGTCCACACTCAGCACACTTATGGTCTGCCAATAGTAAATGCATGCTGAGCATGTTGGTGTGTAACTAGAGATTCTCCCTCCAAAAGAGCCTAATAAAAAAATAACAAGGCAATCAGTGGTTAAACTGAACTGTACGTGAGGGCCAGTCTGGGAAAATCCCCTAGGCATTTCTGTGCGGACACTTCTGTATGCACACTATATCCACACCTCATACACAATGCAAACGAGACCCTCCCCACAAGCCCTGAATCACTGTGTTCAGCAAGGCAGAGCACCCAGACAGCACCAAAGAGCCTTTTCCTCCTCCTTAAACAGGTGAGTCACACTTCACTCCTTGTCCAAGTTGCCCCTTGTTCACCTATGACACCTCTGACCATCAGTCTTCTGCCAGGATAGATTTTTTTTATCTAACAACAGAAAGACAATGAACATCCCAGCCAGATTCTTTGGAGAAGTAAGATTTGGACAGACAGACAGACACACACACGCACAAGGTCGTTAACTCCCACCAATCAGAACAGGCCTGCAGGAGATTCACCACAGACATCTAGCTGAGGATCTCTGCTGAAGCCCCCAGGAAGCTGCTCAGCCCCACCAACACAACCACAGGGAATCCCAGGGTGCCCAGATGGGGCTGAAGGCCAGCAGCTCCCCAGCACTGCGAAGGCTTCTCCTCACATCTGTCTGCAGGCTGCTAAAGAAAGGCAACGCTATTTAGAAGAGTCCTACTGCAACTAATGCACCAGGCCCTAATTGTGGGGTACTTCTCTCAGACCAAGAAAAAAAAAATAGTTTCTGCACAAGCCAATGCTCTGCTGGTTTTCCTTAGACATAAAATTTACTTTATTTCTTTTCTTAAAAAGTTAAAAATACAGAGGGTTTGGAAACTGATTTTCTCCTTGCAGATGTTCAACCTGCAGCTTAAGGAGAAAATAATCCTTCACTGAAATGTTTCTCTTAATTTTTTATTTTATTTTTTCCAATCATCACCATCATTAGGACAGAGGTTGAGGAGCACTAACTCCACGCTAATCTGATGACGCAGTTTGATTCCAGATTCACATTTCCAGGTGCCAAGAGTCCAGAAAACAGTGCCATCTTCGTCTGAGATTTTCTATTGAACACAGCAGTGACTGTTGGCATCTTTGAAGCGTAATCGCATCTTAGGTCGGTATTTCTCAAGGTAAAGCAGCTGTTTGGAATTGAAAGCTCCCCTCCTTTTCCTAAAACAAACAGAACGAAGGCTAATATCAATGGCAAAAGTACTGCTTCAGTCACTGTGATACTCAAATTCATATATTTCAAAGCTTTTCTGTACCCATAAAATAGTGCTTGGGATAAGCTCTGAATCCGTTGACAACCTGGGGAAAGGAGCTGTGCCAGCACATGCAGTTCATTACCTACATGCCAATATTAAAATCAAAATCCTGTTAGCAAGTTTCGGGAGATTTTCTTGCACTGGGAGAGTTTATTTCCATCAGCAGCCGCTGAGCACCACAAGGTCACCCTTCCCCTGCAGATGCATGTGCTACTTATATTAGCTAGGCAAGCCCGTGACAGCAGATAGAAATATGTGAGAGGTGCTCAGAAAAGAACTTCTCAATGTGAAAGGTACTGTATCTAGGAAGAGGGGAAAAAAAGGAATTTAAGAAAGGGCAAAGTTCAGAAAAATCTGTTGACAGCAATATAGTTTACAAAGATAACCAAAGACCCTGGGAATCCATAAAGAGACAAATTGCTTTCTGGGCAAAGCTCATTCAACATCATCACACCCGCTGGGCTTCATTTCAAGATCTGATGTTATCAGTGAGCCAGCAGAGCTCTGCAGGCTCATCCTTTACCAGTTCTGCTATTTCCCAGATAAGGGGGCTGCTGACATTTCCTGAGTGGATATTGCACTCGTGCACAACTCCTGCAGGAGTGCTGGCACTCACTCACTTGCTGGGAAAATCGCGCTGCTTGGGGGCCCAAACCACCCCAGCTTTTTTGAGCAAGGAGCAATCAGTCCACATCCAGCTCCAATCACTGAGCTTACAGCCCTAGCCTGGGCCTCCCCCATCTTCAGAAGCTCTGTATAAGCAACGCCTCGATGTATAAGCCAAGATTTAAAATAAATCAGGAAAAAAAAAAGAGCTGGGGGATAACACCTCATCTTTAAACAGACAGAAAGGGCCAAAGCCTCAGCAGTCATGTCAAAGTCACATCTGTCACTGTTAGCTCATAACAAGAAGAAAATGAGTCAGAAATCAAATCAACTTTGCTAAAGATGCACGCTGTCCAAATATAACAAACTGAGAAAAGGAAGTTGAACTTACTGCCTTATAAACTGAACTGCATCTTCGTACTTCATTCCACATTCAAGGAGAGCAAGTGCAACCAGGACAGGAGCCCTGCAGGAGAAATCAGTATGTAAGGAATACCCAAAGAAACACTACACCGAATCCTCCAAATACATCAAATTTATCCATAAACAAATAGCTTAAACATCTTCTCTTTGAATGTTATCTACAGAAAGACATTTGCCTGCTGAGTATTTAATGTAGAACTTTTTGCAGATAGCTCTGCTTGCAGCGTGCACACAGAAATCCACAGCCTCTTCAGTGTTCGGGGCATGAAACAATAATTCTATATTTTTATGCTCTCTCATTTCACTGTAACCTAATTTTCTACTTTGCTAAAATGAGTCTGCAATATCTCCTGGATGCACTTTGCTTCTTACGACACCGCAGGTTTAGCTGTGCATGAGATGGATGCACAAAGCATTAAATGGAAGACTTCTAGAGATAAATCTGTAGAATATGTGCTAATATATGCTGCACACGTAACTGGGTGTCCCAGCAGCAATAAAGTTCCCTACTTTGGGATCCTCATCTTATCAGTTAAGTGCAAAGAGCTGGCTTTACAAACTGAAGTCACAGAGCACACGGACTTGCTCCTGGATGGATTTCACTCTGCTAAGCACACAGGTGCAGCAGGCACCCTGGCAGTAGTGCAGGATTAAGCAGGTGTCAGCAATCGGACAGCTTGTACTTACAGCTGCACACAAAAGTGGCTCAGGAGAAAACTCACTACCACTGCAGTCCTGCACACGCATAAATAGTAATTCTCTCTCCAAGGGGAACAATGAGGAATCTCAGAAGTCACTTGAAAAATATAGATGTATCAGCCTCCTACAGCTGAGGTTCAACGCTCTGCTGCACGACACCAACCTTCCCAACCCTGCAACACAGTGAACAGCAACACAACATCCACTCTCTTCACGGAATTTGGTTTTCAACAGGTTGAGCCAGTCGTCAACGATCTGACTGGGGGGTGGTGCTCCATCATCGAACGGCCAGTCCTGGAAGGGAAGCACACGTCAGCTCCTGGTGCACCTCAAGCAGATGCACACAGTTTTCAATACGTGGTTACCAGCAAGGTAACTGATGGGAAGGGAGAGTACTCCATATCACACTAACAGTTCTGTGGCTATTCTTCTAGTCAGAATTCGCCAGTCAATATCATAATGCACCACTAATTAGACTTTTCAATACAATTTCAATAAAACCCTACGTTAACTTCCTCATGGTATAGAATTTTTAGAAAAATAGCTGCCTTCAAAATCTCACAGCATTATGAATGTGTGAAAATCAATAGGTGTTTCAAATAAATGTTTGAAAGATGTGAACTCTGTAGACTGTTGCCCGTGGTTGTGACAACCTTTTATAACACTATTTGTACTACAGACTCTGTATGGAGAAGGTCCTCCACACAGCCTGCCCATTGCACAGCATCCCACGAGCGAGGCTCAAAGCTGCCCAGGTATTTTCAAATAAAAAAAAAAAAATCAAACATCTCACAAATAGGAAAAGAAGTGCTTGGGGAATGGCAAAAACTACAGCTAAGCAGCATTTAAAACTTCACTTCTGTCCATAAAAGGAGTTGCCAACATTTAAAGCACCTATGCCACGTAATGCCATCAGCACGGCCGTACATCAAAACTGCACACAAGAAGCTCCCCGTGGTCCCTCCTGGAGGCTGTGCTAAGAGGAGCACTGCACGTCCTGCTTCCCAGACAAGCACAGCCCCACGTGCTGCCATCTCAGACACAGCGGGGCTGTGAGAGCACTGCTCTGTGCAGGGGAAGGAAGACTTCACAGTCGTTTGGCACTTCCATGAGCAGACTGCAAGGCAATCTTACAAAGAGGCTCAGAACCAGAGCTTCGTATTATTCAAAGAACTCTTCAGATGGAAAGGAAACGGCTTTGAAAGGAGCCCCCCTCCTCCTCATTGGCTAGAACCAAGCTTCTCACGGAGTTTCTTAAGAACAGGTTAACATCCAGACATCCAGACACATTCTCTGAAGCCTGCAAGAACACGGGCAAACTGAACAAGCACGGGTTTAAAAATCATTGGTTTTCAGCTTGAAATGCACTTACTGCCACCCTAATCATAGAATCACAAGGTTGGAAACGACCTGTAAGATCACCTAGTCCAGCCATGATACCTCCTGCAGAGCTGACACAGCAGTGCAGCACCGAGGGTCGCAGCCCTGGAGCACCTCGCAGACACACCAGTGAGAAGCTGGAGGAGCAGCTCTGCCTCTTACAGCTACAGCACAGAAGCTTCAAATAACTTCGTGATTAATGCTGAAAGACACAGAGTCTGAGGAGAGCTGCAAACTCCTTCACAAAGGAAGCAGGAAAATGAAATTACCTGGGACAACATGGCAAAATGAAAGGTCACAGAAACAAGAAAAGCCAATCTTGTTTGTCCCAATAAAAGGCTTTTACAAGAAGTTCCACTCAATCACACACTGTGAGCGGTGTTATTTCAGTGTCACCCACTGCCCAGGAAGGGGTGCATGGGCAGCCAAGAGATGAGGCACTGCCCACTGCAAGATGCTTCCTTTTGAAGCTGACAGCACACAACAGGATTTATGTCACCGGTTCTGGGTCGGATTGAAATCCTTTCCTGCAGACCAAATACGGGATGTTGTTGTTATTTTGCTTTTGTTTACGTGTTAATCCTCACGTCCACACACGTTTGTGCTGGTCTGAATTAATGACAGCCCTCATTTCCTCAGAGCATCGCCTTCGCAGTAACAGCACAGCACCAACATCAAATTAGCACTGGAGGGACGCTGCCCAGAATGAGAAACATGCATAATTCTGGGACCACAGGAGTAACGGCAACAAAGTTTTGCAAGTTTTTCTCTGCTAATTATGAGTTCTGCCAGCAATCCTTTGAATTCCTGTCAGTCAGCAGAGAAAACAAATTGCTAGGCTCTGCGACCAAAACAATCATTAGTAACCAGGATGATGCACTGGGTTTGCACAAACAGAAAACGCAGCTCGGCTGTGCCACCCTGCAGCAGCTGGGAAGGAAGATAGGCAAGAAGGGGTGGTTTTATTCACCCTCTGTCTGGAGCACTCTGCTCAGCAGCACTGCCCGCAGCATCCACAGGGCTGCCAGTGCAGAACAGAGCTGCCTGAGGAGCTGCAGCAGGATTTAAGTGACAAAGATCCCTTTTCCCAAAGGCTCCCAGAACAGGGCAAGACTGTGCCACCGGTGTGGAACCTTCTCACCTTTAACAGCAGCCCCGTGGCCACGCTGTGTGCGGCTGCTGGACAGGAACCCATCCCCTGGGCCCTCCTGGAGGATTTATGGGGCGCAGCAAGTTCTGCTCCAGGCGCAGACAGTCAGAGCAGGACAGCAGAAGCACAACAACAAAACGTGCCCCAGATCCATAGAACAAAACTCTTGGCTGCTACTCAGTAAGAACACTTTCAGGAAGAAACAACAAGCTTTTCTTGTCGTAACATTTCTACACTGAGAGCTTACATGTGAACACAACTGTAAGAACCGCACAGAAACCACAGGAACTGAACCCATCCCCACCTCCTGCCTCCTGGATTTAATCTCTGTTGATAAACACGTGTGCAATAGTACTATACCAAGCACAGAGCCTCTTATTCTCTGGTTTCTCACTATGCCATCTGCCAAAGCATCTCCCTGCTCCACCCCTCCTGCCAGCACACAGCACTGTACTGTGGCACGAGAGCAGGCTTTGCTGAAATGCTCTCATTTTCTGGGGTTCCCCTGTGCTTCCGACCTCAACAGTTTTAAAATAGACCCTAATCTCTCTCAGGCTGTTTTTAATCTGTGTTATTTCTATGAGCGATCAGCTCTAAGTAGCAACGTGTTATGTTTTCAGCCAGCTGGTAATTCAACACTGTTTCTGAAGAGCAACAGGACTCAGTTTTGGAGAAGCACGCATTAACAGGAAGGAAAAGCAGGAGGTGGCCATGTCAGCAGCCAGCTAAACTTATCTCACATACCAAAACACCACTGCAGTACAGTGAGTTACTAACACAGCATCGTGACTGGGATCATCAGCACAGCGATGACGCTGGCAGCAAACCCTCCCATCTCCTCCTGCCTTCTGCTGCACACAACAGATGTCTGCTGGATTTACACCCTCCCGTTCTGCCTTCTGCAGCAGAGAACTACTCAGAAGAGCTGTGCTGTACTGAACGTGGGAAGGCAAACGTGCACAGGCACATGACTGCATGTGTTACTCAAAGTGAGAGGCTCTTCAAGAGAATTATGCTTAGCAGAACTGGTGGAAACACCATTTCCAGTTTTTGAAAAGCTTCCTCAAAAAACGGCTTTCGGTTCAAACCGTGCCAAGAAGTTGGGTTTTTGTCTTGTTTATTTCATGAGAACTGCAATCCCCTGCCCATCCCAGAAGCTCCGCAGCAAGGAGCACTCGGGCTCCTGATGCTGAGGGCAAGGTGGGCTTCACCCCGGCTGCAGGGCCAAGGGCAGCAGAACACCAGGGGAACAGCCCTCGGGAGGGACACACATCTCTGCTCTCCCACAGCAACACAAGCACTTAAGCCCCAGCTTAAGGCAGGGCTCTGATGGCTTACACAGCACGCGCTTAATCCTTCCATTTTCTGGCAACCCCAGGAGTATCACAGCTGGAGTGCCTGAACACACAGCACAGCCTGAGTCCAAGGCAGCTCTGGAGTGAGCAGAAATGCTGTTCCACATCCAGCCACTGGAACCTGAACGGCTGATTTTCCAACAACACAGGCACACGTGGCTGCCTGGAACTGGAGTAAATGTGCACTAGGACTTGGAGCCAAGAAACCTGACTGACCTGCATGTGGAGCTTCCAGCTTCTGCAGCTGTGCCAGGGTACAAGTTTTTCTCCTAATGGAAAACCATGAAGGTTTTCCTCCAATCGAGCCATTAAAAACAAAAAAGCAAAACACCAGCACACACAACCAATAAGGACTACCTGCAAGAAGGTTAGGTGCAATTTCTGGCCTCACAACAGTGCTACACCAGTAAAATAAACTGATTATATCTAACGCCCTATAATAATCCAGAAGAACTGCCTGGAAAAATACTGCCTGTAAGTGCAGCGTGAGCACACAGCTGTACAAAAATCCTGCCCTAAACACCAAGCAGGAGCAGACAACACAGCCACTGTGCAACGCTCACTGCGAGAGCAGCAGCTCAGGGCAGCACTGCACGTGGAGGTGAGCAGGGAAGTGCTGCCCATCAGCACCCTGCTCCTGTGAGCTGTGGGAGCCTTGTGCTTGCACAAAAAGCAGCCTCTCAATGTGTCAGCTGTGGTCTCATAAGGCAGCAGTTTAAACGTGTGAGAGCAGAGCTTTATCTTCATCCTGAGAAGGCCAACAGCAATGCCAAGTGCTGTATCAGGGGAAAAGGACTGAGATGAACTGTATGAAACACAAGGCTGAACAGACCACAAGCTGTGAGTTCACATTGGATTAGTATCAACCCAGTCACTAAAATGCAACCCAAAATATCTCAACAAACCCAGGAATAGACTTTTCTATTCCAAGTGAAGCTGTAGAAATGAATCAGCAAGTACATTTCGGAGAGGCACAGCAAGTATCTCAAAGCCAGCTCTGTCTGGTGCAGGGGATCACACAGCTTTTGGCCAGCCTGAGACAGCAGCTCCTCCCAAAACACAGAGGCCATCCCCACCCCTCATCTGCAAGTGATTTCCAGTGTCAGACAGTTTTAAAAGGCAACTCACTAGAACTTGGATTCCTTCTTTTTCGATAGGAGCTTTATCATAGGTGGCATCACAGACTCGCACCAAGGTTGTCACTCCATACTTCTTCAGCTCCTTTGAGAAGAAGGAAAAACAAATGAGTGCACCAGGAGGGGAAGAAAGGAAACAGCTCCAAAACCAAACATTTTCACATGGATCAAAGGTGACTGCACTGAAAGGAGCAGTCATGACCTGCTGAATGGTTACAAGCGACAGGAACGAGTGTGAAACATCCCAGAACTTTTCCTCTCCAGGGAAAAGTCAGGCTGGAAACAAAGAACGCACGTGAGAACAAAATTAAAATAGCTGCTTATCCTCTCCACGCAGCGCCTTTTTCTCTTTAAATAGAAGCCTGGGACTGTTGGCTCCAGCCAGCACTGACATTTTCGGGCAGGGAGGAGCAGCACACACCACCGTGCTGTAAGTAGCACACTGTGCTTGATAAATAATCAGAAGATCAAACAAAGGCCGTTCCAGTTCACTTTGAAGGTTCGTACAGCAAGCAGAATTTCCTCTCGTGTTTGCACCGAGCCCCTGTAACTTGGGCCAATTAGCAGTAATATCTGTTCCAGGCAGAAGCCTCCTGATGAAGGGAGGCAATCCACAGTAAGACCAAAAGCCAGGCGGCATTCAGACAGAATTAACCACTAACATCTGAGAGGTCTCTGGAGAAGAGCACACTGCTCACTGATGGATGGCTGTCAATAGCTGCAGTCTGACATCAGCACTGACGGAACGGAATTCTTTGGAATGGAAGTGACCTACAGAGGGCACAGAGATACGGCAGATTTGGAGCAAACCAGAGTGCAGAAACACACTGCTCCACTATTTTTCCTATTACACCACCTGGTATTTTTTCAAATGACTGAGTATTAAATTTTGTGTTATTTCTGACTTTTGCGTCAATAATGGTCTGACCCACCATCCATCAAAGATGGCTCTCCCCATAGCTGGAGCAGGCAGATGGCACTTCTCAGGGATGAATTCTGGTGCCTGAAACACCTGACAACTCTGGGAGCTGAAGGGTTTGGAGAAAACACCCTATGAGCCAAAACATCTGCGTATGTACTGCACCGAATCCTATTTTAGGATGACAAAGATCATAAACCAGTTATAATTCCATCCACTACTACTTTCAAAGCCAAAAGATCAGCAATACATTAGAAGCAACGTATTACTTAATGAAAACTAACATTCAGAGTCACAGAACATGCAGTCCTTTTCAAGCCAGGACAACAACAATGGCAAAGGTGCAGGTCTGCGTTCTTAAAATGGAAGCTCCTCCAATCTCTCAATTACTGATTACTTTTTTCCAAATCCTGCACTCGTGTGAATTCTTGTACTGCCAAGAGAACACCAATTAAATATTAAGGACAAAACGCCCGCACGTAACGTAGAGCACAGCTCTGTGAACAAGAGGTGTGAATGCAGCACAGTGCTCCTGCGCTGCTCAGTGGTGCAGAAAGCAGAGCACCAGGAAGGATGGGCTGGTGGGATGCCTTACCTCTATGAACCTGCAGAGGGTCGCATTGGTTGGGTTGTGAGTGATGAGGAAACGCATACCGTCATAGCTGATTTCCACGGGGGCTGGACGGTTCATAATGGCAACAAAACGTGCGAGGGGCCAAAAAATTTAGAGGAAAAAAAAAAAGGAAAAGAAAAAAAATCAATAACGTTGGAAACGTTTCACAGCAGAAAACATTAAAAGACCACTAAAATGGCTGGGATTGATCAGAGCTTGTTTGTTCCTTAAAGATCTCGCTTCTACAAAAGCAGGTTTGCTTCAGAATCCACTTGAATTCAACTTCGGCCTCGGCTACTGCAGGTGGTATCCTTCAGATCCACGACTCCACGTGCAAGACTAGGCAGCCTGTTCTACATTTAGGCACTGGTGAGGCAAAAAAGTAAGGGCAGGTTTTCTCTCCACTTTGTTTTCTTGACGCTTAGTTTCGCTAGAGTCAGTAAAAGGAACACGCTTCCAAAGTGCAGGAGATATCCCATATATTTGAGTGTGCTCGCTGCGTCGGAGTCCTCAAGGCAATGTAGGTATGGCACACGAGGCCCTGCGCTCACTTGTCGGCCAGGGCGCTGTGCTGGGCCTGGCAGAACTCTGCCCTCACGCTCAGAATCGCCATAAATGTGCGACGTAAACTCCAACAGAACACCTGAGGAGAGAAGGACAGCACGTCAGAAGAGGGGCAGCAGCACCAAACGCTGCCGTGGCTTCCAACCCTTTGCAGCGCTACGGGTGGAGATGAGAGGATGCAAACAGCAGCACTGCTGTGAGCACGGCGCGAAGCAGGGCTCCTTCCCCGCCCGTGGAGGATTCTGATCAAATGCAATTTTAGGCTTTGATCAACCATTGCCCCGAGAGCCCCGAAAATAAACGGTTCGGAAGAAGTCTCCGTGCATCTGACGCTCATAAACATTTCATAAGAGAAAATAGCAGACCAATCCTACACAAACAAATTGTACCTTTGAATCAAGCTTGTACCATTTATAACTATTTATGAAAACAAGGATGACTAAAACTGCCCAGAAAAAAAAAAAACACACATTTCCAGTGACTGCCACCCTTAGCAAGCAAGGTAACAACGAGCAGAAAGCAAACAGGAGCGAACGTTTTGTACGTCACTGCGTTCAGAGCACTCAGGATGGTGGCAAACCAAAAACCTCCGGGTGCAGCAGAAAGCTGAGGACGTCCCAGGGCCCAACAGCAACACAGGAGCGGAGATGCAGTCACACAGGCAGAACCAGCAGCCTGGTTACTGCTGCTCCCCAGCCCTGACTTCAATCACTGATGCGGTGACAGTTCCAGCTCCCTCCCAGCCCTGTGCTGCACGCTTAACAAAGCACAGTGTTGGGAACTGTGCTGTGCGACAGCTTCGTTTTTGGAATGAGAAGAAAGCAGGGTGTGAGTGCCACGTGTGTGAGCTGCTGCTGGCACAGGAGCACCTCCAGCCTCACCGCCAGCCTCCCCACAGCAGCACGCACCCCTAGAATCTGTCATCTCCAAAGCAACAGAGGGCTCGTGTAACAGTAACAGCTTCCAGTTATTCGCAGTCCTACCCCTGCTTACAGCCTGGGGCACCCAGGCAGCAGCTCCCAAGCTTAACACGGAGGATTCGAAGCACAGCTGGTTTAGCAACAGCAAGAAAAGCCACAACAGCACAACTCTACCCCAGCCCTTAGGGGAGTGGAAGCAGAGCAAACTGATGCTAACTCAACGCCGGAGACCCAGAGCTGACCCAGCACTCAGCACAGCCCTCGCCGCACGCAGCTGAGCCGTGTTGGAGGGACTCCCCGTGCAGCACAGCTCAGGAGGCTCCGGTGTGACATCACAGCAGGTTGAAGTTTAACTGCAGACAGAACATTCCACGTCTCACTTCCTGCTGTTTCGCAATGGATCTGGTGACAGCAAACCTAAGTAGGTCAGTACTGTGTCACATCCAGAGGCGTGGAACAAAGGGCTCCGTCACCTCCCGGGGTGCAGAGGCAACGCGGAGCACCGCGTGGGGGTCCTCAGAGAAGGGAAACGGCTCTGCTGTGCAGAAAACCTTACCAAGTGGCATCAGCTATCTGGGAATACCGAAACAGACCCTTAACTCAGTGAGTGGAAGTGTAAAGCCAAAGAATCACCGCGAGGCTCCTGGTAAGGGCAGCAGCAAACAGCTGAACTGCGCCCAGCAGCCGCCCTGTGCCCCGCGGTCAGAGCAGCACCCGGCCATGGCTGCAGTCAGGAGCACACATGGAAGTTCCCACCCCAAACCTCGGCGGCACTCAGCGTTTTAATGAGACCCTCATCTCAAAACAGACAAATTAAGGACGGCAGAATTACCTCTTTCGCTGACACGAAGTCAAAAATCACCCACAGAACAGCAATTATTTCCTTAAAGAACAGCTCTCAATGCCAAAAAAATGCATTAATTAGGTTGCCAGAGGCAAGAACAAAGACGTTTTCAATAACCTCCCCTCATCTCAAAGCAGTTCTTCCTCCGAGTGACTCAAATACAAATTTCAGAGAGGAATCCAGGGATAATTTATCGGCACAGCGACGTGGGATCAGGGCTCACCCCAGCTGAAGAGTCCCTCTGAACACGTAACACTTGAGTCCCTTGGTGTCAGTTCTCACACTCTGTCATATCTTTGTCATGTATCCCAGCAAATCTCAGGCTTCTCAGAGCACAGCAGTCTGCTAGAGCCCTGCTACACTGAGCCAAGCACCCGCATGTGCCCAGGAGCTGCAGAACGCCATGCAAGAGGTCTGGTTACAGGCACTGCAATGGGTCCCCCATCCCAGCACACCCTGACAGCACCTGGCACATCCTGGCCTGAAGCCTTACATCGCAGGAACAGTTCCAAAACCAACGCTGAGGCCCTAGCAGTGTCATTTAGAACACAAACAGCCGCCAGCAGAGCTTGGCATGGGAGATCAGGATTGCATGGGAGTACCAGAGGCTCACAGCACTACGAAGTATGCCGTCCGAGGCAGAGAGTGCCGTGTTTAAACAAATCCTTTGGACGTTTTTCTCTGCAGCACCAATAATGCCATTGGAAGAGCCTCACCCAGCACTGCTGGAGCTGTGCGTCCCAACAAATCACGTCGCTGCAGTTACACTTCTCCTCCCCTGGGCAAAACAGTGAGAGAACTTCAACACAATTACTTGAAAGGTGTTTTAGAAATACTATTTAGCACGGCATTCAGGTGGCACCTCCTGTAACCTCAGCAGCCCCAGCCTGCACAGCCTGACCTGGAGCACGCAGCCTGCAGGCAGTGACGGCACCGCGCCTCCCAGGGCACGGCAGAGAGCGCTTAATTAGCTAATGGCTCAGGAGTGATTAAAAACGTAAAGCGCTGTATTTAAGTCTGAAAAATGATTTCCAGAAGGATAAGTAGTTTCTGCAGCACCCGCTCCTATTTTTAAAACAGCTTCATTACTGACACACGCATCCCTTCCTCCTGTGATTCCCAACTGCAAACTGTTTTGCTGCAGTTCAGCAAGGAAGATCGGGCTTTTAATTAGGAAATCCAGAAAAACCCCGTGTCTAAACCTCCTGAACTCCCCGGGTAGTGCTGTCAGATTCCTCCCTCCTCACGTCAGCAATTTGCACTTCAAAGACCTGAGCACTATCAAACTGATGACAGTAAACAGCAACGAAGTTTATCTACAACGTGAAAAACAAGAAACAGTTTTTCAGCCAATTAACCTTCAGCTTTTTGTACCTGGAAAGTGAGATGGAAACCGAAGAACGAGGACATGCCTTACGTGGCCGCTCAGACAGGGACTGGGAGCACCCAGTGCTGAGAATGGGGAGCAGCAGCCCCGCGGATCCAGCAGGATGAGCAAGGCAGCAGCAGTTGATGCACCTGAAAGGCACTGGGCACGCCTGGCAGTTAGTTAGTACCTGGTGTCATTTAACTTAATTACCAGGGAATAACAATCCATCAAGATGCCCATCTCCACAGCCAGGCTGAGCGAGCTGCCGCAGCCTCTGCACCTACAGATACGACTGATGTGAGCTACAGCTGAAGCACCCTGAGCTGCCACCCCTCGTGCTCAGCTGCAGACACTGACAAAGTTTGAGAAAGCCTAATGAGGCCAATTTGAGAGGAATGTCTTTCAAGATACTACAAACACGCACAAATATGATTAAAATGTAAGCGAGGGGCAGGCCTATTCATCACCTCTGCCTGTTTATTTAGGCTACTTAACTAATTGAGAAAGAACGCTTACATGGACTCCTGACTTGAAAGTCATTTCATCTGAGATTGCCTTGAGTAAAGCCAAGGCACCAACAAAACCACCTCCAGCAGCCCTGCCCAGCAGCAGAGCAGCTCCTAAACCAGCCAGCAGCTTGCTCTTCTGCACTGCACAACAGCAAGTCCAGGGAGGGAGCTAATGAGAAACAAGGGACAGCACCAGGAATTGCTCGCTCCAAAGCACGCAGTTGGAAGTGCTTCCTTCTCTGCACAGAGACAGATCAACAGCTTGCAACAGCTGCAGCTTCCACCCATTGCAAAACTCAGATACCTCCAAAAGGTCACTGGGATCACCTTCCAAAAAGAGCGCAGGATGTGGTACAAAGCTGAGCTGTCACTGTGTGAGGATACTGAAGGTCTGCACTGTGAAACCATCTCAACTCGCTTTGTCCCCAGAAGTGGGAATTCGCGTTCAGTGTTAATGAGCAGGTAACTGCTGCTGCTTTTACTTCCCTCTTCGTAAAGCCTCCCGTGCAGCGTGTCCTCACACACGTGAATCAGCACCCACAGCACTGCCAGCACAAAGCTCAACTCCAAGAGAATTTCTGTTCTGAACAACACTGCAGTGCTGTGAGGCTTTTTCTGCCATTCCGCCTGCTTTGTTCCAGTTCCCCATCCCATGCTGTACCTCTGAACGACCCACATCCCACCAACAGATGCTCGAAAGCATCCTCAAGATTGGTTTCTTTAAAGCACGAGGTGCTGTAAAGTGCAAGACTTCAGCGAGACCCTCAGATCTGTCAGCCTTCACGCAGCAGGAAGGCACCTTAGTGACACCGACACAACACCTTCCCTCCCACGTGCTCTGATGCATACAAACTCCAGAAGCAGCATTCCTGGATGAGGTCCCCGTGCCGGAGGAGCTGCTGGGGCAGACACGTGCCTGAGGGCTGCACTCTGACACAGCACAGCCTGCAGCAGCACAGCCCCGTTCTGCAGTGACTCATGCATTTCCTTTGCTCGAACGCAGGCACTGTGAGCCGGGCTGTGCAGAGCAGCAGCAGATACCAATCTGCCCCAGCAAGATTTAAAAGGAAAAAAAAAAAAACCACCTCAGTTAAGAAGTGACACATCAGGAAACAGTGAGAACTGTCACAGGTAGCACGTAATGCTGCACAGCAGCAGGACAACTCCAAACCAGAACCCAAAGCTGGGTGCCACGCAGAGCTTCGCCACCACCTCCACTGCACACAGAGCTGCACGCTGCTCCTCCCTGCAGCTCACAGCACAGCTCTGCCACTTGGGATTTTTTGAGCGCCTTCCCCACCCACCATCGAGCTTAAAAAAAAAGAAAACTTCAGAAGATATTTGAATATTATTTGCATAGCGCATCCAAAAAGTTCGGTGTTCCTGAAAGTGAAGTGAAAGCCAGAAGTGCCCCCTCCCCCAAGAAAAAGGAATTCAAGCTTACTGCTTTACCCTTCCAGCCATAAATCCCATTTAACTTGAAATGCACACGACCAGAAGTAACTTCAGACAACACCCCGCCATTACGTGACGTTAAACTCGTCCCTAAAACTCAGCACAGTGAGTTCAGGTGCAGCACCTGCTGGGGTTTGAACACAGCTCCACCAGAACTTCAGCATCCCTGGCAGCCGAGGAAATATTCTCACACTTTGGGATGAAGCTTCTCAAAAAAAAAAGAAAAGCATTAACAAGCAGGACTTGAAAGCAACTTCACACAGCAGCAGGGATATTGTTCTATGAAGCTACAGAGTTGAATTACTTGCACCTTACTCATCTCGCTGCTTTGAATTTGCCAGACAGCTCTGCAGGCAGAATGACAGCGCGGAGCCCCGGCGCTCCTGCAGGAGTCACATTCGGCCCCACAACTGAAACTTAAGCTGATGAATTTCACCGCATGCACACAAAGTTGCAATTGTTAAAATGCAGGGTCCATTATTTCAAGCAGTGCCCGACTTCCAGCGCAAGTCACCAGAAGGAATGTAACTCTGCAGCACAGAAAAGAGAAAGGAGGGGTAACAAAACAAAGGCACGGCTGAAAGCGACCTGAATAGAGGCAGCAGTTCGGCATCTCGAGTGTTAGCACAGAGAAGGGATCAAGACACTGAAGGCTGCATTCAGCCTCAGACCAGCCGAGGGCTGCAGGACGGCGCAGCGGTCACACAGCAGCAGGTCTGTCCTACGCCCAACCGGCCCCATGTGTCACAAGGAGCCAACCCACACCTCAGCCCATGGCTCTGCTCCTCAGCGCTCAGACGGAGCTGTTCTACACCTCCAGCCCTCCAACAGGCATCGCCGCCTCATTCATCCGAGCCACGGAGCCGTGCGCTGCTCTGCTGGCTCAGCACGGGCGTATCGCCGACAAGCCTTCTCCAAAGATATCATCAAAATCCACAGTCTGTACTGCTCACAGCGCTTACCCACGGCCCAGGAGCTGCCTTCAGCTGTGCATTGCAGCCAAGGGCAGGCAGGGCCCAGCCGGCCCCGGGCCAAGGCCGCCCAGCAGCACGCTGCTCAGGGGCAAAGTGCGGCGTCACAGCTGCACCCACAGCCAGGGAGCAGCGCAGGTAACTGAGCCCGAGGGCAGGGGCTGCGTCCTCAGAGCCCAACACGAAGGTGTCACCAGCAGCCGTGCAGCCATACAGACACCGCCTCCTGCTTTAATTCAGATTAAGGCTGATCCTTTCTTTCCAATAATTGAGTTCACCGAAGTATTTCTATACGTTGAGTCATAAGAAGATAGAGTTTTTAGGCTGTTGCCAGTGGTGGTTTTATCATTTTTTCTCCTTTAAATACTAACTGCAGTTCTGAGTCAGAACCCGACTGGCTCATTTGGGGAGTTTCGAAGCCGGTTTCCATTTATACAGCAGCCTTTAAAAGCCAACTTTCTGCCTCCTCACGCTGTGAGCAATGAGCACACAGCCGCCCCGGGAGGACACAGCTCACGGCCAACCACGCCAAGGAGCCACGGCCACCGCCCAGCAGGGGCCACCCCGCCATGTCCCCACGTGGTGACACCCCCACAGCAGCCACCTCCGCCCTCCATGACCGTGTTTCCTCCCCCCAAAGCGTGCCCCAAGCAGCTGACCCCGCAGGACAGCGCTCCCTGCTTCAGAGCACCCCACAGCCGCCCTCAGCACTGCCCGCAGCCCCCGCCCCGTGCCCCCTCCCCGGGCCTCGCAGGGCTGTCCCTGTATTACACAGAAGGTCGTGCCCTCTGCCAAGCCCCAGGAAAGCCACCGCATCCCGGACACCCTTCCTCCCCAGCTCCACCCCCGGCACGAAGGGAACCCCCAGCACCGCTCCCAGCTTTCTCCTCTCCACTTCCAGCCCGGATCCCGGAAAGTCTCCTCATCCTTTACAGCCCACCTCCAGGCCAAGCGCAGGGCAGCCCCTTCCGCCACAACCCGGGGGTTCCCACCCCCTCCCAAACAAACCCTCACCCAGCCGTGCACAAACACAACAATAACCACAAACCCCCTCCCCTCGGACACCGCCACGCCGAGCCAAGACCCCATTCACCAACACCCCCATCCCACACACACCAGCACCCCGAGCCCAGGCCTTCCCTCACCCAGACCCACCACGAAGCGGGACCCCCAGCGGCTGACATCCCCGGGAAGGGGGGAGGGGGGAGTAACACCGCACAGCACCGCGTCCCACGGGCCGCCCCCCCCCCAGCCGCGCCGCCCCGCAGCCCCACGCACCTCCCGGCACCGCGAACCGCAGCAGGAGCCGCAAGGGACGGCGGAGGCCCGGGCCGGGCAGCAGAGCCCCGCGGCGGCCGCGGCCCCCGGAACGCCGAACCGCCCCGTCCGGGCGGAGTCCCGCGGCGCACAAAGGCCGCGCTACGCGAGGCCCCCGGCCGCCCCCCGAGCGGCCCCCACCGGCCAGGGGCGCCCCGAGGAGCCCCCCGCCCCGCAGCCCCCCCCGGCCAGGCCCGCCCCGGGGCGGGTCTCGATCCGCACGCGGCCTCCTCCTCACCCGGAGCCCCCCCGGCTCCTCACCCCGGGCATTGAGCGCGGCGCCGTTCTCCCGAGCGGGCCCGGCGCCTCCCACACCGCGGGCCGGGGGGCGCGACGGGGGCAGGAAGGGGCGGCGGCGGCGCGGAGCGGCGGGGCCCGTGACGGGGCTGGGCTGCGCGCGACCCGCTGCGGCCCGAGCGGCGGACACAGCCGAGAGCCCCCGCGCCGCCACACGGCTCCCCGCGCACGGCCCGCTCCCTCCCCGCCCTGCCGCGTGGTTCGGCCCGCCCGCCGCTGATTGGCACGGCGCGCCGCGCACCCGCGCCCGGCATTGGTACGGTCCGCCCCCTCCCACCGCCCCTCCCGGCCGCGCTCACTCGGTGCCGTCGCGGGGGGGTCCCGCTCCCTCCCGGGCCGCGCGAGGAGCGCCGCCAGCTCCGCTGCCGCGGGTCCGCGCGGGCCGAGCCCCTTCCCGCGCCGCGGGGAGCCGCCGCTCCCATCCCTCCGCCGCCGGAGCGCTCCGCACCCTCCCCGCTCGGGAGCCGGCGTTGGTACGGCCCGCCTCCCCCCCCGGGGCGCCGCAGCGGCCCCCTTTGGAACGCCCGCCCCCCCCCCCCCGCCGCACTTGGACCGCTCCTCCCGCACCACGTGCGGCGCGGCCTTCCACGCCAGCACCCCCCGCGCAGAGGAGCGGTGGAACAGCCCTCCTCTTCCCCCCCCCCCACCTGATGGTTCGGCCCGCACGGCCGTTCCTACGGCTTCCGCAGCTCGGAGCCGCGACGGCGCCTGGCAACGGGCACGGCGTTAACAATTAAAGAATGGCTAAAAGCGTCTCGGCCTCGTGCAGTAACCGGGCACGGCAGCCTGAGCCTCGCTCGCTGCGCTCCCCTGTCGCCAGGAGCAACAGAAGCCACGCCTCGAGCCCCGTCCCCAGCCCGGGGCAGGGATGCAGCCACGTGCCCCGTTAGTTTGGGCCGGGTGCGACCTCCCTGGAACGGGAACAAGAGCGCCTCTGTGCTCTGCCTGCAGGGAGCTCCAGCGGGGGCCCTCGCCGCCCTGCCGCCGCACGTCCATGTGCACAGCACACAACATCGAGCCCTCCAGCCCACCAGGCCCCTTCTGCAGCTAAACAAAAGCTTTTAATCAGAGAGCTCGCTGATTAACGCCCTTGTACCAGTAGCAGGGAGCAAGAGGGGCGGTGATCACATCCACACCAGCCACACGCTGCTCCTGGCAGAGGAGCAAACGCTGGAAGCAGGGATGGCAGCACGCCCAGCCCCAAAGCAGTCCAGCTCCCATCTTCATCCAGAGAAAAGCCCATCGCTCCTCTGCCTGCCAGCCAGCGCTGTCTGGAAGGGCACCACGTCCATCTTAACACCCGGGAACTGTTTCAGTGGCATCTGGAGGCCCTGGCCAAGCCCAAGGCTGCACCGCGTTGTTCTGCGGGCTCCACAAGGTTGTAACAAAGGAACATCTGAGCTCCTCAGCACCCCGAGCAGATCAGATCAGACACCCCAGCAGGGCACAGCACACCTCCCCGCGGCGCGAGGGGTGCTGAGCCTCAGCTCATAGGCACCGGCGCCCTGCTCAGCCAGAAAACGACCTGCCCTAGACAGAAGGTCAGTTTGCTGACGAGTCTGAATTAATTGCTGAAGCACTGATTTTATTGCCGGTATCGAACCCAGCAGCCCCCACGCAGCCCGGCCCGGCCCACCTGCCTTTTTCTTCGTGCTCCAGCAGCGGGCAGCAGCCAGCCCACGCCACGCAGCCGCCGATCGCTCCGAGCAGAGCTCTGCAGGACGAGGACGAGGACCTGGGCCTGGCACCGCACCGCAGGGCCACGCGCAGCCCCGGACCAGGCATCGCACCGCACCCGTCGGGCCGTGGCAGCCCTTCGCACCTCCTCACCAGAACTGCCCTGAGCGCATGCGCACAACCCCTCGAGTCTGGCGCCACAGCACTGCGCGTGCGCACTCACGGCGGAGGGGGCGATAAGCCCCTCCCACGCACGTGCTCGTCTCCCTATCACACGCCGAGCACTGCGCATGCGCTCAAACAGAACGTTTCGTTCTCAGCCCTCCCACGGCGCTTCGCGCATGCGTACCGCGGGGCGGCGGGGCGGCGTGCCGCCAGGAGTGAGGCGGCGTGCCGGCGCAGGCGCAAAAGCGCGTGGGGTGGTCGCGCGGGAACCGCTTGGGGGGGGGGCGCTGTGAGGGATGGGGCGGTACTTCCGGCCCTTCACTTCCGGCCCCAGCGCTGCGGCGGTCTGTGTGGCAGCGCCGTTCGGGCCCGTTCCGCACCGCGCCCGCCCCTCCGCCCGCATGCAGCGCCGCGACGACCCCTCCTCCCGCATGGGCCGGGGGCCGGGGGGCCCCGGAGGCGCCCGCCAAGGGGGTCCGAATCAGCGGCGATCTCCCCGAGGCGGGGGGGGCCGTGGGGCCGGGGCCCAGCAGCCGCAGCCGCTGCTGACCGGCGGGGCGGCCGCCGGCTCCTCGGGCGCGCAGGGCCCCGCCGCCGCCTCGCCCGCTCCGCTGCTGCCCGGGGGCGCCGTCAAGATGGAGCCCGAGAACAAATACCTGCCCGAGCTGATGGCCGAGAAGGACAGCCTGGACCCGTCCTTCACACACGCCATGCAGCTCCTCAGCGCAGGTACCGCGCGGGGCTCGGCGGGGCGGGGCGGCTCCGGGGGGGCGAACAGGGGCGGCCCGGCCACGTTGCGGGGTGCCGAAGGCTGGGGATGGCTGTTCTGCGAGCGGTGGGCTCCTGTTCAATGTGAGGCGTGGGGCGGGTGAAGCCCGGAGCCAAGGGTTCGTTTTAAAGCGGGACGTGGTGAGGTTGGCCGCTGTCATCCCGGGGATGCGGGGGTCCGCAGGGGGGGCGGCGGTCCGAGCTGAGATTTCCATCGGCGGCCGCTCGAGCCGCGCGTGTCGGGACCGCGAGCTCTGATTTTCCACTCGGGTAATCCGTAGAGAGCTCGTTTCGTGCCGCTGCCGAACCTCAATAGGGAATGGAAATGGCAGTCTTTGTTCTGTGCCCGGAGCAGCCTTCTCCTTCCCCATCGCCGCTGTCCAATCGCCTGCCGGCTCTCATTCCTCCCCGTCTCCCCGTGCAGCTGCTGCTCCGCTCCGTGCCGTGCGGGATGGGCTCAGCTGCCTCTGATACCTGGCAATAAAATCAGAGCCTTCAGCGTTTAATTCAGACTCTTCAGCAAGCTGACCTTCTGTCTCGGGAAGCTTGTTTTTCCCAGATAAGCAGGACAGCTGGAGCCTAAAAGCAGAGTCTCAACGTTCCACGAGCTGTGGGGAGGTACCGTGCTGGGGTTGAGGGTACGGCACCATGACAAGGTTGAAGTACTAATTGGGAATGCAGTCAACAGCTGTTTAAAAAAAAAAAAAAAGAAAAAATGTCTTGACAGAACATGGGACCTGGCCTTTGTCACACCCAACCTCTTGCTTGGATGGCATCTCCCAGTAGAACCCCACAGACCCCTTTACAAGAATGCCACACTAACACAGCCTGTGCTTAACGTTAGGTTTTAATAAGTACAGCGATTCTAGGAATAGGTGGTCACGTTGTGATTATGTATCAACGTTTACGTGCCTAAAACATGTGAAATCTGTGTGCTTTAGCTGCTGGATGTGCACACTCAGAGGTGCCATCCTCCCTGCACCCAGTGCTGCAGTACAGCGATGTCGGCTTGCTGACCTGCCATGGGGCTGGCAACTTTTGCTCCCAGATTTCAGTGACACCTGCAGACCCCACAGTCAGCTTAAAACAGGAACAGCTTAAAATATTGGCTGCCACTTTGGGCTTAATACGCGTGCAGTGCCGAGCAGGTGGTGCCAGCACAGGGATACCAGCAGACTGAACCAGCACAGTGCTCCAAGCTCTGCTGTTTGTCATTATGCTTAGAAATGATTTTTTAAGATCTTTATACTGCTGAATATCGCTGCAGTTGTCGCAGCACTCGAGGCTTTTTTCATTCCTCCTTTAATGTGGGAAATAATTCTTAAGAATTGCTGTCTCCTGTTATGCAAATAGCTGAGGTACGTCGTCATGGGTAACTTGGCATCACTTGTGGACATCTCGATCTAAATAAATCAGTTTTATAATCCGATTTGCCATCAATTTAATGTTTTTCATTAATAAAAGCATTTAGCCAGCTGATGCTCACAGCTCTGTGGTAATGCTTTCCAGCGACAGAAAACCCAAGGATTGAGGAGTGTGCTAATTCCCAAAGAAAGAGCAGCCTTCTCAGCCCACTTCGCACAGCTTTGTTTGCAGAGAGGTGTAACAGGGATTTATGAGTTTTTCTATTAATTTAAAATTTGCTATTAGTAAACTGCAGCTTTGTGAGATGTCAGATTGGAAGAATGCCAGATGTTTCCTGCTTGCTTCGGGTATTTCAAAAATTGGGGTTCTGGGGGAGCATTCACCAGCAGGGCAAATTCAACCAGAGCAAGAAGCTGATGAAAGAGCACCTGAAATAAAGCGCCTCAAAGCACAGCTTTGCACAGATGGCTGCCTGCTCCCCAACTCATCTGGAGTGCTCAGAATTTCTCCATTGCCATGGCAGCCCCTGGGGATGTCACGTTGGAGGAGCTGCTGTAGAGCTTGCTTGGGAACTTGGGTCTGGGACAAAGGTTGTAGTGCATCCGTGCAGCACACCTGAAGGTGATTTTCAGATTAAAAAAAAGAGTGATTATTGAATGTCAGCCCTACTCCTCCTCCTCTTTTCAGGAGTGCAAGTTGCTTGTCCTGCCTCTTTCTGGAGGGAAACCACACGGGGGTTTTTTGCATTGTAACTGAGACTTCTTGTTTAAAATAGTGTCTAAAAGTAGCCTGAAAGTACCTTTGTAATTCTGTTTAGTGTTTCTGAAGAAAAATCAGCATTGTTTGGGATTGAGATGAAAGGCCGTACAGTGACGTAATGCTGATTCTGAAACAATGTACTGTGTGATAAAAAAGCACTGAAGTGGGTAGATTGTGGGATTCTATTACACAGCACCCTGAACAGACATTGCAAACTGGAATTTTGGCACCTTGGGATATGAGGTTCCTCACTCCCGTGATTCAGGGTCTGCGTGAGCTTCCTTTTCCAAGGAAGAAGGAAGGCCCTTTTCCTCACTTGGATTTATGCTCTGCCTGCTGTGGGTGCAGGGCTGGAGGTGCTGCCATTCTGAGGCACAGTCCTGCTTCCATGCACTGGGGGATCAGGAGGCATCCCGTGCCGTGTCATCAGCTGGAGGTGTTTTCCAAGTTCTTGCTTTAATCCGAGCTGTTTTCATTTCACGGAGAATCTCTCCTTGGGCAGAGCTGGCATTTAATCTCTGAGCTTCCTGTGCTACACAAGTGAGCTGCCTCCCTGCTCCGCTTGCACCTTAACCTGTAGCATCTTGAAGGTCCTTCATGTTCCCAGGACTGCGGGATGGTGAGGAGGGCAGAGCACAGATGTGCTGCAGGACCACGGTCAGTGTGGTTTTGCTAGGGAGGAGCTTGGGCTGACATCAGGAGTGGCACTGTGGCTGCTGAGCCTCCTTTGTGCAATGCAGCAGCATCACCAACCCGCCTTTACCCGCCCTGTAGGATTTCTTCTGAGACAAAGCAATTGCTGCCCCGCATGAAGTCTGGGAAGCCACTGCCATGCATGCCAGCAGCCTGCTGACATTGCCATGGCAAGAAGGTTACCTCCTGCTGCACCTCTGACATGGCCTTAAAAAATCAGCACTGAAATGAGGCGTGCTTAATCCCTCAAGGCATACATACGTTTCTCCTGCTCGTCAGTAAGTGGTCCAACAAACTGCTGCCGCTCAGCGGCTCGGTCAGTGCTGCTTTGAGTTCATTGCTCATGGGCAGGAGGCACCAGAGCAGTGGGACGCATCTCAGGTAGTGTGGGGCTGCTCCTCCTCACACCTATTTGAGGCTTGGGGCCCTTCTGTGCTGTGAAGGAGACCGTGAGGCCACCTGCATTGACCCGAAAGAGCTTTGCGGGTTGCTTTTTGGGTCAGGGTTTTTTCTTCTCTCTGGTTTTAGGTTTCACTTGCAGAATTAGTGATGCTGGACCTGAGGCTTTTCTCAGCAAAGCTTTAACTGTTTGAGGCTCCCCCAGCCTCATTCCCAGGCATTGCTGCTGTTGCATCAGGCATGTAGGTTTTGCTGTGTGTTGTGGAGTGCCATTCTCTGCTTTTCAGAGGCTTATGTCTGATCACGTTGTTCTGGCAAGGCAGCCTAAGGGTGCTTTTATTCTTGTGCGTGTGTTGAAAGTCCTTTTCGTTAATATGCAGAATACTCTTACAAATATTCGTACTGGTTTTGGAGAACCAAAGTGTTGGAGAGAGAATCCAACTGTACTGTAGGATTTAAAGCTGTGCTTCCCCAACACTGAGCCGCCAGCGCGCTCCTTGTGTTCCACGGCCCGATTCTCTGGTGTGTTCTTATAGCTAAAGTTAAAAGGCTGTGTGTAAAGCTGACCCAGGCATTGGTCTGCTTCATAGATTTGACAGAGCTCCAACTGCATTTGCATACTGTCCTCAGGAGATAATTTCTTTGCAAAGCAAAAATCAGCTCATCTTCCTCAAAGCCAATTGTATCCCGTCTTTATGTTTTTTTAACTGAGGAGTCATGGTAACACTCTTGTAAGTGATCCAAAGAGCTGTTCCAAGTGAAAATTTGAAAAATTGGGCCTTTCTCATACTTATAAAATGTAATAGCCAAGTAATATGGTTAGATATCTGAACTATATATATATATATACATGTATATATGTAGCCCCCATGCTTGGGGCTGCTGGAAGGTGCCAGGTGCCTCCATGCAGGCTGCACAACCATAACCCGCTGTGCCTGTCTGGGTTTGGAGTCTGAGAGTGTTACTGGGTGGACAGCGTGCCAAGCATCTGATGGTAGCCAGTCTTCATAAACATGAACATTTAATGCAAAGCATATAGACGATGACATGGACAGAAACTGCAGGAAACGTGAGACAGCGCGGCTGCCCTCTGCAAATCCTGGTAACTGAGCAGGCTGTCCTGCAGCTTTAATCCAGTTATGTGTGATCTTGTGAAAGTGTCTCTCTCCCCCCCTGAGATGTGAGAAGTTGTATCTGGAGCACTTCGGACTCAGAAGAGATATTTATAGCTCCCGGGTTTGCTGGTGAAATGTTGTGCTTCAGCTTTAAGGAAGGATCCTCACTCAGCATCCACAAGTAATAAGGAGGGCAGGGCTGGACCAAGGAGTGCGTGGCAGTCCCTCAGTACTTGGGGTTAATGTTGGTGCACCGACTGTAAATCTGGGGGCACCTGAGATCTTGTTGGCCATTAAATAAAACTCAGCTGTGACCAGGCAGCCCAGAGGAGAAAAAGCTCCGCTGTAGCTTTGGCAGAGCACTGAGGGTTTGCCTCCCTCGAGGGCAGGTGTGTTACAGCAGGGATGGCTGTGGGAGCATTGAGGGTGGCTCTTGGTCTCCTGCGGTGCCCCCTCCTGCTGTCTCGTGCAAGTTTAATTTCCAGTCAGATCAGAGGAGGTGTTGCTGCCTCCTAATTGATCTCCCTTAATGACCCGCTTCCAGAAGGTGATGAGACCTTTCCTCAGACCCCCCAGGCTGCAATGTGCCTCCACGTCACTCAGCCCAGCCCCACACTTTTCTTTTTCCAGGCCCCCACAACTCCTAGCATTCAATTGAAACTCAGAATCTTGCTTTGACAGTCAGCATTTGTGGTTACGTTGGCTGAACCAAGTCGGGGCATCTCTAGGGCTCGTGTGCCCAGGGCTCACAGCTTGAAACCCTGAACTGTTGGTGATAAAGGTGCATTCCTGGAAGGAGAAGTGCCAGTTCAGAAACCAGTCTGACTGCAGGCTGTCTCTGAGACTTCTGGTTATTAAGAATGTTGTCAACATAACTGGGTTTCACAGTGTTGGTACGTGCTGATGCCACTGCGGAAGTGACAGGTTCAGAAGAGTGCAGCAGCTTTACAAATCTGTCAAAGGTTTGCCTGCTTTGCTGGTCTCTGCTGCACTGAAGTGGAGGGACGCAGTCCGTGTGGTTGGGCTGGGAGCTGTGTGGGTCAGGGCTCTGCCGTGGGAACTGCACTCACATGGAGGCACGAGCCTGGGGACGGGCAGCAGGAGGCACAGCACAAGTGGTGCACAGAGCTACTTCAGTTTCCTCCCCTGAGTGATGAGGTTATTGTAGGGCATTCCCTGCTGCTCTCATGTCCCGTTCGTTGTCCTGGATTTGGCCTTCTGGCATCCTTAGGTGTGAAGGGAAGGAGAGGCGAGCTGGGCTAGCATCTAGGCTGTCCTGTCTATCCAGATCCCATCTGTACAAATTAACCTGATCAATGTTCACATGCTGACAGAGAATGAGGGTGGTACGTCCTGGTACGATTCCAACGCTAAAATGATGCTTGTTTGAGGAATATAAGCAGCCCTATTTTTATCTTGTTTAGAAATTGAAAAAATTCAGAAGGGTGAAACAACAAAGAAGGATGAGGAAGAGAACTACCTGGATTTATTTTCTCACAAGAATATGAAACTGAAAGAACGAGTTCTGATACCTGTCAAACAGTACCCCAAGGTGAGGGCCAGAAAATAGCTTACTGAATCTCTGTGATTTGCTTGTTTTCTATGGATTTTATGGCTGAATGTTAGAGATAGTGGCTGTCAGTGTGTCAGCAGGAGTTATGCCAGTGTGCCGCTATCGCTGTGGAATTCTTCCTGTGCAAGCTTGCAGGATCTTATTTCTAATATATTACATGTATTACATTTCTAGAATGTCTAGGGATAAAGCTAAATGGTGATGCGTAGTTGTGATGTTTCTTTACAAGAATAGACTCATATGCAGAGCTCTGTGTTTTACAGTTAAGACCACATTTAACTCTGAAGACTGCCTGTAAATCTGCTAGAGAGTAGTAGTTAGAATTAAGCTCGTTTTCCGTGAGTTAATTTAGCTTGATTTTCTGGTGGAGCATTTTAATTTGGAATTTAATTTTTCCTGTGTGTTTTTGGTCTAATTACTTTTGGTGTGACTAAATTTGTAATGCAGGTTAACATTAAGAGAAGCTTTTGTTAAGGTTACTGAGCTTTGGGGCTAAATGTTTCTTTTTTATTTTCAGTTCAACTTTGTTGGAAAGATTTTGGGACCTCAAGGTAACACCATCAAGAGGCTTCAGGAAGAAACTGGTGCTAAGATCTCTGTGCTTGGGAAGGGTTCAATGCGAGATAAGGCAAAGGTAACGTCCCCCCCTTGAAACCATACACATACGTTAATGCCTTTCAATCTGATGTGAAAAGCAGATGTTCCCAAAGCATTTTATAAATCAGAATTGAAAAGCGAAGGCAGTAGGAAGTCACCTTTCTGAAATTGTTCTGTGCTTGCTGGGAGCATTCTCAATTGAGAGAGCAGTGTGATGGATGTTTTCTCCATAAGTGATACTTGCAGAAACCCGTCATCTTTTGATGTACTGTACCTCAGGTGTACAGATGGCTTATATGGAAGGTAATATACAAGGTCTTTAAAGTAAGAAGCAATTCTACCTACTTGTTGAGAAGTCATTTGCTGAAGTAATACGTTTCCCCTTCAGAAAAACCCCAACATTTCCCATTTCCAGCAGTCCCCTCTGAGGTCTGTAAATTCTCATGGTTTACAGAAGACTTTGGAGCAGTGCGTTGCTGGTGATCTTTAGCGAATCACAAAGAGCCAGAAGGCTTTCTGGGCAGAAAAAAAATGGATTTTTTTTATTTGCTTGCTCCTAAAATTGAGCTAACAATCAATCAGTGGGGCTGTACCTTCATTCCGCTTTTACTTCAGCAGCCTGAGAAGTTTTTACACTCCAATTTATTTATAGCTTCTTAAAGCTAGCTGAATGATGCAGGTATCCAAGAGCAGAATTAGAGCACGAGTGTGTGAGATATTAGACTTCACTTCCACTGTGAAGAACACCGCAGGCAGTAGGGGGTGTAGAACAGGAGAACAGGAGAATATCGCTTCCGTGTGCTTAGTGGGAAAAGTTTCTGGCATCATTGCATTAGCACTGATATCACAGTCAGCTGGAAAGGCAGCTGTGAAAAGCTGGAGGGTGTAGGCTTGCAGGTTGTGCTTGGGGCTTTTTGTAAAACTGTATGCTCATGTGCATAGGATGTTAACGTGATCGGTATGATCAGACACAGCTAAAATGCTTTTTAAGCCTACTAAGGGCTTAACTGGAAAAGAAAAGCAGTTTTGCTGCATCTTGCTCAGTTTTAGGACTCTCTGGTACACTTTTTTTCAGGAGGAAGAGCTGCGTAAAGGGGGAGATCCTAAATATGCTCATCTAAATATGGATTTGCATGTCTTCATTGAAGTGTTTGGACCCCCTTGTGAAGCATATGCTCTGATGGCTCATGCCATGGAAGAAGTCAAGAAGTTCCTTGTCCCAGTATGTATACTGATGATCTTTCTTTATTTAAGGAGGTAGATGTGCATTATTAATCTCAAAGTGGTACACTACCAGGGCAGTAGCACAACAAACTTGGAATAGGTATTTCTTTTCAGTATTAGCTATGGACACAGGGGGTGGAGAGCTTGTCCAGCTCCATATGTCAGCGTTAGCAGGTGAATTGTCTGTGTCTGGCACGGAAGGGATTTCCATAGAATTGGTCAGGTCAGAAGCTCTGTACACAGAGGTGTTTCTGTGACACGAGGGTGGCTGCCCAGGAGCTTGGTAGTAGTGTACCTGGTGTTGTAGGTAGTTTCTGAGAGACAGCTGTTACATCAATATTTCTGTGACTTTAAGTTGGTAAGATGTGAAGGGACCTCTTTTTGCTACTGGGGCATTTATACAACTGACATTTCTTGTCCTTTTGGGGGTTTCTTCTACTGGTGAAGTTTCGGAGACCTTCATGTTCAACTTGATGTTAGTCTTACGTTATGTCGTATAACAAAGTAGAGCGTCGCCCCCAGGAATTGCAGAACCTGCAGGAGTCTCACATGCATTATTGAAATGGAAGTATTGCTCACCAAACTGAGAAGAAAACAAAATGGGGATGAAGCACACAGTGCTCTCAGCTTCTGGCTAGCCCAGCCTGTGATTCAGAGCCCTAGCAGGCAGAGAGCTGAGTACAGCACCGTGCTGCGTTGAGCTCGGCTGAGATGGGAGAGCTCAGATGTTCTGTCTGAAACAAAAAGGGCGGGTGGGATCCAAGAGCTGTAGGTAGTGGGGAAGTGTGGCAAAGCTTATGGTGGCTGGGTGGTTTCCGTGAGTCTGACACAGAGAGATGACTGTGTGAAGAGCCTTTGAAGGAAAGAGGTCATCTTCAAGGAGACCCTTGGATGTACAGAACTCTGCCTCGCTAAGGCAAGCGTGCAGCCTTGCTATTTAAAGTGTCTTATCTATCGGTGCCTTCAAACAATGTGTTAAACTTGTGAAAACTGACAGAGCAGTCACTATGGAAGCCAGCAGTGCTGTGAAGACGCAGCTGGTAGGAGACTCCTTGCTTTGTGGAGTTGCCATGGCAGCATGAAGATCCCCTCTGTGTGCTCGGGGAGGGGTGGGCTGCAAGGACCTCTGATGGCTCACCAGGGACTCGGCTAATTCCTGAAGCTGGATCCCCTGGGGCGATAAAAACACACAAAGCAGAAGCATGCTGTGTTTGTGAGACTGCGAGAAGACAGCCTGCATTTGCACATTGGTATTTACTCTTCGTCAGGCTGCATCCTCTCCTGTTCCTTCAGCGTGTCAGGAGCACAGCAGTATGCTGTTACATTATGTGGGCTCATTGCCACCTGCCTGCCTTTAAATAGGGGTGTAAGGTGCTTGAGGGGAGATGCATCTTGCCTGACTTAACCTCTGAACTCTCCAACATTTGCAAATAAAACTTGCCAGTGTCCCTAGGGTGCTGAGTATCGGATGCCTCCAGAGCTCCCACAGGCAGGTCCTCTTCCCAGGGACCATCTGCAGCACACACATGAAGTACTGTGCTCTTCTCAGCTGCTTTGGAGTAAGCTCCCATTTGTGTGCTGCTGCCTGCTGAGAAGATCCCAGGAAAACCAACCAGCAGGCTTTCATTTAGGACCGTTAGGTCATTTTTATTCTAGCACGTTGGCTTATGGTACCCTGGAGCAGAGACTCTAGTTAGCTGCTCTTTGGAGCTGACTCTCTCCCCTCTTTAGGATATGATGGATGATATCTGTCAGGAGCAATTCTTGGAGCTCTCCTATCTGAACGGTGTACCAGAGCCAACTCGTGGCCGAGGAGGCCCTGTGCGGGGAAGGGGAGCAGCTCCACCACCGCCTCCACCTGTTCCAAGGTACCTTTCCCAAAAGCATGGACCTGGAAATGCTGCATCTTGCTCAGAGTGGTGCTGCGAGATCAGGTTAAGCTGCTTATTCTTGTACATCAGCTGTTCACTTTGACCTTGGCTTTTGGCCAAAGCTTTCTAGCCTTGTTTTGCAGGCTTGCTTTAGCAAGCTGACATCAAATATTCTATATGTTTTGAGTTGCAGTAGTTATAGTCTAGCTCAATGGATGTTTTCTTTATTATTTTTGCTGTCTGAACTCATTAGCATCATTAGCCATTAAAAAAATTGGAAGAATAGCTAGAAAATTGTTTTTAAAAAGAAAATCGGCCTGCAAAATCATGTGCAGATGTTTTGTGTTTGCTTCTACAACCTCCAGCAGAATACATGTTTTCAGTTTAAACTGACCTTCCTTTGAAAGTCACAGGGCAGTGTTATTCTGTCACTGCTGTCAAGGCGTTGAGATAAATTGGTGTAACGCTCTGTTGCTGTAGTTGCTTCACTACATATTTCACAGGGGTCGTCTTTACTTCTGTCTGACTGTTCATCCCAGAAATGTCCCTGCTCCCCTCAGCGATGACTTTACAGCGCTGGAGGAGTGGCAGTCATTGCTGGTCAGTGACAGAGGGCAGTTGGAAAGGAGCTCTGAGAGACGCCTCGGCTGACGTTGTGTGTCGGATTTTTTCCTGCATAGCATGTAATGCACGAGCGTTCCCATCCCAGAACAGTTTTGTTTTTTTTTTTTTTAAGTGATGCAATACAGTATTAACAATTCATTCCTGACAAATAATCCATAGCTTAACGAATGGTAACCAGATTTATTTATCAAGCGATTGTTTTAAGGTTGCAGCAAGCAGCTGTCCAGCAATAGCAGCTCACAGCCGTTCTCCTCTCCTTGCAGGGGGCGCGGTGTTGGGCCTCCCCCTCCGCCGCCTCCTCCCCGGGGGGCCCTGGTGCGAGGAGCCCCGGTGCGGGGTGCCATTGCCAGGGGAGCAGCTGTAGCCCGTGGAGTGCCTCCCCCCCCAGCAGTCCGGGGTGCTCCTGCACCCAGAGCACGTGCGGCCGGCATCCAGCGGATACCGCTTCCTCCTCCTCCCGCGCCAGAAACCTACGAGGAATACGTAAGGAGCTGTCTGCCATTGGGTGTTATTCCACCTGGCTGGTCACGTGTTAGTTATTGGGTATTCTGGACATAAAGGCTACAACCATGTGGCCCTGCATGTGGCAGGGGGGTTGGAGATTCATGATCCTTGAGGTCCCTTCCAACCCTGGCAATTCTGTGATTCTGTGACCATGGGTACTGCACCGAAGCAGTGAGCTGTAGTGCAAACACTGGTACGGTGCTGGGTGTCCTGCTCTGCCTGCTTTAAAAGGAGCTGCTTGTGTCATGAATACCATAAAACTGAAATGTGCCCACCATCACAAGGCAACTTTAAAAATCCTGCTCTTCATTCCGGTAAAGCTTCTGATGCCAGGACTGTTTTTTGGTCTATCCGTAAATTTCTGTATTGGGTATCACAGACTTCCCAATGCATGGATTTGTACTGTAGACAAGCTGTAGCCTTGGACATGTTAAGTCGCTTTCTAATCCATTCATTGTAAAGACCAGTGTGGTTCATTCCTTGCCAGCCACAGCACACAAGCAGCTTTTAGCTGCCCACTCATGTTTTCTGCTCGATCCCTTCCCTGTGGCAGGCAGGGACTCGTGAGCTGCTCCAAAAACTCCTGTAACCTGAATTCACTTCTGCTGCTACCTTTGGTCAGTCATTAACCTTCCATCTTTCCATTAATGCCATTTGTGTCATCCATTTCAGGGTTATGATGATGCATATGCAGACCAGAGCTATGAGGGCTATGAAGGCTACTACAGCCAGGGCCAAGGGTAAGTCTCCCACCTGTTACTGGGAAAATTATGCGTGATCTTTTTTTCTTTTAAGAGAATAGAAAGACTTATTGCTGCGTGCGAGCTGTAGGGAAAGTGCCCTCTTCTGCTATAATCCTGGAGTCCCTGGGAAATAACTTTTGGGATTGTCCCAGTGTTGTTGACAGATCTGTCGAAGCAACGAACGCCCACCACAGCCACGAAGAGCAAAGATGCCTCGTATTGCTCAGGTGTTTGTGCAGGTTGTGTCAGTTCAGGAATACCATTTCTGCACTGTGTGTAACCAGCATAATTATTCTTCCAGGGACACAGAATACTATGATTATGGACACGGGGAGGCACAGGAAACCTATGAAGCTTATGGTATGTCTGGGAATCCTGTTCTTTTTGTAGGGAAGGGGCTGCACATAGCAGCTGTATGTGGTTGGGAACTGCTTGTGGTCAGTCAGCTGTTCTCCAGCTCCACACTCTGAGCAGGAACTCACTGCTCTGACACTGAGGAGGACCTCAAATGGTTTTCATGGTAGAACTTTTTTACTCTACACATTACCCAGATCAGAGCAACTGAAGGCATTATGTGGTATTTAGATTCTTATGTAGCTCGATTGTCTCAAAGGTGATGAAAAATTCCATTTTTAACTATGGAAATATCTTTCCATTTCCTGGTAGCTTTAGAGTATTTTAAGAGCTATGGATTTCCACCCACGGCACTACTTTTGCTGCAGTCTGGTTTCATGAATTATATTTTGTTGAGCTGCGTGAGTGCATGGCTCCATCTGCTTCCTTATCCTCCAAACCCTTCCAGCTGACAATGACTGCTCTACACATTGGCTTTAAAAATGGTTTTAAATGTCATATTAAGGCCTGTCCCTTGACTAGCTGGAAAAATGTTGTTCCATATGACTTGCAGGTAGTCTATGAAGTTTGGCTAATGTGCATTACCTGAGGCCATCAATGTAGGCTAGACTGAGTGTGGGAGGCCAATTTAAGCACGGCTATGTAAATCACAGACTGTTGAAAGCCACGGGCCTTCTATTTGAGGTGCTGGCAATAAAGCATTAAGTGACTGCGTTGTTTTTTAAGCTAGTTTAGATACTGAGCTTATGAGTGGCATCTGCATATGGCAATAAGAAGGACTCGTTTTCCTTTCTCTGTAAGCAGCAAAAGGCTCGCAGTGAGCTGCTCAGTGGTGTGGAAATACGCTGTATTGAAGGCAGTGCCTGCAGCAAAGCATCCATCAGTCGCCTGAGGGTGTGAGCAAACTGAGCTGGTGATGGTAACGACCAGCACTGAGAGGCTTCTGGTATTTTCAGAAACAGGGAATCCCTCCGCCCTGCTGTTTTTGGGAGCTGTGAGCAAAGCCAGACCTGCCTCTGGGTGTGCCCTGGGCGTGAGCTGTGAGAAGGGCAAATTCAGGTGCTTATCAGGGCTGCTTTTCCAGTCTGAGGTGGGTGTGAATAGACAGCTGCTGTCAGCAGTGCTGGGTATCTCCGTGCCTCTCTGCAGAATGGCTCTGGGATGGCTTGGGTTGCTGCCTGTGTCAGTCATGCAGCACAAAGAGGCTTTTGTGCCCCCTGCTTGGTAGGAGAGCAGTGTTGTCTGGGTATGAAGGCCAAAACGCTCGTTGTACACTTGGCATGAAGTTGCCACAGTTAATCTGTTTATCCACAGTAATTTCCTTTGGTCTCTGTTTTCATGAAAACAAAATCAGAAGAATAAATTGTCGAGCCAGGCTGGAGACTTGTGAAAATCAGAACATGTTCCACAGCAGCAGGAATAGCGGCCGGCTGGCCTCGGGTTCAGGAGGTTGCTTTGGTGAAGTGGGGACTGCAGAGAGCAGCAGGCACACCAGTATGGATATTGCAAGCACCGAATTGAAAGCTGAGCTTAGTTGTTTGGGGCTTGAGAAAGCTCAGGAACAGTGGGGTGCAAACTCTGTTTGCTTCAGTGGCAGTTGTGCATGGCAGTTCATGGCTGTCCTGCCCGGTGCGTTGTCCCAGCAGTGCTGATGCAGTGCTGGCACAGAAATGCAGATCTGCAGCCAAGCAGATGCTGCACTCCCTATGGCTGCAAATGCCCCCTGGTTTGGATGTGTTTTGGCACAGGAACAGCCTGGCCTGGTGCTCCAGGAGGAGGAACGTGACCTGCAGCCATGTCAGGCCTGGAGGTCGGTGCTGATGGCTGAGAGGCTGCGACTGCTGGGCCTGCATGGGGCTGGCTGCCAAGGCTGCCTTGAGAGCTGGCTGCAGCTCTGCTGAAATTAATTACTCATAAAAGGCACTGGACTTGTCCAAGCCTAGGCTGAGTGGGGAATCCTGGCCCAGCAGCTTTTCCCAAAGCGATGTTCTGCAGGAGATTTTTGTAGAACTGGGGGGACGAGGGGTACATCACATCAGCCCCACGCAGATCCCTGTTGGGATCAGCCACGCCGGGCCCTGAGCTCGCTGCCAGTGTTGATCTATTGCTTTCTTTTCTGCAGGCCAAGATGACTGGAATGGTACCAGGCCCTCCCTGAAGGCCCCGCCAGCCCGGCCGGTGAAGGGCGCCTACAGAGAGCACCCATACGGACGTTACTAAAAACAAAATGAGGGAAAAATAGCAGTAATGAGCAAACAGTTGTTACTGATTCTTGTATCTCCCAGGATTCCTGTTGCTTTGCCCACACCAGACAAGTAATTGTCTAACTGTTTTTCTTCGTGGCCCTTTTTCTCCCACTCCATCCTCACCCTGCATTCTGGCTTCTGTACGTAGTATTTTAAAATGAGTTAAATAGACGTAGAGCACCAATTTTAATTTTTTTTTTGAGTGTGTAGATTGCTTTTCTTTCTTTGTTGTTTAGATAAATAAAACTGTACCTTTTTCATAAAAAAAAAAAGTTTAAAATGTTAGTTTCAAAAGTGACATGCTTGCTTAGCAGATATGAAACTAAGGTTTTGTTAACCTTTAAGTTCGGTTTTAAGAAACCCATAAAAGTTGTAGTTGCAGAATCCCAAAGTAGGCTACATTTCAAAATTCAGGGCTGTTTTTAAGAATTAAAACCATAATGTAACGGTAGTGGTTGCCACCGTTTAGAAGTAACCTCAGACGTCAAACTTTCCTTAAAAGCAGATTGCTGGTGAATCTTAAGTTTAAAATTTAATATGAAGGATCCTCAAGCAAATTAAATAGCATTTTTTTAAAAGGTAATTGATCTAAAAGAAAAAAAAAAAAAATTAGGTTTGTAAAATTGACTTTCACGATGTGGGTTTTGAAATCTAGCCCCAAACATGCGGTGTTGAGAGATGCTTGGGAAGTGATGTCCCACTGTCAGGGGTTCGTAGTTCGGTCCTGGATGGAGAACTTCCGAGAGGGAAACAAATTAAAGCATGGCTCTGATTGCCCAGTGTTTGATACTAGAAAACAGAGCATTAAGTGAATAGGTCTGAATTCTATAAAATTACAGTCTTCTCATTTTTCTAGCATTGGTGGCATATAATACAGTGCAAGCTTAAAACTGACAAAATGATCAGTATTAGCAATCCCATTGACTTGTTCAAGTGCATCTCAACACTAGCTCTGCATAAAAAGGGACGCTGCAGCTGAAAAAATGAGGAAAATTTTCACTTTGTACATAGGTTAAAGTCCTAATGGGATTTGTACATGGTCCTCCCACTTTGTTCTCGAAGATTAAATGCTACATGTGTAAGTCTGCCTAAATAGGTAGCTAAAACTTGTCAACATGTCTGCCGCAGTTTGTCAATAAAGTTTAGTCCTTTTTTAATCAAAGTAAATGTGATGAATTGTCATTTTTTTGTTGAGCAGTAAAATAGCTGTTCTTTTTTTTTTCAAATAATTTTAAATTAATGCTAAAGCTAATTGTCTTTTTAAAATATGGAGACATTCTAAAAATGGTGGTTTTTTTGCAATTCTTACCAAAAGTTTATCAAGTTCATCGAACAAGCTTAATTTAAAGGGGAAAAAAAAGGGAAAATCTTGTTTTTCACCCCCTGGAAGTTCTTTGAAAGCAGTTTGATCCTGGACTGTGGCAGCAAGCTGACTTCTGTCTGCTGAAAAGTGGTTATGGTGCTCTGCTGAATTACTGATTCAGATTGCAGGCGGCCGCAGAGTAAGGCAGGCTGCAGACTCCAGGCTGAGTCTGAAATGGCTGCTTTAAAAGTAACGTGACAAAGCGAATGCTGAGAAATCCGAGGAGGAGGGAGCTTGCTTTCTGTGCATGTAAACTCCCCTAACCCACTTGGCTGGGATGATGCCCTTCCTACTCGAAGGCAGCCTTTACTCAGAAAGCCACTTACAAACATATCCCTGTTTGAGAAGGGTGCTGCAGCCGCTCCTTGTATCCATCCAACGGTCTGTGTGTATTTCTGTGTATATACTTATAAACATTTAAACCTGCTCAGAGAGACTGACAAACTGTTTGTGTTTCCCAATGCAAAGCGATCTGGCATCGTAGGGGGAGAGAATAAAACTGCTCGGGGGTGAAAAATAGAGCATCAGGAAGCAAACTGCTCGTAGCAGTGCATGACTGAGGGGAGTACTTTAAAACCAACAGTTGTATTTGTAGATTGTTATTAAAGTGTAAATAACTGAATTTTCAACAATGGTTTGGAGTCAGCTTTCAGGGCATAATGTCTTGCTTGATGAAAAGATCACCCTATGCCCCCCTTTTAAAGGAAAATTATCGCAGGAGAATCAGGATGTGTAAAGCTAACATGCATCGCAAAGCCCAAAAGGTAACCTAAATGTCTGATTTTAATAGCACATTTCTCTTTTACATAAACCGTGACGGCAACTTGCATAAACTTTATTGAGACAATTCTTCAAGTGTTAATTTTAATGTAAAAAATTTGCACAAAAAAAAATGTTTAAAATAAACATTAAAAAAAAAACCAACAACCGACCAACCACGTGGTAATGCATAATTAGCAATAACTTTAATACTGTGCCCTTTGAAAATGCACTGTAATGGAATGTGGGCAAAAAGGAATCGGCAAGCTTAAATATCAAAAGATGTAAAATGACAACGAATGTAGATAGTGCTGCTACTGCCAAAACATTCTGCTCAGTTATTTCAAAACGTAAAGCGATGGCCCTTTGTAGACCCCACTATTGACACCGGCTGTGAAATGTTCCGAGCTCAGCTTAAGTTGCATGTTTTCCTTCCTGTGTAATTGCATGCAGGACTCTGTTCTGTTGGTTTGTGCTCACGTTGAGGAGACTGACGGATGCCTTCAATTTGCAGGAGCGCAGAGCGGCTCGCGGCGGACGAGGGGTGAAGGCGAGGAGGGGCAGCGCGCAGTGGGTGAGTCTGTCTGCTTATTTCTGCAACTTACAGCAGGCTATGAACATGTTCTGTGTGGGCAGGGAGGGCGGCACCATCTGAGCTGTTAAATTGGAGCCGTTCTTTACATACCCACAAATAAATCAGTGCTGCCGAAGGCCAGCTCCACCAGTGACGCTCCTGCAGAGGTCTTGGTGTGGAGGAGGCTTTGCTGGGTGCGTGCTTACAGCTCTCCCAGCGAGATCCCATGGAGAAGGAGGCTTAGTGGGTTTGAGGAAAGGGGATTGGGGTAAGATCTGTTTCCTGGGGCTGGTTCCTGGCTGAGATGCTGGCTTACATGTGAGCGCCCGCAGCTGCAAGGTACCACTGAAGTTGTTGTTACCCCGTGCTCTAGGAACTGAGCAGTCCAAGGAGGAATCTGTAGAAATGCAATGATATCATAGAATCATGGGATGGTTGGGTTGGAAGGGACCTTACAGCCCATGCAATCCCAACCCCTGCTGTGGGCTGGCTGCCCTCAGCTCAGGCTGCTCACGGCCCCTCCATGGCCTCGAGCACCTCGGGGGATGGGGCACCCGCAGCTCTGGGCAGCACCGCTGGGGTCTCACTGCCCTCTGGGGAGAGAATTTCATCCTCACGTCTCGCCTGAATCTCCCCTCCTTCAAGCCTTCCCCCCTTGTCCTATTGCTATCAGACCATATAAAAACTCACTCTCCCCGCAGTTTATAAGCTCCCCCCGGGTGCCGTGCACTGCCACGCTGCTCAGCCGGTGTTCCCGGGTTGGGACAAGCGCAGCTCGGAGCTCTGGGATTGAGGAACCCCAGCACCCGTGGGTCACCTTTGGGCGCTGGTGCCGCTCAGCAGCGGTGGGGATGGGGCTCCCTCTGGTGGCTGCTGTGGCCGCAGTGAAATATTTGTTCTGCCTTCACAAACGCAGCACGTGCTTGCAGACCGTGCGGGGCTGCGCTTGGGGATGCTGAGCTCCGGCATCACGCGGCACTGACCTGTGCGCTCAGCAAGGACGCGTCTCCCCTGCGGCCCCAAAGGCAGCAGCCCTGAGCGCGTCCTCTGGGGGCAGCTAATTGGTTTCTCTCATATCTTGAGATCACTGGAAGCCTGAGCTCCAGAAATCAGAGAACAAAGAAATAAACCTTTGTGCTGCTGGAGGAGTATAACGGCTTCAAAAGACTGCTGTGCAAAGCCCCGGGAACAGGACGTAGAAGGACATAAGACTTATTTTATATGGAAATGCAGAGCTACCCAACGAGCTTCTCTTAAGAGCATTAGGAACAAGAAAATGGTTATATGTGGAAATGGTGCAGCAGAATGAGATTACCCTCAATTCTTTGCCTTTAACTTGAAAATTGGAGCCGTAATTCTGTTAGGGAAAGGCGTCGCATCTGGAATTCAGGGGGCTGTGTGATGCATCTCCATTACAACGTAACTGAAACATCAGTTTGTGTGGTGGTGTTCCAATCTTTGCCATTTCTTTCTTAATAGGCACAACTTTTATATCAAGTGGAAAAGATTTGATAGAGATCATCCATTATGATGCAGTTCTTTACCAGTAGGAGTGGATCTTGTGGCACTGCCTTTGGAGTTGTACAGCTTGCTTGTGCATCACATTTATTGCATGTTTATGTGAAAATGTTGAATGTTATGGGGGAATGTAAATCTTAATATATTGAAAATAACCGCATATGCTAAAAATATTTCAAAAACATGTTCTGCATCAGATAGCTTCCTCCCTCTCAAAGCATCTCTCCACGCAGATTGTAGCCTAGAGTCTACAGAAGCTAATTGGAGATCCCAAAATAGCCGTCAGTGTCGGATGTGTCTCTGAGATGCTCTAATGAGCCACGCTCCGGGGTGATGCAGGGCTCACAGAAATATGTGAGGGTGGAGATTCCTCGGAGTGCTGAAGGCTGAGTCACCCAATAACCTTCCCTTCTGTGCTCACAGCACTGGAGATGGCACTTATTCTGCTGGCTGTTAGCAAACAAGTGCAGGTGACATTTCACCTCTGGACTTGCCCATAGAACTAATCCACATCTCATTATTTGTGGGATGGTGGTAAAGTCCATACACAAGGTAAAAGCCCCCACCTACGTGGTACTGCACGTGATATACAGCAGCAGTCATGTCTCCCCTTGTGGAAGAGTTTCCCAGCAGTGCTGTTCTCAGGCTTGGCTTTAGGAACACCCTCTGATACAGAGCAGTCCATCTTCTCTGGCTCCTGCTCTGGGGGGCTGCTGCTGCTTCAGCCTCTGGTCCAGCATTTGGTACCAGCTGCCTTGCTTGGAGCCGGCACACAGCTGGACTTTGTCCTCCTTCAGTGGGATGTCACCACGTGTAGTGGTTCCCAGCATCGAGCAGCAGCTGAGCTCCAGCTGGGGTTGCAGAGATGTCCCGAGCAGTTTTTCCTGGAAGGAGACTGTTGTGCTGTGTGTATTCCTGACCCCTGGTTTCAAGTTGCTGTTTAGATTATTAGATAAAGCAAATGACTGCGAGCTTTATTTCATAATTTATTGATGGTAATTTTTACTTAGCATGGCCCTCTGTAAAACTCCATCTTTGGCAAGTTGGATCCAGCTGAGGTTTAGGAGCACAGCTGCATTCCTTGCTTGGCTCTTAGAGCAGATGATTCTTCATGTACAGTATGAGTTTTCAAATTTGTATGAGAGCATCTGGCATGGACAGAGCCAAGAAAAGCAATTGAGATGTGCACCTCTTCCTGCCCCACACCGCTGCTCCTGAAGGGCCCACGTGGGCAGGGGGCAGCTGGCACAGACCCCGGGGGGAAGGCAGCAGCTGTGCCTGTCTGCTGGGAGCTGAGCAGAGCAGGAGGTGCCGTTAGCACAGCCCTTCCGTGAGGGCTGTGAGTGCAGATGGTGCTTTTGGGGAGTGTGGCACAGCTTAGGGAAATCCTGCCTTAACTGAGAAACCTGCAGCATCTCGGGTGAGATGTTGGACACAAGCCCTGTTGGTAAGCTTTGAGGGGGAGGAATTTCTGCAGACAGTCAGGGCCTGTGGGGAACTGCCATCTCCAATGTAGATATTATTCCTCTTCTCTACCCAGGAAGCTCAGATCCCGAGAGCACAGAGCAGAACCCTTTGCTGTCATTGCTCAGCTGGGCCATGTGTTCCAATAGAAATGTTTGTTTCCACGCTCACTTTGCTCCTTTTGAGATGCGGGACAGAGATCGGATGCGTTGCTTTCAGATGATGAAGGAATGCAGTCCAGGAGCCCTTTGCCTTACTGCAAGGTGGAAGCAGCCAGCTCTGCTGAACGCCGGAGCGCCTTCAGCTGCCTCCAAAGCTGGAGAGAGGCAGCATCGAAGCACAGCCTTCCCGTGGAGCTGTTACTGCTGGCCCTGGATCCGAGCACGAGCGAAGGCGTGCCTGCAGCGTTCCGCCCTGACCTGCTCCTGCAGGGCACCGGCGCTGCCGCTGGGCTGGAGGACGTGGTTCTGCTGCCGGGCTTCAGTGGTGCACAGGTTCCAGAGCCAATAAGGAGCAGAAGATTGCTCCGTGAAAGGCCGTTAATTTTAGAAGTGGCTTTGCCTGCAGCCTGGGCAGGGGTAGCAGGCGGGGTTGTGTTCTGCTCCATCTGAACCACAGCCTGAGCTGCCCCGAGTCGGGGAATTCGGTGCAAAGCGCTGCAGTGGCTGCTGACGGAGGTGGACGTTGGCCGAGGTGAATCGTGGCGTGAAGCTGACTTGTATAGGAGCCTGGTACGATGTGACAACAGTGTTCAGCTGATGTTGGAAACGATTTGTCATTCCTTAATAAACACTGAGCACGGATCTTCTGGCTTCCAAACACGTGCGGTGCTGCTGTTTGTCGGGGGTGTTGTTAAGGAGGGCGGGGCGGAGGGCGACGGGGGGCCCGGGACAGCGCGGAGGTTCCGTACGGATTTCTCAGCGCCCTGACAGCGCGGTGTCACCGCAGGGACGGAGCGGCGGAGGCGCGGCTCCTCAGTGCCGGGGTCCCGCATCTCCGCTCCGCGTCCCGCGCGGCTCCCGAACGAACGGCGGGGGGCGGGGCCACGAGGGAGGGGCGGGGCCTGAGGGGCGGGGCGCGCGGCGCGGTCCCGAGGAGGATTGTCCGCTAACGGCCGCCGTCCGTCCCGGCCCCGCCCGCCATATTGCGCCCCGGCACGGGCTGAGCGGCGGCCGGAGATGGGTGAGGGCGGGCGCGGGCAGCGGGACGGGGCGGAGCGGGGCGGAGCGGAGCGGCGGGGACCGGGACGGGCGGCCGGGAGGGAGCGGCGGCCGAGCTGGGAGCGAGGAGGGGGCCGAGGGCGGGCGGGGCCGCAAGGCTCTTTAGCCCCGCCCACACGCGCTGAGGGGCGGCTCCGCGCCGGGCCTGGGCCGATCCGCGCCCTCCGGGCCGCTCCGCGCCGCCCGCCGCCCCCCGGCCTCTGCGGCCCGCCGGCCCTGCGCCCTCAGTGCCCCTCGTGGCCGCCGCGGGGCGGTGGGCGCGGTGCCCCGCACTGAGACCCCGCGATCTGGAGCCGCACGGGGCGGTTCGTGCAGCCCCGCACCGCCGGCCGCGGCCCCAGCGATGCCGCAGACGCGCTTCGGCCGCTTCTTTTCCCACCTTAAAGGAGGAGGAAACGATTTCCGTGTTTTTGCAGCGCTGCGGGTGTCCCACGCAAACGCAGAACTGCACGAAGGTGCCCCCGATGCACCGAATCCTTTGGGCAGCAGCCCTGGGAGCACCGGGTAACGCTGCGGCAGGGCTGCGCTCCTTGGGATGTGGCTGGGTTGGGGTGCGGGGAGCTGCTCCCTGCTGCTCACATTGACCCTCAGCACTGCGCTCCGTGCCGCCCCAGCAGTGTCAGCTATCCAGGGCCGCATCTGTAGCCCAAGGAGAGCACAGGAGATGAGTTGAGCTTACCGCGGCGAGAAGGGCTGAGCGGAGCTGCTTCCCCGCGGGTGAGCCTTGCTCATAAACTTTCTCTTTCCAGTTTTAAGGACTGAAGGCGTAACGGTGCAGTGAGCAGCCAAGAAGCCCCCCCAAAGAACAGCCCTCCGCAGCCTCTGTTGTTATGGCAGGGGGAAGGCGGGGCCCCAACCGCACGTCCTACTGCCGAAATCCTCTCTGTGAGCCCGGGGCTGCTGGCGGCTCCGGCCACTCTACGAGTTCCTCTGTCACAGGCGTGCGCTCCCGCACCAGGTATGGCCCGACCTGAGGCAGCTGTGGGGCCGCCTGTGCCTCTTGTCTCACACACAGCTGGCTGCCCTGCAGCTCGGGGATTTGTTAACTCCTGTGTGCAGCAGCGTCTGTGCTGCGTGTTCCACTTGGAATAGGTGGGTTCTGATGTGCCCAAGTGCTGTGTCAGAACACGGCAGACTTCCAGGAGTGCTCAAAAGCATGTAGGGGCCACCTGGGGGAAAGAGCACAAATCATGGTCATCCAACGCCTGACTGTGGAGTTCTGGTTGTTGTGTCTCCTGTGCCAGGTGAGGTGTTTCTAGGGCAGAGATCAGCTCGCTCAGATGTTGTGTAGGCTGCATTTCGGGTTTTTTTTTCAGGTTCTAGCCTGACTGGTTTGTTGCCTTTCTGCTTCTGAGGTAGAGAGGTGGAAAGAGAAGCTCTGTGGCAACAGAAATACGTAAGCAGGAGGTACCTCATGAACTGTCTGCTTAGCAAATGTTAGACCCGTTTTAACATACTCCCTGCTTATGACCTTAGGCCAAGGAATGCACATGGATACAGTTATTCAAACAAGTTATTGCAAGGCTGAAAGTGGAGCAATCCACCGAGTACCTACACCACTGTGAGCATGCACAAAGGTCCTTATCACTAAGTAGGTAATGAAGTACAAAGCCACACCCCAAGTCATTAGTCTGTGCAGCTCTTAGTACCTATGAGAGCTGTTCTGTAGGTATGTATGTAGTGCTGCTGCTCTCGCAGAATCAGCCTTTGGTTTTGTGTGGCTGTTCAGTATAGAAGAGGCTTTGTGTCTGTACTTTAAGAGGAATTGGAACTGGAGCACTTGCTCTGAGTACGGCAGCAGAGGTTATTGGCAGATTCCTCAGTCCTGAGGAGCTGAATCAATCTTGTCAAGTTGGGAATCTGGAGCTTTTGGAGACACAGCTCAGGTTGCTGAAGTTATCCTCACACACTTGTTTTATGCTCTTAGCCTTCTGTCTCAAACAGCATGGACTGATCACCTGTGTTAACCCTGGGCCAGAAGTCTTTCTGCAGTCACACTGACACTACTGGGATTTCTTTTTGGGGTTTTCAGTAGGAGATTGGCACCTTGTGCTCTGTGGTTCCTTTGAAACCCACACCCAGATTCCTCTGAGTGTTGTTATTTAGAGATTGCAAATCAGGAGAGATGTATCTAGTGTATATTAGTTCCCTTCCCTTTGATTGAAAGAGTTGGTGTCTGGAATTGTGTGCATGCTCACACAGGAATATGCACCTCTGACTAAACTTGTTTTTCCTCCCCAGTTAATGGAATAGAAGTTGAAGAATGAGAAAGGGCGCATGTTTAATTGCTCTGCATTTCATGTTCAAGCACTCTCAGAAATGTAAATAGCAACTCAGGGTCTAAACACTTGCAGTTAATTAAATGGCTACTGATTGCCCGTTGCACAGCACAGCTATGGCTTTTCAACCTGACTCTCAACAAGGGATTTAATATGGAATGAGCTGATGCTGTAGGCTGGCCTGGTTCCAAATATTGCTTTCCCTGGGGAAATTCCTGCTCTCCCTGTGCTGTAGCAGTGGTTCTAGAAATTCTTGGGGTGCTGGCACCTCTAGTTTGTGGTAGCTGTTGACTCTGCCAGTCAGCTTAGCTTCCTCAGTCAGCATTAGACCCACCTGCTCCTGCAGTGTGCAGTGCAGGCAGGAGGGCAGTGCTGTGTGTCTCATGGAGTGACTGCTGCCCTCTGTTTCCCTCGTAGGAGCGGTTCAGGTACGGGGCTTTCCAGCCCACCTCTGGCAACTCAGGCAGTCGTTCCCCTGCGGCACTGTAAGATCCCAGAGCTGCCTGTGGAGAGGAGTGTGCTGTTTGAACTTCAGCTCTTCTTCTGTCATCTCGTTGCTCTGTTTGTCCACTACATCAACATCTACAAAACTGTGTGGTGGTACCCCCCCTCCCACCCGCCTTCACACACATCTTTGGTAAGCACCACAGGGCAGCTGCTGTCTGCTGATTGTTACAGGCTCTTTGGGGTTGTGAGACATGATTTTTTCTGTCTCTGCTTTGTGCGAACTACATGTGACTCCACAGCCTGGGAGGTTTTGCTCTCGTGGCTTTTAGCTGGCAAATTTTGGGCACTGGCTGTCTGCTTGGCATTCTCTTCCTGATCTTGGAAGAGAAAGTCCAAAGAGAAAAGAGTACCTTAGGAGCTTCTCTGTTTAATGTGGATTTCTGCTGCCTGGTGGAAAGTGAAACCATTTTCTTCTTATCACTGCAGAATTTTCATCTTATTGACTTCAACGTGCTGACAGTGACAACGATCGTCCTGGCACGTCGCTTGATTGTTGCTATTGTGAAGGAGGTAAAGTCTGATGCAAATCTCAGAACCATTCTTTCCCCGTGGGCAAAATGTGAAGCTCTGTGTCCCTTTTCCAAAGAATGTCAGGCTATGTCTAAGCCAGAAACGTGGGCCTGTTTTCTAATTGGAGGAACAGGAGTGAGCATCTCAAATCGCTGCTCGTGGCTCTCATTGCCATTCTGTGATCATTTCTGAATTACTCTCTCAATGAAGCTGCTCAGCTAGCCCAGCTTCTGCTTGATTCCTTGCAAAGAACCGGCTCTGGCTCTTTCCTTGTTCTCTTAATGACTCCAGCTTTCTGCAAGGAGGAGCTGCCATAGTTTGGTTTCTGCTGACTGCAGAGGTGCTCTGTGGTGAGCGGGATGTGGTGCAGACAAGGGCTTTCTGGTGGCAGTCACACGAAGCCTTTCCTTTCACTCTTCCTTCATGCATATGATACCGACTTTACAGATTGAGTGCTGCCCATCTGCGTGTGCTTCTGGAGGAGGATTGGATGCCTTCCTTCTGCCCTGTTCTTTCTGCTCTCCCTGCAGGCTTCCCAGAGTGGCAAAGTCTCCCTGCCGCGCTCTGTGTTCCTGGTGGTCACTCGGTTTGCTGTTCTCACTGGCACAGGCTGGAGTTTGTGTCGATCAATAATTCACCTCTTCAGAACCTACTCCTTCCTCAATCTCCTGTTCCTGTGTTACCCGTAAGTATCTCTTCGACATTTGTGTGTGGTTTCTGATGTTGCTTCAGTGCAGTGTGCGTTGCTCAGGTGGCGTGAAGCTTGAGTGTAAATAAGCACTTGATGACACGATAACAGAACTTTTAAGAGCCCTTTTTCCTCCTGCTTTGTCACATTTCTGCTTGGTTCCAGGGCTTATCTTTCCCACTGAGCTGTATTTCAGGTTTGATACAAGCGTTAATTATAGTTCTTAGATTGCTTGTGTCACGTGAGAAGGATTGTCTGGTTTCCTCCTGGCATTCCAAGAACCCACTCGTTCAGTTTACCTTAGTCCTTAGGTGCCTCTGCCAGGTGGAGAGGATCAAGCAGCTTCCCTGCTTTGTATTAACCAGCAGAAGAAAGCCATTACCTTTCAGTTTGTGGAATTGCTCCCTTCCTTCTGGTAGATGCAAGAGGAAAGATTTCATAAAGATGTGAGATTTGGTGTTAGTGTGGGTGAGGCTGCCCTGGGTTGTACCGTGGTTGAGGTTGTATTGGTGAAGCTCTTATCTGGAGTTGATGTGGGCACTCGGTGTGATGTGGGATGGGCTGCAGTCCTCGTGCTGATGGTGTGCGTGCAGCACTCGGGTTTTGCCTGCGGTGCCGGCAGGAATTAACGGCCCTTCTGCGCTCTGCTGCTGCAGGTTTGGCATGTACATTCCCTTCCTCCAGCTGAACTGTGACTTTCGGAAGACAAACCTCTTCTCCCAGGTGGCCAACATTGGCCCCAGAGAGACCGGCGAGGTGAACTTCAGGGGCAGAGACTACTTGACAGTCCTGAAGGAGACCTGGAAGCAGCACACTCGGCAGATGTACGGCATGGAGGCGATGCCCACTCACGCCTGCTGCCTCTCCCCAGATCTCATCCGAAATGAGGTGGAATACCTGAAAATGGACTTTAACTGGCGGATGAAGGAGGTGCTGGTGAGCTCCATGCTCAGTGCCTACTATGTGGCCTTCGTGCCAGTCTGGTTTGTGAAGGTGAGCCGGGGCATCGCCCCACCCCTCCCAGCATGGGACTGGCTGGGGGGATGCTGGGTTGGGGAGGATGTGTGGTTCTTGCTTAGCTGGGACGTGGGAAGGTTAGAGGGCTGTTCTGTGTGCACATCACCCATTCTTGGTGATTGTAGCATGGTGTGTGCTGGAGCTGCACAGCAGCCACGCTATGTGGGTGCCTCTTTTAGAAGCAGAATTCATAGCAGTGTGAGAAGCCCTTGTTTTATCTGCTGGAGCGCTTTGTGTTTTGATGGCTGCATTGGGTGAGCCTGTCCAAACACACCGTCACACATCCTTCTCGTCCCCCCACAGAACACTCAGTACTACGACAAACGCTGGTCCTGTGAGCTCTTCCTGCTGGTTTCCATCAGCACATCTGTGATTCTCATGCAGTACCTCTTACCTGCGCGCTACTGTGACCTGCTGCACAAAGCTGCAGCACACCTGGGCTGCTGGCAGAAGGTGGATCCGGCCCTCTGCTCCAACGTGCTGCAGCACCAGTAAGGAGCTCTCCTGGGCCGAGGGCTGGAGCTTTCTCTTTTTTCCCTTCCCCATCTGCAGGCTGGGTAGGGAGCTGAGCATTCCAGTTCTGTCTCTTTATCTTCTTTTTGCTCAAAAAGAAATGAGAGAAAAATGAGAGCGGGGTTGTTGGCTGACACACTGCTGTCTGTGCTGCCCACTTCCGAGCGCAGCAAGCAGATGTGATTTGGGCAAGGTGTTTGCTGCTTCTGCCCACAGGTGGCTGCAGTTGGTCACTGCTGTTCATTGCCTGCCATGGCAAGCCGAGCTCTGCCCTCACAAATGCCCACAGCTCACTGCAGCACAAAGCTCAAATGTTCCCCTAGCTGAAGTGGGAAGGCAGCAGATCCCCCTCAGCCTGCGTCCTTCTCTGTCAGCAGATATTAGAGCTCTGCTTGTCTTCTGCAGGTGGACAGAGGAGTGCATGTGGCCTCAGGGAGTGTTGGTGAAACACAGCAAGAATGTGTACAAAGCTGTGGGTCACTACAACGTGGCCGTGCCGTCGGACGTCTCACACTTCCGCTTTCACGTAAGATCACATTTCCTTGTGGGAGCTGAGCTGTGGCACCAGGCAGGATGGCAGGGCAGCCCCTCTGTCCTCAGCCCTGCGCTGCTGAGCTCTGTGAGCAGGAGAGCTTCTGTGGGTGCACCGGGGTGCTGGGGCACACTGTGCCCACTCTGCCTTCGGTGCTGCCAGGAGGGAGGCTGTGCCCCATCCCAGCCTCTGTCCAGAACTGGGCCTGAGAGAGGGCTGTGTGTCCTGGCGGGGCAGCACTCAGGGCTCTGCCTCACTGCCTGTCCAAAAAGCAGCCCTGGGAGGGTCTGCCATCGCTCCGTGCCTCACTGCGGCCTCTCCTGCAGTTCTTTTTCAGCAAACCACTGAGAATCCTCAACATCCTGATCCTGCTGGAAGGAGCTGTCATCTTCTACCAGCTTTACTCACTGATTTCTTCTGAAAAGTGGCACCAGACCATCTCGTTGGCTCTGATCCTCTTCAGCAATTACTACGCCTTCTTCAAGCTGCTGCGTGACCGTCTGGTGCTGGGCAAAGCCTACTCGTACTCTGCCAGCAGAGACTCAGAGCAGAAGTTAAATTAAAACAATTGCACTGATGCTCAACTTATTACAGAACAAACAAAACAAGGAACCCTCAGAGCTTTGTATTTTTGTTACCACTGCTTTTTTTTTTTTTTTCTTTGATAACTGATGTAATTAAAAGGAAAAAACATATTTTTTTACTCCCAACAGCTGTCGGTGTGTTTGTTTAATAAAGTCCCACGGGAGGACCTCCTCCTGCTGGGGTGTGAGGAGCCCTTTATTAACAGCACTTTGTTCTGGGATGTGGAGATGCTGCTCGTCGCAGGGCTGCAGCTGCACCGAGTGGGGAGGGGGATCAGATGCAGCACGTTTCCCTTCTCCCATCTCAGTGCCTTTAGGATGGGACGCGTGTTGCTCTCTGTGTTTTCCTGGCAGCCTGAAGGATTTCCTTTAACACCCTGCGGCGGTTGGCCGCGTTATTGAGGCAGTTCTGAGCTGCCGGGTTTGGGTTGGATGCGCCGCTTTGGGAACAGCGCTGTGCTGCTCGCGGCTCTCGGCGGTGTTTCCGTGTCCCGGGGCTCCGTCCCGCCGATATTCCAGACCCGCCGGCTCCCCGGGACGGACCCCGAGCCGCTGCGCCGCACCGCCGGGAGCCGCCGCCAGGGGGCGGCAGGAGAGCGGAGCTGCGGGGCGAAGGGCGGCACCGGGCGGCTGCGGAGCGAAGGGCGGCGGGGGGAGGAGGAGGAGGGAGCGGGGAAAGGAGGGTGCGGGGCTGAGCCCGGCCCGGGGCGGCTGTCCGTGTCCGCGGCCCCCTCCCCACGGCGCGGAAGCGGCCGCGCTCGGCCTTTCCCGAGGATGAGGATTTCCTTCCTCCCATTGAGCGCTGCCCTGGGGTTAGCACGCAGCCGTGGGCTCTCGCCGTGCAGGACGCGTCCACCCCCCCGCCCTCGGCGCACGGCTCCGCCCGGACCCCCCCCCCTTTATCCCCTCGCCCGGCCGCGACCCTCGGAGCCGCCCTACGGGTGGGGGATGGGGACGGCCGCCCGCCGCCCTCCGCTCGGCCCGAGCGGAGCCGCATCCTCCAAAGCCGCGATTCGGGCTCCCGAGCAGCGCGGGTTCAGCAACGCGACGTCCGCCGGGCGGTGACGCTGCGCCCCGAGCGCGTTGTCCGTGCGGGAGCCGCGGGGCTGGGCGCGTTCCGAGCGCTGTCCCCGCAGCGGGGAAGGGCCGGGCGTGGGGAGCGCTTCTCCTTTCCTCTGAATCACGGGGCGCTGCGAGCGGCGGGGTTTTCCCCGCGATGTCCCCGGGGAGATCCCGGGTGGGAATTCCCCTGGGAGCAGCGCAGCGCTCCTCCCGCTGCCCGCCCGGGGTGCGGACTTTGTCCCCTCTGTCCCGGTGACCCGGAGGTCGGGGCTCCATCTGCCGCCCCCTAATCCCGGGATTAGGGCCAGCTGCCCGGCGCAGGTTTGCTGCAGGTAACGAGGATCCGTCGGAGAGCAGCTGTGGACGTCCAGGCGCGGGCAATCAGGGCCAATCCCGCACCTGTGCCTAACGAGCTCGGGAACCAGGGAGACCGCGGGCATCGGAGAGCTGTCCTGGGTCGGCCCACAGGACTCCAGTGTGGTTTGGCCTGGAGGACAACAGCCGTTATGGGGTCACGGAGCTGCCCTTCCTACAGACCGGGATGTGGCACACATACAGTGACAGAGCGTTGGCTGCCTGCTGGAATCCCCCCTCACCACGGCCACGTTCCCACAGAGCCCATCCACCACGGAGGAATCACTGCCATCCCAGTCCCAACCCCAGACCCCGTTTGGCCCCTTCTGGCTCAGGGCTCCCTGGCAGCTGCTACAGGAGTGGCTCTAACACAGAGATGACATCAGTGCCCAGCAGTGCTGCAGCAGGGCTGTGATGTGCAGACCTGAGGTGTGGGGGCTGCGAGGCTCCTGGGCACCCAGTGCCAGCAGTGCTGAGCCGGGCTGTGCCAGGCAGCTGAGCTGTGCCATCCACTGCTGCCCTCACAGCCGACCTTGCCCAGGGCTCACCCGGCCAAAAGCAGGGCAGGACACAGCCCACGAGGTGCCGTCCTGAGCCAGCGGGACCTGCCTTAATTGGCAGCCCTGAATTAGCGTGTGGGTCCCCGTTAGCAATTATACACACACGCACATACGCCCTCATTTTCAGATCTGAACAAGTTCACGCTGGGGAGCGGTGAGCATGGGGAGGAGTGGGGATGGATGCTGTGCACCCCGAGCCCCAAGCAGGGGCTGATGATGGGTGAGCAGGGAGCTCAGCAGCGGGATGGGCACCGCCAGGCTGCGAGGGAGCACTGCCACCACCCCTGCAATGCGTGGTGGGATGGGGCTGGGCAGGGCTCAGGGCTGGGCAGGGCTCAGGGCCGCCCTGGGAGCAGATGGTGATTTGCAGCTCTGCAGGGCCAGATGGGCCACAGGGAGAGCAGCGACGTGCCCCCCCCCCTGCCCCGTTACACTGCCATTTTACCCAACCACCTATAAATATTTAACAGCTCCATCCTCTGCGCTGCTGCTGAGCCCACAGCCAGGTGTGTGGCAGCTCCTTCTCCCCCCAGATTCCACCCCACTCCTGGGCACGTTCTGTTTTCTGGTCCCAGCAGCCACGTTCCCCATTGTTGTCTGTCCCCAGTGTGCTGCTGCCCTCCATCCTCTGTCTGGAGCCCTGGCTGTGGACACGTGGCACCCGCACCACCAGCCGCCCTATGGTGGTGTCCCCAGGTCCCTCCATGGATGGATAGATGGATTGATGGATGAGTGGGTAGATAGGTGGAGACATGGATGGAGAGGTGGTCAGATGGACAGATGGACGGATGGACAGATGGACGGATGGGTGGTCGGTCCCCACCCGAAGCACGGCTCGTCCACCACAGGAGCACACAGCTCAGCTGGGCAGCGCCGGGTCCCCACGTTTCACCAGCAGCATTCCCTGCTTCCTTCCAGATCAGCGATAAAGACATCGACCACAGCGCGTCCCCCCCAGGCGTGCGCCCGGACGGCAGCAGCTCCTGATTGCAATCACTTTGGGGGATCTCCTGCTGACCCAGTTGTTAATCCACCGAGCGGGGACTGACGCTGATGGGAGGGGAGCAGTGAGCGGGGCGGGGGGCAGCAGCACAGCCCCATCCATCCCCGATCCCGACAGCCCCACGTGCCGCACAGCGCTGGGGTGGCACCGCCGCCCCACAGGGCCGTTCCCACAAACCAGCGCTGTGATTCAGCCGCCGGGAAGCGCTGTGTGGGGGTGGCCGGGGGGGCCGTGGCACTGCATTGCAGCGCAGGATGGGACCTGCCCGGGGCCCCACTTCCCGGGCAGCCAAAACCCCGAGCAAGGAGGGAAGCGCAGAACTTCCTTTTCCTTCCCTGCGGAGCCGCGTGGGTGTCAGTGCAGCACAGAGCCGCCCTGCACCGGCTCTGCTCGGGGCGCTGCCTGCAGCCCCATCCCAGGGCACAGCTCTGCATCGCAGTGTGCTGACGCAGCTTTGCTCACCGGGGCCGCCCATCGCAGTGCAGGTGACGTTGGCGGTGTCACTGGCGGTGTCACCTCCCATCGCAGGCTCAGCCCTCCCCAGGGGTTGCAGCGCTGCGCTCCCAGGAGGGGTGCAATGGTCCGTCAGCCCACAGCCCGTAACCCGGTCACCCTTACACCAATCCAAGGCCCAACCCCACCTGTGCACCCATCCCCAGGTGACAGCACCAGGCTGCTCCCAGCCAGGAATAAAGGGATCAGGGCTCGTTACTGCTGCCCCAGTGAGGGCTGCAGGATGGGGCCGCGGTGCTCCAAGGGGAGGGGTGCTCAATGCAGGGCAGAGCACAGCCGTGCAGCTTCCACTCACCCCTGGGGTAGCGAGGGCTCGGCTGCTCCCAGCACCGCAGCACTGCAGGCTCTAATGAGCTGGGATGGTTAATTAGTCAGTGTCAATTTATGTTAATTAGCTGAAGGAGTCGAGAGACTGATTCCTCTGCCACCTGGCTGGCACCGGAGCACCGGGCTGCTGTAAAACAAAACCAGGAATCGAGCTAAGGAAAAGGCTGCAGTGCTGCCCCGGGGCTCTGTGTGCCCAGCGCTGGGGAGAGGCCATGCTGGAAATGCAGACATCCTTTTCTCACCCACCTGTGCACCCACACACACGTGCACTCATGCAGCCAAGCACAAGATGCAGCCATGCCCCCGTGCACACACAGCTGCAGGAAGCTGAGCTCACAGCAATGCTGTGAACCCCGGGGGGGGGGGAATGACGTGGGAGGGGTGAGCAGGACAGGGGCACGGTGTGGGGCAGCCATGCTGGAGTGCAGCCATGAGGTTTCCTGCGGATGATTCACGCTCTTCCTCCACTTTACTGCCCTACAACCATGAGCTGCACCACACAGGAAGCCACAGGGATTTCCAAAAGGACTCAGAAGTGCTCTGGCCCCACTGTTGCTTCCTCTCCCCATCCCGCACCCAAAGAGATCCTCTCCAGCCCTCCTGGCGCCGCAGGATCTGGCTGCAGACCCCCCCCCCCCCACCCCCACTCTGCACCTCGGCTGCATTCCCACGGCCCCCACCCACATCTGCAGCCCAACACAGAGCCATGAGCACCGCCCCGTGCTGCTGCCCTTCGCCCCGCAGCCACACCAGGTGAACACAGCCGGGGCTTCGGCTCCTCATCCTGCTCAGCTTTCAGCCCTTCCCAAACCCCCCCAACACATGGGAGCTGCACACGCTGGCAGGCACAGCTCTATGGGGCACAACTGCTGCTGTCTGGGTGCTCCAGGGGGGCAGCGCCCGCAGATTTGTTTCATTTGACAAGAAAATGGAGTGACACCATAGGTGGGAGCAGCCCCAGCCCTGCAGCGGTCCCCACCGTGCTGTTGGAGATGAGCTGATCTCTGTGCTCTGCTGCAGGGCTGCACCTACAGTAGGAGCAGAGCAGGACACGGTGCAGTGCTGTGTAGGTGCTGCCCAACACCCCACGCCTTTAATGCACCACCACTTCAGCTGTGCAAATGCACCAGATTTAAACCGGCCAAACGAAGCAGGAATCCGCTGACCTCACAGCACCTGCAGCAGTGGGACCACAGGCACCCTGAGCTGTGCCCCACCCCGCAGCCCCCAGCTCCCACACAGCGGGGCTCGCAGCCATCTGGCCGTGCTGTATTAATGCAGAGGAGAAGAAATGAGGTCAGGGCCGCAGTGGTGGCTGGGCGGTGGGCTCACTGCTCTGCTGTGGGATCCGGCACAGCTCTGCTCTGGGCACCGCTGCTGGGGATGGCAGTGCGGGATTTGGGTTATCGCAGCTGAGCCACCCCAGCACTGCAGCCATCCTGCCGGGCCCTCTGCAGAGCGGGGCTGCTCAGGGTGCCCGGCAGCAGCGAAGGGAGGTGAGCAGACACCCCACAGGTACCCCAAATCCAGATTGGGGCTGGGCGGTGCTCAGCCCTCCCAGTGCGCACACTGAGGCTGCGACGCTGCGATGCCCCAGTGCACGTGAGCGTGTGCGCGTGTCCCTGGAGGCAGCGGGCTGCATTTCATGCATTTTTCAGGAGAAGAGGTTAGTGGGTCACTCCAGCACTGGAGGCTTTTCTCCAGCTGAGCCGCTCTGCTGCCAAAGCCGTGGGAGCAGCAGAGCTGCGCAGGGTGTGGAGCAGCGCGAGGGGCCAAACCCTGCAGCATCACCGCAGCTCCCGGAGCTCAGCGTCCTCTCCGACCCCGGCAGCTCCGGGAATCGGTTGCAGCTGAAAGCGGAGGGATGCGGGCAGACCCACCCCACCCCACCCCCACCGCGCTGCGCTGCCGTGTGCAGCGCTGAGCTGTGGGATCGCGGTGTGCGGGGCTGCGGGTGCGGCTGCCGAAGGGCTGCGTGGTTAAAGGTTAACGTGGGGACAAAGGCGGGGTGGGACGGCTGCGAGACTGCAAACAGCCCGGGCTGATAAAGGGGGGAATGGGGCCGCTCCCCACCGCGCTGCTGCTCCGATGGAGCACACACCTGCACGGCAGCACTGCGCACAGCTGTGCCACGGACGGACACACGGACACACGGGGTTTGCAGCGGGATGAGAGGCAGCAGCACCGCTGGGATGGGGTGAACCCGATCACGGGGTGAACCCACACTACGCTGTACAATCGCGGCAGCTCTGCGTCCCCTGCTCCTGTCCCAGCGGGGCACCCCAGCGGGACGCCCGCCCTGCAGCGGCAGCAGACCCGTCACAGTGCCACAACCCCGTCCCCATTCTCCTCCCCCCCGTCCCCGCTCAGCCCTCCGCCCCCATCCCCGTTGGGATGCCGCCGCCGCCGAGCAGCGGTTGCCATGGTTACGGCCATGCAAGTCTGGGCGAAATGCATCTGCGGTGCAGCGCGCGGGTGGGGGCGGGGAGGACCCCGCAGCCCCCGGCACCGCCGCGGCCCCCACCCGACATCCGACCCCGACCCGCGGCCGCTGGCCCCATCCCCGCATCTTTGTTCAGAGCCGTGGCGGTGGGCGGGGGGCGCGGGGGGTGCCGGCAGACTGAGCGCCCCGATGGGCTCCGAGCACCCCGTCTTCCCCCCCCGCCCCACACCGGGGTCTCCGGACTGGCGGGCCCACAGGCAGAGCCCGACCCGTGGCCCCGGGAACGCTATCGGTTCTGCTCTGTGGCGGAGGGGAATTCTGCTCCTGGCAATGAAGCAATCCAGGCGGGGACGGCGGGAGATCGGGGAAGGAGGGGATTTCTGATGGAAACTTGCGGACGATCCCGGCTGGCCGTGTGTTTTCCCACCGCGCTCCTCCCGCAGCTGCCCAGAGGATCGAGCTCCCGCTCCCCCCCCAGTGCTGCTGCGCCGGGAATTGCACCCAGGGCTGCACCAAGAAATGCACCGACAGCCGCATCACAGCGCTGCAGCTGCCCGTCCCTCGCTGCAAGCAGCCCCGCAGCCCCACATCTCACAGCCCCGCAGCCCCGCAGCCCCGCAGCCCTTCCCCCACGCCTCCCTGGCCTCTCTCTGCCCGGCCGTCAGATGTTGCTGAAAGGGAACAATGCGACGTATTGTCTGTCCCTGCTCGCAGGCATCAAAACCCAGCAGCGCAACAAAAAGACACATTGACTGCCCGGGAGAAAGGGGCCCATACATCGCCAGCGCTGGGGGCAGGGACCGCAGCATCCCAGCGCTGCTTTCCTGTCCCCGGCCCGGTCACCGCCGTCCATCTCCGGGGGTGCAGCAGCCATCTGCCGGGACCGAGGGTTGGCCTTGGGGTTTGCACTGGTGGTGGCCGGATGGGAGAGGGGGCTGCGTTTGTATGGGATGCACAGGGCCCGTGCTCAGTCCAAGCCAGTTGCATGCAGGACCCCATAGGGATCCATAGGGATGTGGCACTGTGGGCATCACGACCCCACACCAAGATCCCTTTGGGCACAGGTGGGGAGAAATGGGGAGCCGAGCCCAGCTGGGGACTGCACCACAACCCCACTCTGGTCCCCGTGGCGGGGTTGGACCCGGCACCACCTCCAGCTTCCTCACCACACTGCTGGCTGCGGGCACCTCCGGAGGAAACGGGATGGGAAAAGCTGCGCTTGGACAGAGAGATGCTTTTGTTTCCATTATAAACTTCCCTTCCAGTGAGGACGGAGCTCCGAAGCACGCTCTCAGCTCAGGCCCCTGCACTCAGTTGGCCTCCAGCAGGACTCAGCCATCCCCCTCCACACAAAGCTGGCAGCACCCTGCGCTCATCGCATGGCCAAAATGGGCACACGTGGCTCAGGGTCAGTCAGCCCTTAATCTGCCCTGAATGGTTGGGACGTGAGAGGGGTGGCCCTGGGGATGTGCACTGCGATGGGTGCAGCTCTGCTGCCCGTCCAGAGCTGCCATCCCAGGAAATGGGGTGTGGGAAATGGGGTGTGGGAAATGGGGTGTGGGAAATGGGGTATGGGAAATGGGTATGGGCAGGACGGGGGGATGCGAGGAGGATGTCAGCAAAGTGAAAAGCAGCCCCAGAAATAGAAGACGCAGTTACACAAGGCACTGGTTGCCATGGGATCTTCACAACCAAAAATGACGGGCCTCTGGCAAATACAAGAACGGGCCCTTTTATGTGTTTCTATGGGAAGTCAGCACCTCGCTGCAGCCTCCCGGGCTGGAGCATTTCCCAGGGCAGGACAGATTCGGAACCGGCTCTGGGAGAGCAGCAGGGACCCGTCCCCACGGCAGTGCCCAGCACAGAACAAGGGGATGGGGTAACCCAGGGTGGGATGAGAGTAATGGAAGGCCCTGAGCAGACCCCCCCCTGGGACCCAGGCCCCCTGTTCCCTGCAGGCAGCGGGAGGGAGCTCGGCAGTGACCCAGCAGCGGGTCACAGGTTTGGAGGTGGCAGATGTCTGCTCATAGGAGGGACAGAAAAGCCCTCACCACCACCTCCCCGTCCTGTCCATGCTGACCCCTTCCCCCTGAGGTCCCCTGGTACCACACCAGGCAGCTTTTTCTCCCGTATCTGGATACAGCCCCATGGGCCGGGCAGTCTGAGCTGGGGAGCACACAGACATGGTGACACGTGGTGACACACAGTGCAGCAGCCCACAGCCCACCCCATGGACTCATTCCAGCCATGGGATGCACAGCACTGACAGCAGCCATCCCCGTCCCTCTGCGCTCTCCCTGCTGGAATTCTCTCCCCAGAAGAGCTCTAATTAGCTAATTCCTTCACTATTTATAAATCAATATGGAAATCCCTCTGCTTGATTCCCAGCACCATTGGCTGTCCCTGTTGGAGGGGCCCCGCTAAGGGCTGCAGGGTGAGCGAGTGCTCCCTGATCCATCAGTCAGTGACAGTCGGTGTTGGGGTGAGCGGGGTGGGGGCACTCAGTGGGGTGGGGGTGCCCCCTCCTGCCCCACTCCAGCACAGCCGTGTCCTGTGGGCTGTCAGTGCTTAGCACCTAGTAAATTAATAACCAGCAAGAGGTTTAAGTAGGTCTGGAAAGTAGAAAATAACATCAGCGAAGATCTCTCCTCCCCGAGGCCCTCTGGGCAGGAGCAGACAGATTTGGCTGCCTGTCCATCTGCTGGGGAGCAAACTGCCCCTTAATCTGCAAATCCCCACTGCTTCCCGAAGCCTGGGAGGTGGCACGGAGCCCTCGGGCTCAGTTTGTGCCACGGCTTTGCAGGAGGAAGAGGATTTCAAGGAAAGATGGGGCTGAGAGCAACGTGTGCTGCTGAGATGAAAGCCACCAGGAAAGCACAGGTGGGATTTTCTGCCTTTCTTCTGGTGCTGAAGGGGGGCTGCACCACGACCTGCAGTCACACTGAGCATCACCTCCCGTCCCTTCAGCTCTGCGCTCTGATGGCAGGGCAGCTGCGCTGAGAAGCATTTTCTCCCCTCCATCAAAACGCAGCAGAGATGGTCAGCAGCCCCAACCCTGGGACCCCATCCTGGTAACCCCCAGAACGGCCGCACTGCTCCTGCAGCCCAGCTCTGAGCTCAGCATCTCCATGCCGGGAGCAGACAGGTCAGGACCGGGGTGCTCTGGTTGGGGGCTCTGCTCCCTGATGGGCACTGAGCTGGAGCTCGAGAACAAACGCCACGAGGCTCAGTGTGTTCAGGCTCTGATTCAATGGGCTCAATTGGGCCAAAGAGAGCAGCCTCACTGGGCTCAAAACCGAAGAACTGGAACGCTCTGCAGCCCCTTTGCACCCCCTTCCTGTGTTCCCTGCAGCCCCCAGATGGCTCCAGCAGCAGCAGCTGCCCGGCGACCGGCCGAAGGCTTCATCAACTGGCACCCAAAAGTCAATCAGGAAGATGCTGCCTGTTTTAATGAACAGAGAAAATTCGCACAGAGATGATGTGCGCCGGGGGGAGGAGGGAGGCTGGAGACAAAACATGACCTTGTTGGTGGAGGCACACAGCGGCACATTGTTTTTTTTTCCACCCCCTGGAGATGGTGGCCTTGATGCTGCGGGGTGCAGCTGGGGTTGGGGGCTGGAACCGGGTGCTGGGTGCTGGGGTTGGGGGCTGAGTTTGGGGGCTGGGGTCTCGGGACTGGGATTGGGTGCTGGGGTTGGGACTGGGAGCTGGGACTGGGTGCTGGGTCTGTTTCTTGCATCCTGGTGCCAGGGGCTCTCCCAGTCTCTGGGGGCTCTGGTGCAGCTTTGGTTCACCACCCAGCTGCGGTCCCAGCCAGCACACTTCGGGGACCTTCTGTCAGAACCATGAAACCTGCGTGCCAAGCAAGCCGAACGCCTCGGGCTGCGCTGCCCAAAGCACCGCAGGGCCCCAATCTGTGCCAGCCCAGTTCTGCTCTGGTGCTGGAAATGTGGCCACGGTGCACTGCAGAGCACTGACCCTCAGTGGACATCACTTTCGTCACTCTTCTCCTAAACTGTCCCTTTCCGGGAAACGAGAAAAGAGAAAGAAAGCAAAAGAAAATAAAACCACCTGGTCGTATAGGGGGAGCTGGGGTGTAACTTCTGGTACCGTCCCTGAGGGAACTTCCAGAGGGGCAGATGGGGCCGGGGGGGGGGGCGGTGGGGCCGCGACAAGAGGGTGATGGGGCCGTCCTGGGGGGCGACGGAGCTGTGACAAGAGGGGACCCCCCAAGAGTCACCCCCCGCTCCCCTTCCCCACCGCCCGCCCCCTCTCCCACCCCCCCGTCGGGGGCGGCTTGCGGCCGTCCAACACCTCCGACCCCACCGGGGCGGTGGCTCAGCCCTGTCCCCCGCCCCCGGGGCGGTCTCGGCGCAGCGTCCCGCCCCCTCCCCGCTCCTTATTACGGCGGCGGCGGGGGGCTCTGCCCACTGCCTCTCGGCGCCGCTCGCACCGCCGCGGCGGGGGGTGGGGGGGGTCCGCGCCGCGCCATGGGCAGCCAGGGCTCTAAGGCGGCCAAGGCGGAGGGCAGCGACCCGCCGGGGGGGCACGCAGCCGTCACCGAGCCCTCCAAAGCCAACGGGCAGGTAGGGAGCGGCGGGGGCCCCGTGGGAGCGGGCGGACAAAGGCGGCGGCGGCGGCGGCGGGGGGTAGGGGGGAAAGGAAGAAAGGATGGAGAGGAGAGGACGGGGAAGCTGTGAGCCCGAGGGGCGCCGAGCGATGCGGCACCGCCCGCCGCCTCCGAGCCGCGCCCCGGTACCGCGCGGGGCTCCGTCCGCGGCCGCGCCCCGGGGGTGGGAATGAGCGGGGACGGAGCGCGGGCGCCGCCCGGTGGCAGCGCGGGGACCCCCTCCCGGTGGGACCCCCTCCCCCCGCGCATCGGTTCGGCGGCTCCGCGGATGAGGGGTGCGGGCTGGGGGTCCCGGCCGAGCCTAACGCCGCGCTGCTCCCGCAGGAGAACGGCCACGTGCGGCTCAACGGGGACATGACGCCCAAAGCGGGGGGCGACCCAACGCCCCTCAACGGCGCCGGCTCCGCCGAAGCCCCCCGGGAGGACGCCACGGGCGGGGCGGGCGGTGAGGACACCATCGAGCCGGCACCGCCCGCGGACGGCGGGGAGGCGAAGCCCGAGGGCGCCGCGGCCCCCAAAGACACCCCCAAAAAGAAGAAGAAGTTCTCCTTCAAGAAATCCTTCAAGCTGAGCGGGATCTCCTTTCGGAAGAACAAGAAAGACGACGGGGATTCCGCCGCGTCCTCACCCACGGAGGAGCAGAGCAAAGCGGAGCCCAAAGCCGAGGAGGACCCCGCGGGGGGAGCCGCCCCCCAGGAGGAGCGGAGCGGCGAGGAGCAGAGCGGGGCTGAGCCCAAAGGGCCCGACGGAGGGCACGGCGCGGAGGAGGAGAAGCCGCCCGCGGAGAACCGGGGGGACGCGGCCGCCGCCCAGCAGCCCCCCGAGCCCACGGCGGCTGAGCCCGCAGCGGCGGCGGAGCAGAAGGAGGAGTAGAGCCCCGCGCTGCCCTAAGACTTCTTGTCCCTTCGGCCCTGTGACCCCGCGCACGGACTCTGCCGTTCCCGCACCGCCCAGCCGACGCAGAACTGACGGCGCTCCCTGAGCCCACCCCCACGCCAGGACCTCCTCCCCACCCCCCGGCACCGCTCGGAGCTGCCGAGCCCCGACAGCTGCAGCCCACATCCACCGCCCGTGGCCAGAACTGGAATTTACAGTCTGTAGGAGCCCGGAGCCCCGCACCGCGGACTGCTCGGATCCTTTCTCTCCGTTTACATCCCCGGTTCTGCCTTCGTTTAAAGTATTTTGCGCTTTTGATAGAAACCGAATGGTTTAAGAGCTAATCTGCTTAGGTTGGTTGTTGGTTGGGTTTTTTTGTTTGTTTGTTTTGTTTTTTTTTTTATGAAGTCTTTACTTTTGGCTTAAAAACCGTAATGCTTTGTAAGTCCGCTGTGTTTAATTCTGCTTCCATGGGGGAACTGCTGGGCCGGGTGGAGGGAGGGCACTGCCCGCTGTATAATGTGAAGCGATGCTGTTTCCTCTGTAAATAATTTTTTTAATGGCCAAAACACGATTTGCGATTTTCTAACTTCTGAAGGAAGAAAAAAAAAAAAAAAAAGGCTGTATGGGTTCTATTGTAACATTTGAAAGGAATAAATGGTCATCCCTTCACGGGCGAGCTCGAGTCCTTCTTGTCCCACACGGGGAGGGCAGCAGTTGCTTATGGAGCTCAGCAGCTGCTGCATTAATTGCCCTGCTCTCGCTAATTGACTCGCAGCAGATGCAGAGCTGTGGCCACAAAGGATTTCCTCGGCACACAACGCTGCCTCTGAGGGCTCGTGGCTCCGTGCTGCGATCGCGGGGCTGGATGGGCTCTGCGGGGGGCAGCGCGGCCCCTTCCCATCGGGGCAACCCAGGCGGGCCGCCGGGAGGAATTCCCTGCTGCGAATTCCGGTGAGCTCTTTGTGGTGCGAGATCCCAAAGCCTGATGGCGACGGGAGCGATGTGCTGACATCTCCTGCGCGGTGGGGCACAGCGGCTGCTGCCGAGCTCCGTGCCGCGGGGCTGCGCTCTGCTGCCCCAACGCTGCAGCCCAAAGGCAGCAGCTCCGCTGCTCGGCATCCCGCAGCGCGGCCCAAACGCTGCCGTGCGGGGGTGCGGTGAGGGGCTGGGGGGGAGCGAGGAGCGGGGTTTGTTCAGAGCGCCCGGAGGGAACGGATGGCGGTGCTGAGCCGCAGCCCTCGAGGTAGAGATAAGAGCCAAAATGTCTGCGTGCGGCGCGTCGTCCTGTCGACAGCAGAGGCTGCGTGCAGGACGGCTTCATCCCCGCTGGTGCTGGAGGGAGGGAGGGATAAAAGCCGAGCGTGAGCCGTGCGGGCGCTGCGCTCTGCCGGTTGCTGTTTCTGCTGGGCTCCGTGCGCCCGGCTGAGCCGCGGGGCTGGAGGAGCTGCGGCCGTGCAGACGTGGCAGCCATTTTAAGGCGGCCCGGCAGGGAGAAGGGCTGCAGCCGCACGTCGGCGCGGAGGGCAGAGCGATGAGCGCGGTGGGAAGCGCGGCTGCTCGCGGAAGGGCTGAGAGCGCGAGCTGCGGCTCCTGGGGCAACCGAGCAACGAAGGCTGCGGCACCCCGAGCTTTTCCTCCTCTCCTTACGGTACGTTGGGCTCACCAACCTTTCCCGTGCGTTTCAGCACACGATGCAAATCACCCTGCTCGTTTAATGATTTTTTTCTAATTAACGGAACAACAGATTACCAAAAAAAACCCCCAAACAAACAAAAACCCGAACAGGCTCACGCAAGAAAAAACCACACAACTCCTTTTCCTTAACCTGTTATTCTCTCTCCGGATTAACGCTGCCCTCAGAGCAGCAGGCAGTGCAGCACTAACGGCACACAAAGCCCTGCTGGGGGACAACCAAGCCATGGGAACGGCCCAGGGTGCTGGGAGCCAGCAAACAACGTGCAGGACTTCAGTGCAGAGAGGGGTGGGGAGGGTTGGAGGCTGTGTTGTGAAACTCCGGGAAATAAAAAGGAAATGTAACACCTGCACAAGGAGCTGCAGCAATCTTCGACGTGCTGCATGGAGTGATGGAGAGCCTCTGTGCAACGCTTTGGACTTCAGCACTTCACCAACACACCCACAGCCCTCCCAAAAGAAGGGGAAGCTCCTCTTGCACCACACTGTGACTCTACCCCCGTGCTTCCCCTCAGCAGAAAGCAGTGCAAACTCAGACCAACCATAGAAATGTACGTTTTATTACAAAGATTCTCAAAATTTAAAATAAAAGCATCTTTAAAAAACCACAATATATTTCCCTCCCCCTCCCCAAGACACAAAGATACACTGATCTCTCTCGCTTCACATACAAACACTGAAGAGCAGGAGTGAGATGTCACTCGGGTTCCAAGAGACTACAAAACTTACGGTGGAAAAGGGGGGGAAAAAAAAGCATTTAAAAAAATAAAACATTTTAAAAATAACCTGTGTTAAGTTAGCAGCATTATTAGAGTTGAAACCACCAGCAGCACTCCGTGGGAGGTACAGATCCTCTTATGGACAGAGGAATCCCCCTGAGAAAGGAGAGCAGCGAGTCAGAACTGCCTGCAAAACTTCTGCAAAGTTGGAGCTCAGCGAAGCATTTCATGGAACGCTCATCTCACGCTCAGCTGTACAAAGCAAGGTGTGAGAAAGGCCAGCTCTGATCACAAAAGACCTTTGGGTGTGAGATAACACGTGGGAGTAGGAAGAGGAGTAGTTATAAAAATGTACAGAGCCCCATCTGCTGTTTCCTTGTACAGATAGCAGCTCAGGCTGCTGATAAAAAGGTTCTCCGCATTTACTGGCCTTGAGAGCAAAGAGAGGAAAGGTTCCACTTGAAAACATGTCTACTTCAGAGTTTCTGTGAGTGATACATGAGGAGCAGAGGCATCAGCTGGGCTCTGTCTGTCCTGTTCTGCTGTGGTTTCAGCTAGGTCACAGATCAGTACTGAGAACAATTACAGCACACGTAGCTGAGGGCAGAAGCAGAAAGAGTGAAGCAGGCAGCCAGATGGGCAGAAACTCACCTCCCCCTGCAAAGGGGCACAGCTATAGGAAACAAGTGTACAGAGATTCCATCCCTTCTCCCATTTGCAGTGCACAGCTAACGAGATCTGCCATCTCCTGGAAAACGTTCACCACCACATCAGTGATTTTCACTTTGCATTTTCCAGATCTATACCTGCAGGGCTCTTGGGCAGATTCACTCAAGTCATTTTCTGATCTGCTTGTAAGCTGCTTCATCTCTTTCCACAAGTTTGCTGCAGGGAGGTAGCCAACTCTGTTCAAGAACTGCACTATTTGACCCTGAGAAGCGGCACCAGCTTGCAGTTACTTGCCATGGTGGAATCAGACTGAAGACCAAAGGAACACTCAGTCTCTCACAGGCTTAATTTGGGAATTCATATCTCCCACACAAAAAAAATAAAATAAAAGAGAAAGAAGAAAAAAAAAAGTTTCATGGCCATCTTTCCACCTAACCTGAAATGCAGATACTACTTCTACTTAAATTATTCATTTTCAAGGGCGGTTACTTCAGAGGAGAGCAAAGAAAGGAAGTGATTCTTTTTTAAAGACACACTAAGGAGGCAGTGGAAGGCAAAGAGTGAAACTTCCCAGTCACCAATCCTGGGCAGTGCGGGTCTCTCTACTCTGCAGAGTCCTCCCTGTCTGCTCCCAGCAGAGTGCAGCAAGGAATAATTTACAGTCCTCGAGTCATTTATATATTTATATAGAAATATATACAGAAACATATATAAAATATAAATCCTGTGGAATGGGAGGCAACCAGAGAAGCTAACCTACGATAACTATGCACTGACAGGTACTGTCCAGCTGCAGCCATCTTAGGTGGATTTTGTCTCTTCCTTCACCCTGTGGAAGGAAGCAGTGGAAAATTCGGTTTAAACAAGAAACTCAGGCTGCACTACAAGTAGAGCTGCAGCCATAACAGTGCCACTGAGATGCTCCACCCTAACAACACTTAATGTGCTCTGATGTCAATCTCCCTTTAAAGCCAGTGACATGTTGCAGAATACATACTATTTTTTAGCCCTATTCTTTGAAGGCTCTCAGAGCTTTATCAGGTATGCTGTCCCTGCCACGCTAACTTCCCCCTGTTAAGAGCCCAGGACAAGCCATCCAAACCACCACGTCTCTACTCCAACCCCAGAAGCTGTGCAACATCCCATCAGGGGCATGGGGAAATGCATGGGGAAATACAAACTCAGGGAATTAACTGCCAAGCCGAGAGACAATGGGCTCACCCCTTGGGTTCGGCTTTCTCCTCTTTTGCTTTTTCCTCTTCTTTCTCATCTAAGGAAAAAAAAAAAAAAAAAGGCATGGAAGGGCAGTAGGAAAGCACACATCAGGCAATGCTCTACAGAGCCAGGAGGGTTTCCAGCCACAGCTCTCGTGCTTACCCTTCTTCTCCTCCTCCTCCTTTTCCTCTTCTGTTTTCACACGCTTGGCCTTCTTAAAGTTAGCAACATTTTTGCGCCCTCCTTCCCCTTCATCTTCAGAGTCAGAGAATTCTTCATCACAGGATATTCTCTTATCAGAATTGCGGACTGAGAGTGAAGGGGAGAAGAGGTCAGAAGATACTGCACACTAATGCTTGGAGATGTACCCTCTGTGTACATCCACACACGTGGGAAAGGACCAATAAACCTACATAACTCACAGTGAGATCACAATAAGAACACTTCATCTACCTATCGTGTCTTTTAACTGACTGCTCCTGCCTGCTTCTGCTTAATCTAAGATCACGTGTGGGACGTGGATTAGATGCAGTGTGATGTTTAGACTTGACAGCATGAGCAGGTTAACCAACCTCACACTGAGAAAATCTGACTGCCAGATCTGAAGGCCATCGGCCAATCTGGGTAACAACCAGCATTTTCACTGAGGCAGGCAACTTCTGGAACAACCTGATAGCCTCCCAGAAAGTAATCTGTCACAGCACCTGTGCCACTGTTTCAATTCTCACATGAATGCCTGTGTTCTTCCTTTATGGAAACTGTCTGGAAAAATGCTCCCAGGGAGAACAACTCTACCAGTCCTGCAGCTCAGCATCATTGCTTTATCTTACAAAACCCATCAGAACAACGGCCATAGATTCAAACCGAAGAACCCCTAAACTGAGGTCAATCTAAGTCATATATCCTTCCCTCTTTAATAAGGTATTTCAGTTTAGTGCCTTCTCCAGCAATCTGATCCCGCTCAGCTTTGGCACCCACAGGCACAGCACACTTCCCAGCAGTGCAATGCAGCTACGCCAGAGGCAAGCACGTACTTGAAATGCGCTTCTCAGGATCTTCTTCCTCTTCATCTCCACTGTCTTCCTGAACAGCATCCTCAGGAATTGGCTGCATCTGGACGCCAGGGGCATGAGGCAGCATGCGCAGATTCTCAAAGAGACGCTGCCTAGAGCCAGCCAGGAAAAGAACACCTCTGCATTTAACCAGTAAAAGTGCCAGCCTTGTGGAGAAGGGCAAACACTTACTTGATCTTCTCGAGATACTCATTGGTATTCTGGTTAGTCATGTTTGAGGGACTGATGTGCAGCTTAAAGTCTGGTCCGAAGTACTCAAAATAGTCATTATATGGGAGTTCTGCAGACAAGTTAAAATAGAACAAAAATCAAATCACCTTTGGACCAGTAATGAAATGCCTCATATACAACCGATTTCAGTGCCAAATAAGAGCACAACTGCATTTTCCTATGGGTAGGAGCTGACCATTTCATAGCCCAAACTCAGACCAAAACAGACAGCTTAGCAACAGGGCAGTCTAAGCTCACTTGGCAGTTAAACGCTATCAGTGTGCACAAAAGTTTGCAGTAGAAGGTCGTCTTGTTTCAGCACAACAGCAAGACTGCTGGGTATCTCCTGATGGAGGGGAAAACTACAGGGCTGTAACACAAACAAGAGCAACTACTCCAAACCATGGACTCAAAAAACTCTTCCACAATAACAATCAAAAGCTAATGAAACATCTTATGGCTCCTGACTCTCTGCAGCAACATTACCTCCCTAAGCTCTGTCACTAGGTAGTCACTGTCCCTTATCTTGCCTCAAAGGCTCCAGGAGAAAATTACCATTTGGGATCTCAGTGTCCAAAGCCACAGCAGTCTCGTAGGTCCAGCATCTGGCCACGTTGCGGATCGTGTAGCCTCCTCCTCCCAGCATCAGCATAGGCAAATTAAAACTTTTGACAAACTCCACACACTTGGCATGACCTGCAGCAAAGGCAGCAGGGAAAAAGGTGAGAGCCTCACGGTACAAAGACAAACTTTTCAGTGAAAAGTAATAAGATGATTTATGCCAATTTAACACAGGCACTGTGCTGTACAGTTCTGGCTACTTGGCATCACAGACCCAACCTCACTGTTTTGATGGAAACACTGTATTCTTACCTTTGATGGTCAGATTAAAACAACCCAGCCTGTCTCCAGACAGAGAATCTGACCCACACTGCAGGACAACTGCACTAGGCTGGAATGTCTCCATCACTTTAGATATCACCTAAACAAGAAACCCATTGTTACACTTTCTCCACAGGACAGTGTCACAGCAACACAGTAACGTCCAGCAAGTGACATGAAGACATCCCTAGTGTTCCCACAGCTGTTGACTCTCATATATTGGTGACACTGGGGCTCTTACCAAGAAAAGCTTACTGATGACAGGCTGCAATTGTTAGGGAGGAACACAGCCACTGAGGAATCTTACAACAGCAGTCTGAGTCTCCCTAAAGAATGGCTCCATGAGCCACCCAGTGACAAAGCATGAAGCACAAAGAATCACTCAGCAAAGACACTTACCGGCTTGAATATTGCCTCATAGGATTCATCATCAATCCCGTCCCGGAGGGGATAGTTGACAGCATAGTACTTGCCTTTGCCTGCACCAATGTCCTGTTAGAGGGAAAGACAGGACAGAGCACAAGGTCACCACGACACACAAACTGCACTGCAAACTATGAACGGAAGTCCGGGAGTCTATTGGTGTAATCTGAATGGAAGCATAAGCTCTCATGGTTGGATACTGTCATGGTGTAAGAAGGCAAGAGCTAGCTGAGTCCAACAGCGATGTATTTGGCAGAAGTGGAAGCATTTTGGCCCTCTGCTCGGGGAAGAAGAACCTACTGCCATCGCTTCTGGAAATGTCAACAAGATGCTCCAACACATACTAAAGGAATCCTGATAAACTTTCACCAAAAAGCCTGTGTACACTGGAAATAGCTGAAGTGACTGAGATGCCACCAGAAGGCTGCTAAACGACTGATATCTAAGCCTTGATTTTATTACCATAGATCTATTACTATTTTATTTCTGCACAGGTCAAGTTCACAGGAACAAAGTATCCTCTCTAAGAGCCAAGCCAGTTGCCACATACAGATACTTTCACCCTCGCTGAAAGGATGCTACAGAGCAGTGGATTTACTCAATTAGTGAGACAGCAAATAGAAGAAAGTGATCACATTTCAAAGGAATTTTCTGCTAAGGTTTCACTCTCACCCGCAGGTCCCCTGTTCCTGGGAAGTACTCTCCATACTTATGAAAGGACACGGTCATCACACGGTCTGTGGTATAGAAGGCTTCCTCCACACCATCTCCATGGTGAATATCAATGTCGATATACAGGACCCTCTGGTGATACCTAGGATCAGAAAGGAGTCAAAATGCTGCATTTCTTCAGAGCAGGCCCAGAGCAAATGGAAAGTGGGCAAAGAACCGTGCACAGATTCCCAGGCTGCACAGCTCCCAGTAGTCTTTCTGGTACAAAAGAAGAGTGGAAAATGGACACGTGCTTTGCTCAGCAGTGGAACAGAATCCCTGAGTCACAAAGTGGCTTTTACTGCTGCAGCTGATCTCTGAAGGCAGACTTGACTCAGTTTATTCAGATCCAGCCAATGGACTCTACATTTTTATGTCCAAGCCTCCCACTGGGGTCTGCCTTGAGCCAACAGCCGCCAGGGTGGTAAGCAGCAGACAGACACATCTTACAGCTGTGCACCCTTCTCTTGAGGGAAGAGAAGGGCCTAAGAGCAACTACAGAATGCTCCAAGCCTTCTGCTTCCTGCATAGTGTCATGATTAGACACATCCCTTCTGCACAGAGGGTACTACAACCCAAAAATATGGCTGCTTAAGACCTCCCTGGAAAATACAGCTATAAAAAGCAACAGCAGACTGGGAAGTAGTAAAGACTCAGAGGACTGCACCTACTTTAAGAGCTCCAAGATAGCCAGGACAATATCGTTGACATAACAGAACCCAGAAGCCTCTGACTTTTTAGCGTGGTGAAGGCCTCCTGCCCAATTCACAGCAATATCTGTCTGCTGCTTGTTCAGCTTCACCGCGCTGGCTGTTGGGAGAAGAATTACAAAATATTAGCAGAAGGGCAAAGGACCAATGGCAGAGCTTCGGGGTGAAGCACAGGTCTCTTGTCATCATTGTTTGTGCTCTTGGGCACAAGTCCATGTCCGAGGATTTAAACACTGGATGTCTCAACAAACAAACAAAGGAAAGGGAAGAGAAACGCAGCCTCTATTTCGCATGCACGCACTTTTGACTGCTTCCCCCACTCATGCCTCAGAGCACGAAATCTGCACAAACAAGTGCACTGCTTTCTAGCCCAGGTCACACCTGGAGACAGTCTAGAATTTCCAGTGTGCCAAGCAACAGATTTAAGGAAAGATTTTACCCAGTATATATTTAAGTCAGTCACTGAATATGCATTTAGACAAAGAACATCCTCTCTCCCTGCCTCCTTCATAAACTTTCTGCAATTTTGCAAGTCTCCAAGGATTAAAAGAAGTGATACATTCAGGGGATGTACAATCTTGGGATCACAAAGCACAGCTACTTCAAGAAACAACATCAGAATGCTGCAGTCAGCACTCATAGGTACTGCTGAGCTCTGTGAGAGGAAATGAAGATTTCTAGATGTCACTGTGGGAGTAGTAGCCACAAAGCTCTACTGTAGATGCACAGTAACACAGTACTGCAGTACCACGACTTCTTGCAACAAAGTACTTTAAATGTCCCAGCTCTTGCCTCAGAGCCAGAGACAATGGGCTTTCTGTTAAAAAGAAAGAAAAAGTAACCTTTTTTGCTTTTTAGTTTGCACCTACACAAAGCAACATTTTTTACACCTTTTTTTTTTTCTTTTCTGTGCAGCTCACATCATTTTTCTAATTATTACTGGTAAAACCCCACTGCTGCTGGGGTCTGTCTATCACCTATGTAGAGCCACTGAAGTAGCTCAGAGCAATACAGATATGCTTACAAACGTAGAGGGATCTGTCAATATGCAAGGCTGGAATTCCAGCGCGGGGAGAAATCTCAACCTAAGGAAGTCAGAAACAGGTTCACAGGGCTCCCCCACCCCCACCTACAACAAACCATTTTCTCAGGCAGAACAAACTTTATATACATCTGCTTAGGAGAAGGTCATATGACAGCTGAGCTTACCAACTGAGCCTCCAGCAGAGAGCTGACAGAACTCAAACAGCCCATCGAACACAGGGCAGTCCTCCCCGACGTTAACTTGAAAAGAATACATAAGAATTAGTAAGACCAAGTGACAAAGAAATGGTAAAGCTTAAAAAAACTCCAACCAGATAAGCACTTTAATCAACTGAAAAATTACCACACACAAATGACAGAACACAAAGGCAGTCACACCAGCACTGCCTGCATGGCAGAAAGGCTGCTGCTATGGGAAGGATGCTCCCAGCACAGCAGGTGCCAGGAGCTGCAGCAGGACAGGCACGCCACCTACCGGGTCATGGCTCAGAGGGAGGCAGGAACCAGTCAATCACCTCAGAACGGAGCGTGCAGGGAGAGATGCTGTCCCTGAGAGCTGCACAGTACCAGCACAGGCCCTTACATTTGGCACATTTGCTGTGCTTGGCTCTATTGGCAGCTGGTGCTGCTCAGCAGAGCCATGCACACGCTGTGCAGGAAGGAGGCAGCACACCCCACCATTAAACACACTAACAGCAGGCTTGTGTTAAATCTACATTTTACAACATCTGCTTTTAGAAGCAAAAACAAAATCTGTATTTTTGTACCAACATCTGGAAAGTGTTCATTTCGGGGTATTTTTCAGCTGTTTTTTTTTTCCCCTGTGTTTAATGAGAAAGGCACGAACACCACAGATCTTGTAGCATGAGATACTCAGCAGCACACAGCCTTCACAAGGAGTGGGATAATGGAACTCTCAGTGTAGGACAGAGGTTTCTGAAAAGGACAATGCCCAGCAAGAGTCCCAGAAGGAAGTAATTGTTCCCAGATTCTGATGGTTTCAGCAGGGCATAGAAAACTGCAAACTTTGAATAATTAATCTAAGAAGATTTCCATGTTAAGTGAGGAGAATTGAAGTCATCAATTTTTGCACACTTTCCATTACAACAAACTGAACTTCTTGCCCTTTAGGTTACAGAATAGTCTTTCCAAGCCCTCATGCAGGACTCAGCAAAATGACATAAGAAAACTGTTCATTACCTTTACCGCCCCTCAGAACTTTGTGGGCAGCACTGACAGTATTTGAGGGCTTCCCTCTGCTATCCTGGCAAAAACAGGAAGAGCTGCTGCATAAACATAAGCCAGTGGAGCTTCTTCTCACCAGGAGACTGAAAGCAGCCAAAACTACTAGAGAGCATTGTTAATAACTGGGGTCAATCACTTGGCTGCAGGCATAAAGCTCAGGTGCAAGATGAGAGGCACGGATGCTTCCTCCTCCTTACAGCAGGTAGGTGAGGAATTTTTATCTGACACAGAATCCAGCAGGAAAGGGGAAGCATCCTTGTGGAAATCACAGCCCCTTCAAAAGGAAAGGTAAAGCACCAAGCAGGCTACAGAGACCTGCCACCGTGCCCAGGAGTGCTGACCTTGTCTCCTGCACCACTCATCTCTGCTCTGAGCCTCTCGTGCCAGTTTTTCAGCCAGGCAGAAGCTTGTTCTTTGCAAGAAAACAAAGGCTGGGGCTTATTTTCCCTGCTGAATAAAAGATCTGCCCTCTGTGTGTTTAAGATTAATTTTCATACTTTGCCTCCTTCAGTTAAAAATAGTTCTGTGGAAATACAGTAGAGAAAACGTTGACTACCAGAGAGCAGAGTGGGTGTTCATGAGCCGTATCAGCTTCAGGGGTAAACAGTTCAGTTTGTGTAAATATATACTCTGGTATATTAAGTCAAATTATTTACTGTAGGAGGTCTTTCAATGTATATTACTCGTGTACCATACTATTCATTCCTATTATGTGCTTGTGCCTAAACATCTGTCCCTTTCAGCTAATACCAGATTTTCAAGTGCCCTCACTTCAGACTCAAGACTCGTATTTCTTTTAATTTGGAAATCACATTTGACATAAACGAATCCTGTGGGCTTTTGTCTTTTTTCTGCTCTCAAGGAAAGCAGTGTACATGATCAAAATAATGTTTAAAAGAACCTTGAGCCTTTCCCCTCTATTTGCCTTTATGACCCGACAGAAAACATCACCTCAGAGTTTAAGACAGACCAAAAAAAAAAGGTTTCTGCAGCATTAAAGCTGCCAGGAGATCCTCAGCACTTTCATGGACTGCAGAGGTTAGAGGAATAGATTATCTCACAAAAAAGAAGAAAGAACATTCTAACTCAAAGCAGACAGGTACCATCATGCATCTCAAACCTCCCCCACTTCCAAGCCACTGTAGCTCTGAAAATCCTTCAGAGTTCCTGAAGATTTTGATGAGTCTCTTTTTAAAAATAAAAAGTAAATTTAAAAACACACAACCCTGTCCCATCCTGAGACCTTCAGTTATAAGATAAGCAATTAGAGCAAATACGTGCAGCTCATAAAAGGAGCAGTTCGATCATCTCCAAGCCAGGAAGATAATTCAGGAGAACTTCCACTAAAGCACAAGATCAGAGAAGACCATTGGGTCAAACGGTTCTCCTCAGCTCATGTGCCACTCTGGTTTGAGAGGGATTCATTTTCAAATCCTTGATTTAACAGGTAAACAGAACACAAAGTCTGGAGAAACGCAGGTCCTGAGGGCTTCTCCTGCTCTTTTCATCCTGGGCTCCTAAAGCTCACCCAGGATCCCCAGAAGCACAACACTTAGCACTGACAGGAACCGCAGCCCCACACACAGCTTACATCTTTGCATCTGCTTGCTGTACTCAGACATGTTGTCGGGGCGGATGGATCTCAGGAATTTGATGTAGTCATCGCTGTGGTACTTGGTCATCTCCTCCGCGTTCGCCTTGTGAGGGCGCTGCAAGGACACAGGGTTTGGTTGGGAACGTTGCCCTCCCCAAATCCCATTTCCACTCTCAGATTTACTCCCAGAAACAGCAAAAATAATAAAATAAATAAATGAAGTGGCAGCACTAGACCAGAGAAACTTATTTTCAAAGGCAAAGAAGCCATTACCGCAGACTGGAACATACTACGTATCTAGGCAAAGAAAATATTTAAGCTACAGAGAAAAAACCAATTTTCCAGACTCCAAAGCTTATCTGAAGCAAAGAACATCTCACTGCAAGAAATCAGAATGCAGCAGAAATATGTCAACACAACCATTTAATCCTTTTTACTTTCCTCTTTGGCTTGTCAACAGAGAACGTACGAGCTTGAAGCACCAAAATTACAACTGACAAGTACACTAAGATCTTTCATACACACTTCTCTTCATCACACTTACATATATCTCCATCTTCCTGTAAAGGCCGTAGTTCAGCAGCAGGTTGTGGGTCATCCGGATCCTGTGGGGCTTCATGGGGTGTCCCTGGCCATAATAATAGTTTCCGACATCACCTGGGGACAGAAAGGATTTTGTTACAGCAGGGAAAAACATGAACTGCTTCAAACACAACCACACTCAAACCACATCTGTCATTTTGTGTGCCCATCAGCAGCCCATCTGTTCACAGGGGGAAGGGTCTGCACATGCATCTGCACCATCAGAAAGCTTTATCCCAGACCCAAACAAGACCGACTTATGGACAACAGGGTATGGCCAAGCATGGAGGATTTTCATGGCACATCTGAGGAAGGCAACCCAGCTAAACACTGAGCAGCTGACAACGCTGTGAAGTTGGAGCAGCTCCAGCCTTCCAGGCAGGAGGAGGTTGGGCACCACGTCTGCTGGTCCTCACTCAGCAAAGGACAGCTCTCTACTGTCCTTCCTCCGGGTTCAGCTCCACGATGGGACCTCACACTCAGAGCTTCCCTGAGAAATTCGGAGCTCTCCGAGCAGAAACCTGAAAGCCAGGAGGCACCCGAGTTTAATCCCAGCTCAGACAATGACTCACCAGCCAGCACACGTAGCCACTTTGCCTCAGTTTACTACTGTTTACCCAGCAGACTGAGACTCAAAGCTGCTAATTCTGCCAATAACCAAATCACAGCACAGCTATAGCTTTACAGCTCCGATTATTCTCATCCCTTATTGTTGCCTGAAATCCTTTGGAAATCCTTCACTCTACGGCACCAGGTTAATTTTCAGGAAGTCAGCACCTTGCAATTACATCCCCCAGGTCAGCTCCCCATGCAGATATTCTTCCATCCGGCAAAAGCTGAGCTCCTGTTTCTATCTCCCACTGGTTCTTCCCTCCTCTCCCAGGGCACAAATTTCTGTGGTGTTTCCCACAGAATTTAACTTTCAGATTTCTGTCCCCTGCCTGACGGGGCAATGAGAAGCTCTGCCAAAAGCTGGGAATGCACAGAGCCACACGCAGCAGCAATGCTGCACAAGCCTCATTTTGTTAAGAAATCAAACTAAGTCATTCACGTAGTTTTACAGCTCCCCATCAGTTTAGGAAGCAAGAGACCCAACCCGGTCTGGCCGGTGACTCAGCTGGGAGCATTAATATTTCATCACCAATCTTAACATACAGAAGAAACTGCTACTTCCTCACAGCTGTAATGCCTCCTCCAGTGGGCACGAGCCTCCTTTCATTTAAGAGATGCAAACCCCATGCCCAAACCATTCTGCTGCTGGAGTTTGCCTGTGCGATGCTACAGTGAAAATAGGTGGGTTTTGCCTGCACCAAAACACTTCCTACAGCAAAACCAGGGTATGTTAAGCTTTGGGGAACTATTAGGGATGCTCAAAACCCCATCTAGGAAATACAAACACAGAACTACGCAAAGCTTTGAAAAATTACTGCCTCCCTTCTTTACCTCGGGCTGTCAGCGAGACCCCAGACGTGTCTCACCACAAGCCCTGCTCACAGCAGTGAGCTCAGCGTGCTAATGGGTGCATGTTAAGTGTGTTAATTCAGCAGAGACCTCTTCCTGTCTGCCGGGGTTAAGTAAAGCCCCATAGTGAAGCTAACAAAAGAATTTCTCAGTCTTGCAGTTCAAACCCTTGCTCGCAACCCCAGCACCTCTCAGCATGTCCATGAACAACCCCTGCTATACAAGATTTCTTTTTCCCTCTCCACTCTACCCAGACCCTTCCCCACAGCTCAGGCAATGGCCTCCACTGTGGTTTCCTTCTTCAGCCCTCTGAAATTTATGCCAGGACCTCCCTTCAGGAACCACTGCACCAGACTGCTCTGCTCTCACTTCTCTGCATGACAAAGACCCTAACAAACCACCCACCCACAACTGCACATTATGCCTTCTGTGACAAATAAAGCACACTTCCCCCCTGTGAATGTTTGCCAGCCCCTCATAAAAGAGCAGTGGAAACAAGGCACTAAAACCTCACCGCAGAGTAAATGGGTGAGGGCAGCTACAGACAAGGAAGAACGACACTAAGTTCATTTTGTTACCATGCAATAAAGACCGGAAGGATATCATTCTGCTTAGCATTCACAGCAAGACAAACACTTATTTTGTGTTTAAAACATCATTTCATGCCTTGAGGATGTTAGTTGTTCACAAGCTGGAAAGTATCCCTGTGAACATGTTAGATTCTAAGGAGGAAGAAGTTTGGGCATTGAGAGTTCTTCCACACGCGGGTTGCTTGCACATATACAGCACCCTGCCACTTCCTGCAAGCACTCTGTGTGTTTAAACAGGGCCTGATTGAGCCCAGGGCTCCAGCACCCCACTTTGAGATGATGGGTGTTTCAGAGGCAGCCTGTGTGCTGACTTCAGGCAGTTCTGCTGCTCTGATCCCCTCTTCCTCACCCTGCCTGCCTGAAGACACAGGGCCAGCACCACAGGATGCAATCCTACTGCTTGTGTCTGCTTGTCAAAAGAAACGAGAGCCCTCCCTACCTGCCCAACGCAGAAAGCAGTTTAGAAGAGCTCACTTTATTGCTTGAGCATGGAATACATCCACTTACCAGGGAAAAAAAAAAAAAAAAAAAACAGCAATAAAGTTTTTATTTGACTTCATAGACTAAAAACCACAACGAAATAGAGAACTGCACAATACCTTTTGCACAAAGCCATCCCAGAGCCTAACAAAAACCCGTCCATCGCTGAGGTCGCCCTCCAAAGGGGAGGGGGCTGTGGACGTGCCCAGGGGGATGAGCCGTGCTTTCTGCCACGATGCCAGTGGGGAAAGCGCCCGAGGCAGCTGGCAGTAACGCCCGGCTCCTCCCCCACCCCAGTGGGAAGATTAAAAAGCCAGAAAGCAGAGCTCTCAGCGTCCTGAAGGGCAGAGGACAGCAAAGGCAGCCCCCAGCAAGGCCACGCCAGCGCTGCGCCCCGGTGCCCCCCATCCCGCGCTCCACGGGGACGCCGCTGACCCCAGCGGGAGCTCCAGCAGAGCCCCTTCTCCCCTCGCAGCCCCCCCCACACCCCTCAGAGCCGCCCTGCTCCCTTCCCAGCCCCCAAAGCCCCCCAGCCCGCTGCCCTGCCCCCGGATCCCTCACCCCAAATCCCCCCGGCTCCCAACGCCCCGCTGTACCCCCGACCCCCCAAACCCCTCCCAGCTCTTCCCCTCCCCCCCCGCTCCCCACAGCCCCCAGCGCCGCCCCTCCCCCCACCCCACGGCCCAGCGCCGCCTGCAGACCCCCCTCACACAGACCCCTATGCCCCTACCCCCCCAGCCCAGCCCCCATCTCACACAAACCATTACCCCGAGCTCCTTCCCGTCCCTCCCGCAGCCCCCCCATCCCGCTCCCCACCGCCCCGCACCATCGTAGTAGTAGCAGACTTTCCGCTTGGTCCCCTGCGTCAGCGCCATTTTCCTGCCTCCCCACGGCCGCAGACCCTACCGCCGCGCAGCGCAACGCAACCCGCCCCACCGGCCGGGCCCCCACCGCCCCGCCCCACGCGGCCCGACGGCCAATAGAAACGCGGCTCTCCACCCCATCCATCCCCCCGGCCAATGAGGAGTCGAGGCGGCGGCGCGGCGGAGCCAGCAGGCTAGGCGGAGCGGCGGGCTGCACCACCGCGGGGCGCGGGGCCAGGTGGGCGGGGCGGAACCATTCTGCGAGGAGGAGGGGGGGGGGAAACAGGTGGGGCCGAACCATTCCCAACGTGCCGGGGGGGGGGCGCGGCACGGGGCTTCGCAGCGCCTGGGGCGGGCGGGGCGTCGAGTGCGGGCGGCAGCAGGGCGGGGAGCGGACCGCGGCCTGGTCCGTGTGGGGCTGCGGGCCGCGCCGGGTCCGAGGCCTTTCCTGCCCCACAGCGGGCAGGAGAGCCGGGCAGCAGGGAGAGCCGGGCAGCAGGGAGAGCTGGGCAGCAGGCAGAGCCGGGCAGCAGGCAGAGCCGGGCAGCAGGCAGAGCCGGGCCCGGTTGGCAGCGACCCCAGCCCTGTGGGCCTCGGGTCCGTTGGCCGCCATCTGAGGGCTTGAGCCCTGCCTGAGGCCCTGCGTGACGGGGCCGCGGCCGCTGCTGCAGCCCAGCCCAGGCCGTGAGGGCCGGGAGCTCCGTGCTGTGCGCGGGGCGAGGAGCTGACGTCTGTGGGCACGGCCGTTAGGATTCACCGTTCAGGGGCAAAGCTCTTTGGGAAGCACGACGTCCTCACGCCGGGCGGCTCATGGGATGCAAGTGGTCAATGGGAGCCCGGCGTGGGGCCTCACGGCTGCTGCTGGTACTGTCCCTCGGTGGCGGTGAAGAAGTCCTCCAGCACGCTCTTCATGTACTCGAAGGTGGGCCGCTCCTCGGGCTGCTCCTTCCAGCACTGCATCATCAGTTCGTACAGCTCCCGCGGGCAGTTGTCTGGCTGCGGCATGCGGTAGCCGCGCTCCAGGTTCTGGATCACCTCGGGGTTGGTCATCCCTGCGAGGGGACGGCGTGAGTGGCACCGGGTTTGCGTCGGCCCGACTTGCGGGGAGCGCTCTGCCTTTGTGAACCCCGTAGGAAACCTTCCTCCGCCCCCCCCAGCCTCAGCCTCTGGGACCCCCCCACCCGCTGTGGGCTTTGGGCCCGGCTGGCCACGTGCGATGAGCGGAGCTCAGAACCATTGCGGGCTGGCAGGCAGCGGGGCCGGGCGGAGCGTGTGTGCGTGCAGGAGTGCATGCACACACGGGTGGGTGTGCGCCTGCGTGTGTGTGAGCCCTGCCGCCGTGCAGCTGCTGGGAAATCCTGACCTGGATACGGGATCCGGCCGTAGGTAACGATCTCGGTGAGCAGGATGCCGAAGGACCAGACGTCAGACTTGATGGTGAACGTGCCATAATTAATGGCCTCCGGGGCCGTCCACTTAATGGGGAATTTAGCCCCTGAAAAACAGCAGGAGGGGAAGAATAAGCATTACGGGTCATCCCTCTCTGTTGAACCTGATGTGACAGCACAGCGAGCCTTTGTCCTTGCTGCACACTGGGAAGGAGCTGGGTTTGGCACCGCGTGCCTGTTCCTGCCGCAGCCACCAGATAGGGCTGTGACCCCACCAGCAGCAGGGCTGGGTGGGTTCTGGCAGCCCTCCCGTGGCTGGGGTCAGTGATTTGGGGCGGATGGGGCACGCAGGCTGCCAGCAGGATGGACGCACCTTCTCGTGCTGTGTATTCATTGTCCTCAATGAGGCGCGCCAGCCCGAAGTCGGCGATTTTGCAGCACAGAGCCTCTGACACGAGGATGTTGGCAGCCCGCAGGTCACGGTGGATGTAGTTCTTGGCTTCGATGAAGGCCATGCCTTCAGCAATCTGCAGATCAAAATAATCATAATAATCACAATAAGTGGAGTGGGAAAGCTCCAGCATCCCCCCGCTGTGGCCCTGTGCTCCTCACCTGTGCAGCCATGTCCAGCAGTTTGTTGATGCTGAGCTTGATGCCCTCTGAGGTCTTGAGGAAGTCCACCAGGCTGCCTGCAGTGAAGGCAGCGGGTCTCGTGAGCCCCGGGGTAACACCCAGCATGGGACTGGAGGCTCACAGATGCTGGGGGGGCGTGAGGGGGGGGCAGGAGATCACATTGCCTGCCAGGTCCCTGTCCCACTAGGGCTGACCCCAGGGTCTCAGTGTCATGGTGCAGGCATCACTATTGCAGCCAGATATTGGCGCAGGCCAATGGAAGTGGTGGGGTCACCATCCCTGGAGGTGCTCAAGCACTATGGAGATGAGGCAGTGAGGGATGTGGTTAGTGGGCATGATGGGCATGGGTTGGGGTTGGACTCGGTTGTCTTAGAGGTATTCTCTAGCCTGGATGATTCAGTTATTCTACCCGGATGCCCTCACCCTTCTCCATGTACTCTGTGATGATGTAGATGGGCTCCTTGGTCACCACGGCATAGAGCCGCACCAGCCGCGGGTGCTGCAGGTTCTTCATCAGGTTGGCCTCTGCCAGGAAGGCGCTGGGGGACATGCTGCCCTGCTTCAGGTTCTTGATGGCTACCTTGGTGTGTCCGTTGTAGAAACCTGCGGGGAGATGGAGCAGCTTGTGAGGGAGGAGAAGGACCCACAGTGAACACGTATGGGGGCAGTAACATGGTGGGGTGGTGGAGGAGGCAGGGGAGAGGGCTGCATCTAGAGCATCCCAACCTAAAACTGCATGAGGAAGATCCTTGTAAAAAGCCAAAGTTGCACAGGATTTGTGCTGGCCTGGCTGCTCTTTGACCAGAGGATGCTGTGGGTCTGGGCTGACACTGCGCACAGCAGTGCCTTCACCCAGGAGGAAGCACCCCACTTTCACCCTGACTCACCCATCCAGACTTCTCCAAACTGCCCGGCTCCCAGCTTCTCCACCAGTTTCAGTGACTCTCGCGGCACCTCCCACTCATCCTGCCACCACGGCTTCTGCGGCTTCTGCGTTCGGCAGGGCTTACCAAGCCGGGTGCACAGCCCATCCGAGCTTCCTGCGGCACGGGGGAGGCAGAGCCGGTGTCAGTGTGCATGGGGAGCCCGGCATGAACTGCACCTGGGTGCAGGTAGCGGGGCGTCCTCCTCCCCCCCATCGCATCCCCGTATCCATCCTGCAGGCAGGACCGGCTGCTGACGGTGCGTACTTGAGTAATACTCCACCAGCTCGTGCAGGCTGCTGAAGGTGACCCGGGGAGAGATGTAGTACCCGCCGTTGTCCATGTTGCGAATCTTGTAGTGCTTCACTGTCTCGCCCTGGTTCTGGTCGAAGTCCCTCACTGACAGCGAGTAGGAGCCTGGGGGAAGTGCGCAGGGTTGTTGGGTCGCGGCTCTCTGTGCACAGTGCAGTGCAGGAGGAGCCGTCGGGGCTGGCAGCGATACCTTTGGAGGTCTCGCTCTCCCGGATGAGGAAGGAGCCATGCGTGTTGCCTGAGGCCAGCAGCTGCCGCTCTGCGTCTTTGCGGCTGAGGTTCTTGAAGAACCACCTGAGGACAAGGGGCAGGGTGAGGGTTGGGGGCTCTCATATCTTCCTGCTGCTCTGGCACGGCTCCCTGCAGCCCCTCGGCTCTACTCACGGCTCCGGCTCCAGGCTGTTCACCATGGCCACAAAGTTGTGTGGGATCAAACCCTCCTGACCCGTGGTGAGCGACTGCGCCTTCCACCACTCCCCGCTCCTGCAAGGACACAGCCCTGTGAGCCCCTCTGAGCCGGGCCCCCTGGCCAAGGGACACGGGGGCATGGGGACATTGTCAGTGCTCACTCACTCTTCCAGGACGCGCAGCTTCTCGCCCTGCTTAAGTCCCAGGTCCCCGTCATGAGTGGGCTCATAGTCATACAGGGCCACCACGAGCTTGTCTGGGGAGAGCGCAGGGTCGGGGTGGAGGTGGCCATGGGGTACACCCAGCAGCCCCCCCCGTGGCCGGGCTGTACCTTGCAGCGGGGAGCACGGCGGAGACGTGGCCTCGTAGGACACCAGGGGATCCCGCACCTCAGAGCCATTGCGGATCAGCTGCTTTGAGGGAGTGGGGGGGGGCACATGAGTGCAGTCCCCACATCCCCTCGTGCCACCAAGGGCTTGGCCATCCCACACCACCCCCGGCTGTCCTGTGGCTGCCCCCTCACCTGGCGCTTGCTGTCGGGATCAATGGGGTAGTTGCAGTGCTCGCAGATGTCGATGTTCTCAATCCAGTCCTCGTCATAGTCTGAGCTGCAGCAGCAGCCCATGGTGGCTATGGAGGGCAGTGAGAGAAGCCTTCATCCCCCCTCGACCCCATCATCCCCATCCCCACATTTATCCACCTCATCTCTGCAGCCATTCATTCATCCCATTTACCACATCCATCCATCCATCCATCCATCCACCCATCCATCCATCCCTGCATCCATCTCTCTTACTTGTCCCATCACACAGTCCTTCCTGCACACTCTGAACGGTATCCCCTGACTCCATCACCAGCCATATTTCCTCCTGCCTTTGTCCTGGCTGCGTTAATTAAAAGCACAGAAGGTGATGAGTGCCAGGACACCCACCTCAAGGACCAGCCCTGGTGCCACAAGTGGGTGGAAGGAGCCTTCTTCCCATTGCGTGGCTCTAACCTTCCCTCAAAAGCTGATGAAGCCCCAGAGCTGAGACACGCAAACAATGGCCCACAGCCCTGGAAAATGCTTTTCTGCAGAATCCCCACACCCACGCCACCAGGATCCGTCCCCACGCAGGCACGGCCCCAACCCGTGTTTCCAGCCTGTGCTCACAGTGCCCCACGCATTTCTGCCCTGCTGGCAGTGATTATCTCTTTATCGGTGTCACTCTTTTTTCCTCTGTCATCTTCATCTCGGGGGCATGTGGTGTCCCCTGGGTGCCACCCAATCCTTCAGCCACTGAGCACACCCCAAACTCATGCACAGAACTGGGAGCACCCCACTCTCATCACCCAGTGGGGACAGCGCCGCAATGGCAGTGCCGCCCTCCTGCTGTCCCCAAGGTGCCACCTCAGAGTGCCCACCACCACCACGGCCGATGGGAGCAGAGGCTGTGGGAGGGGAGGGCGGCTGAGCCCCCTGTGCCACGATTTGGGCCCTGGTGCCCCGCTTCTGCCGCTCTGCTTTGAGAACGCTCCTGGAGCAGCTCGGCCATGGCCCCAGGGAGCGGGGACAGCAATGGCACCATGGGGACAAAGCTCAGAGCTGAGCAAAACCCAACTCCACGGACACAGAGCCTCCATGCGCCCAGCCTGCCCGTGGCACTTCAAATGCACATCCACCGCAGCAGAGGGACCTGGGAGGTGTTTTTTCCTCTCTGCAAGAAGCCGGGGTGCAGAGGGAGGTGCTGCTATTGTGTCTTTTTCTCTGATGTACTCAAGCCACAGCATAATTTCCACCAAGCAACCGTTCCACCTGCTCAGTGCGAGGGCCGCGCTGCGTCGGAGCGTTTGAAGTCAGGTTTTGTGACTGCATCTGTGCAAACGAATTTCTGCACGAAGGCTGCGTGCAAGCAATGTGCACGCACCTCGCAGTGTTCCCAGCACGGGGCTGCGTTGCACAGCTGTCACACTTGCTCTTGCTGCTCCTGCAGGCCCTTCCGCGTGAGCACCTCTGGCTGTTGGTGGTTGGTCAGTGTGTGAGCGGGGCAGAGGTTGGGCTGACCCCATTCCTGTCCCCATGTGATCCAGTTGGACGCCGTGCAGAGCCAGCAGGGCAGAGCCGCGCCACGCCGCCATCACAGCACGGAGATGTTTGCACCAAAACAGCACCGAAACCGGACACATCTCAGTGCTTGAAACCATCCGCGATGGGATGCTGATGGACCAGCACTGAACTGCTGTCATCCACAGACGGGTGAGGGCTGGCACAAATCTGCCGCTTTGCCCTGCAAACAGGGACCGGCTGCCCTGGCATCAGAGTGGCTGCTATCCCCCAGTACAGGGAGCTCCCATCTGTGCCTCCCAGCTGCCCAAGCACCATCACTCCCACCCCCACTGCGGTGAGCCCCCACTCCCACCCATCAGAGCACCATCAGTGAGCACAACATGCACCTGCCCAGCAGTGCTGGGTGCAGAGCTCCATCCCGACCCCGTTACCTGTGGGCAGCACAACGAGGACCAGCTCTCTCAGACTCCCATGGCTGTGCAGCAGTGATGGTCCCCTCTCACGTCCTCCCCATGGCCGTGGGCTCACGCTGACCCACGGCAGTGCAGCCGAGCCCCCCGCACACGGGCGCACTCCCCACCGCTGTTCGCTCTTGCTCGCTGCCTGCCCCGGTTTCCTGCCTCCTGAGCAAACTCTAGAGGAGCTGGTTCACAGCTCGCGCACAACCGCAAGCACTGGTGACAAACTCTGAGGCTTCCTGCCATCCCCAGCTGGGCTGTGCATCGGGGTCCTGCTCCAGGTGCCCTCAGCCCCAGGATCGGGTGGGTTTGGGGGCACCGAGCCCCTTGGCTGGGGTGGAGTGGGGCACACAATGGGCCACGTGCTGCGTGGGGGCAGCGATGGGTGTGACGCTGTCACCCAAAGGGCTGCAAAGCCCCCCGGTCCCTTTACAGCCCCCTTCCCAAAGCTCAGTGCTGTGGGATCGCAGTGGCAGCTCTGGTTGTGCCGTACCCCGCCAGACCCTGTTGGGCTGTGTGACACCTCCTGCACCCACAGCCCTGCTTTGGCCATCAACCACGACACCCCCAAGCCTCAGTCCCCCAAGAGCCACAGTGACAGCTGAAATGGGAACAGACTGGAGGGGATGCCTTGTGCCCAGGCTATGCCGCGCTGCCAGCCCTGGGTTTTTGGAGACAGCTCTGAGCAGAGCAACCACAGCGCTATTGTCTTGGCTTTCACGATCAAAGGCAAAGCCGCAGGTTCCCACCAGCTGCTCTGCAGTGGCGCAGGCAGAACGCCAAGCTGTGCCGGGGGGCACCGAGTGCTGCACCCGTCCTTATGGGGACATTCCTCAGCCCCACGCCCAGCGCGTTCCCCAGCACCAAGGGTGGCCCTGGGCAAGGGCTCACTGCCAGCCTTGCCATGTGCCGCAGGCTCGAGGGCTCGTGCAGCTCTCCCTGTTCCCTCCTGGTATCCCAGAACCCAGAACGGTCCCTTGATCCCACAGCTTCCTGGATCACCCTGTATCTCCCCTGGGCAGCGCTTGCAAAATGTGCTCTGTCACACACTAAGAGTGGCAGCTCCTTTGGCAAAGGGTTTGGCGTGAACAGGGGAAGGGGAAAAAATAGAAAAGCAAATCCCTGCAGCAAGGACAGCCACAGGTAGAGCCCCCAGCCCCTCCTGCACCAGGGTGGGAGTGGGGCAGTGCGGGGCTGCTGAGCACAGAGCACAGCCCCCAGCACCTCCAGGCCCCACGACCCACGCAGCTGTTGGCAACGAGCACTTCCTGCAGCAGTGCAGCCCCAGCACCCACTGCGGCCGGGTGCGTGGGGAGGGGCTGGCAGTGGGTTCCTCACAGCAGAGACCCTTTTTCCCCATTATGGATGCATCCCAAAGCAGAAACCATTGAGAAAACCAGCCCACGGGGCAGAGCTGAGAGCGGGTGCCCTCCTGGCACCCCAAGGGGTTGGAAGCACCGCTGGAGGCGCAGGCGGGCACCGGGCTGTGCACAGCAGGAAGTGCTCCTTCTCATCATCACCTGCTTTTATTCCTCCCCGAGTGCTGCTCCCCACATCCTCCCGTGTCTGACCCCCACCACACACAGCTGCTCCTTGGGGATGGCACATTTCCCGTGGCACAAACACGAGGGAGCTCAACCCCGAGCCGATGTCCCTGCAGCACTTTGGGGCACCTATGAGCCCCTCTCAACTCCCAGGTGCACCCATGGGTGCTGCAGTGCACTCAGCAGAGGGAGAAGCGCCGGGAGTTGATGTTCATGCGGGTGACACCGATGTGTTTGAGCGGCATGGAGAGCAGGAAGGCAGCCTTGGGTGGGATGGTGCAGAGCAGATCCGAGTCCTCCTCGCAGCCCTCGAGGCCGAATGTGGCATCGTCCAGCATCTCCTTGTGCCGGTGGCAGACCTGCTCCACCTTCAGCCGGTTCAGCTGTGCCCGCAGGCGCATCAGCTGCTGTGCCAGGCGTTGGTCTGCAGCCTGCAGCTCCTGCTGTGGGGGAATGGAGCTGTCAGCAGCCGACAGAGGCTCAGCGCCAGCAGGGCTGCTGTAGCAGCAGGGCTCGGTGACAAACCCTCAGGGAATCAGGAATACGTGGTGCTGGGATCAGCACAGAGCCCACGTGTGCAGCACAGGCCAACACGGGGACTGCGATCTGCTCAGGTGGGTTTGCACCCACGAGGCTGTTGCTGCCTGCACAGAGCAGCAGGAAGGGGTGACAAGTACAGAGCCACAACCCACAGCTCTGGGCAGGGCAGAAGGTCAGAACTGCAGCACCGGGCAAAACCCCACAGCCAGTGGCCGTGCTGGTGCAGGAGCAGAGCTCTGAGCTGCATTGGGAGCAGCCCCGGTGGTTCCCTTGTGGGGTCAGGCACCATCCCTCCGTGCCCCTCAGCATTACTCACCAGCTCCGTCCTGAGCCACTCCAGAGCCTCCTCCATACCAGGGAACCCACAGACGCTGCCATCCTGCTCAGCCCTGGGCTGCCCCGAGGTTCCTTTTGCCCCCCGTGGGGTCGGCCTGCCCCAGGGCTGCCCCCGCACCCGTGCCTCCCACTCCAGGTAGGAAGGGCGGCGGGTCTGCAGCTTCAGTTTGGCCGTCAGTGCTTTGACCCCGGCCAGGCTCTCCTCTCCTGCGGCCGGCTCCTCTGCACCCAGCTCAGAGAAATTCACCTGGCCCAGGGGCATGACTGCAGCCCGGATCCCAAACCTCCAATTCCAGCTCCCAAACCTCCAATTCCAGCTCCCGGACCTCGGATCCCAAATCCCAGAGCCCAGCACACCCAGCAGGGCAAAGAACACCCACCACAGCTGCGCCGAGTGCCGCCTATTTATCTACCCCCAGAACAATAAAGGTTGGGGATAATTATAACGGGCAGGAACTTGGCTTATCCAGAGGAGTGCAAAGAAGTTGTTTTTTGGTTTTTTTTTTCCCCTTTTCTTTCCTTTTTGAGCACTGCTGTCTCCGGCTGGGAGGCGGCTCCGTGTCCTCCGGAGGAAGCGCGGTGAGGACGCGGTGTTGCAGCGCCGGGCGATGCCCTCCCGCTATCGGCGCTGCGTGACAAACCGACTTCCCGTCCGGGCCCGGGGCTGCTAAAAAAAGGGCGAAGGAAGCGAAGCGAGCAGCTCCGCGTGCCGACGGGGCGGAGTGCGGGGGCCGCGCGGTGGCGGTGGGTGCCGACAGCTGCGGGACGGCTGTGTGCGCTGCGGGCCTTAAGGTGGAACCCGGGGGTGCGGCGACCCGGCGGGCAGAGCGCGGCTCGGAGCCCCTCGACCCCCGCTGCCGTCCCGTGACCCCGCACGGCCCCGTCTGCTCCCAGCGCGGGGCTGCAAACCCGCGCCCTCCCCCGCTGCGGCCCCTCCCCGTATCCCTTTATTTACTCCCCCGCCCCGCATCCACCGGCGGGGCCACCTTAACCCGCCCCCCCGCGGCTCCGCTCCTGTGCGGCCCCGCACCCCCCGTGCCCCCCGTTTGCCCCGCGCCCGTCGCCCCCGGAGCCGCGGATCCACGGGCCGGGTTGGGAGGGGGGGGTTGGAGGCACCGTGTGAGCCGCTCACCGCCCCCCCCCCCCTCCTCCTCCTCCCTTCTTCCTCCTCCTCTTTCTCTCCTCTTCCTCCTCCTCCTCCCGCCCCGCAGAACAGAGCCGATGTGAGGCGGCGGCCGCTCCAAACCAACCCCAAGTGCCCCCCGACCCCCCCAGCCCGCACCGGGCGCGGCGTCCCGGCACCCACAGCCCCCCGAGCCCCGCGGGTCTGTGCCTCAGTTTCTCCACTGCGGTGACAGCAGCGCCGGGGAGGAAACCAGCGCAGCTCTGCAGGGAGGAAGCGGCATAGGCTTTAGGTGACGACGCGAACGGGACGGGGGAGGCTGCACTGCGGGGAAGGACGGCGGGGTGGGGGGATTCCAGCCGGGCTGTGCCGCTCAGGATTTCTGTTTTCTCCCTCCAGCACCGCCATGGAGTTCTCCGAGCTGATCAAAACGGCGACGGTGGAGAGCGTGCTGCTGTCGTGCGCGGGGCAGCCGGCGGTGAAGGGCACCCTGTGCATCACCAGCCACCACCTGCTGCTCTCCTCCTGCCCCGGCGGCGAAGGGCAGCCCAGCGCCGTGGAGCTCTGGCTGCTCATCCGCAACGTGGACGCCGTGGAGAAGAGGTCGGTCCTTTCCCACCGCCCTGTGCCCCTTCTTCGTCCCGTTCTCGGTGGGGGTGATTCCCCGCCGCCCTCCCGGCGCCGCAGAGCCTCCTCCCTCCTCTTCCCCGTGGCTCGTGGCGGTGGGCATTGACCTCCTCTTCTCCTCCGTGCCCCAGAGTGCAGAATGTAGGCTGGTATCAGCCACCCCGCAGCAGCGGCTCCCCGCGGGACAACAGGTTTGGTTTTAGGTGCTCTCGGCTTCTCCGGCTTGCCCGGCAGCGCCCGGCCTCACGCAGCTCAGTGGGGCAAGGATGGCTGCTCGGAGGGGAGCTGGTGGGAGTCACAGCTTCAGACACACCGGGAGCCCCGCACAGTGCTGTGCCCTTCTCAGCCCCCCCCGGACAGAGGGCAGCTCCGTGCTGCCTGCATGCACGGCCCCTCCTGCCCTGACCCCGCTGCCCTCCCCAGGCTGGCCGGCTCCTCCGGCACCATCACACTGCGCTGCAAGGACCTGAAGGTGCTGCAGCTGGAGATCCCGGGCATGGAGGAGTGCCTGAACATTGCCAGCTCCATCGAGGTGAGCCGTGCCGGGGTGCAAAGGGTTGGCAGGAGCAGGTGGCTGCCCACGGTGTTTGCTCTGGGTCTGCCATTAACGTGGGTAAACACTCAGCCGCTGGGCTGTGTTTGCACGGGGCACCCGAGCTGCCAAACCTTGTGGGAGAAAGCAAGGATGGGGTTTGCAGAGAGGACATTCCCAGCTTTCCTCCAGCTCTGCTCTGCTGTGCTGCAGGCCCTCTCCTCGGTGGACTCCGTGATGATGATGTATCCCTTCTTCCACCGGCCTCAGAGCCTGCGGCTGGAGGAGGGGTGGCCGCGGCTCCCCATTGAGCAGCACTTCCAGCAAATCGCCACGAAGGTGGGCCTTGGGGAGGGGGGTGGTGTCACGTCCCACCCGTAAGGGGAGGGAGGGGGTGACGGGATTGGTCCTTTACACCTGGCGGGGGTGCGGGGGGAGGCGGCCCCCCCTCCCACCCTCACATCTCCCCCAGACCACCCAGTGGCGGCTGAGTGACGTGAACCAGGACTTCGCCGTCTGCCCCACGTACCCCCCGGCTGTCATCGTGCCGGCGGCAGTGAGTGAGGAGACCCTGCGGAGGGCAGCCCGGTTCCGGCAGGGCGGGCGATTCCCCGTCCTTAGCTACTATCACACCAGGAACGGCACCGTGAGTCCGCATCCCCGCCCCATCCCCGCGCCTCTCACCCCGATCCCCGCAGGCGATTCCCGCAGCCCCCTCCCCGCAGGTGATGCTCCGCAGCGGGCAGCCGCTGACCGGCCCCAACCGCAAGCGCTGCCCCGAGGATGAGATGCTGCTGGGGTCGGTGCTGGACGAGGGCGAGCGGGGCTTCATCATCGACACGCGCTCGGCCCAGACGGCCAAACAGGCACGGATGACGGGAGGTGGCACGGAGCCCAAATCCTCGTACCCGCAGTGGAAGAGGCTGCATCGGCCGCTGGAGCGGTGAGGGCCGTGCTGAAGTTCTCCGCTCCAGCCCCAAAAGCAGACTCACAGCCCTCACCAGGCTGTCCTTCCCTTCTCCTCCTCCCTCCCCAGCGGCCGCCCGCTGCAGGAGAGCTTCATCAAGCTGGTGGAGGCCTGCAACGACGCTTCGCTGGGCATGGACCGCTGGCTGGGCCGGCTGGAGAGCTGCCGCTGGCTGAGCCACGTTAAGGCGGCCCTCAGCACGGCCTGTTTGGCTGCACAGTGCCTGGACAGGTAGGGGGCTGCACCCCACATCCCTCCCCTCCCCCCGAGAGCGATGCACAGAGTGCAGCTGGCAGCGCCCTGACTGTGCCTCCAGGGAGGAGAGCTGCGTGCTGGTGCACGGAGCAGAGGGCACAGACACCACGCTGCTGGTGACAGCGCTGGCGCAGGTGATCCTGGACCCAGGCTGCCGCACGCTGAAGGGCTTCCAGGAGCTGCTGGAGAGGGAGTGGATCCAGGTGAGGGGCGGAAGGAGCTGAGGCGGGGGTCCCGTGGTCCCCTGCAGCCCCGTTACCATTGCCATGGGGCCCTGCAGGCTGGCCATCCCTTCCACCTGCGCTGTGCCCGCTCTGCCTACTCACACGCGCGGCTGAAGCAGGAGGCGCCGCTCTTCCTCCTCTTCCTCGACTGCGTGTGGCAGCTGAGCCGGCAGTTCCCCTTCTCGCTGGAGTTCAGCGAGGGGCTGCTCCTCACCCTCTTTGACAACGCCTACGCCTCCGACTACGGCACTTTCCTCTGCAACAATGAGAAGGAGAGGCAAGTGGCAGGGCCATGGGGACAGCAGTGCCCCATGAGCATTGCGCCCCAGAGCAGACCCTGGCCTGCAGACCCCGGGGTCACCATCCCGGGTCAGTCCCAGGGACTGAAGCACATCTCTGTTCTCCTGCAGGTGTCTGTGCAAAGTGAAAGAGAACACGCACTCCCTCTGGGCCTGGCTGGACCAGCCTGAGGAGAGAAAGAAGTACCTGAACCCCCTCTACTCGCCCAACCTGCTGGTCATCTGGCCCTCAGTGGAGCCCCAGAGCATCCAGCTGTGGCAGGGTATGGCGGGTGCAGCCCCTGGGCTTTCCCAACCCACCTGGACTGCATGCAGTAGCTCTGCATGCTTTCCCTCCTGCAGCAGGACACAGCCGAGGTGACGCAGCCCTTGTCCCCTAGGCTTGTTCTTTCGCTGGATCCGCTCATCCCAGTACCTGGATGAGGCGTGGGCAGAGATATGGCGGTTGGTGGAGGGCAGCAACACAGCTGTCAAGGAGAGCACAGAGAACAGACTGAGCCACTCACTTTCCGACCCCGCTGCCCGGATGGAGAATGAAAGATGAGCGGCAGCACGAGCACCACGTCCTGGAGATCATCCCCATCACCAGGGCTGATGCACCAAGGCAATGCTGCAGCTCTGCAGGAAGCGCTGTGCGGGACACACGTCCTGCAGAGCCCCGAGAAGCCTGCACATAGCAGAACTGTAGGGACATTGCTGGGAGAGGGGGACAGACTCAAGCGAGCTTCCTGTCAGCCCCACAGCCTGAGCACATCACAGTAAAGTGGTCTCTCTCTCACAGTTTGCTGCTGCTTTCCATGTGTGTTCTCTGGCCAGAGCTGGGCTGTTCCTGCTCTGCTCCCCAGTGGGATTTCAGCAGCTCTCATACCTGGACCTGGCAGCAGGATGCCCATGTGCCCAGCAGCTCTTGCTGCAATTTATCTGGCCTGTGGGCCCTGCTCTGTGCCCAAGGTGTGGTTGGCACAGCAAAATCTAAGCAACAGAACACGCTAAGCTCACACCAGCCTCTCCATAAAGGGCATGCTGGCTGCAGGTTGTGTTACATCAGTCGCTCCAAGCTGGAAGCCAGCCTGGGAGATCTGCCCTTGAACCCAGTTTCAAGGAAGGAAGGACAGAAACCAGCACTCCAGCCAGCAAGACAGAGGGACGGGGTCTGGAAGGATGAGGATTTGCAACACAACCCTCCTAGTGCAGGAAATAACTGTTCCATGAGGAAAGTTGGCTCAGGGTCAGTCCAGCAAATAAACAAAGCACTTGAACTGAGCGCATGTCATCTGGAAAACAATGACTGGCAACTGTATTTCCAGGCTGTTTGCAAATCCAGCACTGCTGAGTCTGGACTTCAACATTAGCTGCACCTCAACACTGTGAAAGAGTTAACGTGTCTGGGTGAGGACAGAGGCACAGGGAGTACCAGCACTGCTGGCTGCTGCTAGGCAGAGAGCAAGACACTGACACCAGAGCAGGGAAAGCAAAACAGTCATGTTAATTTTGTCCCAGACCAAAAGAATAGAGGCACTTTTCCTTGCGTTCAGAAAAGATTTCTATTTATTCCTTGATGTTTTTTTTTCTCACTGATATATAAATAAGCCCAGCAGGTCAGGAAGTTAGCATCCACAGGGGCAGGCAGGCAGCCAACTCAACTCCTTTTAGGCCACTCGTGCCATTTTGAGCTGGCTGGGTTTCCAGATTCCCACCTTCATACAACCCCTGAGTTTGGTGCTGCTTCCTGCTGCCTCCTGTGGAGCAGATTAACTTCAGGTCTTACAACAGTTCTGCACTTTTCAATGGACTGTGCAATGGGTTGGAAGAGGAAAGAAGAGAATTCATCCTCCTTTAAGCTTCAAACTCAAACTCGAAGTACTGGGGATCAAAATAATGGATGCGAACGTAGCCATCTTCACCACCACTGCTGTAACTGTATGGGAGAAAAGACAAGAAAGTCACCAATCTTGTCAGGAACTCACCGTGTACAGATTTAAACTAGCAAGAGATGGAATCCAAAAGGTAATAAAAACATTAGCCAAAATGCACAGCCAGTGTGATGGGGGGCAAAAGGGGCGGAATGGCAGAATTCAGGAAGGTGCAGGCTCCATTCCCATTGCAGTTCTGAATGAATCCAGCCATATCCTAACCAAAACACAGACCACATTCAATGTGGACATGCAGGAAGACCCACAAAGATCCTCACCTCTTCCCATCAGGGTGAAAAGCAACACTGTTTATCGGACCAAAATGACCCTTCACTCTGCCAAACTCTTCTTCAAAAGCCAAGTGGAAGAACCTGGGAGAAGATAGAAATGGGGAGGCAGGTTAGAGACAGGATCAAAGTTTCCCCACAGAAGCTCTGCAATTTAATAACTCTCCAAACACTGCCAAGAACAAGAAGTTCTGGGAACAGCAGAGTATTCCAAGTGCGGACTCAGCCCTGCCAGAGAAGAGCACCAACCTTGCCTCAAATTTGCCAATCCTGGTGGAGGTCGTGGTCACATCCATGGCTTCCTGCCCACCACCAAGCACGACCTGCAAAGAAGAAAAGCCACAGCACTGCAGTGCTGCTTACACCATATGTGAAACAACGGTGAGGGTAGGAGGGAGCCCTGCCTTGGGGAAGCCTCCCACTAACCCAGCACAGCCCATGGCAGCAGTAAAGTCCCCTGGCCCAATCCCACAGTCATTGTTTAGCTCAGGCTGAACTGGTGACACCGTGCCTTCCTGCTGCTTAAGACAATGCAGGAGCTGCACCAAAACTGTTAGAATGAATGGGCTCATTCTTACGTGATCAAAAATGGGGGAGAGTGCAGCAGAGTTCACCGGTCGCTCCGTCCGGAATGTCTTCAGATGTTCCAGTGTTGTGCAGTCAAATAGCTAAAATGGAAAAGGAAGAGAGTAGCAGTCCAAGTAACTCATGCAAATCCCAGCCCTGGCTGCCAGTCCTCACACAACCAGATGTTAGCTCTAAAGTCACTCCTGGGCACCCGAATCCCAAAATATACCCCCAAGGTAATTCTCACCTCTATCACCTTCTGGAAGTGCTAATATGCAACCTTTGTTTTTGCAACGTTGTTTCCAATGCCTGGCTGCTAATTTAACATGGTGATGCCTCCCCATTCCCAATGAACCCTCCCACTAAGCTTTGGCTTTACACCTGCTCAAATTCCCAAAGAGAAAACCACTGAGGCAGCCATGTCTTTGAGCAGGGCTGCTGCAAGCAGATGTCAGCAATGCACCGCAGTCCCCCCAGGAAGCCTCACCTTAGCAGTGTTATCCTTGGAGGCAGTGATGAACATGGTCATGTCCCTGGAGGTCTGAATGTCATTGATTTGCTTGGTGTGCTCCTTGATGTTTGAAAGCTGCTCCCCTGACTGAAGGGTAAACAAGGCAGTTTCAGTGAGCTGGCAAGCAAAGCAAGCATGCACACAACTTCTCTCTAAAAACGATTTTAGATGCTGCTGTCAGCAGAGAGGTAGGCATGTGTATGTTTAGCTTTGCTGAAGAGAGCCACATATTTTAACTATCCTTCCACGAGGCCGCTGGTTTGAGCCAAAAAGCCCACATTCTGCCCCGTGATCACAACAGGAATGCTGTAATATCCTCTCCCAAGTGATGCTGCCTGAGAGCTCGTCCTTGTCACACTGACCTTGGCACTGAACTGGTTTAGCTCTCCACTCTCGTGTCCTGCGATGATGAATTCTCCCAAAGGGCCCCACACAGCACTAGTGATTTTAGAGTCACTGCAGGGGATTTTCATGTAAGGCTCGTTGTTCTCTGCAGGAAGGAAGGATGGAGACAGACAGACTGAGCGGCACCAGTTCTTGGCTGCCAACACTTCCCCTTATTCCCAGCCGCAGGCATAGGCCTGGATTTCTCACCAATCTGGCTGGGGTCACGCAGGTCAAAGAAGCTCACAAAACACTGATAACCCATCTGCTTGTCTGTTGAAAACATAATGATGTTTCCTCCAAAGTCAAAGCCACACGTCCTCACTGCCGAGCTGGTCTTCACCAGAGCAAGCTGCTTTCCTGAACACAGAGCAGAAACCATCACTTCACTTGGTCTTGCATTGCAAAATTAATGAAAGTGATCAAATAAAAGCTCAGTCACAGCAAGGACCGGAGCACCAGGCAGAGCTGACAAACGGGTTGGGTGACTGGAAGGCACCAAACACCTGCTTGGGCAGCAGGGTGAGTGGACTGACTAAGTGTTCACCGAAAATTAGGCAAATACACAAACAGCCAAGAAAGGACTCACACCTCTTTCAGGGGGCAAACAGGCACACGTTGCACACAGACTCCAGAACAGGACAGAGCTGCGAGTCAGACGCAGCCACGTGGAAGAGAAGAGCCTTACCTGTTTCACAGTCCCAGAGCCGACAGCTGTTATCTGCAGAGCCAGTGAGCACATGTCGTGTGTCCCCTTGGTCAGCAGTTAGGGAATATCAGCACGTTTGCAGCCCCAAAAGCCAATTATCTAGATACCCAGGCAGTAGTTATACACAAGATTAAAAAGCTGTGTTACACTGAGAAAATATAGGGCTTAGGTAACTTCCATTACAGGAGTGGCAATACTCCCATACAGGCAGCAAGTTCAAGTTCTCCTATTACAAAACCCACAACTTTCTTTTTGGGATGACAAATAAAGAGACTGCTGCTCTTGTCTTGGCACAACCTTTGCACGTTTTCATCTCTGCTACCTCCTGCCTGCCTTGGAAAAGGAAAACCTTGTTCTACTCAGACACCTTTTTTGTGCTCCCAGAGCCACCTTAGCAAAAGCAATGAAGCACAAACGGGAGCAGGTGGGATGTGCAGCACACGTCAGGAAGCAAAAGGAGCACAAACACCAGGAGATGGCATAAGGGAAAATTAAATGCATTGCGTGGCTGCTGTGCTCAGCACACTACAGCAGCTGAAAGAAACCATCCGTGCTGAATCACTCTAAGGAACAAAGAGGACAAACTGGTTTCACCGTCCGAAGGATACAGTCTGCATCCACGCACCACACCGCTCCTGTGTGGCCATTGTAGGTGCCCAGCCTTTCTCCGTTTACTGAATACCAAACGTTGACGATCTAAAAGAAGATACAACCGTTCAAGCACCCCCTCGCCGCGCCGACTAATTAATTAGGCCCGTTAATTAACCACCGCTCCCTTCTCTCTCTCCACTCTTCCCCCCATCGCGCATAGGAGCGCTGGTTTCCCGGTTTCTCCCGCAGCTCAGCCATACTCACGGGATCCTTGGCCACAGTGAACAGCAGGTCTCCCTCGCGGTTGTACTTGATCTGCGTGATGGAACGCTCGTGGCCCTGCAGCAGGATCGGCTTCTGCGTGTGGGGGTGAGGAAAGACGCCATTAACGCTCACGTCCCCGGCAGGAGCTCCCGGGCCGCTGTAGGGGCGGCGGGCCGCCAGCCGCCGTCAGCCCAGGAGCCCCGGCCGCGGCCCCGCATCGCCCCGCCGCCCGCAGCACGCCGCTCCCCGTCTCACCATGGCGGCGGTGCGAGAGGAGAGGCGCGCGGCACCACTTCCGGGTCAGAGGGCGCGGGGAGGCGGAAGTCCGTTTCTGTCGCTATGGCGACCGCGGGTGAGCTTCCGGCTTTGGGGAAAGGGGAGACGGGCTGAGCCGGGGAGGCCCGGGGCCTTTGGGCCTCGCTGCGGTTGCCGGCAGGGCTCGGGGCGGACGCGGGTTGGGCTGTAGAGGCGCCTTCCCTGGGGCGGGGAATGGCCGCGGCTTGGAGCCCTGGGCTCCTTCCTGAGGCTTGCGGCCATGCAGACCACGGGGGGCTTTCCTGAGGGCCGGGGCGCGGCGAGCCCGGGAAGGGCTTCTCCTGAGAGGGGAGGTGGCCGCGGGCAGAGCCCTTCTACCAGGGGGTGCAGCAGCGCGGGGCTGCTTTAAGGGCACGTGGCCGTGGTTTTGGGCTGCTGTGGGACATTCCCTGAGGGGAAACCTGGGCACGGGCCGCGGTGCTCACCGTGAGGAGCAGGGCCGTTGGCGGGGCCGAGCAGGGGAATTCCCTGAGCCTTTCGGGGTGGGACGGCTGCTGCAGGCCGACGGCAGGCTGGGCCAAGAGCCCAGGGCTGAGCTGAAGCCGTGCCGCAGGAGAGGCAGCGGTGCTGGTGCTGGTGGCTGCGCTGTGGGGCGGCACGGGGCCGTTCCTACGGACGGGAGCAGCGGGGCTGGAGGACGTGCAGCGCCAGGGCCGCCTACAGCAGCTGCTGGCCGAGATCAGCTTCCTGGGCCTCAACTACAAGGTGCGACCCCAGCTGGGCTTCTGGGCTAGGGAGGTGTCACGGGACCACTCCTTTCTGCACTCAATACCTTCCATCTATCAGAAAAATTATTTATGCTCTGTAACGTTTCATTTGCTCACCTGTAGCACTGCTCTTCTTATGGAGAACTTACTTAGACTCTTGAAGAATGGAGGTAATTAATCCTCATATTTTACATGAAGACCTGTCTGCCTTCTGCAGACAGGGGATCCAAGAATGTGAAGAGATCATGACTAGCATAAGAATCACCAGTGGGCTGTATTTCTGCTGCCAAACACAGCACTGAGCATGGGTCGGGGCTCCTTTGCTGCCTGCTTGCTGGAGGTAGTGCAATGGTTTTCCATGCAGTGACCAACAGACCTGTCTTCTTTCTGCAGTACATGGTGCCATTTCTGCTGAACCAGTGTGGATCACTCCTCTTCTACCTCACCTTGGCATCTGCAGGTTAGCTTTCATTGCTTTGTCAAGTGGGTTGATCGGGATTTTAGGAGGAGCTGTATTACTGATTAGTTTGGTGCTCTGGCTAAACATCAAGTAGGTGTCTTAGAATGAAGGACAGATATCTTACAATTCTTACAGGATTATCCATTTCAAACTGTTTGACAACTGTTCAATTTCAGAACTGTCCCTGGCGGTGCCACTCTGTAACTCCCTGGCTCTGATAGTCACACTGGTGACTGGAAGGATTCTGGGAGAGGACATTGGTGGTAAAAGTAAGTTACACTTGAAACATTTTGTCACATTGTCTTCTGCATCTATTTGCTATCTTAATGTTGTGTGGTCCCTTCTGGTGTCCTAAAAAACAGTGAACACTGATACAAGTCCTGTAACTACTGCCTGAAGCAGTAGTTCTTGCAAGGAAGCTGAAAAGGAAGTGAAACTGACTTGTAAGAGGGTAGGGCTAGTGAATTTAAATGGACTGGAACTAGCTATTTTAAACTAGCAGAACTCATAGGCCTGAGCCTTCACCTAATGATGTATTTAACCATAAGAGAAATGTCCCATAAGCCCCAAAATGTCACCACCCACCCTTCTTTATGCCCCTTACTCCATATGCTAACATTATCCTGCTTAGAAAGTTGGAAAGTAATAGGAAACTTGAAAGCTGAAAGACACCAAGCATGGAACATTAGCAATAAGTACCAGTTTGGCTCACATCCATTTAGGCTATCTTCTTTACTGACAGCTGAGAATCACATATTTAGCAGTGACAGGGGCTGACAGGTGTTGAACTGCGTACGTTCCCAGCACAGAATTGTGTATTTCTGCAGGGGCTGTGGCAGGGATGCTGCTCACCCTCCTGGGAGTCACCCTCTGTGTAGCTGGTTCATGACCAAGGCACAGTGAGCAGAGGAAACTCTTCAAAGGTAACCCATGGCCAAAGAGGGGAGCTTCTGGCTCAGCAGCAACATGTTTGGCTCAGCTGCCTCAAGAAAGCTGTTCCGACACATGACTGTCTGAAAGCATGAATCAAGTTCCCTGAGTACCAGAGTGGAACAAGGCATGTTGCAAGGACATTCTATTTAATGTCTTCAGTTAAAGATGTTTTCTTTTCTGTAGGTGGTTCAAGGCAGGGATGATTGAATTGCCTTGTTCAGCACTGGAGGGGTAATAATTGGTTAATAAATCATTGAAATGGACCTTCTAGAACCATCTGATCTTTTACAGAAGGAAGTTTGTTAATACATCAAAAACCTTGGCAAATCTGTGGTGTTAAACAGACCTCGTACCCGCCTGCTGTTACCTACAGCAGTGCAGAGAGCAGTTTACCTATTTGCCCTCTCATCACAGTCCTTTAACTCTTCAGAGTAGTTTTGCTGCCAAGGAAAACATCATTCGGTGCTCTTCATCTTCAGAACTGTTGTCATTCCTTTTCCCTGAGACAACGGTTTGTGATTTGCCTGTAGTCCATGCCTTTTTGCAGTAAGAAGAAAAAACACATTTATTACAAGTCAGCTTCAAAGCTTCACCTGGCTACAGGCAAGTCCTGCCTAACAGGTCACACCTGGGGGTACAGAATGTTAGCATAAGAGATCTGAACACAGCCAGGAAGGATCTTACACATTTCACAGAAACATTAAGTGGAATAAGTACTGTGGTGTATCATTTTGCCTTTTGGTATAAATTCTTCTGCAGCTCTCTGGAAAAGGAGTAAAGATAGAAGTAGGAACCCCTTCAGGAAGTCTTATATGCTTACTGCAGTGGGGAAACTGTTACTCTCACAATCCAGAAGAAGGGAAATGTTCATGACGCAGAAAACAACCTCTTGACTTTCTAAAATGTAGAGCCCTGCAGTAACACCCTGTCCTTTGGTTTCTGAAGTCCCCCCTGGTGGTTACATTCAGCTTTACACACTCCAGGAGGAAGCACAGTGATTTCTAAACTGTGAGTGAGAAAGCTAAACGTCTTGCCCAAGCAACTGCTATAAACTATTGTTTGATGTGTTCTCTAGTCCCTACAGCAGTAACAGACTCTGAACAGGGCACAAAATTATTTATCACACCAGATCAATGAGTGCCTCCACCTTTGAGTGTTTATCTGCTTTTACCTCCCAGGCACTTACACAGAAAGCTTTGAAGCATTCTTGCTTCCTAAATTTCCATCTCATTAAGCAGAATTCAACCCTTGATACAGACAGCACTGAATGGGAAGGCTATGGGAAAGATGATTTCAGCCAAAGACCACCTCTGAGATGATTCTTTAAACCTCTCAGCCATAGCCTACGTACCAGAGTGGCCTGCACACAGAGTCCTGGGGCACCAGCAGTTCCAAGTAAGGCAACTTTTTGTACTCCTCAGTTCCCACTGCCACATAGTAGTTGCCGTTCACCAGTTCCTCCCCACTGGACACCAATGTGCCATCCAGCCTGCAGAGCCTCAGAAAAGAGACAGCAAAAGATTCAGATCAGTATAAGGGGAAGTCACACGATAGAGAACAACCCCTCAGTGTGGAAGCAAACAAGTGCAAAGTGGTAAATGAGATCGAGATAAGAGCAAAGGATGTTGGTGTTATCATTGATTTAAAGATGGGAAAACTGAAAAGCAAATGAAATTGCCAAAGCATGCTGGAAGCATCTAAGCTCCTGGTCCTGCACACTAGTAAGTGCTGCCTGTGATCCCAGGCATAACAAAAGATGACCCAGCAGTGCCTTGCCCAGATACCCACCTGTTAACAGCTCCACTGCACAGATCAGCTTTCTCTGTCAGCATAGCCAGGAGTGTGTCCCACTGCCATAAAGTGCTCTTGGAGATCATCAGTTGGAAAGGAGGGCTCAGCAAATCCCCATTTCGAAAAACACTACAGCAGAAACAATCCAGAGCAGGCCACAAGGCAGCGTGAGCAGAGATGTTTTATTAACAGTTGTGAAGACATCAACTCTCTGCCCCTGGTGTCACTGGACACCTTGAGATCTGTAACTGAACTACGGGCATTTCTGTTCAGTTTCCTCTGATGAGGTGGTATGTGGAAGAGGGGGGAAAGAAGGCATGTGTTCATGCAGTATTTACAACAAATAGCTCTGGTAGAAGGAGGGAACTGTTCCTGTGGGGGCAGGTTAGGGCTGGATATTAGGAAGACCATCTCCAAGAGTGGTCAGACACTGAAAAGGGCTGCCCAGGGAGGTGGCTGAGTCACCATCCCTAGAAGCGTTCATGAGATGTGTAGATGTTGTACTGAGAAACGTGACTTAGTGGGGAAATATTGGTGGTAGGTGGACAGTTGGACTAGATGATCTTAGTAGTCTTTTCCAGCCTTAATGATTCTATGATTCTCAGAATCTCACACAGAAATCCCCTCCTTCAGCTTTCAAAATGTTCCCAAATACCTTCCCAGGAGAAAGCACTGAGGCACTTACTGTATTGTAAGGTGGGTGGGCTTCTGCTGTCGCACTGCAGTGTTTGGCTTCCAGGGGGCTACGGTGCAGGTCTAGAGACAAGTTCAGTGCACAAAAAACAAGACAGCTCTGGCATAAAGCTTCCCAGAGCTGTTCCATATTCTTCACCATGCAGGAGGTGCCTACCCTGCCTTCAGCTTGCTGCTGCTAGGTGGGGTTTGTTGTCAGCAACATGAAGGCCTGGAGAGGTTCTTCACATACTCGAGTACATTCCAGAACCCCTGAGCAGATCCTTCTTCCCTTCACTGTTAAGCAGCCCCTGCTACTGATTCCTGTGTCATTTTCACAGGATCTCTGCTGGACACATTGCAGCCTTAAATCTCAACTTTTGTTACACCAGTGCCAGCTCTCAGCCACCCCTCCTAGCTCAGTCTGTGTTCTTGCCTGTCCACGCTCAGCTCAGTCTCACCTGCACACTGTTGCTGTTGTTTGTCCCACGGAGCTCCTTCCTTCCATGATTTAAATAGCTATGAGAACAAGAGAGGACACTGCACTGTACCCAGCAGGCCATGACTAAAGAGCAGTGAGAAAATGACTGCTTTGTCTTGATTCATTGCCAGTAGGCGTGTTTATATTTAAAATCCTCCATGTACTTCATCTCATGAGCTTCCACAATTAAAGCCTACTTAAGAAATCCCAGTCAAACACAGACCAAGACATCCAGAACATTTTATTCCTTTGAGCTAAACAATGATAAGGCTCCAAGGACCAACTGCTGTTACAAGGACTGACTACTGCTTAATCCAGCCTGGAGCACCTCCTCAACAGGATGCAGTATGCAGTCAGGGAGCCAAATTCACCCAACGCACACTTATCTCACACATTCCCTCAAGACGAAGCGATGCCATGAATCTCTCAGCCCTCTGTATTTCAGGATGAACCTAAACAGCTCTACTTCACGCAGAATTAGAAAACAAAAGAAACCTCCACTAAACCAAAGAAACAATACTTATCAGAGCGGAAACTGTGGCTGGCAACTCTGCTAGAACCTCCCACACACCACAAAACAAGGTGCATGTGAGGCAAAGCAGCACCAATCACACACAGCCAGCTGGAGGCTGCACATCTCTCACAGCATTTTTTCTTTCAAGAGTCAGTGACCTTGTCAGGAATACACACATTTCCCAAGCAACCTGAAATACATCCAGTAAATTCCACTAGGAAAAGAAACTAATCTGTTTTTCTTTGGGTTTGCATCCTTTTGACCTACTTGCCCTTTCCACCCCCCTCCATTTACACCTCAAAATACTATAACTGCTTACCAAACCCAGAGACAAAAGGACCATCTACTCACTCGAGCCTTTTGAACTTTTCAAAGCCTGCAGCCACGTACTGGCACCCATCCTGCAGGTCAGCCAGGTCAGCAACGCGATGGCCATGCTTGGGTGTGTAGAGATTCCTCACAGCCAAGGGTGCATGAATGCTCTTGGTCACCTCATTCAGAAATGCCTCAAAGGTCAGGAACTGCCGCTGGTTCACTACAAACTTCCTCCCGTGGAAGAAGGGGTCACCGTTGCGATACACCACCACGTTCTTGGCTGGACGAGCCAGAGCTAAGCCACGGGAGCTCATTCCCCATGGGTCAGAGAGGCAGACAGACCAACACAGAGCACAGAGGAGAGCTGCAGCAGGTCTCCCACTGAGCCTACGCCCTTCTGACCAGCCTTTGTGTTTTGCTGTCCCTCCTCATCAGTCCCCTGAGCAACTGTCCGTCACCACGGCTGCAGCAGGAGGAAGCTGTGGGCCAGGCTGAAGGCCACATCAAACAACCTGCAAATACTGCCATGTGAGAACCAGGAACCACACAGCTCTTTAAACCTCACCCTCACCCCATGCTAACTACCATGGCCAACAGGTTCAAATGAAGCAGTTCAGAGGTGCCAGTATCTTTGGCAGCAGCTTGCACGTCATCCAGAGTACCAATACCCTGAAGCTGTCATCCCCTTGCCATCACTTGCTACCTGCATGACATGTGCAGCAGGTTTCCATTCTGCACATGGTGGACAAACATCCACACCATGGCAGACACACTGCCCCTTGCACTGAACAGGTTGCCCTGGGTGAAAACAGGCACTTGGAGACCCCAGACATTGCAGAGTGGTGATGTACAGAAAAACACAGTTCACGTACTGGTGCACGTCATCCACAGCTGAGTGGAGAAGAATTTAATCCTACAGATTCAAAGCACCTGTAGCCTTCTGGCATTTTAATTGCACCACAAGCAACGAGCTGGTCAAAGTGGAACTTTTGTGACAATTTTCCCAGCCTCAATTTACCCTTAGGATGGGTTCTTGTGGAAGGAGGACTCTCTCCAAGACACACAACCTCCTTAGTGTCATAGTGTCACTTAATTCCTGCTTTGACCAAATATTCACATTTAAAAGAAACAGAAGTCTTTTGCCACATGAATCTGATTAGAACATCAGCTCACAGAGCTGGAGTTCCCTCAGGGTGCTGCTGTCTGTGAAATCATGTTGTGACTTTGGTGCTGCAGCTCCTCTGCTCCTCCACAGCAGTACAAAACATCCCACATGCTCAGGAATGCCTTCTTAGCTGTTAGGAGACTCCAGCCTCTGTTTCAGCTTCAGGTACTACAAGAGAAAGAAAATAAAATGTTCATCATTTGATCCAACCCTGAGGAAACCGGACCACCACCGCCCAGCCTCTCATCCCATCACAGATGGAACCCCTCTGACCAAGAGGCAGAGACAAGCCCTTACATTTTTACGGCTGTCAATAGCTTGTTGCAACCACAGCAGCTCCATGATCAAGTGATTTCTGAAGGACTGGAGGCCAGGCCGAGTTCGGGGAAGCTCCTTTACATCCATAAGTGGAATTTCTGCAAAGAATTGGAAGAAGCTACTGCTAGAAAACTTAAACTGCATCTCTCTCTCCTGCAATGAGTTATTCTGACCTCTCCAGTACATTCTCAAGGCTTGATTCTCCAAAGACCTACTTCACCTCCTGCACGTGGTTATTCAAACCATGCAGCAGAACAGCACGCCGTGCAGGGACTGCTGTCTCTTACCCAGACAGGCTTTGAGGGAGCCTGGTTCCAGGTCAGTGCTGTCCCATACAGATGAAACGCTGCTGCTGTTCTGCCACTCCTTGCTCTCTGCTGGGGCACTGCATCTTTTGTCAGTGCTTTTACCTGTGACAGCCCCTAGATCTGTGGGGCTTGCTACACTGCATTCACCCATGGAACCCAGTTCTTTCTCACTTTGCAGCTGGGCCGTAGGTTTCACACTATTGCTGGAGCCCCAGTCCTGTTCTGGTTTGGAAACATCCAGTTCCTGCTGTGTTTTCTTTGTGCTGCCCTTGTCACTTGATACAGCTTCTCGCACAGGTGAGCACTCCTCTTTCACTGGCTTCTAGGAGGCGAAAGTGAAAAACTGAACAGACAAACATTAAAAAAAAGCACAGAAAGACCTGAAAGGAGCAGTGCTGCAGGGCAGCGCGTTGTCCTGTCCAGAGATCTGCCGTTACCAGCAGCTCTGATTCGAACCACTGCAAACCGTCCCGGGCCTTTCTCTCAGGACCGGCGCAGCGCTGCAGGCAGCACTCAGCCCCGGCAGGGGGGCGGACGGACGCGACGCCGGCGCACGAAGGCGGTGCGCGCAGCCACTCGCGCAGGTTGGAGCTCCGAGCGGAGGCCGAGCTTCACCCGCAGGAGGCGACGCTCAGCCGGCGGGAAGCCCGCGGCGTGTGACCGCCCCGCTCCGTCCGGCTTCGAGGCCGTAAGGCGCCCCGCTGCCGCCACGCGGACCCGCTGAGCCCCGCCCCGCAGCACCACGGACCTCGGCGACGAAGACGGGCGTGCGCAGCCAGCGGCCCGTCCAGCGCAGCTCGCTCAGCTCCCCCTCGATCTCCCGCACCACGTCCTCGTACTCCGCTCGCACGGCCCGCAGCCGCCGCCGCAGCAGGAAGCCCCGGAGCCCGGCCTGCGGGCAGAGCGGCTCAGCGCCCGGACGGCGGCCCCGCGGGAAAGAAGCGGCACGGCCGGGTGCGGAGCGAGGTGCGGCTTTAATGGAGCGCGGCGCGGCCTCCCCGCGGCCCCACCTGCAGCCGGGTCACCGCGCGCAGCAGCCGCCGCCTCTCCGCGCTCTCCTCCCGCGGACCCGGCGCCGCCGCCATCGCGTCCGTAGCGACGAGGCGCCGTCCGATGACGTCACCGCGCCGCTGCGTGCGGCCGATCAAAATGGCGGCTGGGGGGGGGGGGCTCGGTGACCGCGCCTCGCCGCCATCGGCCCCGCAGGATTCGCCCGGGGGAACTCCGCCGTCCCGTCCCGTCCTCCCCGTCCCGCGGGGCCGCCTCCCCGCAGCCGGCGGTTGTCAGGCCGCCGCCTCCTCAGGGCTGGGGCTCTCGGCCAGGTGCAGCTTCTGACTGGGCTGCTGTCAAGGGAAAGCGCGGCGGGACGGCACGTGTCCTGCACCAGCACCACCAGCACCACCAATACACCACCACCACCAATACACACCAACACCACCAATACACCAACACCACCAGCACCAACACCACCAATACACCAACACCACCAATACACCAACACCACCAATACACCAACACCACCAATACACCAACACCACCAATACACCACCACCACCACCACCGCCACCCCACGGCCCTGCAGGATACATGGAGCTGCTGAGCTCCTCCAGCTGCAGGAGGCAAAGGCAGAGGTTGAGGCGCGGGCAGGGAGGCCGAGGATGCCCATCAGCGCTGCAGGGCCGGGCACGTGCTGAGGAGACGCCACTCACGTGTGCCAGCAGCTGGTCCAGGTTCCTGTCAGCCACCTGCTTCTTCTGCTCCTCCGGGAGCTCCTCCACGCACACATCCAGGCCGAAGTGCAGCCGCGCCAGCTTCTCCTGCATCTCCCGCACGTGCTCCAGCTGCTCGAAGGAACATTCCTTCCCTGCACCCGCAAGTAGAGCTGTCACCATCCACCAGTGTGCCCCCCTCCCCCCCCGCCCCCTGGCTCCCGGCCCCTCACCAAAGGCCTGCAGCTTGCCCGAGTGGAAGTCGCTGAGCAGGCCGAGCAGCCCGCCCTCCATCTCACAGACATCAGAGACCTCGGTGAGGAAGCTGTGCTGCAGCGGGGCCCCCCGCGCTGCCCCTGCCCTCACCCTCTCCTTGCTCGCCCTACATGGAGGATGTGGACGATGTGACGCCACCAGACCGTTCCCCCAGCACTGGTCTCTCCCCCACCCCCAGCACTGACCGCCGGGGCCTGGCATGCTGCGAGGGCAGGGCGGGCAGCGGCAGGGCGAAGGATGCGCTCTTGCTGGTGGGCAGAAGCCGCGATGCTCTGGCGGGTGCCGGCTGACCTCTGGGGCTCCGCTTCTTCCTCCGCTCCTCCATCCCAGAGAGAATCCCAGAGCCACGTGGGAAGCACCTGAGCGGGACAGGATGGACACAAAGCTCTCGGCAGCACTTCCCCACGCGGGGCCTCCTGGTCCTCAGGGCAGCCGGGAAGCCAAGGACAGAGCTGAGCCCACACACTGGGGTCAGCAGCCAGGCTCAGGCTGCGTTATCCCGGTCTGCAGTGGGACATCATGGCATAGAGCAGAGTCTGGGATCTGAAAAACACCCGGGGAACTCCCAGCCGGGGATTACTCTTCAGCGTCTTCTCCCAGAGCCGCAGAAAAGAGGATTTCAGGCCCCATGGGGCAGGGAAGGACTCCTGATACCCAAACCCACAGCCAGGGCAGAGACTACACGAGGGACCCGACACCCCCGAACCCTCCCCAGCGTATTTCAGTCCCCACCGAGCTCCTCTGCCCCCTGGGCCCTTGACGGTGGCAGGACGGGGTGATGCGGTGGCTGCTGCGGAAGCCCATTTGTCTGCGGGCTCCGGCCCCGCACCACAGCGGCATGGAAACACCGACCTGTGCGAGGACCTCCTCCGGCCTTCGGTGCCACCCGGCTGCGTCCCCAGGACCGCTGGACCAACAGTGTTCCCGGAGCCCTGGGGCTGTGATTTGCATTTAAAGGGAAAGGGACCTTCCTCCGGCCTCAGCGCAGCCCCGGCCCCTGCTGGAGGGACGCTGCTGGACACTGCCTTGCAGTGCCGAACACGGCCCACTGGAGTGGCACGGCGTGCAGATGGCCCCGGACCGCAGCATCAGCATCACATGGGGAAGGCAGGATCCGGCCCTCCATTCTGCACAGCTGGAGCAGATGCAGCAGCCGTGTGCACACAGCGAGGGTCTGGGGTAGGTATGGGGTCTGCACCTGGGCTCCTTCCCTGCGAGCATCCTGGTAGAAGTGGGGGCGATGTCACTGCCTGCCACCCCCTTAAAGCTGCAGGGTTTACCGTGAGTCTCCTCAGCATCACCTGATTTGTGCGACCACAGATTTGCCCTTGCAAGAACAGCGCTTCATTCCTCTGGCACACAGGACCACAGGAACCCCCAGATCACAGGGAGGGAGGAAGCACTGCCCAGTGCTGCGTGTCCCAGGCACAGACCTCCTCCCCCTGCTGTCCGTAGGCACAGATGTGCCATCACCTTTGCGACTGAAGGTTCCCCCCCAGCCTCTCCGCTCCATGACTCAGTGCCCCAGATTTCACTCCCAAACATGATCCTTAATGATTGAGAAATAACACAAACAGCAGCAGTGAGTTTGTGGGTGTTTCTATTGGATATGAAGATACATACATCAGCTCCCCACAGAGGTTATCTGTACCATAACAGGAAGGAAAAGAAAAAAAAAAGAAAAGAAAAAAAAAACAGTGAGAGTGTTTGTGATTTTCTAAGAGGTTTTTCTTTGACTGAAAGGGCAGGAAAGAGAAATCCAGAGCCAGGCTGCAGCCTTCTCTCCCATCACATTCACTTGCTCCAGAACGCTCCTGCCCAAGTCAGATGCAACCCGTACAGGAAGAAGCAACGCAGGCAGTGCAGGCCAGAAGCAGCCCAGAAAACCCCAGGGAGCACACCGCATGGATGCTCAGGACCGCGGCTCTGTGGAGCTACACTAGACTCAACAGCCTCTTTCCTTAGACCCGAGCTCTCCGGAATCCCCAGGGAATAAAGGGGGAGGCAGAAGCGCCTCCTGCAGGCAGCTCCCACGGCAGGTCCTTCGCAAGGGCGCTGTACAGTTGCAGAGATGCAAGAGCAGCTGTCGCCAGAAAAGAAACCAAAACTGTTCCGCCGAATGCATTCACTGTGAGGAACAGCTCAGCCAGCTCAATTCAGCTTCAAGCAAAAGGAAGGCAATGCTGAAAATAGTCTGCTATAAAGAGAAGCTGCAGCAAGAGGTTTTCAAGCAAGTAGATGTCTCCCAAAAGAGTAGTGAAAAAAGGAAGTCTTGAGAAACTAAGGAGAAATCCCCCAAGTCCTGTGCCAGATTGCCTCACGTGCCCATCAGAGCCCTCTGAGAACCAGACACAGCGGCAGCAGCTCAGACTTGGTGACTGCCAGCATTTGGGAGATGCTGTTCTGAAAAAGCAGAGGGGAAGTAGAGGCCCAGGCAGCACCAGCACAGCCTGTCTGCAGGGTCTGACGCTGCAGAAGGAATCAGCCACAGCACCATCCCCGAGCTGGTCCCAGCGATTCAGCTTCAGCAGCAGGTCATGGAGCAGCCACAAGTTTGACCCTCCTGGAGCCCCAGCTCCATGAATACCTGCAAGACCACCCCATTCAACACCAAGGGATGGTCCTGAGGCAGGGCAGAGGAATTCAGTTACAAGGACGTCCCTATCCCCTTGCACAACTAATCACACATGCTTGTGCAAAACACTTCGGAATTAGACCTTTGGATTAACTGTTTAATATACTTGTGCACATGTGCGTTTAGCAAAGAGGCAACTGTGAATCATAAGGCTATTGAAACATTGGCAGGTTCTAGGAAGAGCAAAGGGTGCCTGGGCAAATCAGGTGTCCCGTTTCTCTGCTTTTCTGTCCCCATTCAATACACAGAACCCATACAAGAGGGGAACTGGACTGTTTTGCTCAAGAGAGAGCTGCCAGCCAGAGCGTGAGGAAGCAACAGCAAGTCCAGGAGCTACCTCCTGCCTGATGCAGATCAGGGAGGGAGAATCCAGCGCTGGGAAATGCTTATGTTCTCCCTTGCTCAGTTCTTTTGCTTTCACTCAATGTGACAGCATCGCTGTGAAGGTGGAGGAAGCAACGTGTCCTGCTGTCCCGGTGCCACGAGGCGGAGGGCTTGGGCCGATCCATGCCCTTCCTTTCCTGTGCTGCACTACATTTTAGGGGAGTCGCAGCCTGCCAATGACAAGGTCTTTCAGTGAAAGGGACAATCAGTTGAGTCTCCATATATTAGTTATTCACACACACGCAGGGAGGTGGGTCATTCTAGGTTTCATATATATTCATATATAAAGTGTATGTTGCCCTGCACATATTTTATATATCATATATATATATACACACACACACACATCATCTATGTGTATATATATATATATAAAATTTAAAAAACCTTCCAAAAGCCTAAGCTAGGAAATTTCATAGCCCAAGGAGGGCCGTCCTCTTGCACCTGTCCAAGGACCAGGAGAAGGGCTTCAGATGGAGCCTGGAAACATTCATGCTACCCTCCCTCACCCTACTTCCGCCTACCACACAGCAGGCTCAGTCAGCACCCTGAGTGCCTTCCTCAGTCCCACTCTGCCCCAAGGCTGCTATGCTCAGTTCTCCAAGGCTTTCCGCAGGATCTGTGCTGTGTGTCGGCTTTCCCGAGTGAAGGCAATCCTCAGCCAGACGCTGCTCTGCTGGGGCACCTCCAGCTCCTGCCTCGGAGCTCTCCCGGGATGGGTCCTTCAGAGGCTCTGTCAGGTCCATGTCTGCCCGGGGTGTGTGGGCACACAGGTCCTGCACCTTCTTGTTGAGGTCGTTGCGCTCTGTTTGCAGGGCTCGGCACAGTTTCTCCAAGCGCTGGATTTTCACCTGAAGCCCCTCGAGCTCTTTATCCCGAAGGGTTTTCTGCAAATAGAGAAGCAGTTCAGATCTACCACACTGGGGACGAAGGCAGAAAGGAAGAGAGGTGAAACTTCAGAGGGAAGCTCAAATGGAAAGACCACTCAGTTGCCTGCCTCAGCACAGAACAGCCACAGCCTCCCTACCTCTTCAGCCATTTCCAAGAGAGCCTTGTTGCTGCTCTCCCAGCGAGAACGGTACATTGTGGTCTCCTTCTCCAGCTTCTTAATTTTCTTTGTCATCTGCAGAACAGTGACGAAAAGGCAACTAATAAGCCAGGATAATGCAGTCAGGTACGTCTTGTGTATACTCAAATGGACACCCACTTTCCCAGGGCAGACAGCAAGATCCTGCTGTCCTGGGAAACGTCTCCTTGCCCTACTGCAGCCAGCTACATTAGTGGGAAATACCAACAATAAACCAGGAGATAGTGGTAGCACTGCTTTTTCTGATCCAGGAGGGGTACAGCCATCACCCCACAAGTCCAGCATCCACCTTCTATCAGCAATCAGTTTGTGCCTGATTTTAATGCCAGCATAACTCAACAAAACAATACAGCTGCTGCTTATCCAGCTCACAGAATAAGTGAGGAGACAGGCAGTCCCCAGCCCGTTAGCCCACGCACACATTGCAGGCAGCAACAGCAATACCTACCTTCTCCATTTCCTGCTTAAATGTTGTGAACACTTCACTGCTTTTGGAAAGGGTGTTCTGGAATTCTTCAAACTTCTCTGTGTAGAGAGCCAGCTGTAGGGAAAGACAGTTACAGCTCCTCAACATGGCACCTCCTGATGGCCTTTCCCAGGAGCGGGGAGATGTCAGCCAAGAAGTGAGCTAGTCATCTTGTGACTGGACTTTATGACTAACAAACTTGCAGCCAAGGGGCTGCTCTGCCAGCATTAGGTGCTGTAGAATGTGGAACAATATTTCTTCTTTCTTAGGGAAACACCCTTAGAGAGCAATGTGTTTCCAAACACCTCCTGGCCTTGGCAGGAAGCACTTGCTGGGTCTGATTCAGCAAAGTGTGATCACACAACTGCTCCAAGCACTGGGAAACACACTGGTAAAAACAGGGCTCCTTTCTTTCACAAGGAGGAGAAGCTGAAGAAGGTTTCATCTCACACTGTGCTTCACACAGGCGCACAAACATCATACTCAAGAGCAATCCTGCCTCTGTGTTTTTCACATTAAGGAAATTCAGGCTGTTCCCTGCTGAAGGAGGAAGGGAAAAAGTAAATGACCAGGCTGAGCACACACAGACCAGGTAACTCACCTGCTGCTTGAGATGAGTCTCTTGCTGCTTCATCAGCTCACACATCCTCTGTGATTCCACAGCTTCCTTCAGCAGCTGGCAAAGAGCAAAAGCAGTTACCTCGCTGCCACCGGGGAAAGCTCTCAATATGCCATACACTGCTGGTGCTTGGCCTGGAGTCAGCAGAGGTCTGGGAGAACACCAACAACAGCACAGGGCTCCAGCCTTGCTTCTGAGGCAGCTGGGGGAATGGTCACTGCTGCACACACAGCTGGGATGGCCTCATCTGTAAGGGCTCTGCACTCATGAACCCGACCTCCACAAAGAAACAGGGCAAACAGCTAAGTGCTTATAACCAGTAGAGAATCACTAAGACTTACAAAGTCCTTTTCCCGTTGATGCCTCTCCTCTGCTTCCTTCAGCATTTCCTGTGCCTGCTGGAGCTTGGCATCCACAAGCTGCTGCTGCAGGTCCTTGTGTTTGAACACCTTATCAATGTGCTGCCAAGGGAAATGCCACCAGTCATTGACACGCGAGGCCAGGGCCCTGCTACCCGTGTGGCACAGATCCCAAGGAATGACCTCAAAGCCCCAAGGGCTTCGTCTCCCCTCCAGCAGCAGTTTCTGCCCTGGAAACACTCCACAGGGCAGAATGGGTGCACCACTGCAGGCTATGCCAGGCCCGACTCACCTCCTCCCGCAGCTCATACTGCTCAATGAGCTTCTTGAGCCGCTCTGCCAGCTCCATGTTCTCCTGGCGCAGCTTGGAGTTTCTCTCATTGTGCTGCTCCATCTGGAGTTGGATGTCGTTCAGTGTCACCTGGAAGTGGGATGTCACCTCCTTCCGTTTCTCCTCTTCCTCTCGTGCTCGCTGGACACCCTCCTCCTGTGTTAGAAGGGCAGACAGCAAGGCCACATCAGCTTCTGTGCTGGGCAGGCAGGTGAACAAACCTCCCTGGGCCACGATGATCTGAACCCACCCAACTTCTCACTGCTGCTGGTATCAATCAGGAAGGCACTCCGGGCCACTGCTTGGCAGCTTCTTCACTCCAAGAGCTGAGCAAGCCCACAAAACATCGCTTCCCTCAAAATAAGACCACATGGGTCAGTTCCTTCCTCTCCTAACCCTTGCAAGATGACAGATAAACAGCAAAACTGAAGCCCTGCTCTGGACATCAGACTGTGGGCAACCACTCCCAAAAGTAAATTTGTCACAGTGGCTCAGAGCCCTGCAGCAGGCAACCCAAGTGCTTGGGATGAAGCAGCTCCTGCAGCAGTCCCAGCAGACACTTGCCTTGAGGGTGCGGTTGTGTCTCTGGAGCTCACGGCACAGGCTCTCCAGCTTGCTGCGGGCCAGGATGGCCTTGCTATGCTCACTCTGCAGGTGGTCCTTCTCTTGCACCAGCTGTGTCTGCTTCTTCTGCAAAATCTTCATCTGTTTCTGGGAGTTACGGTGCTCTTCCAGCTAGGGTAGGAGAGCAGAGGGCAGAGATGCAGCAAAAAAGACCAGGGCAATGCTGTGCCCACATAGGGGCACACAAAGACCAAACAGGTGTTCTGACTACTCTGAGGGAAGGACAAGAGCTTTATAATACAAAAGCACAGTAAGATCAATACAGAACCCAAAGTCTCCCTGCACACAGCCTTTCTCCTTCCTGAATTAGCATCCTACTGGAATTTGTGAGAAGTGCACATCCCTTCAGGACCTCCATGCATACACTGCTTAAACAGAGCAGAGCTCTGAGCACGTGGCCAGCTGTCCCAGTGCTTGCTGTAGCAATGTCCTCCCACTGCCCCAGAGCTGGAATGAAGAAACAAGGGCTCACCAGCTCAGCGTATTTCTTGCACAGTGCTGCCAGTTTCTCCTCTGGTGTGCTCAGGGTGTTCAGGGTCTGCATCAACAAAGTGATTTCTTTGCCTGGAGCAAGACACAGAATTAAACAGAAAGATAACATCACTTACACAGAGTTCTGGCTTATAAAGGTAAGGACAGGAGAGACAAACCAGGTCTCCCATCTATGGCCACCTTGGCCCAGAGTTCCCATCTCCAGTGCCTACTGGGGTTTGTCCCCCAGCCCTCACTGCATACAGCAGGTGAACAACTGAAGCAGCTGAGGAGAGACCTGGTTATCAGAGTAGGGAGCCACCAAAGGGCTTGACCAGACAAAGCTGTGTCCAGCAGAGGGGAAATCTGCACAATTCAGAGGCTGCAGCAGCACTCAGGATTGATCAGGGTCTTTGCAATACTCTAGGTTTCCTTGCATGCCACAAGAATAAGATGTCATGCTATGTCCAAACACACACCTAAGGCGTTCATCTCTCTAGTGGGACTCAGTGCAGTATAAAATCCATGTCTGCACCAAAGTTCTCAGGCTGGTAGCACAGCCACAGCAGGAAACCTCTTACCTAGGCCCTTGGCTTTCTTCTTTTCCTGAGCCTTCTTCTGATCCCGCTCCCCACATTCCTCTCCGGGTCGAAACTCTTCAGTCCCCTTTGTGCCCTCCTTCTCCCCATTCATCTCAGGGCTGCCTGACTCCTGATCTCCGTTCCTCGGGGACTCACTGCGACACTTCTCCACTTCCTCTGGCTCCACAGGCTCACTCTGCCCGCCGTCCTCGCCCGGACCCTCCTGGCTGGCATCCACGCAGTACGTGTTCAAGATGTCCTCAAGCTGTCTGCTCAGCTCTTCAGAGACATCCCGCACGGCAGGCCGGGAGGACTTTGTGTCCTCTTGTGCGAGGGGAGCTGTGGGAGATACGAGCACAAAAGCGTGATGCTTCCCCACACCGTCTATTCCTCTGCTCTCTACAAACACCAGCAAAGGGAGGGTTTCCCCGAGCACCTCACTGCTGAACTCCCAGCACACAAGCCGCTTTGTTCAGGCTGTGCCTCCAGCCAGCTGCCCTGACAATGGAGGTGCATTCCTAACAGCCTCTCTTTTGATCACGAGAGCATGACCAAGCCCCTGACATCTGTCAAGAGCAAGAACTGCCCCCTCCCCACCACCCTCTAACGAAAGCAGGTTGTGCGTGAGCTTTCCCTCGGAGCAGCAGCCTGCTAATATCCCCAGAGCCATGCCTTTTTGCACAACAATAGATTTTATAATCTGAGCTAGCCTCTTTCCTTACATATATGAGCAGCTGTACTGGCTCAGATCAAGCATATCCCATCCCCAGCAGCCCCTCAGCACTTCTCCGCATCCAAAATTCCTTCCAAGCAGAGCCTACAGCAGTCAGTCATTAACCTCACTCAACTGCCGTGCATTTCCTACGTTCCACGTTTACCAGGACACGGGACGAGGTTACCTTTAGCCACACACCTACTCGATCACCCGCTTTTGTCTTACAGAGAACGAATGCTACAAAGCACCAATAACAGAACCAATCGCTGAGGGGGAGCTTTCTGTGAGCCCGAAGGACCGAGCGACGCCAACCCCATCGATCCCAGTCAGAATCAACTCCGCGCTGCGGGAAAGAAGCGCTACGATGCGGAACACGCACGTGGGAACAGCAAGGGAGCGGGATTTCCTGCCCCGGGAATCGCGGCGCGAGGCAACCAGCCGCACAGAACGGACCCCTCGTACAGAAGCAGCGCCAGCACGGCAGCCCCGCGCGCCGCCCACCTTCCAGCGCCGCGCCGGGCTCGGCCGGGTCGCCCTCCTCCCCCAGAGCGCCGCTCGTTTTGGCCGCGGGCCGCGGGGCCGCCTTGGTCTCGCCGCCCTGGTTCTTCATCGCCGCGCCGCCTCCCGCTCAGCCTCGCCGAGCCCCGCTGGAAGAGAAACCGCGGCTGAAGGCGAGCCGTGCGCCGCCGCCCCGGGCGGGACGCGGAGCCGGGGCAGCCGAACCCGCCGCGCCCCGGGGATGGCATCGCGGAGCCGCCCCGAGGAGCCCCGGCCGCGGCGCCGCCCCTCCCCCCGGTCCCGCCCGGAGCCCCCGGGCCGCTCCGACGCCCCACGTGACCCCCGTGACGTCAGCAACGCCTCCCCTCCTCCCGCGGCACCGCCATGACGTCACGCGCGTACCCCCGTGGCGTCAGCGGCAGGGCTCTGACGTCGGCGGCCGCCCTCTCCTCAGCCGATGAGCGCCGGGCGGCCGGCGGCGCCGCGGTGTAGCGGCGGGGAGGGGGAAGGAAGAAGAGCGCCGCGCCCCCCGCCGGCCCCGCCGCCCCGCGCTGAAGGAAGCGGCTCCGGCCCGGGCCTCGCGGCGTGCGCGCATCGCGCAGGCGCCGCCCCGCGCCGCCAACCAATCGGAGACGAGGAGCCGCGGGGGCTGCCGGGAGACGGCGGCGAGAAGCGGCAAGCACCGCGAGACTACAACTCCCGGCGTGCCCCGCGAGAGCGACTCCCGCCCCCCCCCGTCGCACTACAGCTCCCGGCGCGCCCCGCGCGCGCGGCCCGGGCGGGAACTCGCCGCCCTCGCGGCTCCGCCCCGCGCCGCCCGCCCCACAGACGGCTCCGGCACAGCGCTCATCTGCACAGGTTTTTATTCGTTCAACAGTCACGGACTCAGCAAACCCAACGCGGGGCGAGGGGCACGCAGGCCCGGCCCACCCCTCCTGGCCTCGGCCCCGCGGCTGTGAGGAGCAAACCTTGGCGCCCAGCAGAGCGGCTGAAGACGGAGCTACGCGGCACGGACGGGAGAAGCAGCAGGACGACGAGCAGCGAGCTGGGGGCCGGCGTGTCCAGGCACACCTGCCTCACAGTGCTCTATTTACATAAATTACAGAAGTTTATATATAGTTTTCTCTGGAGCCCAATTAGACAAATAGCTACCTATATATAATATAAAAAATACAGAGATTTGATTCTTTTCTCGAAGGAAATGTACATGTTCCGACTGTGAGCAGGAGGTAAACCTGGAGCCCAGGCGTGGCGCTGCCGAGCTCACCCCGCACAGCACAGCACCCAAAACGCGGCCCTGGGGAGGATTCAAGTAAAGGTGAAGATGGGTTCCGCCGTTTCAGCAGTCCTGCAGCTTCCATCAGTAGCAATGCAAAGCCTGTGCCGTGGCAGCTGTGCTTCCTGTTCCAGAACCACCCCCGCATCCCGCCCTCTTCGCAGTGACCAGCTTTGGGGTCTTGGTGCTTTTTATCCTTGTAAATACTACCAGCAGTTCTTCAGGAAAAAAAATACCTAGACACGGGGAAGGATCCTTCCCCCAGAAGCCTCTCGCTTCTTTGTCCATTGACAGCACGTTTTGGGGAACTCAGCCCAGCTCTGACAGGACTGTCCGCTGCAAGAGGAGCGCAGAAAGGCCAGGGCTAAACTTTGCTCTTGGCAAATTAGAGTCTTTAATAAGAGTAACATGTGCAAAAAAATTAAATAGATCAACCCAGGTTTCCAGAATTATTCTTGTCAGAATACTCACTTTCTATTTCTGTTCTTACCCAACCCAACACTGAAATCTCAGTTAAGTACCCGAGGTAAGAAGTGACATTTGGGAGAGATCACCACAAAGAAAAAAAAACCCCAAGAGGTGCAATCTGTTACCTCAGTGTCCTTCCTCCACCCAGATGCTTGCTTTAAAGACACGTATGCAGCAGCAAAAAGAAAAAAACGTGCAAGACATCCCATTTTCTTCATGAAGATAAAGCACTCTTTCTAGTTGTTTGAAGGAAGAATTGTTTCCTAACAGGTGGAGTGAGTGTTCAGCCTTCCGTTTGCAAGGAGGAATGGGACAATCAGCTTCTCCCAGTTGCTTTCTGGCAAATTTGTGGTGGTCTTTTTGCCTGGGGCACATTATAGCTGGAAGCCTTCCATAGGGGCTTCAGGTTGCTGGAAGATGAATTGCTGCTGGTTCTCATCTACCTGGGGAGCTAAAGCGGAGTCATCCTCTACTCCAAAGTAGTGCTCAATCAGGTCGAAGGCTTTCTGGTAGATCTCTTGGTTCTCGTGGCTCTGCAGGAACTCTATCTTATCCAAGCCTTAGAAAAGACAAAAGTGGAACATGATGAAACAGGAGACCCTAACATTCAAGCTGTCCCAATCCATCCTCCACCCTTCCCCCATTCATTGCTTGTCTGTGTTACAGAGCATTTTGTGAGCAGCACTGACAGCTAAAGCTAACATTCCCGTTTCTCCAGAGTTGTTTGTGGATTTTATCTATATCAGCAACCATTAATCTTTCCAATTGTAGGTTTAGCTAATGCAGCTAAGCAGGAAGTCTCCAGCAAAGAACTGCAAGCACTGAACTGGTCAGTGAAATTCGTATCACTGGCTGTGAACAGCTCTGCAGCTGCAGGGAAAGGAAGCAGGGCCCGTCCCAGTAGCCTCCAACAGAAGGGTAGCAACAGCTTTAGCTGTCCTAATTAAATCCAATGCTGAACAGAAAGAATCCAAGCACTACGTACTCAGGAATTTCAAGAATTATTCTTACTGGAGGAACCAGGACACACAATGTAACAGTCAGTGAGAGGGCAAGGAAAAAAAAAAAAGAAGAGCCACTGATAGTATACAGGGCATTTCAGACCAAAATAGGAACTGTTCCTCAAAGCATTAGGAACAGGACAAAACCACCAAATTAGGTCTCTCCAGGGAAAAGCTAAGTCTCTCTGGATTTCCATCATGCGTTTGCAGTGCACAGCTGGGGACAATTAGGCAAATCAAAGATCCAAGAAGTGGGTCTTAGCTCAGCTCAACTTACATTGATTAATATTCCCAACAGCGTGAGCCACAATTATCAGGCTGGCCTCTAGGTCTAGGAAACCTGGATCACAAGTACAATAGTATTTGCTTCCTGACATTATCTTATGCTGTATCATAACATTCTAAGAAGACTGTGATCTATTATTGGAACAAATACCAGCTAATTTGGAGCATACCCAACCGCTTAACTCATCAGAAAAGCGAACAAAACCAGCAGACACCTTCCAATATATTCTACTGTTTCCAAAGTCAGCAGCACCAGAACCTACCATAGGCCTCTTCTATCATGCTACAGTACGGGTTGATGCCCGTCCCACTCTGGTTGGCCTCCTGCTCTCCAAGCCTCAGGATGTTCTCCAGGCCATTCAATGCCACCTGAACAATCTTGGAGTCCATGACAGTAAGGAGGTCACAAAGAGGCTTGATGCAACCCAGGTTGACCAGGTATCTAAAAGAGATGACCAGGAACATACATTTACCTTCCAGGATAGGAAGCACCACCATTGCTCAGTTATAAAGAACAGGACAAGTGATTTAAGCTAAAATAAATTTCTTTAACATAATTTTTATATTTTGCTGTTTTACAAGATATATTTATTAATATATACACCTCCCACCCCATTTAGCTCCTTCTGACATCCAGGTGATAATGAAATTCTGAGCAGTGAGGATCTAATTGGGTTGGCATGCATCTTAAGCACTTCTCCCTGGGGTTCCCCAGATTAGTTCCTCACTGCTTCAGCAGTTCCTAAGAAGGAAAGTGAAATGTCTAAATGTATGGTAGCTCTCAGAGCCACAGGGAATACCTGATCTGTTCAGGAGTTCCTCCTGACGTTGCATTCGTGATAGCCCACGCCGCCTCCTTCCTTGTACGGAATTCTGCTTTCTGTAAGATTTCTATCAGCACAGGGAAGATGTTTGCATCTATGACTGCCTGAGGAGAGAGAACAGCCAGTAGTGTTTGAACGGGCAACATGGTTTCTAAAAAGGCTATTAAGCACCTGAAAGAAATCTCTACTTCCATTTTCCTATTCAGAAAGTACTTCCCGAGCCATTACCTTCAGCCATTCCTCAGCCAAATCCCATTAACACAAGATAATCGAGTCTGTAACCAGCACACAGATGATCACTATCACTGCATCAATACTGCAGGAATGCTTTCATCATTTATCTCTGCCTTTGTACATTGGTCACTAAAAGGATAATTAAAACTCAACTAAGCTAAAGCCTTTCAAAGGGATACTTCTAATTGAGGATGGAGAAATTGGGGCTGTATCTCTTTTCCAGTGATCCAACCCGACAGACTCATGCCAGCCCAGCCTTTGTAGGTACAATTAGCTTTTTTTTTTTTTTACCTCATTTGGCAGATGGACAGAAACAGCAAGTCTGCAATAACATCAGAGTAAAGAATGCACAATAAACTGCCACAAAGCATCAGATAAGGGAAAAACTGAAGTGATCTCATTATTAAATGCTGAACATGGGATCTAGGATTATTATAAGTGACCTAGGGAAGACTCAATGCTATACCTGTATTTGTGCTCTGTTTCCTGCTGTGATGTTAGATATGGTCCAGCAGGCTTCTTTCCTGATGGACTCCTTGGGACTACTTAATAAGTGAAGGAGACAAGGCAGGGCTGAACAGTTCAGGATCACCTTTTCAGAAAGAAAGCAGGAGTTAGGCCACCAGTGTCAGGTAGAGAGCTAAATACTTTGCTTCCACACAGTGGATATGCTGTATGGACACTGCCTTTCTCTCCCTAACCTTTTAAAGAAGAGGGAAGGAAAGGCAGGATTGTGCAGTAAGGAAATGTATACTACTCCATCTCCTTTGTATCTCAAAATCACACTTTTCTTTGCACCAAAACTACACTGTTTAGAGTAGCAAAAAACCAAGAGGAGTGAGTGTTCTGGTAAACCTTGGTTTTAAGAAGAACTTGCTGCAGATACATAACAGGGACATTCTGCCCAATTTCCACAAAATCGTTATCAGGAGTTGCGTTCCCTTCAGCTGCATCTGTAAGACCATCCCTCCCTCACCTGGGTCTGGATGTCATCTCCTGTCACGATGTTGCCGACCGCTCGCAATGCTGGGGAGGCCACTTTGTAGTCGTTGTGCCTGCAGGAAAGATGGCACAAGCATAAGAACACACAGATCTGATCACATGCCTGGGTGCTTACAAAATCCACCCTCCAAGTCTCCCATCTGCATTATTTACTTTGGATTCACCCCAGCTTAAAACTAACTTATGACAAAGGCAGTGTTATCCTTTACATCCCAACTTATCTTCAGCATAATTAGAGATCTCAATATTTATATTACACTCCTGAACAAAGACTGTGCTAATTGGGGCAATACTCAGTCCTCTCTCTTTTTACAGTCTAGTCTAACTATCAGCCTGAACCTCTGCTTGGTACATTTTTCCTAGTGAAAGATGTGTCTTCTCTAAGGCCAATAACTGCAGCTCTCAACTCACTTCAGACCCTCTCAGGTAACTGCTCCAGCAGTCTGCTAAGGCTCCCAGGACCTGGACCCCACACCCACAAGGCAGGGAACACTGATGCATTATGATATGAACTCAGGCTCAGTCACCTGCTGGGCTGAGGCAGCAAGACAAGATACTTACATTAACAACTCGACCAGTCGCCGACACACCCCCGAGTCAATAACTGCCTGAATTTTCTCATTGGGGCCATCTGATAAATAGGAAAGAGCCCAGCACGCATCTGCCAGCAAGTCAGCGTCACTGTTGAATAATAGTCGGGACAACACTGGCAGGCAGGGAGATACCTGCAACAGTACCACCCCACAAGGTTAGTCACACTCTGTGCACCACCACCACATTCACACACAAACACCACGCGGCTGTGCTGACTGGCAAGATAACAATATTGAACATCCACACTTTCCTTCCTAAATTCAGCAGCTTCTTTGCAGTGTGGACTCCTGATGAGGTGCTACTATGTATGCTGCAATTCAGAAGCTCCTCAGAGCACTGTTCTTCCAAATCCCTAAGCAGTTCAGCATTCAGAGCAGAAGCCATCATAAGTGTGTTCACACTTACACACCATTTAATGTTTTCCCCTTCCCTGTAGGCTTCCAGCTTTGATGAGCACACTTTCAATTGAAGGACAAGACACAAAACAAAAGCACACACTGATCTTTAAATTATTTTAGTTCTACAAAAATAAAAAGAAAAAAAGAAAGATGGATCTGAAGAGCCAGCAGAATCTTTTGTTAGTGCCACTGGAGCACCATGGAAGGGGAAAGCTGCTATGTAGTTACAGAGGCCTTATCTTGTAGCATCTACGCATCTCAGAATTGAATTTACAGTCACATTTTTGCAAACTTCCAGCATTCATGACAAGAAGGGAAGCTCACAGTATGTGCTACTTGCATGGAAGATCGGGTTTGCCCCTCACCTGGGTAACCTGATGGGCTGCCAACAGAGCCATGCATACAGGTTGGCAGAATATTAAACAGGCACTCAAACATCTGCTGAACAGCAAATCAACCTCAGCAGGAAGAACCTCACCCTGCTCCCTCCCAGAACGTCTTGCAGAAGTCCAATGGCCAAAAATAATTTAGACAAACATCTTGACTGGGTGTCTCCCCTTCCCATCTGCCAGCAAGGCATTTACTCTCACCTTATCAAATTCAGGTGGTGGACTCTTTCCTCTGCACAAGTTTGACAAGGCCCAAACAGCATTCCGTGTCATTGTCAACCTGGTGGACTTTGTAAGGAGCCTAAAGAGACAATTACCATGAATTATATCCTCAGTACAAAGCATACGTTACTGGAAATTAACAAAGGAAACAAAACAAGAGAAAAAAGCCTAACAATTGTAAGGAAATCAATCCACTATTCCATCTGCCACACTGTTTGTCACCTGGGGCTCTCAATAAGCACAAAGACAAGCAAAATGCAACTGCTCCTAGAATAAAAAGCTCGTTTCCTAAAGCTCAGTGACACGGAACAGGAAGGCAAACTATATTAGATAGGTTGCAGAATGAAGTGCAAGACAATCAAATGCAGTTCCACACTCAAATTCAGCCCAGACGCTCGCACCCCAATCTGTCAGATGGCTCTTGGTGACCAACTGACACAAAGTGCTGTCCCTCTACTCTGCAGTGAAGACAGCACATCCTGCGGGCTGAGAAAGGCTCAGGCAGTTATTGCCAAAAAGGGACTAACAGAAGTACAAGTTAGCAAACCAAATCATTTGTGACAAAGCATCATTTTGCCAAGGATGAGCGGAAACAAGAAGTTATTTCCAGAACAGTGAGAGTACACTCTCAGCAGCCATATCTTCTGGCTGTGGTGAGCATGTACCACACCTGAGAGCTCAGTGATGTGCAAACCTGCTCCCTTTCCTCAGTGCTACAGAACTCCACTCAGACCAGCACGTGAAATCCACAGCACAAGCACAAAGAGCAGGTAGTTCGAGGGACACAGGGAAACAGCAAGCCCTGTGACTGCAGAGAGGCAAGCACACTGCAGCAGCACCCACTTCAGATTCAGAGCAGTGTAAAGGTTTGTGAGAAGGCATGTTATCTACCAAGTCCCACTATTAATCATATACTTGTCTGAACTGCCAGTTTATCATCTGGTACCAATAGTTTGATTCCCATCATCACATTTCTAGGGAATCCATTTGCCCAGCTCAAATATTGCTCTGCTGCAGTACAATGGGACTTCAAGAACTGTATTGGCAAGTATTCATGGCTACTCACATTAACAAGGGAGGAAGGATAGCGCAGTTAAGGACATAATCTCTACACACAGAGCTGTCTCCAGCAATGTTCCCCAATGCCCAGACAGCCTGAAAGGAAATAGCAACAGTTTTAGCATTCACACAGTTCCTGAACAGAGGAAGAAAAAGGTGGTATGCTAAGAAAGCACTTTCCTGGAACTCCAAGAAACAGGCTCTTCAGTTTGCGGGCTGCAGCCAGCTGCCACACTAGCCACTCACTTTAAACACTGAGTTTCAGTCACGTGTGGTTCTTCCCCTAACCCCAAAGTAAGAAGTGAGCCTTACCTGTTCTTGAACATCCTCAAAGTCAGAGTTCAACAGCTCTATAAAGATAGGAACTGCCCCGGCCTCAATAACTATTTTTGTCTGTTGGGAAGTTCCTGATGCAATATTCGTCAGTGCCCATGCTGCCTCAAACTGAAAAAAGCAGAAATGAGAGGAGTGTGAATAAAATAACCCAGATGTAGCAGGACATCTGCCATTAAGTTTCAGCATAAACTCTCTTCTATTAAAAAAGTTAAGAAAGTATTCCCCAAATAAAACACCTCAGTACTTAAAGATTTTCTTGAACAATTAGAAAACAAACATCTCTGCTAGATGCCTTCTCAGAGACTACAGTTTCTCAAAGGATGAAAAGCAAAGCTACCACTTGTTAAATGTCACTCACATCACATTATTTTACTCATATGGCCATTTTCTAGCATGAAGAGCGAAGACGTACAGCCCATAAATACACAGAATAAAAAGTTTTATCTATTCAGTGCAACCAGTTCCAGCACACCCTCATCCTGCTACTAGCAGAAAGATGCCTTGAGTTCAAGACCAGCTGAGCACCAAGGATCTACTTCTGTCACTCATGTCTTAATCTGAGTGCAGGCTTTCATTCACTTCTTGAAGGGAATTCCCTTACACTACATGGCCCTGGGCCAGACAGCAGATTTCCCCCCCCCCCCCCTTTCAAGCATTAACAATAGCTTCACCATCACAGTCCGCATAGTTTGGGTTCCAGACATCACCCATCTCCCATAGCACCCACAGACTCACACTGCTTAGCTGTCAGGGTTTAACAGTCTCCTTTACCTGTAGTGTGCAATTTTCACTTCTCTTCAGGAATTCAACAAATCTGTCCACCACTCCTTGAGTGTTTATCACTTCATCTATTGGAGGATTTGGCTCTGAAATAGCAACGCAAGATCAGAACAGTATACAGGTCTCATACAGGCAAATAACAAGCATGAGCTATTGTTGACCTGAGTGGTCTCACGCTGTACTGTAGATCAGCTCTCCAGAAGAGCTTTCAGTAAAATTCATCCAAACTTAATATTATAGCCTTCCTCAAACACAACACTTCTGTACAACACTGCAAGTACACAAACACTTAAATAAAGGGCTATGTCAGACCCCATGGTGGGGATGTTATCTTTACCTTTAGAAAGCAACTTCCTGAATTTCTGTGTTGTTGCTAGCTGTAGATCAGGGTCATCTGAGAAAAGCATCTCTACCATCTCTCTTGTGATCACTCCCTCCTTAAAGGATGGAAAGGAAACAGAACAGTGGTTCCGTGTCACATTAAGCTTATTTCAGGTAACACAGTCAAGACAGCCTACCACAGTTTTGTTCTTAGCTAGTACTCCAAAGATGTGCCAGGAACCAAACAGTGTGCATTAATCTCAAATAGCACATTTCTCCAGTTGGTTGTAGGAACATTTGCAACATATTCAACAGTGGGGAAACAAACAGGGGGAGGTTTGTCAGTTCCATGCAGTCCACAGCATGAAGTCTGAAAGCATGATTGCAACAGGGAAAGGCACCTTACCCCACATGTCGTGGAACTGACGTAGGAATCCATAAGGAGGCTATCAAACATGGAGGCATCTTCATTGATTAATTCCACGTTTCTTCTTTTAAAGAGCTGGCAGAGAACGCAGCACAAGAATTATTAGAAAGCAGTGTTTGTTTAACAGTCTTCATAACTAGATGTTCCTGCTCCTCAAACGAGATACTGTCAGCCATGGACTAAGTGCAATCCAAATTAAAAAAAAGCAGTCATTAATAACAGCTCTGCACACTGAAGACTAGCTTGGCACACAAACCCTGATAACAAAACATGCTAAGTCTTGCCCTCAGATATGCAAACGCCCAAGTCAGTGAAACACTGGCATATGCAAGTGCAGAATTTAGCCTAACAAGTTGGGAAAAGCAGGGAGAGGGCAGCTTGTAGGTGATGCAACCACTCAGTCTGAGCCGCATACATCACCTGGGAATCACCTCTCACTTTCAGACTTCCAAGCCAAAAAAACCAGCTCAGAGTCAAGAAATAAATGCACCCCGTACTTCCACTTGTCTTGCTTCTTGGAGCAAAAAAACCCATTTACTAATTAACAAAACCAAAAATTAAAATTAAAATAAAAAACAAAAACTTTTAGTATCCCAAAGACAAAGTGCTTGGAGAGCTCTTCATGTGATCATGTACACAGGAAAAGAGATCTCAGGACAGAAATAAACAGGACTGCCAACAAACCTTAATGCACAGATCCCTGAAGATCCCAGTTAGGCAGGAGCACAGCCTTGACTGCATTAAGGCTGTACACAAGCTAGTCGAGATGAGAGTTACCTGTTGCTCTCGTTTCTGTTTGCGCAGTTGAATTCCTTCCTCTTCTCTCCTCCGACGCATTTCCTCAGGATTTAGGGCTTTGTTTTTGTAGCACTTCATTCGATAGTTGTCCTTCGCAGGACTCGCCATGCTGTCTGTGAAGAGGAAAAACAAGGCCTCAGGTTTCTGGTCATTCTCCACTCCTCCACCCACGTGTCCCCTTCAAGCAGAAGGCGCAGAGCAGGCAGGTGAAGCAGTGCCTCCTCTAATCACTTAGTGCTGAAGTCAAAAGCTCTGCGTTAGAATGGGATCCTGACATTAGCACCAGTGATGTGTTGTTATGACAAAAATATCGAGTTCATAGGAAGCAGAGCAGATTCACTGTTCTGAAAGGAACCTGGACCCAACTCCACACCACTGATGCACTTTACCAATATGAAAAGCTTCTATTCTAACAGCTTTGCTGTCCTCGGGAGGCACACAGCCAAGTTCCAGTTTGCAGCAGAAGCCATTTCCCTCGTATCCCCATGACATAACCCACACCTGGACACCTTCCCCACACTCAGACAGCGACCACAGGCTGTTCTGGGCACAACCAGATTGTCGCTCAGTAACTGTGCTAACTGCAGTGCTTCAGAGCAGGCTGTGAGAGCACCAAAATACAGAAATATACACATGGCAGAAATCCAACAGCGTGCAAAGAAAATAGAGGTCTTTATCTTACAATTCCAGTTACAAACATTGCAGAAAGATGAGCAGTATGTATCACAGGCTGTGTTTGTCCTGCCAGATTACTGCAAGCGTTCAGCACCTGACCTACTTCTGCTGCTCCGTATCTGCCTAAGGCAGAACTGCAGACTTGACTCCTAGTGCACCTGCCTCCTGCTCAGGGAAGTGACACTGCTGTTTGGCACAGTGAGAGCAACCAGCACCGAGCAGCACCAACCCGAGCACAGCAGACATCAACTCCTCAGCTCCATCCAGCTGCACTCCCCTGTTTTGAGCACAGAGCTTCCCAAACACTCCCTCTCTCCCATTCATGAGAAAGGCTGTTTGACTTCAGTTCCACGCCCTTCACAGGACAGGAAGGAAGCAATGATAATCCACAGCAAACTGCCAATTAACCCTGAGACCAAATTACTCCTCTCTGACAGTCAGCTGGACATCCGTATCTTTATTTTCTTCCACCTGTCCTCAGCTGCTGCAAGAAGTATCCTGTGAAAGTTTGTGGGCCTCCTCGTTAATATCTCCTCCTTCAAATTTTAAGCACCCGAGCCACACTGCTTGCAGAAAGTCCAAGTCTGCCTTATCAGCTGTCTCCAGGCAGGCTGGAACCCTCCCAAGATCAGCTAGGGATGCCGTGGGCCTCACTGCCCTACGGGAGCACCCACAGCCACACCGGAGAAAGGCACATACCAGGTACAAGCATCCAACCTTCACTGCTGCTGAGAGAAGAGACAACTGTTAATTCCTACATTATCATAAGAGGAAACACTTTCAGGAGGTTTTCAAGAACTGGAGACACTGAACATCAAGGAAAAAACCCTTCTTTTCACAGTACTTGCTTTTTAAGAGAGCATTCCCTTCCCTAGGTAAAATACCAAGGACACTCCTGTGAAAAACAATGGATAAAGGAAAAAAACACTACAAATCAAGTTCCTCTGGTCACTTACACTGTAGCAAACGCACATAACAGCTGATAGCTTGATTTGGAAAGACTGCAACATAATCCCCAATAAAGACAAATTTACTAATTCCCTTTGGAAGGCAAGGCCTACAATTAAAAGGTAGTTTTTAAGAAAAGGAGGAGGAAAAAGTGATTAAGTGGCTTAGCACGGCGCACATGACTACAGACAGGCCATATAAATAGCCTGATGCCACATGGCAGCTCAGCTGCCCAGGACTTGCACAACCCGCAGTGCAGGCGCAGCACAGCAGCACAGCTGAGGCTGTGGGCTCAGAGCACCGCGTGCTGCACGGCCGAGTTCCAGGCTTTGGGTTTCAGGAGCATTCAAAGCCACCTTAAACTGCATGGAAACCCAAAGGCTCAGCCAGCCCAAGGAGCGATCTCCGCACACCAGCCGTGCCGCCACACATAGCAGCACGTAGCATTCTCTTGCTTCTCTTTATCTCGCACACGTTTCTCTCTTCAGGTTCTTCCCATTGACTTTTTCCAGCCCACCATTTATCTCAATACTCTGACAGTGTCAAAACAACAGTTTGTTACAATACATTCCATTTCTATGGCAACTGATGAATGTCACAGATGCAAGATTGTGACTTTGCTGCGAGCTCAGCAGATGCTGTAGGCACCAGACTGTGCAGCAAGAGCAAACTCACCAAACAAAACAGACAACAGCACACCAAGCACGTACAAATTCCTTACTTGTAGTATTTTGGCACCAAATAACTGCGCATCCACTACACCTGCAGTCAGGTTTCTGCAGCATTAACTATGAACTCAAGCCCTCCAGTGTGAATATCCACAAAGTGATGCCACCGAATCACACTGGTGGAATAACCAGGATTTTCTGATTAGGAAAAGCAATCACCCGCTCATTTCTGCGTGACACAGACAGTTCCCAAGCCACATATTTCCACTTTGTGACTTAATATATAAAGTGTTGCCCCGAGAAATTTCTCCTTTTACAGAAAAGCTCCTGGTTAAGGTGCTGTGGAAGCCTACTTCAAGTATGTTTCTGTTAGCTGCATTTAGGCAGCCAATCAAACCAGTATGATCACACCGCACCTCTCCTAGGGAAGGTTTTTCTCTAAGAGCCAACAAAGCCCTGCCTTAAATCCAGATAGTATCAGCCCACGCCCCGAATTACAGAACTGTTCTGATGCTGTTCCAGGCAGAGGTCCTGGCTGTGCTGTACCTGCAGCACTCGGCAGCAGCTCAGCACAAAGCTGCTCCTCCCACAGCCCCACCAGAGCGACCTGCACAGCCCACAGCTGCCCTTTCACCTGGGGCTGCACCATGCAGGCTGCGCTCCAGACAAACTCCTCCGGCAGAGCCTGCAGCTGCTCACTGCTCAGAACTCACCCAGCAGAGCCTCCCAGCATCGTCCCTTCATGGAAGCAGAATTTCCAGCCTGAGAACTGTGCAGGCAACAAGCTGAGCTCAACCCTGCCTGCCCAGCAGCACTGCTGGACAAGGGCTGCAACCAACAAGTTCTGCAATGCTAAGGCCTCTGGGATCAAATCATTGATAAAAAACAAGCACACTTAAATCAAAGCCAGGCTTTAATCAAGATAATTCATACTGGGAATGATTTCAAGTGTTCTGTGAGCTGAGAATTCCCTCACAGGAATTCCTCCTCACCACATACTGCACGATGAGAATGTGTTCACCACCTGAATGAAAGAAGGAAAAAGCAGGGAGGGAGCTGGACCAAGGATCAGCAGAGCACTCAGACTGTAAGTCCCTACGTGGAAGCCAACACCAACTACAGCATTCAGCCATAAAGCAAATCCAGGGTCTCTACTGCCCCACCAGCATTATAACAGCTGCTTAGCACTACTGGATCAGAAACCCAACCTCACTTCTTTGCAGATGACCTTCCTCCCACCTCCCTGCACTACAGAAAGCATTCGCTTCAAAGAGTTTTTCAGCTGCTGATTAAAGCTCCCAGCTGAGTCACTGCAGGAACTCGCATGCCTAAATCAGGACTGGTGCTGCTGAGTCAGACTGAAGGGGCAGAACAGAAACAGTTACACTGAGATTTGACATGGCTTTTTTTTTTTTTTTTTTTTAAAGCCAAAGCACCCTAAATGAGGGTAATCTTCCTCAGGTACCCATGACAGCTTCTGGCTCATGTGCTCACCTGCTGCAATTGCAGAAGTTTGAGAAGCAACAGAGAAAAGTTGTTCTGAACCTCAGACTTAATGAACTCTACATCATGTCTTTCTTTAGTCGGTTCTTAAAGCAGTGTTGAAGCAGTTGTTTTACAGCATAGCATAAAGGTTCTGCAGAACAGCAGCTACAGACCCAGTACCTGACCAGGGGATTCCCTTCCAAGCTGCGTCCACAGCATCTTCATGATTTCAGCCGGAAACGCACAAAGCGAAGCCTAAATAATCTGTGCTCCTTGAATACACGTTAAACGAAGTTAGCAGCAGCAAATACATACAGATATTGAACTGCCTGCACTGCTGCACAAGGTCAGCTCCCAAGTGCTGCCAGACATCAGCCAAGAGCACAAACTTGTTCTTGGGAGCTCGTTGTTTTGTCTCCCTGCAATTTTGATAGATTTGCAGTGAAAAGGACACTGGGGAAAACACACATAACTGCTCAGGAGATGACGGAAAAGGAAGCTGAGAAGTTCTGCTTGCAGGAAGACAAGCAGTTCTGTAAGCAGTGCCATCAAACAAGCAGCAATGCGAGGCTGTTCCCCCGGCCGTCTCAGAGCTGCAGGAGCAGCCAGGCACCACTGCCTGCCCCCGGAGCAGCCTGCCCTGGGTTCTGTCCCACTGCACGTCTTCCGTGTTTCTTACGCTCAGCACACAGCAGCACCCTTTCGGAGCGGTCCCAAACACAGCGTACAGCCAAGGCCAGGCACTCCGTGTGCAGCACAGCCTGTGCCAACCAAACGTTTATGTGCACAGCTCGTGGCCGCCCGGCTCATCCCACTGCTTTGGCCACCGGGAGCAGCAATTCCAGCATGACTGGAATGCACAGAGCCCAGCGGCTGCGGGGGGAGGGAGTGGGAATCCTTCGGGGAAGGACTGGGGCTGCAGCACCTCTGACTTTCACCAGGCTGAGCCCAACGGTGGCAGCTCTTCAGCTCTGAGCCTGGCTGTGTGAGACCCACTTGTGTTTCAGCTCCATCTCCTCCTCTTGTCCCCACAGTCCTGGAGCCGGGGGTTGGCAGCTTTAGGCCCTCTGTGCACATCCCAGGGCCTTCAGCTCCCTTAGGAGCACACCGATGATGCGTGAGGGATAACAGCCTCCTGTCAGAGGGCAGAGAGCCCTCTGCAAGGCTCCTCACAATGAGGATCGACTCTTTGACTCACCTCAAACCCGAGGCTGCAGCGTTACAGGGTCCTAAAGCCACTCGAAGCAGCCAAACACAGCGACACCCCAGGAGCTCAGCCGTCCCAGCAGAGCTCTGCTGCAGCAGCACTGAGCTCCCATAAGCGCGTTTCTCCAGACCTCACGAGCAGCACAGACCAGAAGCACAGCGCTGAAGGAAGGGGCACTTCTTCCTGACACCGACCACCATTAACAGCACAGCTCCCCTTCACAAAGTTCATGTTTGCTCGCCTCAACTCGAGCAAACAAAGCAAAGCAGCCAAATAACCAACGGGATCCAGCAGCCGCGCGGCCCGTTCAGCACAGCGCAGCACAGCGAACACAGCGGCTGTGCGAGCGCACGGCAACGGGAGGAGCCGGAGCGCCCAGGGCAGAGCAGGGCCGGCAGCGCAGCCCCGCAGCTGGGAACAGCGACAGCGCGGACTTCGTCTTAAAAGCGAGCGGCGTTACAGCGATACAGAGAACAGCGCCGAGCGACCGCCGTCAGGAAGGCCGGCGGGACGGGACGGAGCCTTCAGAGCCGCGCAGCGCTCACAGCCGCGCCCAGCCGGGAGATCCCGAACAGCGCCGAGCCGCCAAGGGGCTGCGAGAGCGCGGGGAACGGCGGCACAGAGCGCGGCACCGCACCGCCCCGCACCGCCCCGCACCGCCCCGACCTCCGAGGCGCGGATCGCGGACGGCAAACCGACAGCGGCGGCCGCGCCCAACGGCTCCGCGCGGAAGCACGGCGCGCACCGCCGCCGCCCCGGAGCGCCGGGAGCGGCCCGACAGCGGCACGCGGCTCCGCGGGGCTCCGGCGGCCGCCGCCTCCGAGCACAACGGCCGCGCTCGCGGCTGCCGCCCCCCGGCCCGGCCGCCCGCGGGATGACTCAGTGCGCGGCCCCGAGGCGGGAGCGGCCGGCGCCGCCCGCGTCAGGACGGCTCGGCCCCGGCTGGACGGCACCGCGGCTCCGAACGCGCGGCCCGGCCCCGCCGCCCTCACCCATCGCGGATCCCCGGGCGGACGCTCCTCCGGCGGCGGCTCCGAGCGGCCACAATATGGCGGCGGGAGCGGGAGGGCGGGGAGCGGGCGGCCGACGGCGGCCGAGAGGAACCACGCGGCGCCAAACGCGGAGGCCACGCCCCCTTCTGGCGTGGGGGGCGGGGCGATGGGGGGCGGGGCCGAGCCTCGCTGCCCGCGTGCGGATCTTCGTCGCCGTCCGCGTCCCCCGAGCGCCGTCCCCTCCCGACCCCTCCTCTCCGGTTTCCTCAGCCCCAACCCCTCCGCTCACAGCCCCATCCCCGGAGCCGTTCCCCGCTCCCCGTCCCCAGGCCGCCCTCGCGGCCGCGCTGAGCCGGGAGCGGGCGGCCCCGGGATCCCAGGGCAGCCGTCGGGGGCGCGCAGCCGCACCGGCACGCGCGGCTCGGCGACACAAGGAGGACAGCAGGCGCGGAAACGCTGTAGGATGGCCTTTCTTTACAAAGTGCATAAAGGATCCGCGTCCCTCGCTGCTCCCGGGCTGCATCAGATGCTGCGTGGCCGGCAGTTCCCTCCCATGGCAATGAAGACATCAATGGGGACGTGGGGCAGCGTCAGGCAGTGGTTCGCGGGGCACCGCCGCAGCTGCCTGCAGGGAGAGCGGGGTGAGCGCAGGGACGGCGCGGCACGGCACAGCGCGTGGCACCGCGGGGAGCCCCGCAGGTCCCTCACCTGCCCGCGGTCCATGCGGTGCCCACCCGCTGCTGCGTCTCCAACGCCGTGGCTGCGCTGCGGCAGTCGCCTGCCTCCATGGGGAACCTGCGGGCCCGCGGCGCTTCCTGGGAGCTCATGTCCAGCCCCGGCTGTCTCTGCGCGGGGAGAAGCGGCTGTGAGCGGGGCCTGGCTGCGTTCCCGGCACTGCACGCTTGGCCCGGGGCTCACCGCGGCCTCGCCTTGCTAGGCGAGGGAGCCCGGCCCGGTTGGGCCGCAGGCGCTGGAGCTGCCGAACGGAGTCAGCTCAGATGTGAGGCTGCAGCGGGAGGGAAGGAGCGCAGCCCTGCGCAGAGCTCATGGCACGGCCCTGGGCTCCCCTCCCTGCTGCAGCAAAGTGTTCTCTGACCGCCGGCCCTGAAAGCCCTTCTGCCTCGCCCCGATCTGCCCTGAGGAAAGTGGGAGAAGAACACATGGGGCCCCTGGCAGCCCCCACCCCGCGTTCCTCCATCCTGTGAGCCCCTACTCACGGTGCCCACTGAGCTCAGCACAGCCCGATCCCCCCTGCCTGGCAGAGCGGTCGCCCACCTCGATGCACATCCGTCATCTGGGATTCACGCAGCATCAGCTGCATCACAATAGCACGCCCAGGCTACAAGAGGTGCCTCAATGCCCCTTCCCACCAGGGCATGAGCAGGGCCTGGTGGCACTACGCATGCCAACAGAGGGCACGGGGATCCCCTGGCCACTGCGATGCTGTTGTCGAGTTGCTGGGGGTAGACCTGAGATTGAACGGCCCCGGAGTGTGAGAGAACATGGAGCAGTTTTTGCTTGCCAACGGCTACCAGCTTGGCAAAACCATTGGGGAGGGAGCTTACTCCAAAGTGAAGGAGGCCTTTTCCCATAAGCACCAGAAGAAAGTAGCAATTAAAATAATTGATAAGAGTGCAAGTCCAGAAGGTAAGAAGTAGCCCCAAAGAGCTTCCAGGCTGAGGCACCATCCCTCCTTGGAAGCTTTTCATTCCTGCCAGAAAATGAGTTCCCCAAACTTTCCACCTAAGAGCAAACAGGGAAGGTAGGTGTTGAGGGCAGCGCAGAGCAGCCGGGGGGCCACAACCCAGGGGGGTTTAACCGGCTCCTCCAGCTGCAGAGATGGCCAAAAGCAGCAGAGCTCAGATCCCCTCCAGACAAGGGTCCTGCGAGGAGCCAGGCACCCACGGCACAACCTCCCCTCCTTCCCACCCTGTGGCTGCAGCCAGGCCAGGTGCCGGGGCTCAGCGGTTCAGGAACTGAGAGTGAATTTTCCTCCTCTTGGCAGAGTTCATTCAGAAATTCCTGCCCCGGGAGCTGCAGATCATCGAGCGCTTGGATCACAAGAACATCATCCACGTGTACGAGGTGCTGGAGTCTGAAGAGGGGAAGATCTACCTCGTGATGGAGCTGGCCGAGGACGGGGACATCTTTGACTACGTGGCACACGAGGGTCCCCTGCCTGAGCACCGCGCCAGGGCGATCTTCCGCCAGCTGGTCGAGGCCATCCAGTACTGCCACAGCTGCGGGGTGGCTCACCGCGACCTCAAGTGCGAGAATGCGCTGCTGCAGGGCCAGACCGTGAAGCTGACGGACTTCAGCTTCGCCAAGCAGCTCCCTGCAGGCAGCCGGGAGCTGAGCCGCACCTTCTGCGGCAGCATGGCCTACGCGGCCCCCGAAGTGCTGCAGGGAGTGCCTCACGACAGCCGCAAGGTCGACGTCTGGAGCTTGGGCGTCATCCTCTACGTCCTGCTGTGCGCCCACCTGCCCTTCGACGACACCAACATCCCGCAGATGCTGTGCCAGCAGCAGAAAGGCGTCTCCCTGCCCAGGCACCTGGGGGTCTCCAGGTCGTGCCAGGACCTCCTGAAAAGGCTCCTGGAACCAGACATGGTCCTGCGGCCCTCGGTGGAGCAGCTCAGCAGGCACCCCTGGCTGGCCAGACCCTGAGAAGCGCTCACCCTGCTCCCTCCCAGGGGAGGGATTGCTTCTAGGATGCCAATAAATTCGGATGTCAGTGTTTCCCACAAATTCAGCTCACAAGTGCTGCTACAGACAAGTCTGTTTCATTTTTACCTGCTCCCTCACAGCCCCTGGCCTTCAGCAGCAGGGAACAGAGCAGACCAAGCAGACTCACCCCCATGTCCTCATCCCCATCCCCCTCCCCACTAAGTAAACTTCCCTTGAGGTGAGGGGGAGGAAAGCAAAAAGAAATTTAAAGCAGTTGATCCTCTTGAGGCAGCTGTCCCCAGCCCACAACAGGCAAAAGAAATGAGGACACAGGTGGTGACTGCTGAATTCTTTTAATTGCTGTTAACTGCAAGTCTGTAAAAGGTTTGGAGAAAGTCATTGTTACAAAACTACCAGCTGTTAGAATTGTTCCTGGTTTTTCACCCCAGCTAGAAAAGGCTCAGGGAGATGTGAAATAGTTCCAAACAGAGAATATTGCACAGACAACCAAATGGTTAATTTGACTAAAGAAAAAAGAGACACACAAGAGCAGCGCAGCCCCAGAGCTCTGGATCCAGCCTGACTCACAGACCTGAGGGAGCACAGCCCTGAGCGCCCTGCCCCAGCAGCAGCCCCACAGCAGGAACCGCCCCACCGCTGTCCGGCATTTGCCCACAACAGGTTTTCCTGCTACAGCCAAACTCAGCCCACGACAGGGTGAGGCTGTGCAGGTTGTAGAGGCTCTGCTGCGCCTGCTGGACTTCTCAGTGGAAGCTGAGCTGCAGTTCAGTCCCTTGGACCTCATGGGTTCTGCAGCACAGACAAGCTCTCATGTAAGGGCCTCAGGTCAGTGCTGCCACCAACCCACACACATAGGTGGCCACGTTTGAATGTCCCCAAATGCAGGGGGGAAAAAATATCAAGTTTTCCAAGAGCACCTACACTAATGCAATTCAGAAATGAGGAAACCCACAGCTCAAATGAAGCAGCCTAGGAAGGGGCAGAAGAACAAAGGTAGCACGTATAAAAGCACCTCCCAAAAGACCAAGCACAGCTCCGCTCCTTTAGGGTAACCTGCTGACATTAAGAGTGAACTGCCCTGGAAAGGGGCGGTGGGGCTGAAGGAAGCATTGCAAGCAGTCGCAGGGGCTCAAGTGAAGGGAAACGAAATGAGCAGAGGGCGGCCTGTAGCCTCGGGGTGGCCAAAGGGGTGGACTGCTGCTCCAGGCTGACCCAAAGCACTGCCCACCCAGGAAGGGCTCAGGGAAGAGCAAGCCACAAGCACTCCGCTTGGAGAATTTAATAGAAGTACACAAAATACAGTAGAGAAAGGCAGTGCAGCTGTTCTAGCTGCAAAGAGGACAACATCAAGCCTTGGCTCTTAGAGGAGCCATTGCTCTTGCTGCAGGAGACAGGAGTTTCCATTAGAAGAAGCTTCCAAGACAGAAAGCCAGGCAGAAGCTAAGGGTTTGGCAGGGAGTTTAGCTCCTTCCAGCGCGGCCCAGCTTCAGGCCAAAGCCAAAAGCCAACTGCTTTCCTTTGCAGCAATGAGTGTGACAGCAGACAGGACTTCTGCTGCAGTACCTCCAGCCCCAGCCACTCCCCACATCAGGAACAATGGGCCAGCAGCTCAGAGAGCGAGCAGGAGCAGCACCTGGGAACCTCTGAGCTGCTGCACACAGATTAAACACACACACACACGCACACAGTCATCCAACGGGCAGTCTGGCAGCACTGAGCAATCCTGCCAGCTGCCCAAGTGCCCACTCAGCCCCTCACTGCATTGCATCTGCCTCCACCTGACACTTTTGGGGCTGTCAGTTTTGGCCTTGCCACTCTCTTGGACCTCCTGAGAAGATGAGCTCCCCAGCAGCTTAAGTGTACAAGCAAATTCCCACTTCTTCCCCCCTCCTCCGGGTCTGAAGGGGTCGTTTGAGTTGCCCACAGGATTTAGCAGGAGTAAAACTCCTCCAGCCAGGAGCTGCAATCCCCAGCACAGTTACACACAAAGGAATAGCCGGTCTGTGATTTAATTCACATTCGATGGTGGAAATGAGCCTGTGATAAGCTGGAAGCCGTTGTTTTATTCCCAGTCTTCCCACTCTTCATCTTCCAGCTGCAAACAAGAATAACATCCCTCAATTGTTTCTGCAACTCAGCAGCCACCTGGTGAGAAATCCTCCTCCCCAGGGCACCTGAGTCTGACACAACCACCAGCTCTGTGTCCAGACAACAGGGATCTGTTTGCTGAGCTCTCCCTGGGAAACACTCCTCCCTCAGAGCACATCTAGAAGCCACCCTCTGCTCCAGGTAATTCTGATCCCCATGGCCCTGCAGAGCTGATGAAATGTTGGTGCTCTCTGGGAGCAGAGCTCTCACCCATCTGAGTGACTGCCACCCCAACTCACCTCCCCAGACACCTCCACCTTCGACAACGCCAGCTGCACCTCCTCTTCAGTCATATCCAAATCAAAGTCCTTTTCCCAGTCCTCGCTGATATCAGTGCTGGAACCTGGAACCACAAACATCACAGCTGAGCCACCCGGGCCGCATTTGCTCTCCAGGCACTCTGGCCAAAGCAAAAGCTGCTCTGCTCAGCAGACACTTGATTTCTTTTCTCCTCCCTCCATTATCACAAAAGCAAAGAACCTGGGCTTGGCTTTTGATATCTTCTAGACAGCAATGCAGGGAACAGTGGGCCAGGACAAAGATCTGCACAGCAGAAAATCTCTCCACAGGTCAATTAGGACTGCTATCTAGTCTTAAGGTTTTGTCAAAAACGCCCAACTGACTCCATTATCTGCATGACCAGCATCAGAACTCCAAGCCCAAGATTCTGCACCCAGCTTTCCATTCCGACTCTGAGCCCTTTCCTCAAAAGCTGCCATACAGGAGGTTTCCAGGCCTAGTGCTGGTCCACACCCACCTTTCTTGCCATTGTTGGAAGGGGTAGACTTCCCACTGTCAGAGTTCAGCTCAAAGATCCGTAGATCTGTTGGTCCTTCCTCTTTCAGAGTCTCTGTCCTGCCTTGGGCTTTGCTCTCCAACTCTTTGGGCCCAGTCACAGCCGGTTGCTCTGAGCATGCTGCTGGCTCCTGGGAAGGTGCAGAGGGACGCCCCAGTTCGGGGGGCTTTGGCAGCGGGTTCTGCTCCTCTGAGGTGGCCTCCAGCAGCTTCTGGGAGAGCACCCTGTCCCCAGATGGCTGCACTCCAGTCTGTAGCTGCGCAGCAGGCACAGAGGCAGGGTTTGCGATCTGAGTCACGAGGGAAACGCTCTCACTGCTCTCAGAGGGGCTCCCTTCTGCTGGGGCCAGCTCAGGAGGGAGGATGGCCCAGCTTTCCTCCGAGGGTCCCTTGTGAACAGAGGGGTGGCTTCCCTCCAGGGATGCAGGAGCAGATGCTTTCTCCGCTGGTTGTGGAAATTGCACGTTTGCACAAGGCAGGGGTGACATCCCCAAGAACTCCTCTGTAAGAAGGCAGAAGAAAAGCAAGAGATGTTTCAGCAAGTGCAGCAGCAATTGACAGCACAGCAGTTTTGGTAAAGCTGGGCCAGGAGCTGAACTGGTGGGAGCAAGGAGGAGCTGCCACTTTCTCTAACAGATTGCTGATGTCTGCACAAGGCTACCCACAGAACCCCCTCCACCATCTAACCCACCTTCATCCTCTTCCCAGCCTGGCTCCTCTTGGTGGATGCTCTGCTCCGCGCGCTGCTTCAGAGCCTCCCTCCGGACTTCATCCTGCAGGGAACTCAGCATCAGCAGCTGCTCATGTCCTGGACCTTTCTTTCCCCAGGAACATCAGCAACATCAGGGACACGGAAGGCAGCCAAGCCCTGCTCTTCCAGGAATGAACCTTCTACCTCTTCAGTCTGCCCTAGTGAGCGCTCTGGCTGGAGTGCCCACACACTGGGAGAAACCCCCACCTGCCAACCTACCTGCTCCAGGCGATGCACCTTATAGAAGTAGCGTTGCCAGAACTCCAAATGGGAGACAGCCGCAGGGACCTGGAAACAGCACAGAAAGGGTAAGGTCACGAGCCTTACAAGAACCACTGTAACCTGCACAAGGCACCAGCCTTGCCAGGCACACAGAGCTGGGACAACGCATGAGGTTCACACCAACAGATGCTCAGACACACATCAGACAGCTACAGAGGAAATTCTGATCCAGGACCGTGAAAAACAAGGGGGCAGAATACGACGTGCAACTACAATCCTTTCTGCCACCAACTCCTCAGGGCTCAGGTGGGAATCATAACCCAGATCAGAACCTTCCTGCTACACTAGTAAAGGCCGTTACCATTTTAGTGTAGAGAGCCCGGATGGAAGGGCTGGTTGCCAGCAGTTCTGCAATCTCCCCTTTCTTCTCTTCTAGGCTAAATTGGGAGAGCCAGGCTTCAAGAAGCTCAGCAGGGCCTGCACAGGACAAGAAGAGAGATAACAATCTTTGTCATAAACAAGGCACATAGTTTAAAGAAGTTTCTTTGGAAAGATGCTCCAGACGAGATGAGGTGAGCAATGGTCGGACAAGGAAAGGCAGGAATACAACAAGACATGCAGCCCTGAGATGAGCACACCTCCTTCATGTGGCATCAAACCCCACACAAGCAGGAGGGGATTCACAAGCAGTGTGCAGTCAAAGCAGAGAAACCAGGGAAGGGAGGAATAGCATTTTCAAGCCAAAAGCAGTCAAGGCCTAGAGGGCTGCACGCACTTCCACCCATTTGCTATACGCTCCCTGTTCCCAGAGGAAAGGAGCAGCACTGCTGCTCACAGCTATGTGACAGGCCAAAGACTCAGGGGAGACTGAGACTCCAATCTCTGCGCCCACCTTGTAGGATAGCACCAGCTGCAGAAGCTGTTTAAACCAATCCAGAAAACTCAATCTAAGCTAGTCCTCAAGGCAACAGATAGGCCTGCTTCCTACCGCAGGTGACCTTGCCTATACTCAGTCAGCAGACCCACTGCTGAAAGGTTCTGCACAGTTCAGGATGGCCCACAGACCCCACACCAGGCCAGCTTTTTTCAGCAGAGCTGCCAGGGCTCCGTACCGTCAGGTTCGTTGCAGTAGGTGGCTGGGTCTGACTGGAGGCTGTAGAGGCGAGCCTGGAGGAGAGCACATATGTGGAGGAGCCATCAGTGGAGAAGTAGTGCAGTACAGGCAAGGACAGACTTAGGGATCAGTGCTGAGGGGAAGCTGAGAGCTGGGGCACTCACCTTCGCACTGTCATAGGGCTCTGTGGTACCTGTGGGTGTTGCCATCAACGTTATGACATCGCAGTCGATGGTCTTGTCTGGTGAGGGAGCAAAAGTGTCTGAGATGACACCCAGGAAGTCAGAGATCCCCTTCCTCACCTTTTCAGTCGCACCAGAAGCTTCTGTCCTCTTGAAAAAAAACAGTGACGCAGTGTAAGGAACAGTGCCGAAGCAGGATTTCTCTCCCTCCAAAAACGTGCTGAAATGACTTGTAGCCAGGGCTGGGCAAAGGGTACGGTGGCAGTCACTGCCTCCACGCGATGGTGGGACAGGCAGTGGGTTTGCTTGGAAAGAGAGCTTGGGCCTTGAGGGGAAAGGGAGCTGGGCTCAGAGACTGGCACAGAAACAGCTGCGCAAAGCTGACAGCTTTGTGTGCAAAAGTCTGACGTCACACCACGGTGATGCTGCCAGTAACCTGCCTGCACAGCACACGGGCAGCAAGAAAGCACTGGTAAGCTTCCCTCACTGATCCCCAAAGCTTCTTCATCATTACAGTGAGAAAATCCCACTCAGCACTAAATCTACAAGGGGAGGATTGCGTCCTCGGGGGCAGGAGGGATGTGTCAGTTGCAGGCACGTCTTATTCACACCGTTCTGCTTTCTACAACAGGAACTCAGCACTCTGCTCCGATACTCACTGCCAGTTTGTCCTTGACCACGCTGGCCGTAGCAGCGATCGTGCAGGCTGTATCATGCTGCACAACTTGAGTGAACTCAGCCAGGTCCCGCTTCATGAATTCTAAAGCTTCTGTGGACTGTAGGGAGACAGCAAACAGACTTTTGGTCTCTAGCAAAGCTCTGGTAGCTCTGGGAACACCTCAAACTCATAGAAACGAACTGCAAGGTGCCTTTACCCCAGCCTGTGCAAGAGGTAAAACTGCAGTAATCAGAGTAAGAACGGGAAACAGCCATACACAAAACACGTCGGAGTATTTTTTAAGTTAAAAACTAAAAAACAAAAAACAGGAAAAGAAAAACAGGCGTGGAAAAGCCTCACAGCGCGTCCTGTATAATTAACGTAAGCAGCACCGTCACACATCAGGACGCGATGCTGCGGGCACTGACCCGCCCGGCTCCGGGAGCTGCCGATCCCGGCTCCCCCGCCGCCGCCGCCGCCGCCCCCCGCTCAGCCCCCAGCCGTTCCCCGAGGCCTCGGGGCCGCTTTACCTTCTCCTTGACGGCCTGGTAACTCTGCTGCAGCCAGCTCCGCCACCAGCCCGCGTCCTCCCTGCCAGAGGACACGCAATCAGCCGGCCTGACCCCAAGCCCCGCTCCCCCCGGCCCACCGGGGCCACCCGTCCCGCCGCCCCCAAGGCCCGGCCCCGCCCGGCCGCTCCGCCGTAACACCGCGCTCACCCTTCCGCCATCTTGGCGGCGTGACGTCACCAATATTTACCGACCCCTCACCTCTCAGTCCCGCCTTCCGCGGAGGAGCGACTTCCGGCAGCGCCACTTCCTGCTTCCGGGAGGGCCCGGCGGGGCGGGGAGCGGCGCGGGGAGGTGAGCGGGGCGGCCGGGTCGGGTCGGGTCGGGTCGGGTCGGCGCTGGGAGGGTTCCGCTCTGCGGTTCCCCGTTCGGTTCCCCCTGACGGTTCCTTCTCCCTCCGCCCGCAGCAGCCGCGGCCATGGAGATGCAGTCGTACTACACGAAGCTCCTGGGGGAGCTCAACGAGCAGCGCAAGAGGGATTTCTTCTGCGACTGCAGCATCATCGTGGAGGGGAGGATCTTCAAGGCGCACAAAAACATTCTGTTTGCCAACAGCGGCTACTTCAGGGCCCTGCTGATTCACTACATACAGGACAGCGGGCGGCACAGCACGGCCTCCCTGGACATCGTCACCTCGGAGGCCTTCTCCATCATCCTGGATTTCCTCTACTCGGGGAAGTTGGACCTCTGTGGGGAGAACGTCATCGAGGTCATGTCTGCAGCGAGCTACTTGCAAATGACGGACGTGGTCAACTTCTGCAAAACCTACATTAGGTCCTCGCTGGATATTTGCAGGAAAATAGAGAGGGAAGCCGCTTTCTACCAGGCTGACAGTGGGAGTGGAGGCTCAGCGAGAGAGGGCCCCTCGCACAGCACCAAGGGGCAGAGCAGCACCTCAGCCCTGCGGGAGAAGGAGAGGATGGCGGGCTGCCAGAGCGACCCTCCGTGCGGAGAGTGCAGCAGCTGCCACCCCCTGGAGCTGGTGGTGAGGGACCCCGGGGGCAGCGACTCCCCGGACGACGCCAACTCTTCCCTGCCCAAGGGGGTGGAACCCAAGGTCGAGTTCGATGCGGACGAGGTGGAGGTGGACGTGGATGGGCGGCTGCAGCAGTACCCGACTGCGTTGTCTCTGGAGCAGGTGGACGAGGGGCTGCACGGAGGGCAGGCGATGGACCTGGCCTGCAAGAACTATCACATGAAGCAGTTCCTAGAGGCCTTGTTGCACAACAGCTCGGCTCAGAGGAAGGATGACGTAGTTCATCACTTTGTTCGGGGCTTTGAGGGTAGGCCAGAGGATGCAGGGGTAGCCATGAGCTCCATGATGGACATTCACAGCGACTGGTATGGTGAGGACACAGGTGAGAGGACTCGAGGGTCAGTCGTTGTGATTGGTGAGGAAACCGCTTAGTCGTGTGACCTCTGTTACTCTTTCTTGTTCAGGAATACGTTGCTGAATATTATGCCATAGTGAAATAAACTGTTGTTCTGGACTTCAAATGAAAGCTGTACTCGTTTATTCAGTGCAGCATTTGGAAGGTAAGTATTTGTAATAGGTTCCACAGTCTCTTTGAAACCGGTTCTGGAGCTCGGTGTTGGTGACCCTCTAAATGGTCTCATTTGGGACCTTGTTGAATGGCAGGCACATTTGAAACACTGGAATTGTGAGATTATTCTTTTTTAGCAGCAGAAATGGGAAGATAAGTTGGGCTTCTCCAGGAGGGGTGTTCTGTATAATCTGCTACACCAAATTTAGCTTATTCCATGGAGCTCCTTCCAGTTAATCGGCTGCAGGACAGCAGTCCATTTGCTGTTACTCTCACTTTCAAAAAGACAGAAATTGATGTTATTCGGTAATATGTTACCTAGAATGTCTTTTAGGAGCATGGAAAGCTTTAACCTGTGGTATTGCATAAAGACTTAACTTTTACTTCCAGAGACAGAATCGTTTTTCTGCTGGTCACCTGAGGTGCTGCTGCTTTCACAAGCCTGGTGCCCATTGGGATGTCCCGCGCTGGCAGGAATGTCTCCTAGCAGCAATGTCAGGGACCTGGAGAAGAAGGCGCTCATGTCCTTAAGCATTTCTGCTGAAATGGACTCAAAGGATTTGGGCATTTTATCTGCTTGTAATGCTGGCAAACAACTGACCTCTTCCAAACTGTCTTACGAAGAAGGGAAGCAACTGACAAAACTGCGAGTGACAGAACTGCTCAGGATATGGCAAATGGAATTGTAGTGCAGGCAGCACAGAGCAAATCTTTCATGGAAAGCAGTTCTGGAGAGCAGGCTCTCACATTCTTCTTATTTCTAGTTCAAGTATGCAAGTATGATCTTAAAACCAATAAAAACTATGTATTCCCCCAATGCTTTTAGGTAATAACTCTGGTAAAGTCACAAATCCAGTCTTAATGTCAACAAAAAGTAAAGTTGCAGAACAGCGTGCAGTCACAACACCATGCTTGTGGTTTGTGACACGTAGCCAGGTGAGAGCATCTAACACAGATTGCTTACTTTTTTCCCATTCCTTAAATCTTTGGATTTTTAATATTACTTTAAAAAGGAAATATTCAAAAATTTGGTAGAGAACATCAGGTATTAACGTATTAGAAATGCTAATACTAGATGTGCTTTAAGTAGGAGCACAAAAAATGTGGTCATAAGCAGGTAGTGGGAAGGTTACTTCTCAGCCTTTAATGCTCCTGCTGTCTTCAGCATTCTCACAAGACCCAGGAATGACAGATGCACAGTCCTGGTAGAAGAAAGCTGTGCTCATGCATTCGAGCTGCCAGATGAGAGAGCGCCACTTTCCAGCATCTGTTTCTGTTCCAGCCATCCCAACCCTTTCGCAGCTGGTGGAGGGCAGACAGCCACCTCCAGAGTTTGGAAGCAAGGCAAATCTGCAGCCTGCTTTTGTTTTTGTGCATGGAGCTCTGAATGCCCAGGAGGGAGGTCCAGAACTGGGTGAGATGCATCTCACTTGATGGTGACCTGTTGATACCAGACACTTTTTTTTTTTTTTTTTGAGGCTGAGTTTGGCAAAGCTCAGTAAGAGCAATGTTTTACAGTCCTGCTAATGGCACGTAGCTGTAAAAGAGCTGAAAATGCAAATACTTCTTTGAAGCTGAAACACTGGAGAAAACTAATCTTTCAGTATAACAGCTAAACCTTCATGCTAGAATGACAGCTCATATCTAGGCTGATACTGAAAAGAATGGGAATACTCACGTGTGTAAAAGGAGACCTTCAAATTTCCCTGTTTTTGCATCTAACTACGTAAATGTGTCCATGTGGTGGAGAAGTAAAACCTAACCAGGAAGTGTATTGATCCTATTTCTAGTAGAATAAAGTGAATAGCAGCAGATGCCTTCGTATTTTCAGATGAGTTCCCTGCGTCTAAATTCATGTGCACAGTAGAAGCGTATGGGAAGCAGTGTCATTTATAGCAGAGATTCTAGTTGCTAATGCTATTCCATGGTAATGGTAACCTTTAAAAAAAAAGGATGGAGGGAGAGCTTTTATGGCAGTGACCACACTGCACTGAAAGCAACTTCTGGGCACCAAACTAAAAGGCCTTTAAGCGTAAGGTGAGCGCGTTGTTGTGAGCCAGCTCACTCAGAATCGTGGCAAACTGACTGTCGAGGGACTCAGCCATCGCCGGAGGTTTTGCAATTGCGCAGCACAGAAATTCCAGGTAAGCCAGGTGCAAAAGGAAAACGAATGATCCTGACTGAGAGTTACTGGAGGACAAGAAGCCAACGTCGCTACCATTGCTGAGCTGCCTGGTGTAACGCCTCGTTTTCTCCCTAAAGGTGACGTGTTGGTTGTGCCAATCAAGCTCCACAAATGCCCGTTCTGTCCCTACACGGCCAAGCAGAAGGGGATCCTGAAGCGGCACATCCGCTCGCACACCGGTGAGCGGCCCTACCCGTGTGAGACCTGCGGGAAGCGCTTCACGCGGCAGGAGCACCTGCGGAGCCACGCGCTGAGTGTGAGTGCGGGGCTGGGGAGGGCCTCAGGGCGGGCTGATGTGTTGTTTCCCCAGCACGGTGCACAGAGCAGCTTGGACAGAGGTTGTTGCGGATGAGAGGTAAGCGTTGCTAATGAGAAGTTTGAGCAACGGGATTTGATTGTTGGTACTCACGTAGCCCCGGATTTCTGTTGCTGGAGATGCGGTAGAGTTGCTGCCCCGTAGCTTAACTGTAGGTGTTTGTTTTAGGAATGCAAGCCAGCGCCCTAGAAACAGCTACGAATTGCTTCTGTTACCAAAACGTTTTATTTTTAACTTCAGGTGCATCGATCCAATAAGCCGATTATCTGTAAGGGCTGCAGGAGAACGTTCACAAGCAGCCTGTCCCAAGGATTGCGGCGCTTTGGTTTGTGTGACAGCTGCACTTGTGTGACCACCACGCACGAGGACTCGATGCCCATTAACCTCAGTCTGATGGAACCATCGTCAGAGGGCCAGGAGAAGGGTGACACGGATAATGACTGGCCCATATACGTGGAGTCTGGGGAGGAGAACGATCCTGCTGATGACGATGATGCTGAGGACAAGCAGGAAATCCACAGGAGCTTAGCAGACCGGGAAACACTTACGTAGCAGTGGGAGGAGGTGGGGAGGATTGGAAATCTCTCTCCAACAGTGGTTGGTCTGCAACAGGAAACTCTGTATTTATCCAGCTGGTGAGACTGAGTTGGGTTTTTTTAATTGTTATTCAATGTTTTAATAGAAGAATGGGAAGAATTCAAATTCTTAATACTTCTAAGTTTTCAGTGCTGTGCACCAGAATTCTGTGAAGGATCTGCCTGGGGTTCACAGAGGTCTTATCTGAGCAGCCTCCAGCTGTGTCTCTGCCTCCTGGTTTTGAGGAAGAGGAGGTGTTTTGTAGGCTGAACACCTGCTGTTTTCATAACAGGTTTCTTCAAATAATCATGTCGTGTTCCTTAATCCCTGGTCTGAAAGGGACGCTGCTCTCTCTCTCTCTGAAGATTCAGTTAGAAGAAATGTGGTTTTCATCCTTTGGACTTTTCTAAGCTAAGTTTTGATCTTTCTGTATTAGGGCAGTATTATCTGAACTGTAAACCTCGCGTATTTCATAGACTTACTGTGACCTGGAAGCCAGGGCAGACGTGTCAAGATAACAAAAGTATGCTGCTGATGAAAGCGTAGAAAGAAAGAATAAATACATTTCACATATCCTTAACTACAAGTATTTAGAGAACAAGTTTCTCTTTCCGAATTGTTTTTACTGCATCTTCATCTTTCAGGAGCTCAGACTGCAGCTCTTCAGGTGTGTCCTTGGTGTCACTTGGACACCAGTTTTGGCTTAGGCAGCACTGAGCACACACAGTGGTGTCCGTTGTCTTGGTCTCTCAGCTTAAGAAGTGAACTGCTAAATCTCTTCAGCTTTTCACAGTAGAAGTGAAAATCTACCCATCAGGATACTGGGGAATTCCAGTTCCAGGAGAGGAATTGGATGCACAGCTGATGGAGCTGAGCAGTTCAGTGATTGTCAGTGAGCTCTGCGTATCAGGCAGCACCGTGGACCTTTTTAGAAGCAGCTGGCTGGGAAATGTCAGAATTTTTTGCTGACTCTTTTGAATGCAAATCTTTTTCTTTTCCTCTGCTTTCTTTCAGTCTTTGGCGATCTTTTGCACAGCTTGTCTTGCTGTATAAATTCATGCTGGGGATTTTAAGCTCCGTAGCAGACCTCCCGTTTCGTTGCTGGGATAGATAAAGGCTGGCTTCCAAATGAGGTGAGATTTTCACCCTTCCAAGTAAAACTGAGTTGACATAAGCTATGAAAAATCAGCCTGGGAAGCTTCAGAAGAAAACACCACCAACAGAAATTCTGTTTGCTTGGTAACCTTCTGTTCCCTAAAGAAGAGACAGAACTGAAAGATATTCTTAAGAGAAGCATAACACTTTTTTGCTGCTTTGTTCGTAAGTGTTAAATGAAAAGGCAAATTGCACACGGGCTGTTCTGGCTGAAGATCTGAAGGCTGTAAGCAGACGTGGCTGATGAAGGACAAGCAGTTCCTCCCACCTTTACATGAAGGCATCACTTGCTACGTTGATTTTCTGTAACTTAAGCTGAGTAAGTTTTCAGTAGTTCCTATTCCAGATCATCTGTACATTTCAGTTTGTAATGGCTGAACACATCACATGGCACATAGAAAAATCTATGGGACAAGACAAAAAGAATGCAGGGCTCTGCAGCCCCCTCTATTACTCGTCTAACTGAAGGCCGCCTTGTGCAGATGCCAGATTTGGAGCTGAGCTCCTCTGATGGTTTGGCTGCAGTTTTGGGTCTGAGGCACTTTTGGAAATCAGGACGTTGCAGTGTAAGTGGTGCCAGTGGTTTGGAAATGCCACTGCAGCCTATGAGCACCAACATCTGAACTGCCGTCCTGTTTTTGCTGAGTACTACAACCTCAGAGTTGTTTTTTTGTATCCGACTGTCTGATATTGGAAGGACTTCTGTCAGTAAGAACAGCCAAAAAAGTGACACTATCTGTGTTCGTTAGATTAGCTCAATAATGGGAGTGAGACAAGAATGTAAATAGGGACCCACAACTTGTGCAGTGACCAGCATCCCAGGGCAGCAGGGCTGGTCATCCTCGCACGGATACCAGGTCGGTGTAAATATTGGTAGCGGTGCTGAGATCAGCTGCTGCGGCTGATGGGCTGCCAGGGGCTGATTCTGACCCACCGAGCTGCGCTGAGCAGCCACCTCTGAAACTGAAAGGCGTTCAGAGCAGGGAAGGTGAAGCTCTTGCGAAAGTCTGTAATAAAAGCTGCAGGAGTAACTGCAGAGACCTTCAGCGATTTTACTTCAGTCTGCTTTCTTTGGTCTTAGAGGTTGTTCTTGTGTGTCTCGTGCATAGAGGACGGGCTGTGCTGTGTTGGTGTGACTCTGCGTGGGGCTCTGCTGTTTGTGTTCAGGATTGAAAGCGACCACCAGAATCGATGTTTCCTGTTGATCTGTCATGTTGTGCTGCTTTGTTTTCAGCTGAGTCCTTCAGCTTTTGTATTTAGTGGAAGAGGATGGGGTTCGTCCACGTTCTTGTGACTGAATGTTCGTGTCAATGTTTGCTGTGCTTCCCACCCGCTTCTTTGATGTTTTCCTGAAATCTTCCACTGCAGCCCCACGAGCTTTGAGAAAACGGTGTAGCTGTTATCAGATGTTCATATGGTGCTTAATGAAAAAATCAAAGATGTTTTATGAAACTCATTTTGATATAGTCTCTTTCTCAAAGTTTGTAAAGGCCACACGGGCTGCAGATTTCAGCCTCAGCTCCATGGAACCGACTTTGTTTAGGAGCAAGTTTTAGCACACTTGGCACACGGTTGCACCGTATTTCACTGATGGGACACAAGCTGTGCTGTATTCATGGTGCTTTTAACCTACTGGTGCAAGACCTTGTAAATCTTCCTGATGTGGTCATTTAATTTCCTGATGTTTTGTAAGGCAGTTTCATAACTGGAGTCCTTTTGCCTCCTTTAAGTGGTGAATTCTCATAAATCTAACCCTACCTGTAGAAGTGACTTACTGGATTTGTGGATCTGGGAGCATTCTGGAGCTTTCTGATAAAAAATAAAACTCTCTCAGAGGGTCGCTTTGGCTCTTTTAATTATTATTATTGTTTAACCACTGGAAAGTGAACTCAGTGACTCGAGTGTATCTGCATTGAGATTCACATTGCCGTTCCCAGGTGTTGAAACTGGGCACATCCTCTTCTGCTGGCCAGGAAGATGGGATTCTCAGTAAGGAAGAATTAAAAGGTCAACTTACAGCACAGCCCTGGGATGTTTTAGGGCGTCTTTCACAAGGCTGATGCTGACTTTGTTTTCTTACAAGCTCTCGTGCTTTTTAACCACCTTGGATTTTTTAGATCTTTTTCCAAGCTTTTCTTTTTTCATGCTGGCCGACAAAACTCCCCCAGAGGACAGCAGTCACTGGTGCTGGAGAACATCTCACAGATGTTGTTCCTAAAATGCATAACGGGGACAAAATCCTGGGTCTGCTTTGTGATGGCACTGGATATTTCACAAATGGACTTTTTTAAAGCCTGCTTTTAAAGTCTGTGCTTAAAATCTGCGTTTATCTGTTGGTTTAAAATTCCGAGAGTTGATGGAAAAAATGTAACCACCCTTCCTCCTTTCCTACTTTTTTTTTTTTTTTGCAGTGAAATACGAGCGCTTTTATTTTATTGGGTTCTTTACTTTTACACATTTTTTCTTTCAGACAAGCCTGAAAATTATCCACATTTCCAAACCCACCGGAATGCCAATTATTATCTTTTTAATCATTACAACGTTTTATTGGCACTCAGGACGTTCCGGTCCAACCCAACAGCGCCCTCTGATGTGCGCCCAGCTCCGCTGCGAGCCGCCGGCCAACAGAGCGGGACGGGCGGCTCGGTTCGGGATCGTTGGAAGCAGGAGAGCCGAGCTGGCGGTGGAGCCGCGCCGACAGGACGGGGCCGCGATGTGTCCGCAGCGCCGTGCAGCGCTTTGAAAAACAGCCCTGAGAGCGGCGGGGTGCAGCCCCACGTGCCGGGAGTTCACCCTTCCTGAGGGCTGGGATCAAATCTTTACCTGCTTTCTCTCTTTTATTTTCTTCCTCCAGCGGCGGATTACTGATTTTCTTTGTTGAATGTTACCTGTATGCACGGTGGTGCTGTATGCAGTGCAGTTCTTTTACAGTTAAAGAGCATAAAGCGTTAAATATTAATCTCACAGAAAGTGTACTCGATTTTTTCTGCTTTTCCACTGAAAGGGAGAGCAGTAATTAATTACCAGACTTGGTAGCAAAGCTGTGAGATTCTTTACACTGGAAACGTAATTGAGAGTAGATTTGGCAGCGTTACTTCAGAGAAGAGCTGGACTCAGAAGGAACAGCAGATAATAATTGCAAATGAGCTGCACAGGAATTTGCTCACAGTTCCAGAGCTGAGAGTGGAAAACGCACCAAAGCAGGTTTCCATTGTTGGTGCAGGATTAGGAACTCGAGCTTCCAGGAAAACTTAAACCTCTTCACTGGTGCTACTGGATTATACTTTTATACTTGGGTACCAAAACCTGACTAAAACAGTACAAAAATTGTCGATAGTGTTTGGATCAGCACTAACAGTGACTCTTAAAAGTCATTTTTAAGTCGTTCTCTACAAAGCAGACTCAGCCTTGCAGCTGGAACAGCCCTGGTGCTGCTGTTGGAAGCACCTCCACGCAGCTGCCAGGTCAGCTCCATTGGATAAACTCTCCCGGCTGTATCTCAGCTCCAAGTGGAACCTTCTTGGCTACAAACAGTAACAGAAACGTAGAAATGCAGGGCAGTAGATTAAACAACTGGCCGTGCTTCTGGAATCAGCGTTTGTGATGTGCTGCTGTGCAGCACGGGGTGAAACGAGTCCTGATGATGAGAAAACCCACCTCTGTTCCGCGGCCATTCCCAGCTGCTGGTAAATTTCTGGGCGGGTTTCCTGAAGCATTCTGAGCATTCTGAGCACTTGCGAGAGGTTCAAAATTTCTGATTAATTTACTCGAGATACCACTGCATTTTTTTCCCTACTTTAAAATTCTATTACCTCTTTCTAGCAGATGGAGAACCCTTGAGCTCCGCTTGTGCTGATAGAACTGCTGAGCTCAGTGCCCTCCAGTACCCCGGGGAAAGGACCTGGTTTGTGCAACATCAGCTGGGCCAAGCAGAACAAACACCCACAAACTGTTCTTTTCAGAAGGAATTTTTCAGCACAAGAACTTTGGGATATGGAAGGGGGGGGGGAATCATGTAGGATGTTATATAGAAAAGTGGTGCCTCTCAGTTGAGCTGACAGGCAGAGGGAGGACGGGCGGCCGCTGTCCAGTGCTTTGTGAGCTCAGGGGTCGCAGAGGCTGAGCTGTAACAACGGCAGCCACACGAGTTCTGTTCACAGCAGCCATCAGAACTGCCTCTCTGTGGAAGAACACGGGAAGCATTTAGCAGTGCTTGAACCTGAATGCTCCTCTTACAGACCTGGGGGCTCCCGAAGGTGCAGGGCACGTAACTCAAGCCCCCCTATGCCTCGCACACCCCTGTGATGCTCACGTTTTGCTTTCACAGCAGCCTGTGACAGGAATTCCAGTGCCTGCCTCTGTCAGGTGAAGAGCCACGTCTGCCTGCTCTGATCTGCTGACTGCTATCGCTTCCTTTGCTGCCAGCTTCCTCACACCAGAATCAGCAGCTAACAGGCACTTCCTACTGACCCTGATGTGACTTTACAGATTTCTATACATTTTATAGATCTTATAGATTTCCAGTATCTCACCTGCTTCATTTTTTTCCTGCTTTGGCTGTCTCACGCTCCATTGGCATTCATACAAAGCTGTGCTGGATTTTATCATTTCCCTTTCCTCTCTCTGGATGATTCCACGTTCCTGCACACACTGTGAGCTGAGGGGTGTGGGGTTCATCACGCACTGTTAATTGATGGTAAAGCTCAGAAGCTGCATCCAAGTGTTGGGTTGGGGAATGGGGAGGACGAGGAGGGCTGTCACTGACTGCTGTGCTGGCTGATATGGGCTCAGCCAACGCACTGCTCTGACTTGGGTGTAAGTCCAGATGAATTGCGGGCACTCACAGGTGATGCTGGTCAGAGAAAGGCACGAACCAGCAGTGTTGGATGGCTGGGAGGAGCTGGTCAGGCATAGATGCATCAGATTCAGATGTTTCTGGTTGATAATTAACACCATTGTCCTGGGTGGTGAAGAAATCCATGTAAAACACTGTGTAAATTCAAGGCACTTTCTCGTGTTCAAGAATGATTCACTGGAGCTGGTCAGGCACAAAAGGAGAATTACACAATAGGTGTCAGGACAGATTTTAAGTGTGGTGTGCACAGCAAAATCCTGAAGGAGACAGAATTTAGAAATGTGCAGAAGTTGATAAAAAGAGGAATGAAACCAGTGAAAAAAATGATACAACGTAAATGGATGTAAATCGAATACAAAGATGGGAGAAACTGGGGGAACGTTTGTATCTATCAGAGAAAAAAGTCGTTAGATATCTTCTGCTTTTGCTGTGGTGGGGAAAGGAACGTAAATTGTTTCAAGATGGAATGTCTGAGGTTTATGCAAGGGAAGCTAAAAGGACACAGAGGACACAGCTAAGGCAGAACGGCTCCCACGGGAAAACAAACGTTTTTAACAAATAAGTGGGGTGCCAAGAGAGGAAAGGCGCTGGTGGTGAGAAGAGGATGGTGAAGGATATCGGACTTCGAGTGGGAAAAGCCAAGAGGTCAAGGAAGCAGGATTGTAGACCTTACGTTTTTTTTTCAAAGACAACTGAGATGCGAAGAAAAGAAATTTCACCTCATCTTGGGGAAGCTGCAAACGTGTTAAGGAACGATTTGGGTCATCCGGGCCCGTGTTATACATAAAGGTGTGAGAAGGAAACAAGCGGGGCATCGCATCCCCTCCCGGGCGGCACGTGGGTGTGAGAGGAAGGCAGCGAGGGCTGCAGGGCGGTCAGGCGGAGGAAGCTGCTGGGCTGCGCCTGCAATCGGTGCGTTGCCCCTTTAATTGTGTCCCCAGCCCTCGGGCGTCTCTGTCCAACGCCCACGTCAGCAAATACCTTTTGTTTCTCTCCGTTCGGGCTTCCAGGGCTCGGGGCTGCGGGAGCGGGGCGCCGAGCGTGCCCCGACGGGAGCCGGGGACCCCGCATCGTCCGCCCGCCCCTCCATCGCGGCCGAGCGAGCGGCGGCCGCCCGCGGATCCCGGCGGTGAGTGGCGGCCGCGCGGCGGCTCGGAGCGGGCGGCGGGGCGGAGGGAGCCCGGGCGCGGGGCCGCGGGCGGGACGCCGCTCGGATCCGCGGCCCGCGGGGCGGTCGCGCCGGCAGCCGGCAGCCGGCAGCCGGGAGCCGGGCGGGCCGCGGAGCCCCGGCGGCGCCGCGCGGGCGCCATTTGCGGCCCCGGGCGCGGCTGCGGGGAGCCGGGCGCGGCAACAAAGGGCTGCGCGGGAGCGGGCGGCGGGTGCGCGGCGAGCGGGGCCGGGGGAGAGCGGGGCTCCGCCGTGCGGGGCGGGCGCGGGCGGCGGGCGGCGGGGCCGGGGGCGGCTCGGGCCACGGCGAGAGCCGGGCGGCGGGCAGCGGGAGCGGGGCGGGGACGAGCGGAGCCGGGGCCCCGGAACGGCGGGCGGAGCGGGCGGCGCGCCCCGCGCGGAGCCGAGCGCGGAGCCGAGCGCCGCCCAGCCGAGCGCGGAGCCGAGCGCGGCCGAACCGAGGGCGGCGGCGGCGGGCGCTGCTCCGCGATCCCCGGGGCGGCAGCGCGCCGTGCCGGGCGGCGGCTCCGCGCTTTGGCGGGCGGGCCCAGCGCCGCCGGGCGTCCCGGGCTGCCGGCGGCCGATGCGGGCGGGGCGCGTTGAGTGGCGGCGGCGGCGGCCAATGCCGGGGCAGCCCGGGCCGGGAGGGATGCGGCCGGAGCCGCGCGGTCGCCGGGTTCCCGTTTCTGGTCCCTCGGGCGGTGCGGGAACGGCGGCCCTGCACGGGCGGAGCTCCAGCCGCAGCCGCTCGAGGGCTCCTCGCCCTGACGGTGAACGTCTGAGGGCTGCGCGACTGCCGGCCCGTTTCTCACCTCCTGCGTTCTCGGGATGCGATTCCTCCCCGTTGGAGCCCTGACATCGCTGCCAAGACAGGCGACGGCCTTAGTTGGACTCATTCCATCCTTTTCGAACAGAAATGCACGGTCGTGGATATTTGGATATTGTCACTGAAATGTATTTGTGTGTTTAAATAAGATTATTTTTCGGAATATCTGTAAAATCGGGTCTGCCGTCCTTGGTGAGTTGCTCAACACAGAAGTCAAGTTTCTCATTTTTTTGTTTGCTTGTTTCCTAGAGGGACACTGCAGCTGTTCTGGAATGGAGATTTCGTCCCACCAGTTTCACCTCCTGCAGCAGCTCAATGAGCAGCGCAGACAGGACTTGTTCTGCGACTGCAGCATCCTGGTGGAGGGCAAGGTGTTCAAGGCACACCGAAATGTGCTGTTTGCCAGCAGCGGGTACTTCAAGATGCTCCTTTCGCAGAGCTCCAAGGAAATGACTCAGCCCACGACAGCCACGTTCCAGGCATTTTCTCCTGACACTTTTACAGTTATTCTGGACTTTGTGTATTCGGGCAAGCTGTCTCTCACCGGTCAGAACGTCATCGAAGTGATGTCGGCCGCCAGCTACCTGCAGATGACCGATGTCATCAGTGTGTGCAAAACGTTCATTAAGTCGTCACTGGACATCAGTGAGAAGGAGAAGGATCGCTACTTCAGCCTTTCAGACAAGGAGGTGAATTCCAACGGTGGGGAGCAGCCGTGCCCCTACGGCGCGGGCTGGAGGGCAGAAAGCCCCCCGCGTTCACACTCGAATCCAGACCAAGGGACGTGTGTGAGGGGAAACGCTTGGAGCAATTTCAACTACTACCCAGCTCCTCAAAGGAACGCACAGCAGCAGCCGTCCAAACATGAGCAAAGGCAGGATTCCATAAAGAAATCCCGGCACCTGGGACTGCAGCAGCCTTCTGACGTTCCTCACTATAAGTCGAGCAAACTCGAGGACCGGGCTGCTGAGCCTGCCGGCCACACTTCTCAATCTGAGGACCAGGTCCAGATTGAGCCAGAAGTGGAATCTCCTCACGTGGGGTATCCGTACGGCCAGGGCTCCGATGTGCTCTCCAGGAGTTTGGCTGTGCCGCAGCAGGAGCGCGACTCGCCCCGACCTTCCGGCAAATCCAGGTCTCCCAAAGCAGACGAGCAGTACCCCAGCATGCCCTCCATTGTCGGGGTGATGGGCGGCTGGGCTGAAGGTAGGAGTGAGTCTTCGTGCTGCCTGTGTCAGTGAGAAGATGCACTGCTGGAGGGCATTAGCCAGGAATGCTCTGTTTTCCACAAATGTAGGCTTGGAAAGCTGAGATCTGCTCTTTGACAGTGATGAATAGATGAAGTTTAGCTTTTCAAAGTACATATTCTTCAGTGTCTTTACAGCTATATGGTCACGATCTTTTTTTTTAAGCTCACTGTAATATAGCTAGTAGTCCACTCCTTTTCCCTCGTTGCACTCCTGTGTAATTTACACAAGGCTATTCCTGAGAAGACCGACAGCATGTTTTTTGAATAGAAGCGATTTTCTGTCCTGCTTCTGTTGCCTTCTGTAACTGCAGTAGCTGTAAGGCGTGGACGTGCTATGCCTTCTTTTCACAACCAGGTTCTCTCCTAACAGATGATCTGCCCAGGATGAGGTTCAAGTGCCCGTTCTGCACTCACATGGTGAAAAGGAAGGCAGACCTGAAGCGCCACCTGCGGTGCCACACCGGGGAGCGGCCGTACCCGTGCGAGGCGTGCGGGAAGAGGTTCAGCAGGCTGGATCACCTCAGCAGCCACTTCCGCACAGTGCGTACCGCTCACTGCGTGCTGCGCGGAGCCTGGGTCTGCCTCCGCGTGGGTAAACGCGGCACCAGCCTGTCTGGTCGCTATATCGACTCCCGTAACGAAGAGGTGATAGATAATTAATTTGGTTTAAGTGCATTTGAAGCATAATTCCTATGGAAGGGATGAGCTTCTTTGCTGGCTCACACGGGCCAACTGTGCGAGTTCTGTAATAGCGATGAAGCGCACGGCTGCAGCTGCTGAGGATGTTTCATGATCAGTGTTTGACTGCCCTCAGAGTGAGTTAATGCCACCACTGATGTCACTCTGGCTTTACTTTCTATCATCTTAAAGCGCTTTCTCTCTGATACCTTGTAAATCTGTTCATCTCAATTTCCCCAGATTCATCAGGCTTGCAAGCTCATCTGCAGGAAGTGTAAGCGCCACGTGACCGAGCTGACGGGGCAGGTGGTGCAGGAGGGGACGAGGCGCTACAGGCTCTGCAATGAGTGCCTGGCTGAGGCCGGCATCGACAGCATTCGCATTGACTTGGAGGCTGAAGCACCCCTTGAATTTCCTCCCGACGGGGACAAGGATTCCAGGTGGCACTACGGGGAAGACAACAAATCTGATGTGGAGATCGTGGAGGATGGGTCATCCGATCTGGTCATCCAGCAAGTTGATGACAGTGAGGATGAAGCAGAGGAGAAGGAAGTAAAACCGAATATTAGGTAGTTGTGAGACAAACATCAGTGCATGGAATTCCTTTTGCGTGGGAATCCTGCCTTGCCCACCAGCCCTCCACCAGCCTGTCATCTGCAAAGACCTCTTGGCTTCTCTCGGTCAGGTCCAGACTTGCATGTGTTCATGGACATCTCATTGAGTCCACCCCGAGTTTCGCCATCAACATTCCCATACTTTGCTTCATTAGAAATAATCCACCCTTAGGTGGAGCAACGGCTGAACACGGAAGCTGAAGTGCTACAAGGATAAGTTTTACAGCAGACAGTGAGTCTCCTCTCAGAGCCTCTTTTGAAGAGGTAAGGTCTGAACACTCGAAAAAGTTGCACACCAATGTAAATTACTCTTCAGCGTTCAGAAATAAAGATAATTTTCCATGAAATTTCATTAAGTCTTCATATATATTACGATTAGAAAAGCTAGGCAAAGAATTAAGAAAAAGCATATAACAGTGTTTAATGGAAAAGCATTTTCATGTAAAATTTATTCACTCGAAAATTGGGAGCTCAGACTGAGTTGTGTTTTTATAGCCATTTGTAAAGTGCTTTATTTTAATACAAACATCCGTGCATGAAATCTAGCTGGGCTTCAGCAAAGCTCTGACTGTCTCCCTCAGCACTGTGGGGAAGCTGCAGGCTGAGCTGGGATGGCTGCACTCCTCGCGGGGTAAAAAGCTGCTGGCCGGCCTGGAGCAGCAGGGAATGGAGCTGCACCAGCAGGGCTCCGCAGGGAACGGCGCTGAGCGCAGCCCTGTTCAGATCCTTACTGATGATCCGGACGAGGGGACGGAGCGCAGCCAGTGGGTCCGTGGGTGATCCAACCTGGGGGGAGGCACCGATCTGCCGGAGCTCAGGAAGGGCCCAGGAGGATGCGGGCAGTTGCAGAGCTGGGCTGGGGCTGTCGGATGAGCTTTGACACAACTGCGCTGCCTTTCAGTTACAGAAACGCCTCCTGTTGCCACAGCCTGGGGCAGCAGGGCTGGAAAATCCCTGATTGTGTCTGGGGATGCACGAAGGAAGGGGAAAAGCGTCAATCCAGGCCTGAAATCTTAACTGCCAACAGCAAAGGTGACACTTCTGTATGCTTCAGGGAGTTTTTAGAAGCAAAGGGATTTCTGGATCAGTATTCAGTGTAATCAGGTCTTGTATTGTGAGTCTGAGGATGGCGAGGACTACATTCTTCAGGAAAAACAAGACACGAAGTGGCTACAATGGGCAAACGGAGCAGTCTGCCCACGAGAAGACACAAAGCACAGGCAAATGATATCTATACATATATAACCTATAACCGACTGCCCTGGTGAAGCAGGGCTTTACTGCTTTGTACACCTTTGTTATGCTCAGCACCATACAGATGTTTGTAGTTGTTTTTAAAGCATCTTATTAAGCTTGGAGTTGTGGCTCTACGCTGCAATTCCCACAGCTATGTTTTGTATTTAAAAGGATGACATTCTACACCTACTGCTTTAATTTGGTTGTTGTTTCCTTATTTTTGTATTACAGGACAAGTGCCTTGTATTTTCCATGTTCTTCATTTTACATATCCAATCATATATTTTGTTTGTTTTCCTCTAAATTAAAATGCTGTTTTATTTTCTTTTAATCTCCTTGCATTGCATCTTGTGGTTGTCTCCTTCATGCCCGTTAGGATCACATGCCATTCATTAGCAGAAATAGCATTTTTTTTCCAAAAAGGAAAAGCAAAGACCATAGCGGGCTGCTACCAGGAATTCAATTCACTTCTCAGGAACTGATCTGAGTATTGCTTTTAGAGCTTTGTCGAGTCACACGACAGACACTTCATTTTACCCTTAGATGCTGAAGAAGGCTGTACAGACCCGTTTGGAATCCTGCTAATATTGGTACATTGCAGCTCCGTTTCTGCTGCACCCCCAGCTCACAGCTTGGAAGGTTCCAGTTGCAGCCCCACAGATCCAAGCCGTGCTTGGAGGTGTTTCAGACTTGGCCAGGCAAAGCCTAGGCTGACAAGTCTGACAGTGCTGCCTTCTTCCTGGTGAGAGGGAGGGCTGGAGATGCCCCCGTTCCCCACATGCCCACCACCTTCCTCTTTGCTTTTTGCTGTTTTTTTTCATTTTTCCTTGTACTTTCTGCATCTTCATCATGCCAGTGTCTGATTTGAATGCTCTTAGCTGCTATTTCTTGCTGCATTTTTGGTTCGTCGCTGGTTTTTAATAAGCCACTCTCTCTGTCTCCTGCTTTTGCATTTGTTTGCTCTGATGAACACGGGGGGATGCCAGCTTCAGGACACATCTTTCATACCTCTACTTTCTGTGCAGTCTCTGCTTTTGTCTCTTCCTCTTCTCCATCTGTGCTCTGTCATTGGAAGTCCATCTCTGTTTGCCTGGCAAGTGTTCACTGTTTGCTCACAGAACCGTGGTCAGCACACAGACATGGATTCATCAACCTCCATTTCACATCTCAGCTTTAACTGCCTTGTTTTCCAGCAGCTTTTCTTGCCTTCCTTTCAAAGGCTGATTCATTGAATTCAAATAGATGCATGCTTCCCCTAATTCAGGTGTTTCATACAGGATTCTACCTGCCATGTAAACCTATGGCTTATGTGACACTTGATTTGTCTTCTTCCTTCCATTTCTGCATACATACACCCCCAATTTTTGTTTTCTGTTAAATTATTAAAAATTTTGTATTTATTATCCCAAAAATGGCATTTGCTTTTATCTCCAAGGTTCAGGAAGATTGGCTTTCAGCTGCTTTCACAATTAATAAAAAAGCAACAAAAGCTCAGAACAAATGACACTTCCAAACTTTGTATGATCACACTCCAGTTGGGATAGAAACTACTCCAGATATGAGGGGGAAAAAAGGCAAAACCATTCATTTATTGTGGGCTATGAAAATAGTTATGAGCACCACAGGTCTCTGGAGAAGAGGACTCAATCAGACATGATGCTGTTACCAAATCCTTCCTTTACTCCCGGCTCTTAAATATTCCATCCTTCAGGATCTGGAGATCCTTCTCATTTATTTATTTGTTTCTTCTATAAAAGCCTGTAAAAAACCCCTGTCTGCTAGGTATAAAACCATTACAGAATACGTGACAGCATTTCTCCCCTGAAACATCTGGTCACTGTCAGAGTTCCATGCCCCAGCCATGCTGAGTCCTCATTTCTTGCATTTTGCTTTGGTAGCCTGCAAAAGTACCTGGCTTTGGACTTCAGATATTCTAAGCAGGGCAAACAGCACCGTACCTCCAGCTCTACTTATTGTTCCCTTTTACCTTATGGAAGCTCAAAAATGCCTGACCAGCCCTCTGGCTACAGCTGAGTCAATGTCAGCGCCTGGATCCCAGGATCTTTCAATTCCAACAGCACACACCCATCTGCAGTCCTTTGCTTTTGGAGGTCCTCCATTGTTTGAATACAAGACTTTCCTGTTATAAAAATGCTGTTATCGGGTAAAGCAATAAATCCTACTCGAGAGAACTGCAAATATTTCCCATTCAGGTGGCGCCTTCCTTCCACACACGAAAGCCGTCCAGCCGCTAACAATAGCGGTACATGCGGTCAGGTAGCGGCACGTGGGTGCGAGAGGAAGGCAGCGAGGGCTGCAGGGCGGTCAGGCGGAGGAAGCTGCTGGGCTGCGCCTGCAATCGGTGCGTTGCCCCTTTAATTGTGTCCCCAGCCCTCGGGCGTCTCTGTCCAACGCCCACGTCAGCAAATACCTTTTGTTTCTCTCCGTTCGGGCTTCCAGGGCTCGGGGCTGCGGGAGCGGGGCGCCGAGCGTGCCCCGACGGGAGCCGGGGACCCCGCATCGTCCGCCCGCCCCTCCATCGCGGCCGAGCGAGCGGCGGCCGCCCGCGGATCCCGGCGGTGAGTGGCGGCCGCGCGGCGGCTCGGAGCGGGCGGCGGGGCGGAGGGAGCCCGGGCGCGGGGCCGCGGGCGGGACGCCGCTCGGATCCGCGGCCCGCGGGGCGGTCGCGCCGGCAGCCGGGAGCCGGGAGCCGGGAGCCGGGCGGGCCGCGGAGCCCCGGCGGCGCCGCGCGGGCGCCATTTGCGGCCCCGGGCGCGGCTGCGGGGAGCCGGGCGCGGCAACAAAGGGCTGCGCGGGAGCGGGCGGCGGGTGCGCGGCGAGCGGGGCCGGGGGCGAGCGGGGCTCCGCCGTGCGGGGCGGGCGCGGGCGGCGGGCGGCGGGGCCGGGGGCGGCTCGGGCCACGGCGAGAGCCGGGCGGCGGGCGGCGGGAGCGGGGCGGGGACGAGCGGAGCCGGGGCTCCGGAACGGCGGGCGGAGCGGGCGGAGCGGGCGGCGCGCCCCGCGCGGAGCCGAGCGCGGAGCCGAGCGCGGCCGAACCGAGGGCGGCGGCGGCGGGCGCTGCTCCGCGATCCCCGGGGCGGCAGCGCGCCGTGCCGGGCGGCGGCTCCGCGCTTTGGCGGGCGGGCCCAGCGCCGCCGGGCGTCCCGGGCTGCCGGCGGCCGATGCGGGCGGGGCGCGTTGAGTGGCGGCGGCGGCGGCCAATGCCGGGGCAGCCCGGGCCGGGAGGGATGCGGCCGCCGCCGCCGCCGCTCCGCCGCCTTCACGCGCGGTTCGGGTTCGCCCGGCTCAGGTTCGGCAGCGCCCAGCCGGATGCGCCGCGTCGCTCCGTGCCCGCACTGCCGGCCGCCTCCGCTCCGTTTCTCGGCCTGTGAGCCGTCGCGCTTCCTTGGACGCAGTCTTAGAGGCCGGGCGGTGTTCCTGCCGATCTTCTCACCTCTTTCACAGTTGGTTCCCTGTGCTCTGTTACTGAATGGTGCGGAGATGTGTGCAGAGTTGAAGCTGCGTTAGGTATTCATAACATGCAGAGCTTTAATATTTTGAAATGCAGGGCTCATCTCTTAAAGTAGGATTCAGTCCCATCAGTTTAGTTTTACGTTGTCATGTTACGTTTGTTTTGTGCTTTAGAGGAACTTCCTGGTGCTCCCTTATTGGAATGGAGATTTCTTCCCACCAGTTTCAGCTCCTGGAGCAGCTGAATGAACAACGGAAGCAGGACTTGTTCTGCGACTGCAGCATCCTGGTGGAGGGCAAGGTGTTCAAGGCACACCGAAATGTGCTGTTTGCCAGCAGCGGGTACTTCAAGATGCTCCTTTCGCAGAGCTCCAAGGACACGAGCCAGCCAACTGTAGCCACCTTCGAGGTCTTCTCTCCAGAGACGTTTATGGTTATCCTGGACTTTGTGTACTCAGGAATATTGCCCCTCACGGGTCAGAACGTGATAGAGGTCATGTCGGCAGCCAGCTACCTGCAGATGACAGACATCCTCAATGTCTGTAAGACGTTCATTAAGTCGTCTCTGGATATTAACGAGAAGGAGAAGGATCACTACCTGGGCCTTTCAGCCAAAGGCACAAACGGTGAACCCGCTCATGCATCGCTTTATCGTTCAAGGAGGAAAGCAAAGAGCAACCCAAGGCGCTCCTATTCCGTTCCAGACGAAAAGGCAGATGTGGTGAATGAGAATTCCTGGAGCAGTTACAGCACTTATCTGTCCTCACAGGTGATCCTTCAGCGGGCGGAAACGCAGCTCTCAAAGAGGGGCAGGAAGCAGGGCTCGGCCAGGAAGCGCCGGAAGCACTTGGGGCTGTCACAGACACGTGAATTTGTGCAGTGCAGAGCGAGTAAAGCTGAGCGGGCTGAGGGTTGTAATGCATCAGATTGCAGCCACAACTCTCGAGCTAAAGAGGAGGCTGAATTTGATGCCGAGAATGACGTTGATCGCGATGATGATGGATATGATCAGGAATCAGGAGTGACACCCAAGAGGTGGTCTGTTGCTCAGCTGGAAGAACTGTCGCAAACTTCTGAGTTCATGGAATTAAAAGCAGAAGAACTGTACAGCTCAGTGCCCACAGTTTTAGGTGTTATGAGTAGTTGGAATGAAGGTAAACAGTACATTTGATTTTGCAAAGTTTGTCGTTACTTAGAGGAAGTGAGATGAGAGAATTTCAAAAGCTCTGACTGATGCCCTGTTGATTGTTTTCTTGATCTGCTCCGTTGTAGTGCCTAGCGGAATGTAAGGCTCTAAAGCCAGAACAAGGGGTGAGAATTAGAATCAGAGCCTGACCCAGGTGTTGTGTAGGGTTAAAATAAGACCTGCCTGATTATTTGGCCCCAGACGGAGCTGAACAAAGCTTGAGAGCTGCAGCTGACTCGGAGCTGAGGGACTGAATCACTCTTGTGGTTTCTCTGCTCTCGTGTCATTGGAGCAGTGCTGCATTTCCTGTGAGGTCCAACCCAAAACTTGGAGATAGTTTGGTCACACTTCATAAAATGTCTCAGCTCCTGATGAACTGACAGCAGTTCATCAACTGATCTATGTGCACGTTGTCTTGGAAACTAACTTAGCATGCCTACAGCTTATTACAGTGGCACAAGGTTGTGCTGTTACGCATCCTGATATATCGCAGAGATGGTAAATATTTATGAAGTACTGCTTGCTGAAAGAGATGACACTGTATAATATACTTACATACTTACGATCATACATTTATCTAAGAAATACAGGGAGTAAGACAGAACACACCATCAAATCCCAAGTATACTCAGTGAATAATTAGCAGTTTTTGGGAGGGAATTATAGGTTTGGATTTTTTCTGTTCAATGACAAACCAAAGGGAAAATGAACTGCTGCCCATTTAAGCTTAGAAATAGCAGAACGATTACAAAAAGCCATTGATGCACGAGCTGTGTTCCCCCATAACAGATGCCCTGCCTCGCCTGCGCTTCAAGTGCCCGTTCTGCACGCACACAGTGAAGCGCCGCGCTGACCTGAAGCGCCACCTGCGGTGCCACACCGGGGAGCGGCCGTACCCGTGCGAGGCGTGCGGGAAGAGGTTCACCCGGCTGGAGCACCTGCGGAACCACTTCCAGACGGTACGGCAGCTCGGGGCCTGGGGACAAGCGCGGGGTTCCATTGGTGCTGCTGCTCAGCCATCGCTAGAGGCAGCGCCACCACAGCTTCAGTTATTTAAGCTGGCAAACTTCTTTACTTTTTAGAACGGCTCGGTGATGTGTTTATTTTTGATGGTAGCGTTACCGGACGAACGCTGACGCTGTCAAATTCTAACCCTCTTTAGATACATCAAGCCGGCAAACTCATCTGCAGGAAGTGCAAGCGCCAGGTGAGCGAGCAGACGGGCTGCGTTGTGCAGCAGGGAATGCGGCGCTACAGGCTGTGCCACAAATGTCTGACGGGGAGCAGCCCGGAGGGCAGCCCCGAAGGAGTGGGCGCAGAACGCTGCCCTGCCAGCTCCGTGGGGAGCAAACATTCCAGGTGGGCTTTGGAGGAGGATCAGAGGTCGGATGGTGACACAGCGGAGGAGGAGCCGTACGATTTGGTTGTCCGACGTGGTGCCGATGGCACTGCAGGCGAGGCGGATGAGAAGGTGAAACCAAATCTTAGGTAGATAATTTGTATATTCGTTACTGCCGCATTCAAGATTAAACTGCTCGCGTTCTACCAGCTCATTCTGGTTTGTTAGCTTCGTTAACATTAAATGCTGCTAAAATGCTGTTGCAAGGAGCAAAACGTGGACTCCAGACACCTTGGTTTGTGCTGGTGAACACCCAGCAGCTCCTGAACGTCACCCAGAAGCCACCTACTGCCTGCAACCTGCTTAGGAGCATCGCTTTGCGCTGTGACAAAGCTTTACTCAGAGCTTCTGTTCACAGGGCAAATATAAACCCTTCTACAAGGAAGGTGCTCTGGTGTACAGATTAGAAACAAGCAGCTATGGATAATTTGCTTTGGGAAAGTCTTACAAAAGTAAGCATATAAGAATTGTAAAACATTTTTGTTGACAGCGTAATTAACACATATATACACTTAGGAAGATTCTTAAAAAGGAGTGAGAAAAACGAATCGTCCCCGCTCCGCTCTCGTTTTAAAGGGTTGTGCAGGAGGAACAGCCGCCCCCCCCGCGGCTCTGCTCGCTACGCCCCGCGGCGCCCTCACCTCAGGCTCTGTGGAAGGCAGCCTCGTACTCGACGCCTGATTGGCTATTCCCAGTCACCTGACCCGGCTAGCCAATGAGGTGGCGAAGCGGCCGCTGAGGCCCGGGGCGGTGGCAGTGCGTTTTCCCGCCAACCGCTGCGCCCTGGGGGCTTCGCCAGGGGGCGGGGCGGCGCAGGGCCGGGCATCGCTCCTTCCTCACAGCCCGGCACCGGGGAGCCCCGGGGTTCGTCCTGAGTGAGAGTCCTCACTTCTGTACATTTGGCAAACGAGTGCATCTCCAACCTTACTTAAAGGAGGGTTTTCTCACCGTAGCGGAGAACAAAGCATGAATGCAGTTGATTAAACTCAAGCACCAGCAGCAAAAATTACTCACGCAGAAGTTCTTCCAGTCAACAGATTTTATTTTATCCCTTTAAAACCTGATTTAAAACGACTTTACACCAAAACAGAGGTGAGGCACTCATAGGTTTAGCACAGGGAAGGGCAGGGCAGACCCCCCCCACCCCAGGCACTGCTGCTGAGATCTGAACAGCTGGCTCTCAGTTGTGTTTAATTGTCCTTTCTGAAAGAACGAAAGGAAGCTGATCCAAACTGCCTTCTGAAAGAGGAGATTCTGCTCTCACAAGGCTTAGAGAGGAGCAGACCTGCAGAGAGTCGGCCAACCTCTTTTTTCAGCGCCCACAAAAGCTGTCTCTACTTTTCCCAGCCATAACGGGCTGCAAGGATTGCACTGCAGTCCCCTGCGTTAAGGCTGCACTTGGAAATGTATTTATGGTAAATCAGCACCACCTGGTGGTGAGGCCAAGTTCTCAGAATGATGATTTTTTTTTCTTTTTTTAAAAATAATTGCTGTACTTCCTCAGGAGTCCTTCAAACAGAAACTTCCCTGACCCTCTGCAGGTACCTTGGAAACTTTATATAATCTAAAGAGGGACGTCAGCTCATAGCTGTCATAGTTAAATTTTCACATGAAATCACATAGATCAACACTTTCCTGCCGCCCAACAAAAAGGCAGTGCTTTAGCAGCTCCACTGATTTCTTTATTTACTTCATACACTGCCTTAAAAGCCCACCACCAGCGCTCCCAAGGGACTTCCATCCCCTATAACTCCCGTCTCAAATCCCCCAGACCCAACTGCTTCTGTCCTGGCAGGCTGGCATTGGTCTGGCTCACCATCTTCACACCAAAGCACAGGATAACACTCCCCACAACTCTTCTATTTATGATTTGAACAAGCCAATTCCTTAGTCACTTCTCAGGGGTTACAGTTCTGAAGGGACTTTGCCAGCCACTGACAAGCATCCACTTCGTTAAACTTGTTTTAAATATCAATGATGACAAAGACTTCTGGCTTTTCTTCTTCACAGATCTGCATTGCTGAATAAGTTATGGCTTTGACCTCTGTGCCCTAGAGTGAAAAGACACAAAGGCTTAAGTTTTCTACATGGTACCTTGCAGCACTTCGTAACGATACATCATATTTACCACTTTCTACAAATGTTAGGCAGTTTTTCTCCCCCAAATGTTTTAAGTGTGTTTGTTCTAAATGTTCTGTTTGGCCAAGCTAAATGGGAATTCAGAATTCCCCTCCACTCCCCTCTTCCTTTATTTTATTGCTTCCTGAATACTACAAATTTTTCCTCTTATCTGTGACATACCATCAACATTTGATATTTGAATTTGACATACCTAAGTGGCATGCTAAGATGTAGAGACTTGCATGTAATTCTTCTGGGAGTGGAGGGGGGAAGCAGAATGGGACTAAGCAAGAAGCTGTGGTAACAGTATGAGAACCAAACCCATGTAAAGATTCTGAGTGTAGACTGGCTTTTTTTTAATCACACATCACAAAAAAGGAAGCCAACTGCTGAGTTCGCCCTCGTGGAGAAAGCATCAGCTCAACAGTTCAGAAGTACATTCACAAAAAACTGCAGGAAGTGAGATCTTAAGTTAATAGTGCCTGTGATACCATTCAGACATGTTTATCTCTTGAACACTTAAGAGGTTTGATTTAGAAGGATCCTCTCTTCCTGTCCTACCCTAAAACATAAGCAACATATAGATGAACTGCGGCATACCTGGGGGTGTTTTGGTAAAGAGAACTCTTCTCCCCACCTTTAAAGGCAAAAAGAAAAAAGAAGGTTGTACTGTTAATATTTAATCAAACATTACAGATAGTTTCACTGATGAGCATTGGACAGTTAGACTTAAAACCTCAAAGGAAGGATAAGAGCTCCTTTTTAGAAAGTATCTGTGACCTCCAGCACATCATGATATTTCACAGTGGTGACTTGGAGGGCAGTATTTGTCATCAGTGGAAGATATTAATTACTCAATTGATCATATGAACTCACCCGATTGATCTTATTTTGAATTGCATTCGGTCAATGTAAAGCACTTTCACCTCCTGCAGAGAAAACAAGTGGAAAAGTGCGTCACCAACTTCTACCTTCAGGCACTAAATCTCATTAACAATAATACTCCACAGTTTAAATGAAATCTAAACCCAGAAAACTGGAGTATGCTCAAATACATACAGGACTGCTAATGACTATGCCTAATGACTGGAGTTTGTGGAAACAAAGCTAAGTGTTTGCTTCTCAGCTCTTTGTGCTTTTGTGTCTTATTCTCTTGCTTCATCAAAGTGATCTGAGTCCCTTTTTCTTCCTAAAAGGACACTGCATTCAAAAGTGGCTTATCAGAGAAAAGCTTTGCCCTACAAAATGGAATAGAACAAAACACGGCACTTACCCTGGGTATAAAGAACTCATTAGCACTGAATTTATACAACCACTCATCCAAGAAGTGGAAGAGAAGGGACAACATATCATGTCCTGCATGGTTGAAGCAGAGAAGGCAGTCAGCTGATTGTCCCAGCAGAACACCCAAACATGTCACATATTTATGAGCACAGCAGCCGTACAGCTCCTGCATTACTATAAGATTCAGATTACCAATCCTTAACTGAATTATAATTAACTCTACAAAACTACATCTAAAGACTCAGAAGATTTTGGTACGCTCCACCAGCAGGGTTCTACAGCTCCAATATAAAAGTCAGTGCGGTTTTTACCTTCTGCTTCTACTTCAACAGTATCCAGAGGTTCCACAGTCTCTGTATCAGTCATGTAGCCAAACATGGCCATGACGCACTGCTCAAATGCTTCTTCCAAAGTGTCTCCCCATGCATGTAGCCTAAAGAGACACAGGGTAATTCACTGCACTGTAACCACAAAATCCCCCTGTACTGTGCAGGTGAGAAATATGGATGTGAGAACAAATGCAAAGGAGGTTACTACACAGAAAGGCTTGTCTGAACTTACACATCTGGGGAGATAACAGATTTTTCTTCTTACAGTACATGAGAAGAATTTCTTAGGAGAAAAAGGAAAATTCTTATTTTACCAGACAACAGGAATGTCCTTTGTAATGTAGTAAATGGATACCTATGAACTGCTGAGATGAAATGTGATGTAAGGGCAAGAGTTTAAAAGATTTCAGAAGACGCTCCCAAATAACAGAGGCTTAAACAGAAGCACCACAAGAATACTGCATTAGAAATAAACCATGTGGTTCTATGCACCCCAGGAGTGGAAACAACAGAGATGGCTGCCCATACTTACTGCACATCTGCTGTGTGATCCAAATCTGAGAAGGAATGGAAAAAAAAAAGGCATGACACAACAATTATAACTTCGAAAGAAGATTAATATCAATATCCAGAATTTTTTATAACAATAACTTATTGGGTTCACCTTGAGACAAAAAAATGAGTGTCTATTTTCTAGTATCATAGAAAAAACAGCAGAGATGAAATTTGGGATTATTTCTGCTCAACAGAAGAAAAAGACAGAATTTTAACACAAGTTCTGTCAGCACCCTCCACGTACAGCACTGTGTGTGCTTACTGCAATGCAACAGGCTGCTGCAGGCTCACTGCAATGAAAACCTTTGACCAGGAATAGTTCTTGCTGACGTCTGCAGGACTGAAAATTATTCACGCAGACGGTGAGATCTGCAGACCTTTAGAGCTTGGTGAAGGAGCGCACCTGTCCACAGCCACAGACATCCACTATGCCACAAGGGGAATTTTAAAACGTATATAATATAAAACAAAGTAATCTTCACTAATGAGGCAGGCTTAACATCCCAAACGCATATCAGGTTTTACACAAACATCACTTACATTCCTTTAAAGGAACCAGAGAAGTGCAAAATAAAGCCAGATTGGTAGAAACGGCCACGCTGGGACACAGAACATCAGCCACCCTGCAACCACTCCAACTGAAGGTTCCTTCTGAGACCGCTCACACATCAACTGCTCCTCAACAACTGTCACTAACGCAAACAAATTCCAGTGAATATAAAAGAAAACCTTTTCCAATTATAGGAACAAAGTTAAGCGTTGCCATGTGTCAGTGTTCCTGCGCCGCGCCTCCAAACAGACACAGCTCTGCCGTGCCCCAAACCAGCCCTGGTGCTGGCAGCCACTTCTTAGGAGACACTGGGGGGAAAGGAAGCTTTACTGCAACTGTCTGCAGTAACAGCAATTGTAGTTACCTTCTCTTACCTCCTCTTAATTATTCAACTCCAGATGCATCCCGCGGCCTAAACACACAACTATGGCACAGTGCAAAGCCCCACAGGCACCTGAAAAGCTCATCCCATTTCCTTCTTCCCCTCCTGCCCTGGCGCACACACACACACACTCACACACACCCCCCGTATCGCTGCGGTGTTACATCACTCACATTCGTACTTCTTGGTGAGCGGTGGGTACTTGGCCTTGACAGCCTTCTGCTCCTCCGTCAGGCTGTAGTCCCGCTCATCGCCTGCCATGGCTGCGCTGGCTTCCTGCTCACATGAACATGGCCGCCGCCTCGTGCCCGCAGCGCTGCGGGCTGAACGGGAGAGCTGCTTCCAGCCGGGGCTCTGAGCAGCAGCCGTGGGGAGCGGCTGCACACAGGCTGGTCTGTTAAAACAAGATTAGGAACGCCGAGTTCAGTTCCGCACCATTCACCCTGCCGGCCCACAGCAGTGCGGCTCAGCGCCACGCACCCCGTTCCTCCTATTGGAGCCACCCTCCAGCAATAAAACGCTGCAATGGCGAGAACGTAACTCTCACAGCTCTACAGCAAGTGACCCGGGTAGCTTCGGCTCCCGAGCGTATCACAGCACAGGGCGGGCAGCCTGCGCGTGTCACAGCACCGCGATCCCCAGGGACAGCCTGGAGCCCCACAGAGAAAGAAGAGCCAACGGTTCCTATTGGGATGGGCTGCACTCGAAGCTGCGATCCTATCGGAATGGCACAGAGGCTTTCCTGCACTGCTTTCCCACAGAATACTTTGTTTTTTTACTCTGCTAGAACGGTGGAGAAGATGCCGTTTCAAACCACCTTTTAGAAGCTCGATTCTCCACCAAACCTCCGCGGCCGCTCAGTTCCATACCGACATTCATTTCTAAATAACAGGCATAGGCTGGAGTCCCTGATTAACTTCAGGCTAATTACTTCCGAAGATCCCACGTGAATTCGCCATGACTTTTTCCAGCAAGAGAGGCTCCCGCTGCCTGCCATGCAACGATTCTACACGGGATTTCCAGGTTCTATTTGCAGATAAGCACGGAGATCCGCAGGGCCGGGAAATGCTCCCCGGAGGGAACGAGGCCGAAGGAACACGCGACTGCAGGCGAAACGAGCTACAAACCACGGCACGAGGGCGGCCACGGCGACCCATCGGCAGCCAGTAACCGGGAAGCAGCAGGACAGAGCTCGACGGGAGCTCCGGGCCGGCAGCCCGAGCCTCGGCCCAACACCCCCCAACCCAGCGCGGCCCGCTCGCAATGCCGAGCCCCAGGCATTTCCCCCCGCCACGGCCCCACTCACCGCGGGGCGCTGTCCCTTTAAGGGCCACGCGAGGGGCGCGCGCCGCCCGCCCCTTCCCTCCGGAAAATGGCGGCTCCCAGGGGAGCTTCGGCCGCGCCTCCCCGCCTCCCTCCTTCCCGACCTCTCTCACACGTGACCGCCGAGCGCGCTCTCCTGCCCCTTGTCCCCGCCCCTTGCCGCTCTCCGATTGGCGGAAGCGTCCCGGCGGCGGGCGGCGATTGGCCGGCGTTGGCGCGCGAAGGGGTGCGCGGCGCCGGAGCGGCACGCAGCGGGGGCAGGAAACAATAGAGCCGTGGCCGAAGAGGAGCGGAGCACCGGCCGCCCGCCTCGCGCAGCCCAGCCCCATTCCACCGCCCCGCTCCCCCTCCCCGCCATGGCGGACAAGGAAGGTAGGCCTCGCGGCGCGGCTTCGGCGGCGCGGCCTTCTTCTCTCAGCCCCCGCGAGGCGTTAGGCCTCGCTCCCCGCCCCCCGCCTCCATCGGCCGGCGCCGTGAGGAGCGCTGGCGGGGGCTCCGGCAGGGGGCGCTGTGCGGGCCGCGCTGCGGGGGCGGCGGGCGGCCCGTGGGGGCGGCGGGGCGAAGCGCTGGGAGCTGCGGGGGCGGTGGGGGGCGGCAGGAGGAATCAGCCCCGGCCGTGGGTTTCCGGGGCACGGCCGCCCCCGGGCCGCTGGTCGCTCCGCTGGCGCTGCGCGCGGTCGCTGCTAATTGAGAGGCGAGGGGCAGCGCGTGCGGTGCGGGCTGCGTGTCCCCGCCGTGCCGTTTGAGGATAAGCGGCTCCGTGCGGCGCTGCGTTACTGAGTGCCGCTCGGCGCCGTGCGCGTCGTGATCGTATGGCGAAGGCTGACATCCCGCATTTCTTTTGAATAACTTCAGCAGCCTTCGATGACGCGGTCGAAGAACGCGTGATCAACGAGGAGTATAAAATATGGAAAAAGAACACGCCCTTCTTGTATGACTTGGTAATGACCCATGCTCTGGAGTGGCCCAGCCTGACTGCTCAGTGGCTTCCTGATGTGACGAGGTGAGGGTGCATGCTGAATCTTCTCGTTGCTGTTGCTTTGATTTTGACGCTTTTCTTCTTCCAGCTTCATTCTCCTTTTTGAAATGCAAAGCCCCCCTTCCCGCTAAAAGAGAACTAAATATAATTTCGGTTTAAGCACTCTCGTCCTAAGCTTCCACAACAACATTCTGCTTCCAAAGGACATTCGTGCATCTCAAACCGTGTACTGGGGAGGCTGTTAAAGTCTCTCAAAGGAAGGCAAGGGAACTGGTGGAGTTATTTGGAGGTAGGTGCTGTTGTGCTGCAAGAATTTTAATTTCAGATCTTGAGTTGGGAGGAGTGATTCCTCTGGAGGAAGAAAATACCATGTCAGAGCAGGGGAGAAGTGCTAATTTCTAAGGATGTTATTGGTGTTGGAAGCTGTCATCAAAGGATGCCGTATTCAGCTCAATGTTTGTGTGAACTCCTGTGTTTCTCACCTAAATTTCTTCTCTTGCAGGCCTGAGGGCAAAGATTTCAGCATTCACCGGTTGGTCCTGGGGACTCATACTTCAGATGAACAAAACCATCTCGTGATAGCAAGTGTGCAGCTGCCTAATGATGATGCACAGTTTGATGCCTCACACTATGACAGTGAGAAAGGAGGTAAGGGGAGAAAGATGTCAATTAGGTGGGGCTTTAAGTGTTTTTCCTCCACTTCTTAATGGTTGAATCAATCTTTCTACATGGTAAAAGTTCTTAACAATTTAATCTTAGCTTTTCTTCTTGCCAGAAGCCTGGATTATGCCTTTTATATTTTGATCTTTGGGCTTCCTAGAGTTATTTGTAAACATGACACTGTTTGATAAATACTTTTTCTACTATTTTATGTTGGAAGTACATAGATTTAAACCAGCATGCCGTTGGTAACTATAAGAATGCAGTCTGCATGCTCTTGTGACTGTTCCTGCCCCAGATAAATGCCTGGTATTACCAGCAGCTGACTCTGGGTCTCTGTGTCTTGATATGAACATGGCTAATTATTTACAACTATTAAATTCTTCTTCTTTTTCCCCAGAGTTTGGAGGCTTTGGGTCTGTTAGCGGAAAAATTGAGATTGAAATCAAGATAAATCATGAGGGAGAAGTGAACAGAGCACGTTACATGCCACAGAACCCATGCATCATTGCTACAAAGACTCCATCCAGTGATGTCCTCGTCTTCGATTACACCAAACATCCTTCTAAACCAGGTGTGTGGAGCTTTGTCACCTTTGTGCTTCAGAGCTACGAAAGTATCCAAACAGCCTTTTCTTAAGAGAAGGTTGATGGGGTGCAAAAAAGTGGTTGAAAACTTTTGTGGCTGCGTGTCGTGTAACTTTAATCCATGATGTGCTGATGTGATTCCAGGCATCGGAGTTCTTATGCTGCTTTTTTACAGACCCTTCTGGAGAGTGTAACCCAGATCTGCGTCTTCGTGGGCACCAGAAGGAAGGCTATGGGCTGTCATGGAACCCAAACCTGAGTGGGCATTTGCTTAGTGCTTCTGATGATCATGTGAGTGCTTTTCAGTGTAGCTGGGGTGCAGTCTGCACTTCGTGTCCCTTGACAAAGGTCAGAAATGTTCTGTTTGAGGGGATGGAGGTGGGGGAGCGCAGAGAATTTCTGTCTAAAGATACAATTTTTATTTTATTTATTTTTCCCTTTTTTTTTTTTTTTTTTTTTTTAAGACCATTTGCTTGTGGGATATCAGTGCTGTTCCAAAAGAAGGTAAAGTGGTGGATGCAAAGACCATCTTCACAGGGCACACAGCTGTAGTGGAAGATGTCTCCTGGCACCTGCTCCATGAATCTCTTTTTGGATCTGTTGCTGATGACCAGAAGCTCATGATGTAAGTGGGGTGCTTTCTTTAGAGGCTGGACATCTCAGTCCATTCTGCCTTCCCAGCTGCTCGCTGGTCTGCCCGTAAGGTGGGCTGTAGGCCTTTATCCCAGGTCTGTATTCCATTCCTTCTCCTTCCAGCTGGGACACGCGGTCAAACAACACCTCCAAACCCAGCCATTCCGTGGATGCTCACACAGCTGAAGTCAACTGCCTCTCTTTCAATCCCTACAGTGAGTTTATCCTGGCTACAGGATCAGCTGATAAGGTATGTGTTTTTATTGAATTTGGAACGGTTTTGTTTAGTTTCTGGTGTGTAGGAGTGGATGTGTTATGTTGGTTACCTCAGGAAAAAATGTTTTTCTTTCTTTGACAGACTGTTGCGTTGTGGGACTTGAGGAACCTAAAGCTGAAGTTGCACTCCTTTGAATCACATAAAGATGAAATATTTCAGGTATAACAAAATTAGGGTTAGGGTTAGGGTTAGGGTTAGGGTTAGGAAGTCTGTGTCTTCCCTGCACCTAAGCTTAGTTCTGCTTAGCTAGCAGGTAAAATGGAAGGTAGTCTGTTTCAGTGTGCTTTCATGAAGTGTACTTGTGCTTAAAAACCTCATTCCTCTCTCTCATCTGCTTATAATTTTCTGGTTTATTGTTGTGGAACTTTGTGTGGGGGAATTCCAAGGCAGATAAGAGTGCCCAGAAAGCCAGGGGCAGGATGTAACAAGGAAATGGCTGAGAGCTTTATCCACAATGTTAGGAGTGAAATAGTAGCAGTACACAGTGCGTGTAAATTATTCATGGCAGCAGATTTGAAGCAGCAAGGCACAGTGAAATGGCTGCAGCGTTTTCTTCTTCTCAGCTCGGTCCTGTGGGAAGGCTTGAGGTGGCAGCCACTAAAGGGGATTGCTGGACCATCCTGTGACAAAAAAGAATTGCTAATTTTGCTGGTGTAAATATAGAAAGTTAACATCACTGGTAGCATGTGCTTAGCAGATACAACATTTCCATCTCCAACTCATGCAGTAGTCAGAACAAAAGTATGTGGAAGGGTTTTTTTTGTCTAAGGATTGCTTTGTAAAGACTAGTTACCTCTGAATACAGTTATGCTCAGAATCTTGAAATGTCAGGCTAGTGTGAAGAATTGTCTTATTTTCTAATCCCGTGATCCTATTAAGTGGTATGTTTTGGAGAAATTTATCTCCAGCAGTCATGGTAAATAAGAGCTTTGGGGCAGTTAAGCTTTAATTACAGCCATTTCTTTTCATGTGTAAGCCATACCTCCCATTTCAAGCATCCAGAGTTTATATTGGTGCAGTTCTCTTGGAGGAGCAGCTAATGGTCTGCAGGGTTGTTTATACTTCGTAACATGTGCTCTCTGTTAGAGAAGAAGTTGCACTTGAGACCTTTTTGGTGCTCAGATACTTTGTTAGCACACAGGCTTACACAGAACTCTTTGCTACCTTAGGATGTTCTTATTGGCAGTGTTTCATTTCAAGGCAATAATGATTTGAGTTCTCATAAAGCTTTCATACCATGAGGTACAGCGCTGTATGTAGCAAAAGTCTGCCGTGTTACGGGTTCTTCAAACTAACTTCATTTCTAAATTGATTCTTGTCTGTAGGTTCAGTGGTCTCCCCACAATGAAACTATATTGGCCTCCAGTGGCACTGACCGCCGGCTGAATGTGTGGGACTTGAGGTAAATCCCAAACTAGTCAGGTTGTGCTAATGAAATAATATTGATGAATTGCACCACAGGCAGCAGCAACAAAACCCACAATTATTATTTTTTTTAAAGTAAAATTGGAGAAGAGCAGTCCCCTGAGGATGCTGAGGATGGTCCCCCAGAGCTGCTGGTAAGAATTCTGAGCCTCACTGATTGTTTGGTCCGATTACTCATCTCTGCAACGGAGATTTGAAATGTTTTGCCCCTCCACCCTTTTTTCTCCCTTCTCTCCTAGTTTATTCATGGTGGTCACACTGCAAAGATCTCTGACTTCTCCTGGAATCCCAATGAACCCTGGGTTATCTGTTCTGTATCAGAAGACAATATCATGCAAGTCTGGCAAATGGTAAGTTGTTTGGGAGAGTGCAGGAAGTGGTAGATAAGAGGTAGTGTTGAGCTGCCTGAATGTCAGCATTCCGGGTTTTATTTACAGGTCCCAGAAGGATTTGCTTTGTAGCACTGCCTAAATCTCAAATGGGCAGTGAAAAATGTTTGAGATTCGGTAGAAACAAGGACTTACAAATCCTGAGAAGCTGTTTTATATTTCTCGTAATTTAATAGTAAAAAAGAAAGTAAGTACTGGTGTATGGAGTAGAAGTGACGTTTTCCCATCTATGTTTGAATGAAAACTAGGTAGAAAAAAAAAGACAAAAAACCACCCAACAAACAAAAATCAGGTCAAAAACAAACAGCAAAACTCCAGCCAACCACCACCACCACCAACCACAACAAACGCAAGCATGAAGTTGAGTTTCTGTTAGTTACTGTCATACTGGGTGAGTTCTTTGTGTGTGATACAGAAGTCCCCTGTGGCTGCAGAGGGGCAGCATGGTGGTGAATAGGAGAAAAGTGCTGGTTTAATTCCCAGTGCTGAAAGTTCTGGAGAATAATCTCTTACAGCTCAAATAACCTTTGAAAAGACCATGCTTCTAATTTTGGTTTATTTATAGATTGTTTCACAGAGGCTTTGTCTTGGCAATGTATCTGTGTAGTTCTTATGGAAAGTGATGCTGCAAAGTGAAGGTTCTATTAAATGTATGCACGGTAGTCTTAATTAATATAAGCCTGCTCTGGTCTCTGCTTTAAGAAGTCAGATGCCCATAAGCTGCAGTAACAGAGTTCTTCTGAAATGTGCATCACTGTTTCAAAGCAAGGCAGTCTGTGTTGCAGCTTTCATGATGAAAAGCCTCGGGGGATTGGTGCCACACATCTGCAGATGAAAATCTGCCAGGACTTTCTGAAATGCTGTGGCATCCTGTTAAATGTGATGGTAATGCTTCTACAGCTCCTTTGCTTTGACTTGCAGGCAGAGAACATATATAATGATGAAGACCCAGAAGGAAGCGTGGATCCAGAAGGTCAAGGATCTTAGATGACGGTCCTTCCTGTTTCTAGTCCTTTTCCTTCTCTTCCCTCTCAGCCCTGATATTGACTTAACACTGGTTTTGAGACACACGTAGACTTTGTGTTCAGCCATCTTTCTGTAGAAACCATCAGCGGTGCTTTTTACCCCGGGCAGAACTCCCTAGGAAAAGGGCTTTTAGTCCAACTCAGCTGGTGCTGTGCTGCAGCTCCTCAGTCAGATTTCCCACAGCAACCTCTTGTGTACAGAGCCGGCCGTCCCATTTTAGCTGCCTTCCTCATGCAGAACAAATTTTTTGTTACTGTTTTCTGTCTTTAGCTTGCTACAGCTGCGGGCTTTTGCCTAATTTAAACAAAAGTTAAATCAGCAGAGCTGCCAGAGGGTACTTGAGCCAGCAGAGATGGTGCAAGTGTTAATCCACTGGTAGTTCAGAAATGAGCGGGGAACGTCTGGTCCTCTTCAGTACAGTTCAGAAGTGTTGGGATTCTTTTAGTTAATCTGTACCTGCGTGGCTTTATCTGCCTCTGCAGATACATAAAGAGACTTGCAGATTCTGAAATTGTATTTCTTCCTGTACTTTCTTTTGTCTTTGCTGGTAATTCTGGGTTTTCAGTTCTTCCTGCTGTCCTTCCCCTTTCCTTCCATCCCCTGGATGACAGTGGTTTGGATACATCAGCTGTTCCTGCAGAGCATCACTCACCTTCCACGCATCTTGTTCTATTGTGTGTTTCTTGAGCTGTGTTTTCACATATATTTCTTTCCTTTCTGTGAAATGGTTTTTAAAACTTTGGGGCCACAAAGTTGTAAAGGTGTCTGTTTCTACCAGCGATGTACCACAGATGGCGCAGCCCGGTGACCTACAGCAGTGGTAGCTGGTGCAAATAAAGCAAATGAGACGTGGGCAAACTGCCTTTGTGGGAGTCAGTCCTTGACCACTACTTCCTGCCCATCTTCCACCAGCGACCCGTTACTCCTCGTGTTCCTCATGACTAACTGCGTGTAAGTGCTTCAGATGGAATAAATTTTTTCTACGTATGTGCTGCATGGCTGTGTGATTTTGTGCTGATGTTTTCCTTCTGCATTGACTGTTTCCATGAGGATAAACTGTATCCCTTGAGAAAGCAGAGAAAGAGAGGAAAAAGAGTCTCTGGGTGCTGTGAGGGTGTGGGTGCTGGAATATACTTTGGGTCTGCAGTGCGTGCTTCTGCAGGGCTGCCTCCTCTTGTTTCTGCTGCTTGCTCTGTGAAATGAGTACTGAACAGCTCAGAGCAGTCAGGGGTGCAGTGGAGTGTGCCTTCCTCCTGCTGTGTGCTGCTGCCTCAATTTTGGGTCTGCCTTCAGCCCTTACACAGAACAACGTGGGTGGTGATTTTTTTTTTTTCTCCATATTTTGTTAAGCGTGAATATTTGGGTGCCTTTCAAGCCCCTCAGTTTGACACACAACTTTGAGAAATAAAAAGATCCTTAAACTCTGACCTTTATTTTCAGTGTGAGACTATAAAGTGGAAACCTTTTATCCACAGACTTCAGTTTCTGTGGCCGTCCATGGAGCGCATCGCAATACAGCAGACACCACTGAGCTACAAAAGGAAACACTTCTGTACGTAAACTTCAGCATTCAGCCCCATGAGTCCTTTCTGTGCAGGCTTATATGCTCTATCTATGGAACAGGACACGATACATTTTCCAAACACAGCAAAACATACACGTGTGATTCTTCAGCCATGTCTGTTATTCAGTGCAAGTACCATTTTCTCTGCTCACGTGTGGAGAAGCAGTTTAGTAGAAGATCCACAGCAGAGGGGTGCTGCTGACTGGGCAGCGAGAGGAGCCGACCCTGCAGGTTCCAGCACCGCCCTTTGGTGAGGAGGAAATCTCATCTCTAACATTCCTGGTCTGGTTTTTCTTCAGATTTGCAAAGGTGGCCGTAGATTTCTAAGCAGCCCCTGTGTGGGTAGAAAGTGCATTTAGGATACTAAATATGGAACATATGAAACACAAACTAATGAAAAAAAATCTCAGTGTGAAGGAAAAGCAATTAGGTAATGCTCAGATTGGCTCAGTGCGTGGCACTGAACGCACGGATTGCGGCCAGCCCTTGGCATGGACAGCGGTCTGGCAGCAGGGAACGTGATTGCTGCCGCCAGCCATGGGAGGAGGCAGCTGTGATTTCTGCTGCAAGACACAGGAGGAGGCAGCTCCGAGACTACTGCACTCCGACTCCCAGGTCAAAAGTGAAACTCGAGGAGGTGAGCTGACATGTAAGAAGTCTGAAGCGCTATCGCTTCCAGCAATGGCACTTTGTAGCTCTGGCTGTTAAGAGACTGCAGCCAAGCTGGGGCTCCATGTCAGCCTCTGCACCCCGTGCTTCACAGGGACCCCACGCAGCAGAGATGCTGCAGTTACTCTCATTAATAAACTTCACAACAATGAGACGCAGCACCGACATGGGAAGGTTGGCTCTTCCCTGGGCTCACCACTGCGGTGCTTCGTGGAGAGAAGAGCTGCAGCTGCTGGGGAAATGCCCTCCCTCAGTGCAGCTACGTGGGGAGGGTGAGAAAGGAACTCTACGTAGCATTAAAGTTGCAGAAAATATTTAAGAGTGCGTACTGCTGAGATGTGGACTAAGGTAGCAAACAAAGTTTGGCAAGAAAATAGTCCACAAACTTGTGGGTGTGTTGTGGAGCTTTAAAATGTGGTAGAGAAGCCCTGAGTGAAAGCAGCAGCAGATTCAGAAGCAAGAAGGTTGTTCCCTCTGATACAGACCATCTGCAGCAGTGCCTCTCAAACTGAGAACCCAGCTCCCTTCCACTGTTCCTAAGGAAATAGTGTATATTTTTTCAAGTTGCCGTGCCTGTCCCTTGGAAGGCAGCCCCTGCTTCTACTCTGTGCAGAACTTTCCATGACACGGCTGCATGGCAAAGGCTCTGCAGTTTCCACAGCACTACCACTGCAGCCTGAGCCGGGGCAGGAGGTGTGCGTGGAACAGACACTGACTTGTAGATGGACAGCTCGTGGTGCAGGCTGCTCCGCAGCTCCTCCAGCTCCTGGTTCTTGCGCTGCTGGAGCTGGACGCTGTTCTTCAGCTCCTTCAGCCTGTCCTCCAGCTCCTCCACCTGCTCCTGGGGTGAAGACAGAACCCGGTTATGTGGGAAGCTTTGCCCTGCTCCATGGCGGTGGTCTTAAGAAACCCCTGCAGAAAACCTCTGCTTCCCTACCAAGGCGGCACCCAGGGCTGGCGTGCAGTTGTGCTTTGCCTTCCCCGCTGGCAGGGTTTGTCCCCCACACTGCTGCGTGTGCGTTTGAAAGGCTGTCAGCGCTGTATGATCTAAAATACTTAAGTAGATAAACAAGGGGATGGGGAAAAGGCAGCAGGGAGGCACAGTGGGGGCTCCATGTGTCTGAATGAGGCGGGGCCCTGAGCCCCCTGAGCAGCACCATGGCAGCTAGAGAGCGTCCCAGTCCCAGTGCTGCAGCACAGCAGTGCCTGTAGGATGATGTTGGCTGTGGGTAGAGGTGATGATGGCTGGGAATGCTGGAGATGGATGGTGGGGCTGCCCTGCCAAAAGGGCTCTTGTGGATATTGAACTGTACTTTCTCCCTGCATGAGGTGTTGTGAGGAGGCCTGGCTTGGCCTCACGGCTCTGTTCCAGCACCTGAGCTCTGCTTCATCTGATGTGGAGCTGTGGGGCCGATGCAGCACTGCACCTCCTCTCTGCCCCCGGGGTTCCTTGGTGCCTCTGCACGTTGCTGGCCGGAGGCAACACCTGCTGAGTGTGGAGCCCTCCCCAAAGCTCATTCTGCACAGCGGGCTGCACTGAGCATCCCGGCAGGGCACAGCGCTGCTGAGTCACTGAGCTTCAGCCTCTGGGGCTCCTCCAGAGGCACCGAGTAAATCCTCAGGGAGAAAAGTGCCTTCAACGGAACCCGCAGAGCTGTGTCGCCTCCCCAGCCTCCCTGCCCCCCTGACCCTACAGACCAGACCTCCGCCACCCGTGCTGGCAGTGCCCGCAGGTAGGGATGGCCACGCACGTACCCTGTACTGCCCGACCTCCTCGTCGCGCTTCTGCTTGACGAGCACGATCTGCTCCTCCAGACTCCGGTTCTGCAGCCGCAGCCGGCTCACCTCGCCCTGCAAGGGCCGCAGGGCCTCCTTCATGCCCTGCACCTCTCCCTGCAGCTCCTGCAGTGCCCGTGTCCCCGCCTCGCGCCTCTCCAGCAGCCGCAGCAGCTGCGGTTCGTAGTGCTCCTCCAGGCCGCGGCGGCTCCGCGTCACCAAGCTCTCGAACTCGGCCGACAGCCGCCGGCTCTCCTGCAGGTACTGCGGGTCCTGGCGGCACGGCGGGGCCTCCAGGCGCTGCCTCAGGGCCTCCTTCTCCTTCTCGCAGCTCTCCCGCAGGCGGCTCAGCTCTCCCGACAGCCGCCCGGCCTGGTTCTCCAGCTCGTCCCGATACGCCGCGTGCTGCGAGAGGTCGTGGCGGCGGCTCTCCAGCTGGTACTGGCAGGCCACGCACTCCTTGGTCACCTTGAAGAGCTTCTGCTTGATCTGACGGATCTCGTCCCTCAGGTTGTCCCGCTCCAGCTCCACCTTGGCCAGCAGCCGGCAGGCGGCCTGGATCTCCTGGTGGGCATGGCGGATGTCCTGCAGCGCCGGCTCGCGCAGCTGCGTCAGCTCCTCGATCAGCGCATCGCGCTCCTTCTCCAGCTGCTCCACCGCCTCGATGCACTCCTGGAAATACTCGCCCAGCTCCTCCAGGCTGAGGCACGGCCGCTCCGTGCCCTCTGCGGCCTGCGGGGTGCCCGCCCCCTCCGCGTCCATGTCCTGCGGGACCCCAATCCCCGCTGCGCCTGGCGGGATTCCTGCCCCGTCGGTGTCCATGGCCGATGGGATCCCTGCCCTGGCTGCATCCAGTGGGATCTCTGCCCCATCCACGTGCAGTGGGATTCCTGCCCCATCCATATCCAGCAGGAGTCCCGCCACGGCGGCATCCATATCCAGCAGGATCCCTAACCCTTCTGCCTCCACATCCAGTGGGAGTCCTGCTCCATCAGCATCCAGAAGCGTCCCTGTTCCGCCAGCATCCACATCCAGAGGGATCCCTGCCTCATCTTCTGCATCCAATGGGATTCCTGCCCCATCCATATCCAGTGGGATCCCTGTCCCACCAGCGTCCACATCCAGAAGGATCTGTTCATCTGTTTCTGCATCCAGTGGGATTTCTGCTCCATCCATCCCCAGCAGTGCCCCTGTCCCGGCCGTCTCCTCGCCCAGCAGTGTCCCCAGCATGGTGAGGTTCAAGGCCGTGTCCCCAACACCTTCCTGCAGCTCCGCGCAGGCACCCGGAGCAGGAGCAGCCCCCAGGCCCGGCGCTGGGTCTGTTGGGCTGCACGGAGCCCTGGGGTGTGGGACTGGGGCCGCTCCTGCTTCATCTGGCAGCGGTTCTGGAGGAGGTTCTGGCTCTGCCATCAGGTCCCTGCAAAGGAGAAGGGACACATCAGCAGGCGGTGGGACAGGACCCATCCCTCCCTGCCTGCCCCGAGAACAGCTTGGACACAAGCTTTTGGCATCAGCATGGGCCAGAATGAAGGAGCAAAGCCATTCTAAAATGACAGTGGCAGAGAGAGAGCAAGCACTGAAACCCAGCAGCATTTCCCCATGTCCCTGTAATGCTGCACGCATCACTGCAGCTCGCCCCGCACGCCCGGTGAGACGTCCCCAGTGCAACGCGCCCAGCTATGTGCCATAACCTCACGGCACGGGAATGCACTGCTGGGCGCAGCGGGCTCAGCGCTGCCTGGGGACGGAGCGCAGCACCGCACAGGGCCCGCGCCGCTCACTTTGCCGTGTCATCCGAGCCGGGCGTTACTCCCGGGTGGGCACCGAGCGCTGCCGCCACAAAGCGCTCCCATCTCACGTTCCCCACGCGCTATTTGAGAGCAGGGAGCAGCGCACGGCCCTGGGGCTGCTGAGGGCTTTTCCTGCAGTGGGGGGGCGGGGGGATGCTCTCACCTCCCGGCCCCGCGGGCTGAGCTCATGTCTCGTCATCCCCGAAGGAATGAGTGCAGGCTGGCACCCAGCGGCCCCCGGCTCGCCCCAGCGGCTTTACGGAAAGCGCTGATTTTCACCGGTCCTTTCTCTCCTAATAAGGCAGTTTTCTGCAGCGCTGACATATCGCAGCCTCGGACTCAACCGCCGGAGCTGAGGAGTGCGGGGAAAGGTGGGGAGAGGGCTGTGCGGGGTTTGCCGTGCCCCCCCCCCCCCCATGCTTCCAGCAGTGATTTATCAAACTTAGCGACAGCTCTGCGCCCACGGGTTGTGCTCCCCCCCACCCCCTCGGCCCCAATCTGTGTGGCCGCGATGCTCCCCAGGGGCTGAACCTCACCCCCAACCCCTTGAGAGCCCGCACCCCGCAGCCCCCGGCCCCTCTCCCCCCACATCTCCCCAAGGGCCGGCTCGTACCTTGCTCTCCCGGAGCCCGGTGCCCCCTGCACTGCGCTGCACATGGGCTTAGCATGGGGCGGGTGGGGGTTATTAATACACGGCGTTGGAAATCAGACTCCCCCGGCAGCCGCTTCACCCGCTGCAGCGCCAGCTGCGGGTACTGCCGCCCTCCGCCCCGGGAGGAGGAGGAGGAGGAGGAGGAGGAGGAGAAGGAGGAGGAGGAGGAGGAGGAGGGCGGGGAGGGCCATGCCTGCATCCCTGGCAGTGAAACCTTCAGGCTGGCTGCAGCTCCGCAGAATCCCCAGTGCCCCCACCCAACCGGGGGTCTTTCCATGCATGATTGATTTGCTGAGGGTGCCCCTTTGTGCAGCCTCCAGTCCAACCCTGTTGGGTGCCGGGCAGGGCACGTGCTGTGATGGGGACACCGGAGTCCCTGGGCTGGGGTGCGCGCCCAGCGGTGGGGGCTGGAAGGGGCATGGTGAGGACACAGCACATGGCCGTGATTTGGTGTGGCCTTATCCTGTGCATGGAGCACATGGGTACCAACGCCCTGAGGGCTCTGTGTGTGCCAGAGGCTGCCCTGCCAACACGTTGATTCCTGCAGTGCAGCCCCCATTTTGCTGTCTGCATTTCTGCACCCCTTTTCTGCTCTCCCTTTGAGGATGGAATGGCATCTGAGCACCCAGCAGTGATGCTGCCTGGGGTTGGAGGTTCCATCTCTGCCCACCTACCCCTGGTCCCCCAGCCCACAGCATCCTAACCCCACCCTTTGGGACAATACTACCAGCATCTATTTACACCAGCTGCACCCATGTTGCCAGACTGCTGTGCATGCAGCAGCCCAGGGGTGCAGTGTTGCTGCTGGGCTGTGGCCCTGGCATCCCCCAGCTTGGGACTGGAGGAGGAGAAAGGCAGAAGCGATTGATTAAAGCAAAGTTTATCTATCTATTAAAGCAAAATTCCTCCTACCTCCGCCCTGGCCGTGCCCGCTCAGGAAGTCGGCACTCGCAGATCAGGAAGTCGCCAGCTTACGTGCCCTGAAACCGCCCAGCAACGCACACCACTGCTTGCAACATCCCCAAATGCCACCCTGTCCCCGTCCCCGTCCCCACGTCAGCACCGCCGTCACCTTGCTCACTGCTTGGTTTAAAATAACTGCTCGTGTCCGTGTCCCGGCCCACCAGCACACGATGGTGGGGGAGCAGAGCTTTAAAAGGAAAGGGAAGATTTGGGTGTTTGCTCTTTTTTTTTTGACCCTGTTGCTTTTTTCAGCTCGATGCACCTTTTTTTTTTTTTTTCCCCCACAAAGTGCCTCTCTGCGCTGAGGCTTTTGACTCACCAGGAGAGGAATGCTTTCCATTCGGACAAGTTGTGCAGATAAATATACATCTCTATCTGCATCTGCCAAGCGGGGGGATCTGCGGGTCAGGCGTGCAGCAAACCCTGCTGGTACCCAGGAGGCGCGGGGCTGCGCTCAGCTGTTCCCGGTAAGAGGATCGCCCCGGCTGTTTTGTGGACATAACCAGGCAACGGGCGGCTCGGGTGTCGGACCAGGCATGGCTCTATCCATGCACGAGCTGCCCTGGACTTTGCTCCAGCAAACAGGGAGAAGGGAAGGCAGGAGAATATCTGCAGGGAAATGTTCCAGCTGCTGGAACACGGTGAGACGTAGTGCCCGCTGCGGTGTCCTGGTGCCAGCCAGAGGGCACCTGCTCTGCTCCTGCCTCAGTTTCCCCAGCTGAGAGCTGAGGTGCTGCCACCATAGGGAGCTGCAGTGGTAGCCAGCATGGGAAGAGGTCTGTGGCCATATTGCGGTGCTGGGGCTGACCCTATTCCCATTGCTGAAATGCTGCAGCTGCCTCAGACCTCAGAAATCCCAGATAAGGATGCTCAGGGTCTGCGCAAGGTCACTGGCGGGACAGAGGAGGAGGAGGAGGAGGAGGAGGGCAGCGTGGGCACAGACCCAGCTGGGGCTGGGGCAGAGATGAAAGCCGCAGCTTGAAGGCGCCGTCCTCGCTGCTCTGCAAGGACCTTGGCAGCTCCATGGCAGCGGGGTCAGACCCTGCCCTGGGCTGCAGGCGCCGGCAGCTCCTGCTTATCTGGTGCCAGCACCGATCTGCCCACAGTGAGGCACCAGGAAAGCACCGGTACCAGCACAGCTGCTGCAGAATGGATGCCTGCCCAGCTGAGGACATTGGGTCTGTCCCTTGTGGGGACACAAAGCTGCAGCTCCCAACACTGCCAGCTCTGAACCTCACTGCTGCTGCGTTATCTCTTGGCACAACCCAGATACCGGCTTTAAACATCCACATCAAGGCTGCTCGGCCCGGTGGCACCACTGCTGGGATAGGATTGTCCCCTCTGCCCCAGCAATGCCCACTGTGGCGCGTGCACATGTACGTGTGTGTGTACCTGTGTACGTGTGTGCACGTGTCTCTGTGGCCCAGTGATTGCTAACAAGGGCACTGCTGCAGACAAGGCTAATGCTGGGCTTTTCCATGCCCTGGGTTGAGCATCAGGAGCAGCACCAGCTCCCAACCCCGTGTGAGGGCTCAGGAGTGCATTGGGGTGGGGGGCGGCACTGCAGGGGCGCGGTGAGGCCGGTGGCTGTGCCAGGACCTTTTCCCCACCGCCTACAGGCACTGCAGGATCAGTGAGTCATGAGGCTGCGCCTGTGGAGCCAGCAGGTGCCTGGCTCTGGGCACGGATCTGTCCCACCACCTCCAGCTCATGTGGGCAGCAAAATGGTTGAGAGAACTGACCCCACGAGCTCTGGCGGCTGCCAAGGGGATGCAGCACACAGCGCTGTGGCTGGTGGGGACAGGCCATTCCATCCCATCTCACTGCCCAGGAGCTGAGCTCCAGCCCAACAAGCTGCCCAATGTCCTTCTGTCTGTCCTGGCCACATGAGCAGAGGATACACGGCCGAGCTGGGGTGCTCCTGCCTGCATTCCCCCTCCCCTGGAAGAAGACCAGGCACTGGGGGGCTGCAGATGACCTGCCCCATCCCCAGCCACTCTGCTCCCCCCTGCTCAGAGCTCTCCCTGGAGCGTGACTGATCTTCACTGTCTTATTTGGACAGTGCTCCGTAACTGTGTGCAAAAATATTTTTAAAACTGGTTCTGCCGACATCCAAGGAGAGGAGAGATGTGAGAAACAGGATCTTTTTGGGAGGCTCATGACTCAGAACTTGGAGCTGGTTGCAGAAAGTCAACACAAACGCCCTGATCGGGGATTAGCTTTGCCCCAGAGGAGCGCACGCCATTGGGGGTCACCAAAGACCCAAAGGCAGCCCAGCTGGAAGGAGTTGTCCCAGAACTGGGTGCAAGTGCCAGGAAATGGCTGCCCAAACACTCGAGCATTCACCGGGGTTGGGTCAGGGGTCAGAGCGGTGGCGGGGGGAAATGAGAAGCAGAGACAGGAGAACTCCGCCAGCCCCTGCGCTCCTGCAGGAGCCAGCAAGGCTCAGAGCCACGTCGTGTTAACGCCGAGCACGTTGGGATCTGTCGGACTGCAGGAGCACAGCACCCACCCCTGGGTCCCACCTGCACGGACAGCAGCGTGCTGGGAAGCCTGCAGGAGGGACAGGCTCGTTGTTTTGTAAATTCTTCTAGTCATTTCCAGACATTGGCAAACTCCCCCGGGCGCGCAGCCAGGCGGTGTGTGAGCCTCCGGGAAGAGGATGTGTTTTAAAAGCAATGTTGCAGCTTTTCCCATTAAGCAGAGCATCCTCATGGGGACCTCAGCCCAGCGGTGCCATGAGCGTGCAGAAACCTCCTGCCTTCCTGCAGGGATGGCAGCACCGAGCCGGGGCTCTGGGGCACCCCACAGCCCTCCAGCAGCGTGACCTGCTGGCTGTGCTCGTGTGCAAGTGGAGACACTGTTTATTAGATCCACCGACGGCGCTGGGGAGACCCTGAGGTCCTCTGATGGTCCTGGGGAGACCCTTAAACGCACCGAAGGTCCTAAGGAGACCCCCTGACTCTCAGTTTATCCATCCGTTAAAGCAAGAGCCTCACATCTCCCGGTGGTGGCTCTCGGGGAGACGTTCGGACGCTCTGGGAGACCCCCAGACCCGCCGCTGCTCCCGGAAGGCCCGGCTGCGCTCCCGGCTCCGTCCGGCAGCCCTTTCAGCCCGCACTGCCCGCGGTAACCGCCACGGCCGCGACGAGCGGCGGACCCCGAGCCGGCCCGACGGGTGACCCGGGGAGCCCCTCCCGCAGGTGGCTCCGGGGCCGCGATCCCCACCTGCGCACGGGCGGAGCGGAGGGGCGGAGCGGAGGGCCGGGGCCGGGTCCTCCCGCAGCCCGGCGAGGCCGCAGGCTCCGCCCCGGCTCCGGCTCCGGAGAAACTTTCCGTCGGCGCCGTGCGCTCGGCGGGAGCCCGGAGCTGGGGCCGAGCCGCAGCCTCAGCCGGAGCTGCAGCCGGGGCGGGCCCGGCCCTATGGGCAGCGGGCGGCGCGGGGCTCTGCCCGCCGCGGTCATGTCCGCCCCGCGTGCACCTGCGGACGGCGGCGAGGCCGAGCCCGGCCCCCCCGAGGTGTCCCCCCGGAAGAAGAAGGGCAGCGGCAAGGCGGGCGGACTGCGGAGGGCCTTCAGCTGGCTGCGGGGCCGGAGGAGGAAGAGGAGGGCGGGCAGCCCGGCGGCCGCGAGCCCCGATCTGCGCGGAGCGGGTGAGGGGGGCGGGGCGGGGAGCGGCGGTCAGCGGGCGGGGGGCGCGGAGCGGCGACCGGAGGGGTCGGGGTGACAGATGCGCCGGTTGCGCCGGTTGTGGCGGCGGCTGACGAGAGCTGCGGGTCTGGCCGTGGAGGTGGCCGAGGCGAAGTGAGGGGTGGGCGAGGGGGGCTCGATGTGAGGCCGCGGCGGTGCGGGGCTGCCTGAAGTGGGGACCGAGGAGATGGCGGAGGGGGTCGGCGATGGTGGCCGTGGAGAGGCCAGAGCGGCTCGGTGCTGAGCGGGGGCCGCGATGGCGGTGATCGCGGCAGGACGGACCCGGCGCGCTCTCACCGCTGCCCCGAGGGCTGCTGCCGCTTCGGCTCCGGCTCTGCGCTGACTCAGAAGGTCGTTGGGGCTGAGGGAAATCTGGAGGCACGCCAGCCTCCTCCTCCTCCTCCTCCTGGGCCCGGTGTTTGCCGTGCTCCAGGTGTGGCCCTTCCTGTCCTCGCCGTGGCCCCGTGCAGGGCTGTCCTCGTGTCCCATCCGCGTCCCGTCCGGGGCCGCCCGCAGGGTGCGAGGTGTGGAGGTGTGGAGCTGCGCCACGCTCTGCTCGCACGGCTGCTCCCGGTGGCGGCGGTCACAGGAGGGGTGGCACGGCTCCGTCCCTGCCGTGAGGGATCCCGGCTGTGTCACACGGCCGTCCTTCCCGCAGGGCGCGGCGGTGCCGCCCGGCTGCCTTCACCTGGAATTTTCCTCCTCCGTTTGCCCCGGGGGGTTCGTTCCCAGAACCGCGGCTTCGAGAAGCCCACTGAGATGTGTGATAAGGAAGGAGGGGCCGGGCCGTGCGGGGGGTCCCTGAGATGCTGCCTGGGCGCAGCACACGGAGTGCGCGCTGCTGCGAGCCTGAAACCTGAGCAGAAAAAGCAAGCCGTGCCAAAGCATGTGATGTTCCTCCCTGCAGGAGCGCCCGCTCCAGCTCTGTCAACCCTTTTTTTTATTTTTTATAATTAATAATTTTTCCTGAAGTTTTATCATTCACCCGCAGATCGGAGTCACAGCCCCAGCCCGCTCCCCGCGCTGTTAGCAGGGCGCTGCTGCCCCGCGGGCCGTACGCTCAGCACCCCGGCACCCAGGATGAGGAGCTGTGCAGCGTCCCCATGCGGGTGGCAGTGCGGGGGTTTCTGTGCCCCTATGGGCTGTGGGTTCCCCGCTGCGCTTCCCGCAGAGCCGCTCGGAGGTGCGATGTGGGGCAGCGCGTGCGGGTCTGAATCACCCTGCTGGCTCCGGCACTCAGAGCCCCACCCTGCTTAACCGCCTCCAGCCCGGCTGTGCGCATCCCAGGGCTGTGCTGTGGCCTTTCTGCCCGCTGACCTCAGGCGGGTGCTGTGTGCCGTCCTTCCCTGCGTAGCAGGGCCTCTCCGAGCAGCTGGGGAGATGATGCTGGTCCGTGTTGTGCAGTGATGTCCCCGCAGTGCTGCGCAGTGTGGGTGCAGAGCTCGGCAGCACCGGGTGCTGTGTGAAGCTCTGCCCAACCTGGCAGTGTTTCCAGACGTCGAGCTGGGAACTGTGGGATGGGGAACAGGAGCACTTAAGCAGGTCACGGTGGGCTCTGGCTGATGGCGCTGTGCTCTTCTCTCTGTGTCTTTGTGGTGCTGAGCTCTGCAGCAGCCATGGCTCTGTTGTTGCTCTCCATTTGCGTGGCTGTGGGTGCTGGGTGTGGGGCGCAGCTGTGGGTCAGAGCTGTTCTTGCTCCTCAGTGTCAGCTGGGTCCAGATTGCTCAGCACTGACAGCATGGGAACTGCAGGATGAAAGCAGTTCCATTTTGGATCAGCCCTGTGGCCCATCTGATGGGAAATCCCAGCTCTGTCTGCTCAGCTGGGCTGGGAAGAGCAGGGATGCCGTCATCCCGACGGGTGGATCTCAGCGGAGGAACAGCACTGGGCAGGGGCAGCCCTTGTGGAGGATGGAACCCCCTCCTGCTGGATGCTCTCGGTCCCAGCACAGCCTGGAGGAGCGGCCGCAGCATCCGTGAGCACTTGGGTGACAGCCACAGGCACTTCCACTGCTCCAACGCGCGTTGGCGGCTGGAAGATGGAAAAAGAAAGAGAAATGTGTGAGCTGGAGGAGTGCATGCGAGCTGCAGCCCTCGCTCGGGTCGTTCTGCCCTCCTGCAGAGGAGGAGCACCGCTCGATGCCCAGGGTGTGCATTTCCCCGATACTGTGGTGACTCTGGAGCTGAGGGTGTTGTCAGCCCTCGGGATGTTGGGTTGGGGTGAAGCAAAGGGCCTCTGCTCCTGCAGCCCGCCCTGCAGTGCCGTGGGGCTGCTTTTCCTGCTGTCTGCAGGAGATGTTTTGGTTGGGAGCAAGGGAGCTGAAAGCTTTCTCTCTTCCTGTGTGAGCAGTGCTTGCAGACCCATGGGGGGCTGACAGCCTCTTAACCGTCAGCAGCGCTGTGTGCTGGAGCAGGGGGGTGTGAGCAGGGGGGTGTGAGCAGGGGGGTGTGAGCAGGCCCCTGCATGGCCGTGTGCTGGGGGTGTTGGCCCAGATTTTGGCTATGGCTTTATATGGGCCTCACAGCATTGCTCGTGATTCCCCAGCGAAGTAAAGGAATCGATGTTCTAAGAGCACTAAATGAGCGTTGGCTTCTTGCCTTTGATGCCAGCTTCGTGCAGCAGCAGCAGACTTCCTGAGTGCTGGGGTTAAGAACACAGCTTTGAACGCACGCAGCGGCTGCACAGCGGGGCTGAGCACTGCGGGGCTGCGTGTGCTGCTCTGATAGCAGCTCGGTGCCTCTGCCCCCCACGTCCCCCATCTCCGCTGTCACACGGCAGCGCCGTCGCCATTTGGTGTCAATGTGTTCTGGTCCCGAGCTGCTGAGCTGTGCCGAAGTGCAGGAGGTCGTGGGGAGGTGGCGGTGCGGTGCTGCGCTCCTCCTGCTGCCCGCTCCATCCGCGCGGTCACGAATTTGTTAAATCTGCAGAAGGCAGAGTGACACTTCAGAAAATGTGAACAACAGGAATCCGCCGGCCGGGCCCGGAGCCACCGAACAAAGAGAGGTGTGTCCTCAACCACAGCTATTCCACCTGGAGACAACTGCAGGAATTGCTCTCGCAAATAGCGTTCCGTAAGAGCCGATAAAACTATTTCGCCGGGGTCGTGTTTCCTTTTAGAAGGAAGGTTTTATTTCATAAGACAATATCATCATTGACTTCGTCTCCGGCACCAGGGGGAACGCAGGCCAGCAGAGGGCGAGGAGCTGGGCAGGGATGAAGCGAAAAATCCTTCACCTGCCAAAGGAGCAGAGGAGCAGAGCCCTGTGCTGAGAGCTGCGCTGCCCCGGGGCAAGGAGCTGCGCGGTGCTGACAGCCTGGGCTCCGGCTGCAGCAGGAACTAATGTGAAACCCTCCTGGTTATGTATTGCTGTTAATGATTGGGGATCTCGAGTGGGGGTTTTGTGTCACCTTTGCCTCTCTGAGCTTTGCTTCCCCATTAAGGGAACAAGGGCTGAATTCCTTTCTCATTCAGGCAGCGCGGCTCCCGCTCTGTTTGCTCGGGGATGGGGTCAGCATGGGGACTGATCCTTCCCTGAGGGGCACAGGGGGGTCTCTGCCCCACAGGACGTGGGCTGCCCGCCTGGCGGAGCGAGTGTGTGACCACACCAGGATTGGATGTGCAGGGGTGATGAGGTCTGTACCTCACTGTCCATCTCCCTGCCCCTCCACCCCACTCTTGTTGGTGGGGCTGGCGCTGACCTTGGCTCTGCTCCCTGCTGGAGCCCCCGGAGCACTGTGGCAGCTCAGTAGGAGCTGGGTGCTGGAGCAAAAGGGAAGTGTCTGCCTGTATCTGGGGCAGTGCTGCAGGCTCCAGCCCCCTCTTTTTTGCAGGGAGAGAAGTGAAAATGCTTTTCTTCAAGCAGTGTTTGGTGAAGCTGTGTCACGGCGGAGGGGGGAAGTGTGCAGTGTTGGGGTCTGCATGTCATTGAAGCAGCAGTGCCAGCATGTGGGGGTGCTGAGGAGTCACCCCGCATTGCTGAGCAAGGAGCTCTGACTCTTGCTCATGTGCCCATGTCTTGATTTGGTTCCAGGGCTGCTCTCAGCAGGGTGCTGCAGCGATGGGCCGCGCTGATGCAGCACCGTGGGGTCAGGCTCTGCCCCACCACACGCTGGTGGGAACCTAAGCAGTGTTAATTCCGCTGCAGAGAAGGAGGCTGAAGTCCACAGGTGAACTCATTGTGGATCACCTCGGGAGGGCGGCACGGGGCGTCCGGCTGATAATTTTTTTTCATCACCTCCATAGTTGTAGTGCTGCGCCTTCACCACGAAACCATCCTTCCTATTTATCCGCGCCTTCGCTGAATCACCAAAGGAACATAAACACTGCCGGTGGGAATTGCCCACCCTCTGACCAGCTGACCCCTCCCTGCCCTCAGAGCGTTTAATTTTCTCATTAAAACCAGAAGGGAGAGCTGCACTTCACACGGGCGGGCTGCTCGCCATGCCCACGCGTTTCGCAGCCGCCCGGCTCCGGGCTTGTCTGTGCAGAATCACCGCTGTTGCAGCAGCGCCGCTTTGAGCTGCCCGCACGCAGCCCCGTCCTGCCGGCCGCCTGCAGAAGTGCACGGCCGAGAGCCGCCACGGGAACGTGGGTTGGGATCGGCCGGGGGGGCAGCGGGGGGCAGCGATGTCCAAATGCAGCCGGCTGGGCTCCGGCCGCAGCTTCGGGCGGCGGATGCTTGGAACTTCATCGCCTTGCTGCCCCTCGGGGAGGGCAGGACGGGCTGTGCCCTTGGGGCTGCGGGTCCCGGGACCCCCCCACCCCGGGGCCACATCTCCCACAGTGCCAGAGCTGTGCCCAGGACACGCAGAAATTGTTGCGGGCTCAACTCGGCGTTGCCAACTCGTGAGCTGGGATGGCCGTGGCCGCTGTGCCGATAAATGACCGGCAGATAGCAGAACCCGGAGAGCAAAGCGGGGCCGGGGGGGCCATAAACCCCGTGCCTGTGCTCCCTCCCACAGCACCCACCTCGATCCGGGGCTGGGAGGGCCGCTGGGCGCTCCCGGGAGGCCACTCCTCTCCTCCTGTGCCATTGGCTCCGGCAGAGCCGGCTGCGAGCTGGGCTCCCGCAGCGATGGGAGCGGGCGGCCGGGAGCCCTGCGCTGTGGGCCCCCCCGGCAGCCCCCTCAGCACCGCCATGTAGGGCCGCGGCATCCTCCGCCCGGAGGCGGTGGAGGCTGAGATCGGAGCCATGGGCAACGCGTACCGCAAGAGGAGTCCCGCGGGCTCCCCCTGGCCGTGGGGTCGGGCTGGGAAGCCGAGGGCAGGTAGGAGCTGGGGGGGACGCGTTGGCGGCTGGATGCGTGGCCCTGGGGGCTGTGCGGGGCAGCGGCGGAGCTGGGGGAGCAGGCTGCATCCCGTGAGGATGGGGACTGAGATGGCTCTCACTGTGTAGCTGGGGGCACTCACTGCACCACAGCTTTATGCTCTGGGGGTGCAGTTCAGAAGACTGGAGAAGCAGAGGGAGCTCAGCTCATCGATCCAAGGGAGGGTCCCATGTGAACTGGATGCATATATGGGGTTATCAGACCCTTGGGGTCCCTGCCAGCCCCCTGCTTGGTCCTGTCAGACCGGACAGTGCGAGCAGTGAGGCTGCTGACCTGTCCTGCTGATGTTAAGCTGCTTCCCTATCCCCTGCGTGTGGTGGGGAGGGGATCTGACTGTGCTCCTGGCTTGGCACAGGTGTGGTTGATGGGACTGAGGTGGCATTAAGGGCCGTTTGGTGGCTTGTCTGCGCTCCCTGCGTGCTGAGACCCCTTCCTCCGGTGCGTGCCAGCTCTGGTGTCTTTTGGTGCCAGTCCCCAGCACCACCACATCCTGCCCTGCTCAGAGCCAGCACTTGGGCTCTGCTGCCAACTCTGCCGGCATCCCGGTGTCCCTCTTGTCGCAAGGCAAACGTCACAGCCTGGATTCAGCTCCCTGGCTGGGCTCAGGGCACAAGAAAGCCGTGTGAAACTGCGAGGTGTGGTTCAGAGGTGACCTGCAGAGCACGGCGGGCAGCCAGAAGGCTCAGCCCTGTGGGGACTCTGCAGGTCCCATTTGTCCCTGGAGCACAGGGACAGGTCGGGGTTTGCAAAGTGGGCGGCTCTGGGAATGCTCATGGTGTGTTCTCAGCCTCATAACTGAGGGGTAAAAGGTGTGTAACATCTGTAACAAAGCCTGCTTTTATCCACACCATCAATTACCTGTTGAAATCGAATGGGTATTAAGCAAAGCAAACAAGTCCCAAAGAGTCAGCTGGGAAATCCCTTTCCCTAAGATTTGGTGGGGAAGTGAAGCGAGCACCTCCTGCCCTGCAGGCTCCTCCTGGCCCCTCTCCCTGCAGTCTCCTTTCCATTTAACCATTGGGGCTGGTCCCACTGGGGACAGGTCCCCTGCTCCGTGCCAACCCTGTGCTGCCCCATGAGGGGCTCTGAGCAGCTCCTGGTCCCACTGGTCCCATCCCCCAGGCTGGGGCATTTCTCTCCCAGAAGGAAGCTTCATGGCAGCCTGTCTGCTTTGCCAACACCGTGCCTTGCTCCAGAGGTTGCACCCAATGTCCCCCAAGGCCTGGGGTTGCAGGTTGGGGACTTCAGGTCGGCTGCACCATGGTGGCGTGGGCAGATGGACCCAAAATGTGCACAGTGGGTGCAGCACCACCGGGCAGATGCTGGGATGGGTGAGGAGGGCTGAAGGGCATGGGGTGGAAGGCGCTGAGAAAACATGGGGCAAGTTCTGTTTGTTCTCTGCCACCGCTCCATGGCAACGGCGCGGCGGCCACAAAGCCAAAGAATTTGCATTGTGTCGCTTCAGCGTTTCGGAGGGCGCAGCTGGGATCACGGGCTGGGGGCAGGGTGCCGGCCCCGCTCCCTGCCATGGCGATGCCCACTCCTCCTGCCCTGACCAGGCCCCGGGGATCCTGGATTTCAGGTCTGAGGATCACTGCGTATCACTGGTGGCGAGAGCAGCAGCATCCCGTGGTTCCCATCTCCGGCTGCTCGGCCCCATCGCCGCCCTCTGGTTCTCCTGGGGTGGGCTGGTGTGGCTGGGGCTGGGCGCACTTCCCGCTGCTGCTCGGCTCTGCGGGAGTTTTGCTTGGCCAGCCATGTGCTTTCTGAGAGTATTTGCAGGCACTCCTCCCTGGACCCGCTGGCCGCTGCTGTGTGACCTCTGTGTCCTGGGGTGTGTTGTGTTTCTCCCCTCCCACAGGGCTCATTCTCTTCCAGCCGCTCCAAGACCAGGTGCCCCGGCTGCAGGGCGTTCAGGAGCAGGCAGGCAGCGCCCAGCCATGTGGCTGCCCAATGCCTTTTGATCTCAAAGAGCGGGAGCCGTGCCAGAAGGGGTTGGCAGGAGGCTGTGCTGCCCACGACCTGCTCCCTGCCATGGTGTGAGGGGCACCGCATCCTCAGCCTGAGCGGCCCAGCCCTGCTCATCCCACGTCTCTCTCTCCGTGCCAGAGCAGGGGATGGATGTTCTTCTGGGTGCATCCCCTCTACTCGTCTCTGGGCTCCGTACAGCAGGAGCTGCGTGGGGAAGGTCCCTGGCAGTCCTTGAGTACCATGGAGACCGAAGCCTCTTATCTGCTCCTTATCAGGACAGCCCCGCCAGGCCCTGCTGAGTCAGGGTGCAGGAACGTGGCACCCGGCCAGGCTGCGCCCAGCAGAGCGAGGTGCTGAGCAGCCAGCTGGGCCGATGGAGCTGCAGGTCCTGCTGCTGGGAGCCCTCGGTGCTGCTGTGTGTAAAGAAACCTGCAGGGTCTTGTCTCTAATCCTTTCCTGGATCTGCTCCCATGCGGAGCACAGGACCTGCTGTGACAGGCACTCTGACATTTGCAGAGCGCCGTCGTCCCCGCGAGCACCGGGCGCGATGCACGCGTGGTGCGGATGGAGCGGGCAGCGAGCAGCGCTGGGAGGGGTGCATGGGAGGCGGAGGACGGGAGCTCAGGGGAGACTGAGCAGCGCTAGCAGAGCTCTGGACTTTGGCACAGCTCGGCGCGGCTCACTGTGGAGGCAGGAGGTGACAGCGCTGTGCCCGCAGCGGGGGCTGCCATGCGCAGGGCTCACCCCCAGCCCTCCCTTCGCCTGCTGTCTGCCCGTGCTCCGCCTGGGCCATTCCCGCCCGGATCCGGCTCCCGGCTCAGACTGTGTTTACCTTCAAACCTGTTTGGTGGCTTCTCAGGAGGGGCCGAGCGCAGGTGGGGACGCAGCAGGAGGCCCCGTGCAATGGGCTGGGAGCGGGCGCCGCGCTGCCTGCCAGCTGTGTGGGGCCGAGGGATGGAGCAGCCCAGGAGGGACCGCGGCTTCCCGGTGTTGTGTGACCAGAGCACAGACTCTGTGCTTCTGTGGCTCAGTTTGTCCCCATTTCATTGCTGTGCTCCTGCCTGACAGCAGCTGTGGACCTCAGCCCTCCCCCAGGTGGGTTTTCCCCTCCCATCCCGTCCCCACCTGATTCTCTGTGCCATTCACTTTCCCGGGGCACTGTGCTAGTTTTCTGCACCGTAATTGAAAGGAAGAAAAAGACTCTTGTTTATTTTCCCGTTCAAAATTAATTTTATTTCTGTCTCTGCATGGGATTGTCTTTGAGAACAGAACCAGCAGTGCTGTTCGGGTCGTGTTTATTTACTTTGTGGAGATGTTTTCCTGGCTGAAAGATCAGCCCTGGAGCAAGGAGCAGGGCTGGCTGTAACCCTGCAGATAGCAGTGCAGGGCAGCCAGGGGCCGTGTGGCCAAAGCTACCATCAATATTATTGTGCTCTTGTCCTGCCTTGAGACAGCTCAGTCCCAGTGTGCAGACCCCATGCAGAGAGTCGGGGCAGCAACAAGGGTGGGGAGCTCCTGCAGCCCCCTGGGCACAGAGGGACTGTGCTGTCCCTGAGCAGCGGCCACATTTGCACACCTGGACGTCACCATTTGGTGCCTATGAGCACCATTTGATGCCCCATGGTGCAGAAGGTCCCCAGTGCCGCCCAGAAGGGAAAGCAGCATCTCCTTCCGTTGCTCCTCTGGGACCTCGCAGCCCCCATGCCAGCTCCCCTGCTCCTCCTCCCCATTTTTCCCCGATGAGTCAGTGGTGCCGGGCGGGCGCTGCCTGTTCCCCGCCGCAGGACCCAAAGGCAAGTCAGGGCAGTGCTGTGCAGGCAGCGATGGATGCACACACCTGGGGATAGTGGCCCAGCCCGCTGCTCACGGGAGGTGCAGGCGCAGCGTGGAGCACGGAGCCAATGCTCACCCCTCAGCCAGGCAGTGAGGGTTTCTCCCCCTGGCTCACCCCAAAGAGAGCCCCTGCAATGGGGCCAGCACCATCTCCTTGCAGCATCCTCAGTTGCGTGGACCCAGCTGTGCTCCTTTGGGGTCTCAGCTCTGGTCTCTCCCTCCAGACCGTCCCTGCCATCAGCAGTGCTTTGCCTGTTGGACACCAGGTCCTGTACAGGGAAATCATCCTTGGGGCCGTCCTACCTGTCCTGGGCAGGAACCGGTCCTCCTGCTGCAGGATATGGCTGCCACGTGCACGAGGCACGTGTGTGCCAGATTGGAGCACGAGAGCCTGGAGGGGACGGGTTGATCCAGGGCACGTCATAAGGAATGAGTGAGGGATGGGATGGGATGGGATGGGATGGGATGGGATGGGATGGGATGGGATGGGATGGGATGGGATGGGATGGGATGCCAGCACTGGTGTTGCCACCAGTGTGGGCCGCATCTGCAGCCTCTGCTGTGGGATCCCCGTGTGCTGGGCTGCAGCTCCATCCTGCTCTGTCCTTTGCTGCCATGGATACTGTACCCTTCCTGCAGCGCAGCGATGCACTGCCCGCAGAGCAGAGGGCAGCGCTTGGTGCAGCACGTGCCGCCTGCTTTGTGCACCCTCAGCCCTTTCATTTTGGCCGTTTTCCATTTGCACTGTGAAAAGAGCTGGGAGTGTCTGCCTGTGGCTGCCGGCACCTTCTGGGTGAGCGCGTGGGCAGCAGGGCTGATCCTGCCCTGCTGTGGGGACGGTGCTGTGCACTGCTGACTGCAGGGGTAGGTGTGCAGGAGCTACGGGCAGCTCTGCACGTTGGCTGGAGGAGATGCAGAGGAGGCTGCACCACCAGGCCGGGGCCGTGCCCGTAGTGCGGTCCCTCTGTGCCTTGGGTAACTGCTCTGCCCGCAGCCAGCCCCGTGTTTGGCTGCAGTAAGCTGGTTGCACAGCCCATGGGGAGCTGCTCCTGCAGAGGAAGAAGGCTTTGCCCCACCGGGATGGTGCTGCTGGTGCAGTGTGCAGGATGGATGCGTGGTGCTGGTGGGGCCCCAAGTGACATCAGTGCTTGTTTGGTAGGGTCAGCACTGTGCTGGTGCAAAGCTCAGCACTCACCTCCCACCCCACGCGGTGCCCCAGGTGCTTCTCCCCTTTACACCTGGCTGGGCGGCCTTCCTTCAGTGTGGGGGGGCGAGGAGGGGCCTGGGGGGGCCGCCGGCCGCTCCCTGCAGCAGGGCCACAAGCTGCACCCATCTGGCAGTGCAGAGGAATCCTGGCAGCATCTGTGCAGTGGGAGCCCGACAGAGGGGTGCAGGGGTGCACAGAGAGCTGTGGGTGCTCCCTGCCTCCACCTCTGCCTGCAGTTCTCTCCCCTCGTGCGTGGGCACTGCAGCTGCCAACCTCCCTCCCCTCCCCCCCCCCCCCCCCCCCCCGCCTGCCCCAGCGGCTGGAGCTACTGGTTGGACTGGTCTGAAGCCTGGTTATGCCCCAGTGCCACAGGCTGACCGTGACACTGCTGTGCTGGGGGACACGGTGGGGACGTGGGGGCACCGGCCCTATCTGCCACGCTGCAGCACGTCCCAAGGGCTGATGCTTGGGGGCGAAATGCCTCCCAGCTCCTCTCAGTTGGCCACACTGGTGTGAAGGCCAGCACGCCGGTTTAAAGGGCTGCTGTGTCCAGTGGGGACCAGTCGTGATTGATGTGGATGATGCGGGGGGATTCCCCCCCGAGCACAGGAATTTGGGGGGAATTCTCTGCACTCAGCCCCGTGCCAGGCAGGGTGCGTCCCCGCACGCTTCGTGCAGGAGGGGAGGGAGGGCGGGGGGCGAGCGGGAGGCCGGAGGAGGGGCCCTGCTCTCCTCCTCCCAGCACCGGGAGCGCGCTGGGAGCAGCCGGGCTGCCCCTCCTGCCGCCGCGCTTCCCCCCCCCCTCGGCTCCGGCCTCTCCCCGCGCAGCCGCTCCGCCGGGCGAGCATCCTCCCGCCGGGCATCGTGCAGCCGGGTCCTGCGGCACGGACGAGCGTGGGGAGAAAGAGCTGCGGGCTCAGCATCCGCCCCCCGGCGCGATAGGCGGCGGCAGAGCCTCGGCTGGGGGTGGTGGAGCCCCCTTCCCGCGGGGAGCGGACCCTTCTCCCGGCCACCATGGTGGTTTTCATGGGCAGGAACCTCTCCTCGCTTCTGGCTTTCTTCAAGAAGAAGGGTGAGTGGAGATGCGGAGCGGGAGGAAGGGAGAAGCGCTTCGCTTGTCCTTACGCAACCCCGGGGCGCCCCGACCCCCGCGTGCCTCGGGGGTCCCTGCAGCAGCTGCCGCCCGAGGAGGGCAGCGAAGGTCACCGGCCCCGTTCTCACCGTGGGGACTGCAGGGCACGGCGCGGTGCTCCCCACTCGCCAGAAAGCAGCCGAGCCCACCGGGTGGGGGTCAGGCGAGGGGCTGCCGGTGGTGGGGAGGGCATTTCTTAGGGGAAGGGCAGTGCGACGGGGTTGTGGTTGCCTTGTGTCCCTGCACCGGCACGGGGGGTCCCTGAGGACCCACCAATATGCTCCGCACGCAGCCAAGCCTTTGGGTGCTGTGGGTGCCGGTGGAGGCAGCTGCCTTGGCTGGGCGGCGCGGCGGGTGGGCCGGCTCCATTGTTCAGGGCCTGGTCTTTGTGTGCCGGAGCTTCTGAGCATGGCCGGGGCCGGCTGTGAGCTGTGCTGGGGACAGGGCCTGGGTGTGACGAGGCAGCGGCTGTCCCAGTTGGAGGTGGATGCCGAGCAGTGCTTGCCTGCATCCCGGCAGCGTTTCCCTCCAGCCCCGCCGCCTCCTGTTGTCTCCTTCCCCTTCCCCTCCCTTCCCCTCCCTGCCTGAAGTTGTTTTTTTCCAGGCAGGAAGAGCTGGAGGCTCTGCAGGCCACTGAGGGCGGACGGGGTTGTGCCCATGTCCCCGTGTCACCCTGCCCCGGCGCTGCCAGGCGCAGCCCCCACTGGGGACCAGAGCTGTGGGGGGTGCCAGCCGTGGGCACCACTGGGTGCTGGGAAGGATGGGGCTGTGGGATGGGTGTGCGTGGCCCTGTGCTGGCCGTGGCGTGGCACCTGGAGCTCTGCCACCTGGTGCAGCTGTGGAGGGGGGACAGCAGCCTTAGGGTCCCCTGGGGTTGTGGTTTACATATTCTGTACCAGCTTAGGGGTGAGTCCCTGCTCCCTGGGGTTCTTTGCAAGGCCTTGAGATGATGCAGTCCTATAGAAGGAAGGGTCTTTCTGTCCTTCTATCCATATTTGCCCCTTCGAGCAAACCGCAGCCCCCACAGCACGCAGCTTTGTTGGCCCTGCAGTGGAGGTGCTGTGCGGAGGGCAGCGCTGTGCCCCGGCTCTGTGCTGGCTGCCGGGGGGAAAACACGGCGTCTCTCACAGCGCAGACAGCCTGACTCCGTCTGATCGATCGGGCAGAGCTGGAGGGACGAGGCTGGTCCCGTGCTCTGAGCTCATGGGCAGACTGCATCCCGCCTGGCTGCAGGGCCGGGGGCTGCTGACGTGCAGGGGGCTGGTGGGTGACCCCGCTGCTTTTGCAGGTGCTGCCAAGACCGAGAACGACAGGCGGCTGAGCGTGCAGTACAAAGCAGGTGACGAATGCCCCGACAACGTCTTCTTCCCCAGCACGCGGCCCCCGCACCTGGAGGAGCTGCACAACCAGGCCCGCGAGGGGCTCAAATCCCTGCAGCACCAAGGTGGGTACTGCCGGCCCCGAGGCCCCCAGCGCTGCAGGGTGGTGTCCCCAGTGCCCGGGGCAGCTGGCTGGCCTGCCTGTGTGGGCGGTGCTGCGGAGAGTGACCAGAGTCCAGCACGGGGGGTGGCACCAGTTGCTACAGTCCCACTGCCCTGGGGGGCCCTGGTTGTGCTGCTGGGCTCAGCAGCTGCAGACTGACCCCCTTCCTTCCTCCTGCAGAGAAGCAGAAGCAGACCAAAAGTGCCTGGGACCAAGGGGACACCAACAGCCTCCAGGTGAGCATGGGACTTCCATCCAGCCACGCCTGGGGGTTTGTGGGGGGTAAGGTGAGCAGGGCAGCCCCCTTGCACCCTGCACAGGACAGGGGGCAACGCTGTAGCCCAGAGGAGGCAGGGATATGGCTGAGGCTGGGGCTGCAGGACCAGGACAGGGGGGTTGCGGGGCAGGAATGGGCTGTGTCCCTCTCAGTGTTGTCCCGTTTGTCCCATGATGAGGCTCTGTCCCTGTCCTCAATGTCAGTGCATCATGCTTTGCCTCATGTGGCTCTGCCTATGGCCCCCCACCATGCCTTTGTGCTTCTGACCCCCCTGTCTGCCCCAGCGGTGTCCCCTGGCAGTGCTGAGTGAGGCAAGGAGATGGGACGGTATGACAGGGACCGCTGGCCACATCCAGCCCCATGGCGGGGCCCCTCCCTGGCTGCTGACGGATGAGAAACTCCCACTCTCTTGGCTGAGCTGGAGTTTGCCGCTTCCCTGGGCCCTGACCCCGCTCCCAGCGCCTCACCCACGTGTATTTGCTTAAACTGCTGCCTCCCTTTGGCTCTCGGCCACCTTAACCCCTTAGAAGCAGGTGATGAGGGCTTGGGGAGGAGATTCACGGGGCTGTGTCTTGTCCTGACCTCTGGGAGATGCTTTGGAGGGGTGAGGGGGGCACAGAAAGCCATGACCATTATGAGGCTGTGAACCCAGTGTATGCCATATTTCCCCTGGCATATTTCCCCATAGCCTGCCCCAGTCCTGGGGTGTTTTTGGCTTAGTGGTGAGGATGATGCTTCGCTCTCGTGTGGGGACAGGGTGGTGCTGGTCCCTCCGCCCTGCTGGACCTGGCTCGCCTGTTCTCTGGGGTCTGCAGAACTGTGTGGGGTCCCTGGGGCTGCTCCCGGCCCCACTCCTAGTGGGAGGACTCTGGCTGCCGGTGTGGCTGACTCAGCCTTTGGCCCTCGGAGTAGCTTTTGTCTGGGCTGCGGAGTCAGTTCGCAGCAGAGAAGGGGCCTGGAGGGGACAGGGCCGCTCCTTCCCTGCAGCCTGGGGTCCATCTGAGCCCACTGTGTGTCCCCACAGTCCTGCGCGTTGTCGGAGGATGACAGTGTGTCCTTACGGAGCCGGGCGGCCTCCTGCATCACCGACAGCGCCTCTGAGGACGCCCTCTCCATCCGCTCTGAGATGATCCAGCGGAAAGGTGCCGGGCTGTGGGGCCAGGGGCCAAGCGAGGGGTTGGGGAGCGTGGCAGGAATCTCTGGGGCTTTGAGGCTCAGAGCTTACTTGGCCACGAGCCAATGCAGGGATCTGGGGGCCTTTGGAGGAAGGAGAGCAGCTCTGGCTGAGTCAGAGGCTGCCACGGGCGCTGGGATGGAGCTGGGTGAGGGGACAGACAGGCACACAGTGTCTCCTCCCTGCTTGGCTGCGGATGCTCCCTGGGCTGTGCCGGGTGTGTGAGCAACAGCTGGTACTGGGTTGCGGACATCGGGGACGCATGGCCCAGGGCTCGTGTCACACCAGCTGGACTCACTCACACCTTTCACAGGTTCCACATTCCGACCGCACGATTCCTTCTCCAAATCTTCAGAGAAGGCTGGCAGGAAGAGGAAGGAGAGGAGGACAACAGTGCTGGGCATCCCCCAGCACGTCCAGAAGGAGCTGGGTAAGTGCATGAGCAAAGAGTTGTTGTAGGGTTCAGTCCCATCCCTGGGGCTCTGTTTACCTTAGCTGGGTGCATCTGCCTTGAGATCACAGCTGGTCGCTTCTCCTTGCTCCCAGGTCTCAGGAACAGCCGGGAGATCAGGGAACGTCCCACGGATGGGCACATGGGCAGCCGGGCACCGCAGCCCCTGCTGAACGGCGGCCAGGTCTCCGGTGACGCCATCCGTATCCCCACCATCGATGGGAACCTGCCACCACTGGATGTCCCCGGGGGAGCCCGCGTGCGCCTGGGAGTCTTGGAGGAAACAGACACGGCCCTGCAGAAGCACATTGACCGGGTTTACTACGATGACACGTTGCTGGGGAGGAAGACGTCGGCCAAACTGTCGCCCATGGTGAGGCCAAAGTCTCTGGCCGTGCCAGGCATGACCACCAGCGCCAACCCCCCGGATCTGCTGAGCCCCGTCATGTCCATCTCACCCCAGGGCACCTACATGTCCAAGATCATCCCCAACGCCATCCTGCCGCCTATGGTGGACGTGGTGGCCCTGACGAGGAGCAGCGTGCGGACACTGAGCCGCTGCAGCCTGGTGTCTTCCAGCCCGGCCTCGGTGCGCTCTCTCACCCGCTTCTCGGAGCACAGCACCCGCAGCCGTGAGCCCTCCTCCTCCAGCGACAACTGGAGCCACTCGCAGTCCACCGAGACCATTGTCTCCAATAGCTCCACCATCTCCTCGCAGGGCGGCTCCGACCGCCGGCAGGCTGAGGCCGGGCTGTGCAGCGAAGCCGACACCGCGCGACGCTCTGACGCCGATCAGATGAGTGTGTACAGCTCTGCCAGCTTTGCCAGCGCTTGCTCCAAGCCTGCCGTGGCTGCAGTGCACACAGCACACGGGCTGCTGGCCGTGGGGCCCCGCAGTGTGGGCGGCAGCAGCGGCCGCACATCCCCCGCCTTCAGCACCAGCAGCCAGGCTGAGGGCTCGGACACGGGCAGCCTGGCGAGCGAGCGCTCCTCGGCACGCAGCGTCTCCCTCAGGAAGATGAAGAAGCCCCCGGCACCCCCTCGCAGGACATTCTCGCTGTACCAGAAGGCGGAGGGGGAGCACAAGGTGCTGGGGCTGCCCCCCAAGCCCAACCGGCGGCCACAGCAGGCGAGCGATGTGCCGTGGTCCCCGCACCCTGAGCCCTTCAGCCCGACGGTTGAGGATGAGGTCTTCTCCTCGTTGTCGCTGAGTGAGACCAGCAGCATCCGCTCTGAGAGCTTGGCTGGGACCAACTCCCCCAAGACCTCACGGGGCAGCCCTGGTGAGCGGGGAATTACGGTGGTGCTGAGGGAACCCTCAGCTCAGCCCAAGTGGAGCTGCCCAGATGGCTCTGACCGCACCATGTCACCCTCCAGCGGATATTCCAGCCAGAGTGGGACGCCCACGCTGCCTACCAAGGGGCTGGGACCCCCGGCCGCATCCCCAGGCAGGGTGCAGCCCCAGAAGCCGGACCGGGTCTGCTCCTTACAGTCTCCCGCGCTGTCCGTCTCCTCCTCCCTCACCTCTATCTCCTCCTCTGCCTCAGACCCAGTGCCCTCTGAGACACCGCACTGCGTGCAAAGCCGCTCGGATAGGTTTGTCATCCCGCCGCATCCCAAGGTGCCCGCTCCCTTCTCCCCTCCGCCCACCAAACCCCAGACACCTACTGCCCCCGCCGGCCCTCTCACCCCTTCACTGGACCCGTCGGTGCCCAGCGCAGCAGGGCAGGAGCCCTCAACCAAACCCAGCACCAAATCACCACCGCCATCACCACCGCCCGCCTACCACCCGCCTCCTCCACCGGCCAAGAAGGCAGAGGTGAGCCCCGAGACTGCCTGTGAGGCCCCCACGGAGGCTACCTGGCCCCCACCGCCCCCCCCGGCCCCTGAGGAGCACGACCTGTCCATGGCAGACTTCCCCCCTCCAGACGAAGCCTGTTTCTCCAGCCTGCCCCCACCTGATGCCGTGCTGACCCCAGCAGCAGGGCAGAACCATGCAGCGAGCACAGCCGCATCTTCCTCCTCCTCAACCACCATCTCCTCGTGCGTCCAGCAGCAGGGCTCACCGCCATCCCCCACCACGCCACTTCCCGGAGCCACCGTGCCACCGCCTGGGGCCACCGTGCCCCCGCCACCACCTCTGCCACCGCCATCAGCTCCTGCTTTACCGCCCCAGATCTGCCTTAAGAAGGCGGCGAACGGCTCCCGGGCAGACAGCAAGAAGGAGCCAGCATCGCGCAGCAAGAGCGGCCCGGTGCCCAAGGAGGACGCCAGCCTGCCCATCGTCACGCCCTCACTGCTGCAGATGGTGCGGCTGCGCTCCGTCAGCATGGAGCCGCCCGCTGTGGCCGAGGAGCGCGCGGTGCCGCAGAAGCCCATCCGCCGGGCCCTGTCCACGCGGCAGCCCAATTCTGCCAAAGATGCGGTGCCTTCAAACCCGCTCCATGCTGCTGTGCACCTCAAGGCCTCCGCTGCGTCCTCTGGTGAGGCTTCTGGGCTGGCCGCAAAACCCCCGGGCGGCAAAGCGGCTCCTCCTGGCCTGGAGGTGCCTGCCGGCGATGGGCAGCTGTCCCCCAGGCACAAATCCCCCACCTCCACCGCCAGCTTCATCTTCGCCAAAAGCACCAAGAAGCTGGTGATCGAGACACCCTCATCCCCCGAGGCACAGGCCGACCTGAAGAGGAACTTGGTCACCGAGCTGATGAATTTCTCCGGGCAGCGCTCAGCAGCCCCGGCTGCTGCCCAGCAGGGCCCAGGCAAGGCACCGGTGCACCGAAAGCCTGGCAAAGTGCCCCCTCCTGTCGCCAAGAAGCCTTCGCTCGGCCTGGGGCCATCTGCATCACCCCTGAGCCCAAAGGCACCGGAGGCACTGGGCTCCCCTGTGCCAGATGGGAAAGTCAAGGCAGTGGCAGTGGAGGAGGAGAGCAGAACTGGCAGCGAGCCGGTGGGAATGGCTGAGGGCAGAAGCACCGCGGTTGCAGAGCCGCCAGCACAAGGTATGTGGAGCAGGAAGGCTGGGGGTGCTGGCTGAGCCCTCTGTGTGTGCTGGGGGCTCCTTAGCCAAAGGCTACGGCAATGCTGGGGGTGGTGCCTGAGCCATTGGCCAGAGCCAATGGAGCTGAGTGTGGATGCTCATGGCCAGGGGACCCAGCACAGCACAGGTTGCATTGGGGCTGCTATGGGACACCAGGTCAGCACAGCAGGGGATAACCTCTGTGGGACGTTGAGGTGCAGGAGCGGGTCCCTGATGGGCTCTTCCCTCTTGCCTTGCAGACAAACAGGGAGAGACGGCCTGAAGGATGGAGTTGCAGGACTGGTGCCCCCGCGGACAGGAATCCAAATCTCTCAGGGACCTGGGCAGGTCAACGGATGAGTGTGGAACTGGCAACTAACTTAACACAGGAAGCAAACAGCCTTAGCCTCCATGGCCTTGATGATATTTATGCAAAAATGGTGTTGGTTTCATTTTCCTAAGTACTACAGCTTTATTTTGCATTATTTTTTTTTACTGGACTCGAGGCCTGCACCCAGAGCCAGCGCTCCTCCTGCTGCGCTGCCGCGTGGTTTGCGCGTGTGAGCAGAGCAGCTGCGCAGAGAGGAGGGCAAGGGGCTGCAGCCACGCGGGTGAGGACACGGGAAGAGGACAGCGCTGGATCCAACCTGCTCCCGGCCAGCTGGGCCTATGAGGAATCAAAGCACTTTGGACAAAGGAACTGGAAGGCTTCGGCCACGGCCGCCCCTGGGAGGACTTGGGCAGCAGGAGCTGTGTGAGACAGAGCCCTGGATGGAGTGGAACGGCGCTGCAGCCCTGGAGAAAAGCACGAGGGGTCTCTGGGCTGGCACTGCTCCCTGCCTGCAGCTCACCCCGCTGCTGGGCACAGCCAGCTGGGAGCCGTGCGGCTGCAGCAGGAGCCCTGTGAGCTGCCGTTCAGGCCCTGGGCTGTGGGGTGAAACCTTGATTTCTGTTTCTGTAAACTTTGGTCACATTTTGATTTCTTTGATTGTAAGAAAAACAAACAAACAACAACAACAACAACAACAAAAACCAAACAACCCTCTGCCGCCAAGTAGCCCCTCAGAGCTCTGTACCTGGCTGGTAAAGATGATGACTGAAGCTCATTGCCTCCTGTGCTTCCTGGCTTTAGATCCTGGCTGCTGCCAACCACAGCCTCACCGCATCTTAGTGCTGTGCAGCTCTGGGGCACACAAAGACCCCAGAGGGGTTGATTCCTGCCTTGTTGGTCCCCACAGAGGGACAGAGCTTGGGCTCCATCTTTGGCTTCTCTTGGCTGCACTAAAACAGCAGGCATAGCCATCGCCCCCTGAACAGATGGACACACCGAGGTGCTGTCAGCTTGACATTTTATTTGGGTTTATGACAGACAGATGGTTCCCGAGTCAGTGTTTAAAGGCCTACCACCCCACCCTGCCCCAGCCTGCCCCGGGCTCAGGTCAGACCTGGTGTGGCAGCGGGGTGCCCTGGGCTCCTGGCCCACAAGCAGCAGCCCCTGCCCCAGGTGGGCTGTGCACGGAGCAGAGCAGGGGACAGGAGCTACCTGGCTGCCAGGCAGCTGTCCCCCACCCTGGTAGCAGCAACACAGGTTTGATCAAGCAGCTTTCCCTTTCAACCCTTATGGCAGTGCCTGCACACGCTGTCCCAGAGATGCAACCAGCAAGCAGGTTTCTAGTCCATGGCACAATGGGGAGCAAGCCAGTGACCTCAGTGATGAGCTAGAGGACACGGGCACAAGAAACACAGGTCCCTTAGCTGTGGTGCCACTGCCAGGCCCCAGCTCTGGCCCACAGCAGAGGTACTGATGCAGGCTGAGTAGACCCAAGGCAAAGATGTTTGGGCCAGCTCTCCAGCAGCCTCTCACTGTTACAGTGCATGGGAGACTGCAAATTCAGGTCCAGAGCTGCCAGGTCCCAAAGGGCTAAGCCCCCTGTTCAAGGTGCTGGGGAAGGAGATGGCAGAGACTGGGAAGGAGAGCCTGGATGGAGGGGCGGACGGGCCAGGCAGGAGGCATGAGCCGAGGCTCTGGTGCTTGTTAGCTGATGCTCCCACCCTTCAGGCTTTTACACGAGATGCTCCCCAGCTTGGTCAGGAAGTTTCTCTCCTTCCATTGAGCAATGCAGTCCTCAGAGATGCGGAAATCAGCCTGGGGAGCAGAGCAGGGGAATGGGGATCAGGCCTGGGACATACACAGGCTGGGGCTGCTGTGGATGCTGCCTGAAGGTTCATTGACCATGACACGGGCAGCAAGCAGGCAAACTCAAGTCACCCACTGATGGGAACAGTGGCATCCACATGGCTGTCAGCACTGCCCTTCTCAGTGCCTGAAGCCCCAGCCCTCAGCTCGACTGCTCTGTGCCGTGGCCCAGCCCCAAACACAGCCCCTCACCTGTAGCTTCTCAAACACCTTCTTCTTTGGCTTGAGCTCATCGTCGGGTTCCCCGTCCTCGTAACCTTCCACGTAGACACGCTCCCCAGCGCAGCACCCAGCAGGTGGATCCAGGGGCTCCACCTGCCGTGGCTCTCCCACACTGCAGAGGAGTACACAGGAAGCAGAGTCACTCCCAGGCAGTGCCCATCTGCCCCTTGGCACCGCCAGGCTCTGAGGATCCAGACTGCACCCCTGAGGGGACTGCCCTGATTCCCCTCTCACCTGGAGGCACACAGCACCATGCCCTGGGACTCCACGCCCCTCATCTTCTGGGGCTTGAGGTTACAAAGCAGCACCACGAGCCTGTCCTGTAGCTGCTCCTTAGGGACAAACTGCACCAGGCCGCTGACCACAGTGCGGGGCTCGGGCTCACCCACATCAATCTTCTCCACATACAGGCTGTCAGCATCTGGGTGCTGGCAAGTAAAAGCAAAGTAAGGAGCAGAGAAGGGGATTGGGGTGACAAAAAAAAAAAAAGGAGCAGACTCCTCCCCTTCACCTTTCCCCATACACTGAGTGCCGTTCTCACCCTGTGGGAAGGTTACTCCCCTCTTCCCATCGTGCCCGTACCTTTTCCACACTGATCACTTTGCCAACACGGATGTCCAGCCGAGATGGGACAACAGACTCTGGCTCTGAGTTCTCGGTGCCTTTCTCCGCAGGCTCTACAGTGCAAAGGGAACAGTTGCACCATTCACCTTAAATGCTGGGAGCTGGCCAAGCCGTAGGGAGCACACAATGACCCCCACTTGCTGGACTTGAAGGCTCCTGAATTCCCTGTTTGTCTGCACACTCCACAGCAGTTCCCTCCTCCACTTTGCTGGCCTCTCAGAGATGCCTTCTGCCATCTCTCACTGGGGCAGGCAAGCAGCACTGGCCTTTCCTCACCCTGCAAATGCTCTCCAAGAATGGCCCTGGAGAGACTCCCTCCTACCCAGCCCCGCATGGCCAGAGCCCCATTTTTCTCAGCAGCTCCTTACTTGCTTTGGATGGGTTGGGATACGCTGCGCTGGTCAACTTCTTCAGCTCTGGGCTGTTGAATTTCTCTCTGATGGGGTCAAGCAGTTTATTCAGAGCCACTTCCACAGAGTTCTTCAGGTCTCCAGGATGCACAACCTGTATTGTGACAAGCAGACAGGCCCCTGTATCTTTCCCCCAGTGTGGATTTCCAACTCCCAGTGCTGATCTGAGCCCTCTCGTAGTGCTTGTGGGAGCCTCAGGGATAAGGAAGGCGTTTAGTCCCTCGCTGTACTCACCTGCTCAGCAAAGTCCTTCTCCAGAGTTTCATAGGCTGTGTATGTTTTGTTTCCTCCCCATTTTTCTTCTCGCAGAATCACAAACTCTGTGAGACACAGATTAAGGCTCAAATTAAGCCAGATAAACGATCCCACTCTGGCCAAGAGCTAAGGGAGCTGCAGCAGAGCTGGCAAGAGGGTGTGCAGGGTGCAGTCAGTGTGAGGGAGTGTATATTCCTGCCCCTTCCTTTTGCCCATAGGAAAAAGTGACCCCAACACCTACTAGTGGGGAGCCCCTCACCTGACTTGAGAGGAAAGAGGACGTGCTTAATGAAGGAGAGGACACCATTGTTCTCCACATTCCCTGGCTCACAGAAAGCCTTCTTCAGCTTCTTCTTCACATCTTCTTTGCGGTCCAGAAGGTCAATTTTTGAGTCCTGGAGGAAGAAATTTCCATAGTCCTTTTCCTAATTTCTTGCCCAAAAGAGATAACTCATGCAGGTGTTCCTGCACCTTTTTCTTAGACCTCAGCATGAGTGAAGTGAGAAATTTCCATTTCTCAGGGTGCAGCCTTTCCATCCCCAGCCATGAGCCCATGCCCCTGCAGAGCCCCAACCACCACTCAAGAACCAACCTCTTCTGATGAGCTCATTTTGCTGCCTGTCAGACCAGGAACCATTGGATTCATCAAATGGATGCGCTTGGCATAGCCCAGGGAAGGAAGGTACTGGGAAAATGCAAGGAAGAAGGTCATGGACAATGCTACTCTACATATCAACTTTAACCTATGCTCCTGTTTGCTCCTGGCTCCAAATAACCTTGAGCATGGCAATGAGACCCAGAATGCTACCATGGGTTCACATGGTCCTGACAGCCACTGCCTGGAACATGTGGCAGCCCTGCCTAGCACACCAGAGCCCTGTGGACCACAAGAGCAGCAGCAGGAGTTGTTAAGAGCCCTGTGACACTAACTGAAATCACAGTGATGCTTCTCCCAGTGGATTAGTGAGAGTCTGAGTCCTGCACCAAGTCTAAGAACTTGGTTTAATATCCACCTTCAGTGGATATTATCCACCTCAATCACAAGGGACTCAAACACCCCCATTCCTAACCTTCTCTGCAAAGGTGAATATCTTCCTTTGATCAACTCCACCAAACTGCGCGTCGACCTTGAGGTATTCCTCATCCAGGGCCTGAGGAAAGACACAGACAGCCTTGAGCTTGGCCCCAGGACTCCATGTTCCAGCTCACTCAGCCTTTGGAGGCCCTGCCCAGGCACAGTCCTGGCTTTGCCCAGCACCTCCTCAGCATATGTACTCTGCCAGGCAGCCTCAACACCCACCTGCAGGCCTGGGTAGAGCAAGCCGCTCAGCAAAGGGTGCTCCACCTGCTTCACCACCTCTGCTCCTGCCTTCTTTGCATCGTGCTGCGTCACCACAGATGACAGACGGTACACATCCAAGGTGTACTCCCTATGGGAAGGGACAGCACAGTCAGCACCAGGCAGAGGCACAGCTGCAAAGACTGCTTCACATAAATATTGGTGCTGGCCACTGAGAGCAGCCTGGAGGCACCTTCACTTTATTCCCTGAATGACAGTGCCTGGGAGCAGGCTTGGGAACGACAGCAGAGCCCCAAACCAGCGTCTCCTTTGCACATAGGACCAGCAGCTCAGAACTCACTTGCTGAGCTGGTAGTCCGTGCCTCGGACAAACTTCAGCTTTTCCAGGGGCACCCCAATGCTCTCCAGCATGGCTTTGATCACATTCTCATAATAGCGAGTGCGCAACTCCAGCAGCTCCCAGGGGGCCTTCATGTTGTCTAGGTAAGCGTGGAGGTCAGCAAAGAGGATTGTCACCTGGCAAAGAGAGGACAGAGTCGGCACCGCCCGTCGGAAGATGCCCAGCGCAGGGGAACGCGTCCGGCCCGGCCCCACCTCACAGCCAGCCTTCAGGAAGTCTGCGATCTTGGACATGGGCACGAAGTAGGCGACGTGCGGCTTGCCCGTGGTGGCGGTGCCCCAGTAGATCTTCACCTCCCGCTCCTTCAGGATGCCCATCAGCTTATCCTCACCCAGCACCTCCTGGGAGAGAAACCCGCGAGCAGCCGGGCTGAGGCGGGCATCGAGCCCCCGAAACGCGGCCCGGCGGCGAGGCCCGCGGGCTGAGCGCGGCGCTCCCGTCGCCGTGCCGGGGCCCGGCCCGCCCCATCCCCTCCGCACGGGGCCCAGGCCCGGCCCGCGGCCCAGTACCTGCAGGTTGCGGGTGATGAGCTGGTACTTCTCCTGCGGGCCGGGCGCGGTCTCCATGGCGGCGGGAACGGACGCGGTAGCGCTGCGCACAGCCGGGCCGCGCCGCGCCTCACACACCGCGCGCGGGTTGCGTCAGCCTCGCTCGGCGCTCGCCGGCGTCTCACTGACGTCACTTCCGCCCTCGGAGAGCCGAGCTGCCCGTGGGCCGCGCTCCGCCAATCCGGGGAGGGCGGGGCCGCAATCCGCCAATCAGGAGGGCGCGGGGCGGGTCCGGGCTGCACGTGCCGCTAAGATGGCGGCGGTCTGGGCGGTGGCGCGCTTGGAGGTGTTTGCACCTCGCGGACGTTGCGCTGCAGCTCGGCGCTGCGGGGTTGGGACGAGCAGGGAAGGACGCGCCTCCTGTCCGCGGAGCCGTTCTAACAAACAGGCGTTCGGTTCCTTAAGCCCTTTCTGCTTGGGAGCCCCGCCATCGCCGCCCTGCGCTCGCCCCGTTTTGCCGCGCCGCCTGCGCGCTGTTGGTCGTGCGGTCGCTCTGGACGCGCCTATCCCCGTTATTCCGCCAGGCTGAGGGGGGGAGCGGCAAAACCGATGGTTTTTATTTCTGGAGTAGGTGACTTCCTTCTCACAGTAAATACAACAATAAGTAAACACCAGATAAAAAGCGAAGGAAAGACAAAAGGTGTTCCCTTCCGTCTGGTGGGGGCAGGAAATGCCTTCCCTGAGCCCAGCTTCTCCTGCTGGTGAGATTCCCATCCGCACGCGGCTCCCACGTTTGAGTTACCATTCACTTTCTCAAAAAGGACAACAGGTTTTGCTTGTGGATGTTCTTAAGCTATTGAATTTTACAGGAAGGTTTTTATCTTCCGATCTCATCACACTCATTTTGTGTGAGTGCTCTGAGTGACTCATGTGGAACAGTTCTTCCATTGCTTGGGTTTTTCCTAGGCTGGAGAAGGCTGTTGGTTACTGAGATGGAGGTGAGGGCTGGGGAACAGTTAGAGACTGAAATGCTGAAGGAGTGCTGGGTACTTTAAATGTCAGCTGGTGAGGGTTGTAATTAATTAATATTGGCTTCTTCAGGTGTGAGATGGCTGATTTATAGCAGGTTTGCAGGGGGTGGTACAGGTTGTCATGACTGGGACTTGCGTTGGTCCTGGTGGCTGGAGCCATAGGGTGTGTGAGAGAATGTCTGTAGGATGAGGGCTGGTTACTGGTGTAACCAATACTCAAGAGCAGAGGTGATGGGGGCCTGAATCAGTGAATCACTGACTTAGGAAGCAGGTAAGTGTTTATTAGTTAATTCTTCTTGTATGAGAACAGCTTACATTCATTTGGTACTGAAGGTGGACATTAAACCAAGTTCTCAGACTTATGGAGCAGCTGTGGCTGTTCAGCCAGCAGTGCCTTTCAGGTACTAAGCTAGTGAATTTAGAGACAGGTGGTGTCAGAGATGCTGAAGTCTGCAGGATTGCTGGGTGTTCTGTGTTAGTGTGTGCCTCACCTAGCTAAGAGAATGGCTTTGTCTCCCTGTGTCTCAGCTAGTAATAGTGCCTTCCCAGTTACAGCGCATCAGAAGTCTGTTGGGTTCCCCAGGGCAGTTTCAGGTCTAAGAGTCAGTTAATAAAGCTGTACTGAATTGCTGCTGTATCACTCCATCAGGGAAACTGCTGCTCTGTTCCCCAGGCCATACCTGCTTTCAAGAATCCCCTCCTTTCCCAAATGATTCTGGCTGTGATGGCTTCATTGCCAGTTTTGCGTCAAAGACACGATGATGCAGCCAGGAGTTCTGGTGATGGTGAACCAAACAGCCCCTTGTTGGATGTGTCAGACACTGAATGAGGGCATTCTCCTTTCAATTACACTGAGGCGGAGATCCAGGAAATCTTGGCAGATGATTGCTTGGAATCTGAGTAGTGTGTAACTAGAGAAAGCACTCTGAGCCAAAATATGCGTGGTGTCAGTGAAAAGGGCGTGAGCAGCAGCTGTACTGACAGTCATCAGCGAAGGTAGCATCAGTTGAGAGGAACACGCTGACCTCTGCCGGTCCCAGTGACTGGAGTGGTGCTTGATTCTGATGCTGAAGAGCCTTTGAATCCCAGCCCAGTGGGTGATACGTGGGTCGGGCTCTGCAGGGTGACTTTTTGGAGAGAGCAGCAGTCACAAATGAGCACACAGCACAGGTGCAGACTGATGCTGGTAGCACAGGAGCTGCACTCTCATGCTGTCTTCTGGATCCAGAAACCAAGAGCTTTCCAAAGCAGTAAAGTGCTTGATACTTCACCCCGTAAGATACCGTGAGAGGTAGGAATACGAGGGCTGGCCCAAATGAGAGGGAAGGAGGCTGGGAGTCCCGGCCGGGCCGAACTGGAGGCGCGGCGCTGTGCGGGCAGCCTGCAGTGCGGCTCCCGGCAGATGGCAGCAGCCGAGCAGCGCCGGGTTCCGCCGGTTCCCTGCGCTCACTGCAGCCGTGCTCTGAGCGCTGCCATTCCTTGCGTGGCGTTGGGCATCACGGCAACATCTGCTCCTCGGGAAGCTCTGCCTGTTTCTGGCGTGTTAATGGCGGCTGTGACTTGCTGGTTCCCTTGGTTGACGTCCTCTCCTCTACTTTCCTCTGTGTGTTATCTTTGCAGCTCTATTTCAAGAATTGTTCTTATTTTTGTAACTGTAAAACAATACAATGAAAAATTAATGCCTGAATTAACTCTGTGAGGCGCTTTGCAGCCTTCTTCTGCATCCTGCTTTGCCAGACGTGCCCCCAGGATGGATGCCATCTGTTATTCTAAAGACAGAAGTGGCAGATGTGCCACAGAAGGGAGCTAAAGAAGCATCCCCAATGGGTGCACACCCAGAAGGGGGGATCTGCAGATCCTACAGAGCTTAAGCGTTGGGATAGTGATCTACTGCTAACACCCTCTACGCTTTGCCGCTCTCAGAGCTGTCAGCAGCAGAGCCTAAAAAGAAGGTGCCTGGAAAGAGCAGGGATGGATATCTGCTGGAGAGCAGTGACAGAGGGCTGAGCAGTAGAACTGAGGTATTCTGGAGGGCAAAGAGTGTTCTGGTAGCTTACAGAGATGGCCGCCCACTGTGTTCATTTCAGCTGTTCATGGGTACAATAATGGTTGTTTCCTGAGAGTTATAAGGAGCTGACAGTTCTGTGGTTCCTTGTGGAACCTTGTGGAGGCTGCACTTATCTGGGCAGTGTGAGCAGCTGTGTAGCCACAGGGCTGCTTTCCAGTGTGCGGATACAGCATCAGTAATGCAGAGGGGATTGTGAGGGGAGCTGAAATGGCCTGTTTTCTCTTCCTTTTAAATTAAAAATGCAAGACGTATGTTCTGAGTCACAGAAAATCAGGCAGAAGCTCCAAATGAACAAAGCTGGTGAGCGAAACGGAGAATTGTTTTGCTGGGGAAGAACACTGTGTGTGATGCACACAACTTGGTTTTCCTATCAGTGCAGAACTCTTGTGTTCTGAATGGCTGCAGGCCCAGGATTCAGCCTGACACAGTGTGGGCTTCCGCAGTTGTCACAGAGAAACCTGAGTTGGCTGACCTTGGCCCTGTGTGGTCCTTCTATGCATCTGGATCTGCAGCCCTTCTGCCTGCACTGTTTGCAGGCAGATGCAGGACGATCCCAGTAAGTTGTGCTAACCCATGTTCTGGTTGATCTCCCTCCTGTTCTGATTTCTAGAGAGTGTTAAATCGGAATGGATAAATTTATTTGTGGCTCCCCAAAGGACTCTGAATGCTGCTGAGGCTGCGTTGTAGCAGATGTAGAAATGAGATGTGATTTGAGCATCTGCTTGGAAATGGGTGGCTGAAACTGATAATTGACCACAAAAGATGCCTGCCAGCTGACCGTTTGTTAGCATTCACACTTCATTATGGCCCTTCATTCAACAGTAAATAGAATCATATCCTTCTTGATGAGATCCTCCTCAGCAATTCTCTTGGTTCTGTATCAGTCTGCAGATTCAGTCAGGAGCACTGAGGCTGCTTTTATAACTGTGACGCCTGGCGCTGGATGTGAGCACTCTGCTGCTCGTGTCCTCAACAGCCTATGGGCTGGATGGGCCTATTTTTAGAAGGACAGGGGAAGGACAAACTAACGAACAGCATCCCTCTCTCTGAACGCAGACTACTCCCATTTTGCACCCAAACATCTGTGCTTTGGGAGAATTGCTTTCACAGCCATTCCCATTGCAGTTGTGCATATGGGATGGAGCTGCAGCACCTGCTGCTCTGCACTTCTGCCCTTCAGAGCCATGCGTGGTACCTGCAGGCTGTGCTGGCCCTGCCTGACCGCCGGTCTGATGCAGATTTATAATGCTTCCCAACTTTATCAGGCTTCTTGCAATCTGGGATAGACCTGGTTTGTTACTTCCTTGAGCCAAAGAGAGAAGAGGAAGAAAAACTTCATGAAGAGTCGCAGATGTCCTGTTGTAACCACAAAGGTTGAATACCTTTAGAAAACGAAATACCTTAAGTCTTAAGTGACGGGAAGGGGACAGAGGAGGAAGCAAATGTGTGATTGACCTGAGGTGGAAGTGAGGAGGGCACCGAAGAACTTGCAGGGAGGATCCAGCCTGTGTTTCTTTTTCAGGAGTGAAACCACTGGCTGCGTTCTGCCCTCGGTGATCTGTTGTGTAAGGATAACGATGGACATGAGGTCAGGAAATGAAAGCTTGATGAGCAGACTGTTCCAGGAGTTCTCTGCTCCTGGGAGGTCCTGGGGAGCATCGATCTGACAAGCCTTATGTGCAGTCTTTTATTGTCCCTGCTCTTTGTAGGAAACAAAGCGATGTGATTTGTTCTTCCCTGCTGCCCTCCAGCTCTGACCCACATTGCACAGAACTCAGTGGCACAGACACGCAGCGGCTGCTCCTGGTGGCAGCACTCAGCCCCTCCAAGTCTGTGCCCTTCTGGCTGTGACTCAGAACGGAAAGCAAAGGGCACCTCTGTGCGGGAAGGACGAGGATCTGCAAAGAGCAGGTGCTGTGTGACACGGAGTTTGCCTTCTGTCTCCGTAGCCTCATTTCTTCCTAAACAACGCATCCAGAAAAGGTGGATTTTCAAGAACACATCAGAAACTTTCCCTACAAGTTTTTGTTCCCTTGGGCAAATGAAAGCCGATAGCAGCTGATGAAGGAGCCCTGGATTTGCTCTCAGAACACTCTGTTCCCTGGGAAGGAAGGTGTGTGTGTTACGAGGCCCTGTGACTCTCATCCATCACATGACTGCAGTGCAGCGTGGAGAGACCTTTGAGTTTCCCTGGGACAAGGACACACTGTGTTCTGTACGGAGAGCACCTCCAACAGCCCAGCAAGGGCAGCGCTCCGGGGCTTTGCCTCTCACTGAGCTGCGGGTCCTGTTCTGAGCGAGCAGGACAGCAGCGAGGCTGGAGCTATGGTGCTTTCCTACTTTGTGACACAACTTAAAGGTTTGTGCGTTCTCCTGGACAGCCTCTCTCCAGGGATTCACTGTATTGCACTCGGTCTGCCTGGCTGGAGGGGAGCCTTGATGACCAGAAACAGCATTAGGAATCAGGCTGCTGTGGGATGTTTGGGCTCTCATTAATGCTGTGAGCTGCAATGCTCTCAGTGAGCTGCGTGTTCTGATGGATCCGGTTGGCAGCTCGGAGTGCTGGACCCCTGAGCAGAGCGGCAGCCCCCATCCGACCTCACCCCGAGGTGTGGGGTTGGTGCCTATGGGAGGAGGTGCTTTGTACCTCTTACAGCTGCTGTCCAGTGGCACTTCATCTGTTAGTCTGTTGAGGTGCTTTCAGTTCATTTTGAAAGAATTGTCAATTCTAAATATCTGGTATGAAAAAAAACTTCACTCCTGGAATGGTTTTGGCTGAAGCCTCGAAGTCACCGTTGATGTTTGGTGCTCTGTGACCCCGTCCCAGCAGGGCCTGCAGGGAGCGGTGTGATCCAGGCACCACGTGGCTCTTCTCAGCTGTGACACCCAGCAGTGCAGGCAGGTCTCTCACCCCAGTTGTTGGCATGAACCACCTGCTGTGCTGCTCTGGGAGCTGGCTGCTCGCCGGCTGTTCGTGCTGAGCAACTGCTGCAGAAACGCACTGCTGTGCCTGGGTGAGAAGGAAGGAGCAGAGTGGCTGCACAGCAGCCCTTCCCTTGTGTGCAGCAGTGCCTGCGGGGCTCATCCCGGCCACAGCTGCTGGTGTCACGTAGTGCTGGGTGGTGGGGCTGTGCTGCAGCCATGGAGCGATGGATGGTGGTTGTCTGAGTGACACGATGGAAGGCTGATGTGCTGGGGTTGGGGTGATGTGTTGGGGGTCCTGCTGGTGGGCATCCAGGCGCTCTGCACCTGCTGGTTTGATATTTAGATATCTCTCTGAGGCTGTGAAGAAGCAATGCACAGCAGTCACTGATGTTGATGTGAGCCTTCTGTCGAAGCAGGCGTTCTGCCTCCAGTTCAGCCGTGCCGAGTTAATGGCATTGCTCAGTGCCATGTCTGGACGGTGGGATGATGTGTCTGTGTGCTCTGCCCAAGGTCTGCATCCTTGTGCCGTGGGCTCGGCCAGGAGCATCCCTCCTGATTGCTTTTTGTCCTTTGTGACTGTGGATTTCATTGAAGGAGCGCTGCCATGGAGCAGCTCTGTGCTCTGTGGAGGATTTAGGTTTGTGAGAGGCTTTGTTGTGGAAGATTTCATTCTTTGATGCTGCAGCTGTGATTCATATAAAGTATTGCACATTAAGTGTTCACAGGGGACGCACTGAGTGTTTGCAGCCAGGGTGCGACTGAGAGCTCTGCTTATGGTTTTTGCAGGAGTGGAGCCCAGCAGTGTGAGCCTGGAGGAGGCAGGTTTGTGCAAGCCGGGTGTAAGCGCTGTGATAAATGTCTGACAATTAAAAACTTAATATCATTCGCTAATGAATCACGCTCCAACAGCAGCTAGAGAACTCCTCTGCAGAAGAGGCCTGGCTGCTGTAGATACGTAACATTCAGCAGTTGGTGGCACTGAATGTGGATTTATCAGTTAAAAAGGACAGCAGTGTGCTGGGAAGTGCCCAGTGGCACCGTGGGGCTGTGCTGCTATGGCCACCTGGTGACTCCATGCCCAATGTGTGCAGGTTGGAAGAAAAAAGGCAGCTTTCCTGGCTGCCAGCTTTGCTGGCTCCATCTGGGATCTCAAATCCATGCTGTGTCTTTCCTGACTCTGCTGCTAATAATAAAGGCTCTTCATTTGGAATGGAGTTGCACAAAATTGGTGCTGATGCATGAGCTGGAAGAGAACCCAGCTCGCTTTCCCCGAGACGTGTGGGCTGAGAGTGCTAAGTGGGAACAGCACTGCTGTAATCTGTAGGGTCATCAGACAACTGAATCCGTGCAGATTTGTGGAGGAAACAGAAGATATTGTGGTGTAACAAGCAAGCTGATCACACTGCTGCTTAAAGAATGCTGGGAAGCAGACTGGGTTTGGTCAGGTTGTGCTGAGCTTTGTTCTGTGGTTAGGAGATTTTTCTGCAAATCTGGGGAAATTACATTTAGTATAACATGGCATGATCTCCTTCTCCATCCTTGCTGGAAGTGCTGACTGCCCCATGAGTTGCTGTGTTTGTATCAGCACAGTGTGTGCGGTGTGTGTGATGTAACCTTTAATGTCTTTGGCAAATAGTGGCATTAGCTGTCTGCTCCTCTCTGCTTACATCTCCTCCAGAAAGTCACTACCAGCTGAGGTCACACAAACACTGTGCCATGTGGGTGCTTCCTTCTCTGGTGCAGTGAAGGGTCAGTGAAGATGCTGATGCTCCCGTTAGATGGAAGCGGAGCCGGCGTTGTTCCTGGCTGTGCTGGGAGCCCTGGGCAGTGCTGGGGCTCAGGAGATGCTCTGAGCAGTGTTTGCTCCACACCATGGCTCACTGCTACCAAACTCACGGGGGAGGAATGCAGGGCTGAGCTGTGCTTGTGGGCATCTTATTGCAGTGCTTGGAAGGATGCAAATGGTGCTCAGCTTCAAGCAGGCACTGCGTGTGCTGGCAAAGCATTCTGTTTTCAGCTGCTTGCTCTTCACTGTGCCCGTGGGCTCTGCTCGCTTGGTTCCTGGGATGAGCACCCTGCAGCAGGGCTGGTTCAATGAGAAACCCCTCCTTGCAGGGCTCCCTGGGGTCCCCCCATGCCCTCCCGCTCCCTGTTAGCATTCAGTAAAACCTCCCTTCTCCAGCCCTGCTTCCCACCCAGCCTCAATCTGCAGTCAGGGGAACACGTGTATGGAAGCGTGGGTCACCTTTAGGGTGAGTGCTTCTGTCATTTCTTTCCTCCTTGATCCCTTTCCCTTTTTTGGCTGTAAAACATCCCTGTGTCACGCAGGGATTATTTTTGGGCACTGCTGATGAGAATGAGGTGACTTTTCCTGACACTGATTCAGGATTGAAGTCGCACAGCCCAGAGCCCTCATGGTGTCTGACCCCAATGACTTACGGTGGGAAACAGCAGTGAAGACTTTGATGTTTGTAAATCTCAGAAAATAGGATCTTCTTTTCCATAAATTGTGAAGCCTCTTTTCCTAAGGTGGTTCCTAAAATGTGGACTTCCTACATCACTTTAATTCACAGCTGTTGAAAATGTTTCCTCTAAGAGAATCATTGGGAGGTAATCGTGCAGTCCCTCTCTGATGAGCTGAGCTGCTGCCAGCCCGCTTCTGTCTCTTCTCATTAATGGCATTATTACTTTACCTTTAAAGCCTGCAGTTATGAAACATAACCGTAACCCTTTTGCCTCCTGCCTCAGCGTGCAGCCAATTCTGAATTCTGGGTGAGCAGCTATGCTTTAAATTTTAATTCCCCATTTCCACCAAACGAGGAGTGAGCGCATCTCTGTTAGGAAAGATGTGGCTTAAACCTGTAAGTGGGAAACAGCAGCAGAGAAAGGGATTCGGGCCGAATTACCAGGGACAACTGCCTTTGTAAACAACACATGATCTTCCTCCCCCAAAGCCGCCAAATTAGCAGGCTGATTTCCTCACTTGCAGCCCTTTGTGGGCTGCCTGCTTGGCTGTCTGCTCCGGGATTACGGGGGAGCATCTCCCTTATCGTTTTGCACATGCTGCACCATCTGTCCTAAATCTCCCTTTATAGGGTTATGGATTCCAAACGGCATTTCTTTCTTGGGAGATAGCAGGCACGTCTGAAGGATGTCACCAGGTACGGCTGCAGTGCTATTTATGCCTCCAGCCCTTATATTTATTTCTGCCTTCATTCCACAGCCACAGAACTCAGAGCCATTCTGGTGTCCTACACCCAGAAAACCCTCAGTTACTGGGTGTGAAGTCCTTGTGTTCTACCCCGTGTGAGTTCTGCTGGAAGTGGACAAATACAGGGGGTTACGAGTTCAAACAAGACACACCCTTAATCTTTTATTGTACATTATAAAATGTTTATTGCTCTGTCTGTATCAGAGGTGTTGACCTCTCCCTCTCGGTGATGGAGGAGTACGTTCTGGCAAAGGATCCGTGGAAGAGACCACGGGTTGGCCTGGAGCTGGCTCAGGGAAGCCCTTCTCGTCCACAGAGCCGGGCGGATTCCTGGTGCCGTCCCAACCCCTCGCGGTCGGTGCTGCGGAGGCGGAGCGGCGCTGGCTGCCGGCCGGGTTCCGTGCGGGGACTTTAACTCGGGTGCGGTGTAAAGAGATGAACGCCCTCCTCAGGCCAACCCGTCTGATGGAGCACTTAGGATCTCGCCTCATCCCCCTGTGCATGTGGAGTGGTTTTGTGGAGCAGGTAAATACGGTTACCCCATGGCACACTACGAGAGTTCATCTGTTCCATGCGATGCACGCCCAGGCGTCCCAGCAGGGAGGAGACCCGGCCCCTTCCGTGCCCCCCGTACATGGAGCGCTGCCCGGCACAGCGCCGGCATCACGGAGCACAGCCGGCCTTCCTCTGCGCCCCCCGACGAGAAGCCGTTAAGAACTGAGCCCTCAGAAAAAGGTCCCTTAGGCAAAAGCCTTCTGCGACAAACGGCCATTGCCACCGAGACCTTGCATAGCAACCGGTATCATCAGTTTTTTTCTTTCTTTTCTTTTTTTCTTTTCTTTTTTTTTTTTTTTTTTTTTTGCTGACTGGCTACATCTTGATGGAGTGTTCTCACACTGCTGAGAATACCACAAAGAAGATGGTTGGATTTACTCTGGAAGCTGAGCAGGAACTTCTGGTGCCCCCTCAGCTTGGTCTGTGCCCCAAATGTCTGAGATGAAGAACAGCACTGTGATGGGAGGCAGCAGCGCTGGAACCCGGCTGGGGAGCAGCCAAGGGAGCCCCGCAGCGGGACTGCAGCCCGGGGTGCATCTCTTTCCTTTGTTTCTTACAAACCCCGCCTGTGAGACATTGCACAACGCGTGCCAATGGAACAAAGCAAGCTGAGAGCACAAAGCAGCGCACGCCTGCAGTGAGCTGCCGTCCTTCCTTCCTGCTGGCTCGGGGGCAGCGCTGGTGAGCAATGCCGGAGCTCACAGCGGTACAGCCGAGATGGGGTGACAGTGAGACAGCGCTACAACAAAACATTGCACGTTTCCAAAGATGAGAAAATCGTTTCAGGAGACGGAGTGTGAGGGTGGAGAGCGTGAGAGGCCGCTGCCGTGCAGTGATCCATGAGTCCCACGCAGGACTGCAGGCAGCAGCTCTCACTGGTGCTTTTCCATCTTGGTTGGTTGGGTTTGGGTTGTTTTGTTTTGTTTTTGCAGGGTTTTTCCTTCCGGTCAGATGTTTGCAGAGCACAGATAAGGAAGGAGCTGTATGCCATCAAGTGACAGTTGCTGGGTCCCCTTCCCAATCGCTCCATGCTATTTCACCTCCCGGTCGTTGAGGCTCAGAGGCAGAATGTGAGCGTGAGAAGTGGAGTCCGTCAGCAGCGGCTGTTACGCCTCAATGATGTTCACTGAGGGTTTGTTTTTTGGGAACTGGGAGAGAGGAGAAAAGGAAGAGAAGGTGTATAGAAATAGCTGGGGAGGAAAAAATACCCACGTTGGGTCTGCGCAGTGTGTGCGAGTCCTTATTGTGTAAAAGCGCTCGCTCCCATCCCCTGTTGGTTGTGAAGAAGGGCCGGTGTTGGCCTGATTTGTGATGGTCTGCTTGTAAGTGTGTGTGTATTAGTGAGCTATGTCTAGTAGTAAGGAAATGTAGTGCAGTGGGTGCTGCTGCCTGCACGTGTGGGGGGTGCTCAGGCTGCTAATGGTGCTGCAGTGTTGGCGTGCGTGGAAGCGAAGGGGCTTTGCCTTCCTGCATCCCGGTGGGGGGCTGCTGGGAGCTGCTGGAAGCTCCTGCCTGCTGCAGCCCCCGGCACTCACCTTGCTGCGGAGCAGCCCCCCGCCCTGGTGCTCAGGGGTGCTGTTCTCTGAGGCGCTCTTGGCTTTCTCCTTGCTGTTGTTGGGCTCGTTGTCTTTGATGATGTCGTACTGCCTGCAGAACAGGGCGATCACCCCTGGTGGGGAGAAAGCATTAGTGAGCACACAGAGGAGCTCATTCTGCAGAGCTCTGTGCTTGCCAGCCATCTCTGTGCCTTCTGGTGGAGATCACAGCATCATCCATGCTTGCTTCCTTCTAACAGAGCTCCTCAGCCCTCTGGCTGCTTCCTACACAAGTTCCTTGCTGAGGTAGTTAGACAGAAGGAGAGAAGCTTAAGGCTAAGTGGGACGAGTGCTTTAAACCCTGTGTGCGAGGTGATAGCACTGCCTGTCCCTGTGGTTAGGTGGGATCTTTGCTTTGCAAGCACAGGAGCTCCTGGAATTTCTGGTTGGTGGAAATGTGCCTTATGGCCCTTTGCTCTGGGAGGATCTGGAGCTGGCAGATGCAGAGCAGGCACCCAACCTGCCTGTGAGCAGTGTCAGCCTGGGCCTCCAGCACAGCAGGACAACATCTGCAGGTATGTAACAATGATGGCAGCAGAAGCTGCCATGGAAATTTCCTCCCACGTGCACAATTAGCACAGGAAGAGGAAAGCAGGAGCAGCTGTGACGAGATGGAAAAGGCTGTAAAATCCCTGATCTCCCCCTCACTTTGCTTCAAAAGTGTAATTCCTGTCTGAGGGGATGGTGGTGTTAGTGGGTCCTTCGCTGAGATGCTGTTCTGAGCGTCAGGCTGTGCTACAATGGAGATGAATCGGTTCTTCTGTCACTCTGTGTAATTATTCATGATCGTTTTTACTGGCAGGGCTCTTAAATTGGGATGTGCAGAGATAAAAGTTGACTTAAATGCCAAAAAGACTATTGGCTGGAGGTTTTTTTGTAACCTCAATTTAGGTCTAATTCGCTGATCATCTCTAGCAATAATTGCCTTCCAGTCCCTGCAAATGTGAACAGCAATGCATGATCAACTCGGGACTTTTCCAGTTGTCTTTTATGGGTCATGGATTTGCCCCAGTGCTCATTTCCCAGCCTGGCAGTTTCCTTGGGTTGCCTGAGCCGTCCCCCCCCCAGGCGCTCTGTGAGGCGCGGAGCTGGCTCTGCCTCATGAATGTTTGACACCGGGGGGAGCAGCAGCTGAGTGGCAGCTCGGGGAGGCTGTGGCTCGAAATAGAAAATAAACATGCAAACTGTTTTTTTCCCATCAACTCATGCATGTGATTTCCAAACTGAACGAGCCGAAGGACTGATGCACAAAGCCAATGGGACTCGGGGCTTTTTCCTCTCCCTTTCTGCTGCCTTAAAGCAATGGAGTGAGGTCTGTCCTGAGCACAGTGTGGTATGAGATCTATTGAAATGTGATCCCAAACTCTCATTGGAGAACTGTTCTCTATGGAAATGCCGTATCTCTGTACTTGCTACAAAAAGCCATAGTGAGAGATCGTGGTATTGAAGGAGAGCATCTGTTTGGTGCTCTGCTCCAAAGCGCCTTTTGGGCACTGCTTTCAGTGATGCTGCTCACCCTCCTTCCCCACCATCCCAGCCTTGCACAGACTTTTCCTTCCTTTTGGTTTATGTGCTCCTGCGAATGTTCTCCCATCTCCTGTTAAATGCTGTTCTTTATGTTTAGTGCAGAATTCTGAGAGGGTCTGGGTTTGTCAGTGTTTGGATGTTGGGAGCCATTTGTTCTTTACACACTTCCTTTGTTTTAATTGCTTCTGCAGTCAGTTTTAGTGTAAATATAATAGTTGGCATTGAGAGGGGGACTCCTGACATCTGATGTGTCTGAACTCTGGCAGAACTCGTCAGGGAATTTCTGTTTTGCACGAGAGTTGAAGTCATAATAAGGCAGATAATTGCTGTGACCTGCGCTGTCTGAAGGGCTCGAGGCGTCCTGGTGGAGGGCTGATGGCATTAGCATCAGTGCTTCCTGGAAAAACGGAGCTTACAGGATTAGCCATGCTGAATTAGACAATTGGTTCATCAAGTCTATCATCTACGTGGTGCCGTGCCAGCTCAGAGCACTGATTCACCTGATTTCAGCTCCTGGTGTGCAGGGGGAGCACACGCACAGGGCAGGGTGCGACGCGCTTGGACAGAGAGATGGAACTGACCTGCCCACATAAACAACACCACCACAATGATGAGTATTTCCCCTGCGCGCAGCTGTTGGTTTTTCTTCGCCATCTCCTTCATTGTCACCTCATCTGCACAGAGGGAAAAAGAGATGATGAAACACCAAACTTCGGCTCAGCCGTGGCCACTGGCTCAGCATCGCGCTCAGCTCACACCGTGAGCGCAGCCACTGCCCCGTGCTCATCCCTGCTGGCAGGAGATGGAGAGAGGGAGGAGAAGTGAATGGGGATGGGCTGACCCGCACTGCTGGGCTCTGTGGCAGCTCACTCTGCTCTCTGTTGGAGCCGTCTGTGCCTGTCACAACGCCTTGCATGCTTCAGCAGTTCTCTCCCAGCTCAACGCAAGGAGCCAGGCACGGTATTTCTCAGCAGAGCTGTGGGGTTCAGGGATGCACTGAGACTTTTTGCAGGGCGTAATGCACCTCCTCGCCTTCAAAGCACTAAGAGGATTACAGCTTAGGCCTCCAGGGAGGGAAGCAGTGCTCCTCTTAGTGCTTTCAGATGAACGGTAATTCTGTGTTTACAGACACCAAACCATTTTGGCAGAAAGAGCCAAGAACTCGCAGCATCCCAGGAACCGTGGCCAAAAGCCCTGCAGCAGGCTGAGCCCTGGGTCAGCAGTAACCCCTGTGTCCCAATCCCTGTGTTCCCCAGCCCTGTCTGCAGCAGAGATTCTTCCTGTGAGCAAACTTTCCTCATCTGGTTTGGCTTAAGGGGAATGAGGGAAGGAGCTGCTGGGCAGAAAGCGCCCGATCTCATCCATGGAGGTACTCAAAACCCAACTGGATATGGTCCTGGACCTCCAGCTCTGGTTCACCCTCTTCGAGCAGAGGTTGGACCAAATGATCTCAGATGGTCCCGTCCAACCTCAGCAATTGTGTGGTTTGGCATCAATTTTTGAAATGTAAGAAAAGTGGCATTGCCTACTTGTAAGAATGCAGGGCACTCTGTTCCCAAGCTGGAAACCTCCTTGCTTTGCCCATTAAATCTGAAATAGAGGAGTGGACAGCCAGCCTTTGGCAATAGTGGCTGCTGACCTCTTAGTGCTATTTTGCTGAAGCAAAGGAACCTCATCTTCATCTTAGATGTATGCGGTCGCTTTCAGTGCTGGGGTGTAACTGCATCAGAATGCTCACACAAGTATGTTTATGCTGGGCTCAGCTCTGACAGCGGCACAACCTCAGCATCTCGTTGCCTGCTGGGAATGCTCAGAGCCCTTGTGTCTGTGCAGGGCTGTCAGAGGGCCCTCAACCCTGTGTGCAACTAACCCAGCTATCCTCATTGCACGGGGTCCTTCCTTCCTCCCTGCAGAGCCCTGCGCTGCCTGGGGGCCACATAGGAACTCACCACACTTGCCTTTATTTTTAGAAGCCAGTTTCTCAGCTTCCCTGGGGGTCTTGAAGAGGACTGGCTCACTGGCAGGGCTCTGGCCTTGGATGCTGATGGCCTGGACATGCACAATGTACTCAGTGTCCTCCTCTAGGTCCCAGAGGGCACAGGAGCGGGTGGTGGTGTTCACCTCCTGGATGAAGCGCAGCATCCGCACGTCCTTCTTCTGGAAGCCGAGAGAGGAGAGCACAGAGTGGCGGAGGGACCTCCTGTGTGCACTGCTGGTGTCTGAAACCACTGCTTCCTGCCCTGTCCACCATGGGCACGGAGACCTCTGCAGCGAGCGGCCACCGAGCGCTGCTGCACGGAGGATGGGAAGCGAGTTCCCCACACAGACCATGGGACAGGGCGAGAAGGAACGGGCTCACACTGCGATGAGAGGGTTTGGAAACCGAGGGACCTGGGGGAAAATGAACATGACTGAAACTGGGGAACCGTAGGCATCCTACCTGCTGGGAAATGGCAAATCCGATGACAACTTCGTCCTCCAGAACGTCCCAAGTCACTACGGCTGAGTTGGCTTTCAGGTGTTTGACTGTGACATTGACCGGAGCCGATGGGCTGTCTGCAAGGAGGGACACAGAGCTGCAGCTGAGGACAGGAGATGGAGTGAGGGCAAGGAGTGGGGAGGGACCGGGGGGAGCAGAAGGAAATGTGAGGTCTGGCTGTGGTCTGAGGCATGAGAAACTGAGCTGCAAATGGCCTTCCTGCCAGCAGCTCTGAGCGTGGGACCTGGAAATGGCAGATCCAGTTTTAATTACCAGCAAGGCTCGGGAGCTCTCTGCTGAGGTGGCATTGGGCACATGGAATATCTGCACACACACACCCCAAAACAATCTCAGGATGTCTGAGCACTGATGAGCTCACACATCTCCTCTCTCTCAGCCATGTGCCATGTTTTCTCTGCTGCGTCCCATTACAGTCTGACAGCGACAGCTGGGAGGAAATGCAGACTCTGGGAGGCATGAAAGCAGAATGAGAGCTCTGGAGGTTGGAAATTCAGTGGTAGTAAATGGGAGCGTTCTTTTTGCTTTTCCTCGTGAGTTTGTCAGAATTTTTTTATACACGTTTTTGTATTTTGCACACAGCTGATGGACTCTCTCAGATGGTTGGAGGACTTTCCCCACCTTCCCCACCATCCACTCTCTGCTCCCAGAACAGCACACACTGCAGCAGCCCCGATGGACTGCTGTGATGTGGAAGGGCTGGGCCATGAACCAAAGGTGGTAAATGCCACCCAGATTGCTCACAGCCCCAGGAGGTTGGTATGGTGAGAATGGGCCGTATTTCCTTGCATCAAAGAGTAACGCTTCTGTTTTTAACCATTGCAGTGCTGCCCTTCTGAGGTCGAGGTCAACCCCATCAGAAGGAGACGTGTGCGCATCTCCAGTGACACTTGTTGGGTTTATGGTCAGCCCTGGATGCCTGAATGTGGCTGAAAATGCTCCAGCCGGAGCCTCAGTGCCAACTGACAGCTGACCTCGCTCCTGGTGAGCGTTCCCTTGGGAAGAGAGAGAATGAGGGAGCACGGGGCACCTCAGAGGTCAGCACTGCTCTCTTAGCACAGCAGTGGTGATATATTGCTGCCTTCTCTCCGCAAACAGCACCTGGTGCACCCAGTTTGCAATGAGACCCCAGGGATCACCCCGATGCCGCTCCCCTCCAAGGCAGCTCCTCCCCATCCCCATCCCCACGTGCTGACCAGAGGACCATCTAATTTTAGCACGGGGCGGTCAGCAGACGGAATGCACACGGGAAGGGCTGTGAGTCATGGCTGATGAATGTGCTGGAACGCATGGAGGGTGCGGTGGGGCTGGAAGGTGACAGACAAAGCAGTGGGGCTGCAGCCTCGCCCCGCTCCCAGCGCAGCTGTGCTGCTAAATCCCAGCAGGGTCGCCTTGCCGGGGTATTTTTAGGAGGAGTCACCCAGTGTGGGGGTTGAGGAGGGCTTTGGAAAGAGAAGAATTAACCTTGTGGGAGCAGGGAGCAGAAAAAGCTTCACGTGGGGAAAAGGGAACGCGGTGCAGCGCTGCGTCCCCACTGAGATGTGTGACCTTGGGGGGGGGGGCACAGCACAAAAAATGCCAAAGTTTCTGTCCTGCTGACATAGAGCGTGGGGGAGGTGGGAGTGTGCAGCGAGGTGAAAGAGGAGCCTTGGGGAGGTGGGAAGCAGTTGGCAGAGCCTGTGGACCAGAACGGGGCGCGGGCAGCAGCTACAGCTGGGAGATAACACAGCAATATCCAGATCTCTCCTTCGTTACTACAGAGCAGCAGCAGCCACACATAAATCAGAGGTGTCAAATCAGTACAGCGATATGAGAAGAGAATGCAGCGCAGTGTTTGACAGAAGTACAAAGCCAGGAAGATGAGTTCCCTGCTCCCAGAGCTGAATGAAGAATTGGCGACCAAAAGTCCAATCCATGAGGATGCTCTTCTCCCGCTGCCAGGAGCTGTGTGATGAGATCACGACTTCCCCAAAACTGATCACTGCTCTGAGGTGCTCTGCCAGCTGTGGCTCCAGCTGTGCCCACGGAGCTGAGCGCAGTGGTTTCTGTTTCCCTGCTGGATGCAGAGGGTCAGTGCCCCCCGCAGGGCCATGGGCTGCCAGATCCAAAGGGTTGGTTCCTTTTTGCCTCGCTGTGACTCCTGGGAGCTGTTGCTGTGTGGGGGCAGTGGGGCGGGCAGCCCTAAGGGCGATTCCTTTCCTGTCAGCAGGGAGCACACCGTGCATCAAACCTCCCTCCTGTGTGTTTACTGAGTGCCCCTTCCCTGCCTGCTCCATACAGAACTCATGGTGCAAGATTTCTGGGTTAGCAGTGCAGCATCACGGCTCGGGGCCTGCAGCGCCTTCTGGAGCAAATCAGATGTTGCAGAAAGTCAGAGCGTGGCCCATTTGGGGCTGGAGCTGCGTGCTTGGCTGAGGAGATGCTCTCAGTTTCATGTCACACATCCCCCTGTTGTGATGGGGCCGTGACTGACTGAGATGAAAACGAGGTGTTTTAGTGAGGAATGGCTGCTTCACAACCGATCTGCTTTGCCTGTGCCTTGTTTCCCTTCCACAAGGAACCTCTGTGAGGCCCTTTCAGCAGGTGTGGGTTGGGACCATCTCTGTGCAGTGAGGAGGTGTGAGAGGCAGAGATTACCCTTAATCCTTTCTTAGTGCTGAGAATTCCTTCTGGCCTCTCATTAAACGCTCTGCTGATTGTTAATGGACTTTTATTTGGGAGTGAGGGGGAAAAAAATCCAACGCAACTACTTCAGAGCTTTGGGTTGATTCCTCCCTGGCTTTCTGCTGTTGGTGCAACACAAGGAACAGCAAACCAGCCACCTGTGCAGGGAACACCTGCCCTCATGCTGACTGCTGCAGAGCTGTGGTGGGACACGTCTGTCCCCATCCCACTGCTGCCACATCTGCTGCTTCTGAGCTTGTGAGCTTGGAAGTGCCTGGAGTCAAATGCTTCCTCGTGGGCAGGGCTAAGGCGATGGACACGATGTATGTTCATTCACTGAGCCCCCTTCCCCATGCAGCTCCTTTGCTGTTGTGCACAGGGGATCGCATCAGCCACTGGAGCATCGCCCCCGGCAGCTCTGTGCTCCTGCACTGTGACCTGTCCTGCAGACAGAGGGATGGAGGGGTGCAACCCGCGAGGGGAAGGAGCATCGCTGTGATCTGGTGTGATGCTCTGCAAAGCACCACTGCCCGCCCATCGAGTGTGAGCACAAAGCCCTGCTTTTACTGCATTCAGAGCCGCTCTCTGCTCTCCCAGCATGGCTCCCTTCACTGGATGTAATTGCTTGTCAGCTTTATGGGGTATGTAGGCAGGCTGGTGCGCCGTTCAGCTTCCCTGAGTGCTTTAATGAGGAGAGCCTGGGGGGCAGTGGGAGGGAGTGGGGCACAGCGCAGCCCTGTGCCCGGTGAGCCGGGCTGTGTGGGAGCACTGCAGCCTCGGGGAACACAAAGAGCAGCCCCTGGTGCCTCCATCTGGGACAAAGGGAATTATTTCCTGCTGCTCGCCCACTCCTCATGCAGACAGCACGTTAGCAGGCAGCCCCAGCTGTGCGCCTGGTGGTGATGCTCGCTGTGCTCAGCCCAGGGCATTGCTCTGGGTGGGAGGAATGGGGCACATCAGCCTCGTGGTCATCGCTACCCTGGTGAATGTTGGTGCTGCCCAACCTCTGTCTGTGTCCCAGCTCAATTCTGGGTCACTGTGGTGTTTTATCTGGGCACCGGACGTCCCAGCAGCGTTGGTGCCGTGGTGTGGCAGCTCAGTGCAGCTGTGTGACATCAGAGCAGTGCTGGCAGTGGGGTGGCCAAACACCCTGAGCTCTGTACCCAGAGCTCTGGCTGCTCCCGTGCCCAACACCTGGGTTTTTACTGCATGCATAAAGATCTGCGTGTTTCGCTGCTGCACGCATTTATGCTTTTAACTGAATTATGCTTGAGTCAGATCTTAATTTGGCCTCTGGGTGCTTTATAAGACAGGAGGGGTTTATTAAACAATCAATGCCAAATGAGGCCACGCACAGCACCAGCACATGGGCACAGCCCCATGAAGGTCTGAGTCCTGCCATGGTGCTGTGCACGGTGTGTGTGCAAGCAAAGTGCTCTGCAGGAGCCCTCTCTGTCCTCCCTCTGCACATTCCCAGCAGGAGACAGCACTCAGAACAAGGCAGCACAGCACCATCCCTGCTGGGAATCTGACACTGGGGTCAGAAACCTCTACATCGCAATTAAATCTCTCCTACACTGAAAGCAGAAATCAATACAGTGCTTACGCCACTCGTCAGCTGGCCAGGAATCTCTGTGGCCCTTGGAAGCTGGGAAGGGGCTGCAAAGAAGTGCTGGAACTGCTGCTGTGTCGGTCCTGTACGTGGCCTGGCCACACCTGGGGCTCTGGGCTGGAGCTGCACTGGGACTGAAGCCTCTCCTAGTCTGGTTGGTCGTAGCTTTCCCTCCACTCCACAGAAATCACTCTGACCAAAGCTGCTCTGTAGGGATGCTGTTTGCCCTGCAAAGCTGTTGGGATGAGGACTATTTTGAGTCCTCTCCCCACTGCTGTGCAGCATTCCCCTGCTGTTCCTGCTGTGCAGCCCCACACCTCCTTTTTCCACAGCCCCGCTGCCTCAGCCTTGAGTTCTGCCTTTTGTCAGCCCCGCAGTGCCAGAAGGGGACTTCACACCATTTCCCTGGGTCACTGCGGGGGTGGCAGCTTTCAGCCTTAACGGTGCATTCTTTGACAGCTGCCTGTGGGACCTCTGGGTGCAAGGGAAGGAGAGCTGAGCCCTGCTGAGACTGGGTGCCCCTCCGTGAGTCTCCCCGATGCCTCTCGGCTCACTCACCTCAGTGGCCTCATGGCCACATGCTCAGTTGGTGCTGCGGCCACGGAGCCGATGGGGACACTGCCACCACCTCTGTGTGACCTTGGGATGACCACACCATGCCCACGTCCCTTTTGTCCCTACCTGTACCCCCAGCTCATGGCCCCTACAGAGCTGGGAGGAGCAGCCCCAAGGTCACACAGCTTCACACACCCGGAACCTTTGGGGTCACATCCCCACTGCACAGTGCAGTCGCCAGCAGGGCTGCACTGCCCGAAACCTCACAGGAACCCGATGGCCACGGCCACTGCTGGGGAGACACAGGCAGAGGCGGCGATGGGCAGAGGCACAGCTCTGTGTTTACTCTCCATCACTGGCTGAGGTGATTCAAGGATAAGGAAGAGCAGGGGAAGTGTCCCAGTTTGCAGGAAATCAGGAAGGCCAATTGCAGATGCGCTCTTTTCTCCATCATTCTCTCCTTTTAGGAATGTTTTGTTCATCATCCCATGTCTGTCCCTTCAGCATGCTGACATCTGGCCAAGGCATGTCAAACCCAACAGCATCCTGAGAGGATCCCGGAGCCCCAGTGTGGGTGGGCTGTGGGTGGCTGTAACCCCACAGCTAACAGAGCCACAGAGCACAGGAATTGCCACTCCCTGGAGCCGTGCGTGGCTGACAGTCACCCACAGCCTCCGGGAATGTGAGCTATCCGGGCGTTCTGCAAATCAAAGCAGCTGCTCCATCAGACCCCGCAGCCTCCGTGCCGAGCAGACAGAGCTGGCAGGGCCGGGGCCGGGGTGCTGAGGGCTCACGGGCAGCTCCCAACAGCGCTGCTGAGACGTGGCACTTGCTGAGCACTGAGGCGAAGACACAGCTTGGCTGGAGCAGGACCCGAGTGTTTCCTGCTTGTGTCAAAAACAGGACAAACCCCCGGGGACCTCCATCCTCCCCAGAGGTCCCCTTGGAGGACCCAATCGCCTGGAAGCTCACAAGGCCGGAACGCTCCGTGCCCCACAAGATCGCTCAGAGGGGCTCTCTGGTGCCGACACGCGTGGGCACCGCGCCGCCGCTCCGCCCGCTTCTCCGCTCCGTGAGCCGCAGCCGCAGGGCCGCTCCGCACCCGGTAACCGACGGCGTCCCGGTGCCCGACTCCCCCCACGACCGCGCTTCTCCCGCCGCTCCCCGGGTCCCGGCGGCCGTTACCTGCCTCCACCGGCCGCAGACCGGCGTAGCTGAAGCAAAGCAGGAGCGCGGCGCCGGTGCAGCCCAGGAAGGGCTCCATCCCCCGCGGCCGCCGCGCCGCGCCGGGCCGAGCCGCTCCGGGCCGGCGTCCCGCGGGCGCGGCGGCGCCCTTCAGCACCGCGGAGAGCTCCGGGGCCCGGTGCCGGCGGGGCCGCCCGGTTCGGCCGGGGGCGGCTGCGGGGCTCGGCGGCCCTCGGCAGCGCGGCTCGGTTCGGCTCGGCTCGGCCGGGAGGCGGCCCCGCCGAGCCCCGGCTCCGCCCGCTGCAGCGCTGGGCAGCCCCGCTCCGGTCCCTCCCCCGGCCCGGGGGCGGCTCGGCCCCCGCCCCGCCCGGCCCCGCCGTCTGCCTCAGTTTCCCCCCGGCGGGACCGGGAGCCCTCGGCCCCAACCGCCCCGGGACCGCTCCCCACCGCTGGAAGGAGCAGACGGGCCCCGTCCCCGTGAGACTCCCGGCGGGTGCGTGGCAGCGGTGACATCTCACCATCAGGGCTTCGTGCAGCCCCTGCTTGTCACTGGGCTCTAAGTTCGGAGGTAATGAGCATTAGATGAGCTGTTCTAATTAGCTGTGCCTTTGGGTTAATGAAACCGTCAGTGCTCTGGCTTATGGTGATCTGCTGCAGGAATCTGCTCAGCCACCGTGCCGCGTGGCACTGCGTGGCACCAATTGGGCCTCACTGAGCCCTGTGTGCTCTCAGCTGCCGTCACTGTGTCTGACCCTGCCGTGTGTCGGGCAGCAGCCCCCAAGCTCTGCCTGGCTCACATATCTCTCCTGCACTGCTGTGAGCGCAGCGTGGCTGGTGGGCTCCCGGGAGCATCTGCATGGTCCTCGTGGTTACACCAAGCACAGTCCTGATGGATTGAAATAGAAGAGCACTATCTCCCTGCTCTGCACACGGTTAGCACTGCTTTCCCCTCCTCATCCTCTTGATGTGAGGCTGGGCTCATCCTCCCCAGCATAACTGCCTGCTCCCTGCAGCAACGCCTCCATTGCTCCATTGCCGGGCACAAGGTTGAGCAGAAGCAGCACCACGTGCAGCTGCAGTCAGCTCCATCTGCCTGCTGAGACACGAAGTGGCGATCGCAGCTCCCAGCACTGGCATTTCTCTGCCTTCATGCAGGGACTCCCAAATCCCCAAACAGCTGCGTGGTGCAGAGATTGTTGCCCACATCTCCCAGCAGAGGCTGATCCAGACAGAGCCGCTGCAGCAGGGAGCAGTGAGGCACAGCTGGGGGAGGTGGGGAGCATTTCTCCAACCAGGGGCACACAGGGACTGCTCCCAGCCCTGCTTCACCCACTCAATTGAACTCAAACTCTCTGCCTGTATTACAGCCAAGGGATTCCCTGCAGCCCCCAAAGGAAGGAGCCACCTGGGCAATGAGCCGCAGATGTTCCCCCTCACCCAGCACCAGGAGGCTCCTGCAGGAAGGCTGTGATGTGTTCTGGTATTTTTCCAGGAGCTGAAGACTGCATGGTTGCCTGTTTTTTTCCCTGTTTTTCCCTGTTTTTTCCTTCCCTCCCTTTCCAAATACAGGAACAACATTTGCTCTTTCCAACATCTGCCACCTTTTGTGGGTTCCACTGCCACCACACAGCGCTGCTTCCATCCCTTTGTCCCCTTTCCTCTCCCACCAATGGGGAGGAATTTGGGGTGCTCCGGCTCTGCTGCCAATAGCTCTGTTTCCACAGAGCTTCCTCAGCCCCCCCCAGTCCCAGCACTGCAATATTCAAATCACGCGACGCTCATCATGTCTTCAGTGCAGCAATTAAGTCACAGCTCTAATTAAGCATTTAAGCACACAACGCACTCATCTTCCATCTCCATCCCCAGATGGACACCAGGGAGGCCGCAGCCATCCCTGTTCTGTTCCAGCTTGGGACCACAGGAGCTGCACGCTGCGGTGCTGCAGAGCGGAGGGGCATCTGTGCACAGGGGGCTGTAGTCGGGGTGCTGCACATCTCGGGGTGCTGCACATCTCGGGGTGCTGCACATCCGGGGGTGATGCGCATCTGGGAGTGCTGCATCCCGGAGGATGCTGAGCACGGGACAGCCTTTGTCTCCTGATGATGCTGCCCGGTAAAGAGCTCTGCACATCGCGGAGGGATGGAGCGGCGCCCCGGGGCCACGCCGCGCACCGCCACGGGCCGCTGCTGCCACCTGCCGGCACCCGGTACCGGGCCCGCCCCGCGCCCACACGTGACCGCCGGTTCTTAGTCACGGGGGGAGCGGAGGAACGCGGGGGGCGCCGGCTGCGAGCTGCGGGGCGTGAAATTCCCACCCGAACCCCTGCGGCGGTGCCACGCTGGACCCGGAGCTCCTGAGACGCCCCAGAGCGGGGCGAGGCGCCGCCAGAGGGAGCCCGAGGGACGCGTGGAGGTGGTACTGGTGGTACTGGTGGTACTGGTGGTGGTACTGGCGGCACTGGTGGAGTACTGGTGGTACTGGTGACACTGGTGGTGGTACAGGTGGTGGAGTGGTGGTACTGGTGGCACTGGTGGCACTGACGGCGATGTTGAGCACCTCTGGCCCTTGGGAGCTTTGGGGGGGAAGGACGAATCCAAGCCCGCAGCCCTGTCGGTGCTCTCCCTCACCCCGCAGCCCCCTCCCCTGTCCGTGCACACTGCTGGGATGGCAGTGGCACCTCCCAGCCCTCCGGCCCTGCCATGGCATGTGCTGCAGCCCCAGAGCTGGTGCTGAGTGCAGCCCAACCGCCTGCAACACTGAGCCCCAAGGTGTGGAGGAACGGGAGCAGAGTGGAGCCGGGAGCCCCCACCGCTCCTGCAGCCCCTGCTTGGAAAACCGGGCTCCAAGAACCCACAGCTCATGCATTCCTGCCCTGCTGTCACTGGGATCTGGGGGACTGCTTGTGCCCAGGTGCCCCCAAAACACGTCCCTGCCCCCTGTCCCAGCACACCTGAGCACGTGTCCCACTGCCATCACACGTGTGCCCCTTGGGAACTGGCACATGGCCCCGGGAGCCCCGACCTCAGCCGTCCGGGCAAGGTGAGTGCCCTGGGACAGTACTGGGACATGGGGTGGGGACATGGGGACAGGGGATGAAGCCACTCTGTTATGAAACGTCTCTGCATCCCCATGGCTCTAAGTCAAGATTTAGTGAGAGAGCGGCTCCTGATCCAGATGAGATCGGGCATCACAAAGGGCTTTGTATTCCAGGAAGCCTATTAGAGATTTAAATTATACAAATGGGCTTTTTACCAAAGATCCTCATTATCTGGGCATTTGCATTTAATCCTCAGCTATCCCTGCAGCCCCGGCCCTGTGCTCTGCTCACCTTCACCGCGTCCTCCGGGGCTGAGCAGGGCGATGGGATACAGACGAGCTGTGGGGTCAGCAGAGCCCAGGGGAAGGGGAAGGTGGGGAATGGGACAAGGCAGGGAAATCCTACAGAACAGGAGATGGAGGAGCAGGAGGAAGGGGGGATCCCATAATGTCTCTCCCCAGTGAGGGGCTGGCATAGCAGCAGAGCCTGTGGTCATCTCTGCCTCCTCTTCCTTGCGGCGTCCCACAGTGCCTGGGAGCTGCAGGGAAAAAGCAGGGGGTGCTGGGGATGGAGGAACGGGGTACAGAGGGGAGGGAATGGAGCCATTGAGCCCCAGCCCAGGGACCTTGTACACTGCAGGGGGTTTGATGGTACAGCGTGGTCCTGCCCGCACACCGCATTATCCTCTCCTTCCTGTGATCCATTTCAGTGTGGGGGATTAGGTGGTTTTAGGGCCGGGTTTGAGTTAAATGGGATGCTTTCAAATTATCCTGCGTCAGTTGTGCCCTCTGTCACTCATACAGAGGGGGATTAAAATAGATATGAAGATTATTGGAGGGGAAAAGGCACCCCCACCTGCAGGGTGCTGCCAGCAGCACCCAGCACACAGGGAGCCTTTATTTATGCCACTATTTCCTTCTCTCCCTCACCTTGCTGCTCACACCAAAGCCCCATTTCCAATCCTATCTTTTAGCCCTTTCCTTTCACCTTTCCCGTATGTCCTGCTGCTTTCATCACCATTTCCTTGTTACCAGCCCAGACCCATCCCACAGCACCCTTGAGCTCAGTGCTCACGGCTATTAAAAAGGAGAGAACACCAAGAAACCAATCGTGCTTTTATTATCAGCAATTGCTTCTTCCTGCAAGGTCCCCATGTGGTGGTGGATGTGTCCCCAGCCACAGGCTGGGCTGTCCCTCACAGATCCAGGGAAATGGAGCCCCAACTCCCTGCCTGGACCCTTCTCATACAGGGCTGTGGATTTAATCACTTTATGCATATTTATTTGTGTAATTCGGAGAAGAGTGCCTCTTCCTCCCATCTGCCCTTACCATCTGCTCCCCGCGGTGTTTCGGAACAATCCCAGGCTTTGCCAATTGATGGAGAGGTGCAGAAAGGCAGGAAAACCCGCGGGGATGTCGCTCCGTCTGGGCAGCAGTTGGCTCTGCGGGTGCCTTTTCCTGGTGCAGGGGCAGCTGCTGGAGGCTGCTTTGCTCTATCGCCTGAGCACTGACCCCTGAGATGTGCCCACCCCACAGATCCCACCCCAAATGTCCCCTTTTTATCCCAAAGCACCTCGCTGGCACCACTTGGGCCAGCAGTGGGCTGATGGAGAAGCCCAGGAGTTGGCGATGCACAATAGGAGCTGCCTGTGGCCTCCAATTCCTCCATCGCTGTGGGGTTCTGGGGCTGCAGCTCCTTCCGAAGGGATGGGGGGGTTGGCAGATGAGCTGGGAGGGGTGGTGAAGAGAGCAGTGCCCCAAAGAGAGGGCCGTGCACAGGGGCTGTTTGTGCTCTTGTGCAGCCCCATCCCATCCCATCCACCATGGAGCAGAATCGCACCCTATGTGACAGCTGAGTGATTTTTACAAAAGTGCCCTTGAAAACCTCTCCAGGGCCACCTTAAAGCGCCCACCTGGGGCTGCAGGCACCTGAGCCCTGATGGGCTCCCAGCAGTCCCAGCGCTCCCAGTACCGGTCCAGTACTGTGCCAGCCCTCGCAAGAGCAGCCCAAAGCTGTGGGTTCGGCAGTGCCCGAGGGGGGGGTGCGGGGCTTCGCGGCGGGTGGGGCAACCCGGGGCGGGCGGGGGCTGACTGCAGCCGGTGCCCGCCGTGCCCCCCCGTGGCCCCCCCGGTGCCGGTGCCGCCCCGTAGCCCCGCGCTGCGGCGGGCACAGCCGGAGGGCGCTCCCCGTTGGCGCACAGCGGCGGCGTTGGAGGCTCTTCCCGGGCAGGTAGGGGGCGGCGGGACAGGGGGGAACCGGGGGGAGATGGGGGGAACGGGGACGGCATCAGGCTCAGCCTTGCGGGTGCGTCCCTCTTTGCCGGTGGCTGCAGAGCCCCCGCCCCGGGGGGGTTCCCGGTCCGCCCGTACCCCGCAGCACCTTCCTGCGGATGTCCCCCGATGCCTCCCACCGCGGGGCCACCATCCCTTGGAGGGGGGGTTCCTGCAGCCCCCTCCCTGGGGGGAGTTCCCTGTGGATCCCTCCTACCCCAGATGCATCCTCCCTGGGAGCCCCCTCCGTCCTTCCCCCCCCCATCCCCAGCTGTGCCCATTTTCGGAGACTCTGCACAAAGCCCTGACGCTGAGCTGCAACGCTCCACAGTGAGGGAAATGGAGAGGGGTTGGGGGTCCCACAGTCCCTGGAGGGAGTCCCTATTGAGTTCCTTGTCATGGGGAATCCTGTGCACCTTTATCTCAAAGGAAGGGGGTTGGGGCAGTGGTACTTTGGGCACTGCAGACACCCCCCACCCCTCCCAGCCCTCACTGGGGTCCCCACTGGGCACCCAGGTGCAGGGCGGGGGCCGTGGCTGAAAGGGGACACTGTGGCCCCCGGCTCTCCCCGGAGCTCTGGAGCCGTCCGGAGGCATCAAACACAAACGGAGACGTCGGAGGCACCAAAAATAACCCCCCCTGAGGGAGCTGACCCAGATCCATTCAGATCTGCACCCAGAGCCCTCCGCCGGGGCCGAATCCCCTCCTCTGTACTGCTCTGCCCTCCTGATGCCACCTATATATCACCCAGTATATTACGCAAATGACCCATCAGGGCGTACTACCCAAAGGGCGGGGGCTGGCGCTGCGCTGTGTTGTCCCTGGGGCTGCCACCAGCGGCTCAGAGGGGACAGCGGCATGGAGGGATCAGCATCGGTGCACACCTCCGTGCGGGTGCCCGGGGGCTGCCGGGGAGCGCTGCCCCATCCCTCTCCCCTCCTGTAGCACTCAGGGACCCGAGCAGGGCCAGGCGCTCTTCCCTTGGGGTCGGCGTGCCCAGCAGCATGGGGAAGCAGAACAGCAAACTGCGCCCCGAGATGCTCCAGGACCTGCGGGAAAACACCGAGTTCTCCGACCTGGAGCTGCAGGGCTGGTATAAGGGCTTCCTGAAGGACTGTCCCTCGGGCATCCTCAACGTGGAGGAGTTCAAGAAGATCTACGCCAACTTCTTCCCCTACGGCGACGCCTCCAAGTTTGCCGAGCACGTCTTCCGCACCTTCGACACCAACGGCGACGGCACCATCGACTTCCGAGAGTTCATCATTGCGCTGAGCGTCACCTCCCGCGGGAAGCTGGAGCAGAAGCTCATGTGGGCCTTCAGCATGTACGACCTGGATGGCAACGGCTACATCAGCCGGGAGGAGATGCTGGAGATCGTGCAGGTACGTGGTGCCGGCGGTGGTCCTGGGGGCCGGGGTGGCCATCCGCATGCACACCCCTTGCCCAGACCCCAGCCCAGTGGCAGCTGTGTCAGAGGGGAAGCGCTGAGGCCGATTTGGTGGCATCTCACTGGGCACTGCAGGAGCAGCTCCCATCCATCTCCTGTGAGACGGCTGCTGCCCACCTTCTGCCCCGGCTCTGCTGGGAGCTGAATCCCTGCACAGTCTGGGACCCGGTCCTGGTGCAGGGAGCCCTCTGTCCCCATCCTCGGGTCGGTGGCAGTGGGCACTGTCCCCATCAGCATTGTCCCCATCCCCGCGTCCCTTTCTCAGGCCATCTACAAAATGGTCTCCTCCGTCATGAATATGCCTGAAGATGAATCGACTCCGGAGAAAAGAACGGAAAAAATCTTCCGACAGATGGATACTAATAACGATGGTAAATGAGAGGGGAAGGAGGGGATTAAGGGAAAGGTCTCATGGTTAAATCCGGGGGTCTTAGAGGGAGCTGTGTGCTCACTGATTAAATGCTGCACGATCGGGCGGAGCTCTGGCAGTGAGGGGCTCGGGGTGCACACAGCACTGCCGATCACACATGGGGGGCTCATCCCTTGCAGCTGGTGGGTGGGGGGAGTCTCCAGGAGGCCTCCGGTCCCCGTGCCCCTTTGTGCCTGGGTGGGGTGGTGGCTGCTGCACTGAGCCGTATCTCCCTGCAGGCAAACTGTCCCTGGAGGAGTTCATCAAAGGTGCCAAGAGCGATCCATCCATCGTGCGCCTGCTGCAGTGTGACCCCAGCGGTGCCGGGCAGCTCTGAGCCCCCCACGGTCCCCACAGCCCCCACCACCCCCTCCTGCCATCACCACTCGTCCCTGCCATCCCCACCTCCATGTCCCCATGGGGAGAGCACCAGGAGTGCGGAGCAGCATGGCGGAGCCAGTGCTGCTCTTCTGATGGGCACAGGGACACGGCCAAGGGATGAACCACAGTTGCTCGCGGCCACCCCAGCACCCCCCAGCATGCAGACACTGCCACACCAGCCCCCTCCCCACAGCCAGAGTGTACATGGGGCCATGGGGAGGGGCTGTGCTTTCGGTCTTTTAATACCTGCAAAATAAAGTGTGTGTCAGTGCAGTCAGCAGCGGGAAAAGGCTCTCCTGTAAGCTCTGAATTCAAGCTTTCTTGCAGCAGTATCAGGGCAATAGTGATGGGCTCACGTCCTGGCCAGCAGTGAGCAGCATCCGGTGCTCAGTGATGCTCCATGGCTGCGCTGTGCTGTGGGGTGGGCACTGGGATGGGGATGGGTCCTGTGCCCCACTCAGGGCTGGACATGTTTCTGTGCTGTCTGGGATCAGCAAGCTCACACAGCCCAGTGCCAGTGGGAGAGGGCTACAAGGAGACCTGGAGATGGAAAGCTTTGGGTGGACAAACCTGCCCCCCACCCAGCAGCGGCTGATAGAGATGCAGGTGGGAGAAGAGCACTGTGGGTGAGGGCAGAACACTGCAGGGAGCAGAGCATGGGGCTGTGGTGAGAGCTCTGGTGCTGAAGATGAGGAGCCCAGTAATGGGGAAGATGAAGAGCCTTTGGTTGCTGCTGGGATCATGGTGGTCCGGGAAGGAGAGGGGCTGAGCACTGCGGCTGCATAACGCAGGGTGCCTGGGACAGCCCCGGGGATGCGCCATGCTGGGGGACAAGGCAGTGCAGGGGCAGACCAGCATGCAAACCACTGCCTCTCTTCCTCGAGGAGACGATGCAGGCTGAGATGTGCCCCTTCTCTCCGGTCTGTGGCAGTGCTTACAGACACCCAAAGGCACCACGGGGAGGACTGCGCCGTGCATCTGCATGAAGGATGGGCTGGATGCGAGGTGAAGGACAACCAGAGTCTTTATTCAAATAGTCCTTAGGACGGTTGCAGACGTACAGACACACGTACATATTTACACTCGTACACACCTCACAGAGCTTGAACCAATAAATTAAAACAAAAAGAGGGTGGGGGGGCATTTTTTCTGTTTTCGTTTTCTGTCACGTAAGAAACAGCAGCTCCCCGAGGCGAGGTGGGGGCTGCAAGGAGAAGCCACAGACACAGCCCTGCCCCGGCAGATGCAATGACAGCAGCGCGCTTTTGTGCAGGAGGGCACCTCACACCCGGGCTTCGATGCACTCCAGCGTGACCATCTCGTCCAGCCTGCAGCCCTCGGCATGGGCACAGTGGCTCAGGTGGGCACTTGGGCTCTCAGCACCTCTGGCACTGGGGGTCTGCGGGCAGGGGGCCGCGCTGTGGGAGCGGGGGGAGCCGCAGTCGTCCGAGGTGAGGTCGGGCACGTCGTCCGACTGGCTGTCCGAGCTCTCCAGGTCGCTCCGTATGCTCTCAGGCTGTGCCAGGGTGATGTCCCAGGTTTTGCTGGCAACGCAGTCCTTTTGCTCACAGCTTTGGTGTTTGCACGTCTGCTCCTGCTCACCGTCCTCCTCTTCCTCCTCCTCCTCTCCCTCCTCCTCCTCCTCTTCCTCATTCTCTGCCATTTGGGTGTGGACGTGCAGTGAGTCCTCTGTGCTGCTGCCGCTGGCCAGCTGGTAGTGGCTCGGTTTGGCCTCGATGTCCACCTGGATCTCCATGTTATTGCACTCCCTGCAGAAAGAAGCACCCCTGTGTGACTTCGGCTGCAGCCCGGGGCACCCATGGGTGCTGCGTTGCAGTGCAGGAGGTTCGTGCTTCCATTCCTGTGCCGGCACAGCACCAATGCAGCCAGCAGCCACCAGGGAGCAGCCTGCTGCACCCCACCACCCACCGCAGCGCAGGCATTTCCAGGATGCCCGACCACACACCTGTCCTGCGGGTTGTAGGAGCTGATGATGGAACCGGCCATGGCCCGCGTGCTGGCGTTGTCGCTGATGGCCCCCAGGCTGACAGAGTCCTTGGGGAAAATCTCCTTCTGGACGTCCGCCTGCACCTCCAGCCTGCAGGAAGGGAGAGGGTTGCTCAGAAATGCCTCAGGTGGTCCTCAGGGGGCACCAAGCAGTCCCTGTGTGCCATGGGGTGAATGAATGATGTGGTTGCCCCATCCCTGGAGGCGTTCAAGGCCAGGCTGGCTGGAGCCCTGCACAGCCTGAGCTGCTGGGGGGCACCCAGCCCACTGCAGGGGCTGGAGCAGGATGGTCCTGCTCCTCCAACCCAAACCATTCTATGGTTCTATGGACAGCAAAAGGCCCAGCGTGGCATAGCAGTGTTCAACACCGATGGTTCCCCTTGTTTAGTTTAATTTTTGGCTCCATTTAGGTAAACCCATTTTGTTTTCCATGACAAAGTTGAAGCAGTGTTTGTATCCATGACTCATGTAATTCCTGAGAAGAACAGCTTTCCACAGAAGCAGCACGGAGCCATGGCTCTGTCTTGACTGCTGTATCAACACATCTCAATTACCCAGCAGCCAAGCTGAGAAGGAAACCATGGTGTAAAACTGTGGTGTAACCTCCCGACTTGGAAAGCAGAGCCCTACATAAAGCTGCTTGGCCAGCACAGCCCTGGAAACCCCATCCCCTCCTCCTGCCCCATTCACCTGCTGTATTTCCCCTTGCCTCCTGAGAGCACACCGCCGCTCAGCGTGCCGCCCGACAGCGCTGCAAAGCTGGCCGTCTCACTGTAGTTGCTCTGCATCACGCTGAGCCCATCCGTGGGGCTCCCACTGGTGCTCAGCACGCTGGTCAGCCCCTCGATGCTGCTTTCACCAATGCTGGGGTTCTTCAGGGCTCGCCAGGCGTCGGCCACTGTGGGGGAGGGACAGCGGGGAGTCAGGGAAATTCTTCACTCAGAGGGCAATGAGGCACTGGCAGTGCTGCCCAGGGTGGGTGCCCCATCCCTGGAGGTGCCCAATGCCACGGATGGGCCCTGGGCAGCCTGAGCTACGGGCAGCCAGCCCACAGCAGGGGTTGGGACTGGATGATATTTAAGGTCCCTTCCAGCCCAAGCCGTGCTGTGATTCTATAATTCTACCTCCTCCTAGCTAAACTGAAGTAAGCTTGTGTTCAGATCTGGGAGTTATCCAGTCCCCCCTCACCTCAATACACGAGGCAGTGAGGGGGTCCTGCTCGCCCTCCCCCTCGTCACACTACCTGTGATCGGTCCGTCGTCTTCATCAAACTCGATCTTCACGCCCTTCCCATTGGCAGTGCTGACCCCGCAGCCCCCGCCGCGGCACAGCGAGATGGGCACAACGCCGTAGACATAAGCCAGCATGATGGGCACCCCGATACCTGCAGAGTGAAGAGGAGCTGAAGGCCGAGCTCTGCTGGCCAGACTCTCTGTGTTGGGACTTCCAGCCCTGCTCACGCTGGAAGGGAAGCATGCAGTGCCCACGTACCAACACTGACAGCAGCGATGACCGGAGAGGCGATGACAGACAAGGTGACCCCTCCAGTAATGGCCAAATTCCTCTTGTGCTTGGAGGTTTTCTTCCCCTCATACCTGCTGTGGATCTGAGGGGAGGACAGGCACTGGGTGAGAACGCAGAACCAGGAGACACTATAAGCCCCCACCATGGGCTGTGCCACGAGGGCTCTTTCTCCCAGCTCAGGGCGGGGGCACAATGTGACATCTGAGGGAATTCAGCCATCAGCCACCGCCTCCTCTCCCCATACAAAGCCCAGGAGATAAGACAGGGCTTAGAAAAGACAACCGAATTTGGGTTCTACAAAGAGACCCACCCTCCCAACGAGCCCTAATTGCTGCTCAGATGCCTGGAGCTTGCATCCCTCTGCTCCCACCGCGTGCTTTGCCACCCTTACCTTTCTCCCAACATAGACAGGGATGCCAATGACCATAGCAGGAATGGCAATGCCAGCAATGAGGGAAATGCCCACAGGAGCGCCGATCAGCGTGCCCAGCTGCCAGAGAATCTTCTTCTTGCGACTCCATGGCTTTTTGCCCCAAAATGTACAGCCAGATGGGCTTAATGGAAGGAAGAAATGACATTAGAACTTGAGCAATCCCTGAGAAACCCAAGCCAAGTCCCACACGAACAAACCCACAGCTTAAGGAGTAGTGAACAACACAAAAAAGGTTTCTCCCCCATTACGATTAATTTGGTCCTCGAGGTGATTATCACACCACCGGGACTGTGTTCAGTGACATGGCCTTCGAGGTCCCTTCCAGCCTCAGCCATGCTGTGTTTAATAAGCCAGCACACCACAAGCTCTCAAATGCCATCGTATCAGGAGGTGCAGAAGAGCCTCCACTCTACTGCAAGGTGGGAAGGAAGCCAAAAACTTTGGGTCAGAAAGAAGAGAGTTTTGCCAACGGATTCTCGGAGAGGCGCGAGGACGGGAGGCAAAGCACCTGAGGTAGTGCAGGTCGGAGATCTCCTTCATGCACAGCCAGCAGAACTCGCAGCCGCACACCGCACACGTCATGTGGTTGCAGCTCCCGTCGTTCATCTTGATGATGTAAGCACTGCAGCGCGGGCACGGCTTGATGTCGTCTGCTGCGGGGGAAGCAGGGCACGGGGTTGGAGGTGTGTGAGCACGGGGGGTTTCCTTGTCACACACGGAGCCTTTGCTTTGGATCACCTTCGCTAGCACAGAGGGTGGGGATGGTACAAGCAGTTGGTTGCGCCCTCGGTTTCTCTTTACACTGGGAAGGTAACAGCGATGAGACGGCGCCCACCAAAGCGATTTGCTTGGACAGAAAGGTCTGGGAGCAACAGCCCTTGTAAAAGCTCTCTCTGGCCTTGCATGAGATGTGTTTCAGAGCATGCTTTAGCGCTGGGAACAAGTCATTCCTGCTCTGCGCTAGCCAGGACAACAGGGTAGGTCAGAGCCATTACTAAATTGCTCCACAAAGGTGATTCATGGGCCAAGAGCAGCAGAGCAACTGGGGCAGCAAGGCACAGAGCTCCCTGCCCTGGCCTGTGGGAGCAGCCGTTGGGGCTGGGGCTGCAGAGCCGGGTGCTGATGGAGCCCTGACAGGGCGGGGGTCCTCCACCTCCCCCTTCAATCGGGCACCATCTGGTCAGGTTATGCAGTGGCTGTCTGTGCTGTGGTGCAGGTTGGCAGCCACCAACCCTCAGCAACACGAGATCCAGCTGCTGAGAGCCCGGCTCACACCTCATTAATCTCTGCACCGAATCCAGAAGGAATGGGGTGGGAAAAAACACTGTCCCAAAGAATCTCCCGTTCCGTGGCTCAACTCCTCCTGGCTGGGATCTCCTTGAGGAGGGGGAAAAAGCTCAGGGACTGCTTTGTGTTCACTGCTTTGTACCGCAGCACCCACGCTGTCCCTCATCAGGGTTCTACAACCACAGCACAGGGCTGAGCCACCTCTGGGCAGCCCCACTCTGAGCACAGGAACCAACACGACATGCACTGCAGTGTGCTGTGTCTGGGGACAGGGAGGGATGGGGAGAAATGGCCTCAGTGCCCACTCCCAGAGTCACCACAGCTATTTCTGATGAGCTCTGTGGACACAGCAGCCCCCACCAGGCAGTGCTGGAGGCTGTGGGTTGGCATGTTTTCTGTGCTTGACATTATGAATACCTCACAGTGAGCCTCCCCAAACACGGACAGGCATTAATGCTACATTTTACTGCAAACTGGAACTCGCAGCTGTAAGAAACACCTATTTGTTCAACATCTAGCTTGGTAAGAAGCATTCAAGATCAAAGCAGCCACAAGCATTGCTGGGGCGGATGAGGAGAGCTGAGGAGGAAGGACCTGAGCACGTCACCTCTCCTGTCCCATTTTGCATCCTGATTTCTACAGCAGCCCACCAGATTTGTTCTGGGCAACGCCTCCCATCTGCACAGCTGGAGACCCTCAGCTGCGCCCCTGAAGTGGAAATGCTGAGTCACGGCCTGAAGCAGTGATGGAGCACCTGGTGGGAAGGCAGGGCCAACCCAGGGGAGCTCAGGTGCATGCAATGCTGCTGAGTGATGAAGGGCTGGAGCCAGGATGCAGCCCCTTCCCAGCCCTCATTTAAGGGTTGGCAGTGGAGGTGAGGGCATCTCTTTGGAGATCTCTACATCCCTGAGGCCTTCTGGAGGTAAGCAGCTTCTTTCCTTAGTTTCTGTGGCTGTTGCATTTAAGCAAGTCCTCCCTTGCTGCAGCCCAGGACCTTGCTGCTCTGCTCTTGTCGCTGTGCTTTCCATCACATCCCAGCCCTAACCCTACCTGCACCTCGCGGCACAGACTGAGCCCAGCCACATGAAGCCCTACCTGGCCCGGACTCCTGCCCGTAGCTGAGCCCTGATGTGTGCTTGGTGCGCACGCGGAGCGTCTGGGCGCGCTGCTGCCGGGCCATGTCGCACGTCTGGTTGGGGTGCCATATCTGCTTGCAGTGGTAGCAGAACTCCGTCTGGCAGCCGTCCCGCTCGCAGGTCAGCTTGGGGCAGCTGGCGCAGCCGTAGGCAATAACAGCATAGCTGGGGAGGAAGATGTGGAGAGTCAGAGAACAGCAGCACTGTCCAGCGCAGCCCTGCGGCCACCGGTGCTGCCCGGCTCTCACTGCAGGGTGCTGCACCACCCTGTGCTCCTGACACGTTCCTGCTCCCCGGTCCTGTGCCTCACACACTGCAGGGCCTGAAATTAAGAGCTGCTAATTGGGTTACTTGGGGCAGCCTCCTTTATAGAGGCAGCTCGCAGTATTGAGTTCTCCCCTTGATAAGCACTGGCAGCTCTCGCTGTCAATTTCCCCCGATCGATGCTCACCCTGCCTGCCCTCTCTGCTGATCCAGGCTCTGATGCTCCCTTCTGCAGCTCAGCAGCTGTAGGACAGCCGGGTGTGAGGGTGGGTGCATGGCCTGAGGGGTTAGGAGGGCTGAAGTTGTGCCAGGCACAATTTTAGGACTGCACAGACAATAATGATCCTGCTTCTGGATTAAGCCCAAACTGGTGTAAAACCAACAGAACGTGGGCAGGGAGCATCAGCCCCTCCTGACAGCACCGCAGCGTTCCTCCAAGGAAGGCTGCACACAGAACACTGCACGGCGCTGACCTCTGCCCTGGGATGGGATGAGGGCTTCCAGCACAGGGTGCCAACCATCCTCAGCATTTTGGTCAGCGGTCAGAGGAGAACAACTCCCATTTAGGGTTTTATATTTAGAGCTCATACAGCTCAAGTTGTGCTGCCTCTTCTCAGAGGCTGCAGCGTGAGAACCACCGAATGTGTCATACCACAATGATTCACATCCCGTGGGAGTTGGAGCAACTTCTTCATGCTGGGGTACGAAATAATTGCCAAAGAAACAACACTGCTGGGCAGAGCGCGGGGTTGGAGGCACGGCGGTGGGCTTTGCATCAGCCCATCCTGGGGGGAGGTGGGACGAGGGCAGTGTGGGGCGACGGCCCTGAGCCCTCCTGTGTGACTTTGGGAGAATCCCGCTGAGCATCCTCACCGTGCCACCACCACACAGCCACTGCCCTGTGAGCAACCCACAACACATGGAGCAACTTCATGCTCCGGGTTGACCCCTCACAAGAGATTTGGGGTTTTTCTACATGCTCCCATGAGAAATGAAAATCCTCCATGTTTACATTTCATTCCTGGAACTGAAATAACAAACAGCTAGAACAAGCCCACAAGCCTGAAACCTACACAGCTTTCTCTATGGGAGAAAGGAAGAACGGCTCCGAAGTCAAGGTCAGTGAGAATGGAGCTCTCATGCAGGATGCGGCAGCTGGCACATCCATCCCCACCTGACCTCCCTCTGTTAAATGGACGCTTTTTGGCTCAGCCCAATGGAGGCGAAAGGGGAAACTGACACCGCGTGCCTTTCTGAGACCCCAGCAGCCAGGGCTGCCCAGACAGCCACAGCCACGCTCTGCTCCTGGGAAGCCTCAGCCCCGCAGCGTGCTCAGCCCCATTCACATTGCTCAGCCCACACAGCTCAGTGGGCTTAAAGGTTCTGTTGTTCTCCACAGCCGGCTGATTGTAGCAGGGAGGGGTGAAAACGCTGCAAATACAGAAAATTATGTGTATTGTGACTGATGGTGCATCCATTGCCCAGCGTTCCCATGGCAACGCGCTCCGTGTTGTGTCGGCACTCCTCCTCCTGCACAGCACAGCTCTTCCGTTTACGAAAGACTGCAGTAGGTGTGCAGGCACAGGATGCTGAGGGCGTGCACCGGGCTGGCAGCTTCCACTGCCCCACAGTGCAGCTCCGCAGCGGGCAGAGCAGCTCCTGCCCAGCAGTGCTGTGCCCACGTTCCTGCTGGGTATGGTGCAGTGCCACCACTATGGAGGGAAAGCCCACAGTAAATAATTCATAGCCCGACTCTACATAAGCATGACGGAAGGCACTGGGTGGGAAGAATGGATGGAGTGATTAACTCCTGCTGCTGCCGGAGGGCTGATTCCAGCAGCCTTTGTTTGAGTGCAGAGAGCCCACATCTGAGGGCATGGCCGGGTGGTTTGCAGGAGGATGCCCAGCACTGCTCCCCTCACTAAGGGCTCGTGGGTCGAGCTGCGTGATGCCCACCCGCCCCAGCCCACAGCCAGGCTGCAGCTGGGCCCTTTCACAGAGCTGACAGCACCGGCTTTGCTCCAGCACTGAGAGGGGGGGCAACCCCTGGTGCTCAGGCCTGCCCCGGCACCACCAAACACCCAGAGCCTGGCTTTCCTGCAGATGCCAGCACAGCTGTTGGCTGCTCTCTGAAGAAACAAGCCCTTGTGTAGCGCTGCTCAGAGGACCTGCAATGGGCGACCTGGGACAGGTTAACCAGTTTGCATGGAACAGCCATGACAACGCTGTGATTACATCTTCACAGCCCTCCCACCACGCTTTCCATCCCCCGCTGCCGGGTCAGACTTTCCTTTCATGTTCACACTGCCTGAAGCCGCACCTCTCACCTCATCCTGACTGAACTTTGCAGCACTTCTCTGAGTTCCCTGAACAAAGGCCTTTTCCGGGCAGCTTTGCCTTAAGCGTAAATAGAAACTCAACAGAGTTCGTTCAAAGGAAAAGAGAAGAGAAAATGAAAGCAGTGCACTGATAAGTGCAGTCACTCAGGCTGGGCGGGCTGACTTCTGGACAGACAGATATTTCCTCACTTGGGCAATGGATAATGAGTCAACATCACTGCCCTGTGCCATGCAGGCATCCTTGCTGGGAAATAGGGACCGTTTAGAGCTCCTTCCTCCCCAGGAAGGTGCAGCGTGCCGCTGTGCACGCGCTGCTGCGATACACGTGGAGGGGAAATTCCGTGCTTCCCATTTGTGCAGAAAAAGCAATGAAGGAAATGATAGCTCAACTAAAGCCCCTTCCAAGTCCCACTACGAGGTCCCCACTAGTCTGCATTTCCACAGTCCCCAAGGCCAAATCCTGGTGTGATATCTTGGTACCCCAGGCCTATCAGCTGCCCTGCACGGGCTGCTGCCTGCCACGCAGAGAGAGCCTGCAATGAGTCTTTCCACAGCAATCGACGTGAACAGATATGTGCGTTAGTGACAGCACAGCACGGGGCCAGAGCTGCAACACCTAGTTGGATGCTGGGGAGCCGGCACCCAACCAGGGCAGCAGGTCCCATTGCTGCAGGTTGTGCTGGGCCTCGGGTTGGGAAGGGACAGGGGACCCCTCCCCGAGCTGTCCCAGCAGCAGCCCCTATAGGAACAGGGGACCCGTCCCGAGCTGTCCCAGCAGCGGTCCCCCACGGGGCTGCGTCCCCTCCCCGCACTCACCCGCAGTCGGGCGCCGGGCACCAGCGGCAGTCGGGGTCCGCAGCGAGGCAGCGGCGCAGCATGAACTCCTCGTATTTGGCCACGAGGTGCGGAGAGTCGCGGAGCAGCCGGCGGATGTCGGCGGGGTTGAGGCGCTCGCTGCACTCGGGGCAGCAGATGTTGACGCGGGACTCGGTGATCTCGATCCGCAGGTACTGCCGCAGGCAGGCCCCGCACGAGCGGTGCGGGCACGACAGCAGGCGCGGCGCGTTCTCGGCCGGCTGCCGCACCAGGCACAGCGGGCACTCCAGCTCCTCTTCGCCGCTCCCCTCCGCCGCCGCCGCCGCCACCGCCGCCGGAGCCTCTTCGGGGGGCGGCGGCGGAGGGGGCGGCGGAGGGGGCGGCGGGGCCGGGGGAGCGGCGGGGGGCGGCGGCGGGGCGGCGGGCGGCGGATCGGCTTTAGCGCGGCGGCGGCCGCCCGCGGCGGAGGCGGCGGCGGCGGAGAAGACGCTCTGGAAGGAGAGGCGGCGGCGGCGGCCGGGCTTCGGGCACTTGGCGGCGGCCGAGTGGATGGAGGAGGAGCGCGGCGATTCGGAGTCCCGCTCGGAGCCCATGGCGACGGGGCGGCGGTTGCCAGGCGACGGTATCGACGAGCCGCGGGCGATCCGGGAGAGCCGGGCGCCGGACACCGCGTCCCGACGGGCGCTGCAACGACAGCGGCACCGGAGCCGTGAGCGCGCCGCGCCCCGCCGCGCCCGGCCCCGCCCCCGAGCCCCGCCCCTTCGCGGTTCGCCCCGCCCCCCGCCCGCCCCGCCAATCACGAGGCGAGGCCGCCGCCGCCATCTTAGTTGCGGGCAGCGCCCTAAGGGGCGCGAGGCGGCGCGGTTCTGGAGCCCCGCCGTTACCGGCACCGCGGCCCGGCGCTCCTCCTGCGGCATCGGTGGGGCTCTGCGGCCCGGCCGGAGCTTCCTGACCGCGGGGCTGCCCGGGCGGGCGGTGTTGTGCTGAGCTGTGCTGCCGAGGGTCCGGCGGGAGATCGGCGCCCGCAGAGCCGCTCCGCGCCTCCCGTCCCGGTGTCCCCGCGCCCCCCGCCGCCCTACGGCCGTGCCGGCCCGGCGTTCCCCCCGCGGGGCTCCTCGGTGCCCGCAGGACCTGCAGGCCCGACGAACAGCCCCACCGCGGAGCTGCCCCTGGTTGCGGTGGCGAAGCGCGGAGGTCTGAGCGAACAGAACGGCTGCTTTCCGTGCGCGCTGCCCGCTTCTCACTGCGCCTCGGCAGCCGCCCAGCGCCTCCCTGGGACATCGCCGCTTCTCAGCGAAGTCCATTTGCGTGCAGCTGTCACCGCGCTCCCTCCGTGCCGCAGAGCTCCTTTCGTCGCCCTGGCAGCAGAACGAGGCTGAGCGAAGCCCGGCCCGCGCTGTTGGAGGCACTGGGTGCTGCGCTGCAGGCACGGACCCTGAGCCTTTCTGTGCAGCAGAGATAACAGCGGTGCTTCTCTGCTTGATAGAAGGATGAATGCAGGCACAGAGGAAGTAAATCTCCTGCGTGAGCGCACGTGTGAAGCTTCCTTCCCTCCTACCACCCCTTCAGCTCTCCTGTTTCTTTCTGTGATGCTTTAGTCAGTTCCACGCCCGCCATCCGCCCTCCCCTGTAGCTCTGCCTGCTGCATCCAAGTCGTTCCCCAGAGCCTCTGTCAGCTCTCCCTCATCTCTGCTACGCTCTGGTGTTCCAGCCGCAGTGCACGTGCCTTTGTCCAGCTGCAAGCTTCGGACCGCGCTTGGGATTGGCCTCAGAGTGTTAAACTCTGCTAAATGGGGATCAAGAACCCTGTTACTAACAAGTTGATTTAGCAAGAGCAAAGCAGTTCTTCTCCAAGAGAGGCCAATGATATCACAGGGGTGCCTGGGAGCGCTTTGCCCCAGAGCAGTGTGAATTACTGAGCTCCATCCCTGCCGTGCTGCCAGCTCGTGTTACCACCTCGTGTGGAGGAATGGCGATGCTGTGATGCTTCTGGTGCAGAGCTCTGATGTGTGAAAGGGTCCTCTCCCTTTCACTGGTGGGAAAGGAAGGCCAGAGAAGGAGAGAAGAGGTGTTACACCAGCGTAAATCCAGATGATGTTGAAATCAGCTGTTCCTAGCTGAGATGGGTTGGGTATGAGACACTTTCAAATGGCTGTCACTACCCATCTGCAGCTGAGATTGTCTTGGTCTGATGATTTCACTTGAAAAATTACACTGCTGACCAGAATAGAGAAACCTGGGCAGGGCCTGTGTGTGGGACGGGGCTCCCAGACAGCGCTGACAGCTCAGCCCTGCGTCCGTTGCAGCACAAGAGCAGACTGTAACTAATTGTGGGAAGGTTTCATCTCTAAAGCTCATGTGAGGCGGGCCTGAATTACCAGTAATGCAGCCACAGAGAGCAAAACCATCTGGAGTCCCTGGGAAAGGCATCAGCTCGTGATGTGCTGACAGGGCAGAAATGATTCCTCATCCCCTTATATGAAGTATTGGGACTGGGAGGTGGAGGGGGAGATCTGAGGGGCTCGTGCTGACTTCAGCATCATTCTCTGCCTCCCCTGCTCCTGTGCTGTGCAGATCTTTTGCCAGTCCTTACACCGCTGAGAGGATTCAGTGCTTTTAGCATTCTGCTGGATACGGGCTTCTAATTGCCACGGGCTGGATGTACCAGCTGCCTGAAAACAAGTTCTGTGTGGCTGAGATGCTTCAGCGTGGAGTTTCCATAGCCCTGGCCAGGAGCACGTTCCTCAGGAGGGAGCAGTTTGAAGCCGGTGGTTTGTTTTGATTCAAACTGAGATTTAAATCAAAACACGGCATGCGGGGCAGGGACAGAGAGCACACGGAAGAGAGCTGCTGGGAGAGGAAAGCACTGATGGGAACGGCACCGGATTGGGAGGGAGGTGAGATCGGCTGTGACCTGGGGCTGTGGGGAAGCTGGCATAAGCCTGACTGTGTAACTCAGGGACATTTTCAAATATAAACAAAAAAAAAAAAAAAAAAAAAAAAAAGGGAGAGAATTCAAATGCTTCAGTGAACGAATCTCAGCCCTGATAGGCAAATTTGCTCTTGCTTACGCTGGCAGAAAGCTTGAATGCTGCTGACTTCCAACCCTGCTGCTTCAGTCAGAGCAGGATTTGTCACGGGCAGCTTTTACAGCTGCCTGAAATGCTGTATCTCCCAGGGAGGCTTCCAGTAGCAGCACGGGGAATGCTGCGTCTCGGCACCAGTTGCAGCCAATGGATGCTGCGCTGCCTGGCTGGGGCAATGGGTGGCTGCTCTGCATCGAGCCCACCTCAGGGGCACAGGGCTGCCTTCCAGGGAACTGCCTCGGCCACCCACGCCCTGAAAGCCCCTACAGAGAAAAGTGGCTGCTCTGACACAGGCTTCAGGGAGGAAGAACCCTGGTGATGTAATGAAAACTCCCCTCTGTAATTCAGAGAGTGAAAGCAGAGGCTGGCTGCCGAGAAGGGCTTGTGAAACTGCTCTCAGGCTGGGAGTATTTGCATGGAGGGCACGGGGTGTGCTGTGGCTGGGAATGTTGCCGCAGCGGGGCCCTGGCAGACAAGCACCAGCTTTGGTTTGCTGCTGAGGAAACAGAAACTGCGACTTCTACCACGTCCCCTTCGCCTGCCCCCTCCCCCCTTTCCTGGTTACTCAGATATCTGGGGAATATCTTCCTCCTGTCACCGGTCTGCAGGACACACAGAGTTCAATCTGCCCGAAACCTCCTGGTCGTTTTGGCACTGATGTGTGAGTCCCTCCCTGCAGCAAACTTCTCTGGAAGTACACGAGTCTTCTCAGGGTTTCTCCCTCTTTCCCCAAATGACCGTGCAGTTATTCATGGGTCGCCAGCTGTGTTTCAGAGCAGATGGAGTTCAGACGAAATCCAGCTCATGTTGCTGCCTTCCAAAATGGCCACATCTGGGGTGAAATGGGAAAGGAAGGGAGTGGCTTTACACCAGGAGCTCAAACAGAGGAGTTCTTCCTTGTTGCTGAACGGAAACACTCTGGAATGACTCAGCTCTGGTTTCTGGGCAGGCTGAGACCTTTGGCCCTGCTTTGGTGACACAGCCAGGGCTCCTGAAGGGTTCTAGGTGCAATGAGGTGCACCAATGCAAACAACCCTGAGAGGCTGCCATAGGCTCAGCATCAAGAAAAAGGTGTGAGGGAATCGGACCATGCAGCACAAAGGGAGTTTAAAGCTCAGTGGTGACCTTGTCTTGGCTCCTTGCCCCATTGCTGCAGGAGCGTGTGGGCCTCCTGTGTTCTGCAAGTGTCCCAGCTCTGCGGTGTGCAGAGCAGAACTGGCAGCTGTGGGCTGTGAGAGGTTCTCACCCTGAGAGCTTTGGGATCTGCAGTGAGGGATCCTTTGTGTACATGAGGTAGCAGCTGTATATCCAAGAGCTGAAGTTCACTGGGGTCATTTTCTGTGCAGCCCTGGGGAACCACTGGTTTGTAATGACAGTGCACTCTGATCATTTCTCAGATGGAGATGCCATTAGCAGACGTTTATTTTTCTCCAGGGAAGACAACAGTGACTGGGGAGGGCTCTCCCAGTGTGCAACTGCACACACTCTCTGGACTGATCTCGTTAGTTCATGTTCTGTTTGCCTCCTGTGGTCCCATGAGGTATGTTCAAAGAACAAAGAGATGATTCTGCTTGATTTCCTTTTTCTCTGCAGGACTGACAAGGACTGACATTCTTTTAAAGGAAGAGCAAAAGACAGGAGAAGGGAGCCCTGGGCTCAGGAATTCAAGGCTCTTTCAATAGGATTCTGGTTTGCTCTGTGGTTACATCCCCTCTCCCCTCCATCTCCTCATCCTACTCTGCTCTCTCGTAACACCCACACAAACTGCACGACAATCTTCCACTCCCTGCTGTGACTTTCCATGGAAGATGCTGTCATGTGAAATCCCGGGAGGGAGTTGCCACATGGAGCACTGTGAAAGCATCGCACATCTCCTGCAGAACAGGCTTGCAGATGGAGGAATGCTGTGCTCCCCCTCCTCGAAATCCTGAATACTTATGAGTAGGGGTGGGGGCTGCAGGGAATCATCTTGTAAGCTTGGGAGCCACCTACGCACATGGCAAGTCTTGTCAGCAGCTGATAAAAGAGGTGGGAGGTGGGGAGATCTGAGGGGGAACAACTTGGAGGCTCGGTGCCCATGTGGCTCAGCATCCTGTCTCCCCAGGTCTCAGCCAGGTGGGCCATGGGCCTGGCCCTGTTGCAGATACACACGGGCCAAAAGGAGAACCCAGCAAGGACACAGAGATAAATGCTGTCTACTTCAGTAATGACGTAAAGGTAGGGAGCATTAAGCAACTGCTTATAATAGTAATCTGATACGCTTTTCACCTCCACAAAAGCATTTCCTTTTGTCGTAAAAGCACAGGCTGTTCTGATTTGCTTATGTATCTGCTGTCCTGCACACTCTCTGTACAGCTTTGGTGATAAAAGTGACAGTGATCACTGCTCTCAATTCACTCTTCCTGGTGACCTGCTGTCCCTAATGATACAGGATTTATAACTGAGAAGGTTTGGCCAGCAGGGTGCTACCATCAGGAGTGCTGCTTTGATCCCTAGATACAAGGAGGCAGCCAGACTCCCTCCTCACCCGAGCTGTTAAGCAGACAATTATGTGTTTGGTGTTGGCATAAACACAGGCAAATTAGTCACTGGAGGAAACCCCCAGTGCCTGCGACAGCTGGTTGTGGCTAAGAGACAGTGGGGTGACAAACACCTCTGCAGCGGGCGGCAGCCACCTGTCTGTGACACTCGGGGAGAGCAAGAGACACAGCGAGGCTGGAGCCCCGCGCTGCCTCAGGAGCCTCTCCTCGTGCTGACAGCTGTGTTCTGGGGAGCTCAGCATCCTGCAGGGTTTGAGCAAACCTGGCCACAGCAGAGATGGCGAAGATCAAGGTGAAACCTTCAGGAGGGCCACTTGCGGGGAACTGGGGAAGGGTTTGTTTTGCCCTCAGACAGCAGATGCGGAGAAGTGACAGTGCTGGCACAGAGCTTGTCTTCTGCAATGAGTGCAGAGTGAGGCACCGGCCTGATTTCCAGGAAAGGAGAACAGTGTGTCACACAGACAGCGTTGAAAAGACCTGAAGCTTCTGCCTGAGCTTTCTGTCTCACTCCTGCAGACACACGGGTGCTCGGGAGTTCAAAAGGCTGAACTGCCCTGTAGGTGGCACGGGGCAGGAAGCTGCGGCTTCTCTCCTGCAGAGCGGCTGTTGGTGCTCAGACTGCAGGTGGTGTCCCTGTCTCTGCTGGGGATGCCTGCATGGCTCAGCATCTTTCTCTTTACAGAGCTGACCTTTGCAGTAGGAGTGTGGGAACCGGAGCTGGATAGAGGAGCTTGGTGTGAGGCAGTAGCTTCAGTGCCCCAGAAGAGACGCTATGCTGGCAGTCCTTCGGCAGCATCTTAAAACCTCACAGCATCTCTGACATCCTTTCCAGCTTGTGCGCCTTACAAACAGGTAGGGTTGGGCACACCGTGTTTCCTCCACCCAACCCACCCATTTCCTATCTTCTGCAGGCATGACAACTAGTGAGTTAATCCTGCCGGCCATAAACTAAGCTGTATTAGCAGACACCATCTGTCCTTTTTCATTTGCTGATGCACGACCTATTTTGCTGTGTAGTGGAGCAGCGCTGCAGTTTCAGGGCTTGCATATTACAGTGTCCATGCTGCCTGGGTATAATCCAGAGCTTTCAGTGACCTGCTAATGGGAGAAGGCCCCAGTGAATTGAATGCCAGGGGCCTGCTGTCATGGGCAGGTGGTGGCTGGGGTTTGTCTCTGGGGCTGCTTGGCTTCAAAGGAGCTGGTGCCACAAAGCACCAGTTGACATCTGGGAAGAGAAAAGCTTGAGGGGAACTTCCAATGACAAGAGCACAGCTCCCATCAGCACAACCAGTCCTTATCTGGAGCCCCTTCAGCAATGCTGTGTCTCACGCTCTGTCTCAGAGGCAACGCTCCCAAAGCATTTACCACCTCCAGAAGTGCCACGCTGTAGAGCTTATTTTCAAACTGAAGTCAGATTCATGGGAACAGGCCCCACGGTGTACTCCATACACCAGGCCATGCCATGCTGGGCTTGGGTAATTCCTTTGCTTTATGGAAGCTGAGCAATGGCAATCACAACAGGATGAGGAAAGACAGGAAGAGAATTCTTCCCTGGTTTCTCTATGGAGATCTTATCACATCTTGGAGCAGCCTGATGACCCTTGTCTGGGTACAGAAGTACAGATGTTATTAAAGGTTATAAAACCACCAGGATACTTCCAAGCCAATTATTGCACTTAACTCAGAAATTCTCAAAGCAGTTCCAAAGGTTAGCATCTTACTTAATGAAGCCGCATTTCCTTCTGAATTTACCAACTTTTCATTTAAGTCAACACCAGTGGCAGAAATTTTCCCTGAGATGTGAAATGAAGAGTGAGGAAATTTTGTCTCTGTGCCGCTGGGAGTCCAGAAGGGAACTGAGCACAGTGGGCTTTGGTGCTGACATGTATTTGCTACCCAGCTCCTTGCTGCCACGTACTGGGGTCCCAGAAGCAGGCTGGGAGTTTTCAGCTTCCTGCCTCCCCCAGCAGAAGTGGAAGACAGAGCGGAAGGATTTACTCAGCCTGACCTTGGCACTAGCCAGACAATTTCTTTCTGAATTAGCTCAGTTGCACCATTTGGGATTTCCCAGAAATGCTCAACTTGCTGGGCAGGGCGGCCCTTTGTGAATCTTGCCAAGCTTTGGATACCCACAGCTCCCAGCAGCAGTGACTCCTGCTGTCTCCTTCCTGTCTTCCCTGAGCTCTGACCAACATTCCCTCTCTGTACCATAGGCAATCGCGTGGGCTCTGTGTCTGATGTGACAAGAAATAATGACTGTCTTGTGAGATGCCATGACAGTGTCCCTCTGTCTTCTGCGAGGTGTGATCTTCCTTGTGTGCTGGCATCAGGAACGCTGCTTCCTTGCAGTCTGACAGCTTGCAGAGTAAATCCCTCCAGCAAGACAGATCCCAGGGTTTCTTGTTTCTTTCCCAGTACTTTGGGAGGATAATTGGCTCAAGAATTTTCTAGATCTGGGGCAAAAGAATAAACATCCCCCCCTTCACAGGCCAGAGCCATGGGCCTCTCATGTGCTGTGTGAGGAAAGGGAGCCAGGAAGGGCAGCGCTTCACCAGGACTAGAATGTACCCAGATCTGTGACAGCAGGAGGGAAGAGGAAGAAACAGGCGGTGCGGTCAGCCCTGGAAAGGGCAGTTCCTGCTGAGAACTGGCTGGGGAATGTTCCCATTTTCATAACCAGCAACAGCTGTGAAAAGGGGAAAGGAGTGATTCTGGTCCCTCCAGCAGCCGGGATGGAGAGCAGCGTGATGCTCCCAGACTGCTGGCCCAGCAGCAAGGAAAATGCGTGTCATTTTCCAGAGGGCTGAGCCAACACTACCAGGTGGGAAACGTATGAGCTCCTCACTGAAAATTGCCTCAAAGTTCTCTTGTCTCAGAGGATCTTTTCTCAGCCTGACACTTGGCTGCCAAGCCCCTGCCCTTAGCCTGGCTCAGACTGGAACTGCTCCTCCAATAGGCCTGTGTACCATCCTCTGCTGTGGCCCTGGAGCAGAACAGGATGAGCAAGGCAGAGGGAAGCTGTAGCAGTGTAGAGTAAATGCTGAGTCACGGCCTGAAGCAGTGATGGAGCACCTGGTGGGAAGGCAGGGCCAACCCAGGGGAGCTCAGGTGCATGCAATGCTGCTGAGTGATGAAGGGCTGGAGCCAGGATGCAGCCCCTTCCCAGCCCTCATTTAAGGGTTGGCAGTGGAGGTGAGGGCATCTCTTTGGAGATCTCTACATCCCTGAGGCCTTCTGAAGGTAAGCAGCTTCTTTCCTTTGTTTCTGTGGCTGTTGCATTTAAGCAAGTCCTCGCTTGCTGCAGCCTTGGACTTTACTACTATGCTGTTACTGCTGTGCTTTCCATTGTGTTATATTCTTACAAGCAGGAACAAGGAACGAGCCCCCCTTGTTCCTGGGCTGTCATGGAAAAGTGGCCAGGGTTTGTTCTACTGGGGTTTACCAGTGAGCCGCCTCTTCCTTCTCCTGGTCTGATGCCACAACCACAAGCCTATTCTCTCTAGCTTCTCTTCGAGCAGAGCCTACATGTACTGCAGCCATGAAATTCCTCTTTTTCCTCTCTCTGCTCCCAGCCCAGTTTCTCTGCTACCACGTGAAGCCCTCTTCCCTATCCAGGGCTGATCTCATCTGTGGGTTGCTATAGCTAGTGTTTAAGCAAACTAGTCATCTTCTGTCTGAAGAGGTCAGGCTGTGCACAGCAGAAAATTGAGCAGGAGGTTTATGGGGTGATCAGTGTGCACGAGGACCTCAGATGCTCCACAGAAGCTAGGCCCTTATTTTCTGTTTCTCCATAGCATTCCTCCAGCGGGAGGTGGATGCTTTGACCATGTCTCAGCTATCCAGGCCTGATCTCTCCAGGCTGCCATCCTAGTCCCTTGAGTGCTGGAAAGGCCCAGTGCTTGCCAATGGATCAGCATAAGCTGCCAGGTGCCTCCCAGGTGCCCATGAGTTACAGGATTCCTCTCTAGCTATGCCCTGCAGTCTCTTGGGGGCAACTGTTGGCAATAACAGCCCTATTTTCATGAACCAGAGGCATTCTGGCTTTACGCAGCCTCCCCTTGCATTTCCCTGCCCCCTGCAGTCATGCATATTTGGGGAACAGCCTCTCAGGGCCCTGCTGACTCGGCCGCAGCACCGTGCTGGGTTCACGTAGCTCTGGTTTCTGCCCCAGCTGTTCTGACCTGCTCCCTCTGGATTCACAACCCAGCACCCAGTGCTGCCCAGTCCCCACATGTAGGATCAGCACTCAGCATGGGATGAGCAGCAAAACTGCAGCTGGAGAACCTGGCAGTGGACAGGGAGCAGAACCCCGTCTCTGGGCTATGGACCAAGAACGCCTCTTTCCCGCCTGAGAAGCCAAGGCTTCGAGCCCTGCCAAACCCCAGTGTTTGCTCCTGCATTTGGCGTGCAAGAGATGGCAACAACGGCATACGTGAGGCAGAAAGAGGAGTTCCAGTGAAGAGGGGAAGTGGGTTTCTCTTGGGTCTCTTTGTGATCTTGTTTGGTTTGGAAATACTGGAAGCGAGAAGAGATGCTAGCAGTGCACAGTAAGGGTGTTTCTGTTGTCCCTGTGGCAGAACTAACAGCGATCTCCTTCAGTCAAACTGGAGCCCAGAACTACTGTCCAGCCATCCACCACCTGGGATGGAGCCAGTGGAAATCCAGCTCCAGGGAGCTGCTGCCTTTGAGTGTTTGCAAGGAAGTGCTGCTCACAGTCGTGGAGCCTTGCTATGGGCACCGTGTCTTGCAGCCCTGGTCTTGTCCTGCACTCGGCCTGCTGTATGACAGGAAGCTTTTCTTCTCTTGGTAGCAGCTCAGCCAAGTTCTCCTGGAGCCTGTGGGCTGGAATTTATATCAGCTTGGCCACAGGAATCCCATCGACTCTGTCCTCATCACCTTCCTTGAAGAAGCAAGCAGAGAGAATGAGCTCTTGGAGCAGAACCAAGAGTGGGGCTGAGACTGGCAGGAGTCAAATGACTTCAGCAGTTTCTCTGTGTGCTTCCAGCCTTTCCCAGATAGTTTAAAAAACAAAAAAAATGCTGTCAGTCGCTAAAAAAGGAGCAAAGTCCTGTGTAAGAGTGCACCTAGATTTCCCCCCAGAGATGAGAGTTAAGGTTTATAAAATGTTAGAAATGCTGGTTGAGCTAAAGGGATAATATTTCCATTAAGAAACAGGGAACTATTGATTACTCAAGTAACCTCAGCTACTGAACAAATGGCAGCCTCAGCAGAGGGAAATTCCACCCTAGGTTTGGGGAGGTGGCAGGGGGACCCCAGGACAGCGCTGGGAACGCACTGACCTGCACTCCTGGGTGCACAGCTGCCCTGCTGGCACTCACAGGCACCGGGTAAGGGTGAAGGCAAACACAGGGCAGGCGCCTGTGTGCCTCTGCCAAAGGAACTGGGAAACATTCCCTGCAGTGGAGTCATGGCCAAGAGAGACTGGAACAGGAAGGATTAGAATGTCCAGCAGGACGTGGCTCAGCTCCCAGGGCCCTCGTTGGACCCTGGCACCAGGGCAGCTCCTCATGGTGCCCCTGCCCTCTGCAGAGCCCTGTAGGTCCACGGCCCTGTTTTCTCAGAGGGCGTTTATTTCAGGCTGGGTGCCAACAGCCAGCAGAGCACAAGCTCCCAGTGCATCCACCTATTGCGTTCTGGGGAGGTGGAAATATCTGCCCTTCTACCTCCCTTGCAAAGAGCAGAAGTGCCACAAATAGGTCTCGTGCCTAGCAGTGACAGCCCACGGCAGGGGACAAAACCCACGTAACAGCACAGCTGTGGAAGGGAGATCGCGTGAAGGCACTCAGAGCTCGTTGGAGACACTCAGCTGCTTCAGCTGATGTGCAGATGCCGGGCTGTGTAATATTCACATGATCATCCCCTTTGCAGTGTAGGCAACTTATAGGGTGAACAAAAGGCACAGTGGGGAAGGTCAAGGATTTGAGGGTCGACTGGGGCTTTCTGCTTGTAGGCGGCTCTGGTGCTGTTCCCCCGCTACATTTTGAATATCCTCGAAAACATCAAGATGAAACACAACCTAGAAGCAGCCCTAGCTGTGTTTGTAGTTCTGCATGGCCAGCAGCTACCTCAGGGACTGGAACTGCAGAAAAGCAGAGTTAACCCTTCCCAAGCTGCAGCCAGGACAGGCAGGGTCTCATTTGGGAGTCCTTGGGGCCGCTCAGAGCCGCTCCCTCCCACCCAGCTGCTGCGTGCAGCTCTGGAAGCTGGCAGGAGCTGCTGCCAGAGCCTCTGCCTCTCCCCCCCTCCTTGCCCACGTCAGAGGTACGCAGCATAGCTGACTGTGCACCACCTGGGTGACAGCCCTGCCACCTCTCCTCAGCCTGCCCTCTGCTAAAAGCCTCTGTGTGGGGGCCTCCAGCACAGCACTGCTGCAGAAGTCCCACACGGCAGCGCAAGCTGCTGCTTTTTGCAGAGTTACCATAAAATAAGCAGCAGTATGGCCAACTTGGGCCACTCCCAAATGCTCCATATAGACCCAGCATTGCGTGGGGGAAGATCATGCATCTTGCAGCAATAGCTTTCCCTAATTAAGGCATATTTGTGCTCCTTTTTACAATTCTGCTTTCTTATGTATGCTTGGGCATTCCTGACTGCATTTCCCCATGGCCCCACTGCTCTCCCCAGCTCCTTAAATGACATGTTGTGATTCCACAAACATAGGAAACATGAAACTTTTTTCAACAAAATGGTTGTGACGGAGGCATTGGCTCCTCCCTGTTCTTTGATGTTAAAAAAAAAAAAAAGTTTCTTCAGCTCCACTTGAAGTTCTGTTCTGTGCCTCTTCTCTCTCCTCCCCAGTAATAGTTGTGATACCTGCAGGGCTTGCCAGCAATGGGCTTTAACCCTAAAGTTCTTTGCTTAGTCAGATACACGCTGTGGGCCTTAATGGGCAAAGACGTGCCCAGCCCATCCTTCTTGTTGCTGTGAAGTCCACACACCCCTCTGCCAGGGCATCAGAGCTGTTACACCACCAGCTGTTCTGAGCATTAATGAACAAGCCATGCTTTTGGAGTAGAAAGAGATGAAATTCCCCCTGGGCCAGCTGAATACGCAGGGTGCACTAGGATGCTGCAGGGCACAGAGGTGACCATCACCCCTTGTTCTCTCTGCTAACAAATTGGATCCCCTTTTGCAACTGTTACGCTAAAGACAACGTGACATGCAAAACATTTCAAGGGCTTTGTTTTTTGCCTCCAAGGTCTGCAGATTCCCAGGATCCACATCTGGAGAACTCCCAGCAATACATTTGTACCAGGCTGCCTTCCCCAGAATGACTGCTTCCTGCACAGCCTGGGTAAGTCTTGTGACTGCTTGAGGCGCGTAGCTTAGGATACCCATCCCAAGTGCACGCTGCTGGGCTCAGCTCCAATGCACAAAAGCTTCCTATTAGCTTGATGTAGCTCAGGGAGACCGGGTCTCCAAACTTCTGATTCGTTTCTTCAGAGGTTTGTACTCTTATCCAAAGAGGGAACTCTGGTCCCCTTCTCCAGAGGGACTGGGGCTGCTGCACAGTCCTGGAGGTTCCCAGCAGTGAGTGACACACACTGATATCCTGGGGGGGGGACGCGTTTGCAGCTTTGCATCAGGCATCCAGGCTCTGACCGGGTACCTAAGAGCCCAGCCCTGCTGTGCCAGGTGTTCAGAGCATTGTATAATGCTGCTGCTGCCCAGGAACACCCCCCACGTCAGCACGCTAGCCAGAAGGATGCCAAGGCAGGTTCTGAGCCTGCAGCCGCTCGTAGAACCGCCCTCCCCTGTTCCCCTGGGATCTCTTACCTTGCCCGGAGCCCACTCGGATGCAGCTCGCTTCCCTCTGCAGCCTCCCTTGCTCTCCCTTCCCCACGCCGCCTCCCCCCGTGATGTCAGCACAGCCCTGCCTCCGCACACCGCCCAGCGCTCCCTGCCAGCCCCGGCTTTGCTGCTTCCCTTCCAACGGTTTCCACAGCAACACGAGGGGAATCCCATCCTCTGGTCCTCCACCTCCCAGGGCCTCGCTTGGTATCACCCGCTGCAGCTCTTGCTAAGGAGCCTGAAGACCATAGGAAGGATAGAGGAGACGGCAGGGAACAGCAGCAGGCAGAGGCCAGCAGCAGCAGCACGGCCCCGGGGGAAGCCTCACCATCCCCAGGGGAAGGGAAAGCAGAGCGGAGTTGCAATCAGGGTGGCAGGCTCGGATGAAACTCAGTCACCTCCACAGCTGTCACCATGCATGCTGCGTGCGGCGCTGTGCTCTTCCCACCTCCCCCTGCACCGCCAGTTCTTTGTTCCTCAGTCCCACGTGCTCTTTCTGTCCTGGGGCTGTACAGCTGTGAATGCCACGCTCACCCCTCGCGCGAGCTCTACCCAAGCCAGGGATGTGTGCTACTTGTGCACAGCACACTCTGCAGGGACGTGCCTTTGCTCCCAGGTCGAGGTCGGAGAGCAGATATCGATCAGAAACCCGAGGCCGACTCCAGAACAGACCGTCAGGAGCCATCAGACTCATTACTGCTAACCACAAATCCACAGTGAAAGGGTTTTCTGCAGTATCATTCACAGATGGCTTCAGCAGGAAGGGAGAAGGCCAGATACTACATTTTTAGGTCTGCGGCACATCTTTAATGGAAAGAAATGGCCCAAGGCTTTTTGATCCCTTCCCCCCATCTGAGATGCTGTTTCTTTTCAGCAGAAGTATTGCTGCATTAGAGAACAGGTCACTTCCTCTATCAGCGAGAATTCAGTGTCCTATTTGATGCTAGTTCTTGTGCTATAAATAGGAATTTTCCCCTTTTATAGTTGCTGAATAATTTTCTAAATGAAATATGAACACAGTTTTCAAAAGAGTGCCTGATAAGCAGCTTGCTGGAGTGAAATCGTTGAACAGAAGGAATTTACAGCACCTGCAGAGCATCACATGCCATGGAAAACATTCAAGGTCACAGTGACGGAGACGGGTCACAGAACAGATCCAACTACAGAGGACAGAGGCTCGCTTGAGCTAAACAACCCCCTCACAGCACCCCAACAATTCATTTTGTGCTCTGCATTTGGGTAAGCTGGTGATCAACTGGAAGAAGCCCAGCTCAGAGAGCCAAGAGCTGCCATCCCACACACTGGAAATCCAGGAGGAGCAGGCAGAACAGGTTCTGAAAACAACAGTAGGCAGGCAGCAAAAGGACAGACTCCCAAACAATGAGGAAGAGCATAATTTAACATCCATCATCAAAAGAAATAAGGGAAGAACACCACAAAGGTAGAAGAAACAAGCTTGCCTTCAAAAGATGGATAATGCTGATCAGAAGTACAGAAAGGTAATAAAACCATCAGAGCACAGAGAGTCTGCATGGCTGAGCAGCAAGGGCACCCAATTACGCTGAAAAAACCAGTTCTTTCTGGAGGAAGTAGGCATGGGCAGCCTGACCCTCTGTGATGTCTGTCCACACAGCCTGAATCAAAGCCTCAGCTGCAAGCTGCTGCCTGGTACCAAAGGCACTGGAAAAAACAACGACTTCTCATCAGCACAACATTCCTCTGGGATTCCTGAGAACCCATGGCAGGGCTGAGATGCTACTGGGGCAGGATAACAGGAGACCAGGAAATGCCTTCAGACCCTTCATTACAGCAGATTATACCTGTGTAGTTTGACAGACACTGGTCAGGAGGGAGGCGAGCAGCAAGGAATGAAAGGCACAAGAAGAAACAGAAGAGAGTGTTTGGCTTGCAGTTATTGCAAGAGAGGAAATCATGTCAACTCCTCCCCCCGCTGGCAATTAGAAAGGAAGAGGGAGGAAAGGCTGGGTATGACATCAGTTGTAAAAATACCTGAAAGGAGCTCTGACCACAAATGGTCAGAACACACAGGGGCTGTGCTTTTAGCACCATGCATGAAGAAACAAGACACACACAGTCAGCAAGAGACAGCATTGCTATGGTGATATAAAGCACTGAAACACGCTCATTAGAGAATGCAAAAGGAATTAGAAGTCACGTTTTTAGCTGCACAGAAACGTCCTTGAGATAGGATAGATAGGATCAGGCCAGAGGATCCACCCCCCCTCAACTGTTAGTAGTCATCTGCTTCCCTTCTTCCACTGTGTGCAAGTCAAAAAGGACACAGCAACAGATACAAAATGTAAAGGGGTTATTTTATTATTGATTCAGAGGTTAGACAAGGCACCATTTGATCTAGAAAGAAATGCAAAAAAACCAATTAAGTGTTATTTGTGCAGTCGATTAAGAAAGATTCTTTTGCATTTCTTCAGCATTATGTGAATTCCAGCTTGGTCAAGATCACAGAAAAGCCACCTGATTGCCAAGGAAGGCAGGCTTGGACTAGCACCACAGCCCCTCAGCTCAGCAGCAGCAGAACCTGGAGAAGTCTATGCTGGGTGGAGGAATGCAGCAGAACAAGAAAATCAAAACTTTCAGGAAAACATCACAGCATTCTTTTTTTTTTTTTCCCCTCCTCTTTTTCTACTTCAGAGTCATTTGTTCATTTTGGTCCTCGCTGACAGGAAGCAGCTTTAGAAATCACAGCAAACCTTCAGTAGCCTCCAGCTTCTAAGAGCCAGCGAGATGAGTCCTGAAAGCCCTGGAGAAGCCTGGAATGGTACCCAGCCCTACCCTGCTATGTGTCAGTGACCTGGGTCTGGTCACTGGTAAAGATGCTTCTTAGCAATAGTTTTGCCTTCCTAAACACTGATTTCTAAGGAGAAGGCCACCTCCTCTTCAGAATGATTCTGCTGAATAAGAAATACAAACAAAAAACAACCAAGCCAACCCCTAACCCCCTTGTTTACCACCTCCTTTTTTCTTCCCATCTATCGTAACCCCCCTCCCAGCTGCCCTCCCTGCCTCCCCTGCACCAGGGGAAGGCTGCAGTGGCTGACGTAGCAGTGTGCAGCGTTTGGTGGTGTCTCATCTGGTTCACGGAGTCACTCAGCTGGAACAAATGGGAACAAAGAAAAAAATATATTTAGGGAAAAAAACAAAATGGTTTATGGCATAAAAGGCTGTTGAGTTGGATGCAAAGCAAACACAAGGGAGAAAAAGAAATGGAGAGTGGAAGAGCACGTTGTTCTTGCTGTGGAAACCTCAACCAGATTCAGGAATGCCAGCTGGCCAGGAACCCCGCATCATGACAGCATTAGGGTACTGTGGGTCTTTCTTTGATTCTCTCAAGAAGCCAAGATAAAAGCTGCTTCCAGTCAGTTTCTTTACATCACTGAGAGGCAGAGGCAGCTCTAACACATCTTTCCACTGCCCCAGAGCACAGCAATCCTGCGCCGAGTGCTCACCCCACCTTCCTGCACACTGATGCCTTTTCACGAGGGAACACAAGAGCAGAGGTAACAGCCACCCGGGAAAACTCGGGCAGCTGATGAAACCAGCACCCTTGGTTACTTTCAAATCCCCTCTCTGCACACTCACGCTTTCAGGAGCAAGAACTCAACTGCTTTCAGTTTCTAGCATTATTTCCAGTTTGCTGAAGAGGAAGAGGGCCATTTTCCTGGAACAAACGTATGAGGACAGAGTCATTTTCAGACAAAAGAGTAATTATCAAGAAAAACTGCAAGGGATTTCAGAGGACTGAACACCTGTTCTGGACACAGCCCACGACAGGGGAGGCGAGGGAGACGTGCCATCTTCCTTGAAAGAGAGCACTCAGGAACATTAAATCAGTAAACATACACGTAAGGCCAAAGGACAAAGTTTTATCTGGGCCAGTCTGCATTTTCAATGAGATCTTCTAGGCAGGGCTGAAAGCACGCATGGACAAAGGTTGTCTCCAGCCCTGCAGGGTTGTATGTGGTGGCGTAATGGCACTGAAATGTCCAAGCACCAGCCACAAATGGACAGCCAGGACTGTTTGACTTGCTCAAGAAACAAGTATATTTCCACGAGCTCATAAAAATGGTCATTGTCTGAAGGGCATGTGAGGCCAGTGGTTAATAACTCTGTCCCCTGGGCTTTGAAAAATCATGTTTTGCAATAAGGCTTTATTTAGACATTGGGATCAGGGGAAACTCAACACACCTTCATCTCCTTGGCCAAAGCCAAGGGAAGGATGCAAGAATAGAACTGACATCCAAGTCCTTTTCTTGTCCTTCAGAGACCAAATCACTGCAGTGACTGCAGTCTGACCAGAGACTTCACGTTGTTTGCTGTTTTGTTTTTTTAAAAAAAACTTCTCACTAATATTTGCTATATTGGAGCCCACACCTCACCACACCTGAACTGGAAAAAGTTTTGAGTCCACAAATGAGAAACTGAAAACCCCCATTGTCATTCACCCTACTTTTACGCCACAAACAGCATCAGAATGGAGAGAAAACCGTGCCCTTGGGGAACCTGCTGTCCCACAGGGTAACACGCGTTCAATGGAAACAAGTCTTCACCCAGCCCTGAGCAGCAGCAGGCTGCACACACAGCCAGGCTCTGCCTCCCACAGCTGCTCATCCTCTGGAGAGCAGCCAGGAATAGCTGGAAGTACAGCTGCTTCTCCTGGGGAGCTGCAGAACGAAAGCAAAGCCCTCGGACCCAAAGGGTGCAGAGCTCAGTTCTGACAGCTGCTGCTCAGGCGCACTGCGACCTCTAGGGGCCGAATCGCCCGCATCTGCGGACAGACTGACGTTCACATACACTGAGATGGAAACCGTTAACAGCTTGTTTAATAGAGAATTAGCAAAGTCCTGCCTCGGGCTGCAGCATCCCCTCCTCATCTACTCTATTTAGCTCTTCACTCTCCCTGGCCCCAGAGACAGAGAGAGACAGAAAGAGAGACAGAGATGGAGAAAGACAGACAAGGGTGAGCTCCATCCAGGGACGGAGCCCTAAATGAACATAACCAGATCTTTACATGTCGCTCTCGAGAAGGCTGCCAGGATGCTGGCAAACACCACGTCAGGAGACTGGGAGGCATCCACCGCAGTATGGATCCCTCGCTTGCTGTAGTAGGAGACCAGGGGGGAGGTCTGTGTGTGGTAGGCCTTCAGGCGGGTTTTCAAGGCTGTTTCATTATCATCTGAACGGCGGATCAGGGGCTCTCCAGTGACCTGGGAGAAGCAAGGGGACAGTCTCCAGCTAGCTGCAGCCTGGTGCACTGCCCCCTTCTCTGCGCAGCTACAACCCCTGCTCCCCTCCTCCAAGGTGGGCCGCAGCGCAGCGCTGCAGAGGTGAGTCCCCAGGTCAGCATGGGAGAGCGGCGCGAACCCAGAGCAGCCAAACAAGTCCCACAGCCGTCACTGAAGAAAAGGAATCAGCACGACGGTCTTTCCCTCACACGCCATTCTGCTTGCTAAAAGGAGCCCCAAGACCAAACGCCAGCTAGAGTTGCTCCCAGGAAGGAAAGCAGTTGGGACCCATTGCAACTTCAGCTATGGACAGAGGCCGCCAAGTTGTGACAGGGCAGAGCCCAGGCTCCCCAGAACAGCCATACCCTTCACTCATCCCTCCAGGCCTTGCTCCCTGCAGTACTGTTGGCCTCGGCTGCCCAGGCAGTTCCCCACACTCCCCAGAAAGGTGGGACAGAAGGTGGGAGAAAAGGAAACAAGTTTTTTCCAGAGATGTTGCAAAGCACCAGCTAAACCAAAGCAATGTAAGCTGTGGCCTCAGAGCTCACATACATCGTCCTTCATGTGCTCTTTCGGGGGTCTGAATTCCTCATGATAAGAACGGCCACTTGCTGGGTGAATCAGCCTAAGACAGAAAGCAAGTGTCAGCAAAGGGGTCCTGTGCCAGGATGAGGTCTCCTGAACCTGCCATTCATCAGCACAGAAAAACCCACAGTAGCAATACACTTAGCTTCTCTCTATTGGGAGAATGTTTTCTAGCTATTCTGGTACCAACAGCCTCTTCAAGTGCTTGGAATACAGTTGCACTAGGAAATGAAGAAGGGGAGCACAAAGGTGACAGTGCCAGAGCAAACAGCGGGAGACATCTGCATCTCTGCACAGTCATGACTGATCCTGAAAAGGAGGTTCAGCAGTGCCCAAACAGCTTGCATAAGGGAGAAGTAATAGCACCAGAGAAGCACAGATATTAGCTGTCAGACTGCAGGCTTAAGGGCCGAGCTGGATCACCAAGGTCATTGATTCATACCAGCAAAAGGCTGATACACATTGGCCCAGGCATGGAAGGCTCAAACAGAGCAGATATCTAATACAGAGCTAACTGCAGGGCTGGTCTCAGTGCTGTGACAATGACTAAAATGATCCCAAACAAGGACACTCTCCCATGAACTTGGAGCCCCCAGAGCTTTTGGGAGAGAAGAGTTACCGTCCGGTGATTCTCCGTATGAGCAAGGAGTCAGGGATGCTGAACTCAATGACGGAGTCCAGTTTCTCTCTCCTCTTCTCCAGGAGCTCATCCAGCTGCAAAAGCAAACACCCAGCTCAGAGAGGCAGATGCAAGCCAAGGGCTCCCCATCTCCCAGAAGAAAAGAGCTCCCTGAGCAGCAGCTCACGTACCATTTCAGCCTGCTTCACCGTGCGTGGGAAGCCGTCCAGCAGGAAGCCGTTCTTGCAGGGAGGGGTGTCGAGGTTGTTCTCAATCAGCTCCACCACCATCTCATCGCTCACCTGCAAAGAGGAGAGATGGGTGCATGGTCGGAACAGCAGCAGGGATTTACACACAGCTGCCCATAGAGCAGCTGTACTTGTGCCAGCACCCAGCCTGCACCAGAGCCTTTTCACAGCTGATCCCAGTCCCGAAGGCAGAAGCTCAGGTCACTGCTGCAGCAGGGTGAAAGCTGCGCGCTCCGACATGCCCTCTCCCTGGGTGCTCCCTGGGTGTCAACATTACGACGTGCCCAATGAGCTAATGAGGCATTCCACACCACGGACACCCCAGCCTGTGCAGGGACTTTTAACAGTGAAGTTACAGCACTGGTGCAAAGGTTGTTGGTTGTTGTATTTCAAAATGGGCAATCAATCTTAAGACAAATTCCATAGATGTCTTTCTTTTTTTTTTGAAGCCAATTCTCAGTACAACCACTGATACCAACATAACCTTTATTTCCTGTTACTTTGTACCTTCACTCACACATCTGTGAGTAAGCAGGCCCGGCCAGGAAGGGCAAAGCACGTGAGTTGTTCATTGATGCTTGTAAACCGTGTGTGAAGGTAAATGCCCAAATAGCTGCTGTCAGACTCCGGCCCTGCTGGGCAGCTCTTCCCACATCACCACCTCAGTATGTCTCTGGAATCACTGCCTTCTCTATGCTGCAGCATTTCAGAAGTACTACCAGGTGCTGCAGCCCCAAGAATGGGTGTCTGTTCCAATAGTAGCTCTCCTTATCATCAGCAGGTGCTGCTTCCTCCAGTACGTACAGCTGAGACCCAGCGGGATTCAGGAACAGGCTGTCACTGCACATAAAGCGGACCAGGAAGCACACGGGTGGGGAGCAGCCTGGGTAAAGCAACACTTCTGTGCTTTCCTGATTACCCCTTCCAGGGAAGGGATTAACGTGTAATTGAGTGTTAAAAAAAACCATCCCAGCTCCAAGTGCTGCTGTGCTCCCAGCTGAGTTATCAGACGGCCAGAGCACCCCACCAGGACACAGCAGCACAGCACCCGCAGCCTCACACATGTGGCAGATACCAGCACTCACCAGATAAGGTCCCTATCTTTCACAACCAGACTCAGTGTTGCAATGCACGCTTTAAGCTAAAGCTGGATGTGTGCCACCTCGTTCCTGAGCCTGCAGTCTCCTTGGGGAGTTATGAGCCAGTGTCAGCAAGCCGCAATGCCCCACATCTGCCCACACTGCTTAGCTGTGGGGCAAGTCACCACGGTTTGCTGCCCCTCAGGTTTCCTTAAGGGATCTCAGTAATTTTGAAAGACAGTCGGGTCTCCAGAACAGAAATGTGCCAGAGAACCTAACCCTGGGTCACAAGTGTCTTTTGCACAGCATTGCACTGCTACACTGTAACTCCCACAGCAACATTCCTAAGTCCACTTTCACGTTACAGTTACAGGCAAGCAGAAGATCTGGGATGCAGATGAAAGGAGAAAGTCATCAACCCCCAGTGGTCCGGGCGTGTGAAGCGACACTGCAACTGTGTAAAAGCTCCACGACAGAAAGGAACAACTGAGGACACAGAGGCTGCTGGTAAGCAAGGAGAAGCGTGATGGGGAGGATGCTTTTATACGATGCTCCTCCTGCAGGGTAATAAGGAGAACCTCACCGTCACCCTACAGTCTGCCCTTCCTGCACATACTGGGTTTTGTCACTGTGGCTTCTGACAAGGAGGTGCATTTTGGCTGCTGCTGGTACAGAGTGCTGTCAGTCTGCCCCCAGCTGCTACCCACCAGCTTCCCCGAATCCATCGTCTCTTTGAGCCGCTTGCCCAGCTCGGAGCCCGAGGCCACCATGGCCCGCAGCATGTCCCCCGTGGCCAGGTGGCAGACACAGTACGTCTCGGCCAGCTTCGGAGCCTGCAGGAAAGGACAGACAGAAGGTGAGCGCACAACGCGGTGATTTCAGCGGCAGCCCCGCGGCGCAGCGCCTGGCTCGGATCGGGGCAGGGAGAGGACGAGGCCGCTCCGATTTTGCCTTCCACCGGGACGGGCAGCCCCAGATCCAAAATCACACCGACCAGACCGCGCCCCCGCTTCCAGCAGCGGGCTGGGACGGGACGGGACGGGACGCGCGGCCCCGGGAATCCCTACGGGGGCCACGACAAAGGCCCGCACGCCCGGTGCCCCGCGGGGCCGCCACGCACAGGCCCGGGGAGCCGGGCCCCAGGAGGCCGCACCGCGCCTGGGCTCAGCCGGCCGCCCCCTCACCTGGGTGCCCTTTCCGGCGCCGGGCGGCCCCAGCAGCACCGCGCGGATCCCCCGGCGGAGCCCCGCGCCCGGCGCCTGCCCGCGGCCGCCCCCCGCCTGCGCGCTCGGAGCCATGGCCGCCACCGACTGCGCCCCGCGGGGTCACGCGGACACGTGGTGGGCGGGTCCACGCACGAGTGGGCGTGGCTACGTGAGTGATGGGCGTGGCTACGTGAGTGATGGGCGGGGCCGCGATGGCGGTGGGCGGGGAATCTGCGGGGCTTCCTCCGTGCGCGGGGTCGCCGCCGTGCGGGGCGTGCTGGGTGTGAGCTGCCGTGTGAGGCTTTCCTTACACGGGGACTAAAGTAGCTCCGGGAGGAACTCTCGGGTCCCGCGCTGCTGGGCCGCAGCCTGGCAGCTCTCCGTGACACAGCCGGCTCGCGGCTCACTCGCCCCCGTCCTTTGAATTGCTCTGCCCCGAGTCCTTTTGGATCTGCTCCTGCGCTGCCGGTGTCGTGGGCACAAAAAGCCTTCGGCACTTGCAGGGAGTGCCCCACTGCAGGGAGTGCCTCTGTACAGCACGTATGTAGCTGCAGCTGCTCCTGCTGCCCGACTGAGGGTGGTACAGGGCAGGATTTCGCTGAAGAACAGAGCTTCCCTGCCCATGGCTGCCAGGAGAGCCCATAGCAGAGCCAGTGTTGAATACAAGAAAAAAGGCTCCGGGTCCCTTTCATCTCCTGTATGGGGGCAGCTGCTCCTCCGTGCTCTGAGTGTTGTCTTCTCAGTGACCAGAGAGAAGGAATTGCAAATTAACGAGAAGAAGAAAAAAAAATCTGCTTAGCCTGTGGTGTGAGTGGGAGGGAGCAATGGAGCCATTTCCAAGTGCACAAATGCAGGCAAAGGCAGACACAGGGCATCTGCATGTTTGGCAAGGCTGGCTCTGCTGCTGGGAAACACGGGCAGCAGCACGGCAGAGGGCAGAGTCAGTCCCTGACATCTCCCTGCCCACCTCCCCTGGCCAACATCCCTACCAGGCAGGCGCTGCTCAGCTTTTATCTGCACAAAGCTTCGTTGCCCTGGAAGCGGTGCTTCAGAGGTATTTTTGGCACTCTTCCCCCCAAGGATCCCCGCGCACGCGATGCACGCGCAGCCACAAGTATCCTCAGAGCAGGGCCGGGCTGCAGGCAGGCTCACAGCTCTGTGCTGTCCGGCTGGGGATGAGCTACCAGCGCAGCGGGGACGCGGTGAGAACCCCAGGTGTCTGCGGGGGCAGCCCCAGCCATGGGGGTGGGTGGGCAGGGGGGGAATGGTGCTTGCTGCGCTCCGGGAAAGGGATGAAGGATGCTCGGAGGCGGATCAGCCAATGGGGTGGCCGGGCTCGGTTGCCACGGCCACGGTTGTGAGGCAGAGCAGGAGAGGGTGCTGAGATTTGAAGGCTGAGGAGCTCTCCCTCTGCAGGCTCGGCTGGTCTGGGTGTAGGGGCAGGCAGGGCACCGGGGCAGGATGAACCGCTGCAGCTGAGGGCAGTTTGTTCTTGCGGGAGCCTCATGGGCATAGTCTGCTGAAATGCTTCCTAACGTGGGGGAGCTGCGGGGGCTGCTGGCTTGCCTGGTGCAGGGAGGAGGGGAACAGAGGGCAATGCCTGGAGGCACTGAGTTTCGAGAGTGGTCAGTAATGCCTTTGGGGGGTGAAGGGTAAGGCCAGAGGAGTTGCTCTCATTTTATGAGTATAAAGCTCTTAGAGCCTCCCAGCCCTTTCCCCGTCTCTGGGCTTTGCTGCTGGTGCTTGCTCAATGTGTTACAACACTGCTGCTCGGGGGTCAGTGTGGTTTTTCTCCCAGTGCCTATCTGAAATGCTGTAAGTAGGTCCCTGCAGAGGAGGAGGTGCTGTTCAGCTCTAAGAAATGAAATGTTTGTCTCCTGCTCACTTCTGATCAGAGGGACAATTTTCCTGTAAAAGCCCTGTGGCTAGACCTGGCTTATTGGAGTGGAAATGTTTCCTGTGAGCTTGTGTTAGGTCTGCAGCTCCCTGAGTTATGGGATGTGCTGGATCCAAGGAAAGAGGCTGCTAAAGCTGCTCCACGAATTGTGTGAGCCAGGAAACGCAACCGTGCTGCCTAGCCTGTCCTCTTGTTGCACACACTGTGTCATGGGAGAGAAGTGAAACTGGAAGCACAGCATGGATCCAGACCACGTCTAGGAGTGCTGCGTTCTTTAGAAATGCTTTGCTTTTCTTGAGGCTTGTGTGTCCAGAAGTGGGTCTGAGACTTTGGCAGTTTGAAAACCACAAGGAAACTTCTCCCCCTGAAACAGACAGCAGGTCTAACTGCGTGCCAGAGCACAAAAACACGCAATCTGGGATATATAAACCATTGGCTTTACAGTGAAGTTGGCTTTGTTGTTCATGGTGCTGGAACTGCTGCTGAAAAAGACAGCTGCTGCGAACAAAAACACAGAGCTCTGCACTGCAGAGAAATGTGCCTCCTCCCCCTGGAGAGCACGCTTTAACCCTAGCGGTGCTCTGAGTGCTGCTTTGGAGGAGAACAGCAGAGGGCTCCTCAGGGCAGTGCTCCCCGTGCACCCCTGAACTTTGGGGAGCAGCTGGGGACTGCACACTGCTGGCCTTCCCGGAGCTCTGCCTCTAACATTTCCTTTCTTTTTTCCAGCGTGTTGCACACTTAGGAGCCGTACCCTACTCGAGGAGGCTTTACGCTAGTGTTGTCACACCTTGACCATGAACGGGTACCTGAATGAATCCAATTTCATGATGGTGGAGGAGGGCTTCACCAGCAGGGACCTCCTGGAGAGCAGCCTGGTGGAGCTGTGCCAGGCGGTAAGGGCGGGCAGCTCTGCCGTGCTCCGCGTCCATCCCCCCTTGGAGCAGCGACTGCTGCTCACTTCAGCTTTGTCGTAGGGTGACCAGCAAGCCTTCTTCGTGGCAGACCTCGGGGACATTGTGAGGAAACATCTGCGCTTCCTGAAGGCTTTGCCCCGTGTGAAGCCCTACTTCCCTGTGAAGTGCAACAGCAGCGGGGGGGTGATACGGCTGCTGGCTGAGCTGGGGGCAGGCTTTGCCTGTGCCAACAAGGTACGGCTGTGGGGGAACGGCTCGGGATGAGCGTTCTTTGGGCATTCGTGGAGGAGTGGCTCGTTTTACACGTTTCCGCTCTCTTGCCAACATCTACAGCAGCGAGTCTCCCCCTGCTGTCAGAACCCTGCCGACACAGCCCAGAAGCCCCCGTCCTGTTTGTCTGGTGATTCAGGCTTGCTCCCTTTGACCGACATTTTCTGTCTGTCTGACCGTTGTCAGTCTGGCCGGCTTGCCTGGTATCAGGGCACATCCCTGGGGTGCCACCGCCGCAGCCGTCCCCTCTCAGTGGTTTTAGGTCTGAGCACGGAGCTCCCTGGTCCATCCTGCTCACCACTCGCTGGTAGCCAGATTCCCAGGGAGAACCAAAGTTAAGCCACTTACTGGCACATAATTAAACAGGACATATTGCCAGGAGGAGAAAGTGTAGGGATTCGTTACGGCTCAGATCTCAGTGCAGTTCACAGGGAAGATGTGTGCCAGACCTGCGCCTCCTCAGTTGTTCTGCTTGATTTCTCTCCTCTTGGTCTTGTGCTGCATGTAAACACCTTGCCTCAACCTACCCGTGTCAGGACAAAGCCCACTGTGACCCCTGTGAGCTCTTGTAGTTTGAGAAAGTTTTCTTGAGAAAACTCAGGCTGCAGTGCTGTGGTTTGCCCTTTGCAGTGCTACAAGCAGCACTGTTCCCAGAGACCTGCCTCATGTGTGCTGTTTCCCTGCAGACAGAGATTGCAGAGGTTCAAAGCATTGGGGTCCCAGCTGACAAGATTTTCTACAGCAGCCCTTGCAAGCAGGTTGCCCACATCAAATATGCAGCCAGCCATGGTGTGCAGCTGATGACCTTCGACAACGAGGTGGAGCTGGGCAAGGTGGCCCGGAGCCACCCGCAAGCCAGGTAGGTGTTGGTACAGAATCTGGAGGCAGCGTTGGACTGGGGGACAGTGGGATTCGGAGAGGTGGCTGTGGGGTGGTGGAGGGCCCAAAGACTCGACGGTGTTTTTTGCTGTGCAGGATGCTTTTGGGTATTGCTGCTGACCCCAGCCCTTCTGCCCATCCAAGCATGATGTTTGGGGCCACGCTCAAGTCCTGCCGACGCCTGCTAGAGTCAGCAAAGGAGCAAGACGTGGAGGTTGTTGGCATCAGGTAAGGCATGTTGTCCTTGTCCTCTTGGGGTGCTGAGCCTCTGCTGGGCAGCCCTGCAGGGAGCTCTGCCCTGCTAGAACAATTCAGGAGTTCACAGAGCACTGCAGGGCAGCATGGTCTAGCAGTGAGGTGGGGGCTGGCACCTAGGGCAGATGTCCCTTGTTGGCACCAATCTGGGGCAGGTTTGGCCTGCAGAGGGGGGCTCAGTAGAGTGGGCCAGGCAGTCTCTTCCAGGAAGGTATGTGGGAAGCACAGAGCTGCTGGTGGGGATTTCTCAGTGCCATGTCCCCCTTCTGCCACCATGCAATGGGCAGCCCTTCTGAACAGAGACTGTGCCCTCAGCTTTCACCTTGGGAGCCACAGCCTGGAGCCCCAGGTTTTTGCCCAGGCTGTCGCAGAGGCACAGCTGGCATTTGACATGGGCACAGAGCTGGGCTATCAAATGCGCCTGTTGGACATCGGAGGGGGATTTCCTGGCACCGAGGACACCAGAGCCCAGTTTGAGGAGGTATGTGGCTCCCAGAGCTTGCTCTGGGCAGGCAGAGAGTGAGACTGGATCTGGCTCCCTGCCCTGTTCTGAGCAGTGTGACTGAGCTCACTCCAGGTACATCTTCCCACCCAGATTTCTGCTGTGATAAACTCTGCACTGGACATGTATTTCCCGGAAGGCTGTGGGGTGGAGATTGTTGCCACACCGGGGCGATACTATGTCACCTCAGCCTTCACCTTTGCAGCCAGCATCGCTGGCAAGGAAGAGGTTCCCATGGAGCAGCCAGGCTCTGATGGTAAGTGGGACCACGGGGTGGGTCTGCCTCTGTGCTCGTGTGCCCCTGAGCCTCTCCCTGCTCCCCAGGGGAAGAGTCTGGAAGCAAGAGGAGCCTTGTCTATCACCTCAGCGATGGCATCTACGGTACCTTCAGCTGTGTCCTGTTTGACAGTCCCTGCCCCAAGCCTCTGCTGCACAAGGTGAGGATCCAGCCTGGCTGGGGAGAGCCCTGCAGGGTAGTATGGTATGTCCTGTTGTCCTCTGGTGCTGAGTGCTCCTCCGATGCTGTGAGATCTGCTTTGATCTGTGCAGTCCCTGAGAAGCATTTTTGGGACCAATAGCTGGTCCTTCTGTTTTGGGGCCAGATTCTCATCTTGTATGAAACTGCTTGGTGTTGTGGTGCAGATGCCCTCCTCTCACGTGGCCACATGGTCTGTCCCCTGCAGAAGCCCTGCCCAGAGCACCCCTTGTGCAGCAGCAACCTCAGGGGTCCCCTGGGGCATGCAGAGGACCAGATTACCAATGATGTGGAGCTGCCTGAGCTGCAGGATGGGGACTGGCTGGTTTTCCAGGACATGGGTGCCTACACCATCACGACTTCATCCCTGTGCGGTGGGTGTCCCCGGCCACACGTCACCTATGCCATGTCCCGCCTGGCCTGGTAAGAGAGAGCCCTGCGTGGGCAGGCTGAGGGCAGGACTGCCAGTGGGAGACACTGAGCTGCCCTTGATCTGGGCTCCCTGCCTGAGGGAGGGGGGCAGATCTGGGGTAACCATCCTGTGACATTTCATGAGTGGGTGCCTCCGGCTCCCTCTGGGTGTCTCTGCCTGCAGGAAGGCCCTCCAGCTCCTCCAGGCGAAGCCGCCGCCAGCAGAAGATGACCATGAGAGCGCCTGCACGCCGCTGTCATGCGGCTGGGAGATGGTGGAGTCCCTCTGCGTCCCCCCGGTCTTCACCCCAGCCAGCATCATCTGAGCAGGGAAGGCCCACGCCAGCACCCTGCACCCACGGGGCTGCAGACAGAGCTCAGCACAGCACGAGCTCCTCCTGCTTGTACGGTGCTGCGTGTGCTCAGCGGGTTTGGGTGCTTTCATAGGAGTTATGGTAATAAATGGGTGTTGAGCCTGGCTCGGGTTTTGCCATGAGGACCCCCCTGGCGTTCCCTCCCCTCCCTGTGCCTGAGGTGGCGGAAGATCTGGCTCAGATGAGCAGTTGGCTGCATAATGAGGCCATGCTCATTAGGGATGCCAAAGCTGTTGTCCCAGCCTTAGAGGTGCCCTGGGGCATGGGGGGATGTGAGGACAGCAGGTGGGTTCTGGGATGTGGGTGCTGCTAGGGGGTGGCTGAGGCTCACTGGGAGCCTTAATGAACCCTCGTGCCCTAATGAGCACTTCTGCCCGTGGTGCCACATTGTCCCAGCGCTGCGGTGGGAGGCCATAAAAGCCAAAGATTGGAACACTGTGAGAGCCTGAAAGCCAGAGGCTGGGGACACAGGGAGCACTGGAAGACACTGGGGGAAGTCCTGGGAGCAGTGGGGGACCCTGCGAGACACTGGAAGCACCGCAGACACGGGGAGCACCGGAGACACTGCGGGACAATGGGACTCGGGGCGCGGCCGCCCGGAGGGTGCCGCAGAGGCCTGCAGGGGGCGCTGGGGCGCGGCGGACGGTTTCCCCTCCTTGTCGGCAGGGGGCGCCGCAGCGAGGGGGGCCGCTCGCGCCTCCCGTCTCTCTGGTTCCGTCGTCAAGCGCGGCGCGGGTGTCGCGGTTGGGGCCGCGCTTGACGGCGGGCAGCGTCGCGAAAGCCCCGTGAAGGACGGCGGCGGGCCCGGTCGGCGAGGGGCGGAGCGGAGCGGAGCGGAGCCGAGCCGAGCCGGTTTCGAGCCCACGGCGGTGTCGCGGTAGGGTCAGTTTCGGGAGCGGGGTCGGCGTCGCGACAGCACCATGCCGTTCTGGGACCTGCAGCGACAGCTGGGCATCGACGTGGACCGGTGGCTGCTGCGGCAGAGCGCGACGCAGCCCTACGGGGTGGCCGGGGCCTGCCACGCCTTCGAGCGGGAGTGGGTGGAGTGCGGGCACGGCCTGGGCCAGACCCGAGCCCGCCGCGAGTGCCAGCCCGAGTACGAGGACTTCATGGAGTGCATGCACCGCACCAAGCTGGTGAGCCCGGCGGAGCGGCCCCGGAACCGGGCGGGGGGAGCGCGGCGCGGCCTCTCGGGAAGCGCGTGCGGAGCCCCGGGGCGGCGCCGCGATCCTCCGGGCGCGGCCTGACGGCGCCGCTGTGATTCTGAGCGCCGTCCCGGAGGTGCCCGAGGCCGCGGCGGGCCCTGGGGGGGCGGGCAGCCCGCGGCGTCTCTGAGGTCCCTTCCGACCCGGCCGCTCTGCGGTTCTCTGGTTCCGTGGCTCTGCGTCTCTGTCATCCCTTGTGTGCTTCGCCAGGCTCAGCGGCTGAAAAAGATCCTGGAGCAGAGGGACAAGATGATCAAGGAGGGGAAGTACACCCCGCCCGAGCACCACAAGGGTGAGAAGGACAGCCGGCCCTGAGGCGCAGGGACCTGCAGGGGACCCGACAGCGCTCGTCTGCAGCCGTGGAAGTGAACCATGTGAAGGAGAGCACCGGGCACGATGGGGTTCTGCTGCAGCCATCCCAGTGCTGGGGGGGCTCTGCCAACAGCTCGGAGCGGAGGAAAGCGGTACCAGTGTGGGGCATCATTGCTTTGGCTAGTAAATATCTCCTTTGGAGCAGCGTTTTGCTCTGTCTTGTCTTCTTTTCTGAACCAAGATAACTTCTGAACCCCCCTGAAAAGCTGCCCTGATGCTGGGGATGACCGGGAGCTGCCGGTGCTGTGCCCCTGTCTTGTGGGGCCGTGGTGGGTTCCTTCATGCTCACACCTGCAGGCAGGGCAGCCAGTCCCGAAATGGGGGAGTGGCCTAAAGGAGTAAAATCTCATCCAAATGTGTCCCGGAAAACTTCTTTAAAAAATGCCCATGCCCTGTGTGGTTTTACAGATGGGATACGTGGTTGGTGTTTGTTGGGCTGCCTGGGCCGCTTTCCAGTTGGTGGTATTGGCCTGAGAGGTGAAAATCTGGTTAAAACAGCTCTCTGACAAGGATTTGGGCAGCAGCATCCAGACTCAGTTTGTCTCCCACCCCTTCGATCTGTGTTTCTCTCCATGCAGAGGCTTTGCTCTGTAATGCTGTGTGTCAGCTCGATCTATTGAGCGTGCAGCCCTGGGGCTTTGGAAGCTGGGACTGCCCACACCGATGTGCTTTTCCTTTTAAAAGGAAGATTTCTCCCCAGTCCCTCCAAATTCAGCACGGTTTTATAACAGCATTAAAGCAGTGGAGTACCTGGAAGTCGAGAGGGGAAATGTCTGTGCTTTAATCCAAGGTTTTAATACCAGTGATTGTGGGTTTAATGCTTAATCTTTGATCCAGGTAGAGCATGTGAGGTTCCCGATCCTCACAAATCCCCACGCTGAGTTGACAGCAGCGTGGTTCCAGCTGCAGCAGGCAGGGCAGGGCTCTGCCAAGGGGCACCGGTGCCCACGGTGCCATCCCAGGGGAGTTTGCCCCTTGTACGGTCCGTGCCAGCCCACAGAGGCTGCTCCCTTCCCCCAGCCGGGCCCCTTGTTGCAGCCCAGGTGAGTGGACGTGTGGGGGACAGGGCTGCTGGGAGCTCAAGGCTGAGCCCTCCATGTTGGAAGGCTGCTCCTGTTTGGTGCACGCTGCTGTGCTGAGTTTTTTTCTCTTCTAGGTTATGCCAAAAAGTGTATTTATCATCAATTTCAGTATTTTCCTCCTATTTCCTGCCCATGGCCGTATTGCTGAGCCCAGGATGGATCCAGGTGTGATTCTGGAGAGGGGACTCCTGGCATTGTCTGCATGAGCTCTGAATCAGTCTGGTGGTGCCCATGATCTGCCAGAAATGGGGCAGCTGCATCACTTTCTATAACAGCCCCAAAGCCCTCAGAGATCTTTGGCTCTTTCAGATATGAAAACTGTTTGGTGGTGATTAATTCCAATAGAGGAAATCTTACCTAATATTGCTGTTCCACTGGATGAAAGAGTTCCAGGTATAAAAGGTGAGGGGAAGCTTTGGGTGCAAAAATGAGGGAAAACATCAGAAAGATGAAAGGGTGTGAGGAAATGGGCAGAAACGGGAATAGTTTTGCACCTGGTTGTCACTGCTTTGTGAAGTGCAGGGGTGGCCGTGAACTGGGAGAGCAGCATTTCCAGCGAGAGAAAAAAGTGCAGAGCAGAACCCTGGCGAGTTGCTGCTGTCGAGAGTGACTCATGTAATTGAGCTGTCCAGATGTCAGAGGAAATGCTGAAATATATCCAAACACTTCTACCTCCCAAGCGGCTCTTTAGACCGATCCAAAATCTAATTGTTCTGCAATAGATGTGAATGCGGCCGAGGGCGAGCGGTGCAGCAGCGGAGATGGAAAGCAGCTGAGACACTCATTGTAGTTAAAAGCTGAATGGGAAACTTGGGCTGATAAGGAAGGTTATCAAGGAGCTGATGACAAACATTGATTTCGTGGAGAGACAAATGCATCTCCGGAGAGGAGCGGGGATGGAGGCAGAGGGGCCGGGATGGGGTGAAGTCACAACTCCAGGAGCCTCTCTTGCCTTCCCAGCTGCACTGTGTGCTGCTCCCACGCTGCACTCGTGGAGTTCTCCTCCGCTGAGGTCCTCCCTCCTTTTCTACAGCCTGACGTCTGTGAGGTCTGGGGAGGAAGGAGAGACCCCGCATCCCCCTGAGTGCTGTGCACCTCCAGCTCTGTGCGGGAGAGAGAAACAAACGGCTCTCAGGAGATGAATAATTGATACAAAGTCAGGGAAAAGGCAGTTGGAGCTGCGGGCTTTGGCAGAGGCTCTGGTGAGGGAGAGGGGGGCTGACCCCGGGCAGAGCTGCCGAGAGCTCATCTGCACTGTGTGGCTGAGGCCCAGCGGCATCACCCGCAGCAATGGGACGTCCATCCACAAACCCATTTCACATTGTAGGAATGGCTCAGGAGGATGCGTGCAGTCAGTGCTGCAGCCCCCGCCCCCCCCCAGCCTGGAGTAACGACTCCCCAATCCCATGCAGCAAAACAACGCGTGGCCTTAACCCAGATTCACAGCACAAATAATCCAGATCAGCAACAACGCGCTGCGAGGGAACCTCGGAAATGCATTTTGGGTGTGAAATGTGTGCAGGTTGGAACAGGCAGTTTTCTTAATTTATTTGGGATTTAATATGGTGCAAATGTGCCCGATTGCTCTGAGGCCTCCACACGGGATGGGGCCGAACCCCGGCGGTGGCACGGAGCAGAGGTGACAAAGGGACGCATCCCGCAGGGATCCACGGCGCTCAGCCCTGCGCCTGATTTCCTCCCCTCGTGCTGCTGCCGTTGGGCTCAGTGTCCCCGGCTGCGCTGGGGCCGCACTTCGGGCATCCGCCCCCCGTGGGTTTCAGCCGAGCGTTCCCCTGCGCCGCCTCCGAGCTGCAGGGAAACGCGGCTCTCACGGCTGCTTCCGGAGCATCCCTTCCTTGCGGGGTGCTCGGCGTCGCCTGCCCCTCACCCGAGGTGCTCGGGAGATAACCGTGGGATGGATTCAGATGTGATATGAGAACCCACGCGGACAAACGTCGCGAGCGGATGGCTGCGCCCAGACCCCGGGGCACGGGGGCGATGCGGCCCGGCTGCCTGCAGCACCCTGGGGGCAGCTGTGCCGGCCCGGGGCCGTGGCATAGAGCTCCCGTCCCCTGGCCCCCGCTCGTGGCCCCGCTGTGCTCCCGGCACCGCTGCGGTTGATCGATGAGCGCTGTAATTAGCCGGTGGGGGGAGGCAGGAGTGGGGGGGAGGCGGGGCGGGATGGGGGCGGGGGGGCTGTTGGGTGCCCTGCGGAGGTCCTGGGAACGGGGGGTGCGTGTAGGGGAGGGGGGCACTGGGATTTGGGGTACACTGGGGGTGGGGGCACCCTGGGGCAGCCGCCGTGCTGGGGCGGCCCTGAAGAATGCCCGGTGTGGGGCGGCCCGATGTAGAGGTGCCCGGCGGGGCTGGCGCAGGGGCGGGCACCGGGACCCCCCCGCCGCTCCGTTGCCGCCCCGGTGGGCAGGGCCGGGCCGGGCCGGGGGAGGCGCCGAGCGGCGGAGCGGGGAGAGCGCGGCGAGGCCGTACCGGGAGCGCACGGCGGCGCCGGGAACGGCCGCACCGGGAGCTGAGCGGGAGCGCCGCGCTCTGCCCGCGCAGATCCGGGCCGCGCCGCACCGCACCGAGCGGGGGGTGAGCGGGGCCGGGGAAGCGGGGATGCGGCGGGAGAGGCTGCGGGGTGGGGATGGAGCGGAGTCGGGCGGCAGCGGAGAGCGGGGATGGAGCGCGGAAAGGCGGCGTTGAGGACGCGCTGCCCCCGCACCTGCGGCCCCCCGCAGATCGCTCCCGGCCCCGCACCGCCCAGCGCTGGGGCTGCCCGCACGCCGGGATGCGTTTTCCGCAGCTTTTCGGTGGGGGTGAATGAGTCATGGAAGCCATTCTCCCTTTCTTTCCATCTTTTTTTTGGGGGGGGGGGGGGTTCTCTTTGTTCGCGTTTTGCTGAGGAAATGATGGGGATAAGGAAAGGCTCTGCGCGATGGAGGGCTGTGGCACAGCAGCTGTTGGAGCCCCACACATTTCGGGTGCATTTCGGAGACAGAGGATACAATAGGAATTATTTTAAATACGCCTCATGCAAGGTGCTCATTTGCCCAGCGTGTGTGTGCCACACAGCTCTCCCCCTGCTCGCTGCAGGGAGCCCTACCATTTTCTCCTGACACAATTAATAGGATTTTTAAGGCTGCTCCCACTCGGAGGAAAAAAAAAAACAGGTACAAAGGGCAGCGCGGGTCTGATGTCTTCTGCTTGTGCCGAGCACAAAGAAATGGAGCCCAGAGGCTGCGCTGTGCTTTGTGGCACCGAGCCGGTGCCGGGGATGCCACTGTGGGTTTTGGGCGGAGGGACGGCTGCGCTGCCGGCCCCATTCCCGGGGCAGCGGCTTCCCGGCTATGGGGAAACTGAGGCAGCGCTCAGGAGCGGCGGGAGGGCGTGCAGACATCGGCACGAGGGAGACGTGGCCGTGGTGGGACGGTCCTTCCTCTGTCCCCCGGCGCCCGCGGTGGGAGGGAGCGGCCGTTGTCCCGTTGTCACGCGGTGTTCGCTCCTCCCGCAGCTGCTGCCCTGCTGGCCATGTCGTCCTCCGACGAGGAGACCCTCAGCGAGCGGTCGTGCCGGAGCGAGCGATCGTGCCGGAGTGAGCGGTCGTACCGCAGCGAGCGCTCGGGCAGTCTCTCCCCGTGCCCCCCCGGGGACACCCTGCCATGGAATCTGCCCCTGCACGAACAGAAGAAGCGGAAGAGCCAGGACTCGGTGCTGGACCCGGCCGAGAGGGCTGTCGTCAGAGTTGCAGGTAACGCAGCGCCCGGGGTGGGGTCTCCCAGCGGTGGTGGAGGTGACCGCGGCCCTGTGCCCCATAGAGCCACAGCACGGGATGCCCACGTCTGGGACTCCGTGGCACTGGGGAGAATGTGGCCAGGGTGACCCTGCCATGGTGGCCGTCAGCTGCCATCGGCTGCTGGCTGGCATGGCTTGGGGTGGATGGAAAGGGGTGTGTTTGTGCCCAGAGGTTGGGAATGGTGCTCACAAGTGAGCTGCGGGGGGGGAGGGGGATGTGGCCATTGGTGGCGGTGAGATTTGGCTCCGTGGTGGCTTTGGGCACGGCTGCGGTTCAGGTCCTGCTCTCAGCTGATGATGGGTCACCTCCGGGGCTCATTGGTGACGTTAGGAGGCCTCATTAAGGGCTGAGTGGCTCCTTGCTGGAGCAATGCCCCGGCCAGACTCAGGCAGGAATTCGCCCTGGGAGGTTTGGGGTTTCCTCCCGGGTTTGGCTGTGTGCCGGGGCTTCTGGGGGCAGCCGGTGCCACACCAAAGGGCCACGCTGAGCCCTGACTGTGCTGGTGGCACAGGGACACCGAGTTCCCCCGAGGGCTCTCAGGGTGCAGCCCGTGCTGCAGGGCGGAGGAGGAGGATGCTGACTGCCATGCTGGGATGTTGGCACCTCCAGACCCCTCCAAGGAGCCCTGGGAAACCTCAGACCCTGACTTTGGTCTGCCCATGGGAAAGCACAAGATGGACCGAGCCCTCAGCACCCACCAGCCCCCGCCTCGCCCAGCACCCCATTACCCATCCCCAGTACCGGCACACGGGGCTGTGTGCGCTCTCACGTGCTCTGGGCAGGAAGAACCAGTTGATTCAAATGAAGGCTCTGCAAGCGCCGTCTGGGACCGGGGGGAGGCAAATGCGCAGGGTGCGGCCCGGCCCTGCCCCACCGCCAGCGCCGCGGGCAGCGAACAGCCGCCCCGTCCTGCCCCGGTCCCGCCCCACCCGCACAGCCCCGCTGCGAGCACCGGGATGGGGATGCCGAACACCCATCGTCGCGCTGGGTCGATCCAACCCATGATTAAAGGCGAATGGATGTCACAAAATCCGATCTCATGCAGAGTTCCCATTAAAAATAACTCGCGTGGTGCAACTAGACAGCGCCGAGCCGGGAAGAAAGAGTTGGAGACAGTTTGGTGTCAGCGGTTTGCAAAGGAGCTGAAATGTTGATTCGGAGCTTTGCATTACACAACGCTCACCCCACACCCGGGGGGGGATCGGTCCCTTTGGGCCCGGATTGGGGCAGCGGCTGCTGCAGCGCTGGGCTCTGTGAGCGGTGCAGGGACACTGCGGGCACAGCGCCGGGGTCGTGCACAGCCCTCAGCCCCCCCCAGACTCCCCCCACACTCTCTGTGCCCTGGGGGAGTGTGGTGGCACCGCCGGGACACCGCTATCAATGTGGGGCCGGGTGGTCAGGGTCCCCTCTATGGCCACCGGAGCGAGGAAATGGGGACGTGGAGGAGTCCCTGGCAGAGCAGAGCGGCTGGCTATGGGGCCGGGGGCTGCCGGTCCGCGTGTCCTCCTGGGGGTGACGGCTGCGGTGGGGGGGCCGCTCTTCAAGGACCCCAAACACGTTTACCCCTCATCCTGCAGGGCAGTGTGGTCAGGGTTTGGGTTTGTTGTGTGGGTCTGGAGCGGTGCTGGGCGATGCTGTGATATGCCATGATATCGGGCAGCGCCGGCTGCAGTGTTTACCGCTCCGTCCCCACTCAGGACGCGTTTGCGGGGAATGCTTTGTCCCTCGGGAGCGCAGCGGCAGCGCTCAGCGCGTTGTGTGCGGGGGGAGCGGCGCTGCGGGGGCGGCCGTTGGGGATCCCGGGGAGGGGCCGCGATCCCCGCTGCGCGCTGAGCTCCGTGTGCGAGGCACGGGGAGGGGGGAGACGAGCGGTTGGGAGCGGGCGGTGCCGCAGGGCCGTGCCCGCAGTGCCGTGCCCGGTGCGGGGCCGTCCCCGGGGGATGCGGTGCCGCCGGGCGATGGGTGCGGGGTGGCGGCGGTGCCAGGGCGGCGCGGAAGGGGCTTTGTGCGTCGCCACGGTTACCGCTCGCTCAGCGCCGGTTGCCATGGGAACGGCGCGGCCGGGGCCAAAAAGCCGCGTCCTGCGGCGGCCCCAAACGCCGGGAATCGCCCGACGGGATCAGGGGGGCGGAGCCGGGGCGGGGGGGACGAGCGCGGCATCCCCGGTGCGCTGGGGGCAGCGGGGAACGCCGGGACGCCGTGCTGGGGGTGCACGGCGGGACGAGGGGGTGCGCTGCGAGCGGGGCTCCGGGCGGGCAGGGGGCGGTGGGACGCGCCGGGCCGAGCGCCGCCCCCGGGAGGTGCCGACCCAGCGCTACCGCCAGAGGGCGCGGCGCTCCCGGTGCCGCCGTCGGTGGGGCGGGGCCAGAGACGGGCGGGGCCAATCGGTGGGCGTCGTCTGCGGGAGGCGTGGCCTCGAGAGAGTGGGCGTGGCCTCAAGGAGGGAGGGCGTGGCTTCGAAGGGAGTGGGCGTGGCCGTGGGTGGCGCGGGGCGGCGGCGCGGGGCGGAAGCGGGGCCGCGCAGATCGGCGCTGACCGCCGCGCCGGGCGCTGCTCGGAGGCCGCCGGCACAAAGGCCGCCATGGCCGGGTACGTGCCGGGGCTGCTCCCGGCCGACCGCAGTCAGGAGAAGGAGTTCGTGCAGGCCTACGAGGACGTGCTGGAGCGCTATAAAGGTACGGCGCTCTGCGGGCGGCCCGCCGGGCCCGGCGCCGCTCCGGGCTGTCCTCGGCTCCCGGTTGCGGGGCCGCGGCGCTCCGGTTCTGCGGTCGGGGCGAGCGAACGGCTCCGCGCCCCGGGTGGGCTTCGCACGGCCCCGCGCGGCGGTGCGGTGTCCCGGGTTGCGATCCCGGTGTGCCGCGTGTCGCGCGGGCGGTGCGCGGTGAGCGCGCGTTTCTGCCGGGGGCGGCGATCCCCGGGGGCCGCGCGTTACCCGCCCCGTTACCGTTTCTCTGTGCCCGGGTCCGTTCCGCTGAGCCGCGGGGGTCGGGAGGGCGCTGTGACCCCGGGGTGCCCGATGTGCGCTCCGACGGGCGGTTCTGTTCGGTGCCGCCGCTGCGTGACGCGGCCGTTCTCTGCCCCTCCGCTCCGCATCGCTTTTCTCAGTGCCGAAAGAAGACGAAATCGCGGCGTGCCCCTGCCCTCATCCGCGGCGTGCCGGGCCGGCTGGAAATACCCGGCTGGGGGTGGCCGCGCTGCTGGGCTGGCAGTGAGTTTGGTCACGGGTTGCATTCAGCGTAGGGGAAATGAGTGTTTCTCGGGGACTGAAGCTTTCCTGCGCCTTCTTTCCCTTCCCAGCTCCCTTCCTTTCCCAGGACGTCCCGCCGTTGCTGTGAGTGCTGTACAGGAGTGATCCGTGAGGTTGTTGGGCTGCTGGATGCTGCCTCATCCCCGCTGCGGGGCTGTCCTTGTCCTGCTGGGACTCAGGTTTTCTCCCGACTCGTCCCTCCTCCCACCTCATCCTTCAGGAATGGGCCTCGGGCCGGCAGCACAGGAGCAGGTGGGCGCTTGGTGCTGCCTGGGCCGGGAGCTGTGATGTGAGCTCTCAAAAACGTGGGGAGCAGCTTTCTGCACGGAGCTGCTTAGTGAAAAATAGCCTTTACAATTAACATGGGCAGTGGGGCCTCTGCCTGTAGCCGGACCGATGCGTCCCGCTGTAGTGCGTGGCTGTTCCCTGGCTGCGGATCTGCTCTGTAGCTGCAGAGCAGGGGTTAAGCAGATGGCACATCCCCGCGATTGCTTTCTTTATCAGCCTCCCGGTGTAGGCAGCTGAAATGCTGAGCGTGACTGGGCTGGCAGGTAGGTGTTCTGCAGCTCTGCTGCCGGACTGCGCCGCTCAGAGCCGTGGGCGCCGCATGGGGCTGAGCTGTCCGGCTGCACCCCGATCCTGGGTGGGAGTGGGAACAGGGATGTGTGCACTGATTGCAGCCCTCAGCGTGTGCACACAGACTGAGTTGGTGGCCTTCAGCCTCCCCTGGGGGCACGGGGACCTCCATAGACCTGGAAGCCAGTGGCTGAGCATCCCAGGTGCACCCCAGTGGTGCCGCACCCAGGGGCTCGGTGCGGTCCCAGCCCCGTTGCCTCATTGCTGGGCGGTGATGCCGTGCACATGCTGGGACGTGCAGCCACGTGCTCCCTGCATGGCACTGGGAGCAGTGGTGGAGCCTTTGGGGACGTCTCTGTCCCCTGGGATGTGCTGCTGCAATGGACATGGAGGGCTCTGAGCAGGAAGGAAGGGGTCTGCCTGTGAGTACCCAGCACGGGGCTGGCCCTGCTCCCATCACACATTCCGGCCCCATACTTTGCCCTGCAGGAAATCGCTGCCAGAGTGTGGCCCCACACCACAGGTGCACACAGTGCTGCATTTCTGTGCTTAGAGTGCTTGAACATTAACTAATCAAACCTGGTGAAATCCTTCCTTCAAGATAATTCATGTTTTGGGGGGTCATGGGTAGAACTTCAGAGCTGTAGTTTCAGCACATCCGTTTCCCAGTCACTTCCTATTCCCTCTCTTCACCCTCCCTGCTTTCTCTCCCTTCTCTGTGGTGCACTGGAGTTGGGGCAGCAGGAGATGGTTGTCACCACATCTGCCTGACCTGTTGTTAGGGAGGGGATAATGTTGGGCTGAAGGAGTCCTTGTGCGGTGCACAGGGGAAGAGCCGTGGCACAGATCTGCTGGGGCTCCTTGGAGCCTTCCTTGTATGGCTGGAGCTCCTTTTTCCCACTGATTTTCTGCACTGAGGAAGGCAGCTGGATGGTGTGTCCGGGTCTCACCTGTGCCCTGCTGGGCCGGTGGGCAGCCTTGAAGGCACGGGGATGGCAGCTGCGGCCGTTGAGCTGCTGTTACCATTCCATCCTGCAAGATAAACATCATTCCTCAGCGATGATGAGTGTGAGCTGCATGAGGGCTGCGCAGCCTGCAGGGCTGGGCAGCGCTGTGGAAGGAAATGCTTCTTCCTCATCCTCTCGGGAGCTGCCCCCTGCACGGGGCTCAGCACAGTTTAAATGGCATGGATGCCTCTGGCCAGCGGCTCTGCTTTTGGGAGGCAGAGCGAAGTGGCGGCATCTCTGGTACAGGGGGAGCTGGGGGTCAGGAAGGTGATGCAGCGCTGCTGGCACAGCCGGACTGTGAGCCGCGGCTGTGCGTTGTGCAGCTCTGCTTTGCTCGTGGCTGTGGTGGGACAGCAGGAGCCGCACCGCTGTGTTCCCATGGCGGGACGCGCCCTGCCTCGCCTGCCTGGCGTTCTGCTGCCTTCGCGGTGCCGTCATCGTCTCTGCGGGACGCGGTGAGGCCTCCGGAGCTGCTCCACCTGCACGGGGCCGTGGCTGCGGGCGCTGTGCTGAGCGGTGGGTGCTCCTCTGTGCCACCTTCCAGGAAAATGCCGACGTGCTTCAGAGAGCAAAGCGCCGGGCGCTGTGGGCGCAGCGCTGCGGTCACCGCTGGCACAGACACGGTGCAGGTGGTACCTGGAGCCGGGGAGCTTTGATCTCATTTCAGTGGGTTGGGGCGGCCGAGAGCCGCTGGCGGAGCCTCCTTGTTCCTTCCTTAGCTGGCACGGCGCTGTGTGGGGCTGTGCCTCGGCCCTCTCCTTCCCTCCCAGGGGGATGCCGAGCTGCTGCCCAGCTGCTGGGTGCCCGCCAGCCCCGTCCCGCGCTCTCCTTTGTGTCGCTGAGTTCGGTTCAGCGGGAGGAGACGCTCCGACCTCCCGGAGGGGAGCATATAAAAGGGATTTTTTTTTTTCTTGCTGATTCCTGGAAGCGTTCTGACGGCATTGTTTGAATACCAAGGGTGATGAATCCCTTCATAGGCACCTAAAACAAACCCTGGACTGCTGGGGACTGTGATTCACAGTTTCTCCTGTTCCTGCAGGAGCTCCCGTGGGCTCTGCTCAGATCTGGGTGCCCCGGGTGCGGTCTGTGACCTCCGGCACCGAATCAGCTCTGGTTGTGTGGGGTTGAGCCGACGCTGTCAGCTTGAATCCATCGCATCTCCAGGAAGGAGCTGTGTGCACCGACTGCCGCTCAGTGGGGAGCAGAGGCAGAGCCGGGTGGCACCGCAGGGCTGCAGGCTCACCTTGCCGAGCTGAGCTCCGTGCTGGGGCTGAGTCCTGGCTGTGTTTTCCACGGAGGATTGGAGGATGAGGCAAGCGGTGCCGCAGGGCGAGGAGGGGCGGTGGGTGCGATGCCAGCGCGGTGACGACACGCCCGGCACGGGGAGCGGTGCAGCCGTAATGACAGGGCTGATGGCAGCCATCACCTGCACTGCACGTCCCCATCCACGCAGCCGTACCGACCTGCCTGTGGGCTCCACGTGGAGCACAGCGCAGCTCGTCCCACCGGGCTGCCGACCCCGGGGTGCTCCGGGCACGGAGGAGCTGCGTTGGGTGCTGGTGGGTGAGCGGCCGGGAGCTGCCCTGGCTCTGTGAGCTGCTCAGGGTGCTGCTCTCTGCTGTCCCTGTGGACTCTGCTGTCCCCACAGGCACCCAGTCCTTTGCCCAGCACTGCGCTGGGTGTCCTTGTCCCATGTCCCCAGCAGCCAGCCTTGCAGCATCCCCGCTCACAGCATCCCTGCTGGGTGCTGCCTCCAGCTCCTCCCTCTCCTTCCTTCCTTCCTCGCTGAAAGCCCAGAACTGATGTCTCAGCTCTGCCCTCGCTTGTCTGGGGGACTGGGCATGCAGCCAGGGCTCAGGGACACGCAGGCGGCTCTGGGTCGGGGGAACCCCGCTGAGCTGTGCTTGCTCCCAGAGGCACAGAGGATGTTTGTGTTACTGAGCTGGGGAAGCGTCGTTCCAAGCCGGGTTGTGGGGTTTTGTGTGTGCGGATGGATCCCATGCAGTGTGGGGGATCTGCAGCATGGGCTTCCCGTGGGCAAGGGGCTGCGTGCTGCGGGCATTTGGTGTCTGGCTGTGGGTGGGGTGAGGTGAGACCTCGGGTGTGCTATGGGATGTTCCCAGCATCTGTGGCAGAGGACGGGCTGGGACCCCTCTGCTGTCAGGGAGGTGCCAAAAGGGAATCGGCCCCAGTGACGCTGTGTGGTGTGGGACAGGGAGCTCACATGTGCTGTGTCCCTGCAGACACAGTGCTGCAGCTCCAGGAATTCCATCTGCCCCATAATTTCTGCTGTTTATCAGTGATCTGGATCAGTAGAATCTGGGCTGCTGGCTGGGGCTCTGTGATGATTTGAGCCTTCGGGTTGTTTCCCCCTGAATGAAGCCTGGCTGCCTCTTTCCCATTTCTCATTTCCCGTTTGCTGCCCTGCAGTGAGCACTGCGTGCTCTCCCATGGTAATGTCCCTGGGCACACCCCCTTTTCCCCATGCTGTGTTTTTCCTCTCTTGCAGCTCAGGTCTGGAGGATGGCAGCTGATGGAGCACTTCCAAGCAGTGCTGGCACAGCTCTGCAGCCTCCCTATGCTTATCCCCTGCTCCACTTTCCTGGGGCAAGGACCCCGGACCTGTTTGTCTGTGGGGGCAGGAGGGCAAACTCCCAGCACTCTGCATCCCACCCCTGTGCCATGCTCCAGGTCAGCCAAAGGGGCAACTTCTGTTATTGGTTTGTTTTTGTTTATCTTTCACTGAAACTGGCAAAAGGTCTCAGCAGAAAGCTGCAGCTCCAGGAGTGCTTCTGCCCTCCCTGCAGGAGGCCAGACGTGCGGCTGCTGTGCAGGGCTGACCTTGGGCAGCTTTGCTACGAGAGTCCTCTGGAGGAGCTGCTCCCATTTGTGCAGGCCGAGCCGTGATGCCAACACCCCGCAGGCACCGCCGTGGGAACACGTGGCCATCCTGCACCGCTCTCCTCGCGGGCAGCTCCATGCACTGCACGTGCAGACATCTCACCCACGGCTGCTCGGGATGCCTGTGATTCCGGCTGCGAGGCAGTTGTTGTGCTGGGGAGGTTGGGATTCCTCGGGCCGGGGCTGTGAGCTCCCTCCATGCCCTGTCCCCATGGCCGCACGGCTCCCAGCCAGCTGCAGTGCTCTGCAGGCCGGGCATTCCTGGCGTTCCCGAGGGGAGAGGAGCCGGGATGCTGGGGAGCGGTCCGGCGTCAGACCCACACGGCCTTAACCCCATGGGGCCGGAGGAGGGGAGCTCTGTTCCTCCCCAAAGCACCCCGTGGGGCTAGGGTTCAGGTGGTGGGGTTGACTGCATCCGTGGCACTTCTTGCCTTTACTGCCCAGAGGGACAAAGCGACAAAGTGAAGGTGACAGCTCTGCAGGCAGCGGTGGGAACTGGAGCATCGACTGCAGCGACTGCTGGGTCGTGTCCCGTGCCCGTGGTTTGGGGTTTGCTGGAGCTGTGTTGGGTGATCAGCCTGGTGCCATCCCACCTCTCCCCTTTCTTGGGAAAGGAGAGAAGTGAATACAGTTGGATGCTCAGCAGCTGCTCTGCGCCCAATCCCTGGGCTTTGTTCTCCCTGTAGCGCGAGGCCACCGCTGAGCGGAGCGGTGATGGAGGGACGGTGGCTCAGTGCTCGGTGTCCCCACGCTGGCAGCACAGCCCTGCTGGTGGTTGTGCCTCTGCTTTCTGTCCCCATGTTCCCACTTCCCTTCTTGCAGCCCCATTGTCAGCAAGAAGCAGCTTTTTGGGATTCTTTGTTTTTTTTTTCCTTCTATTTTTTTCCAGAGGAAAATTCCATTGTGCTATTTATAGTGGTGACAGCTCGGCTTCTTGCAGCAACTTCATCCTGCTCCTCACGCAGCCCAATGGCAGCCGGGGTCCCGGGGTGCGCGCGGTGCAGCGCTGTGCTGCACTGCTGCTGGATTTCTCCCGGCCGTCTGCGCGCTGTTCCACGCGGCCGCCCATCAGCGCTCAGCTCTGCTTCCCCTCAGCAGAATTAATGAATGGGCTCCATCCCCACGGCTGCGGGTCGGTTCATCCTTCTGGGCTGCAGCTCCCCGAACCCGGTGTCACCGCGCCCTGGTTGTGCAGGGCTGTGCTGTAACCCAGACCCTCCGTCTGCCCAGCCGCGCTTCCCCTTGGAGTTTCGGGAGCAATTCTGGCTGTCGGTTTGGTGGATCAGCAGCTGTTGGGATCAGAAGCTGCTTTTGGGGTTCTGGTAGGGAAGTGCTACACCCGACGTGCGCCTGCCTGCAGCGGTCCCAGCTGGGCCAACCGGTTCTGGGTGTGTGTGGGCAGTGTGGATCCGCACAGGGCTGCTCGCTGTAGGGCCGTGCCGGGGTTCTGTGTGGGGCCGCGGGCGGTGTGAGCACTCAGGGGTGCTGCATCCATAGGATCTCTGGAGGGCTGTGCAGTGGGTCTTGCTCAACTCCTTGGGCAGGTGACACAGGGCTGCTCCCGGGGCAGCCCCTTGCTGTGGGTCGGGCGCTGTGTGTGGGCACCTTCCCCTGCATCACACCAGGATGGTTCCTGCTGCCAACAGATCCTACAAAACAAAACAAGCGCTCTCCTTCTGGGTTCTGCAGCGGCCTCGTGGGCGGCACGCAGCTCCAGGTGGTGCATGCAGAGCTGGGGCATGAGGTGTGTTGTGGGGTCTTGCAGCACCCCGAGTGTCACGATGTACTGCATGCGTGTCCCTTTCCCATTGACTTGCCTGCTGTCCTCAGGGCCTTTTGGGGTTTTGCCCCACCTCCCCGTTCCCAGCCTGAAATACCTACAGGACACCCGATCCCGCGACCCCCGGCCGGGGCAGGTGGTGGGGGCTGGGCGTGCGGCTCATTTGCAAGAAGGGAGGGGTGGCTTCATCCAGGGCAGGTCTCGGTGCAGTCCTCAGACCAGGAAGCGCAGGGCTGGGCTGCGGTGGCCAAAGGGCAGCGGTGGTGGGGCGAGCCCTGCGCTGCGGGACGCCGCCAGCCCCATGCGTCCTGCTGAGCCGCGGGGCCCCCGGCGGCACAATGGACTCGAATGAATACAGGAGGTTCCTGGGCGGCATCAGCACCCTGAGAGGTACGGCCGTCCAGGGGTGTGGGGCGGCGTGTGGGGCTGAGCTGGGTCCCCCTTGTGACCCAGGGGAGCTGCCCACGGGGTGGGATCTGGAGGGAAACCTTGTCCCCCCTGGACGTGGAGGGATGGTTGGCTCTGCTGGGGGAGTGCTTGGGAGAGGCCGTGCTTCCGTGGCTCCGTTCCACTTCCCTGTTTTGTCTTTTCTTTGGGTATTTGGGGGCGTATCTGGGCACAAAGCGAGCGGTCCGGGTAACCCAGCCCTGCGAGGAGCAGAGGAAACGCAAGCTGGATTGCAAATAACAATAAGCAAAGTGTCTGTGCTGTGGGGCGGTGGCACTCAGTGGCTCTGCTCTCACTGCAGCTCTTCCACCCTGAGCACCGCGCTCTGTGCTGGTGACGCAGCCCTTCCCTGCTGCCTTTCTGCCCTGTGATCGGCTCCTCTTTACGGCCTCTAAGGATGCAGCTTTTACCAGCTTTAACGATGGGGACGTGCCTTGCTTTTTTTCTTTTTTTTTTTTCCCTTTTTTCATTTTCCATTCCCACGTTTTGCTCCCAGCCCCTCGCACACCCGCATGCAGGTATTGGGATCCGCTGCCAAGCGAATGGCGCCGTGCTGGGGAAAGGAGAAAGCAGCCGGGATGCCGTCACCTGTCACTGAATGGCCCCGCATTGACTCGCCCCTTCTGCCGCCCTCCCCGGTACAGCTGGGCTGCACCAGCTGATCCTGCTGCACGAGGAGGTGAATCAATCCCATGTTTAATTTAGCAGGGAGCCAAGGGAGTTGTTCCCCGGCCGGCTGCCCGTCTCCCCACCCAGCGGGGCTGCTGCAAGGGGTTAATCCGTGCCTGACAGCTGCCATGAGTTATCGTGTCCGGGGGTAATATAATTCACTTTCTTATGCTGCTGCGGTGTCTATCATAAATGGTTCCTGCGCCGCTGCAGCTGGCACTGGGGATCAGCGTGCGAGGAGTGCGACATCGCTGCGCGTGTGCCGGGAGGTGCTGGATGCTGGGAGAGGCCGGGAGTGGGGAGGGACCCCTTTGTGTGCAGGGCCGGGGAGCTGCCGGCGTCCTCCGGGCTCCTCGCACCATCCGAGCGTGGAAGCGGTGCTGCCTTTGTTGCAGCCGTCTGCTGCTGTTAGCGCCGGGCTCTGCTGCTGGGAGATGGCCGCGTTGTGCCTGTTGTGATGCTTTGGTGTCTGCCAGAGCTCAGTGTGCGCTCCCAGCCCCGGCCGGGCTCCCCTCGAGCAGAGCAGCGGGGCTGCACAAAGCTGCTGGGAAGCGAGGGTTTATTGCCAGCTTGGTTTCTTTTCCCATCTCCCCCCATCTCTATTCATCTCCCCAGGGAGGTGGAGGCAGCAGCGGATATTGGAGCTGGGGCCGTTTCATATGTAAATGGCTGTGTGCAAGTACAGTCCCCTGACCCCCGGCGCGGTGCCAGCAGCAGTGCCAAGTCTCAGCGGGCTCCCACCCCCTCCCCCCCCCCCCCGTCCCCTATGGCCGGCTGCGTGGTGCTGCCAGCTCCCAGCCTTGTGCTGGGGACAAAGGATGCTGTCCCGCAGAGTGCTGCGGACCTGACCCCCCCCACCCCAGCCCTTGGGGTGCTGCCCTCAGCTCTGCTTCTCCTGGGTTTAGGGTGCTGGTTGGGAGGGCAATGGGGTTCTCCTCAGCTGCTGTGGGGCTGTGGGTCGTTTTGGGAGCGGAGGAGATAATGTAGGTCGCCCAGCCCTCCCTGGAAGCTTCCTGTCTCGGGTTTCCTGGGGCAGCAGACTGTCATGGCCCCAAGGTGACGAGAGCCCTGGGCTCGGCTCAGGAAGCCCATTTGATTACAAATTTATTGCCGGGTTAATTTTATCCTTGGTGGTGTGACGACAGCCGGTTTCACTTTCTCAGAAGTTTGCTGTTTACTTGGAAGCCAGATAAAATCCAGCATCTTTTTGGCCTTCTCTGTGCACTCAGGCTAATCTCCCCGCTGCATCTGACCTTGTCATTGCCACGTGCTTTCCCCCGAGGGAGCCAGCTCAGATTTTCCCTGTGGCAAAGCATCCTCGCGTGGACCTCTGCTTGTCCCTGCAGCTTCCCAGGCGTGTGCATGGCCTCTGTCTGCAGGGCTGCTGCTTCCAGAGCCGCTCTCAGTGCTCTCAGCGGTCTGCGAGAGAGCAGAAGTGCTCCTGCATCCTTCAGTCTCTGCTGCTGGAGCTCCTGCCGGTGCCCGACCTCACGCGCAGCAAGCACTGGGAACAGGGGCTGTGCAGTCCCACGGCATAGCTGAACTGCCAGAGGTTATTGCTGGCTGCCCTTGCACAGTGATGTCCTGGGCCGTGTGATGTCACCTGCTGCTATGGCTGCAGTTCTGATGCACTCCATGCGTCCCAGCTGTGCTCAAACGCCAAAGTTGAAGGGCGGGTGGGCACTGAGGTGTGGAAAGGAGCCTCCAGCAGCAGCTGGAAGGGCTGCGTCCATCCTTCCCTGTGTAAGCCAACACCGGGCGGTGCTGCTGACCTGGGAAGTGGTGCTCAGGCCGACCCGGTGGGATTCTGCTGTGAAAGAGGAGTGTTTCTTGGGTGCAGCTTCTTGGGTGCAGCGTGGCGGCCCAGAGGAGGTGTGGGAAATGGAGTGAGCCCTGCCTGCTTGCCCCCCCGTCGCCGTTTGCTTTTGTCCCATCATGTGATGTCTTCCCCAGGCTCAAGGTGGCCGGCTCTGATAAGGGATCCGGGCCGCCATCTGCGCTCAGGGTGGGGGCCGGGCGGGCTGGGGCTGCTCCGGGGTGCTGAGGGCATCCTGGGAGCAAACAGCATTCCCACCGGCACCTCGCTGTGCTGCAGGTGGCTGCGTGCTGCAGACGGGTCCCAGTGGGCCCTGTTAAGAGCATCTACGGGCTTGGGCTGGGCCGATGGGACCTGGCAGCTGTCTGTGGTGCTGTGCTGGTGCTTTAACAGAGCTGCTCAAGGAACGTTAGCAACTGCATTATTTCATGTGTTTTTTAACGGGGATTAAATTTCTCCGTGGGAGAGCAGGTCTGCAGGGAACAGAGGTATCAGGCCCCCGCCTCCCTGTTCCTCTAATCCTGAATTCCTCTCTGGTCCAGTGAGGATCTGGCACAGCAGCTGCAGTGGGGCCGTTTCTGCGCGCAGCCCAGCCGGGTGCCCTGCACTGCACGGAGCGGATGTGCCCCGAGCACGTCCCCGTCCTGCCCGCGTGCACTGCGCGTTGTTTGCCTTCCTCTGGCTCCAGCAACATCCTGCAGCATCCACGGGACAGCAGAGCTCTGCTATGGGTGTGCTCAGTGCGACGGGAGCTCAGGCTGTCCTGCTGCCCAGCCGAGCTGTGCTGGGTGCTGGCATCGCCGTGTGCCCACCCACCCCCTCGGTGCTAATCAGGTTTCACGCTGCTTAGTTGGGAGATCTAATGAGATCAGGGCTGGAGGTTGTCTGCCTGCCCTCTATTTATAGGGGAAAGCGAGAGAATCCGTTGCTGGGCTCTCTTTGACCTCAATTTTCAGATGGAACTCTGCACATCCCATATCCAGAGTTTCAGGCCCTGTGCCCGGGGCAGCGTGGTGGTTTGGGGTGATGTGGTGGTCTGGCCCTCCTGCCTGCAGTTCCCCACTTCTCTGTGCCGTGACGCGTGGCTGTCGCTGGGAGGGCTGTGGGGCCGGAGGGCCGTGCGTGGGCCGTGCCCTGTGTAAACACCCTGCTGGCCTGCACGCCCAGGACAAAGCGTGGATAGATCCCACTCACCCAACGTTTTCCTATTTCCCCTGCTGCCAAGAGGCCTTCGGCTCCAGTTAGAATAACAAGGCTGTTTGCAGAGACACCAGGCCTTTTGTTAGCCGGCAGAAAAAGGGTTTTGATTCAGGCAGCCTCTCCCCCCGCCGGCTTTCCTGCTTCCTAAGCTGCTGTGGGAAGTGCAGAGCTTGGCCTTGAGCGGCCCCGAGCTCTGCTGGCGCTGTCTGCATCGTGTCGGCATTTGTCTGTCCTACTGGGGCTGTCTGTCTGTCCATCCCCCAGCCCTGCCATGGGGGGCTCAGCCCTGCAGCTCAGCGGTGCGGAATGCTGTGCGGTGCCGGTTCGGAGCTGCGCCGTGGGGTTGTTTTCACGCCGAGGTGACAGCGGGGCGTGCTGGGAATTCAGGAGCTGCTGTTTACCCGACGGCGGCTCGGCTCCGCGGAGGTGTGCTGTCCCCGTGGCCGCAGGGCTAAGGGAGGGACCCGGAGATGGCATCGGCTTCCTCGTCCTCCCCCATGCTGGGAACGCTGCCACCTCGCCGTGTCGGCACAGGCCTCTGGGAAGGCGGGCAAACGCGTGCGTGCCGTGGGCGTGCGGCCGGGCCGGCTGTGCATGGCTCCTGGAGGCCGGCTGTGCATGGCTCCTGGAGGCCGCCTCTCCCCTCCGCACGCCCTGTCCCCGTCCTCGCACCTCACCCAGCACCAAACCCATCTCCTGGATGGGGCTGTGCTCGGAGTCCCCGCAGGATTCGGGGCGCTGTGCAATGAGAGCACGCGGCACGGCCGGCTGCCAGCGCCCGATGACACACCAGGGGAGGCCACTCAGAAGTGGGAAGCGATGAAATAATGCCTGAAGCTCTGTGTCAGCAGAAAGCCAACGGCCCCAGCAATCAGCCGGGGGTGCTGGCGGGAGGCGGGTGGATGGAGGTTGTCAATGCGAAGGAAGGAGCGATGGGACTGACTGATGTCCCCGGCATCCCCTGTGCCGCAGTGCTTGGCTTTGTGCTGTGCTGAGTTGGATTGGTTCTGGAGGAGATGCCACCCTACCCGCGTGCATGGAGTGCTGCACTGTGTGCATCCAGCTCACACCGCCTGTGTTGTCCCTGCTGGGCTCTGTCACACCTGTCTCTGGAGGGGGTCTCCCACATTGTTTTGGGGTCGTGGTGCTGGCAGCTTGTCAGCCCTTATGGGAAGCTGCTGGATCTGAGACACCAAAAACTGCCCACAAAGGAGAGGCCAGGCTGTGCGTGGTGCTGGCTGCCCCCGTTCCTGCTCTGGTTGAGGGGCTGCAGGAAGCTGGGCGCAGCTCACCACGGATACAGAGGGAAATGTTCCACTCCTGAGTTATTTCAGCTCTGTGGGGCCCTGGGCACAAGGGCCCAACCCAAGGGTTAATGGCGAGCCTCGCTCCTGGGGAATGATTAAGCCGTGAGCAGGTGGCAGCCCAGCTCTGCTGTTTGCTTTGGAGAAGGAACGCCAGCAGGAGCGACGTTTGCTTCAGCTGTGCCTCCATCACTGCCCTGCGCTGCTGTGGCCGTTCCCTGTGTGCTCCCAGCCCGGCTCCCTGCGCCGTCATCCCGGCAGGCCCGTGTTGGGAAGGGAAGTCTTTTTTTAAGCTGTGATTATGACTTGGTGCCCAGACGTCTGCTGGAAAGGGGAACATCTCGCTCTTATCATCAACACTTCCTTTTCCGAGTTCCTTGGAGCTCAGATTTTGCTGCTGATGGTGGGGCTGGAAGCTTCCCCCTTATCTCTGCCGCTGCCTTGCCGCGTCCCGCCGACCTTTGGTGGAATGGGGCCCCGTGCCGTGGTTAAACATTGACTCGTGGTGCTCCGTCTGTGTGCTGTGGGCTGGAGGACACGGCTGTGGCCTGGCGCTGGGCAGCTCTGGGCTGAGGAAAGCCTTCTGTTAACTGCACACACAGCTTGCGGAGTGGCATCGTGGAATGGTGGGTTGGATGGGACCTTACAGATCTGACCCAGGGGCTGCCCACCCAGCACGGGCTGCCCGGAGCCCATCCACAGCCACGGGCACCTGCAGGGAGGGGCCGCCAGCGCCCCACCACCCTCTGGGGGAAGGATTTCCTCCCACATCTCCCTTAAATCTGCTCTCTTTGCGTTTAAAGCCGTTCCCCCATCCCGCAGAGGCCTTGCGGTGTGGGACACGGCCGGAGCTCACGGGGCCGCGGGTTGCGGGCAGCGCCGCTCCTGGGGATTCCCGGCCGCCCTCCAGACGTTTCTCAGCCCCGTCTTTCGGCGCGGGGCCACGCGAGGCTGATGGAAGCGAGGAGGCAGCGCTGCGCGTTGGGAGCGCAGGCTGTGCCCGCACAGGCAGCAGCCGCTGATTCACCTGTAGCGGTGCGACGTTCAAAGCGGAGGCAGCGCCGGGAGGAGCCGGGAGCCGCGGCCCGCCCGTCCCGCCTTGTTTTGAGCAGCCCAGATCAGAAGAAACGTCATCTTTGTTCTGGGCTCCCTCTCCCAGGGCTCCGGCGCCGACGGCAGGGTGGAGCGAGCCCTGCGCCCGCCGGGCCGTGCCCGTGCTTGCAGCCGCCCGGCGTCTGTCTGCGGCCGCGTTTAACGCCGCGCTAAGGCCGGCTGCGCTGCGCTCCTGCGGGAGCCCCGGAACCCGGCTGAGGCTCCGGAGCCGCGCGGTGCTGCCGGGGCCGGAGGGATGCAGTCATGCGGAGCTGAGCAGATTATGTTCTGGAGCGCCTCGTGTGCGCGTGGAGATGGGATGCGGGGCTGCGGGTCACAGCGCGGGCACGGCGGCTCCTCCTTCCTTCGGTTCACCGCTTGGAGCTGCCACCACGCGCTCCTTGTTGCCGCACTGAGCAGGACCCGTCCCCAGGGCTTGGCTCCTCGGTCCAAAAATCCTTCACTCCCTGGCAGTTCTGAGCCGCCGCCGTAAATGACCGAGATTTGCCCTCAGAACTCCCAGAAAGGCAGCAAAAAAACAAAACAAAACAAAAAAAAACACATCAGAAAGGGAAAAGTGAGCACAGCAGGAAACCCTGCACTTGCACTGCAGTCCCACGCCTGTGCCCTGACAGGCACGAGGAGCTCCTGCTGCTCTCATAGCCGCTGTCCCATGCAGTGCTACCTGCTGCAAGAGATGGAGGGCATTTCTATGAGCTTGGCCGGCCGGAGTGCAGAAACCCGGGGGCTGCAGGAGGGGCTCATTGAGACCCCGCCCCGTGGGTGCTGCCCAGGTGCCCGCAGTTTTTGCACCCGCTCTGCTCCCACTGCATCCCCAGCAGCGCCCGGGTCTGAGTGCTTCAGTGCTTCCACAGTGCCACCTGGCTGCCACCTCTGCTTGCCTGCACCGTGCTGCCGGACGTGAGCCCCGGCTGAAGGCAGTGTGGCTTCGGGTGCCTCTCGGGGGTCCGCTGTACCCAGGGGTGGAGGAACGTCCCCGCGGCATCACTCGCCCCATTGCTGGGGGTGCGGCCCTGGGCGGTGCTGGAGAGCTGCGGGATGCAGAGGTGCTGTGCCAGCAGCGTCCTCAGTCATATAAGGAGATGCCGGCAGTGCTGCATGCTGTGCAGCATTACTCACCGGGAAGGCGCACAGCACGGGGGGGCTCAGCCCCGGGCACACGCACAGCCCCCACCAGCTGTGACTCAGCTCTGGCTGCGCAGACTGGGCCGTGGCTTTGTGCCCTCTCTGCTCAGCATCAACTCCGTCCCTACAAGGGGACCCTCTGGAAGACGTTTTTCTCCTTGAGTGGGGTGGGCTGTGTGGGGGGAGGGGGCAAGGCTGCCTTATTTTCAGCCTTTTGGCAACGCTTTGCAGATGTCTGGGATGGGAGCGCTGGTGAGGAGCCAGCAGCCGTGGGATGCTGGAGCTCCGGTCATTCCATGGGGCTGCGAGCTGCCACACGGGGCACCCCAAAGAATGGGGGCACTGGCATGGAGTGGGGCTGGTCCCCCCTGCCCCAGATTCCTGGTGGGCTGGGAGATGTGCATTCCCCCCCCCCCCGCCCGTTTCCTTTTCGGGCCGAGGCGACAGTCAGAACTGCAGAAGCCGCCTTGCAAGGAACTAAAATTAGCAGCTGGTGTTTGTGTGTGGGGCGGTTTCCATGGCTGGGGGTGGCCTTGTCCCGGGGCCATGATCGTGTGGGGCTGAGCCTGGGGGGGCTCCCGGCCCCTGGAGCATTGCAGAGGCACCCCAAAGCCCACAGCAGCCATCCGTTCCTCTGACCAAGTGAGTGACAGCCACTGTAAGCTTCCTGCAGCAGCAAGGAATAGCTTCGAGGAACAGCTTGTGCCATTAAAGGGAGCATTAAAAGCAAAGGGGGAAATGATGTTAAATTGAGCGGAAAGAAACGCACAGTGCTGAACTGCAGGGCTGCAGTGACGGCCCAGGCAATGCCCACCCTGAGCACAGCCGCTGGGCAGTGCTGAGCTGCGGTGTTGGCTGCTCTGAGTCCCCTGCTGGGAGGGCATCTGATGGCTGCTGACACCAAGTGCATCCCGCAGGCCCTTATCTGGCGATGTTTTTGCCACAGGTGTGATGCTGTCACCCCCAGACCTCTGTTTTCCTAACACAAAGTGCTCATCCAGCATCCCTCCTTGGGGGGATAGAGCAGCTGGAAGTGCTCAGTGCCTTCTGCTGGGGCATGGGACAGGGCAAGCAGGAAGGGGAGAGCAGCTCCTGCAGCTCCTGCCATGGGGTGCAGTGCCCCTTTGCTATTTATGGTGGCTGGGCGAGCACTGTTGGGCAGTCATTACTCCTGCTGTGTTTCCCCTGCCTTAACAGAAAGCAGATCGCTCCAGATGGGAGCTGTGCTGGAATATTTTTAAGTTGGGCTGGGCCACAGCTCCGCAGACACGTTGCCACAGCGCTCAGCCCCTGCCTGCTTTTCTTCCTGCCGGCCCGCAGCGCTGCAGGAACGCGGCGTGGCTGTGGCTGAGATTTCTCCGCGGTATTTGAGAGCTGCGCTGTGCTTGGTTTTGCAAAACCTCACCGTGTTTTTGGGCCCATCACGTTTTGCTGGTGGTGCTCTCCAGGCTGGTGGCTGTTAGGTTGTGGTTTCACAGCTTTCCTGCCCGTGGGGTGTGGGGCTTCCCGCTCTCATCTCAGGCTTCTTGGAAGCCGCCGTGAGGGCAAACCCCGCTTTGAATTCAGAGTAACTTTCCGTGTGCCCAAAGAGCAGAGCAAAGTGCTGGGGAGGGGTTGGTTGCTGGGGGCTGCGGAGCGTTGGGGCGCAGCTCACACACCGTGTGCGTGGGGTCACAGCAGGGCTGGGCTGCCGGCTCTGACTCACCTCAGGATTTGGGGCTCTGCAGCCCCAGTGAGAAGCGAAACCACAGCACAACGGCTGTGCCGGGTGGGGCCGCTCATTGGCGTCGTCAGACTGCGGAGCATCGCCCACCCCGTGCCCCAGCGGCAGCTGCGAGGATAACAGAGCATCATCACCTGCTTGGGCTGGGCTTCAGCGTTAGGAGGTGCAAAGGGAAACCTTGTCTTGTGAGGGTATCTCCTGTGAGTGTTGCCCTCCTTCAGGCCCCGCGTTCCTACAGCCCGTGGGCTTCAGGAAAAGAAAGCGTTGCCGTGCTGCATGCACCCTTCCACGCCTGTTGCCCTGCTGCGTCTGCATCGAGCAGCGGCTCTGGAGATGCCAAGCAGCTTTTGTTGCTCTTCCTGTAAAGCGGAGGAGGATCGCACAAAGCCTAAACCCGGCTCCGCTCGCCGTCCCCTGACGCCGGGGGATTTCCTGCGGCCGGGTGCCCCGAGCTGCCGCTCAGCTCCGCGCCCAGCCCCGCACAGCCCCGCACCCCCCGCCCCGCGCTCACAGCCGCTGCTCCCGGGCCGCGGCCGTCCGGCAGGGCCGGGAATGGAAATCCGGGAGATGACGTTTCTCCCATGGAAGGAGGAGGGGGGGCCAAAGTTTGACCGCGCGGGGAAGATGTTGGCGTCGGCCCGGAGCTCCGCTTCAACTCTGTCCCCGTTCTGAGCTCCGCGCCGCCCCGCGCCGTGCCGTGCCGTGCCGTGCCGTGCCGCGCCGTGCCCGGGAGGACGTCCCGCAGCTCTGCCTCCGGCGGCCCGCAGTGCCGGCAATGCCGGGCTCGTGCTGGGGCGGAAGGAAGGCGGGAGCCGCGCGGGCAGCGCCGGGCGGGCTGTAATGCGCGATGCCGCTGCCGGAGGGCTCCTATCTGCCGCCCGCCGCCTTCGTGCTGAGCCACGTCCTGGGCATCGCCGGCGTGCTGTACTGGCGGAGCCGCAGCGGGGCAGGTAGGGGCAGCGGTGGGCCCGGAGGAGCGGCGGGGCCGCGGGGGCTGCGCGGTGCCTCCGCTCGGCGCTCCCGGGGGGCATCGGGGCGGGGGGTCCGGCGCCGCTTTTTGTGCCGGTGCGAACCCCGCACGTGGTTGCGTTCTGCTGACGTCAGGCGGGCGCTCGGTGCCGCAGGGCGGCTCGCTGCTCGCTCACCCGGCCTCAGTTTCCCAAAATAGGGACTGCTGCGCTCCCGGCGCGGCTCCTCGCAGGGCTCACGAGGCTGAGCGGTGCCCTCGCTGTCCCGGCCGCCTCCTGCCCGCACCCCCTCCTGGTTCCTGCGGCTCCAGCCCTTCCCGGGCCCATGAGAAAACACGAGGCCTCCCCCCCTCTTGCTCTCTCCATGCTCTCCTTTCCCCCGTTACACTTGTGGCAGATGCTCCTTCCTGCTCTCCAAACCTCCAGGGCAGATATAAATCTTGTTACCAGCCCGACCCGCAGCAGGGTTTGTGGCCTGGTGGGCTTTAAGACCCCTTCCAACCCAGCGCCCCACGGAGCTCATCCTGCACCCACTTTGTGCCCAACCCGGCTGTGCTGCATCCCCGCTGCCAGGTGTCCCCGCGTCCCATGCCGTGTGTGGGGCAGTTCTGCACCGCAGGTCTCAGTGCTGCGTTCCTCTCGGGCTGAGTCACAGCCGTCTCCTCTCCCCGTTTCGCAACGCCCGTAGCTGCTGTGCGATTAACTCGGCTGTCGTGATGGGTTATGTCAGCGCCCACATTGGCAGCCAGCACGTTTCGGATCCGTCGCGTTCCGGGCAGTTTGCTGCACGTTTCCCATCTTGGAAGTACCACTTTAAAAAAACGCATCCCCTTTATTTTCATGTTTTGAAGGAGTTCGAAGTGAAAGTGATTTGCTTCAGAATTTCAAGTTTGTTTCCAAATGTGTCTGTGGAACAAAACCCTCCTTCACCCCGCGCCCGGCCGGGTGCTGCAGTGCACAGAGCGGCTTTGATGGCGTGCGCAGCTCAGAGACGTCCCTGCAAGCTGTGCTCTGTGCCACAGCACGGGGCTGAGCTGCTGCTGGAGCAGAGCTGTGGGGAACCCACGTGGGACCCAGTGCCCCACTGTGTGTGCTGGGATGGGTTGTGCCGCAGGACAGCGGTGCTGCTGGACGCGCTTTTCACCCCACTGTGTCGCTTCACACCATTATATCTGATGCCTCTGGTTTCCGGGCGCCAGAGAGCAGATGTGGGGCAGATGTGGGGCAGGGCGGTTCTCCCATTCCCAGGGTGCAGCTCTGCAGTGGTGCTGGGGCTGTGCCCAGACTCGCTGGGTTTGGGTCTCCTCTCAGCCTCACCTGCTTTGGGAACGCAGCAACACGGAAACGCGGCGCGTCTGTGCAGCTCTGAAGGCATCCAGTGTGCTGAAAAGCACCAGCCGGTGTTGGCACAGGCGCGTGATGAAGGATTTCGGGTGCCCGATGGCAGCAGGATCTCTGCTGGCAGCCGACGCTGCTCGCTGCACGGGGAATGATGGTCCAAGGTCACCGATTGCAGCCCCGCTGTCACTGCTGTGCCTCAGCCATCGGCAGCCATGGGGCTGGGGGGTCAGTGCTGGGCAGGGACAGACGGGGAAGCGGGGGGGGGCTGCAACAGGTTGCATGGGGGTGAGTCTGGGAAAGATTATCCAGAGGGGATAAGCTTGCGAGGCCTTAATATTGTTAGCCAGCAGCAGCCGGGCATTATAATTAGCTGGGATGATGGGGTGCGTGCAGCCCAGTTAGAGTCACAGCCTTCTGGGGGTGGTGAAACGGGGCCAAAAAGGACAAAACACAGCTTCTGTGCGAGATGGGCTCGGGGAGAGCACCCAGGAGCCCCCGGCCCACCCCAAGCTCACTGCGCAGCACTCGGTGACGCATCCCTTCCCCACGTGCCCCTGCCATGCGCAGGGACACTGCTGCCTCTCCCCGGGGCTGGGACCTGAAGGTCTGCAGCGGGATTATATTTAGAAGAAAAGGAAGAGAGGAGGTGATAAAGGAGGCCCCCGTTATCTCCCCGCATGCCGGGCAGGACGACAGCCCACAGCCGGAACCCAGCGCCAGTGCTTCAGACCCGGGACATCGCTGGTGAGGAGAGCGCTGGTGGGGAGGCGCGAGCGGGGAAAGAAGCCCGGCATTGTCCGTCCTGGCATTGTCCGTCCTGGCCTCCGCACGGCCGGTGCAATTAACTGGAAAACAAGAGGGGGAGAAACGAGCGCAGTGCCTGCCGGGCTGTGCCCAGCTCCAGGGCTGCGCAGTGCTGCCGGGCGCTGCAGCCTCTTCTGCTCCCTCCCTGGGTGAGGAGCAGCCCGCCCTGCCCCACTGCCTCGTGGCGGAAAGTGCAGTGAGCTGAAGTCTGCAAAGGTCTCTGCTGGGATCTGGGGACATCGGCGGCGCAGCGCTGCGGTTCCCGGAGGAGCGCCCATCCCCTGCGGGGCTCAGCACTGCAGGAAGCGTGGGGCGGCGATGGTGTGCGTGGGGCGCTGGGCGATGTCCCAAAGGAGGAACTGCCGGGCCTCGAGCTGGGGACAGCGGGTGTAGGAAGTGCTGCGGAGGGAGGAGCTGCGGCCGAGCCGTCACCCACCCGCGCCGTCACCCACCGGGGCTGGAGGTGCCGCCCGGAGCCCCTTTCCCACCCGACCCCGCAGCGGAGGGAGCGGCCGCCCCACAGGACCCAGCGCGGGCGATGGAGGCACAGCGTCTGTGCGTGGAGGAGAGGTGGCTGAGCGCGCGCGTGCTGTGCCGGATGTGCTGCATGGGTTAGTGCCTCTCCCAGCCCCGTGGCACTGCTTGTGGGCTCTGCGTCGCGCTGGTAGCGGGGACAAACCTCACCCGCCTCTCGTTAAATTAACAGGGGGTCAGGAAGGCGCGGCACCATGGCTGTGGGGTGGGCAGAGGAGCGGTCCCTCGGTGTGGTTTCCTTCTGTGGGCAGCAGTGCCAGGCGGTGGCACCGAGGCTCAGCTGTGTGCTTAGGACACCGTGCCCAGGCAGAGCCCGGTGTGCGGGGCGGTTTGGGGCACCCAGAGCCGTGCTGTGGGCGCAGGGCGAGGCGTGGAGGCCGTGCCTGCGATGTGCCACGTGTGTCAGTGCGCGCTGTTGGGTGGGGGAACCACACTGCCCTGGAGCACCGTGCCTCCATGGCACGCTCAGCCGGTGGGCAGCGTCCCACAGCCTCCACACCACACCAGGTGCTGTCTCTCTTCTGAGATTACGCCGTTAAACTGGGCAATCCCCTTTGGTTGGGGCTGGCTGTGAGATTATGCCGAGCATCCCCTTGGGGGGGGCTGCCAGCTGGCCCCCCAGGCAGCACAGCGCCGTTCGGAGCCCTTTCTCCCCTTTGTTTTGTTTCTCGTGTCGTTTTGTCACCGAGCACAACAGGACAAAGCTGCCTGCTGCTGTGCGGTGCTGGCACAAAGCTCCCATCCCATCCGCCCCAGGAGGAGCCCTGCTGCCTGGATGTAGGGCTTGGGGCACCTCAGCCCACCTGGTGTAGGACCCCGAGGGCAGTGCTGTGCATCCCCTGCCTGGCCGGGGCTGAGCTGTGCAATGGAAATGAGCCCTAAGTCCCAGCAATCCAATGAACCAAAAATACATGGAGGAATAAGCCGCCAATAAGCTTCCCCTGCCCTGCTCTGTGCCTGTGCTGGGCCAGGCTCTGACTCCCAGCACAGCCCCGTCCCACGGACCCGTGGTAAGCAGCCCCTGTTCCCATCCAGCAGCAGGATTCGGCCAGCAGCTCTGGCACCGGCAGCGACTCCTCTGTCTCTTCCCCTCATTTGAGTTTGTGCATGAAAAACACTGACCCAGAGCTGCCTTTGTTTTCTTTTCACAGATGAACGGGACAGAGTCCAAAAGAAAACCTTCACTAAATGGGTCAATAAACACTTGATGAAGGTAAGAGCTGCATGTTCTATTTCCAGGCAGGTTAAGTGTCTGTCTGTCTGTCTGTCTGTCCATTCCAGGTCAGGACAGGCAGGTAAATACCTGCTTTACAATCTGGGAACTTTTGCATTGGTGCTGAGGTATAAAATGTGTTCATACTCTGAGCAAAAATGTTTGCGCCGGAATCGTGTTGGTGCCTTTGGAGGGCACTGTGACATCGCAGTGCAGCCCTGATGGCAACTTTCACCTCCTGCGTACCCGGGCTTTGCTGGAGCTCACGGTGTGTGCGCAGCATGCAGCACCCCAATACGCAGCACCATTGCATGCTGCACCATTGCATGCTGCACCATTGCATGCATCCCAGTGTGCAGCACCCCACTGCACACAACGGTGCTGCTGGCCCACAGCTCTTGGTTATGTTTTGTGTCATCCAAGCCTTCCTCTGGTAGGTGCAGATGTGCTGGGATGAACGTTGCACCACGAGGTGCTTTTCTTGTGTAACTGCCAAGTAATTTTTAAATCTCCTTTTGCAAAAGGAAGAAAAGTGCTTTGGGTATTAGGAGCACCACGGTGATGCTTTACGGGCAGTTTTGCAAATATCTGTGTCAGCCTTTCAGCTTCCTTCTACAGCTCTCAGAGGAGGCAAAGTGGGCCCGCTTGGTTTGGGCTGTGGGGACATAACTGGGGCTGAGTAATGCAGCAGGGCAGGGCTTATGAGGGGGTGGGTTTAGGGGGAGAGAGCAGGCACGGGGGCTTTGTGCTGGTGCACACAGGAGGAATCTTCTGTGCTCATCAGTGGGGCCATGTGGTGTTTTAGGAGATGTTGGGCAGTGCAGTTGGCTCAGCTGCTGCTGCGGCACTGAGCTCCGTGTGCTGCATTATGGGAAGTCCTGGGGGAGGGGTGGGTTAATGGGGACCTGCTGGTACATCTGAGGAAGGCAGCATCATCTGCTGGGTGGTTTTGGAGGCTGGAGGCTGCTTTCTGTAGTGATCCTCTTGGAACCACTTTAAATGCACGCACGGGGAGTGGTCTGCTTGCAAACACCCAGAGTGTCCCCTTCCCCCCCTCCAGGTGCGCAAGCACATCAATGACCTCTATGAGGACCTGAGGGACGGCCACAACCTCGTCTCGCTGCTGGAGGTGCTGTCAGGCGTGAAGCTGGTGAGTGCAGTGCTGTACCCCCCCGCCTTCCCCTCCTCCAGTGCCTTCATAGCCATTCCTTATACCATGGTTATGTTTCCAAACGTGCATCAGTTTCTTTGGTTGTCATTTTGTTCATTTTTCTTTCAACCCCGCTCTCCTCCTGCTTTCCTGGATACCGCCAAGGCCATCAGTTTGGGGTGCCCTGCGCAGAGCCCTCTTTCTGTGGGGGATCTGCCCTCCTTCCCCAGGCTCTGCTTTGTATTGAAGTTGCTGGTGGCAGTGGCTTTGACAGGAGCCCGCTTCAGCCCAGCCCCACAGCCGATCTGTGCCCGGAGCTGGCATGCAGAGCTCTCTTCTCACATCTCAAGCATCGCAGAACCCCTTTGTCCTCCTCCTCCTTTGCAGACTGTCACACTACTGAGATGTAGTGGTGTAACAGCATTCCCTAAATAGGATCTGGGCAGAGTTCTTTAACTCGCTCCATCACCCTCCTGAGACGCCCGTGAGCTGCTGTGGGGCTGCAGAGTCAAATGAAGCTCTGGGACCCAGACGGCCTTCCTCTTCCTTTTGGCTTCAGAGCTGCAGGGGGGTTGCCCTGTGTCCCATCCCTCACACCTCCTCGAGCCCTGGGGCCGGCGGTGTCCAGGAGAGGCAGTGAGGACCCTGGGGGCGCCCCTTTCTGCTGGGTTTTCCTTTCGCTGGATGTTGCATTTTGGTTTCCATTCTGTCTCCCTGTGTGTGTGTCCCCCTCCGTCGGTGCCCGTTAGCAAATAGAGCCGCCAGCTCAGAGGAGCCTCCGCCTGGTGAAAGCGCCGGCCTGGTGCCGTGCCAGCAGCGAGGAGCGGGAGGAGGAGGAAGATGATGATGAAGAAGTAGGTCAAGTCGGCCCAGAGCCGGCACCGCAGTGCCAGCAGATAGCCCGGTGCAGTGCTGCGAGGCGCTGAGCTGCCCTCACCACTGGGGTGTTCCGCACATCCCCGGTGCTGGCAGTGGAGGAGCGGAGCGCTGCCTGGGCTGTCTGCTTGCGTGCGGGGCTGGAATGGGGTCTGCACGCTCCCACGGACCCCAGCTGGGTCCCTGCTCAGCCTGGAGTGCTGTCTGCTAACCCCACTGCATGGCACGCACGGGCACTGGGTGGCAGTGGGGCCGGATGGCCCCATGCATGTGAATGAGATGAGAGTGAAACCTAACGGGGCGCAACCACGCCTGCGGTGTACAGACAGACTCCCACCCCCCTTGGCTAAGAAGATTGATTTCTCAGCCTGTGCTCCTTGCGCAGTGTCCATGGGAGCTGTGGGTGCAGCCCCCCCCCGAGCTGTTCCTCCTGCAGTGCTGGCTCTGCCCCTGCAGCTCCATCCTTGGCCAGCACTCCTCTGTTGGGGCACCTCACTGCTCCCGGGGGTTCAAACGCAGCGCTGTGGTCCTGCATGGGAGGAGCTGTGCCCACGCCTCGCCTCGGGCAGTCAGTTAGGGACTAGCAGTTGATCCCTGCTACAAAACCTCTGGGGCTGAGCTGGTCGTGCCCGATACTGGGAGCAGCTTGGAGCCTCATTGCAGCGACTTTCTGGGGTGCGGAGTGGCCTGGAGCACATCCCCAGCAGAGCATCTCCCAGCTCTGTGTGCCGTGGGGGCTTTTCCCTCTTTCAGTGGGATTTCACGTGGCCACGACTTTATTTGGCTTCAGAATGAGGAAAGAGCACAGAGTGCATTGTGTGCACGGGGCACGGGTTGCAGGCGGCATGCGGGGCATGCAGTGCAGTGCAGTGCAGTGCAGTGCAGTGCAGTGCGGGCGCTGCATCCCCACGAGGCAGCTCTGCAGCCCCCACCTTTTTTGCAGCCCCGCGAGAAGGGCCGGATGCGATTCCACAGACTGCAGAACGTGCAGATAGCGCTGGATTTCCTGAAGCAGCGGCAGGTAAGGCTGCAAGGCGGGGGGGGTTGTTATGGTGGAGTTTCAGCTCTCGCAGCAGCAGCCCTGGGGGCTTTGTGCTCCCCTCTCACGGCAGTAGCAGCACTGGGTGTGCATCCCAGAGGCACAGAACTATCTGTAATGGTGCAAATAAATGGTTTCAAACTGAGGAGTTGTAGTGCTGCTGTTGTGCAGATGTTACTGGGTCACAGCAGCTCCTGTCCCTGTTGGGTGCTGCCCAGCTCTGCCTGTCTCTCCAGCCACGCACCCACTGCTGAACTGCACCACTTTGTTCCAGAGCAGAGGTTTTTCTCTTTGCTGCTTGAGGGCATGGAATAAATCTGCACACATGCCTGCCCCAGGGAGCAGCCCCCCTTCGTCCACCAGCCTCTCATTTTGCTGGCGGCTGCAGGCAGTTTTTCCCCCCGGATAGAGCAGCTTTTTCCTCCATGCTGCTGGCCTGGTGGTGGGGTTTGCTGGGGGCAGCAGCCCCCCGTGGATCCGGCTCGATGCGTGTCTGGTGCTCAGTGCTCTCCTGGCATTGTTGCTACAGAACCCTGAGAGCAAAGCAGCCATGAGGAAGCAGCTCTGAGCTGCATCTGCCAGGGCACAGACCTGGTGGGTGCTGGGTTATCCACCTTTGTTAGGGAGGACAGATGAGCACAGCTTGGTTCTGAACCCACCGGGGAGTTAATAAAGCTCGGCCGTCCTCCTTTAACCATGCTCTGTGGTCTGTAGCTATTAAATTATACATCAGCACTTGGGGCTTTGGGGACAGGACACTCCTCCCCACAAACTGCAATGGAGCAGTTAAGTGCTGGGGAAGCACTGGAGCCGCAGCCCCAACACCTGGGGCACAGGGCTGGCCCGTGCCATGCGGGGGTTTGGGTTCCGTGGTGGTGGGGAGTTCTGACTGTTTGCTTCTTTGCCAGGTGAAACTGGTGAACATTCGCAACGATGACATTACAGATGGAAATCCCAAGCTCACCCTGGGGCTCATATGGACCATCATCCTCCACTTCCAGGTAGGCAGCAAACCCTTCCTTCCTTGCGGGGTGTGGGCTGCTCCCAGCACTCTGGTGTCAGTCTATGCACACACGTTCCGGGGTGATGCTGGAGCGCCGAGCGGGCGGGGGTTCACGTGCATGGCAGTGCCATGGAGACTGGTGCTGGAGAATAGCTACTCCCTTGTCTCATCATTTACATAATTAAATTGTTGATGATGGGCTGTGTGCTGTGGCCTCGGCTTGGCACTGCGGTGGTTGGCAGTGGCTGTTTGCTCAGATGAATCCTCTGGAGAAGAGCAAGCATGGGGCGGGTGGTGGGGATGGGATGGATGTCATTGGGATGGCACACGTGGGCTGTGTGGGTTGGGAGGGGGTGCGATGCTGTCTGACCCAGGCAGGGGTGTGCGTACAGTCATCTCCAGCAGCTGGGTGCTACGGGTGCAAAACAGACTCTTGGGTCTTTGATCACCTCAGGTTGTCCAGAGATAGCTTTGGTACTCTTGGGGAGGTGACATGTGGCCCCATTGATGCGCCAGGCTGGGGAGGACAGCGCTCAGCTTTGGGGTCCCGCTGTGTGCGCAGTGCCTGGGGAGTGGGGTTGGACCTGGAGGTGGTGGCAGCCGTGAGCTGGTGGCTGTAGCCCAAAGGCCGTCCCTGGTTCCCTGACGTGTCCTCAATGGCATTTTCCATGCGAGACGAGTGCCGGTTTGAGGCCCCTTAAGGAAGCTTTTCATTTCCAGAGGCTGAGCTGCAGCCCCCGGGGAGCTGCTGCCTTGGCCGCACAGTGGGGCCGTCGGTTCCTTCCAAAAACGTGACGACTTGCGGGGTGAAGGCATTTCTGGCTGTGGACAGGGGCCAGGGCTGCCGCGTTCCCAGGACATGGCTGCTGCCTGGTGCCCTTTCCGATGGCATTTCTAGGGGATGACAGCATCGCTGCTAATGGGGAGGAATGAGGACAATGCGAGGACATTCCTGGGTGCTCCTGCTTGTCTGGAGCCACCTGCATGCCCTGTGCCGGAGTGGCCGCGTGGCTGTGATTGTGCCCTGTGTTACCGGGGAGGGTCTTTCTGGGGGGGGGGGAGGCAAATAGGGTGTGAGTGGAGTGCTGTGGTATGGTGACCCTGGGGTCGAGTGGGGCTGTAGCACTGATGAGACCTGGTCGCATCTTCTGGGGGTGCTGGGAGCTGCCCATGCTCCCCTCGCCCCACTGCAGGCAGGCAGCCCTGAGCCTGCGCATGTCCTCCCTGCGCCAGCGGGATTTTCTCTGGGCTGTAGCTCCATTGTGAGCCTCTTAATCTCCCGTATCCTGGTGCTGCAGCCGGCGGCCCCGACAGCGAGCAGAGCGGTGCGGGGTGGGATGGTGGCAGTGCTGGGTGCTGTGATGGGGTCGGTGCTGCCCCATGTTCTGGGGCTGGTGGTGTGTATGGGTCCCTTGTCACAGAGGGATGACTTGGGAGGTGGCTGTGGTTGGGCTTTGTCCCTCCATCTTTATCTTCTGCTTATTTGCTGTCTCATCCCTGCTGCTGGCACGTGGTCCCCTGTGCTGTGGGTGTCGTGTGCTCCTTGCAGCGGAGCCGTGCCCAATGCAGGACGTGGGGCTGAGCCCAGCAGGGGCTGCAGTGCTCTCTGGGGCGGGGGCTGCTGTCGTATCCTGCTGATACCAAAGGCTGCTGTGTCCGTGGGGCTGCCCCGGCGCTGTCCCTCTGGGTGGGGGGTGGGCACGTGATGTCGGTTGTTGGGGCTATGGGGATTTCAGTGCCGGGGGGCACGATGAGAGCAGCCTTCCCGGAGTGCCCCGTGGGAGCTGGCAGCATTCTGCATCCCTGTGCCTATCCCCATCTGTGTGCATGCAGAGCGCTCTGACTCCTCCCTGCTTTTTCCCCATCTCTTTCCCACCCCTTCCTTTATGTACCTTTCCCAACCTTCCCATTTTCTTGTGGCTTTTCTTTCCCTCCCTACCCCTCCCAGCCTCCCCTCCCCTTTCGCTGCTTTCCGTCTGGTTCCTGCTCTCTGTTTGTGTTGGCTGAGGGCAGTGCTCCAATTACCTCATATTTGGAGAGAGAAAGCCGCAGCCAATCCGCTCTCCGTCTGCTTTTAGGTCAAGTGATTTCTGAACTGCAGTGAGATGCTTTGAATGTGTCTCGCTGCAGCTCGGGCTGTAAGATGGCTGGCGGCAGCAGGCGGGTGTGCAGGGATGCCGGGGGCCGCCCGCAGCGCTGCGCGGTGCGAAACGTGCGCTGAGCCCATGAAGCTGACACTGGGATTTCTTTGGGAGCCGGAGAGCAGAGTAGCGGCGGCAGTGGTGGCGGCGTTCGCGGTGCTTTCGGCGCCGAGGAGATGGGGAATTCTCTGGGCTGCGTTAAAGAGCCGAAAGAAAAAGCTGCCGGGCTGGCTCCGCTGCCCCCCAAAAAAAGGGTTCGCTTCAAACGGAGGAGGAGGGGGAAGAAGAGAGCGGTGCCGGCGGTGGCCCCGCAGGAGGAGCTGCCGGCCATGGCGGTGCCCGGGGTGGATGAGAATCCGAAGTTGGAGGCAGCACCGCAGCACGAGGAGCCCGACGGGAGCCGGAACTCAGGGGGGGACCCCGGGCGCATCGTGCAGGTGAAGGAGAGGTTCCAGGGGGAGCTGCAGAAAGCGCACCTGGTGCTGGAGCCGAGGGGTGCGCAGACAGCGGGGGATTCCCCTGAGGAGGGCATGACCGTCATCGCCCGCCTGCTGGAGAACCCTGCCGAGCAGGGCTGCGAGCGGGCTGTGAGCCGCCTGGTCCGGCTGCAGCGCGGCGGTACGGGCAGCACCAGGGCTGTACTGCTGCCACTGCCGGACGGCCCCGATGGGCTCTGGAAGCACCGCACCGAGGGGTCCCCAGCCAGCCCTGTGTGCGGAGAGCAGCCGGCACGGAGCTGGGAGCCGGCAGACAGCAGCACGTGGGGGAGAGGGGGCAGCGGGGAGCCAAGCTCCAGTGCTGCATGGACCTCCACTGCGGAGCCGGGCACCGTTTCAGAACTGTCTACGCCGTCCCCCATGGTGGAGCAGATGGAAAATCCTGGTGTCGGGAAGTCCCCGCTGCTGCCGTCACCTGGTGCCGGGCAGGGCGATGTGCACGGGCTGCCGGTGTCCCACAGCGGGTCCTCTGCTGGCACTGCCTGCTGCTCCTCGGGGTACGGCAGTGAGCGGGCCGGGAGCACCAGCGTCGGTGGGACTGCGGCTTCTCCTGCCGAAGCTGTGCGCACCGCGCAGCGCCGGGCTCTGCTGGGCAGCTCCAGGCCGGCCAGAGGAACGGTCAGTGTCTGCATGTGCCATCGTCCCTTGTTTGGAGTGGGGTGGGGGAGCCTGGTCCAGCAGAACCCCAGTGATTGTGGCTGCTGGGAATGGTCAGCACTGTGGGTGGTGCTGAGCTGTGCATTGCGAGGCACAACCTGAGGTTGGGTGGGAAGCAGCGGGCAGAGATGCAGAGCCTCTTCCCCTCAAGCATCTCCGCTGGGTCTTGTTCATGTGGAACCCGGGAAGGAAAGTGGGCGCATGTGGGGAGCACCCCATCGTGGTGGGGAGCAGCTCTCAGTGAGGTTGGTGGGTTTGGGACCACGGGTGCGTGGGCTCTTGATGTGATTGCATTTGCCACTGTGTTGTGTGCCAGGGGGTGAGCTGTGGTCTGGGTGCTCAAAACATGTCCCCTGGGTTTGTTCTTGTGCCGTGCTCTGATGAAGGGAAGCAGCAGCCCGGTGTGGGGCTGAGGGCAGGGTGAGCTCCGTGGGGCCACCCCTATGCTCAGGGATGGGGTGCTGGGGCAGCCCTGCCAGTCAGTACAGGGTCTGGGGCTGCTCCAAGGGGCAGTTAGAGGTGACAGATGGCAGAGCATTGCTGGGAGAGAGCGTGGGCTATTTGCCCGTTCTGAGAAAGGTCTCCACGAGGAGGAGGTGATGCTGTGCTTGGCTTTGGAGCTGTTGCTGTTGCAGGTGGCTCATAGAGTGAATTCATGCTAGGGTTTGACCAAGCTGCTCACGGCCATGGGTTGAGCAGTGCTGGGAAAGCTGGGCTGCACGCCCCGTGCCTGTGCTGTGTTAGGGCCGGTGCCACTGCGATGGCCACCAGTTGCTTGGTGGAGGCTGATGCAGGAAAGGCCCGTGAGGAGCTGCCTGGTGTTAGCATCTACCTACTGCCTCCCTAAATCTCAGTCCTGACACTGATGTAGGAAGAAAGGAGGGTGGAGCCGTGCCGCACCCTGTGCCTCTCCAGGCCCCCCCGGGAGGGTCTCCTGCACAGATGCGCTCGTGGGGAGACCCGGCAGGTGGGGATGGTGGAAAGGAAGGCACTACTGTGGCTGGCTGCAGCAAGGAGTGTCCCTGCCGGGCAGTAAGGCAGGTCAGCCCCCTGCACGGGGGTTCCATGGGCTTGCTGAGGGTTCCTTCCATGCTGGAAGCAGGGCAGCCACCCGGTGCATCACCATCCCCGGCCCAAAGCCTTTGGGTCTGGAAGAGTTAACGGCGGCGCTGGCTGCACAAAGAGCGGTTCTGTGCATGACAGCGGATCAGGCTGGAGGGAGGTGAGCTGCAGCATACCAATGGCACGGCGCGGGCGGGGGGAGCCCTGCCATTCCTGCTGCCCAGGGCTTGGGGGATGCAGTGGTGGGGCGCTCTGGGGACAAACTGGACCTGGAGGGACAGCAGGGGGGGTTGGTGCTGGTGATCCCGGCATTGCTGGGAGGAGGAATGCTCAGGAAGCAGCTGGGTTGTGTTCTGCCAGCACCCAGAAAGTATGCACAGTTCACACCCTCCTCTTTGTCTGCCCCGTAATTAAGGCGAGGTAATTGTGCTAATTGGGGAGCTGGGAGGATGGGTGGGGAGCAAGCCGTGTCAATCAGAAATAGTCTGGCAAGGAGACACGTGCGTGTTGTCACGTGCAAACCTGGGATCCACAGCCGGTGCTCTGCTCTTATGGAAAGGCGTTGGTGGTGGTCAGTCCCTGCTGCAGGGCTGTGGTGGCACTGCCACCTGCACTGGGCATGGTGAGGAGAACTGGGATGTGACATTCCCATCCTGCCCTCTGCCACCAAAACCAGCTGGTGGCCCTGCTCTGAGCTGCTGTGCTGGCCGTGATGGCATGGGCCACCTCTGCTCCGATTGTCACTGAGCAGCACCTCTGGGCACAGCTCTGCCCCGAGGAGTGGGACCGCTGAGCTTGGTGGTACTGCACCTGGAGCTGTGCTCTGCCCAAACCACACCGCACACAGCACTGTCCCTGAGCTCACCATCCCCTCTCCCTCGCAGCCACCAGGAGATTGCTCCTGCACTGCTGGGGGCTGCCAGCCCTGCTGCAGGAGCTGGGCATCCTGGTGGAGCCTTCCCTGCATCACCCCCTGGCGTGCTCCTGCTTGCAGATCTCGGACATCTACATCAGTGGGGAGTCAGGGGACATGTCAGCCAAGGAGAAACTGCTGCTATGGACACAGAAAGTGACAGCGGGTTACATCGGGGTGAAGTGCACCAACTTCTCTTCGTGTTGGAGCGATGGGAAGATGTTCAATGCGCTCATCCACAGATACAGGTGGGTGAGAATTGTTGGTGGGTGGGAGGAAGGCTGGGAGCTTCCCAGGGGTCCCTGTCCATCTCTGTGGTGGTGGGATGCAGTTGCTCGGGATGGGTGAGGTTTTCAGGGTCTCTTTTCCCGTGGAGCCATCGGTGCTGAGGAGCCGAGGGCAGATGCTCAGAAAAAGCGATGGAGGCGTCAGGCTGTGGGTTGGGGTGAGGTTTAAGGAGGTTGGGATGCTGTGCCCCAGTGTCAGGACTCTGACACGTGTCTCGCAGGCCGGATCTGGTGGACATGGAGCGGGTGCAGATCCAGAGTAACCGGGAGAACTTGGAGCAGGCCTTCGAGATCGCGGAGCGGCTGGGGGTGACGCGGCTGCTGGATGCTGAGGGTGAGCAGCTGCTGAGGGCAGTGCGGGGCAGAGCTGAGCGCCGTGTCTGCTCCGATCCCTCACAGCTTCTGCTCCCCCTCTGCAGACGTGGATGTTCCATCTCCGGATGAGAAGTCGGTGATAACTTACGTGTCTTCAATCTACGATGCCTTTCCCAAAGTCCCTGAGGGAGGAGAAGGGATCAGTGCCATCGTAAGCAATGAGGCTCAGCACCTAGACTCGGGAGGGGCCCGGAGGTCTTCCTTCAGCCCTTACAGGCTGGGAGCAGCTTGCGGGAGGAAGGAGCTTCCCCAGGTCCGGAGGGATGCGGGGATGTGGCAGTGCTGACGGCAGCGTGTTCTCCCCTGCAGGAGGTGGACTCGAGGTGGCTGGAGTACCAGACCCGCTTGGAGTCCCTCATCTCCTGGATCAAGCAGCACACGATACTCATGTCGGATAAATCCTTCCCCCAGAACCCCGTAGAGCTGAAGGTGGGTCCTGGTGCGGTCCTTGCACACAGTGCTGCGTGGTGCTGTTCCCCAGGGTGGTTTCTGACGCAGCCTTTCTCATCACAGGCACTTTATAACCAATACATACACTTCAAAGAAACTGAAATCCCAGCGAGAGAGCAGGAGAAGGGAAGGATAGAGGAGCTCTACAAGCTGTTAGAGGTGAGGTTTGCCATGGCCGTGCAGAGGCTTGCAGGTGCGAGTGCTGTGCTTTTAACAAGACTATGGTGTGCTCACTCCAGGTTTATTTTGGAACGGAGAAGTGGAAATAGCCCTCGGGGCAAATAATTTAGCAAAGAGCACTGGGGAGTGGAGGCAGACATTGCCTCACAGCCCCGCCTTCCTTGCCGCAGTTTGACCAGCTCAGGGAGGTGTGAGTGCCATTTTGTTGGTGTTTTCTGCAGGTGTGGATTGAGTTTGGACGCCTCAAACTGCCGCAGGGGTACCACCCCAACGACGTGGAGGAGGAGTGGGGCAAGCTGATCATCGAGATGCTGGAGCGTGAGAAGCTCCTGCGGCCGGCGGTGGAGAGGTCGGTGCCCCTCTGTGCCCCACAGGGACAGCCCCGTGCCCAAAGGGGTGACCCAGTGCCTTTCTCATTTTCTCCCGTCCATCCCCTCAGGCTGGAACTGCTGCTACAAATCGCCAACAAAATCCAGAATGGCGCTCTGAGCTGTGAAGAAAAACTCACACTTGCAAAGAACACGCTGCAAGCTGTGAGTGGGGGCTGACATTGTTATTTTCCCTTCTTCTGACTCTTCTTTCATGCCCATCTCTGTCCCTTCCACTTACTGTGAGGTGGTGAGTTCCCCTGGACAACTTTCCTTTCTGTAGGATGTGGAGCCCATCCCAGTAGGGCTGTGGGGACGGTGGTGGGTACCAGCTGAGCTGGGGACAGACCCTGCAGGGCTGCTGGCCTGGGAGGTGGCTGCGATTCTGGAAAAGCTTGTGACTTCTCAAGGCTTAAAAAACCACAAAAATCTGCTGTGTTTGTCTGGAAGAGAGGCAGAAAAGACTCAGCTGCAGACTGTAGCTACCTCCTAACTATGGAGTAGATTTCTGAAGAGGAAGTGTTTTGTTCTGGAAGATGGAGGTGCACAGAGGTGCGGGGTCTGGAAGCTGGCTGGTTAAATCCAACCAAGAAGCGAGGTGCCATGTCAAGGGCAGTCACTGCATGGGGCGTCTCTGTCAGTTTTAGGTTTGTCTGCAGGAGTTTTTTTTAAAAGCAATGTCCTGAGCGAGGTGTGAGTTCTAACAGACATAACCATAACTGAGCTTAGGGGTGAAGAGATCCTTTTGGTGCTGGAGTCAGTGCCGGGTTTCTGTTCTCTCTGCCCACATGTCAGGGCTGGGGGAGCAGCCCTCAGTCTCACCCCTCTGCATGCAGGACGCTGCCCACCTGGAGGCCGGCCAGCCGGTGCAGTACGAGGCCGACGTCGTGGTGTACCTGCAGGAGTGCGAGGGGCTGCTCCGCCAGCTGCAGGTGGACGTGCAGATCCTCCGGGACGAGAATTACTACCAGCTGGAGGAGCTGGCGTTCAGGTGAGCGGGGCTGTGCTGGGAGGTGGGCTCCAGGGGAGCTGCATGTCATCCCTGCTCCTCGTGTGTGCCAGGAGGCAGCACAGCACCAGCCTCATCCGCTCGCTCCTCCGTTGCTCCTCCAGGATCATGCGGCTGCAGGACGAGCTGGTGACGCTGAGGCTCGAGTGCACCAACCTGTACAGAAAGGGCCACTTCTCCACGCTGGAGCTGGCGCCCGCACCCACCCTGAGCACCACGCAGCTGAAGGGCGAATCCCTGACCAAAGGGCTGCACACCTCATCTGCCTCCTGGTTCAGGAAGCCCATGACCAGGACAGAGCTGGTGGCCATCTCCTCCTCTGAGGACGAAGGCAGCCTGCGCTTTGTGTATGAGCTGCTGGCCTGGGTGGAGGAGATGCAGGTGAGCGCTGACTGCCTTCCTGCACACTGGTGAGGGAGGACGTGTGGTTTTGTCTGGAGACGGTGGTTGTTTTGATGGCTCAGAGTTTCTGGAGAGCTTTTGTCTTGTTTTCTCTCACGTGATCCCAATTTTCATTGCATATTGGAGGATGCTTTCAAAGCTGCATGCAAATCTGCAGTGATCAGTCAGTCCCATGGGCTTGGGACCCCCTGGCAGGGCTGCTGTGCCATCCGTCACCTCCTTCATTACCCAGGAGGTTCTCTTGGCCCTCTGAGTTGAACCCCCAGCCCAGAAGGGCTGACCTGGATTCTTGGCCTGTTGCAGATGAGGTTGGAGCGGGCAGAGTGGGGCAACGACCTGCCCAGCGTGGAAACCCAGCTGGAGACACAGCGGCACATCCACAGCAGTGTGGAGGAGCTGGGCTCCAACGTCAAGGAGGCACGGCTGTACGAGGTATGGCTGCACCTGGGCTGTGTGCATGGGAGGGTGACAATGTCAGGATGTCCCATCCTCTGGGTAGAGGTGCATGGGGCAGATGGGTTTTTAAGGACAGAGCTTCTGAATGTTGCTGGGCTGCTGCTGCCCTGAGCATCCTCTCTGCCCCTCTCACTCATGCAGAGCTGGGGAGATGGATTTGGAGATGGGGTTTTGAAGGATGGTGTCCTATATCAGATAACAGGAATGCTTTCATCCCTCAGGGTAAGATGTCTCAGAATTTCCGCGCTAGCTACACAGAGACGCTCGGCAAGCTGGAGACACAGTACTGCAAGCTGATGGTGAGTGGGTCTGTCTGCACCTCGAGCAATGCCTGATGTTGCAGGGAGCGCCTGCTGTGTCCTGGGCACACGGGTCGAGCATCCCAGTTCTGCTGCGAGGGCAGTGAGGGAGCAGCATCTCTCGAGGCTCAGCCCTGGCTCTCTGAGCTCACACAGGGATGGGTCACTTCGTTGTGTCCAGGAAACCTCGAGCTTCCGGCTGAGGCACCTGCAGAGCTTGCACGGCTTTGTGTCTCGGGCCACCGCCGAGCTGATATGGCTGAATGAGAAGGAGGAGGAGGAACTGGCCTATGACTGGAGTGACAACAACCCCAACATCGCAGCTAAGAGAAACTACTTCTCGGTGAGTGGCTGGCTGGGCTGGGCTGGGCAACTCCTGGTTGCACTGCACTGCCCTTGAGCTCCATGCAGAAGTCCCGGGGATGCACGGCACGTGTTGCACGCTTCCTGAGTCAGAGCTTGTAGCTCTCCCTAGTGCAGCTCTCCCTAGGGCTGAAGGCACAAAAAAACGTCTGCTCAATTCAGTGTCAATTGAAAAGGCATCAAAAGATGTCTTTTAGCACTGCTTGAAACTGAAGACATCCTTACACAGACAAAAAAATAGTCTGGGCTAAAGAGGAAAGCTGATTCCTCTTTAAAGCAGTATAAATAAATTGCTGTCCTCCCACAATTGTAATGTTTGAAACTGAGGAGGTCTCTGGGCAGGCTTCCAGCTCCGGTGTTTGGTCTGCCCTGTGTGTTTGGTGCACAGGGCAGCCTGCTGGTGCTCGGACAAGCCTTGCTGGTTTCCTATCAGCGGCTGAGATCTGCTGCTGTTACTGCAGTGCTCTGATACTGCTTGTTCCATTAGCTGGACACGTGTTGTGAGTGCAGGCTGCTGCTGATAGCTGAGATTTGAACTGTGCTTGTGTCCTTCATGCAGGAGCTGACGATGGAGCTGGAGGAGAAGCAGGACATCTTCCGCTCCCTCCAAGACACGGCTGAGCTGCTGGCCCTGGAGAACCACCCCGCCAAGCAAACTGTGGAGGTGAGCGGGTGCTGGGGGCAGCAAATCTGCCGTGAGTGTGGGAAATGTGCAGAACTACTGCCCTGCCCAGGGAGCCCTCACAGCACCAGAGCTGACAGCAGCACGTAGTGGGGCTGAGGGCTTCGTCCTGCCGTGGGACCTGCAGGTGGGAGGAGATCTGTGCCTGCAGCAGCCCTTGTGTGCCACTTCCTGCTCTGCTTTCCTTTGCTTAGTCTGCGTCCAAACAGACCGACAGCAGGCAGAGCGTTGCCCATTTATGTGCATCCCACCGGCTGTGGCTGTGTCCTTCCTGTGACCCTCCTGGCTGGTGAGTGCTCACTGCTGTTTGCTGTGTGTTCCCCAGGCCTACAGCGCTGCTGTGCAGAGCCAGTGGCAGTGGATCAAGCAGCTCTGCCTGTGCGTGGAGCAGCACGTGAAGGAGAACGCCGCCTATTTCCAGGTACGCAGCACAGGGAGCCCCAAATCCCTGGTCTGAGTGGGAGGGCAAACCCTGCTGCATCCCAGTGCACGAGCTCCATTGGCTGCACCCCAGTGCATGAGGTTCATGGGCTGCTTTCCCTTTCTGGCAGAGGGGAGCGGGAGCTTGTGCTGCTCGTCAGGGTGCTGCTTCTGAACTGCCTACCTCTTTCTGGAAGCTCTTTGGGAATATCTCATGGGACCGGGCAGCTGCTGGGTGGGATCTGGGGTGCTGTCCTGCAGTGCTGTGCTGCTGATGGCTGCGTTGGGCTGTGCAGGTTTCTGTGACACTTTTGGCTTTGCAGTTCTTCAGCGATGCCCGTGAGTCGGAGACGTACCTGCGCAACCTGCAGGACTCCATCAGAAGGAAGTATTCCTGCGACCACAGCACGAGCCTGACACGGCTGGAGGACCTGCTGCAGGACTCCATGGTGGGTTCTGGGAGTCCCTGCCACCCGCGTGGGGTGTGGAGACGTGGGCAGGGAGGGTTTGGGCTGTGGGTTGACCTCAGCCTTGATGAAAGGGCAGAAGGGCTCAATCTGTGTGTGTGGAGGCTGGCAGCTTCTTTGTCACTCTTTCTTACCTAACGAGTTAAAGTTGTATTTCTTCCAATCATGCTCCCGGGGACAGGCACAGGTAGTTTACTTAATCATTTCTTCTTTTGTTTATTTATTTTTTTTCCTTTTACCATTAAATTATCCCGCTCTATTCATAGCACACTAACCAACCCTGAGAGTACAAAGCATGAGGGATAGCACTGTTCTGGGATCCTCTTTAGCTTTTGTGGCCAGGCTAGCTGTGTCCAATCCCCCGAGCTGCCTGTGAGCCACACACGTCCCTGTCCTGTCCATGGGAGCTTTGCCACCAACCCCTGGGTCACCCCATCATGCAGGGAGTCGGGTACAGCAGTTCCTCCCACCAACAGATTTTCTGCCCACATCCAGAGAGCTGTGTGATCACCCCGGCTGGTCACATCTCCTGAGATGTAGATCAGCTGTTGTACCCCTATTCCAGCCATTGATCTAAACACACCTCAGTTCTTCGCTATAGAAGAGGGAGGGGAGCATGCTTCCGTGGTGTCTCTTCCAAGCAACCAAGCACCCCTGGCTTTGGGCTGGGGCTTCTCCTGCTCTTTGCCACATAAAATCTCCTGGGACTTTTTGGTGTATTTTGGTGTATACTTTTGTGTTCTCTTTTTTCCCTTTTGAAAGACAGTATTCTCTCTTGTCCTAAGAGCCTGAGCCAGAGGTGTGCATGGGGGCAGCAGGAGGAGTAGTGGAGAGGTCCCACCCCTGGTCTGAAGGCTTCTCCCTTCCATCTTTCCTCCCATCCATCTCTCAGTCCCTTTTCCCCACCCTGAGCAGGCAGCAGCTCTGATGTCCCTATGCTTGTCCAGCCCCTGCAGTCCCAGCATTGCTCTGGAAGGGCAGCATTGGGGTGGGGGGTGTTGTGGTGTCTTAAGAAACCTCTCCTCTTCCTCCTCCTCCTCCTCTTCCTCTTCCTCCTTCTGCTCATTGAATAACCTATGCTTTGTCCTTCTCCCTGCCAGGATGAGAAGGAGCAGCTCATCCAGTCGAAGAGCTCCGTCGCCAGCCTGGTGGGACGGTCCAAGAGCATCGTTCAGCTCCGGCCCAGGAACCCGGAGCACCTGGTGAAGAGCACCATCCCCATCAAGGCTGTGTGTGACTATCGGCAGATCGAGGTGAGGCTGGGAGGGGAAGGCTTTGTGTGGGTTTGAGCCCGGCTGTGAGTGGGAGGGCACAGCGTGGCAGGGGAGAAGTGCCCGTGAGGTTTTAGAACTAGTTTTGTGGTGTCTGTCAATGAAAATTAGGGATGCAGTGGGAAGACAGGAGGAGGGAAGGAGCCGGCTGTTCTTCCTGGAGGAGGCTTCCACATCTCAGATTTATTCTGGAAAGGAGTTAAAGTCCTTTTCCCCAGGGAGGATGGGCTTCATCAGCCTCAGCCAAACCAGCACGTGTGTGGCAGCCAGCTCCGCTTCCTGGCCCCTTCCTCTCCAGGCATGAACGTGCTGCTCCACTTGGCGGTGTCCTGTGCTTTTGCTTGATCAGCTGCAGGGATTGATGGGGAAGCTGCTCTCCCTACAGGGGGGTGTGAGCTGCAGGTGGGTGCAGCCCCACTGATGGGCTGTGTGTTTGTTGTGGTGCCACTGCAGATCACCATCTGCCGGAACGACGAGTGCGTGCTGGAGGACAACTCGCAGAGAACCAAGTGGAAGGTGATCAGCCCCACAGGGAACGAGGCCATGGTGCCCTCTGTGTGCTTCCTGATCCCCCCTCCCAACAAAGAAGCCATCGAGATGGCCAACAGGTAACCTGCTGCTGGGGGGTGGGCCCAGGGGTGCAGAGACCCCTTGTGCAATGAGTGGAGTTATGGCTGATGTGCTGGGAGGGCTGGGGCTGATGGAGCTGCTCATTCCCATCGCAGGGTAGAACAGCTGTACCAGAAAGTGATGGCTCTCTGGCACCAGCTCCACATGAACACAAAGAGCCTCATCTCCTGGAACTACCTGCGGAAGGACATAGCCTTGGTGCAGAGCTTCAGCATGGAAAAGGTGTGGTAGAAACTTCTGTGCCTGCACTGCTGCACTGTCTGGGCTCACTCACACGGTGGTAGGGAGAAGGGAGTGTGAAGGTGAAGAGCAGGGGCTGCCAGGACCTGCAGTGACGTGGGGCAATGGCAGAACCATGTGAGCTCGGGGGCTCAGCACAGAATGATTGCAGTTTTTCCCATTAAAAAGAACATCCGCAGTTTGCACTGAGCTGTAATAAGGATAAGGGATTGTGGACTTAGCATTTCGTTAGGGATGAGCAATGACGGAGGGGGCTAACATGGGGGAGCTCTCCTGTTCTGCTCTAAAGAGCAGATGGAGGTGAGGGGGGTACGGAGGCTTTGGTGACCTGCAGGCTGTGATCCCGTGATGGATGTGCTGCTTTTCCCCTTGCAGCTCCGCTCCCTGGCGCAGGGGGAGTGCCAGCAGGCGCTGAGGAGCCTCCAGGCACACTATGAGGACTTCCTGCAGGACAGCCGCGACTCCGAGCTCTTCTCAGTGTCAGACCGTCTGCGCCTGGAGGAAGAAGTGGAGTCTTCCAAGGAGCACATCCAGCAGCTGCTGGAGTCCATGGAGAACGGTGAGCTCCGCAGGGCTGATGGATTAACTAGGAGCTGTGAGGACTAATAAACAAAGGATTTATGGGACAGCTTCATTTTCTCATCTGTCTTGAGCTAGCTGGATGGTATTGTGAACAGCTGCTCTATTTATTCCTCCATCCTTTCAAATATTCGGCCTTTGTCCAGTAATGTCTCCACAGCACAAACTTGGCACAAACTGGCAGCTCCAGGTTAACGCAGAGCCCTCCTCCCCTAACACTGCCAGAGACAGGCTTGTCACTAGTCGGGATGTGTCCTTCCTGTGTTCAGTCTGTTAACAAAATGGATGTGGCAGCTGCAGTCCCGCTGCTCGGAGCTCAGTCCCATTAGGATGTGGGTCTTGGTGCAGTGTCCTGTGGCTGGACCTGTTCTCGGCTCCATTGCAATGAGAAGATCTGATTCTCTTGTTTTCCACCTGAGCAAAGACCTCAGCACCGCATTGCCAGCATGGTGGGTTCCGAGCAGGTACTGAGCGGGGCTGTGAGCTGCTCTTTTGGTTTGTCCCCAATCTGCAGAAGACAAGGACGAGACAGTTGCCAGGACGTACCTCTCTGAGCTCCAGAACATCCGCCTGCGCCTGGAGGAGTGTGAGCAGAGACTCGTGAGCCGCATCCAGTCCCCCAGCAGCACCCGAGCGGATGGCGACAGCATCCAGGAGAACACCATCCGCATCGCCGAGCAGGAGGTCAGTCCTCAGCTGGGGGATGCTGGATGCTGCTCTCCGCAGTGCCTGCAATGGCTGTGACCCCTCTGTGCTGAACATGTGGGCAGTGGGTGTGAAGTGGGGAACTTCCTGCATAGAAAAAACCAAGTGGGCTTCCTGCTCCATCTCATCCCTTCGCCGCCTGCTTTTCTCTGCCTGTTTTGGAACTCCTTTCACCTTCTCTCCTTCGTCCCGCAGCGCACACAGGACGATCTGCAGCAGCTGAAGTCTGACCTGCGCTGCGTTTCGGAACGCTGCTGCAGCTTCCTCAGCAAAGCGCCCAGCGGCCCCAGCACACCGCGCCTGCGAGCTGAGCTCGACTTGGTGGTGAACAAGATGGACCAGACATATGGGCTGTCCTCGGTCTACCTGGACAAGTGAGTGGGACCTGCCTCTGTGTGTGGTTCTGCTGCTGACCTTCCTTCTGGTCCTCTAACACAGCCGTCTGTGTTGTGACTTGGGGCGCAAACCGCCTCACAGCCGAGAGGATCTCTGCCAAACGTGGGATGTCATTGTGCTGCCTCTCTGACTCGCCAGGCTGAAGACGGTTGATGTTATCATTCGTAACACCCAAGGAGCAGAGTCTCTGGTGAAGGGATATGAGGTGAAGCTGAGCCAGGAGGAGGCTGTCCCGGCCGACCTGACAGCAATTCAGGCGCACAGAAGTGCCCTGCAGGTTGGTGCTGCTCACTTCAAAGAGTGCACAGAGAAACCAGCCAGTGCTTTGTTTGTTGAGCAGATTCCTTCCCTTTCTCTGCTGAATTTACATTGTGTGCTGTTTTTCCTGTCCAAAATAGCTGCTGGGAGGACTTGTCTCTCTTATTTCATTGTAAAGATAAAGGAGCAGCCATGGCCTTGTGCTTCCACTTGTAGGCACATGCTGATGCGTGCCAACCTCCTAGCAGCTATGTGTCCTGCTGCATGAGGACAGGGGCTGCTGAACCAATCAGACTTGCTCCAGGCTGGGAATGTGCTCCCTCCTGTTGGCATCTGCCAGGTCTGCAGTCAGCCTGTAGACACTGCAGGTGGTGCAGCCAGGGAGGATGAGCTCCTTCATTCGCTTTGCAGCTACAGAATGGAGGGACTCTCTGATTTAATGGCAGCTTTAGGTGAAGATCTGTGCTCTGCTTTCTGATGTTAAAAGTGAGCTGCCATGTGTTGTTTTTGCAGCAATGGCTCGGGGAAGTGAAGGGCAAGAACTCGGTGTTCTCCGTGTTAGAGGAGGAGATGGTGAAGGCGAAGGCAGTGGGGGAGCAGCTGTACCAGCTGAGACAGGAGCGCAGCATCGACCTCGAGCGCTACCAGGAGAAGGGGAGCCAGCTGTGGGACCGCTGGCAGAGAGCCTGCGCCCAGATCGAGACCCGGTGAGAAACCTCCTGCCTCCATTCCCAGATCTGTTTTCATGCTTCAGCTGAGGGCTTGGGTCGGGCTTCTTCACCGCGATAGGGGCCCCGGGATGACTGGGATACCCCTCTAACCTGCGGCGGGGTTTCACCCCTCTCATCTCCATTCTGCTTTCAGCCACACAGAGCTGGAGAGCATCCAGGAGGTGCTGAGCGATTACCGCCAGTGCCACAGGGATCTCATCCAGTGGATCGAGGAGATCACCACCCAGCAGGAGCTGATGAAACCCGGGCAGGCGGAGGACAGCCGGGTGCTGTCAGAGCAGCTGAGCCAGCAAACGGTGAGATGGAGCGTGGGACGTCCTGACAGTGTGCTCACTGCCCTGACCACATCTGCTTTTGCTAAAATCCCTTCATCGCTGAGCTTGAGAACATGAATTCTTAAAGACTGGTGGGGAAATAGAGGAGCTCCTTACCTTGAGGTTGAAATGGGCTGTGCATAAAGAATTGGAGTCTCTGAGGCTTCACCTAGAAGGCAAAAGATAGGAGCTGAAGTTTGGTACATTTCACCTGTGGCTGCCATCCTGACAATCATTCTTTGTTCTGAATTTTTTTTGAAGGCTTTGGCTGCAGAAATAGAGAAAAATCAAGCCAAGCTGGACCAGTGTCAGAAGTTCTCCCAGCAGTACTCAGCTGCTGTCAAGGTAAGGGCCCTTCCTAAGCTCAGGGTACAGTGACAGTTTGCACCTCGCCTGCTCTTAACCTCCAGGTTAGCAGAGAGGTGACTGTGCGTGCAAGCAGCCAGCAGGAGCTGGAGCTCTGAGGATGCCAGTATGAAAGAAGTGACTCCAGCGTCCTTCTCCCCGCCCCGGCTGTGTTTGCAGGACTATGAGCTGCAGCTCATGACGTACCGCGCGTTCGTGGAGTCGCAGCAGAAGTCCCCCATGAAGCGCCGGCGCATGCTGTCCTCCTCGGATGCCATCACTCAGGAGGTAGGGACGTGTCTGAGCCTCACGTCGGGGCTTGGGGGGTTCTTCCACTCCATCCAACTGCCCAGCGGCCTCTGTGAAATGAGCTCCTTTCTGCTGATCTCGATGGATAAATACAGTTTCCACCCTCGCTGTTTTTTCCAATAGCCAGAGAGGATGGCTTAGTGCTCTAAGCGCCAGGTATGAAATACCTGGACTGCTGGGAACCCCTGGGCCAAATGCAGCGGGGTCGGCTCGGTGAGGTAAATAACCGGAGCGCCATGCAGCATTACTGTGTGTGCATCTTCGGGACCTTTAGAGGCCCTGTCTGCTCCGTGTGGATATTAAAGATCCCAACAGCCCCTCTTTGTAAGAGTTGAGCACCCACCCCGTGTCCGTGACCAGAGTGTCCCCTCAGCTCCAGTGCTGTGCAGCATGCAGTGCGTGCCCACGTCCCTCCCCTCCAGCGTTGCTGCCGTCAGTGGGGCCATGCTGGGCATCTTTCCAGGGCAGAGATGCTGCATCCATGTCATGTGCTGTGAAGTGCAGTGCAACCAGCTCTGCTGGCTGTGGCTGATGTGCCGCCCTTCTCTCCCTTTGCAGTTCATGGATTTGCGCACTCGATACACAGCTCTGGTAACGCTGACCACGCAGCACGTCAAGTACATCAGCGATGCTCTGCGGCGGCTGGAGGAGGAGGAGGTGAGGGCACTGCGTGGAGCTGAGCTGCGTTCGCATCACTCAGACTCTCTTCCTAGCAGCCCAGGGTTGCTGCTCTGCTTCTCTAACATCTGCCCTCAGCTTTCAGTCCCACGTTCAGGTTGCATCTCAGGTGCTGCTCCTGAGAGACTCTGGAAATCTGGGACCCCTTTGACACAATTCTTTTCTTTTCCTCGATTTGCAGAAAGTAGTGGAGGAAGAGAAGCAAGAGCATGTGGACAAGGTGAAGGAGCTCCTGGGCTGGGCTGTGGGCCTGAAGCAGAGTGTGCAAGGCAGAACAGCTGCTGCCCGGAGCAGGGAGCTGGGAGACATCGAGAAGTCCATCTCAGAGCAGCAGGTAGGCAGGGACCTTCTGGGCCCACCTCTGACCCACACATGCTACATGTCCCCTGTACTCTTGGTGTCACTGCGTTATTCGGCTTCCGGGAGAGCAGTCCTTTCTCCCTCATGACCACAATCCCTGTGGAGGCAACCATGTTTGCTTAACTTCCGCTGTTTTTCCACAATTAAGCTTCCTTCTGCTTTTTCAACAGGCCCTCAATGAGGAGCTGGCTGCAAAGAAGGAGCAGGTCTCTGAGGCCATCAAAACGTCACAGATCTTCCTGGCAAAGCACAACCACAAGTGAGTGCAACCTGAGGAAGGGGTAGGTGGCGGCAGCAGCTGGAAAGCTGAGTTACCCTGGGGTGGGCACTGATGGGCTGGCATCCTTGAAGTCCAGCACCTGATTTCCACACAGCAAAGGGCCATTTTTTCTATCTGCAACAACAGCTATGAAATACGAAATGTTTATACTATTGAGACAATACTTACACATTTCAGCGGTGATCCATCCAGGTAATTTGGGGGTTTGGTCATTATAATGCTGGTCAGCCTTTGCCAAGCACAATTACTCTCCCTGCAAGGAGCAGGGCAGTGGAAAAAGGGACTCGTGGTGGGTTTGGCCTTTTCCTTCAGGAGAAGATCATGTCTGTTCTGTGGAGCTGGCAAATACTTTGTGGAGCTCCCCTGAGAGATTTCCCGTTCCCTTGCAGGCTTTCCCATCAGGAGAAGGATCAGATTTCTGCTCAGGTCGCTGCACTGAAGGACACGTACCAGGCACTCTGCACTGACACCACGGAGCAGCTCCAGCAGCTGCAGAGTCAGCTGGCTCAGGAGACAGAGCACAAGGTACTGGAAAAAGTGTTGTTTGGTTGTGTGTCACATGGCTCCCCACTGGCACGTGATTGCCCTCCCATCTTTTCTGTCCAGGCCTCACCTGGGGCTGGCCTGGTGGCTGGTGGCCCAGCAGGAGCCCTGGTGCAGCTCACCGAGTTGTCCTTTGCAGTATTTTGAGTCAGAGCTTGAAAAAGGGTTGGCTTGCTCACATGGTGGGCAACGAGGTAAACGGTCTTCAGTCCTGAAAGCGCTTCCCCAGCAGTCTGCCTCCTCCATGTGATGCCCTTCTGACGAGGAGGGCTGGAGGCACAAGCAGGAGGCTTCCTGCAGAGCACATTGCCTGTGCAGCTTCACGGCGTGGTGAGGGCTTTGTTGGGGTCTTGGCTGAAGGAAGACCCCCCCAAGTGGAGGGCTGTGTTGTCCCACCAGCCCTGCAGGGCTGCTTGGGGCCCCGCACGCCCCAGTGCTCTGGGCGCATCCTTCCTGCCTCTGTGCCAGCTGTCTGCAGTCATTCAGATATACATGTACGTGTTCTATAAGTGTATATACATGTGTCGGCGGATATATTTGTGTGTTTGCTTGCTGGCTCCCTGTACCCTGAAGCAATGACCTGCTCAGATCTGGTTTTGGTGCTGGGTCGGTGAGTGAAGCCCTGTTCTAGCAGACCAGGGACTCATCCGAGATCTGTATCTGCAGCCGCCACCTCCCAGCACAGCATCTCCCTTCGAGTCGGCCTCCCCAGCACCTTGGCTGTCTCCATGTGAGTCCCACCAGCTCTGGGCTGTGGCTCGGCCGTGGCAGCCGGAAGGCGCCTGCCAGCAGGAAGGGCACTGGGTCCGTTCCCTCCTTCCCTTTTCCTCCCTCGTGGGCAGGAAAACGGCTGTGGTGTGCTGGCTCTGCCCGGCCCTCTCTAGGCCACGTCCTTGTGGCGGGCTTCGATCGGAGCAGCTTTCACTCACGCTCTCAAAGCCCAAGAGATGAGATGAGGGCCGGCGCTGGGACTGTGCTGCAGATCCTTGGCCCATCCACGAGGCTGCAGCGTGGCTGCCATGGGGTGCGGTTGCTTCATTGTACAGGGAGCACAAAGGACTCTTAACATTTGCTTGCTGGAAACATCCAACTGTCAGACAGACGTTATAAAGTTAAAAAGAAAAAAAAAAAAGCAAAGCAGAGCGCGCTGAATTGAGCATGATGTGTCCATGTACAGTTTGTGTTTCATGTCAACTGTTTTTAAGATTAACTGACATCCTTGCTTACAAGTTTAACTAACCCTCCGGGACTTAAGCAAACAAAACACACAGAGTGAAAGAGGACGACCTGTGTGGGGGGTTCTTTTTGCAAACAAAACGGTCGCATGCTGGACGCTAACACCAAGCTTTACACTGTGTGTGATACGGCTGAACTGCTCCATAAGGCTCTGTCTTTAACTGCTCAAGGCACACCCTGCAACTCTGGTAAGTAAAAGCCTTTTACTCCCCTCCTCCCATCTCCTCCTTTATCATTCTCTTTCACCTCTTCTTCCCTGTCTTTCCATGGCTTGTTCATCTCTGAAGGTGTGTGTCTGAGTCTGGCGGTGCTGGTTGATGTTCCCAGCACACCCACCTGCTCTATGGTGGGGGGCACTGGGCTGCTCACAGGGCCAGGGCTGCTGGCCCCACCTGCTTCTGGGGTTCTGTGGTGCAGAAGCACTCCTCCCTACCCCAACAGAAATAACACAGTGCTTGAATCAGCTCTACACCAGCTGGGAGAAATCCAAAGGTCCTGTTGCTCTTTGCCATTAGTTCTTACCTTCCCTGCAGAAAAAGCCCCTCCAGAACTACCAAAGTCCCAAGCCTGTCACTGTCCCTGTGCAGGGACGTACAACTTTTTCTGTTTCTTCCCTTACCCCACAGAGCACAGCTAGGTGCTGGCATAGGGCAGAGCAGTTGGACATGCTTGGGGAGCTGCTGTGCATGCCAGGGGCAGTGCCTGTGCCCCAGTGCATGGCTGGTCAGTGCTGCTGGGAGCTCAAGGCCTGTGGTGTTCCCTGGGTGCCTGGCACTAAAGGGCAGGATTTGAGACGGCAGGAGTCAGGGTGGAAACTGCACTGGAAGAGGTTCCTACCTACCCTGAAGGGACATCTTCTGGGGTTATTCTCCTCTGTTAGTATGAAGTGGGATTCGTGTCATCTTTCTGTTTTTAAAACTTGAGTTGTGGAACAGCTTTGGTGTCTGTGTCAGTTTCCTTCCCCGTTGCTCCATGGAGCATTAGGAACGCTTCTGGGTGTTGCTGCTTGCTGCTGCTTTGCTGCATTACTGGTGGTAATGGATGTTGGAAGCATTTTGGTGCTGCCCTTGGTGATGGACTAGCTGAGCATCAAAACTTGCTGGCAGCCTGAAAGCTATCAAATGCACCGATGTGTGTGCTGGGATACCTTTGGAGTTGCACTTCAAACACTTTGGGAGTAGCTTTTGGGCCTGTTTGGGGTTTTTTTGGTCTACTCCCTTGACGTCGTGCAATCTGAGCGCTGGAAATGCTTGATTTTGGTTTGATTCTTGTCCTTCTTTTTCTGTTCCAGGCCAACGAAGCAGTGGCGGGAGTGATCGATCTTGGGACGGTAGAAATATTCCCTGTCTTTGGTGCAATGGAGAGAGGTCTTATAGATCAGGAGACCGGCCTCGTCCTCTTAGAGGCTCAGGTGATCACATCCGACTTGGTTCTTCCAGAGACCGGTGAAAAACTCTCCTTGGAGGAAGGTCTGGCAAGAGGCATCATCAACCTGAGGATGTTCCATGTGCTGCGGGAGCTGAAGGATGCTCTCCAGCGGGTGCATGAGGTCAGACGTGAAGGGAGGCAGCTCCTACCTGCTGCTGCTGCGATAGAAGAGGGGAGGATTAGTGAGAGCACTGGGCTCAAGATTCTCGAGGTTGAACTTGTCACCGGTGGCTTTAAAACCCATCAGGGCAGAATCAGCATGGAGAAGGCTATGCAAGAGAGTCTCCTTCCTCCCCAGCTTTACACCAGGCTGCTGTCCCACCTGGAGAGTAATAAGGATTTGATTGACCCCAACACTGCTGAGAAAATCAACCTATCTGAGCTCATGCAGCGATGCATCCTCCACCAAGACACTGGACTGAGGTTTCTCCCGGTCAAGCAGCTGGCAGGTGGGATGGTGAGCCTGAAATCAGGCAGAAAAGTCAGCATCTTCCGTGCTGTCCAGGAAGGGCTGATAGACAGACAGGTGACGGTGAGGCTGCTGGAAGCCCAACTCTTTGCTGGTGGCATTGTTGACCCCAGGACAGGGCACAGGCTGGCTGTGGACGAGGCTGTGAGACATAATTTAATTGACCAGGATTTGGCATGCACGCTTCTAATCCGGCAGCTTCAGACAGGTGGCATCATTGATACAGTCACAGGAGAGAGACTGACAGTTGATGAAGCTGTAAGGAAAGAGTTGGTGGCACCACGGGTTGCCTTGGTGATCCTGGAATCCCTCCGGTCCTTCATGGGGCTCCTGTGGCCGGAGACAGGGGAGGTTGTCCCAGCTGCGGATGCTTTAGAGCAAGGGATCCTGTCTACAGAGCTGGCTTACAAGATTCTCAGGAAGAGGCAGCTCATTAAGGCTGTCTTTATACCAGAAACCACCGAGGTTTTGTCCTGGAAGAAAGCAGTGGAACATGGCATCTTAGAAAGAGATGTGGCAAAGAAGCTGAAATCCGTGGTGATACCTGATGTGATGGGCAGCGCCCAGCTGGCAAGTAGGAGCTCCTCTGGAGGGAGCCCTGCAGGGCACCAGGGACAGAGGGACCCTGAGCTGAGGAGCGGTGATGAAAAGCTGATGTTCCACTTGATGACCCACAGCTACATCAACATCCACGATGGGCAGAAGCTGCTCCTAGTAGATGGAGAGTTGAGCAACCTCACTAAAGACCTCATCCAAACCCAAGCAAATGGATCCTGTGCATACCCACTGGAAGAGAATGAGAGCTTTGAAGAGACAAGGGAAACTGCAGTTCTTGAAAGAGAGCCTTGCAACGGTGTGGCTGTGCAGCAGCTTGAGCTGCAGCTTGCTCCTCCGCAGGAAGGAAGCAAAAAGGTCCTGCCACCCAGGTCCACTTTGGAGAACGGGGAGGTGGTGATGGGACCTGGAAGGCTCCTGTTGGACCACACAGGAGATGTCCTGCATGTGGAGGAGCGAGGGCAGGTTTGTACTGAACGGGTTACCACCCAAAGTGAAACTGATGCCAAATCTGAGAGAGAGCAAATATCTTCTACAAGCAAGGAGAAGCATCAGGTACAATTATCCATGCCAGGACAGCCCTCCAGCTCTGGCAGTGGATTCAGAGAAACAGAGAAAATGATCATTAAAGCAGAAGAGTCCAAACCCATTGCAGCAGATGGAGTGGAAAACATCAAAGATCAGAAGAGGGCATTGGAAACAGGGGCAGGTGTTGCGAAAAGCGAGAGCCATTTGGTGGTGCCTATATGTGCAAGCAGAGAGAGACTGGAAGTCGCGGCAGGGAGATCTCGGGGTGCGAAGGAACCTGAATTAGAGGGAGAAGGTGTTGGAGAGATTCACTTACTGAATGAGGAGGCAGCTCGGAATGGCACTCTGGGAGGAGAGGAGGCTGTGCTCGCCAGAACTGCGGAGGCTGAGCAAATGGAGTGCACTGAAAATACTGCGAGCGTATTGCACGTGGAAGAGGGACCGAGGGAAGAGGTGTTGGGTGGTGAGGGCGTTGGTGATGCAGCCCTGCCACAGCCCTTGGAACGGGACGAGGATGTTCTGGAAATGCTGCAGATGCAGCTCCAGAGCGGCGGCATTTTGTGTGAGCAGATGGGCAGAACTCTTCTTCTGAACGAAGCTGTGGCCTGCGGTGCGGTGCCCGGCCACACGGCTGTGAAACTGATGGAGAAAATGAAGATGTTCAGCGGCTTCTTTGACTCACACACACGTGAATCTTTAACCACTGAGGATGTCATTGAAGAAGGTCTGATGGATGAGCAGCTTCTCCAGAAGGTACTCACGTCTGACAAAGCCATCAGTGGTGTTCTGGACCCGGGCAATAACTTTGTCTACTCCGTCAAGGACGCCGCTGCCATTGGCCTTCTGGACAAGGAGACAGCGATGAGGCTCTTGGAGGGGCAGGTGGTTACTGGGGGGATCGTCGACCTGAAACGTGGCAAAAAAGTGTCGGTCACGTTGGCTTCAAACCTTGGCCTCATAGAGCCAGCGAGTCAGAAGGAGCTGGTCAAGCTGGAGAAGGCTTCCAAAGGGAAAAGCACCGATGAGGCCACCAGGCAGAAGCTCCTTAGCTTACAGGCTGAAACCAGCGGGATTGTGGATCCCAAAACCAAGCAGCCTTTGACTGTTGCACAGTCTGTTGAAAGAGGGCTCCTTGAGAGAGAAAAAGCATTTCAGCTGTTGACCAGGCAGATTGCTGGTGGGGGGATCCTTCACCACGCGTCCGGGATGAGGCTCTCGGTCAGTGACGCAAGGAAACATGATTTGATCGATGGAGATTTATGGAATGAACTCACGAAGGCTGAAGGCGTTTGCCTGCAGGAATGCACCCACCCGGTGACGAAGGAAAAGCTGCCCTTGCCCCAGGCGGTGGCAGCAGGGATTGTTAGTCCGGAGTTCCAGAGGAAAGTGCAAGAAATCCAGGCTGGGGCTGGAAGCGTTATCGATCCCCGTTCTGGGCAGAGAGTGGCACTCAGCCGGGCAGCGCAGGAGGGGCTGCTGCCCCAGGAGGTGGTGGAGAAAGCCCTGTGCTCCCCGGAGCTGAAACATGGCATCGTAGACCCCGAGAGCTGCATGGTTGTGCCCTACGCCGAGATGGTAAAGAAGTGCAAAATCGACGTTGAGTCTGGGCAGAGGTACCTGGAGGTGCATCCCTTCAGAGCCGTGCGGGACGAGGCGTCGGGCCGGGCGCTGACGTGTGCCGAGGCGCTGCGGCGGGGGAGGGCCGACCCCCTGCCCACACTGCGGCTGCTGCAGGGCCAGGCTGACAGCGGGGGCTTCGTGGAGGGGGCGGTCAGCAGCAGGCTGTCCCTGCAGGCCGCTCTGCAGCGGGGGCTGCTGGACCAGGAGATGGCCGCGGTCATCGGCAGCAGGCAGCTGAGGGCCGGGGGAATTGTGGACGCTGGCAGTGGGAAAAGACTGGCGTTAGAGGAAGCTGTTGAAAAGGGACTGGTCGGCCACAGGTTAGCTGCTGCTATTCAAGAGGCGCAGATGTCGGTGGAGGACGATGGCTCTGAGGCCCTCACGGTAGATAAAACCCGCCTTTCCCAGGAACAGATGGAGGAAGTGTCTCCAAAAGAGGAAGGTGTGGTCCTGCATAGCGGTGCTGCTGTGTCTGGTGGCACAGAGCACAAAGCCAGCTCCAAAGCTGTGAGTTCCCCAGCAAAAGGAGGGAAACCAAAGCTGATCCCTCTGGAGGCTTCGGAGGAGAGTGTGAGAGAGCAGCAGGAAATGGGTGAAATGGTTCCAGGATCCTCAGCACTGAGTGCAGCATCCCTCTCTGTCGAGGTGGTGATGAAGGCGATGGAGACGGGGACTGCAGAAAGCAGCTCCCTTGTGAGGAAGGGAGCAGGAGGGGAAGCAGCGGAGCTGAGGACAAGGAAGGTATTGGGATTGGAGGAAGAGCTTCGCTGCACAGAGGACGGCAAGGAGAGGAGGAAAGGGTTTGTAAGCACGGACGGAGCTCTGGCAGGAGGTGCGGTGGCAGCTTCTGAGCAAAGGGAGAGGGTGGGCAGCTGGGAGCAGGGAGCACAGGTAACTCCCAGGGAATCTGTGGGTCTGGGAAAGGAGGAGTTGGGTCCTACAATGCCCAGAGGGTCCCGCAAGGCCGATGTCCCTGTGAAGCCTGCAAGAGAAAAGCCTGCAGGTGGAAGAGCTGTGGGAGAGACCCCCACACTGGAGGCAGAAGGTCCGGGTGATCAGGAAGGAATAGGGGAAATTGAGCTAAAACCTGCCCAGAAACAAAAAAGCAGGAAAAAGAGAACAAAGCAGATTGGTGTCTCAGGAGACAGCGCTCAGCTGGAGAAACCTTCTGTAGAAAAGCAGTTCCTTCCCATTCCAATATCCAAAGAAATTCCAGGGAAGGAGGAAGAGGAGGATTTTGTCTCAAGAGCTCCAGGACCAAAGTCTGAGGCTGCCAGCAAGGAGCTTCCTGCTGGGTGGGCAGAAGATGCAGCCAAGCAAAAGCAGATGGAGAGCAGCAGGGATGGGAAAGCAAAGCCAATCCCTGGGAAAGATGCAGCAAAGCTCACGGGGGTCCAGATGCTCCCCACCCCCCCAGAAGCAGGGGAAGCAGCAGCGGTGCTGAGAGCTGCGGTCGGAGAGGGTCCGCATTCCTCTGCGGCGTTGAAGATGGAGGGGATGCTGAGCCAGGAGGAGGCTGAAGTGAAGAGCACCAGTGATGCATTTGTTGCAGTCAGCGAAAAACCAGACGAGTTGATCATCAGAGAGGAACCTACAGAAGTTCAGGACACCTGCACACCCCCCCCGCACCAGCAAGCAGCGGCCATCAGCATGGGCCGAGCTGCTGTGCCCACCGCCCCTGTGTCCCAGGGGGATGTGCCCCAAGGAGAAGCAGCCCAGGAGAAGCCCCGGCAGGCGGGTCCTGGCGATCGAGGGCTGCTCCTGCCTGTCATTGTGGAGGGAGAGCTGCTGGAGACCTCGAGCGACTCTGCCAGACCTGCCCAGGTACAGTACTGCTGTCTGCTATTTCAGTGCTGGTTCTGAATGATTTGTGTCTGATTTGCCCCTGGCGCTCAGAATAGAGGATGGTCAGAACATGAGGATGGGCGTCTGGGGTTTGATCTTACAGGATCAGCTGCAATGGATTTGGCAAACGACGCAGTGATGTATGACTGAAATCACTTCGTTGTGGCTTCTTTTCGCTGGAGCGTTGCTTACAAATGACTAATAAGAAGGACCTTTTTTTGGCACTTCTACTGTAACACAATAGATCTCTTGCCATTTCTAAGCTTGTGTTGAAAAAAAAGCCATGTGTTTTATTTTTCCTGTAGTAAATCTTGGAGATAAGGCCAGCAAGTGGAAAGTCCCTGAAATGGAATGCTATCAAGGGATTTCTTCTTTTCAAAATTACAACCATTTGTTTTCTCTTTTTTCTAAATCTGAACTTTTGTTTCACCGTCGGATTTGCAGATCAAGTTCAGCAAGAAGATGTGCCTGGAGCACGACGAGAAGCTCATCTCCTATCTCTCCATGCTGCGAGACATTGAGATGAGAATTAAACGCGTGCAGCCGGCGGAGCAGAACCTGGATGTGCTGCAGACACTGCTGCAGCAGGCAGAGGTGAGCACAGCCCCAGCATTTGTGTGCCTTGCTCTGGCATTCCCTGAGCATGGCTGAAATGAGTTTTACAGCCTGGAGAAAGGTAGTCGAGTGCTGGCAGCCAGCGGGGCTGCATGGACGGGTCAGTTGCAACGAATCTCTCCAGCAGACGCGTGCGGAGTTTGGAGCTGGTTCTCCAAAACCTCTGCAGTGCTGTCGGTTCAGCAGTGGGAAGGTGAAGTCAGCGTATCGGAGCCGTAACGATGCTGTTTTACCCCAGGCCCTGGGCGCCGAGCTGCGGGAGCTCAGCTTTCCAGTGAATCAGGAGTTGGACGCCGTGAAGCGGATCGTGGCCAACCCGCCTGAAGAAGTCCCCGAGCAACTGCTGAGAGCTTTGGAGAAGGATGCCAAGAACCTCCAGAAGTCTCTGAGCTCCGCAAGTGATATCCTGGAGTCCCGGCTGCAAAACCTTCGTGGTGCAGCAGTCACCCAGAAGGTAGAGCCGTGGCTGTCCCTGCTGCCTTCTGTCCCACTGCCCTGCCCAGCCGGGGGGTTGTCCTCCCCGCTCCATGTGTAAGTGGGGCACTTCTGTGTTTCAGGCTGAAATCACAGCACACCATGAGACCCTCCAGGGGAAGCTGCAGGAGCTGCTGTGCTGGGTGTCCGGCACGGCGCGGGCGCTGGACGGCAGTGATTACCAACACACATTGGATGTGGGCAGTCTGAGTCGCTGCCTCCATCGCTATAAGGTAACCATGGCGATGCCCCCAATCCTTGGCCATGCCCCCAGTCCTTCCCTATGGATGAAGATGCTGTTCTCTGTGTGGAGGAGAAGCTGTTAATCCTGCTTCCCTCCTGGAGCCTCGGTGGGTTTGCTGTTATCCTTTGTCACAGAAGGAGCAGAGATGCTGTGTTTGCTCCAAAGTAATTTGTTTCCACAAAGTGTGAACCATCTGCTTTGGCCATTTGGGTAATGATTGCACGTGTGTGTGGTGGAAGCTGAGAGGTCCGTGGGATTCCTGTGGGGCTGAGAGCTGCTGCCTTGGGGGGCCCTGACAGCCCTCCGTCACACCTCTCCACCAGCACCGTGAGGAGCCCAGACCCCCCCACACTCATTCATGTGGCAGCGATAGCTCTCAGGATTTGGTCAGCTCAGCATCTCCTGCATGCTGGCAGCTGAAACCAAGGGGATGAAGGCTGTGTGGTCGACGGGGCTGCTGACAGGCCTTTCCCTTCCCTCCAGGAGCTGAGCGAGCCCCTTGCTGACACCAAGTCTCAGCTCGACGCCACCGCCTTCGACATTCAGTTCCTTATCTCGGAGCACGCCCAGGACCTGAGCCCCCAGCAGAGCAGGCAGCTGCTGCGGCTGCTCAATGAGCTGCAGGCGGCTTTCCGGGAGCTGGCGGGGCGCGTGGCGGCACAGGTGGAGGTGCTGCAGGTCTGTCTGCAGCAGGCGGAGCAGACGGATCAGGTGAAGGTTGTGGGACATCTTCCTGCCTGCAGTTTGCTCGCTGAAGCGCTTTCCGGCCACAGGAGCGTGCGTTGAGCCCCTCGTTTGGGATGTCACCTGCATGCCACTCGGTTTATGACTTCTCTCTGCACATCATGAGCTTCCTCTAAAGTCTTTCTTCTTCCTGCCACATAGTTCCCAGGTGGAAAGTTTCTTTCCTTGCAGAAGGCCGAGCCTTCCCGAGGTTGTGGGCAGCACAGTCCTCTGCTGCCATTGTATCTTGGGCCGGGTAGGACAAGCCCTGATCTCTGTAAGCCCACCAGGAAACCCCTGTGTGGAGCTGGCACCACAGCTGGGTCCTCGTGTCCTATTGTCAGTGCACAAGCAAGGTTTTGCTGACCTAGAGAAATCGCTGATGATGCACCAAGGCAGCCAGCAGCTGCAAAAGCAAGTCCCCAGGTCCTGCTGCATTCCAGCAGCGCCATCACTGCATGGATCCTCTTGTTCAGTATTAATGTGGTTTTATTAACAGTTGCTCTCTGTAACTCTTGCCTGTCCCATCTGGAGTGTGTGTGTGTATTAACCAGTTTGCTTTGCTTTTTCAGATTGAGTGTGCGCCCATCCTAACCCAGGAAGAACTCGCTTTGCAGCGGAAGAGCTCTTAAGAAGGCTCTTTCAGTTTGCTTCTGTTGTTTGTCTTATGACTGTGAGACGCAAACACAGTGTTTTGCACAAGTTTGTACATCACGTTGCTGAAATGCCCAGTGAAACACAAACCTTCACCTCCCGTGGGGAAGGGAAGAGAAACGGTGCAGGGACTCTCAGGCCACATCATGCTCAATTGCTCAAACAGGCGCTTCTGTTGTTCTCCGGCAGCAAAATGTGGGAGCTGGGTCAGCTGCAGAAACGCTTCCTCTCCCCTGGGCTCCCTCTCCAACCCCACGTCCAAAAGCCAGCCCTGGGTCAGCTGGGACTCCACAGTGGTGCTGCCCACTGCCAGGCTGTTACCTCTCCTCAGCTGAGTTTCTGGTGCAGTTTTCCTGTTCAGAACATTGGATGGAAGAGGCACAGAAACTTCTGATGGCGCTCTCCCAGGAGAGGGCTGCGTAAACTGGATATGGATGGGGTTCTTAAAAAGCAAAACAAGAGACACCTGCTTGAGTGGTGGCAGATGTGCACTGCGGTCCCCCAGCACTGTGCTGGGCTTTGGACCTCAGCCCCATTCCTGCAGCGTGTGAATGTGAGAGGAGGAGAGAGCCCAGGGAGAACTGCAGAAGCCAGTTTCTGTGCTGCATCCCCTCCAGGAAGGTGCTCCAGCTGTAACCTCGTGCCTTGCTTTTCAGCCATGCGCACAGCGAGGCGCAGCCCTGGTACTAACGGCTCTCTCCCCTCTGCTCTGACCGCAGACGCTGCAGGAGCAGCAGGCAGCCCGTGCACAGAACCTGGCCGAGCTCAGCTCCTGGCTGGCTGCGGCCGAGGACACGCTGGTGGAGCAGCAGCGAGCAGCCAGCCAAGGAGACCTGCCTGCCTTGCAGCAGAGCCAAAGCGATGTGAAGGTCGGTGCTTTGAAACAGGACGCTGGGAGGGTTGGTGCTGCCTTGGGAACGCCCTGATGGGATCGTGCTGTTGTCTGCCCAGGAGCTGCAGAGGAGCATGCACAGCCGAGCCGCCTCCTTTGCCAGCATCCTGAAAAGCACAGAGGAGTTCTTGGAGGAGAACAAGGCGAAGATGGAGCCAGGAGAGCTGGCAGTACTGCAGGAGAAGCTTCAACGTGCCAAGGAGCAGTACCAGTCCCTGCAGGAGAGGACAGAGATGGCCCAGAAGGAGCTGGAAAGTGCTGTGACTGCTGCAGTGCAGCAGGAGACTGAAAAGGTAACGTGTGAGGAGCTGCAGTTCTGTGCCTGGCTGAGAGCAGTGAGCTGCTCGATGGAACTAGGCTCACTTGAAGCCCTGAATGAGTCAAATGATGCACTGTTCTCACTGCCCTCACATTGCCCCAGTTGTGGAGGAAGTGTGGTCACAAAGCATCCTTGGTTGAGCCTTAGGGTGGGCACTGAGCACCTCCACACACCTGTGAGATGAATCCACAGCTCTCCGGGTGAAGGCTGCCTGTGGCCCCACGTTGCATTGGGGTGAGAAGCAGCATTTTGCTGAACGTGGATAAAAGAGGTCATTCTTACCCAGAGCCTTCGTGATTTCAGGTGAAAGCTGCCAAAGAGCTGCAGGAGAACAGCAGTAAGATCGCTGCGCTCCTGAGCTGGGTGGCATCGCTGGAGCAGAAAGGAGAGCTCCCACAGTACAGACCGCACCCTGCTGAGCGAGCTGGGAAGGGTGCAGAGGACGTCCCTGATGGGCACATGGTGGGAGCAGCCAGCACTGCTGAGAGCCTGGATGAGCAGTACGAGGGGCTGAAGGTCAGAGCTGATGTCTCATCCACGCAAAGTTCCGTGCATGTGGTGCATGTGGTGGATTGGGTGATGGATGGGTCTGGCCTCCAGAGCACACGCTGGGGTGGTTTTCCTTATGGAAAGTCCCTGCCTGACCTGAAGGACGCGTGATGAGCGGTGGTGGGAATGGCACCAGGCACCATAATGGGAGAACAGTGCCCTTAATGAGAAGGGGTTACATCTGTCCTGCCTCATTAGCACCGCGGCATCATGCAGGGCTCAGCCCCACACACAGCCTCCCTGCATCCATCTGCACGTGCTGTGGGGGTTCGGGTGCAGTGTCATGGGGGTCACCGCTGCATGTTGGCTGTGCGTTCCAGGCCCAGCACCAGGAGCTGCTGTCCCAGCAGCAGGACGTCATCCTGGCGACGCAGGCAGCGCAGGCGTTCCTGGACAAGCACGGCCACAGCCTGCCTGGGGAGGACAGGGCCCGGCTGCAGGGCGGGCTGGCGGAGCTGAAGGAGCGCTATGCGGCGTCCCTGGCGCGTTCCGAGGTGCAGCTGAAACAGGTGCAAGTGCTGCGGGATGAGCTGCAGAAGTTCCTGCGGGACCACGGGGAGTTCGAGGCGTGGCTGAAGCAAGCAGAGCAGGACCTGGAGGGGATGTGCAAAGGGGACGGCGACCCTGCGTCCCTCCGGCAGCTGCTGCTCCGGCAGGGCAGCTTCTCTGAAGATGTCATCTCCCACAAAGGCGACCTACGCTTCGTCACCATGTCGGGTCAGAAGGTGCTGGATGCCGAGGGAGCTGCTGGGGATGCGGGGTCATCTGGGAGCGTGGTGAAGAGCAAGCTGGAGGATGCCAGCCAGCGGTACGCCACGCTGCACTCCAAGGTACGTGGAGGGCTTTGCAAACCCTGGGATTCCTGGGCATTTTCTGTTTGCTGTCATCTTGTGTGCATCCTCCCCTTGTGTCTCTTTGCTCCCTTGCAGTGCACCAAGCTCGGCTCCCACCTGAGCACCCTGCTGGACCACTACCAGCAGTTCCAGGAGGTGGCAGAGTCTCTCCAGATGTGGCTGGAGGACAGCGAAGCTGCGGTTGGGAAGCTGCTGTCAGAGAGCATTTCTTCAGATCCCACAGCTCTCCAGGAGCAGCTGGCCAGCACTGGGGTGCGTGGGGCTCAGGTCATCTCTTGGGGGAGTGCTGGAGCACATACACAGCCTCTGCTCTGCAGCCTCAGTGCTGGACATCAACAGCAAGAAGAGATTCAAGCTGCTCTTATATTTCTATTGGGTGCAGTGCTATTCCTGCAGGCTCAGCAGTCACTGCAGGTTGGAGCCAGGCTGTTCTGGGAAGTGCTGAGCATGAGGATGAGGGGCCAGAGGGAATGTCCCAGGGGACATGTAGGGAGGAAATTCCCCCCTTGTGAGTGCCCCCAAGCAGCCTGACCCAGCGCTGGGGTCAGCCCTGTCTGCAGCCTTCTGACCTACATTATTCATTTGTAGGATTTTTTGATTAACTGAACAGGGTTTATCCTCAGGGTTTAAATGGAGCATCACGTTCCCCATGGGTGAGGGTCTCTTACATGTGTCTGACTGCCGACTTTGTCTTGTGCCAAAGCAGCAGCTGCAGGGAAGCCTTGCTGAGCATCAGGTGCCAGTGGAGAAGCTCCAGAAAGCAGCTCGGTCTCTGCTGGAGGTGCAAGGAGAGCCAGCCCCTGACCATGGGCATATTCAGGAAACAACAGGTAAAACAGCAACAGCAGGGAGCAGCTGCTGGTTGGCAGGGATGGATGGGGACAGACTGAAAAGCAATGAGGGTGGATGATCTGTCTCATCTGGGGGACACGGGGCAGTGGTGGAGGCACAGTGATAGGGGCTTTGAGGTCAACAAGAGCCTGGTGTTCTCTGCTCTCTGAACGCTCAGTGGGAAGCTCTGTGCCATTTGCTCCACTTTCTGCTGGTCTCTGCAGACACCATCGTGAGCCGCTTCCAGATCCTCTCCCAGCAAATGGCCGAGCGCTCAGACCTGCTGCAGAAATCCATCGCGCAGTCCCAGAGTGTCCAGGAGAGCCTGGAGAGCCTCCTGCTCTCAGTAGCTGATATTGAGAGGAGTCTGAGCACAGAGCAGCCGGGCGCGCTCTCCTCCACCACCATCCAGGACTCTTTGGCCACCAGCGCGGTAAGGCTGCCTTGCCCAGATCACAGAACCACGGCGTGGTTGGGTTGGAGGGGACCTTAAAGCCCATCCAGTCCCAAGCTCTGCCATGGGCTGATTGCTTCCCACCAGTTCAGGCTGCCCCTCAAGTACCTCCGGGGAGGGTGCACCCACAAATGCGTGCTGCTGTTCCATGGGGCAATGCAGCCTCTCTGTGTTTGCTCGTTTTTCTCCTTCCTAACGTGCCATCCTTTGTGTGTGTGCTCCCACCAGAAGCTGAAGCAGGACATCGCCCGGCAGAGGAGCTGCCTGGAAGCCACCCGTGAGATGGTGACGCGCTTTGCGGAGACAGCGGATGGCAGCACGGCTGCTGCCCTGCAGGGCAAGCTGGCAGAGGTGGCAGAGCGCTTTGGAAGGCTATGCCAGCAGCAGCAGGAGAAAGAGGAGGTGCTGAAGGGTCTCCTGCCCAAGGTGGAGCAGTACGAGCAGCTCTCGGAGAAGCTGCAGCAGTTCATGGAGAGCAGAGCGCGGATGCTGGCATCCGGGAACCAGCCAGAGCGGGACATCGCTCACTTCTCCCAGCACCTCCAGGTGAGCTGTGCCTTCCCCTGCCCGAGGGAGGAAGTGGGTTCTGCCTGCGCAGGGCTCCTGGCTGCTGCGGTTCGGTGGGGTTTGCATCCTGCTCACGCAGCCCCCGCTGCTCCTGGGCCACAGGAACCTGCTGCTTGCTTGAGGAAGGGAGCGAGGCTGGAGCAGCTGAGGCCGTTTGCAGCCGTGAGAGATGGGAATGGCATTTCTTTGGAGCCAGCCCAAACTTCTGACAGGATCAGTCTCCTAGGGGCCGATCCAAATATAGTGAGGCTTTACCAATTAAAGCCTCCATCAGTTAATAAGCAAAACACCCAAGTGTTGGCAGCAAGTGCAGCACAGGATGTGACACAGCAGTGAGTCCTGGTGGCCAGCAGTGACTGTGAGGATTCTTCACTTGGGTTCCCTACAAGTGCGGTCCTGGGGGGCATGGTTTGTCCACAGATGCAGAAAAGCTCCTGCTGATGTAAAACCAGATGTTCATGCTATGCTGGGTTCGGGTTGGCCCAGTTTGCCTTTCCCCATCATGTTCACTGCGTGACCTCAAGCCAGCACCAGGGGAAGGGCAGGGAGAAGTGGGATTTGGTGCTGCAGCTGGTTGAGGGGTATACTGAGCCAGAGCTTCAGGAGCAGTGGTCCTGAGCCCTGCCCGTCTGTCTGTCTCTGGTACAATGCACGGTGCTGCCCGCAGAGGGTCTGCAGCTCACCAGGGCCGTCCCCTTCATCTCCGTCCCCAAATCCTCTGGGGGCACAGCCAGCATCACCCTTTGCTTCTGGCAGGAGCTGAACGTGGAGATGGGGCAGCACCAGGAGGACCTGGCTGCCCTGGAGCAGCTGGCAGTGGAGCTGGGTGCCAGCGGCTTTGTGCCCGGCGCTGCTGCACAACAGGAAAAGCTGCAGAATCTGAAGGAGGAGTTCCTGCAGCTGCAGAAGGTGGCAAAGGAGAGGTGAGCCTCAGTCTGACCCCCCCGAGCCTCCACAGCCTGAGCAGGCCCCGTCAGCTCTCCTTTTTGCAAGGGGGGCACAAGCAAAGCCTTCCTGCCTCCCCATCCCACGCCGGGAGCGCAGCGCAGCTCTGCAGCTGACACGTTATAAAAAGCCCTGGCTGGGGGCGGCTGGAACATTCCCGGTGCTGCAGAGCCGCGTTCGCACATTTCCGAGCGCGTGGGCTGCCCAGCCCATCCTGTGGGAGCGGGGTGGGGGCATCGCGGGTGACGGAGCAGAGCAGGGTGGTCCCTGGCATTGGGTTAGAGGTGCTTGGATCAGCCCTGGTAGCACGAGTAGGGTTGGAGCAGCAGCTTGCCTGTGTCTCTGGCGGGGTTGCAGGCTACATCCCCCAGCTCCCTCACTGCAGAGGAGGTTATGGGGCAAGAGCAGCAGAATTCCATACTAACCCCCTGTTGGTCGGCACCATGCAGTGTGAGCCCCCAGGCTGCCCCGCGCCCCGTGTTGGCCCGCACTGTGCGCACAGTTCCTAAGCAGCATCTGCTGCTGATAATAAAAAGCTGGGTTCTTGGAGACACAACTGTGCTGCATTCAAGCGGTGGTAATTGCGAGGCGAAGCACGAGCTCTGACTGCCCAAAACCTTTTCACTCACAGAGAAAGGGACGCCTCATCCTGCCAGGAGCAGCTGGACGAGTTTCGGAGGTTGGTGGCAGCGCTGCGGAAGTGGCTGAAGGACAGCGAGGGCAAAGTGCCACCTGTGGACACCTCGCTGGGCACCCAGGAGCTACAGCGGCGCAGGCAGCGGGTCCAGGTGGGCAGAGGGAGCTGGAGAAGCTGCTGTGAAAATGCTGGAGTGGGGAATAAATCTTGGGGGTCAGCATCCTGGGGGTGCTTTGTGCTCTCAGTGATGCTTCCCTGCTGGACTGCAACCCCCTATGTGTGGACATCCCCTCGTGTGCAGAGGGAGCAGAGCAGTGGTCCTCCCACATGCAGCACATTTCCCTTCCCTCCTCCTCCCCTGCTTTGTCAGGGATTTAGGATTTGTTGCCGTGTGCTTCTCCTTCCTAGACATCAAAGGCAGCCTTACATCAAGACCGTCCTGGGGACCCAAACAATTCCAGGGCCACACTGGGGTCTTGCAGCATCCCTGTGGGTTGGCATGAGGGCTCTGTGGGATGGGTACGCAGTGCTGTTGGAGCAGCCACTGACTGCAGCCTTTGCACCCGTACAGGAGCTGCTGGAGGAGTGGTCAGGGAAGGCCCCGCAGGTGGAGGAGCTCAGCCACAGGGGGACCCTCCTGGAGAACCTGATTGTGGAGATCACAGCCCCCGACAGTCAGACCAAGGCGGGTGAGTGGCAGCCCTGCTCATGAGGGGGCTCCTTCCTTCATGGAGCTCCACGAACAGCTTCTGTTAGCTTGCATTGAGCCAGAAATGGTTACTTCCCCTTTTTACCAAATTGAGATGACTTCAGAGGTGGTCCAGACCAGCAAGCAGTCAGGCTGTTGTTTTTGTGCATCAGCTGTGTGCTCTGAGCCCACCAGCACCAGGCACAGCAGCTCGGTGCCCAGGGCTGCCCTGTAGTGAGCACTGCGTTGGTGCTCAGCACAGGGAGGTCCAGGCCTCATATCCAGATGTGGACTCCATATCCACATGGACTGGGAGGCTGCAGTGCTCAGGCACGATTTACTGATCTCCTTTCTGGCTTTGAGTCTCTGAAGCAATGAGATTATGTCTGGTTTGTTTGGAAACCAGCTGAAGTTGTCTTCCAGCTTGTGAGAACAAGTCCCTGAACTCTCCCCTCTGATGGGCCTTTATGGGAATGTCCAGTCTGTGCTTATTTGTTGGGGTTAACTTGATGAACAGTTCAATAGGGAACTTCCAAGAACAGCCTGCAGGGTGTGTGGAACCAGGAGCTGGCATGCATTACCAGACAAAGGTCAGCTCCTCTCTCAGAGCGCTGACAAATATCTAAAAGAGGGGAGATGTAGGTCAGGAGTTAGGGATTCATGGGGGCTGTCATGGGGGCTGGCTCATCCCCTGCCCGCGAGGTTCACTGCGTGGTACCGCCAGCACAGGGGACGCCTTCCCCTTTACAAAGCTGGGGCGGTGCTGGAAGCTGCAGTCCCTTACCCAGGAGGGGCAGAAAGGGAGCAGCTGGCATTTCTGAAGAATCCCCTTTTGATTCAAAATGTGTGATGTCTGCAGCGCTTCCCAAAGGGGGACACGTGTGGCGCCTCCTAGCAGAGCTTTAGGGAAGGTTTAAACAGTTTCATTCCGTAAGGAAAGGAGAATAAGAGGGAATTAATCTCTTCCGGGGAGCTAATCCCTCTGGTGAAGGCATTGCAAAGCCTCAGCTCACAAAATCACGGTCAGGGCAGCAGCTTTGCGGGGTGCACAGCAGAGCCACATCCCAGGTGCCATCAGCGTGCTCAGTGCCACAGGGCTGTGTTGTCACACTGTGTTCCTGTCTGCTTGCTGTACGCAGCCCTAACACGTCTGTCTTGTCCCCCTGTCTGTCCCCGTCCCCTCCGCCCAGGTTCTGTGCTGCCCGCAGTGGGAGGGCCTCTGGGCAGCGTGAATGGATTCCACACTTGCAAAGGTGAGAGCGCTCCGCTGGCCGCGTCCCCATCCGCTTTGTCTGTGCATTTCCATCCGTGAGACATCAGCCCCAGTGTGACACCATCAGCATCCTGTCGAAGTGAAATGAGCCTGCAGATGGGCTTGGTGACACCGACGGTGTGGATGTGGGTCAGGCTGAAGGTCAGGCATTGCCCCGACGCCGTCAGATGGTGCCAGGGCTGATAGATGGAGATTGTTGCAGGGCCTGCGGTTAAATCTATTGGTTCGCAGGGATTGTAATGCCTTCCAATCCTTCCGACTGAAGAGCAATTTTAATTATTGTGCGATATCTGCTGTTAGTTCACCAGTTCAATGAGATAATAGGTGCATAAAAATGGCTTGGTATTTCGGTGTCGTATTGCTTCGCACCGTCTCAGCAGTGACGCTGCAGCAGTGGGGCTCAGCTTGCATCAGTCTCACGGACATGAGGACGTTTGCTTTGTTTGCAGACTGTCAGCACACATTGGTGGTGCTGGGGGAGAGCGCTGGGGTGATGGCAGTGAGTGACAGTGCAGCTCAGCTGGACTGCCTAGAGCTGAGTCTGTGCCTGACAGCGCCGTGCTGTGGGGCCGCGCTTCTCATCCCATGCTGCTGTTTTGGCAATAGATCTGACCGAGATCCAATGCGACGTGTCGGACGTCAGCCGGCAGTACGAGGGTCTCGGCGCGGCGCTGAAGGAGCGCCTGCAGCAGCTCTCGGCCATGCTGGAGGGGATGCAGGCAGTGCAGGAGGAGGCGGGCGCTGTGCTGCAGTGGTTGGAGTCAAAGGAGCGGACGCTGTCAGAGCTGGAAGCCTCCTCCTCGCCCACCAAGACGGAGACCGTGCGGGCTCAGGCCGAGCACAACAAGGTAACCGCATCGGAGCGAAGCCGGCGTCAGCGCCCTCACCAGCAGGGTTTGTTGCGGCCAGCTGGAAGTGCTGGATCTGCCCTGGGGCATCCCCCAGGAGGTGGGGCAGAAGTCCACCCTCTGCTCCCACACTTGTTGCTCTCGGGCATTTATTGGGCTCTGCAGTGCTTGTTGTTGCCCTCCCAGCTCCTCGTGGGAAGCTGTTCCCCATCCGTGGTGCTCTGGGAGCCAAGCTGGCTTGTGCTGCTGCCGCTGAAAAATGAAGCGATTCCATTAAAGCGCAAAGAGCAGAAATTGTTCTTCTCCAGCTTGTAGCTGCTGTTTCATTCCCCCTCAGTGACTCTGTTCTTTTGCACTAAGTTCCATATCTAACAAAGTTCCAACGGTCCCCTTCCAGGCATTTCTGGCTGAATTGGAACAGAATTCTGGAAAGATCCAGAAGGTAAAGGAAGCGCTTTCTGGCTTGCTGGAGAAATATCCAGATTCTCCAGAAGCAGCAAACTGGAAGAAGATGCAGGAAGACCTGAGTAAGTGCCTGAAGCTCTGTCATGAGGTTTCTGTCTTGAAGCATCACATTAGAAGTGATTCCGGACTGCAGGACGACTCCAAAGTCACAGCAGAGCAGTCGCTTCTAATTAGAATTCAGTAAATAGCGAACTTATCTCCGAGCTGTCTGGTGCACAAGGTGTTCCAGAGACAAGCTCTGTTCTGATTAATGAAATCTCTATGATGGATGTATATTTTAAAGACTTGTCTCCCTAAATTACTTCTTTAAAAAAGAAAAAAAAAAGCGCCAACAGCATGAGTTGATTACTTTGATTAAAAGCTGCATTGCTAGATATGAAATTCTGGTCGTTAGTAAGGGTACTGCAGGTAATTGAATGTTGACTAAACAAGGCAATGTGTTTAAAAAGAAGCCCAGAAAGTCCCTGCTTTGAAATGGCAGGAACACGTTTATGGAGTTCTCCATCCAGGAGATATGAACGTGCTGTTTGAGGGCTGACACACTTGGGAGCATCCATTTATCGGAGCCGTGTCTGAGCCAGAGGTGTGAGGGGGGCTCTCCAAGGTCAGACGAGCTGATGGCAGCAGTGTCTACATTGCAGACATGCTGCCTGTGAGGTTTATTCTGTGAGCTTCGAGACCAGCAGGGATGGGTAATGGCTTCTTAGATGGAGAGTGAACAGAGCTAGTTGTGAGAAGCCAGAGGACTCCTGTCCCGGGTGAACCACGGGGAGGGTGCGGAGCCCGGGGGGCGCAACCAACACCAGCTCTGTGCAGACTGCAGGTGGGAACGAGCCAGCCAGGCGACGGCCGAGCGGCAGCAGAAGCTGGAGGAGTCAGCCAACCAGCTGGCCAGCTTCCAGGCGGCCGAGGCGCAGCTGCGGCCGTGGCTGATGGAGAAGGAGCTGATGATGAGTGTGCTGGGACCCCTCTCCATCGATCCCAACATGCTGAACGCACAGAAGCAGCAGGTCCAGGTGAGCTGGTCCTACATCATGGGTTAGGGGTGAAGAAAGAGGTGCTGCTTTTGGTCCGTCAACAGGGTGGTCTTGCACAGAGTGGAAGATGGCACTCCTTCATAGAATTATATAATCATGAAGGTTGGAAAAGAGCTCTATGATCACGATGTCCAAGCGTTGACCCATCTCCACCATGCCCACTCATAGAACCACAGAATCATTCAGGTTAGAGAAGACATCTAAGGTCACCAGTCCAACTCCATCCCACCCTCAGCATGCGCACTGACCACGTCCCTCAGGGCCACATCTCCATGGTTCTGGAGCACCTCCAGGGTTGGCGATCTCAGGGTTCTGCTCCTAAGTCCACCAAGCCCTGCTGAGTGCAAACTGCTGTGGATAAGTCGAGACAGGTGCAGTGCTTGGTTCCCTGCTCTGGACTGACTCATCAGTGAATCACTTGGCCCCTGTTGGAGAGTGAAATTGCTTTAAACAAGACCTGTGCTGATGCTCTGCAGGACTTGCTGATGCTGCCCATCACTGGGCTGCCAGCCCCTACTGACTGCTTCCAAATTCTGCCATGTCTGTAAGCAGCCGGCCGCGTCACGAAGTGAAAGGCCCTGGTTAACATAATTAGATTCCCATCTAACTGGTTTATGTTACATTATGCAGCAATAGGACAAATAAGAGAGAAAGCAAAGTGCTCTATCACTGCAGTCACAGACTCCCAGCTTTTTAGGTTGCAAGGTCACCGTAAATTGCATTGCCCAATTGCCGTCCCATCCCAGGAGCATCTTGCTTTGCTCCTAGGGGCTCTGTAGGTTGGGTGAAGCCTTTGGAGGTCTGGTTTGTTTTGACTGTGTGTACTCAGAGCTGTCAGTTTCATGCAAACATTTTTATGTTATTTCTGTTTCAGTTTATGCTGAAGGAATTTGAATCTCGCAGACAACAGCACGAGCAGCTCAACCAGGCAGCTCAGAGCATCCTCACCGGCCCCGGGGATGTTTCCCCATCCACCAACCAAGTGCGGGAGGAGCTCCAAGGAGTCAACCAGAAATGGTCCGAGCTGACAGAACGCCTCAACTCCCGCTCCAGCCAAATTGACCAAGCCATAGTGAAGAGCACCCAGTACCAGGAGCTCCTCCAGGGCCTCTCTGAGAAGGTGAAGGCGGTCGGGCAGCGCCTGAGCAGCCAGTCTGCCGTCAGCACGCAGCCCGACGCCGTGAAGCAGCAGCTGGAGGAGACCAGCGAGATCCGCTCGGACCTGGAGCAGCTGGAGGAGGAGATTGCAGAGGCTCAGACGCTCTGTGACGACCTGTCTGTTCTGATTGGGGAGCAGTATCTCAAAGATGAGCTGCGGAAACGGCTTGAAACGGTGGCTCTTCCTCTGAAAGGACTGGAAGACCTGGCAGGTGAGACAGCACGGAGCTGTGAGAAGGGATGCTGAGAGGTCGAACTCCACCCCTTGCTTTTTGCCAAAGGGCTCACCCTTCACTGGGTTGCTAAGAATAGAAGGGAAAGCACTGAGGCGCTTTGTGGGTGTTCGGAGTGGCTGTAAGCGCAGGAGATTTCTCACTCCAGGCATACCTGAGCCTGGAGAGTTCAGTCCCACTGGTGGCATGCGCTGCACCTGGAACAAAACAGCTGTGCCCCAACTTCAGACTGGGGGGCAGGGAAGACCTCGTGGCCACTCTCAGGTTGGGTTTCCCCTTCCGCGTTGTAAGAGGTGGCACTTAGAAATTGGTCAGGGCTGCAGAGATCTACTGCACTATCCCTACTGATTGCTTAAAAAATTCATGAACCAGTGAGCAATGCTAGTGATGCAATGGAAAACTCCTTCCTGTTAATCAAAACACAGTTGGTGCATCTGAGATGATTTTAAATAATTGCCCTTCGCTTATTTGATTCCAGCTTAATTGTTGCGTTTTAATCTTATTTCCACTGCAGCCGACCGGATGAACCGACTGCAGACCGCGCTTGCAAGTTCCCAGCAGTTCCAGCATATGTTTGATGAACTCAGGACCTGGCTCGATGACAAGCTGTGCCAGCAAGCTCGGAGCCAGCCTATTTCTGCTAGACTGGAGAGGCTCCAGAGCCAAATTCAGGAGCAAGAGGAGTTCCAGAAGAGTCTCAACCAACACAGTGGCTCCTATGAGATGATCGTGGCTGAGGGGGAATCGTTGCTGCTTTCCGTCCAACCCGGGGAGGAGAAGACCGCTCTGCAAAACCAACTGGTCAGCCTCAAAACGCACTGGGAAGAGCTGAGCAAGCAGGCTGCCGACAGGCACTCCAAGCTGAAGGACTGCCTGCAGAAAGCCCACAAGTACCAGCGGCACACTGAGGACCTCCTGCCTTGGGTGGAGGACTGCAAGGCCAAGATGTCGGAGCTGGAGGTGACGCTGGACCCGGTGCAGCTGGAGGCCACGCTGCTGCGCTCCAGGGCCCTGCTGGGCGATGTGGAGAAGCGGCGCTCGGTGCTGGAGATGCTGAACAGCGCTGCCGACATCCTGATCGACGCCTCGCAGAGCGACGAGGACGACATCCGTGACGAGAAGGCTGCCATCAACCAGGAGATGGACGCCATCACCGAGGAGCTGCAGGCCAAGACAGGCTCTATCGACGAGATGTCACAGAGGCTCAAGGAGTTTCAGGAGAGCTTCAAGAACATTGAGAAGAAGCTGGAAGGGGCCAAGCACCAGCTGGAGATCTTCGAGGCGCTGGGGCCGCAAGCCTGCAGCAGCAAGAACCTGGAGAAGCTGAGGGCGCAGCAGGAGGTGCTGCAGGCGCTGGAGCCGCAGGTGGATTACCTGAAGCACTTCACACGGGGGCTGGTGGAAGACGCTCCCGATGGGTCGGACTGCTCCCAGCTGCTGGGCCAAGCGGAGGTGGCTCAGGAAGAGTTCAAAGCGATGAGGCAGAAAGTGAATGACTGCTGCGTGCTGATGGAAAGCAAGCTGGAAGGGATCGGCCAGTTCACGGGGCGGGTGAGGGAGATGTTCTCGCAGCTGGCAGACCTCGACGACGAACTGGACGGAATGGGGCCCACTGGGAGGGACGCCGACAGCCTTCAGTCCCAAGCAGAGGACGTTCGCACGTTCCTGGGCAAACTGCAGGGGCTGAAGGCTGACATTGAGGCTTCTGAAAGCGAATGCAAGAAGATGCTTGAGGATGAGGGGAGCCCCGATTTATTAGGGCTAAAACGCGAACTGGAGACGCTGAGCAAGCAGTGCAGCAAGCTGACCGAGAGGGGCAGGAGCCGACAGGAGCAGGTGGAGACCACGCTGGCACGCGTTGAGGACTTCTACAGCAGGTTGAAGGAGCTGAGCCACATGACGACCGCGGCGGAGGAGAGTGAGGCTCTGCAGTGGGTGGTGGGCACGGAGGTTGAGGCCATCAACCAGCAGCTGGCCGACTTCAAGGTAAGTCTTTGTGCTGTGGCATTTCTTACGTGGTTCCTTGTGTTTGAAGGACTGTCCAGTGCTGTGGTCTTTTGGATGGGACCAATGTCTGCTGGCATGCGGCTTCGTTGTTTTTTTTTGCTATGTTGGCATAATTGGATGCAGTAAAATACTGTTGCTTTGGAGGATACCAAATCAACTGCTGGCCTTGATGGTCTGCACTGAAAAGATGCAGTAAGATTTTGGGACTGGGAGGAAAAAGGTCTTTTCCCACCTCTCCTTGTGGTGCGTAATGGTGAGCCAGTGCCTCCTGGGCCTTTGGAGGTGGTTGATACGTAGTTTTGGGGGAGGAAGGGATGTGTTTGGGATGTTGGCATAATCTGAGCGGGTCTTTCTACCTGGTGCACCATTCCCACATGTTGTTCACTTCTGTGAACGCACATGCATCCATTTCTTCTTGCCTTGGGTGCAAATAAAGCCACAGATAAACTATGGCAGATGGAAGACACACGGGGAGAGACACCAAGGCAAAGTTCACATTTGTTGGGTGGTTTTCATGTTTCCAGCTGAGAGCTGATGGGGACCATTGAGGCTTGCATAAAATATTGAGAAAAGAGTTGGAGTGTGTTTGAGTATTACAATTTTTTTAAGCAGTATTGTGGTGTTGCGTCATGCTGTTATTCTACATTCATTACATTAACGCTTCCTAGGAGTTTTCTTGCTGTTAAACTCATATTGCTGATGTGCTGATGATGGGCTGACTTACATCTGGCTGCTCGTTTCCTGGCAATAACAGGGAACGGGGCAGGGAGGCATTTCTACAGCCACTTACTTTTCATCTCATGGCTAATTGATCCCATTCCATCGCTCAGCAGCCCTGTGAGTCCTGCATTAGATCGAGGTGTTTCTGTTTTGGGGGCTGCCCATCCAAAAAAGCTCTGAAGCGTTACAGACTTGAGCTCACATATCATGTTGCTGTTATCTTTCATGTTGGGCGGCATTAAAATTGTACTGTTTGGAAGGGATTTAATTTCATCACTGAACACCATGCAGTTGCTTGCACTGAGTATAGCCAAGAGAGGAGTTTCCAGCCTGCATGGCTGGTGGAGCAACGGCCCTGGGAACGACCCTTTACCCCGTGGTGTAACCTCATTTGGAGGCACTCATTGGCTGCACTGCACTTTGAGGAAAGCTCAGTGGGGAAAATGAAAGCTGCAGCAGTGAGTTTTGCTCCTTCGTGCCTGAGGATGGAGTGGGGGAAAAGCAATGGATGGAGCAATCGCTGTTACGAAGCAGCATTCCTCTCATGCACGGTTCATCCAGAGAGTGAGGGACGTGCGTGGTGCAGAGCAGATCTTTGCAAAGCCTCCTCATGGGGCTCCCTCCAAGGGCGGCTGCGACCCCAGGGGCTGGGGTGGCTGTGTGGGGCGTAGGCTCTGTGAGCAGATAGCGTGTCCTAGGGCATCAATTTTAATGAACAGCTGTGTAAATGAGATGCAAATTAGGTGTGGCCCCAGGGCTCCCAGCACCTCGCCAACGCAGCCCTGACAAAGGTGGGCACTTCTGGACTCATTGTGTCCATGTTTTAATCAAGGAGATCTATTGAGGGCTGGCGAGGGCTGCAGCAGCTGATGTGCAGAGCAGCTGACGCTCACAGCTCCCCATGTATTTTCCTTCTCCTGCCTGCAGGCAGCCCTGGCTCTCACCCCACCGGGCCCTCGGTGCATGGGTGGGATGGGGGAGGAGTGGCCCCACAGCGGCGTTGGGAGATGATGGGAGCCCCGTGTTGCTCAACGTTCTGTGCTTAGGCAAGGCTGTTCCGTGCCAATAAAGCTTTTGTGCTTAAGGACGGAGGGAGGGAGAATCCCTGGACAGCAATAACTTATGGCACACTCCACTTTAGTAGAGTGGGTCGGGTTGCCCAGGGCCCACAGAGTCCTGCAGCACCCCTCAGTGCTCAGACAGGAGCGGTGATGCAGTGAGCCGGGCCATGAGCAGCATTAGTCATCTCCCCATTCAGATGCTGCTCTAATTCTGCTCCGGGTTCTCCCCACTTAACCCTAATTAGCCCTGACTGGGGAGCGGTGCTGCTGCTGGTGAGCCCTGGAGCAGTTGTGGGGTCCTCCCGGGGGAAACTGTGGTCCTATGTGGGATCCTCCTGGGGAGGGGTCCATGGTCCCATACCTCGCAGCCCCCAAGTGTATTTTTAACCCTTTTGTGCCCCCGCAGGAATGCTCAGTGGCTCCGGGCAGCTGGGTGGGTCGGGGCAGGAGTGGGGCGCGTGGCGGTGTCTCCTTGTTGAACGCCTTCCAAACCTACTTAAAGTATCTCTGGGCATTATTTTGAGCATCAGCAATACACGCAGAAATGCCTCCTCTCTGACAGCTGCTGAGCTGCCTTAAAGGCGCCATCTCCTTGTTGGAAAGGCAATGATAAATGTGGGAGTGGGCTCGGCAGCTGTCCCCATCCGCTCTGTGCGCAGGGTTGTGGTCACAGTGCTGTCTCCAATGGGGCTGTCACCAATGGAGCTGCCCAGGTCCCAGCCCACAGCACCTTGGTGACATTCGGCACAGTTTGGTTACTCTGTTCAGCCAAAGTGAACCCGAGCAGAAGCTGAGAGCTGCTGAGACTGACCTGTAACAAGAGTTTGTGTTTTCAACTCACAACACAGTTCTGCTGTGATCCGACAGGGCCTTTTGGGGGTCAGCTTGGGTTGCTATTCTGAACCCACCCACACGCTCATGCCTTGGTAACTCTGCCAGGGCTCTGCTGGGGGAGATGTTCATAGGAATGTCCTCCTGCAGAGGAGGTTCATCAGCTGGTGGTGGTGTTTCCAGGAGATGCTAAAAATACTGTGCTGAGGCCCAGCACACGAGGAGGAGGAGGAGGAGGCAGAGGAGCGAGGGTGGGTCGTGGCCCCAGGGGCTGCGGTGCAGTGAGCCCTGTGGCCAGACCTGCCCAGCACCAACTGTCCCTGGTGGGCTGGGGGTGGCTGAGCAGAATGGAGGCTGCGTGGGGAGCAGCTCAGGCTGCATTACTCACCGCCGCGCTCGCAGAACAATTGCCAGTTCTTCTGCTGGAGGAGTGATTTAAAATGTCTCCCATCCAGAGGATTCTTGGGATGATAACACACTTACCTCACTTCCGACAGAGCCCTCCATTCACCGCCCCATCACTCAGCCCTCCCTGCTGACCCCACCCCACGGGGCTCAGTACACGTAGGACAGGACAGCCGCAGGGCCACATGTGGGTCCAGCTCCAGGGATGGGAATTTGGCATCCCAGGTGAGGCGCAGGCTCTGCCTCCCACCTTGGGCCCCTCCAAGACCGGGCACCGCTGGATGCCATATTGTAGGGCAGTGCCTAAGTGTCTGTGCAAAAGCAGCAGTGGATGAATGTGTGGGGGCCAAGACCCAAAATCGGTTTGAAGGCAGCCTTGAGCCGGGCAGATGGGATTATCGTGGAGCACACAGTGAGCTCCAGGCTGCCCACGCAGCACCACACACCTCACAGTGCACAGAAACACCGAATCCAGAGATATGGCTAAAGGAGAGAATTTAGAAGGAGGAGAGCAACAGCACTGAAAGGGAGATAAAGAAATCCCTCTGAACTTAGGACAAATGCAGCAAAGGCCATAAAGCATGACTTGCCACCTCCGTGGCGCAAATCCCAGTGAAACCCAAATAGCTGCTCTCATGTTTAGCTCTGGGGGCACTTTGCACTGTCATTGTGGAGTCCAAACCCACAGCAGGTGAGGATGAGGAGCCCCGAGGATGAAGAAGATGCTCGGTGGGCTCACAGCAGTGTGTCCATCAGAGACTTTGTGCTGTCTCTGTGCTCTCGTGATCATCACACAAGGCAGCTCCCTCACTTCCAGCTGCTGAGATGCATTATAAGAAAGCTAAAAATACATTGGTTTCCAAAGCCTGCTTTCCCATGTAAGCAGGGGCTGCAGCAGGATGTAGTGCAGTCGTAAACAGGGTGACATCACCCCGTGACGGGGCAGGCACGCGGACCCTGCGCTCCAGAGACGGTGTCCATATGAGGAAGGCTGGAAACCTGCGGCTGGGCATGCTTCTCCTGCAGCCTTACAAGTCTGGAACATCCTTTGATGGGGGAGTTGGAAGTTCTTCATCCCGAGGATATGGCGTCGGGGGAACCTCGGGGTGGCTCTGGGGTGACCTGTCCCCTTGTGGTGGGCAGCACCTGTGGGAATGAGCCCAAAACCCCAGATTACATTTGGCTCAATGAGGCTCCACGAGAGGGACACCGATGAAGCCAAAGCCTCGTCCTGGTGACCGCTCAGCCTCTGCCCATCCCACTAGCTGTGCTACCAGCTGGGGCTGCGGGGCTGCAAATCTGGAAGCTCTATCAGCCGTTATTTCAGTAACAGAGATCACAGCTGGCAGAGCTCCACATACCAGAGCCGTGCAGACAGCAAAAGAACAGAAATTCATACTGGAGCTCCTGTCCTGCCCTGTCCTCCCATCACACCAACCAAGGTGACAGCGAAGCCCTCAGCAGCCCTCGGCCCCATGACTTGTCCCCTCCACTGGTGGCAGTGGTGGCTCTTGGTGGCCCCATGGCTGTCCCCATCGCTGGTGGCAGTGGTGGCCCTCGGTGGCTTCTTGCTGGCTCATGGCTCAGGGAACTTGCAGGAGCAGCTCAGCTCTCAGGCGAGGCAGGGCAGGTTTCTCTTGGGCTTCAGTGCTTGCTGAATGTTTCTCAAACTGCTTTAGCGATGGGGGAGATGTGTTGGGGAAGACTTGGCTTGCTGTCGGCACGTGACTTAGTGAGGAAATGGGAAAAGAATTTCTGGCTGTGAAGCAGTCAGCTCCACATCGAGAGTGTTCCTAGGAGTGGAACAAAAAGCCTCCGCGCCCGGCCAGGATGCCTGGGATTCCTGCTGGAGGGGCTGCAGCCCTAACGGCCCCAGACCGCTCTGCTGATGGGCAGCTGTGCTGGCACAGCACAGTACAGCATGGCACAGTGCAGCTGCCGTCGCCTGGTGGTGCAGCCTGGGTTAATCACAGCCCCGAAGTACAGAGCTGTGGGTACTGAGCTGAGCCCCACTGCTCAAAGGAGGGCCTGGGGTGGGAAAGCAGAGGGCAGGGGGTGGCCAGGGTCCATCACCGCTCGATCTACTCCCAGCACAGCATGTCCAGCTCTTTTCCTTGGCTACGTTTAATTGTGGAAATAAGAAAAGGGGTTTCCTAAGATTCCCCATCGTGTGCAAAGAGCTCGGCTGGGCACTTCAGGCAATTAAACGCGTTTCATAATGCTGGAACCTTTCTCCTTTCCTCGTTTCCACCTCTGGGGAGGGAGGGCCGGCGCTGGGGGTGCGGCGTTGGAGTGGTTTGGCCGTGGTTCACCGTCCCCGTGGAGGAGCTGCTGCTCCCGCAGAGCAGAGGAGCCGGGTGCGTCGCAGCTGCTGCTTTGGCCTCGGCTGAGTCCCAAAGGTTTGGAGGCAGCAGCACCTGCAGCTCGCCCGAATCATCGGCTCCCAGCCGTCCTTGGCTCCGGTTTCTCAGCTCAGTGGAGTTGCAGTGCAGGGCTCTGTCGGGGTGCAGGCTCACACCACCCCTTCTGCGAGCGCAGCACCTGCCGTACCGCTCGGCAAAACGCGTTGCTGCGTGCAGCCTGGGGGGCCGTTGCCTGGAGATGCGCTGGGGCTGCTCCAAGCTCTCCTGTTTTCTCTCCAAGTCTGTGACTTCGCTCAGCATCACTCCGGAGCAGTGATTCACGCTGCTGCACCCCCCCACCCTTCCCCCCGCCCCTTCCCGGCTGTGCGGGAGCGCTCGCACGCGGTCCAGACTCCGGGACCCACATGCGTGGGGGCACACGGGGCGATGGGTGCGGGACAGCCCCGGTGCTCGTCCTGGCGGGGTGGGAGCTGAGCGCCGGTGGCAGCACGGCGACAGCCAACGTCCGCGCGGCTCTTTGTTGCCCGGGATGGCGGCGAAAGAGACCCGGGCCCTGGGATCGGGCAGCCCCTCGCTCAGCCCGGCGGGAGCTGTCGGAAATCCGGTCGGCTCCTCCGGTATACACCCGCTTCGGGCCCCCCTCCGCGGACAAAAGCGGCCGGGGCGCGGGGGAGCCGCCGCGGTGCAGGGCGTTGCTGCTCTTTGTCGGGGGATTTGCGCGCTGCCGCCTCCCCCCGGAGGAGGAGCTCCGTCGGGGCGGGGAAGGGCCGCCCCGGGCCGCCGCGGAGAGCCCCCCGGCTCCGGGCAGGGGGTGCCGGAGCGGAGCCCTGGGGGGACTGCGGCGCCCGGGGAGGGAGGGATGAAGGAAGGGAGGGAGGGAAAAAGGGAAGGAGGGGGCGGCCGCCCGCCCCGCCCCGCCCGCGTCGCCGCCTCCCCGGCCGCCCCCGCCCCGCCGGCTCTCCTCCCTCCGCCCGCCCTCCGCCGGAGTTGGCAGCGCCGCGGGAGCCCGGCGCTCGCAGCGAGAGAGGAGCGGGGCCGCGGCGTGCGCTGCGCGGCGGCCTTTTGTTCCGGCAGCACCAAGTTCGGGCTCGGCGTCGGGGGGGAGAGCGGAGAGAGGAGCGGAGCGGCGGACCCGCGCCATGCCGTCCGCGGCCCCGGCCCCGGGCTGCCCACTGGGGCGGCTGCACGCCCGGCCCGGCCGCTGAGCACAAAAGGCGGAGGAGAGACGGGAACGCGGCCCCGGCTGCAGCCCCAGCGCTGGCCCCGCCGCCCCCGCGCCGCCCCGCGCCCGCCCCGCCGCGCCCCCGCCACGGCCGGGCCGCCCGGCGGGATGGAGCCGCCGCTGCCCGCCGCCGGGCACCGCGAAAGTTAGTGCGAGCCGGGCCGGGAGCTGCGGGACCGGGAGGAGGAGGACGAGGACGACGAGGAAGGCGCCGGCAGCCGCTGCGCCCCGTCTCCCCCGCCGGCTCCGGCGAACTTGGGGGAATTCGCTGCCATCCGTCCCCTTGCCATTTTTGGATGCGTTTTATAGCCGATTTTTTTTTTTTCTTGGGGAGGAAAAAAAAAAGGAAAAGAGAAGACCCGGCGGTGCTTCTCCGCGCGGCAGCGGGACGGGGCACGGTGGGGCGAAGGGAGCAACAATGCCATCATGTTTTTGAGACAGGAAGCCTCCGAGTTTGCCCTGAATGAAGAACTTCCTGTGTTTAAACTTGCACGAATATCCGCTGACAAGCTCAGTTCAAATGAAAACACGAGAGTCGGGGGGAGAGGCTAATTTGGAGCAGCTGGACTGCGCGGGACGGCAGCGGGCGGAGGAGGCGAGGAGCCACGGTTCGTGCACAGCCCGGACCTTTGTTGCTAGAGGACACACGGGCTAAATTAGCAGCTCCGAACACCTCCGCATCTCCTATTGCAAACAGTGATCGGGAATATTTATTGGAGCTGTCGTGCTCGTCGGGTTTTGCTGACAGATGGCTTTTTGAGGATGAGAGGTGCTGTTCCTCTGCCCGAGACCCACAGTGGGGCTGTGCATTGGCCCTATAACCCCGCAGCCCCATAGGTCCACCTCGCCAGGTCCAACGCGGTGTGATGGTCCCTGCGGCGCCGGGCGCGAGGTTGACGGGGAGCTTCTGTCATCCGTAAGGGCGAGAGCATGGGCAAACCACTGAGCAGGCCAGACTGTCTACGGCAGAACCGCACTTGCCTGGGGAAGGGCGAGGAGGAGGACGGCTACATAGAGGACTGCTACGTGCCCCAGCGCTCCATATACGACACGATGAGAATCAATGAGCAAATCGATCAGGGATCGAAGCTTAACCAGCTTTCGAAGAGCACCCTCGGCAAGGGGGATGGCAGCACCATCTCCAGCAATGGGACGTTGGGAGCTGCCAACGTCTTTGAGTCGAGGGCGCCCGAGGCGAAGAAGCTGGACGAGCGAGTCATCTTCGACGCGCTGAAGCTCAGCAGCGACGTCTCCAAGCCGGCGCCGCCTCCACCCCGCAGGCGGCCAAACCCCGAGAGGAAGGAGAACGTGAACCGGCGGTCGTGGAAATCCTTCATGCCGCCCAACTTCACCGAGTTTGCAGAGAGGATGGGGGCCTCGCTCAGCGAGGTGTCGGAAGCGGGTGCCTCCAACCCCTCACTGCGGGATAAGAGGGACTCCAGTGCTCTGCTGGCTGAGCATGCCGGGCAGCCCGACCGCAGCGAGCCCATGTCTGAGTCGCTCACTTTGGAGCACGTCTCCAAGTCATCCGGCACAACGGAGGCCATGCAGTTTGCCACAGACTCCTATGGCAGTGCTGCAGATGAGCGCCAGCCCCTGCTGCCCGCCGGCGATGGCCATGCTCGAGCCACGGAGCTGGCCAGGGCTCGCCTGCTGCCCAGTGCCACGTGGCCGCGGGCCAGGAAGAACTTCCCCAAGGCCAGTGTTGGCAATGGGCGCCAGGAGACCCTGGAGGCCTCCGAGTCAGACTGCACAGTGGAGAACGTCAACCTCTCCCCATGCCTGAGCGAGGAGCTGCTGGATGCGGGACTGAATATTCTCATTACCACCAATCTCAGAGAAAAAACTGAGTCTGAGCTGAGATTTGAGGAGGACGAGCGCTGGGTGATGATGGAGGAGTGGGAGGAGGCGACGCTGTCAGAGAGAGGAAAGGCTGTGCTGGTGGCAGAGGAGAAGAAGAGCTGTTGCTTGGCAGATATTTCTGAAGAAAGGGAACACTTCACTGCTCCTGGGGACAGCTCTGCCCCCAGCCCGGGCACCGTGCAGCCCTGCAGCCCCCGGGGCAGTGCCAGCAGCCCCATTGCTGGCAGCGCATGCTGCACTGAGGACGTGGCGGTGCAGTGCGAGGCCAAAGACTTTGCTGCAGGTTTGGAGCGCTCGGCCAGCCCCGCCATCCCCGAGCTGTCTGATACAGACTCAGTGCAGATGTTCCTGGAGCTGGAGGAGCAGTGCCTGAATGAGGACGAGGGTGATGGGGCCATCCCTGCCCTCCTGGGTGCTCGGTTCTCCCCAGTGGACTCGGAGGGGCTGGACCCAGATTTGGAGAAACTGACGGGGGCAGCAGATGAAGCACGTGAGTCTATGGCCCCGTTGGAAGTCAGTGCTTCAGACTCTGCTGTTGTGTCAGATCTGGAGGACTTTGATGTCACCTGCAGCTCACAGGTGCTGAGCGCGATGGAGCCGGTGACAGAGCCCTTCTCTGAAAGGGACACCTTGGCCATCACCCCAACGGACTCGGATGGAGGGACCTCTCCCAGCCCTATGACCACGGTGGGGCCGGACTCCAGCCAGCAGTGCTTGCTAGCTCTGGTAGAGGATGCGTCTGACCCACTGGCAGATGTGGGGCCCATGGGCTGCGCAGTGGCAGTGCTGGTGGCTGCTGCAGTGGCATCTCCAGAGACGGGTTTGTGTCCAGCCTTCAGCCTTGAGGGAGCTGCTCACCCCGGTGCCCCCGTGAGGTGGGAAGGCGGCCACCAAGACTTGTTTATCCCCTCTGATGAACTACCGCAGTGCCCTGAGGAGCCCTCTCCTGTCTCGGTATCCCCATCCCGGCTGTCTCCCTGCCAGCCCTCAGACCCTGGCATGGTGGCAGGGGGGCTGGCGTCTCCCCTGCAGTACCACGAGGTCGCTGTTGGGGCAACGGACCCATCACACATTTGTCACCTTCTGCCTGGAAGGACTGAGCTTGCCAGCTACCGTGTCCCAGAACTGCTTTCCGAGGACAAAGGCACGGATTTGGGAAAAGAAAGCGATGGATCCGAGGGCCAGACTTGTCCAGAAGACAAGCACTGTCACGGCAGTCCTCTGCCACCGTTCCACAGTGGCTCTGCATCAGAGCCAGGCTCTGAGGCTGCAGTGCTGCCCACAGCACCTGCCGAGGAGCACCTGTGGGACGCGGTGACCTCGGGGCAGGTCCTGGCACTGGAAGGGTCTCCTCGCACTGAGGGGTCGCCAATGGAGGCGGCCGTCCTGCAGCCAGGAGACCTGGCCCTGCTGTTTGCCTGCAGCTGGGAGGAGCGGCCGCGCCGTGCCGCGGGGAGCGGTGCTGCCGTCCCAGAAGGGCTCAGCACATCGCCTGCTGCTCTCGGTGCCGCTCTGTGGGGCCTGGAGGGGCTTCCGGCTCTGGCTGACGCAGCGGTGCTGGGGGACCTGGAGGTACCGGAGCCCTGGGCTCGGGAGGCAGTGCCTGGCACCGGGGGTTTTACCACGGATGCTGAGGAACCGTGCGCCGAGCGCCTGCCCCTGAGTGCCGCCGCCACCGCCGTGCCCTTGGTGGTGGAAGAGCTTCTGGAGGCCCCGCCGCCATTTGCTGATGGCCCCGTGGGCTCCGTGCCGCCACCGCCAGAGGCCGACCCGCTCCTCCCCGGTGCTGGGGACTTCGGCAGCGGCCCGGTGCTGCTGCTCACGGCCCGGCAGGATGCAGGTGACTCTGCCGGTGTGGAGCAGCTGCTCAATAGAGCACTGACTTCGGAGGACGAGCTCGTTGCTGAGGGGGCTGCTCTGGATGGGGCTGAGGGCTGCGCGCCGGGCCCTGTGGGGTCAGAGCCGGTGCCCGCGGGCTGCCTGGGACCCCCCGCCTCCTCCCCCCGCACAGAAGGGCCTCCTGCTCCCACAGATGGATTCGTTCCAGATAATGAGGTATTTGTTGCTCAGGCGCTCGCAGACGGTGCTTCAGGCACAAAAATCGCTTTATGCTGCGGCAGAGGGGTGGGTGTGAAATCACAGCGTGCTGCATTGCTCACCAGCACGATCTGTGGGGTGCAGCGGTTGTCTGCTCAGTGCTCTCACGGCCTGGGAGCTGCAATCCCCCCCAGTTACATCTTAAAACTGACAGGCAGAAAGTTTCTTCTTATAAGCAGAAGGCTTTAACAGCCTGATCGTCTGAAGCGTTGTCCTGAAAGTTTGTTGGCTTACGAGGGCACGTTGTCCTCGGACGGAATCGCAGCCTGGCTGTGCAATGCTCCCCAACCTGCAGAGAGCAGCCGTGCTGGATGGCAGCGTCCTGCAGTGCGATGAAAGCAAGGGGCCCTGGGCTGAAAGGGCTTCCCAAGCGTGTGATGCAGGGGGTCGGGGCTTTGTGGGAAGGGGGTTGAGCTCCTGGTGGGGTGGGATTCATTTTACCCCGCTTTGCTGCGGCTTTGGCATGGAGAGCTCAGGGGTGTGAGCGTGGCAGAGTTCCTGTAAGTGAGTGTGGATTTACTGCTGTCTGGATTAGGAGAAACAGCACTGAGAAGCCACCAGAAGTTAGTCAGCACCGAGAGCCCGGAGGAGCAGAATTACTCATCTGCTGCACTCTGCCACCCCTAAGAATGCCTGCAGATGGGCTGGGGAGGCTGCACCCCTGGGGGCTCTGCCTGTACCTCGGGTCACCGACTGTACTGTACGGACTGTAGGGTGTGTGGTGCTGCTGGTCGTTAACCCCTTTACCCACTGCGCTGTGCAGTGGGGCTGTTGGCAGCTCTGGGCCCAGTGCTGCCGGTCAGTGCTCACCCCGAAGGGGTGGGGATGGAGCTGGGATGGAGGCGGTCAGCCCAGACGTGGGAAAAGCAGGAGGTGAGGGATGCTGCAGGAGGTGTTCTGTGAAGTGAGGAGGAGGGGGAGCAGCTGTGTGTCTGCTCCCCAACACGTCTGTCCCACCGCTTCGCCCTGTGTGCGTTTCTTGGGATTTTCTGCATGGCCAAAGGTGCTTGTTAAATGTTTGTTTCGTAGCTGAGTCACGCTGAGGTTAATGAACTAAGTCACTGGAATCTTTCACAAGCAAAGAAAAACAAGTGTGTTCAACATGCCGTGATTATCTCAGTGATCCTTGTGCATCGCTGCACTCCTGGGCTCTATGTGTTGCAGGTATTTGCTGCCTGGTGTTGGGGCTCACTGCCTCTCTGCCCAGCTGCTGGAGTCCCAGGGGTTGTAATTGCAGTCAGTGCTCGTGTGCAGGGCCAGGCTGTGCATGGCCGGGGCTCACACCACGCTGCACTCCAGCAGTTGCATGCCAGACTTATCAGCCCCCTCCTCGCGAGCTTGGCTGCTCTCACAGCCAGCTCCATGTATCAACAGTAAGGGGAGAGGTGGCTGGGGAATCGGTGATTTCATGTCACCATTTACTGCTTTAACCGTCTGTAATTCTCCCTGAGCAAACAGCTCTGGACAGTGTCTCCCAGCACACCCTTGGGTTTGTGCCCTGCAGCGGTCGGTCCCTCCCTGCCCCCCAGCACCAGGAGGAGTCCATGGTGAAAATGGGGACAGGAAATCCAGGCAGCCCCTCTTCCCCACGTAGAGCTGCATTTTGGTGTTCTGCTCTTTGTGCCTGTGTTCCTTCTGAGATAAAGCCATTACCTGGTGCGGAGAGCTGCGCTGCCCACCATCCGCCGCTCTGCTGGGAGGGGTTTTGCATTTTGGGCTCTGTTTCCAGGGGCATTTTTAGCTGCAGGCAGCAGCCGTGTATTCTTGGGCGCGTGAGGAGGAGGCGCAGTGGGGAGCGGACGCGGCTGCCTGCCTGCGGTCCCCGCTGCTTCCCAAAAGAGCAAACACTGAGCAGGGCTGAGTGCTCTGCTCTCATCCTTACAGTGCTGGCTGCGGGGTGACCTGCGCTCTGTATGAGCTCGCAGTCCAAAGTCCCAGAATAAACAAGGAGACACTGCGCTCCCTTTTTTGGGGATTGTGTTGCAGGCGATGGGGACACGCGGGGCCGGGACTGGAGCGGTTCTGAGCTGTGCTGAAGCACTGATCTGCCCTGTGGGACGGGGTTTTCCCCACTGCAGTGGGTGCTTTGTTTGCTCTCTTCCTCCTTCCCTGTGAAATCTTTTTGTTTTTGAAAGCTTTTCCCCCCAGGATTCCTGGGCAAGACCATGCCAAATAAGTGGCGCGGTAAATGAGTAGCACATTAATTGCCTATTGCCTTTGTCTTTCGCAACACAGCCAGCTTCTCAGTGTCTGTAATTTTGTGGTTTACAGAACTTGCGTGGTGCCGGGTCTCCATTCTGCACTGCATCCCTCTGAGAACTGCTCTGTTCTTCCCCAGGAGCGCTGTTTCCCAATCAGAAGGCTGAGCAGAGCTGCTGCTCTCCTTTCTTCCCTGATTTGCTTTCTCCCCCTCACTTGGGTGCTTTGAAAAAGGGCATTTCCTACTTCAGAGTGGGGGTGGATGTGAGTGGACCCGCGCTGTGCTCCTGGGATTCCTTGCTGCTGGATGGAGCTGGGGGAGGTGTTCAGGCAGACTTGCACAACTCTAATAAAGTCTGTGCAACACAAGAAGCAGCAACTCGTGTGCCTTTTCTAGAGGAGAGGGCCCATTGCATCCCTGGAATGACGGAGGGGTGGCAGAGCAGTGTGCGGGTAATAAATAGCTTTTCTCTCCCACCCTCCCCTTGCCCAGCTGTTCCAGAAGGAGCAAGTGGATCCTCTCCAGCTAAAACTGCAGCAGGTGAATGGAGTTGGCCAAGGACTCATCCAAAGCGCCGGGAAGAACTGTGATGTCCAAGGGCTGGAACACGACATGGAAGAGATCAACACCCGCTGGAACACCCTCAACAAGAAGGTGAGGGCTGGGGGATGGGCCGGGAGCACAGGGGGCTGCGGGACCACTGTCCCACATCCCTGATGGTGCTGCGTGCCTGCAGGTGGCCCAGAGGATCGCCCAGCTGCAGGAGGCCCTGCTGCGCTGCGGGAAGTTCCAGGATGCCCTGGAGCCGTTGCTGAGCTGGCTGGCTGACACCGAGGAGCTCATCTCCAACCAGAAACCTCCCTCTGCTGAGTACAAGGTGGTGAAAGCGCAGATCCAGGAGCAGAAGGTGAGCAGGCACTGGGGGCTGTCTTGAAAGTGATATTTTGGGGTCCTGCAGTTACAGCATAGGTGTAGCAGGGACATACTGAGGTCTGTTTCTTTCTAACCAACTCTTCTGCTGCTTCCCCACATCCTTGCAGTCCATTTGCCCACACGTACCGTCTCTGTGGTCTCAGTCACCAGTGTTACTTCACTGTCACACCGCTGCTGGTTTTGCCACCTGGCTGTGTTTCTCCAGCCCCAGATTTGGTTGTGTTTGTGCTGATAATTCTGCTGTGTCAGGAGCAAGCTGGTGTTGTAGTTACTGGTGTGGGGATTTGGACAAAACGAATGCACAAACTATAAGAGCTGACCCAAGGCACAGCAGTGTTTGTAGAGATAACAGGCTGGGTTGCAGCCTGCCTTTGTGAACACGGGGATAAAAGTTCAAGTGCGGTCATCGTAAAATATTTTAAAAGTGCATTCCTGTCGGGGCTTGGGCTGACTACTGAGACTTTGACAAGGGAATTTGAACTGGAGGTTCAAAACTTGATCTCAGTGGATTTGGGGGAAGGATGGGAAAAGCTCTGAAACATTCTCTGGCCCAGAAGTGCTTTGAGTTTCTTTTGAACTGGTTTTGGTGGTGGAGGCAGAGAGCAGTGGTTACCCCACTTTGCTGGCTTCGGGCTCGGCCCAGTGCTGATCAGCAGTTCTCAGACACTACTGGAAATTCACTCTCTGAGGGATGCAAGAGGTTCCGCTGATCCAATCCGGTAACTTCCATCCCCCTTCCTCTCTCAGCTGCTCCAGCGACTCCTGGATGATCGCAAAGCCACCGTTGAGATGATCCAAGCAGAGGGTGGGCGCATCGCGCAGTCAGCTGAGCCTGCAGACCGGGAGAAGATCAGCGGGCAGCTGCAGAGCCTGGAGAGCCGCTGGGCAGCGCTGCTGTGCCGGGCGGCAGGCAGGTGAGAGCAGGGGGTGCTGCTGCTGCTGCCTGGCATTGTGGGTTCTGGTAGCTGCACACCAGGGATCTCTGTCAAAGCCCTCCGCCTTGTGCTGGAGACACGCAGATGTGTGGCACTGCTGAAGGTGCCCGGCTCTGCCACCGGTCTGCATTCCTGGCTTCGTTCCTCCTGGGCAGCATTGATAACCCAGAGAAGCAAGCAGTTTTGTTTGCTGGTCAGCCCTCACAGGGTCTCTTCTTCTGGTCAGAAGCACAGGACCGGCTTGTCTTGCCATTCACAGTCCCGCAGAGCCTTACAGAGTTCGGCCGCCTGCATGCACAGACTGTGACAGTGGCATTGCTTTTATTGCTGTTGGATTTGATGGCTGGGCTGCTTTCTGGCTGGAGCTGAAGCTTCTGTTCCCCTCACACGCTGAGTGCCGCAGGTGTTGGTTCCCCCCTCAGCCCCACAGCCACACCAACACAGGCAACAACACGTGGCGAGCTGGTGGAGATCTCTGTACAGATACATCCTGGAAACCGCAGCTGGAAAACATGAGAAATCAAAGCCAGTTGGGAAGCTGAATTAGATAGCAGTGGTTTACAATGGCAGGGAAGAGCTCAGATTAAACAAATTCCCTGCAGGGGATGGATGTTATTTTTATTCCTCTAATCTTTAATATTTAGCTTTAACAGCAACATCCTGTTGACACCTTTTTGCTGCCTGAGTCTGCAAGCTGCTGGCTGCTGCATCTGCTGATATGCCAGATTACACAGCCAGAGCTGAGGGCCAGATCTGACCTCCCCAGGTGTGAAATGGGCAGAGATGGAGATGGGTTCACCCATTCACAATGGCAGTGTGGGAACACTGAGGGCTCGGCCACGAGATGGCTGTGTTGGAGGGTCTCAGAGGTCGGGATATTGACAGAAGTGGAATAAAATGAGCCTTTCTGCCACCTTCACTGGCGAATGAGCTGAACGTTAAAGGAACAGCTGCAAAAAAAACAATTATTTTGCAGTTTCTCTGCACTGTTTTTGTGTTTGTGTAGCAGCTTGCCAGACAAGGTGTCTCACCGCACACCACTCGGAGCTGCTTCTGTTTTCTCTTTCTGAAGTATTTCCACTTTGGATCCTGATTCGGTTGAACCCATTGCCACCTCCTGGTGCAGAGCCCTACTGGGGCTGTTCCCTGCTCCAAAGGGAAGCTGCTCCTCAGTGCTCTGCTGCATCCCAATTACAGGCAGAAGCAGCTGGAGGACATCCTGGTGCTGGCAAAGCAGTTCCATGAGACCACAGAGCCCGTGTCAGACTGGCTGTCGGTGACGGAGAAGAAGTTGGCCAACTCGGAGCCCATCGGCACGCAGACCGCCAAGATCCAGCAGCAGATCAGCCGGCACAAGGTGGGGCTGGGGGGCACCGGGGGGGTTGGGGCTCTGTGGGTGTCTGTGCCGTGGTGAGGTGGGTGTTGGTGTGAACAAACCTTGGAGGTGGCTGGAGGAGCTCTGCAGGTGCTGCACTGGTGGAGAAGGCTGCACACCCCAGCCATGTGAGCAGCGTTTAGTTGAAGCAGCGAGGCTTCTGCTCCTGGATAGAAGAGCCATCCTCATTTTCCTGTTTCTGTTCAGCATTGTTTTTTAATACGCCTTGCCCATTCACGGCTGGGTTTTGCATCACGTTCGTTCCTTCAGTTGCGTTTGCCATTTCTGTTTCGCTTTTGTTTTATCTTTTCTTTTTTCGTTAAATCTCATCTTTTCCGCTCATTTTTGTTTTCTTTTGTCCATTTTGTCGCCCCGGCTTTCAGGCTCTAGAGGAGGACATAGAGGGCCATGCGGCCGACGTGGCCCACGCGGTGCATGTGGGGCAGGGGCTGTCCGCCCTGAGCTGCGCCGCCGAGCAGCGGCTGCTGGCAGAGAAGTTGGACTCTCTGCAGGGCCGTTACGGGGAGGTCCGCGAGCGGTGCTGCCGGAAGGCGGCTCTGCTGGAGCAGGCCCTGTGTAACGCCCGGCTCTTTGGGGAGGAGGAGGTGGAAGTGCTCAACTGGCTGGCTGAGGTCGAGGACAAGCTCGGCTCGGTATCCGTAAAGGATTACAAACGGGACGTCCTGCAGAAGCAGCATGCTGACCAGCTGGTATTTTCCGTTTTTTTTCCTTCCATCTTTATGTTATTTATTTTGTTGCATTTATCCATCTTGTTTTGTTTTTTTCCATTTGTTTCTGGTCTGACTTTAATTTTGGCCAGCAGTGGAACAAGCTTTGAGTTTTCTAGGCTGGGAGAAGTGTAAAGAGATGACGTGTTACAAACAGTGATTGAAGCCCCAAAAAGGGGTTTCCCAGGGGAAGCTTCAAATGTTTCAGTTGCTTTGTGAGCAATGTCTGAGCAAGCTTGGCCACTCTGTGCCTTTAGAAGGCTGGATGCTGCTTCCAAGAATGTGAATGTGAAAAGCCCGGTGGGTTTCCAGGCTAGGCTGGCCACCAAGGAAGCAGTCTGCTTCCACTTTGTGGGGGCCATGCAAAGCTCTTTTCAAGAAGAAGTTCTTCAGCTGTGCACACCCGAAGGTTTGTGGTGGTTTTAGCTCTGGTTCTGTTGAACCTTTGGTCCCAGAAATCCCAATAAGTTGCTCAGCAGGAAAACTGGGGTCAGAGCAGTTGCACCCTTCCTATGCTAGGTGAGAGCAGGCTGTGCTCTCCTTAGCATCACTGGCCAGAGGTGCGGGTGCAGCCTGCAGAGCGATAACTCCCCTTTGGCTTTCTGTCCAGGCTCTGAACGAGGAAATTGTGAACAGGAAGAAGAATGTGGACCAAGCCATCAGAAACGGGCAGGCTCTCCTGAAGCAAACCACAGGTAACGTGGGGCTGGAAACACCCAACCCTTCACGATCCTCTTGGGTCTTCCCACAGTAGCTGTTGTGCTTCCAGACCTGGATGCTGAGCCCCATGCGCTCCAGCTTAGCAAATCCCCAACACCGCCCTGAGCTCTGAGGGCGGTGATTCCCACCCCTGCACTCAGCACCGAGCAGCCCTGTATCACCAGGGAGGGTTTTCTCATTGCATCCAGCTGCTAAGTCGCATAGAAATAGGTTAAAAATACACCAAGCCTTTTCCTAATATTGCTTTCCCATACTGAGCAGTTGTTGCTGTTGCCACGTGGGTGTGAGTTTGTGTTTATGAGTGGGAAGAGAGGTCGGGGCAATGCATTTCCTTCAGATGTGGTCTGCTCTGAGCAGATGTGCAGCCCTCTGTCCTTGTGGGAGCCCTGGAGCAGGAAGAGGAGTTACAAAGAATTTGGCTTGCAATTTCATGTCCCTTTGGAAATAGAGGTAGAGAGTGAATTGGACCTTTTTTCATGGAACTGTGACATATTAACTGAGGACTGAGACCTGGTGGCTTTTGGGCTTGTGGCAAAGCAAGGCTTCACAGCACATTTCCTTCCTATTCTAGGAAAGGGATGGCTGTTACTCTGGCTGGCAGAAAATGTCAGCTCTGAGAGCAGCTTCTTGGCTGTGAAAATAGGCTGTTAAGTTGCACAGGCGTGCAGAGAAGTGAGACTGAAAGCAGCTATTTAAAATGAGAGGACGGGGCAGCTGGCTGCTGCGGGCTCTCCGTCCATTATCACTTGTCCCCTATTGCTGTCCCTCAGGGGAGGAGGTGTTGCTCATCCAGGAGAAGCTGGATGGGATTAAGACCCGCTACTCGGACATCACCGCCGCCAGCTCCAAGGCGCTGCGCACACTGGAGCAGGCTCGCCAGCTGGCCACCAAGTTCCAGTCCACACACGAGGAACTCAATGCCTGGATGAGCAAAGTGGAGGATGAGCTGGCATCCAGCGGAGGACAGTCCCCAGCCAGCGAGCAGATACCCCAGTTCCAGCAGAGGCAGAAGGTGGGGTGCAGCAAAGCAGCATGCGGGGATGTGAGAGCCACGTGGGAGGAGAGTCAGTAGGGTCTGCCGACTGCCTGGGGGAGGAATGTGGGATACATGGCGTGGCAGTGTGTTACGAGGGAATGGAAAAGGAGGACACTGCTCGCACATCTGGTGGAATCGTAGCATCACAGAATGGTTGGGTTGGGAGGGACCTGACAGCCCCCCTGCCGTGGGCTGGTTGCTCCCCACCAGCTCAGACTGCCCAGCTCCCCAGCCACAGCCTCGGGCACCTCCAGGGATGGGGAGGATCCCAGCCCCCAAACCTCGGGGGTGCTGGGCTGTGCCTGGTATCTGGCACCGCCGCCCTGAAGCCCGTGTGTGCTTGTGTGCTTCCCAGGAGCTGAAGAAGGAGGTGATGGAGCAGCGGCTCGTTCTGGACACGGTGAACGAGGTGAGCCGGGCGCTGCTGGAGCTCGTGCCGTGGCGAGCCCGCGAGGGGCTGGACAAGCTCGTCTCCGACACCAACGAGCGCTACAAGCTGGTCAGTGACACTGTCAAGCAGCGGGTGGAGGAGATCGATGCTGCCATTCAGAGGTCCCAGCAGGTGAGCTGAGGAACGCCGCAGTCTGGGGAGCGTTTCTGGGCTTGTCAGTTTCTCCCCGTGCCCGTGATGGAAAGGGTCAGCGCACCTCCACCCCGCTCTGCTCAGAGGGGGCGGCTCTGCTGTGCCCCACTCCGTGCCTCACTGCACCTCTCCTCCCCCCTCACCAGTACGAGCAGGCGGCCGACGCGGAGCTGGCCTGGGTGGCTGAGACCAAGCGGAAGCTGATGGCGCTCGGAGCCATCCGGCTGGAGCAGGACCAGACCACGGCCCAGCTGCAGGTGCAGAAGGTACGGTGTGGTGTGGTGAGCTGGGCTGGGGGTGGCTCAGGGTGGCTCAGAGTGATTTGTCCCTGGAGAGGCTCCGTGCACCAAGAAAAACGCAGCGTTTGTCCTTCGTAAGTAACAGGAAAAATGAAGGATGAGGATTTAGACAAATGAAGTGTTGGGTTTCTGAAGGAGAAATCCTTGAGGTGCTCCAGGTGCCAGATGAGCGCTCACACACACTAAAACTGGGGACGTGCAGACGCCTGGCCATGCTGTGCCCCCCATGGCAAGCAAGCTGTACCTGCCCCCTGCTCACAGAAATGCACCTACTGATTAACGAGGCTCCTTTCACCGGCTCTGTGCTCATTGTTCCTTCCAGTGGGGGACTCCTCGTTTCCCTCGCAGCAGCCAGACGTGGAACAAAGAGAAGCTTTTTTTTAATATCTTTGAGATGAGCTCATGCCTGAAAGAACATGCACTTTAACTAAATGGCTCTTTTCTTCCCTCGCCAGCCCCAGCAATCAGAGCATCGTATGTGTTTATTGGATTCAGCGTGTTTAAAATAAAAAAAAAACAAAACACAATGCATTGTTATAATGGAGGGAGGCTGCAGCATTGAGCATTAAGCTCTGCTGAGCTCAGCCTGGCTTCCTGCTGCTTATGGGTGGTGTTCAGCATGTGGACCTGGGGAATGGCAGAATTGTTGGTGGATGCTCTTCTGGAGAGCATCGTTTTGGGTGGTTGTGGTATCGGCTGCACTGATGGCAGAGCCTTTCCTCTGCAGTGTGCAGTGTGCCCACACAGCCCTGCGTTCCCTGGGCTGCTGCCTGGCGTTTCTGTCTGTGTGAAATGGCTGCAAGCTTCCAGTGCATGGGGCAGTGACCTAGGTGTGGGAGCTGCTTGGTGTCTGACCCTGTGCTTAATTCTGAGTGCCATTTTTTTGAAACAGAGAACTTAGAGTAGATGAGTAATAAGGAAGAAATGCAGGAATCTGCATTTTCAGCCAGAATTTCAGTGTGCCACAGGATGCTCGTGCTGAGCTTGGTGCAGTCTGCAGTGCTGGCTGTTGGCAGCCTGGCAGGGACTGCTTGGGGGGGAGATGGGGCCCTGTTCTCATCCCTTCCCTTCCTTCAGAGGTTTCCTTTCTGCAGGCTTTTTCCATCGACATTATTCGGCACAAAGACTCCATGGATGAGCTGTTCAGCCAACGCAATGAGATCTTCGGGACATGTGGGGAAGAGCAGAAAGCTGTTCTCCAGGTGAGCCTGGCCGGGGTTTGGTGCTGCGGGAGATGGGGCAGAGCAGCAGAGGCGAGCGCTCCGCTCTTGCACAGTCTGAAGTTGTTTAAAATTACTCCATTTTCAGAAATTCCCACCAGTGACACTTACTAGAGATCTCTTTATATTTATTACCCTCTTTTATTGCGGTGTTTTTATTGCAGTGTCTGGGGAGAGGGGATAGTGGGATTTCTTTACGTCGCTTTAATTGGGATTACAGCTCTGTGCACATGGAACGTGGCCACCGCGCGCCTCCGCTCGTCCAGGCACAGCGGGCTGGCAGCTCCCACACCTTCCACAGCCATCACCGCCTCTCCTTCCCGTTCCTTCTAGGACAAAACAGAGTCCCTGGTGCAGCAGTACGAGGCGGTGAGCCAGCTCAACTCGGAACGCTACGCTCGCCTGGAGCGCGCGCAGGTCCTGGTCAACCAGTTCTGGGAGACCTACGAGGAGCTGAGCCCCTGGATCGAGGAGACGCAGACCCTGATCTCCCAGCTGCCCCCTCCGGCCATCGACCATGAGCAGCTCAAGCAGCAGCAGGAGGACATGAGGGTAAGGTGATGGCGGAGCTGTGGCCGCGGCTGGGTCAGCTCTGCTGGGTGACGTGGTGCTCACAGGATCAGATATTTTTTGTCCCGTTCTTTCCTTTTTGCGGATCCTACAAGGGTGCCTTGGTCCTACCATGTGGAAATCACTCGATAAATTGGAAGGCTTCTCGCAATACAGAGGGAAGCCAGGGGAGCCTGGCTGCTTCTGAATCTCTTGCCTGGTGGTGGCAAGGAGAACAGCATTGTGCTTTTAGAGATGCAAAGAAAAGTTTGTCTCATTCCCTTTGGGGAACAGGGAGGGTCTGTGGCCCAAACAGGCGCTGTGCTGGTGTGCATGATGGCCATGCTGGGCAGAGGCGAGCTCTGTGTGCTCACAGATGCTGGGTCAGGACGTCAGTGGTGTGCACATACTGCCAGATGCAATCCTTACTGTCTGAGTACCTTGTGAAATAAATACACGGCAGCTCTCAGTACATTTCTAAACATTTGTCTTCCCTCCCCCCTCGCTCCTTATTCCCTAGCAACTGAGAGAGTCTATTGCTGAACATAAGCCTCATATCGACAAGCTGCTGAAAATCGGACCACAGCTCAAGGATCTTAACCCTGAGGAAGGGGAGATGGTGCAGAAAAAGTACTCAGCAGCAGAGGCCATGTATGCCAAAATCAAGGAGGAGGTGTGTCAGCGGGCTCTTGCACTTGATGAAGCCGTCTCGCAGTCCACTCAGGTACGCTTCTGGGGCGCCGGGCAGCCACGTCCTGCAGCAGATCCTAAAGCCTCTGTAGGTTGCAGGAGAGGCAGACACCTTCAGGGTGGTTTCAGCCAACTGCTGGGCAGTTCTGCTCCGCAGTGCCTGCAGGAGGAAGGGAGAAGGAGTCTGAATCTTGGTGTGGTAAATAGTCATAAATGTTTACAGCCTCAATAACAATACTCATTCAGTAGGGCTGTTCTGGCATCTGCTGAAGGCTGGGAGGGCCCGGGAACCCTCTTTAAACAGCTTGAAGAGATAAGTTTCGTTTCTGATAAGCACTGCTGTGTGTGAGCAGCACGGGGTCGTTTGTAGGGGATATTTGTGTGTCCCAGGGCCTGGGCACCCCTAGGGGACACTGCGGGTCGGTGGCTGCAGAGCAGAGATAGGAGAGGAAGGGCAGAGATTGAAGGTGCTGAAGTCCAGGGAAAGGTAAAGAGTGTCTGGCAGCCAGGTGTGGGGCCAAAGGTTCCCAGTTAGCTGCGTTTCACCCCGTGGCACTGCGGTGCTGTTGGTTTTTGTCACGTCTGGGTTTTTATTTTTTTTATTCCTGTATTGTTTAGTCACTTCTCTTGGTTTGCATTGTATTAACTCCGAGTTTTTCCCCCCCACACACTTCCCTCCCGTCTCATCTCACTCACATTGTGGAATGTGTTATCTGTGTGTGTTGCTGCCTGTTCCTGTCTTCCCCACATGGTCTCATTTCATTGTTGTGTTGACTGCGCCCCACCATTGCAGATTACGGAGGTAAGCGCCGTTGTGGTCGATGTTCGTTTACACTCCTTCCTTGGGCTGAAGCAATTCTGTTTTACACTCAGACTTTCATTTCTGGTTCACGCATAGCTCAGTTGACCTTGCTTAAGAATTAATTCCAAAAGGGGAAAAAAAATCCTGTTTCTGAGATGGCTTCGGTTGCACTGCCACCTGGTTTCAGCTGCAGGCAGCTTCTGCTGGGAATGCTTTGTGCAAGCCAGAGGTTTTGCTTTTGGAGCAGGTGACAGTGATGCACAGAGCTTCCTGCTCCAGCTGAGCTTCCCTTTGCTCCTGCTTGTTGGCTAAGGCAGCGTGCTGTGATCAACTTTGCACCGAGAGCCCATCTCGTCTCTGCAGGTGGCACCTTTGGCCAAGGCAGCATGGGTGTTCTGCAGAGGCAGCACTGGGGCTGGCAGTGGGGCACAGCAGAGCTGCCCGCCATCTGTCCTGCAGAGGTGATTTGGGGTCTTTAAGGCCAAAGTTGACTTTTCTTTAAAAAAATGAAACTTGCAAACCCTGCTAGATCCTCTTCCTTGGCTTTCTGGTGTTGCTTTTGGTGAAGCTCCAGTTCCATGGTGCTCCTTGCTGTGCGCATGCAGCTCTCCACCACCTCCCTGACCCTGCCAGGGTGGTTTTCTTGTGAGTGTTGCACCAAGCAGAGGTTTCCTCCAGCACCAAACACAGAAGGCACTTCTCCATCGGTGTCTCTGTGCAGATCCTGAAACAAATGGGATTTGTTTTGGGTGTCACGCTGCCCATCTGCCAGGAGTGGGACAGCAGTCAAAATGTGAGCAGTATGGGGTTGAAGGCCTGTGCCAGCTCCGGGAGCTTGTTTGGCTGAGGTGTGGTTTGACTTTGGGCTGGCGCAGCCCGGGGCTGTTTGCAACAAACAGAGCCCATGCGGGCACAAACAGGAGGCTGCAGGTATCGCCGGTGCTGCAACGCTTGTCCTCTGCGGGAGGCTGCTGGGTGCAGCGCTGGGGGCTGCTGTGCAGGCGGGGGGGATGCGGTGCTGCTCCTCCCGTCTCACTGCCCTGATGGATTTGCTCCTCTCCAGTTCCATGACAAGATCGAGCCGATGCTGGAGACGCTGGACGCCCTCTCCTCCCGCCTGCGTGTGCCGCCTCTCATTCCTGCCGAGGTCGATAAGATCCGGGAGTGCATCAGCGAGAACAAAAACGCCACAGTGGAGCTGGAGAAGCTGCAGCCTTCCTTTGAGGCTCTGAAGCGGCGCGGGGAGGAGCTGGTCGGCAGGTCGCAGGGCGCGGACAAGGACCTGGCAGCAAAAGGTATTCGGGGCGGGTGTAGGGAGAGGGCTTTGCTGGGTGGTGGCAACTGCCCGGCTCTGCTGTGTCCCACCTGGAGCCAACAGGGGGACCTCAGCCAGAGGGGAAAGAGGCACTTGTGGCTAACCAGGCCGTCACTGTGAGCTGTTCTCTTGTGGCAACCTTTCGTGGCCCCTTTGAAATGGTTTGTTGGTGTCGATTCACCTCCAAATGGAAGGAAGGAGCATCCCCAGCACAAAAAGACCTCTTAACACCATTGGCGCTCATTGACACCTTTGCTGGCAGCTCAACAGGCAGCTTGTGAGCTGAGTGTGCAGATTTCAGCTCAGAGCTGGCTTGAACAGAGCTTCATTGGAGGAGAGTGTATGGGCAAATTTGTCTAGAGCTTGCCTGTACATAAGTAGAGGTTTACTTCTGCAAACTGGGGTTCCTCCTATCCCTCAGTATCTCCCATAGTTAATTTTTTGATAGTCCCATCCATATTTAATTTCTGCTTTGATATTCTGTTGGCTATTTCTAAGTGGAAAGTGTTAGCAACTTGCTTTTTTGGGTGTAGAAAGGAGTGCTTTTGTGGCAAGGCAGTCTTCTTCTCCACTGAATGTTTTCTTTCCTACTCTCAGTAATCCAGGATAAGTTGGATCAGATGGTCTTCTTCTGGGAAGACATCAAAGCTCGGGCAGAGGAACGTGAGATGAAGTTCCTTGATGTCCTGGAGCTTGCAGAGAAGTTCTGGTATGACATGGCAGCCCTCCTGACTACCATCAAAGACACGCAGGACATCGTCCATGACCTGGAGAGCCCAGGGATTGACCCATCCATCATCAAGCAGCAGGTGGAAGCAGCAGAGGTGAGGAGTGTGGGACTGTACCCCTCTCTGGAGCTTGTCCGCACCCATTCTATAAGCTCAATTAGGGTAGATCTTAAATGACGTGGCTGCAAAACACTGTTGTAGGCAGCCAGATTATGGAGTGTTATTGTCATTGTAATTTGGAACTTCGGGGGAAAAACAGATCTTATTTTGCATTTCCCTCTCCACCTCCGCCGCCCCTGTTCCAGACAAGGAAATGATCCTTAAATCACTTCTTTTGCTGCTGTTTTGGGAAGCTTATCAAGCATGTGGTCAGAGTTGTGCCCACTTGTTTGAGGGTTGTGCAGGTTTGCACAGTTCTGCTCCCAGCCTGCGCAGAAGGCATTTGAGTGCTGCCTGGCGTGGGAACGATGAATTGAGATTTTGGTTAGACTGGAGATAGGTGTGAAGCTGGATGTGCTTGAATTTCTTTGTGGTTGTTTCAGGTAAATGGAGAAATCCACTTCAGGTGTTTGCTTGTTGGACCTCCTGGGTCTGGCATGTTACTTCATGTGTCACTCTTTGCTAAGTCTGTCCTTTCTATTTCTGTTTTATAACCATTCTGACTTTGGTTTGCATCTTTTGAGTCTCCAAAATGAATGCTGTATTGACAAAACACTCCTGTAAACATCCTCAGTGGGGCTGTTCAGACACATATCTAGCTAAATACAGAATTCCTTGGTTTAGCTCCTTCAAACCGTGCAAACAGCATTGCCACATGCCTGGAGGTGGGAGCAAGGCAGGCTGTGGCAGTGCTGCTGAGCAGGGCACCCATCTGCTTGCTTTGTGTCACAGTGTCAGGTCTGGCTTTGGGCTGTTGGCCAGGATGCAGGATGAGTCCAAGAAAGGACTCTTCCTCCCATTCACGGGCAATTTTTGGAAAAGCATTTAATAATAATAAACATTTTCCTTCCATCATGATGTTGTGTGCAGACTATTAAGGAGGAAACGGATGGCTTGCATGAAGAGCTGGAGTTCATCCGACTTCTTGGAACTGATTTAATTTTTGCCTGTGGTGAAACGGAGAAACCGGAAGTGAAAAAGAGCATTGACGAGGTAGGAAAAGCAGCAGCCTCTTATTCTCATAAAATGAGGGAGGAGCGATCAGAGCTCGCATAGAAGAGCCTAACCAATTTTGTGGGCAATCTTCTGCAGATGAACAATGCATGGGAAAATCTAAACAAAACTTGGAAGGAGAGGCTTGAGAAGCTTGAAGAGGCCATGCAGGCGGCTGTGCAATACCAGGATACTCTTCAAGTAAGAGACGGGGCTGTTAGTGGGCAGTGGGCAGACCTTGGGAGCAGCACTGTGAATCCTCTCCTTGAAGCTGTACTGGGATATGTGTTAATGCAAGGCAGGAAAGTGTCTCCTGTGTGAATGCTTGCAGCCTCTGTTAGACCCTGAACTCACAACCACTCCAAGCAGGGGCAGATGTTTGACTGCATCTGTCTTTGCTTCTGTGCAGCATGGCAGGATGGGGCTGGCTGCCATCACGGCCCTGTGGGAGCAGGGAGGTGGAAGGCAGGAGGGTGTGCTGGAGGCAGCATCTCTGCCTCAGAGGAAAAGCTGGGTGCTTGCACTGTGGCAGAGGGACCCTTCCCCTTTTCTAATGGTGTCTGCCCTCATTTCAGGCCATGTTTGACTGGCTGGATAATGCTGTAATTAAGCTGTGCAACATGTCTCCTGTGGGCACCGACCTCAACACGGTTAAGGAGCAAATGAATGAGATGAAGGTACATGGGTGGAGCCACATGGTTCTCCAGTGCTTAGCATCGCAGAGCTCTCACTCCAATGATTCATTTTGTTCTGGTTTTTGTCCTGCTTGTTTTGGCAGGAGTTTAAAATGGAAGTTTACCAGCAGCAGATTGAGATGGAAAAGCTTAATCACCAAGGTGAATTGATGCTAAAAAAAGCTACAGATGAGACAGACAGAGACATCATAAAGGAGCCACTGACAGAGCTGAAACATCTCTGGGAGAATTTGGGTGAGAAGATTGCTCACAGACAGGTACGGGGAGGCCTGGGTTCGTGCCAGTGCAGGGTTGAAGTTCACTTGGATGCTCCCACTCCTTCCTGACTTAAACGTTCCTTCTCCCTGCCATCACTCAGCACAAGCTCGAAGCCGCCCTCCTGGCCCTCGGTCAGTTCCAGCACGCGCTGGCAGAGCTGATGGCCTGGCTGACCCACACCGAGGAGCTGCTCGATGCGCAGAAGCCTATCAACGGAGACCCAAAAGTCATCGAGGTTGAACTTGCAAAGCACCACGTGAGTGCTCCCACTGCGTGCCATTTGTTTGATCCGTTCCTGTCCTGGGGTTTTCTCCCTTATGAAGGGTTTGAGTTGGTTCAAGTTCATGAAAGCATGCTGGAATTAGGCAGACGTTTTGGAGAGGCGTCCAACACTTTTCCAACATGTCTGCTAGGTGCTGAAGAATGATGTCCTGGCCCACCAAGCGACTGTGGAGACGGTGAACAGAGCAGGCAATGAGCTCCTGGAATCGAGCGCAGGGGACGACGCCAGCAGTCTTCGGAACCGCCTGGAGGGGCTGAACTCGTGCTGGGAGGCAGTGCTGCAGAAGACAGAGGAGAGGGAGCAGCAGCTGCAGTCCACTCTGCAGCAGGTGGGGGCACAGCGGGCCGAGGGAGGGGGCTGGGGCTGGGGGTGCTGGGCTCTGTAACGCAGTCTGCAGTGTTTGTTACCCTAAAGTGAAAATTCAGTTCTTTCTTGCACGAAGATGAGGCTTAGTGGTGGAAGCACAGAGCTTTTGCAGATGGACTCTTTGCCCTCTCCGGCTCAAGGTGTGCTCACTTCAAAGCAGGACATTTTTTTGTTTGTGGTACCAATTGTGTCTTGTTTATTTACCAGAACGACTATGTGGTCATGGAGTACTGTGTACATCCCTTCCTACCATGCTGTTAAATCCAGCTCTGCCTCTTTATCTGGTTCTGAAGCAAACGCAGTGCCAGCCCTGGCGCATGATCAATGGGGGCTGATGTCATCTGATCGTGGCCGATTGTATTTCCCGAACAGGCCCAGGGTTTCCATGGTGAGATTGAAGACTTCCTCCTGTGGCTAACGAGAATGGAGAGCCAATTGTCTGCATCGAAACCCACAGGAGGGCTGCCAGAAACTGCCCGGGAACAGCTCAATGCCCACATGGTAATTTCCTGGGGGGAGATTTTTAATACTTCCAATTCAGCAAGCTCCTATCTGTCAGACGAGCATCAAAATTCTCATTTGTGAGTTTGATGGGAAGGGAGATGAGTGCTTCTCTGGTGTTCTTACAGATAGATTTCCCCTTGATGCTGGGGACAAGCATCACAACGCATTAACCACCTTCCCGTGCCCAAAGAGATGCATTGCTGTCACTTTGCTGCCTGTCCCGACCCTCGTTTTCTTACCACCTTGAGCTGCTGCACCCCCTTTACCTGATGCTCTGCCTGTATTGCAGGAGCTGTACGGGCAGCTGAAAGCACAGGAGGACGTGTACAGCCAGCTGCTGGCCAAGGGGCGGCTGATGCTGCTGAACCGCGACGACTCGGGCTCAGGCTCCAAGACGGAGCAGAGCGTCGCGCTGCTGGAGCAGAAGTGGTGTCTGGTCAGCACCAAGATGGAGGAGAGAAAGGTACCGTTGGCAGAGGGACGCCGTGCCCCACGAGCAGGAGCTGCTCCCTGCCGCTCTGCTCTCCCAGGACGGGGCTGGGGAGGAGGGTTGTTATCTTAAATAACCTCTCTTGAGTGCCCAGATTGAATTTGTCATCCAAATGGTGCAGTCTGAGAGGCAAGCCGTTCATTTTTCTGGATAGTGCTGAAATGCGGTTAAATCACAGAGAAAATGAGAGTAAAATTGCATGTGGATTATTTAGAGGAGGGGAGGGAAGAACCTCCTGCAGCTCTGAAAGGCACTCTGTCTGTCCTCGGAGCTGCCTCCATTCTGGCGTTTTGGCCGGCGATGAGATAAAACAAGGGATGTGGTGGCCTCAGCCCAGAATACATTTGTGGTGCTGCAGCTGTTGCCATCAAAATGTCACCCACCTCCCATTTATTGAGAGCTCTTCCCATGGCGATCCCTTTCTCGGGAAGCTGAGGGCGATGCAGCTGCTCATGTGTCGATAATGGAGTTGTCTCCCCTTTCACGTGTGATTCTCACCCGTGAATTTTGAAAGAAACCAATTCTGAAGCGGCAGCTTTCATTGAAAGCCCCTCGCCTTGGTAAACAAGTTGTGTCCCCAGCCAGGCCGACAAGGTTCCCATTGGAGGCACGTTGCAGCAGGGACACAAAGCCTGCCCTTGTCTGTGAAACCACAGATCGTGAGCTCTAGCCCTCAGTGTTGTTTTTTTATCCCCCTTCCCTCCCCTCTGTGCAGGCAAAGCTGGAGGAGGCTCTCGCCCTGGCCACGGACTTCCAGAACTCCCTCCAGGACTTCATCAACTGGCTGACGCTGGCCGAGCAGAGCCTGAACATCGTGCCTCCGCCCAGCCTCATCCTCAATGCCGTGCTGGCCCAGATTGATGAACACAAGGTGCGGGCACCATGGGCCCCCAGTGGGTGCTGGGATGCACGGCGCCTGGACCCTTGCCATGTGCAGTGGGTGCTAGCTGGCCTGCCCAGATCCCCTTACAGATAGGAGGATGGCTTTGCTATTTGCAGGTGTTCGCCAATGAAGTGAATGCTCATCGGGATCGCATCATTGAGCTGGATCAAATGGGGAACCAGCTGAAGTTCCTCAGTCAAAAGCAGGACGTGGTGCTGATCAAGAACCTGCTGGTGAGCGTCCAGTCCCGCTGGGAGAAGGTTGTGCAGCGCTCGGTGGAGCGGGGCCGGGCTCTGGATGACGCCAGGAAGCGAGCCAAGCAGGTGAGAAATGGGCAGAGTGTGACAGAGCTGGGGTGCAGCCAGCCCTGGGGGTCCTGAGATCAGAACGGGGCTGGGGACAGCTTCAGTGCTAAGATTCAAACTTGATTTTGTTTGCTTGCAGTTCCACGAAGCTTGGAAGAAACTGATTGATTGGCTGGAGGATGCAGAGAATCACCTGGACTCTGAGTTGGAGATTTCCAACGATCCTGACAAAATCAAGCTCCAGCTCTCCAAACACAAGGTAGAGATTTGCTGAAGCAAGACTGGTGCTTAGCGTTGGGTGGAAGGCAATTCATAGAATCATTAGCATTGGAAAAGATCTGTCAGATCACCAAGTCCAACCCCAGCCCACCCCCACCGTGCCCACTGACCACATCCCTCAGTGCCACATCTCTAGGGGCAGTGACTCCACCCCCTCCCTGGTCACCCTATGCCAACACATCACTGCTCCTTCAGAGGAGAAATTTTTCCTAATATCCAACCTGAGGCTTCCATGTCACAACTTGAGGACAAAAGAGAGGCAGCAGGGCAGCACCTCCTCTGCTGTTAGAACAGGGATGGGGCACATCCATGCTGATTACTGCAGTGGCAGATGTGCAGCTGGGGATCCACATGAGGGCTGTGTATCTTCTTTGTGAGATCTGGTTTTCTGATGCCGTTTTGTTTTCTCTCTTTGTCCTCAGGAGTTCCAGAAGACGCTGGGTGGGAAGCAGCCTGTCTACGACACCACTATCAGGACGGGCAGAGCCCTCAAGGAAAAAGCTTTGCTTCCAGACGACACTCAAAAGCTGGACAACTTACTGGGAGAAGTCCGGGATAAATGGGACACAGTGTGTGGCAAATCTGTGGAAAGGTAAATCCAGCCCCAGTGCTGTACCAGCAGTGCTGCATTGTCAAGGACTGCTGTCACAGCAGAGAGCAGAGGAGGGGAGGTTGAACCCTACAGCACATGGTGATTTAATATGGTCATTGGAGGCTGGAGGAGTTCACTGGGCCATGCTGAAAGAAGATGAGTTTGTTCTTGGGAGTTCACGGGGTCCATCTGTTTTCCAGGCAGCACAAGCTGGAAGAAGCCCTCCTGTTCTCTGGGCAGTTCATGGATGCGCTGCAGGCCTTGGTGGACTGGCTTTACAAGGTGGAGCCTCAGCTGGCTGAAGATCAGCCCGTCCATGGCGACCTGGACCTGGTCATGAACCTGATGGACGCTCACAAGGTGAGGATCTGCCCACCCTCTTGGGGGTGGGAGCTCTGCTCGTCTTCCCCAAGGGCCCAAGGGTCTCATCCCCCATCACACCGCACCCTGGGACTGACCCGTTTGGCTTTTGCCCTCTCTTCCTCCAGGTCTTCCAGAAGGAGCTGGGGAAGCGCACTGGGACGGTGCAGGTGCTGAAGCGCTCCGGCCGGGAGCTGATAGAGAACAGCCGGGATGACACCACGTGGGTGAAAGTACAGCTGCAGGAGCTGAGCAACCGCTGGGACACGGTGTGCAAGCTGTCTGTGTCCAAACAAAGCCGCCTGGAGCAGGCCTTGAAGCAGGTGAGCAAAAGGCTGCAGCTGGAAACGGGCTTGGAGAGCTTTACCTGTGCTGCGGGGCTGTGCCCCGGGGTTTGACACCAACCTTCCCTTGGATAAGGCTGTTTGCACCCTGTGCCCAGATAGAGGGCTTCTGGCTGAGCAGGACAGCACAGCCCTGCAGCTGTTACCAGTGAGAACCGCAAAGCAGCATCAGTTATTTACTTACCTTTTTTGCCCTAAGAAAAGCCATTAAGAAGGGCCTGTTTGAAAAGGAAGGATGAAAAGATTTCGCTGATGTGCACTGCAGGAAGGTGGGAATGGGCTAGTGATCAGAGACTGCTCCAGCTTGTGTTTGCTAAAGTCCAGGGCAAAAAAAGAGACCTCAATTTTTGCTTTTTTTTTTTTTTAAAAAAAAAAAAGGTCAAAAGGCTCTTAGGTAGATTTTTTGTCAAGCAGGCAATTTACTGAATAAACCACCCAGGTGCCAAATTGGCCAGCACTCAGGTAGCTGTGCTGTTAGTGAAAAACACCGAGTTCTGCAGCACTGCTGCTGCCAAAGACAGGGCCAGGAGAAGCAGGACCTGCTGGTTCAGGCCAGAGCTCCTGGAGGTGCAGAGCCCTTGTGCTGGTGCTGGGTAAGCCCAGGCCAACAGAGATAGATCCTTCCTCTCCCTTTCTTCTTTAAAGTCCCCCCTGCTCCCAGCCACATCCCAAGGAGGGGGCTGACCCTCTGCTTCTGTGTCCACAGGCGGAGGAGTTCCGGACTGCTGTGCACATGCTGCTGGAGTGGCTCTCAGAGGCTGAGCAGTCCCTGCGCTTTCGGGGAGCACTTCCTGATGATGCTGAAGCACTGCAGTCCCTCATTGATGTGCACAAGGTGATGGGGAGCTCCAGAGGCGCGGGTGTCGAGACTGCGGGGCAGCACTCGGCCTTCTCTTTTTTAGAGCAACCCAAGCAAAATTTGTGGACAAAAATGCTGCAAAATAATCTATTTGGGCATTAAGTTCCTGCATTTTGAGGGGTGAGGGGAAGTTAAATTGTTCTTATGCAGCAGTCATAGCTGGGAGTAGGGTAGAAGCTGGACCTGGGTGCCCCCTGCCATGTGCTACCCCTTCACACCTGGCCCATGTGTTCCCCACTTCCAGGAATTCATGAAGAAAGTGGAGGAGAAAAGGGTGGATGTGAATGCGGCAGTGGGAATGGGAGAGGTCATTCTGTCTGCCTGCCACCCTGACTGCATCACCACCATCAAGCACTGGATCACCATCATCCGCGCCAGGTTTGAGGAGGTGAGTCTCTTGAGGCTGCACTCATGTCCTCTCCTGAGCTCCTGCCCAGCCCCAGAGCGTGCCCACAGTGTTGATTTTCCTCTCCATTTGTTCCCCTGCGGGGCTGATGCATCTCTGCATCTCCAACAGGTCCTCACGTGGGCCAGGCAGCACCAGCAGAGGTTGGAGGCTGCACTCTCAGAGCTGGTGGCGAATGCAGAGCTTCTGGAGGAGCTCCTGGCCTGGATCCAGTGGGCTGAGACCACCCTGATCCAGAGGGATCAGGAGCAGACACCGCAGAACATTGATCAGGTCAAAGCCCTCATCACTGAGCACCAGGTGAGCCCAGTGCTGGAGCAAAAGTGCTTTCCTGCACCGCAGGCAAACGCTTGTGAGGGCAAGAGGGGTTTCATTCCCAGTGTGCCGTGGGGGAGTCGTTGGTTTCTCCTTACAGCCCACTTAAAGTAGCACCTCGCCCATCCCAGGCTGTCACTTGGGAGCCATGCACTGTGGATGGGCTGAGCTTTTGCAGAGCTGTGCCATGGCTGGACTGCAAACCCCCACTGCTCCGGGCACCCGTGTCCTCCATGGGCTGGGCACATCCCAGTGAGAACCCAAAGTCCCAGTGGCTGGAGGTGAAAACGTCTCAAAACTGCTAAGGTTCTTTCTCCCTTGTGTGTTCTGACAGTCCTTCATGGAGGAGATGACAAGGAAACAGCCAGATGTGGACCGGGTCACCAAGACCTACAAGAGGAAAGCGACTGAACCGCCCCATGGAGCCCTCATTGACAAGTCCCGCAGCAACAGTATGTGCTGTGGTGGGAGGAAGTGAGATACGTAGGGAACTCGTTAGCTCTGATTATCAGTTAACGAGGCATCCTGCACTGACTGCCATCAGGAAGGCAGCTGAAGCTTTCACACGGAGAAATCCAGGTGGTCACCTCCGAAATGCCGCTGCCAGGGCGTGCAGAGCCCATGCAGAGCATTCATCTGAGCAGTGCTGGGAAGCTCGTGCTGTCACTTCTCCTCGGTTTCTTTCTGCATCAATTCTGTGATTTGTTGTTGCTTTTGCACACCAGTTCTTGAAGCCAGGGTCCACTATGAATCCCCCAGCAGGGATTGGGCTGCAGAGCTGTGGGGCCGTGGCTGCAGCACACAGTTCTGCTCGGCAGCAGCTGGCAGGGTTGGGGATGGCTTTCTGCTCAAAATACGCAGCTCGTTTCCTTGCTGCTCCGTCCTCGATGCTCAGACAGATTCAGCCCATCAACACCACCTCAGACGGTGCATTTACTCTCTCTACTTTTTTCTTCCCCAGGAAAATCCTTGACCCAGGCCGCCCCTCCCACCATGCCCATCATCTCCCAGTCGGAAACCAAGAACCCCCGCATCAACCAGCTCTCAGCCCGCTGGCAGCAGGTCTGGCTGCTGGCCCTGGAGCGCCAGCGGAAGCTCAATGATGCCCTGGACCGACTGGAGGAGGTAACGGGTGCTGCATGGGGCATTTGGTGCCACCTCCTGAGCTGCCCGGGTCCTGCGGGCTGTCCCTGCTGCTTTCCCCACAATGCCAAAAGGAAACAAGCTCTTCTAAAGCGTTATGGCTTAAAACTGCCTTCTTTAATTAACTGCGCGCTAATGAACTGCTTTGTGCCCCTGCAGTTGGTATCTGTAGAGGTAATGACAGCCAGCCCTGCTTTATTCCTAGTAATCAGCTTAACTAATTAGTGCTACTGTATATATCTTTTCCAATCATCTAATATAATTTTTGTTTTTATTTACGCTTAACAAAGCAGCTATGCCCAGAAGTGAGTGTTTTTGTTTTTTGTTGCTTTTTCTGTAGGTCAGTTCAGTTTCTGCGTATCGATGTTTTATTTTCTCTTTGTTGCTTTTAACTCGAGGAATGTTTTTAAAAAAATAGAAGAAAAAAGTGCTCAAAATCATCGTGTCACCTTGCTGTGAGCTCCTGCAGCCGGAGGGGTCCTTGGGGGGGGGAGGGTTAGGAGGAGGGCAAGAGGTTTTTTGTGCTGCAGGGCTGAGGGCTGCACCCCAGCTGGGAGAGAGCACAGCACGGTGCTGCCCAGGGGAAGGGAGAGGGCCGGGGGGTGAGGGCGGAGGTGGCAGCGAGCAGCCCCGTGTCCCAGCAGTGTGTGTGCGTCTGTGTGCACGTAGTTAGCGCTGCCCCTGGGGATGCTGCGTCCCGTGTCCATGGTGACGTGTGGCTGTCCCTGCGCTGTGTGTCCTTCTGTGCTGGGAGGTCCTGCGCAGCCCCCCTGGGGCTAACGCGGAGGGGCAGGGGGGGCTCCTGTGGCTCCTTTGGGGTTTCCTCACTGACTGTCGATTTCCTTCCAGCTGAAGGAGTTTGCAAACTTCGACTTCGATGTCTGGCGGAAGAAATACATGCGCTGGATGAACCACAAGAAGTCCCGTGTGATGGACTTCTTCCGGCGCATCGACAAGGACCAGGACGGGAAGATCACCAGGCAGGAGTTCATCGATGGCATCCTGGCCTCCAGTAAGTCTGTGCCCGAAACGAGCTGAGGAGCGGCCGCCCGGCCATGAGGGCGGGCTGTGCACAGCCCTGTGCCTGGCTGCTCATTGCTCCTCCTTCCAGAATTCCCCACCACGAAGCTGGAGATGACGGCTGTAGCCGATATCTTTGACCGTGACGGTGACGGTTACATCGATTACTACGAGTTTGTGGCTGCTCTCCATCCCAACAAGGACGCGTACCGCCCGACCACGGACGCGGACAAAATCGAGGATGAGGTGAAGCACCGGGATGGTTTGGGGTGGATCAGAATGGGCTGGCAGGGGAAAGGGAGACAAAGAGGAGGAAAGAAAGGACCGTGCTGGTGTTGAGCCAAAGTAATGCATCCATGCATCGCAGATGTTTTTGGAACTGTCAGCCACTTAGGTCTGTGTTTTATCCAAAAAAAAAAGCCTAGTAGAGGGGAGGCACCAAAATCCCAGTTTCTTACCTCGTTTTCTCTGGTGCAGGTCACCAGGCAAGTGGCTCAGTGCAAGTGTGCCAAGAGGTTCCAAGTGGAGCAGATCGGCGAGAACAAATACCGGGTAAGGCAGAGGGAACTGCATCCCCCAGCATTCCCTGCAGGGAGGGGACCCCAGCGGGCAGCCCCAGGGACCCCGGGTGAGGAGCGGCCTCGTGCCCTGGGACCGAACGCCCTGGGGAGGCAGTGCTGGCCCGGCACTCCCCAGGCCCAGGGTGTGCCCATGCAGGAGAGCACAACAGTGGCAGTGTTCTGGGGTGGGCGGCTGCTCAAGTGCAGCATTCACTGCTGCCCGCAGCTGCCCTTGAAGTTTTCCTCGTGGATGAGTGTACCTTACGCCTGTGTTTTTCTTAGCTCGTTCCTGAAGAAGGAGAATAATTTCCTTACAGGATCTCTTTGTAACAGACTCCTGTGTTTATGTTTCAAATTATTCACCGAGGTGAAGCTCGGCAGTGAGCTGGCAGCCAGCTGCCCGGTTTCCTGCGCTGTGCTCGGGGCTCACAGCTCACCGCTGCCTCAGAGCCCCATAGCAGAACCCCATTCCTAACTCCCTGCAGTTAACAGTTGTTGTGATGATTGTACTGTTAATCCCATAAAATGTTTTTCTTGTTTTTCTTTCCCCTCCTCCCGCTCTCGACTTCCCTCATGCTCCCCAACCCTTTTCACTCCACTTCTCTCCTCCGTAGTTCTTCCTCGGCAACCAGGTACAGTTTGCCTTGCGATGCTCTCACCTCTTGTTAGTGGTTGTAGCTCGTGTGTCTGTGGTGCTTTGTCCTTTGGGAGGATGCAATCTGTAGAGTGCTGCTTGGAGAGCCTGTCCCACCGCCGCGCAGAGCCTGGTACAGAGGAGCACCATCCAAAACAAACTGGGCAGAAAGAGGGCAAAAGGTCAATGAGGAAAATCAGGAATTCACTGAAAGGGGGAGATTTCTGTCTCCTCGCTCCTTCCTCAGTGCCCTGGGGATGTTAGTGGGCTGGGGGACAAACTCGTGGGGTGACACATGAGGGCTGTACCAGGCTCTGCGCTCGGGTCACCATCACCATGGAATGGAAATGCTGTGTCCACATGTTTAATCCCATAGGTAATGATAACTAAACCTCATCCTGCTGCACCCGCTGAGTAACTCCTGGTGGGAGCAGGGCTTGTAGGAACCCGCTGTCAGTGCATCCCTCTGTGGGGAGTGAGAGCAGAGCGGGGTCGGCGTGCCGGCTCACATCCAGCTCCTGTCAGTGGGACGGAGCAGCACAAAGCACTGCCTTGTGCCCAGTGGCCCTCACACAAGGGCACATCCTCTACGGAGTGATGGTGGCCTACCGAAAACGTGCCCCAAAGCCTGGCGTTCCAAATTGGATAGGTGGCTTTGTGTTACACAGTGACTATAGAAACTTTCTCAGTGGTTACTGAAAAATGATCTGAACGTGGCAGTGGCAATGAGAACTCGCCCATCCCTGCCTTTCTCTGCAGGTTTTGGGGACCCCAAACTGGGGAGACCCCACTCCATCCCCCGGGGGAAGGCTGGGGGGCTGCTCCCTCCTGTCCCTCCACCTGCAGCACTCGATTTTCATTTTATCTCTTCTTTATTGTTGCGTTCCTACCCATTCAAGGGAAAATCCTCCTACTTTTTTTTCCCTTTTTTTTCACTCATTCTGACCATGGTTCCCTTTTCCAAGAGTGCTTCCCCCGCCCCTTGGAGCGGTGCTTTGTGGAACGGGCAGAGCAGTGCAGGATGCAGCCTGGGCTCGGGGCCAGGGCTTCTGGCTGGGGGACACTGATTGAGAAATGGAAGGCGTTTCAAATCACTAATGAACATCGCAATCACTAATCACCATTTCTGCGGGATTCCCATCACTGCGCTCACTGAAATCCTGGTGGTGCGGTGGCAGTGGGGCTTTTTCTGCTGCTGGGGCCGAGGCTGAGGCTCTGGGTGTCCCTGCCTTCAGACTGGAGAGGTTTCTTACACGGTGGTGGCACAGCGCTGCCTTGCTGGTTCACCGACCTGCCCTGCCCTCTCTTTTCCAAGTGGGCTGCACCAGCAGCATCAGTGCATTGACAGCCTGTTTCCTTCAGAACCAAAAAGAAAACCCGCGATTCTGGCTGCGAAAATTCATCTAAGGGCCAAATTCCAAACACTCATTTGCTTCTTTAAAACTAAAGGATTTTGATAGCTGCATCATCTTAATAGCAGGCAGCTGAAAAATTCCTGCAAATTGGTGCTGGTGTGCATTTGAGAAGAGCGTGTCTGGAGAACCGCTCAGTGTTCAGTGGACCAGTTTGTGTGCCTGGAAGCACAGATGGTTTCTGGCAGCCCGGCTCTGGTGCAGCCCGCAGTGGGAGGGACCTGCGGTGCGTCCTGTGGCTGATCCCCATTTCTCTGCTCTGCAGTTCGGCGATTCCCAGCAGCTGCGGCTGGTCCGGATCCTGCGCAGCACCGTCATGGTCCGCGTCGGCGGAGGCTGGATGGCCCTGGATGAGTTCTTAGTGAAGAATGACCCCTGCAGAGGTAAAGCGATCCCAGGTTGAGCAGCTGGCTGCCTTCCCTCCCTGTGGCAGCGGTGTGGGGACTCAGTGTCCGGGTGGGACCAGGTACTCTGGGGAGCAGGTCTGGGTTATCCACAGTACAGGAGGAAATGGGTCCAAAGCAAATGACTAAACTTAAAATTGCGAGATTTGGCAATCCTAGGGCAGAGCTCAGCATTTGGCCAAGTTCCTAACGGGGAAGTGCTGACACCAAAGTTATTTCCACCCACTGGACGTCTCAGCATCCTTCTGTTCTACAACTGTTCCTTTGGCTTTCTGGTCCATGCGTTGACTCAGTGCATGGCCTCACACTGGAGCTGCCCTGCACTGGGAGCCCACTGACCTCCCTGTAGGGCTGCCCCTCGCTCAGAGGGAGACCCTCCAACTCTTGGCAACATTTGGATGGAAATGTTGATGTTGGCCTTTATCTTCCCCCTCTCACCTGCCCCCCGAAATTGGTGAAGAGCTGCCCAGAGCCAAGAGCAGAACCACAGCCTTTCAAAGCTGTTCTTAAGCCACTTTGAACAACAGCCACTGTTGTAACATGCCATGTTTAAAGGCCATTCCGACATGATTTCCCCAAGAAACCAGAGAATAGCAATGCAGGCAGTTTGGATTTATGGACCTCAGGCAGCTTTTAAGCAGATGAATTCTCAAAGAGATAATCCATGGCACGAGGTGGGCGGGCAGGAGAGCCGGAGCAGCATTGAGGCCATCCGCTCGCCCGCTGGGGACGTGGCAAGGATGACCTCTCCTGATCGTCGGGCACAGTGCTGCCTCGATGCGGCCCTCAGCTCTCCTCTCCGTGTCCCTCCCAGCACGAGGACGGACCAACCTCGAGCTTCGGGAGAAGTTCATCCTGCCGGAGGGCGCCTCGCAGGGCATGACGCCGTTCCGCTCGCGGGGCCGAAGGTCCAAACCGTCCTCCCGGGCAGCCTCCCCAACGCGCTCCAGCTCCAGCGCCAGCCAGAGCAACCACAGCTGCGCCTCGATGCCGTCGTCTCCCGCAACCCCGGCCAGCGGAGCCAAGGTAAGGCTGGGGGGAGGACCTTCCTTTGGCAGCCCGTTCCCGTGAGACAGATGCTGCAGCGCGAGGAGGAGGAAGGTTGTGGGAGGGGTGCGTGGGGCAGCCTGCAGGGCAGCCCCCGGGTGGGACGGCGTCCATCCGCAGCGGTGCCGCACCCTCTGTCCCTCAGCCACCGCAGTGGGGCTGTGCCACGGCCTGGGGAGAAGGGCCCGCCCACTGCTCCCACCTCATTTGGCATGTTTTATTCCATCACCCATTTGTTGGATTTTTTCATTATTATTATTTATTTCCTGTTTGGTTCTCGTTTCATTTTAGTGCTCTTCTCCTCTCTTTCCAGTTTACTTTTCTGTTCCATCTTTTTCACTCACTCCCACCTCTCCCCCCTCTCTGGGTTTTCCATTCCACAGACTCCTCATCACTTCTCTCGATGTTATGACAAACCCTGGTTGATAAACAGTAAAGCGGGCACCCCGCTGCGGGGATCTGATTACCCCGACCTCCAGCTCCCCAGCTCTGAGGTAGGGTCCTCTCCCGCAGCCCCAGGACCCGTTGTTGCAGGCGGAGCTCCCGCGTCCGTCTGCCTCACGCTTCCCTCCGGTAGCGCAGCGCTTGCTAGCACTGCTGGCTCGAGGGCTGGTAGCATTTTTCATGGGTTTCTGACTCGGACCAAACCAAGCACCAGCCTCGGGATAATGCTCACAGCGCGCGTTTCTCTGATTGCAAACCGAAAGATTGAGCGTTTACTGTGTGCTCTTAAAAAAGAAAAGAATCTTTCAGAGCTTTTGAGCATCCCAAAGAGGTGGTGATTGGCATTCAGACAGCCGAGTTAAGACGTGAAAATCAGCTACAGCGCATGCACGGGAACCACTTTGCCTCCGACGTCACGATGCACACACGTGGGGTGTCTGCGATGCGCTCCGGGGAGGGCGGCCTCGGTCCATCGGATGCAGCTCCTCCCTGGGGCTTCACTGTGTGGATGAGGAGTGTGGGGGTAGAGGGTGATTTGCTGAGGGGAGCAACATAACTTGATGGGGCCTGGAAGTGCTCTTGAGCAGATCAGGCGGTCTGTGAGATCAGCAGAAGGTCGGGAGCACTTCGTGCGTTGCCGTGCGTTGCCTGCTTGCTGCTGAGCTTGTTTCTGATCAAGGATGAGAATCGAGATCTCTGCAGTGGGGACAGTACCTTCACAATCACATGATAACGGATCTGAATTCCTGCTGGGGCTGAAGGAGAGCCCACTGCTTGGCTCCCCTCCTCCTGCCTACCCCAGCCTGGCTCCAGTTTCGGGAGATCCCAAAGATCACAGAGTGGGGCCTCACATTGCTCTGAGCCACACTGTGGGATGCAGGACAGCAGCACGAGAGGCTGGGGCTGTCCGTGTGCTGTGCCCAGCACTCCCCAGGATGAGCTTTGCTTCATCCCAGAAACTGGAGCTGCTGTCCTGGGCTGGGGCTGGGCTGTGCCTCCTCCCCTCGCTTTCCTCCGCAGCAGTGGGAGCAATGCTGCGGGTTGTGCTGCTTCCCCATCTTCCTTTGCAGCATCTTAAAGGTCACGGGAAGCACCTGTGTGTGGCACAGCCTCGTGCCCAGAGCAGCTGGCCATCGCCCTCAGTGCCCATTTGTTCCTTCTGTCTGTCCTGCCTGGCCGTGGGTCGGCTCTGAGCTCACAGAGCTGCAGTGCATCCCTGCAATGGGATGCCGGGATGTGTGGAGCCCAACATTTGGAACTTTTCTTTGCTGGCCTGATGCTGCTGTTGTCCCATGGGCAGCAGCTTTGCTTTTGTTTCAGCCCTCAGTGCTGTCAGTCATTTCAGGCCCCGCTTTTTTTTTATGTTATGCCTTTTTTTAACCACTGCCGAAATGCCATCTCGTGCTCCCCCTGACCATTAAGATGGATGCTGGTTGGTCACCGCGTCGCGCTGCGCTCTGTGCCGCGCTGCTGAGCGCCGCTGTCCCTCCCTGCAGGTGACGCCGGGAGCGGGCAGCAAACTGAAGCGTCCCACCTTCCACTCCAGCCGCACCTCGCTGGTTGGGGACACCAGCAACAGCTCCTCGCCCGTCTCCTCGGGTGCCAAAAGCGGCCGGGCAGGTAAGTGGGGCAAGGACCGACCGCGGCTGGGGGGGAGCGGGGCGGCGGGCAGAGCCGGGAGCTGCGGGCTGGGCCGTGTGTGGCCGCTCGCTGGCTCTGTGTGGCCACTTGAGGGCTCCGTGCTCCCCGCAGACCCCAAGAAAGCCGCCAGCCGCCCCACCAGCCGCGCCGGCAGCCGCGCGGGCAGCAGAGCCAGCAGCCGCCGGGGCAGCGACGCCTCCGACTTCGACCTGCTGGAGACACAGTCTGCGTGCTCCGACACCTCGGAGAGCAGCGTGGCCGGCTCCCGCCGCGGCGCCAAGCCTTCCAAAATCCCTACCATGTCCAAGAAGACGACCACTGCCACCCCCAGAACTCCGGGCCCCAAGAGATAATGCTGTACCCGCGCCCTCCGGCCACGCGAACCTCACCCGCGTCCGATTTTTAACCCCGCTGCGTACATTGGATGTATATTTATTCTAAATGGGAGAAGCTATATTGTTAAAAGTGTAAAAGAAAGTCGTGTTATGGAGCTGCCTTACTTGGTTTTTTTTTCTGTTGTTTTTTGTTTGTTTTTTTCTTTTTTTGTAAGTTACGATTTTCATGTGAATATTTATGTAGATAAAAACAAAAAAAACAAAAACAAAACGTTGCCTCTCGGTGCCCGCAGTCCGGAGAGGGGCGGAAAACGGAGACGTGGGAGAGAAAAAGAAAAAAAAAGGAAACAAAAAAGGTCAAGATGTGAAAGTGTAAAAAATCGAAGGTATAAATAGGATCTCTGCGCGGTGCAGGGTGCGGACCTGCGATATCTTTTAGGATTGTTTCCTAAATGCATCTTTATAAACTTAACTTGCTGTCTCAGCAAGGTAAATTATATTTAAAAGCAAAGACCTGAATCCTACAGTGTTCAAGGAACTCTTTTTGTAAATCAATACCTCAGGCGGAGACACGTGAGGTGTGGGGACTTCTCGGGGCTTCTGTTTCCATGCATTTTTTTTAAAGCGATGCGATTTTACCCGAAGAGCGCGGAGTTTGGGATGGGATTTGCACACAGCACAGGGGTGTTATGGGTCCCTCACAGCCGCTGTCCTGAGCGATCTGAGCACCTCTGGTCTGTAGGGATCACACTGCGGGGGGGCACAGGGGCTGCTTCAGGTTGGGATCCCTCAGCACGTCCCACGGCGGCGGCGGGTTCTGCAGGTTGGAGGATTCTTCTGCTGTGATGACCTCAGAGACCAACCCGGCGCCTTCACCCGCACCTCCTTTCCTATTTATTACTTCTCTGGCCATCCCACTTCCAACCAGGCGACCTCTGCTCCTAGGAGAAATCTGGACTTACACGCACAGTTGCTTGTCCTTGAAATGAGTCTCACCAGCACACTCGCTGCACGTCCTGCCCGGCTTTTGTACGCTCTTTGTAAGACACCGAACTGAGTGGCCGGGGGCTGCGGGGAGTGGGCTCTGCGGAGCCCCTGTATTTATTGAATGGTGTTCCTCTCCGGCTCTGACCGTGTTGCTGTGTGATTCTCTCAATTGGTTTAAATTGAGGCAAAAAAACCTGAAGCTCTACCAATGAATTGTTTAAAAAAAGAAAACAGACACATTTTTGTATTACAATTGCTTGCGGTAATAAACAATCTTGCCTCCTACCTTACTCCCGAGTTTGGTGTTCCACATTGGAGGTGTTCATCCCAAGCCCCAGCACAGCAGCCCTGCACAGCCCCACGTGCAGGCAGTGCAGCAGGAGGATCTCTGGACGCGTGGATCCCACTGATGTGGGGACTGAGAGCAGCTGAGGGGCAGGGGGTGGGTGCCCATGGGTGGCAGGTGAGGTCCATCTGTGTGGGCAGGTGCACAGGATAAGTGCCCGCTGCAGGGGTGTCTGTGGGGAAGGGTGAGTGAGTGAGTGCACTGTCAAGGTTGGGTATCTATGGGTCTGAGTGTCTGTAGGGTTGGATGTCTGTTGGTTTGAGTTCTGTAAGGTTAGATGTCCATTGTGTTGGGTGCTATCTGTGGGTTTGGGTGCCCATAGAGGTAAATGTGGGTTTGGGTGCCTGTTGCATTGGGTACCCACGGGGGTAAGCGTTCGTTGGTTTGGGTGCCCGTAGGGGTGTGCGTCCGTGGGGTCAGGCGGCCATGGATTCGGGTGTCCGTGGGAGGACGGCTGCGCTCTGTGCCGGGCGTGGAGCACCGTGGCCGGGGCGGTGCCGCCGCCGGGCCCGTCCCTTTCCCTCTCCCGGGTCCGACGCCGCGCGGGGGCCGTTCCGCACCGCTCCGCACCGGGCGGGGGGTCGGGGCGGCGGTGCCATGGGGTCGGGGCGCGGGGGGCGGCTGAGCGCGGTGGCCCTGCTGTGCGCGGCGGCGATGCTGTGTCAGTGGGGCAGCGGCAGCGTCCTCCGCCGCCGCCTCCCCGCGGGGTTCGCGCAGCGGCGGCTGAGCGGCGGGGAGCGGCGGGACGTGCAGCGCGAGATCCTGGCCGTGCTGGGGCTGCCGGGGCGGCCCCGACCGCGCTCCCCCGCCGCCTCCCGCGCCCCCGCCGCCGCCGCTCCGCTCTTCATGCTCGATCTGTACCACGCCGTGGCCGGAGAAGAAGAGGAGGAGGAGGAGGCGGTGTCGCGTCCGGTGCTCACCGGGCTCAGCACGCAGAGCCCTCCGCCGGGCAGCGTGGTCAGCCACGCCGACACCGTGGTCAGCCTCGTGAACATGGGTGAGTGCGGCGCTGGGGAGCACCGGGGGGGCCGAGACGGAGCGGCAGTCGCGGGTAGAACCGACCCCGGACCGAAGTTTTTGCCCCGACGGCTGCCGGCGTCCTCATCCCGGGCGCTTTCCACGCGCGTCCCCGCTCGGAAATGCCCCTTTTCGCCCCAAGTTGGGCTTCGGAACGGCGGGAGGGGACGGAGAGGGGCGCGGGGCTGAGGCCTGGACTCTCCCCACGGCTGCGCCCGAGAGAAAGCGGCGATGGCGAAGGGGAAAGTGGGGGGGAAAAGCGGTACGCGGAGCGTGGCTTGGGTTCGCTCGCTCCCCGCTGCCTCCAGCTCTGCTGTGCCGTGAGCTGCAGCGAGTTGAGCTCTCCGACCCCCCGACTACGGTCTGCATCACGGCACAACCGCGGGAGCTGCAAACCCCTCAGGACGGGGCCGCATCGCCCACCCCGTTGCGGTGTTGCGCACGAAGCAGTCGGGCGGGGCGGGCGGGCGCTGCTCTCCCCCTTCGAGCAGCGAAGTGCACCAATTACCTGCGGTGGGACACCGCTGAATCACGGCTCGGAATAAAACCCTCCCGGTCGCTCATTATTGCTGGAATCCCGTCGGGCTGGTTGCTGAGCTCCGGCTTCATCCCATTCCCAGGCACTGTGAGCAGCGATGTAGCAGAGCACCAGACGGCACGCGCCGGGGTCTGCTGTGCATCCTGAACGCGTACTCAGCTTTTCCTGTCTCTGCTCTTTGATTTAGGCTCTTCGCGTGCTCCTCTCTGCCTGTTGTGGCCAAGCACGAGGTTTTTGGGGTGCTCCCTTGCAAAGATGGGTGGGAGGTATCGGGTATCCAGCCGCAGTGTCTGGGCTTTGGCCGCACCGCGGAGTGCAGTGGGAAGCAGCACTTCAGGACCCGTGGGGGGTCATGTAGGTGATGCTGGGAGCAGTGGGGGACAAAGGATCCCAGCGTGGCGTGTCCCAGGACTGAGCTCTGGAGCAGGTAGGGCTACTGAGGTGTCTGCCAAGTACTCTCCATTCTTCCCTGCATCCCTCTGCAGCGTTGGGCTGCAGAAGTCAGGAAACCCCACAGGACAGCCCCCTTGCTGTGACTGCAGGATGGGGCAGCCAGGACAGGGCAGGTAGGGGCTGGGACATGTGTCCCTAGCTCTGCTCAGTGCTCAGCACATGAACACCAAATCGTGCTGTAACCGCGACCGATTTGAGTGGGATGGGAAGTGGGGCCGCCTGGATCCCCTGCAGAGAGCTGATGAGCACGACTTCAGCCTTCAATTTGAATGGCTTTGAATTCTGCGGCTTCTCCAGCCCCTTCATTTTAATTAAATAATTTTTTTAGTGGGAGAAGGCTAGCTTTCATTTGCATGCATAATTGGCTATGCCATTACCCTTATGGGACGTGCAAATGCGGGACGGCGGTGCTCCATAGTGCACTGTGCTGCTCCCCGTGTGGGCACAAGGTGGGCACAGCGCCCACTCCCGGGCTGTGATGGAGCCCTGCATGCAGTGCGATCCCCTTCTGCCGGGCAGAGCCTGAGCCCGGGTGCAGCCATGGGCACGAGCAGCTCCGGGCAGCCTTTGGCACTTGGGTTGACTTTGGTGCCAGTGGCTCTACCTGTCCTCTTCCAATGGGTGATGATGGAGTGCTCTGTGAGAGTACTGGGGAGGGGGCACAGCCACTATGCCTGCAGCCAAGGGAGCGCTTTTATCCTGAGGTGAAGGTGCCATTTGTGTTCCTTTTAGAAAGAAGGGTGCTCTATGGGATGGAGCAGGAGCCCAATGGAGGCTCAGCAGCATTCACTGTGCTTGGGAGTGCTCCTCTATCTCCCCTGGCTTTGGAAAGCTCTGGAGTTTTTTTCCCTCCTTGCAAGTGAAGGAGCATCTTCCCTGCACCTCCTTTAGACCTATTTTAGCATTCAGTGTGCTTGATGTGGTCGAATATCCTGGCATTTCCTTTTAATTTAGTGCCTGAAATGGTCTCAGGAACCGCTCGGTGCAGCCAGGACCCGTAATTACCACTGATGTGCTTTTATAGAAGCAGCGCACGGAATGCGTACAATGAAGTGCAGCTAAAAATAAAATGGGGGGGGAGGCGAAGTGTAGGACTTGGGGGCACCAGAGCTGGGGTTGCATGGCCCAATGCCATTATATAAGGTATATGTGGTGTTACCATTATTTGAGATGGAAGATGTGACATTGATGACTGGGGAAGGACACGGCAGCCTGGCGGGTGGGACAGTGCAGGAGGGGGCAAGGAGAGCAGAGGACCTGGGGTTGGGTGTTTTTAGTGTTTTAGTGTCTCGCCCGCAGCCCGGATCACCCGCCCACAGCTAATTGTGGGGTGGTGGTGCTGAGTCAACACTGCCCCGATCAATAGCTGGGCCCATGGGGGGGGAGACAGTGCCCACTCCAACAGCTGCAGAGAGGCACGAAGATGGGGCACAGAACCTCAACACCGCAATGCTGTGAGCTCAGCTCATCCCGTGCCTGATGGATGTACAAAGAGGTGCTGGTCTGTGCTGGCTGTCCCTACACTCATCCCCTGCCTTGGCACGGGTGCCGTGGGTGCTCGCTGGCTGCAGGGAGGCGGCTCGGTTGTGGTGTGGGGGTTTTTCCAGGAGCACTGAAGACTCAGGCAGGGCTGAGCTGTTGGCACAGCACGGTGAACAGAACCGTGCAGAAAAGGGCTTTTGAGCCATTGCAGCTCCCAGGGGCTCAGCCCCCAGGACCCACACGGACAGCACAGGGGGTCCCGGCATCCCCCCGCCCTGCAGTGGCTGCTCACTGCCTGCAGGAAGCGGCTCCGCATCCGCCCAGACGCCAGCCCTGAGCTTTATATAAAACAGAGCTGTGGTGAACCCCAGGGCTGGAGGGAATGCGGCGTTGGGTTCAGAGGGAAAAAAAAGGAAAAGAGAGGAAAAAAAAGACCTGTGGATACATAGTGAGCATCTCAGCGTTTGGTTCAGAGAGGTGTGCTGAGCTGCCCTATGAACAAATGGGCAGGAAAGCACTGGGGTGTGTGAAATCAGGAGTGTGCCCCACTGGAAATGGTTTAAAATGGCATCTGAGGGTGTTTGACTATTTAGTCATGATTTTGTGTGTTTGGGTCTTTTAAAGGAGGCGCAAGCTGAGATTTGTATCATTTCATTTATGTTTAAAGCAGGAGGAGCGTTAATCACCTTAATTATGTTCAGCTACGGCAGGCTGGAATACTTTTAAAGAACAATTTAAAGAAAATAATTACACATTAGTGACCCGGTGGGGATGCCCTGCCGCAAAGCAGCACTCTGTGCTTTCCTTTATGGGTTTAAAAAGAAGCTTCCTTTCCCAAAAGGCACCGATTTCTGCAGAAAGCAGACTTTCAGTGAAAGGAATGGGGTTATTGGCACATAGCACTGACCGGACACCTGCCCTGCCCTCGCCTCGCTCCCTCCGTCCCGTGTTCCATCAGCACAAGGCAGGCAGGTGTGCGGGATCAGGGCATGGGGATGGCGGGGCTTCTTCCCAGATGGGGGGACGTGGGGTCAGCCCCTGGCGGCGGTCCCTGACCCCCGTGCCCCGCAGTGGAGCAGGACCGGGACACCTCCTCCCCAAAGCCCTACTGGAAGGAGTTCCGCTTCGACCTGGCTCAGGTGCCCGCAGGGGAGTCGGTGACGGCCGCTGAGTTCCGCATCTACAAAGCGCGGGGCGTCAGCCGGCACAGCAACAGCACCCTGCATGTCAGCATCTACGAGATCGCCGCCGAGCACGCCAACAGGTGACGGAGATGGGATGGGGTGGGGAAGGAGACTGGGATAGGGCTGAGGGTGGGGATGGAGAATGGGATGGGGATAGGGATGGAGAGCGGGACAGGGATAGGGGATAGGGATGGAGAGCGGGACAGGGATAGGCATGGGGATGAAAACTGGGACGGGGACCAGAAGGGGGACCATGATGGGGATGAAGAATGGGATAGGATGAGGCACCAGGATAGGGATGGAGGCTGAGATATGGCATAGGACTGGGAACTGGGATAGAGATAGGGACTAAGACTGCAGTGGGTTTGGGGCCACTGTTGAGCACCACCTCTGCCCTTCACCTTTCCCACCCCATGCCAAGTGCTGTTCCCACGGCGTCCCCAGGCAGTGACACACGCAGTGCTAGGAGGGAGCTGTGCTTTTCCCAGGGCAGCTGCCAGGGTGCCACCTTCACACAGCCACAGGCGCTGTCCTGACCTCGCAGCACCGGGGCCTGTATGGGCACAGGCACAGGAGTCATTTCCATGAATAGCTGTGGGATGTAGGAGCCTCGGGGCGTTACTCACCACTGTGCCCATCTGCAGGGAGTCCAACCTGTTCCTGCTGGACGCCCAGCAGCTGCGTGCCGGCACCGAGGGCTGGCTGGTGTTCGACGTCACAGCCGCCAGCAGCCACTGGCTGGTGGAACGCAAGTACAACCTGGGCCTGCGGCTCTACGTGGAGACAGACAATGGTAAGAACCACTGCAGCATCGGGGCCAGAACCCCAGAAACACCCTCAGTGCTGCCTCAGCTCTGCTGCGTGCAGTTCCCACCTGCGGGGCGGGCGGTGCTGCAGGATGCGGCTGCACCGTGTGAGCGCCCATCGAACAGCGTGTGCGGAGCTGAGGATGCTGCACGGTGCCTGCCTGCAGGACCTGCCCGCATCTGTCCCCCACTCTGTCCCTGCAGGGCTCAGCGTGGAGCCGGGCTCGGTGGGGCTGTTGGGCCGCCGTGGGCCCCGCTCCAAGCAGCCCTTCATGGTGACTTTCTTCCGGGCGAGCGCCAGCCCCGTGCGAGCCACGCGGGCGGCCAAAGCACCGCGCAGGAGGCAGCCCAAAAAGAGCAACGACCTCCCACACCCCAACAAGCTGCCGGGAATCTTTGGTAAGAGCCCTGCGGAGCAGCCCAGGCTGTGCAGGGAGCACGAGGCTCTGCTGCCCCTTCCCATATTGCTCCTCCAGGCCGGGAGCGCAGCCCTGCCTGCACCCAGGAGGCTCCGTGTGCCCTCTGTGTACCACAGCACAACCCCAACCCCGGGCTGATGCTGCCTCCCTCTCTCCGCAGATGATGTCCACACTGCAGATGGGCGGCAGGTCTGCCGGAGGCACGAGCTCTATGTCAGCTTCCAGGACCTGGGCTGGTTGGTACGGTCCCGATCCCCCCACACAGCCACAGCTCCCAGCCTCTCGCAGGAGTTTTAGTGACCCCACGCTTCAGAACAAACCTGGGGAGGAGGTGGGGGGGAGCAGGAATGGAGGAGCAAACAGTGCCCCAGTGCAACATCTTCTCCTTGCAGGACTGGGTGATCGCCCCCCAGGGGTACTCAGCCTACTACTGCGAGGGGGAGTGCGCCTTCCCGCTGGACTCCTGCATGAACGCCACCAACCACGCCATCCTGCAGTCCCTGGTCAGTGCCCGGGGTGGCACCGCTGGGGGGTACTGGTGCCAGACCCCTCCTTGTCCCCACGCAAAGAGGCTGCCCCCGAGGCCCCGCAGAGCCCAAGCGCTGGGCTCAGCATATTCCGAGCAGGAAGGCTTCACTGCCCGTTTTCCCAAATCCACCCCACATCGCAACCCATGCTTTAATTTCTGGAATTTCCTGACCTGTGAGTGCTTGATTTCCCAATGGTGGAGTCACACCGACTCTGGTGCTCGCAGTTAATTACAGGGAGCGCCGAGTCCTCGGCTGAGCCTTTGAAGGTGTCTCCTGGCAGGGTTTAGTTTTTGCATTAATGAAGCTGCCTGAGCCCCCCCCCGCTGTGGGCACCCACCCTCAGCCCCGGCCCAGGGCTCTTCCCAGCACAGACATGAATCACCTGGCACTGGGAGCTGCGCCAGCCCAGTGCTGCAAATAGCAGCGTTGGACAGCACAGCACCGGACTTCCGAGCTGGGAGAGCTCTGCTGGCAAATGGCTCACACATGTGGGGTGAGGCCAGGGGGAGCTGCCTGCAAGCCTCACGGTGCCAGGGCTCGGCTCCGAGTCCAGAAGACTCAAATGAATGAAGGGCTGTCCAGATCCAATATAAACTGCAGTGAGGACTGCCAAGGGTTTAGAATAAATATTTTTTCAAAAGGCTGGAAATAATCCCCCATTCACCCAGGCTTCTCCCAGGTAAGAACTGGGGTGCTTTGAGGCTTCTCCCATGCCCACAACCCCTCTGCCCCCCAGGTCCACCTGATGAAGCCCGAGGCCGTGCCCAAGGCGTGCTGTGCGCCCACCAAGCTCAGTGCCACCTCCGTCCTCTACTACGACAGCAACAACAACGTGATCCTCAAGAAGCACCGCAACATGGTGGTGAAGTCCTGCGGCTGCCACTGAGCAAATGGGGGGAGATGGGACACCGGGCATCCTTGCTGTGTGTGGGGGGGTTTACTGCAGCAGCACTGGGGCTGCCCACCCAACACACCACCACCCCGGCTGCCCAACCCTTTCCCTTCCCAGAAGTGGATGTAAATAATATAAAACTTCCCTTCTCTCACCACACGTAATGAGAAACATCCATACTATACATGCATAGATATAAATATATAGAAGAGGAAGAGGATTTGTGGTCAGTGACGTCGGGCCGTGGCGGATGTGCGGTGCCCGGGGTGAGGCAGGGCGGCTCCGAGGACAGCTGGGCAGCCCGGCTCCAAGCAGGGCTTTCAGTTCCCTACACGAAAACACCCTCAGCCAATTAAGTAGCCGGCTGACTAACAGGCTCCTGTTTACTTAGAGTTCACAAAACTCAGCCAAGGGGAAAAAAAATAATACATATTGAGCTACAACACTGTTATAAAATAAATGCCTAGTTTGGAAAGTAAACACGGCGTTTCTCTTGCTGTTTTTTAATAAATGTCACAGCACAACGACGTTCTGTTCTGCACACCGAATTTTGCAATGGCCTAAAACTGCTCCTATTTGCCTGAAGCTGAGCCCAGCAGGCACTGTGGCAGGTGGGGCTGTTCTGGGGCACCCAGGGAACCTGGCTTACCCACACACAGAGGAAAAAACAGAGAAAAAAAAATGCAGCAAACCAACCCAAATCCCAAGGATGGTGAGCACCAAAAAAGGAACATCCCGCTCCTGCTGCCTGGGATAAGGGCTCACCATACTGGAAAGGTTCCATTTGCTGATGAAGGCAACACAAAGCAGCGCAGGATGCAGTAATGCCCCTGGGTGTAATGCTCCTGGGTCAGGGCTGGCTTGGGGATGTCTGCAAGGAGTATTCCAAAACTTGAGATTTAAAGAGCATCCTCACTCAGTGAGAACCCAACAGCCAGGACAGGCCTTTGTTTTTCTAAAATTCGGTTTTATTATTTCTGTGAAATACAGGAAGTCTTTACCAAGCGAGTGGCAGACACAGTGGGAGAGTGGGAGCAGAAAGCAGCACAGGCACAATGCGCCGCACAGCAGCCGCCTCCCCGCTCACCCTGCAGCTCCGCTGCAGGCACAGCAAACCAAACCTCGCAGGGGCAGCTGGGCAGCAGCACTGCGGTCACACACACTCCCCACAGTCGGAGATTATCACCTTCTGCTTTGGCTTCCCGTCCTTGGTGCCCTGAGCCTGCAGGAGAAGGGGAATGAAGGCTCGCAGATGGGTGGCACGGGGTGGGCACACACAGCCCGCCTCACCACGGCACCCACCTCGATCTGCCGCACCACATCCATGCCCTCCGTCACCTCCCCAAACACCACGTGCTTCCCATCCAGCCAGTCGGTTTTGTCACAGGTGATGAAGAACTGTGAGCCATTGGTGTTCGGGCCGGAGTTTGCCATGGACAGCAGCCCTGGGATCAAACAGCGCAGCATTACTGGGAGCAATGCCAATAATTAACTAAAACCCCCTCCTGGGCCATGCAGACAATGCTGGTTTTAAGAGAGTCTCTGAATATTGAAACTGCGGGAAGCTGATGATGCCAAGAAACACCTACAAGTATGAACAGAGTGAAGTGGTGGAGAGCATTAATCTATTTTTAACTGCTGTTTAGCAACAGCAAAGCCTTGGAGATCAGCCTGCTTGCTTTCTGCAACCTTTCCAATGCTCATAGTTACATTGCAACATTCCTCCCCTAAAACCCAACGGGAAAGCAGCTTTGAAATTCTCCATGATATAAGACTGGAAATTAACAACGTGTGGGCAGAGATAGGGGGCTGCATTTCTGTCCTGGGCAGACTGCAGTCGAGGCGCTGGGCCAACACAGACAGGCCCTGGGGCTGCTGCTGCGTGGTCAGAGCAGCTCGAGGAACCCCACAGCGCTCACCCTACCCGGCCCCGTGTGCTTCAGAATGAAGTTTTCATCATCAAACTTCTTCCCATAGATGGATTTTCCTCCAGTGCCATTGTGGTTAGTGAAGTCCCCAGCTTGACACATGAACTGGGGGATGATGCGGTGGAAGCTGCTCCCCTTGAAGCCGAAGCCTTTCTCCTGAGTGCAGAGGCAGCGGAAGTTTTCTGTTCAGGGCAAGGGGCAGAGGTGAGCACAGCAGTACAGCCTGTGAGCCGCAGGGACAGCAGCACTGCTCACCTACAGTCATGGGCACCACGTCGGACCGCAGCAGGATCTTGAGCCGCCCTGCAGGTTTGTTGCCGATCTTGATGTCCATGTAAACCTGGGGGTTAGCCCGGGACTTCTTGGCAGGAGGCTCACCCTAGGCGAGGAGAAGGCACACACAGTGGTGCTGCTGCTCAGCTCTGCCACCTGATGGCCGGTCTGACCCCAGCCTGTGGCACAGGGCCGGCAGCAGATGCAGCTTCGAAAGTCCCTGGAGGCAGCATGCAGCAAATGGAGGCTCCTCACAGCCTGGGGGCTGCTGCAGGATGCAGCAAAAACACACAGCTCCCTCTGGGCTCACCAAGCTTTTGGGGACACAGGGACAGACACGGCCACAGCTTACTCCTGGTTCCCAAAGCTGGCAGCATCCAGTTCCCCAGGTGGCCATTCCCCATTCCAAGGCACTCAGCAGGGCACAACCAGCTCCATCCATCCCTACCTCCTGTGTGTCTGGTTTGGGTGCCTCTGTTCCTCCTTCCTCTGTGTTCTCTTCCAGAGTCTTTCCTGAGAACCTCTTCAGCCACTCATCATCCGACCACACTGCAGCAGAGGAGGGCAGGGTGAGCACAGGGCCAAACAACTCAGGACTTAGTGCAGCTCTGGCAGCAGCAGGACTGCATCCAGGGTGCTGCTGGCCCAACCACTCCCAGAACTGCATGCGATCACCCCACCGCATGGGGACACGGGGACAGAGCCAGCAACTCCCCCAGGCAAGGTAAGCTCACTAGCTGTGTGCCACCATCCCCCTCACACCAGCACTTTGCTTAGCATGGTGTGGGCCCCCTCCCATTTCAGGTGTGACGGTAACCCTGCCTGGCGGTGAGTGCACATCTGCCCCCCTGTAGAGAGCAACTAGAAGAGCAGCCATGTCTGCCTGAAGGGCTGGGGGATGTTTTTGGTCCTTGGGACCCCACGAGCAGAGCCTTGGGAAACCAGAAAGGCTGATGTGCGCCCAGCGCTGAACGCCCAGAGGGGTTTCTCCTCTGCTAGGCACCAACTTACCTGGCCGAGATGATCCTTCTTTAATTCGCATTGGTTTGGCCAAGTTCACTCGAATTGTCCGACCAAAGAGCTCAGACTCATTCTACAGAGGACAAAAAAAGAACAAAGCCCACCACAGGGTAAAAACTCACTATGTCCCCTCTGCAGATCTCTGCAGAGAACAGGGCTGGCTTTCTCTCCCCACTTCTGAGCGCTACAAGGGCCCCACAACTCAGGCGCTGCACTGAGACCACAGGCAGCGGCAACCAGGCCAGCAAAGCAGGGCCAGGCAAGACAGCCCCAGCCAGACCCGTGCCTGCAGCGTCACCCAGCACACGCAGCAGGAGCCGCCCCAGGCTGTTCGCAGCTCCCGGCCAGGGCCAGCCGTGTCCCAGCAGAGGTGAGCTCCGGGCTGTGAGGCAGGCAGGCCTCGTACCATGTTGTCAATGGCTGCTGCTGCATCCTGTGTGAAGAGCAAGAGGACACCTCGCTGCAGCCACTTCTCTCTTCCTTTAAAGAAAAAAGCCTCGGCACACAAAGTCGGCGCAGCTCTCTGGAGAAGGCCACCATCAGGCTGCTCTCCTAAGACTCCTACACCCCGGGGCCGTAAGAATCAACGGCCCTCATATCCGACCCAGGCGTGGAAACACCTCTTCCACAGCCAGCCCTCAACACGCCCCGCGCCAGTGCCAACCGGAGGAGCGAAGCCGCCGCGCGGAGCCGGGCAGACGCTCCTTGTCCAGCGCACGGCAAACGCGGCGCGCCGACCCCGCTGCAGGGCAGCCCTGCGGCCCGGCCGCCAGCCCGGAGGGCGGCGCTCCTCCCCTCACCTCCACCAGCTCGAACTCCACGAAGGCGAAGCCGCGGTGCTTCTCTGCGAACACAGCCCGCGCTCAGAGCCCGGCTCACGGCGCGCCGCCGCCCCGCGCGCCGCCACGCACCGGTCTCGTAGTCCAGCGGGATCTGGATGTCGGTGATGTCGCCGAACGGGATGAAGGCGGCGTGCAGCACCTTCTCGTCCACCTCCTCCGCCAGCCCGCCTGCGGCGCACAGCGTTACAGCCCCGCTCGCCTCGCGCGGCGCCCGCAGCCCGCAGCCCCACTCACCCACGTACAGCACCCGCTTGGTGGCCGCCATCTTAGCGCACCGCCCCGGAAGTTCGCGCAAGCCCCGCCCCTTCGTCGCCCCGACGGCGCCCCCTGGCGGCGGGGAGGTGCGAGCGCAGGCGAACCGGAACCGAGCCGCGCAGAGCCCGGGGCAGCTTCGAAGCAACTCTACCGGCAACTGAACGCCCGCTGAGTTCCATCGGCCACTCAAAATCATGCACCAAGAGAGAAAGACGACAAGTGCAGACAAAGATTTTTTTCCTTTATTGACAAAAGACTTTCCGGAACTTCCCACGCTGGACTCCGAGTTAAAACCAAAACCACAAAATGCTTTAACCAGAAATCCTCGACGTTCTGCTTAGAAAAGACAAACGGTAACCCTGCTCTGATCACAAAGGAAAAGCTTGCAAACTCAATTCTGGTTTTGGAAATCTAGAGCTGCGCAGAGTCGGCTTCGTAAGATTTTAAGGATTAATTTATAAAATGCAATATAACTACGCGATGTGTCGCACGGCGTTGAGTCCTGCAGGACAGTGCAGAATCTGCAAACATCTTGAGCTGACATCGGGGGAGGGGCTATTTGGCTTCTTTGCATCCTACAGGAAAAGGAGGAGGACGTTACCTGCCAGGCACTGGGAAATAAAAGCCTTTTTTTAGGAGTTTGGAGCTGGACACAGGAGACAGCATTTGTCTGGACAGACCTGTACCAGGACACGGCCCTGCTGACAGCAGCCCTTTAATGTATGTAGGCAGACACTGCCAGGACAAGGAACGGGCATCAGCACAGCACTTCACCCTGAACTCACCAGAACATCTTGCGTGTCATTTTATCTCCTAGATCAGCACTGTCACAAGACTCATCTCAATCTGCTGTACTTCCATGACGTGCCAACTAACAGGAATGCTTCAGCAACTTATGCATCATCTTTCTGATGCTTAATTAAAAAGACTTTTGAAGAATTGGCTAAAATCAGACAAGCACTGCTCCCGGACCAACATAAGCCTCCCAGACCAAGAACACTTAGTAACTGCCTTGCTTTATTTACCAATCCTGGAAGCTTTGAATCAAAGCTGAGGACTGAGACACTCACCAGTCTTCCTGGCTTAAGAGGTAGCAGCAACCACACCCACCTTCTGGGCAGCTTCTTTCTTGGCTTGGTGAGCCTGCAACACTGCAACAGCCTCCTCCACCTCCAGGAAGACAGATGAGCCAGCAAGTGAAAATTCTCTCTCAACCAAAGGGTCCCACAGTCTGCCCCACCCAAGGGAACAGGCCAGCTCACCTTAGACCGGAGAGACTCCGGAGACTCCAGCATGTGCAACAGCTCTGAGTTGTCAATCTCCAGCAACATTCCTGTGATCTTTCCTGCAAGGCTGGGGTGCATAGCTTGAATAAGAGGAAACAAACGTTCTCCTAGGAAAAAAAAAAAAAAAGGATTTCAGACAGCAACTTTAATTTAAAAGCTGTTAATGAAACCTGGGGACATTTTCAAAGTAAAATGCAATCTGGAAGAACCAGAGTTTCACTCACCCAGCATCTGTTTCTGCTCCTGGGGAGGGGCAGCAGCCAGCATGGAGGCTGTTAGTGGTTCCTGTCCCTGCACATGTACTGCAGGCTGAGGTGCCTATAGAAAGGCAGATAGGAGGATGCAAAAATAGATGCTGTGCTGATTGTTTCTGCGAAAACTCTTCAGCTGCATGTAAAACCTGTTGGCCTGCAGCTGCTTCAGGCACAGATCCTTGTGTTACCTGCAAAGGTTGTACAGGTGGATGTGGGCTGCGGACACTTGAGGCATATTTATAAGGGGGAACTGCTCTGGGAGCAGGAGCAGCTACAGGCGGACGAGGAGCCAAGTTCTGTCCTGCAGTGGTAACACCTGCAAAAGGAGAGCAGGATTAAAAACACCCATAGGAGCGTGCAGCAAGTAACCTAAGGTATCTGAATGACCACTAAATTCAAACTATGCACTGCACAGGCAAATATTGGCTTAGAAACTGGTCTCCAAATTACAATTGGATATTTCAGAAAAGAACTATTCTACATTCTGCATTTACAGTTTACTCCCTAAAATAGATTGGATGCTCTACCCTGAGAGCAATATCCATAACCTACAGTCTTATTTAGAGCAGTAAATGTTGCAGAGCTGTAGAGATGAGTTCCAAGCAAGTGGAAATTAACCCATCTGGATTTCTACTGCTGTGCTATAGCACCAACTGTCCCTAGACCAGCACTGCACAGCAAGGAATAGGAAAGATTCAGGTGCTGTCTCTGCCCCTCGCTCCAAGTGGCCTTTGGTTATCTGTTTCTGACAACCACCTTTGGAAGTAAAAGTCAAGTCTCAATAGCATCCTCATCCCCCGCAGCTGAGGAGAAGCGCCTGGGAGGCAGACACCTTACCAACTCGCTGGGCAGAAACAGGGAGGCCACGAGAGACGGGAGCAGTGCCAGCAGGGGCCAGATGGCGCAGTGTTGGCCGTGGTCCAGACTGGCGCATGGCATTTGGCATTCCCTGGAAGCCTGATGGAAGAAACGAGAGGAAATCCTCAAACCAGAACTGACTGGTAAGTCAGGCTAGTCAGCTACAGGAAACAAGCTGAAGTTGTGCACAGAAAGGAAAGCGTGCATTCTTGCCAGAAAGCACAACCCAGAGGGCAATACCACCAAAGCAGTCTCTAGATGCTCACCTTGAGGTCTTCCCCCTTGCTGCCAGCGTGGGTTGGGTCTCATCTGTGCCATCTGATTGGGTGCATAGTAAGTGGGTCTGCTCTGAGCCTGGAGGGAGGACAAACAAGCTCAAAGGTTTGTAAGTGAACAACAAGCATTGTTTACAATGTGTTTTGGCAGTTTTTCCCCAGACTCAACACCCAACTCAAATTGAGAGAGCACGCAGCCGGGACATCACAGTTAACTCCACTGACTGCACTCCCCATTAGGACTTGCTTGCTTATGGGCATAAGAAAGACTCAATGGGATGAATGCAAACAACCTCAAGGCACAAGCACAGTTATAATGTCCATAAAACCATACTAACTTAGCTCAGCTTACCTGGGGCACAGCAGGCATGAAATAACCGCCAGCAGCAGGCTGGAACTGATTAATGATTGTGTTGGCTGGCAGGGCTCTCATCCCAGCAATGCGCTGCATGTACTGATTAGTTAGATGAGCCTTTCGCTCTTCTTTCCTTTGTGCAAGAGCAACATAGAGTGGCTTTGAGCCCACTATTCGACCATTCATCTCTGTCACAGCTTTCGTAGCTTCCTCTGGAGAGGAAAAGCAGACAAAGCCAAACCCTTTGCTCCGTCCATCTTCTAGCATCACCTGCAATAAAGACCAATTGCTAGTGGAGCAAGATTTCAAGAACAGTTTAAGAATCTCTATTTTTGACCGTAGAGAAATATAAGATTTCAAGGAAGAACTGTCGCAGAGGAGTAGAGACAAGTACTCAACGAAGAACCACTTGTCTGGATTTACTCTGCTTTTCTGTCAGCACCACGCGTCCCCAGACTCACACTGCACAGCAAGGAATGGGAAAGATTAGGTGCAGCCTCTAATCAAATGTGAAGAAATGCCTGCTTGCCAATAAGCATGATATGTTATGTTTTCCACCTCTTGTCCCTCCACTTCTGATGAGGAATCAAATAAGTTATCAGTAAAATCACAATGAGACCCAAGGAAACCTGCCTATTCACTAGCCCAAAATTCTCATGACTGCACCAATTAGAGGATATACATTTGCCCTTCAGTCCTTTGTCAAGCAACAGTTCCTTCTTTGGGCCTTAAAATCCAGAAATCCCCAAGCCCCACAGTACCTTTGCACTTGTTATTGACCCAAAAGGTGAGAATTCCTTCCTCAGTTTTTCATCATCTATAGTGTCATCTAGGTTTTTAATGTATAGGTTAACTCCCTAAAAGGTAGAGAACAGTAGGATAATTAAGACATCTACAGTAATAAAGAGAATCTTCAGCACATCAACTGTCAGCATCCATCTACCAAAGCTGTCATTTGTCTAAAACCTCTTAACTTAGCAGGACATCACTGTCATACAACCAAGATTGATGGCAATAAATGTTGCAAAGGTGTAGAGACAAACTCCATTGCAGTGAAAGAGCCTGTCTGGATTTCCTCTGCTTTCTTGTTGCATCATGTGTCCCCAGTCCAGCACTATATTGCAAGGAGTGGGAAAGATTCAGATGCAATCTCTGGCACGACACAAGTTTGCTAAAAACTAAACCAACAACAGTTTAGAGTCACATTATCTCTTTCCATCCTTTTAGGTATGCTCATTGAAATTAAAGATGACTGCGTGACTTCTCTCATATCCACTTAAGCACTTAATTGTGAAGACCATGCACAGAAGTCTCCTTTGCCTCCAAGTACCATGGAATCACCTTAAAGTCTGAACTCTAAGGATATATCACAGGACGACTGCTTTGTCAGTGCCTTTTAAGTCTACCAATAGATGGAAAACTGTACTTAAATTCAGAAAAAGGACAGACTGTTCACCTGGTACCGGCTGATTCTCTCTTGTTTTAGCTGTTCAAATCTCCTTTTCAGCTCTGCCTGGCGCTCCACCTTCTTCTGTGCTCGGCCTACAAACACCATTTTCCCATTGATATCCTTCCCATTCATTTCTTCTACTGCCTGGACAGAGGAGTCAAAGAAAACTGTCACTTGCTGAAACAAGGCAGCAGCCGATCCTGTTAAGAACTTGGCTGCCCCAAAATCTCCCTGCTTGTTAGCCAGTGAACTAAAACTGCCACGGTACCTCTGCACTGCTCCTGTTTAACACCAGCTAATTAAAGATAAACTGAAGCTATCGGGAGAGACCATGCTGACAACCTTACCGTAATGCTGGACTAACAACAGGAACTTGTGAATTTATCCCCACCCCTTATGTAGTTAGTGTCAAATAATAACAAACATAAGGCTTGAAAAACACTACTCTTAAGAACATTCATTCCCTAAGCCATCCATCAGAGCACTTCTTCAGCAATTAATGTTCAGATTAAACAACTGTATTCTGTGTGCATCTAATCTGAGAAATGTCAGCTTAATCCTGAAGTAAGGGAACAATGTAGTGATGTGCAAATGGCTTCAAGCCCCCACATCCAGAAGAGGTTACATCTGAGGCAGAACTTTATCTCAACTTGGTAAGCCAAGTAAACTCTTCTCCAAAGACACCCAAGCAGCATTAACACTTGGTCATACCTTGTTAGCATCTTCATGCTTTTCAAAGCTTACAAAGCCAAAGCCTTTGGATTTTCCAGTGGGGTCTGTCATCACTTTAACACTCAGAGTCTTACCTGTTACCAAGGGACAGGGTTAGTAAAATATAATGTACGGCTATTTCAAGACTATCAAGCTCCACATAATCACCCTAGCCTTCTTCTCTCACTCATCTGCTGGCCACTCTCTGCCTCCTGTCCATTGTTTGACAGAATTACTACCCACTCCTCAACTTTTCCAATTCATCAGCCTCAAAGTGACCCCAGTAGACGTATACAGATGGTAGCAGCACTGTTAAATTAGCACAGGTCATAAAATTCACAGTCTCATTAAGAGTTTCTGTATTTACCATATTTACTGAAGAGTTCCTTTAGTCTTTCATCATCCATGTCATCCCCAAAGTTCTTAATATAAACGTTGGTGAATTCCTTTGCCTTGGCTCCCAGCTCAGCCTCCCGCTCTTTACGAGACTTGAATCTCCCAACAAATCTGCATGAAAGAATGAAAACTAAGTGAGGAAACTGGAAAAAATGGAAAAACAGCATGTGATTTGCAGTGAGGCAAAAAAAAAAGAATTTGTAGTAGGAGCCAGACACAGGGAGAAGAAAGAGTGCCAGAACAGAAGGACAAACGGGCCGCAGACCAACCAGAAAAGTCACCTGTCCTACGGTGAAAAGCAGCAGCCTAGGATGCCCACCCAGCTCTGCAGTGAAGAGTACTGGCCAGACACCCACCCAGCCCACTTGCAGAGAGGGAGTAAATCAAGGCTTGGTTAGGGAAACCACAGCCCTGCAATGGAAGGGGAGCAGGCCATGGCTTGGGCAGGGTCACTCACCAGCCCTGTAGTGGAGAGGTAGCAGGCCAAGGCTTGGGCCAGGAGAACCTTGTGTGTCCCTGTTAATACCGAGATGCATCACGGTTCATGCGCTCGCTGCTGCTGCTGGCTGTGACACTCACACTTTGCGGTCGTTTAGCAGCATGCCGTTCATCTTCTCGATGGCTCTATCTGCAGCATCCTGGGTCTCAAAGTGCACAAATGCGTAGCCCTTAGAGCCATTCTCATCACACACCACCTAGACGTGTGGAAGGAAACCAATCCGTCAGATCTCGGAACGCACAGCTCCTCCTCTGTCACAGCACAGCGTCAGCAACAAGAACAGGCTGCTGCTGAGGGTCAAAGCCAGTGAGACGTCTGCGTTTCAGACTGGCACATTTCATGACCAAACCTGACATAACTTCAGCAATCCCTGACCTTTTGGTCAACTCTGCCTTCAAGAGCCACCCCTCCTCACTTGGTGACAGGTGCCACTTCTGCTTCCTCCACTGGGTGTCTCTGATCATGTCACCGCTATAGCAGAATGGGAAGAAGTAACCCCATCTCACCTTGCAGGACAAAATATTCCCAAACGCTGAGAACGTGTCATAAAGTGCCTTGTTATCAATGGATTTGTCCAGGTTCTTAATGAAGACGTTCCCAACCCCCGACTTCCTCAATGAGGGGTCCCTCTGAGACCACATGATGCGAATGGGCTTTCCTTTGATCACATCAAAGTTCATGGTGTCTAGAGCACGCTCAGCTGCAAGAGAAGTGCAGAACAGGTTTCTATGGCTTGTTAAAGCATAAAGTTTCCATCACATGAGCGATAACGCAGATAAAATTAGAGAGACATTTGGGACGATAACATGGGCCACCAATTCCAATGACTGCTTTTTGTTTAACTTCATGTTTCAAGGGAGGTCTTTGCAGCACAGTTACTAGACATGCTTAAGAACATAACAGATTTAATAATCCATTCTGAACTGACATTACAATGTTTTAATAGTCACAGAGAAATGAACTGCAACGTACCTAGACTTAGTTCTATTCCTCGCTATTATAAAGGTAAATTGCTGAAATCAAAAGAAGGGAAAGACACAGGAAGCTCTCACCTACTCATACTCATTTCTATTAAGAGAAAATGATCGCCTCTCTGTCAGGTCAGAGATGGGGAATGGACACAAACACATGGCTGGCAGGGAAGAACACAACTCAGCCTGTACTGTTTGTGGCCAAAAAATGATTTCCAATTTTCTGACTAAAGGGCAACAGTAAGAACAGTCAAAATGCTGAGAAAAAGATCCAGATACCCAACTTGATGAACAGGGAAGTGTTTAACTCAACTTTAAAACCCCAGCACTGCCATCCTAGGCCACACTGAACCCCCTCGTCATGATTCTATTTCTGCTGCCTACTGATATATTAAAAGGATCATTACGTACACTCATCAGGATCTTGTTCATAAAATTCAGATGCTTGTGACTCTTCTGTGCCAGGAAACACTCCTAACATGGAGTCAGCAGAGAAAGAGAGACTTAATTCCCAGCACGAGGCGGGGAAAGAAAGGGATAGATATGCATTAAAACCAAGGAACATTAACAGGGCAGAACCCAAGTTTTCCAAATTTCTTTGGCTCAGTTCTTCCACACCACTGTCACTCAGTTATATTTACTGATATCCATTTCAGAGCAGCAAATTCAACCACGATGCCAACGTGAATATCTTCTCCTCTCAAGTGATACTCTGCTAGAGCAGAGAAGCTATACAGCATTTCACAGAGCTCTCTCTAGAATCCTCAGTGGGGCACTGCCTACAGAAGTCTCCTGCACTCCCTACCTCAAAATCAGTGAATTACTGCATGAAAGTTTATTAGAGCTTTTCATGTGCTTTGAAGACTTTTCCTATTACTGCTTTCTAAGTTGAAGCGGTGCCATCTCTTTTTCCCCCAACCCTTCACACACAGTCCTACTGTGAAACAAGTTCTGTTGGATCTCTTACTGAAGTAGAGAGACTCACAGAACTAAAAAGGCAAAAAACCATCTCAGGAGGAAAATCTTACATGCTAGGGCTCTACTCGCTCCACTAGCTATTTAAAAGCGTTACATTCAATTAACTGCTATGCTAAAATGATTCCTCAGCTGCTACTCTGAATCAGTGCAGCCCCGCGGCTGTCTCCATAGCCAGCTCCTGGTAGGCACTTCAGCAGGCAACTTGGTGCAGGTCGTCAAATTTGGCAGTGTTTATTTATAGCAAGGAGAGGTCCTCCAGAAGCATGCACTGGCAAGGACACAAACGAGTTGTATATTCCATCTGCAGCAGAAACAGAGCTCCTGCTGAAAGGTGCCAAGCAACCAGAGGGAACTGTGAAACACTGTGCAGCAGCTACTGAGACAACAGGCTATGAACCTTCCCGTGGATCTTTCAAGCGTTCTAAGCACATACATAGCAGATGCTACTGCACTGCTCTATGTAGCCATCTAGCATTCCACAGCAGTATTATGCTCTGCTCGAAATACACGCACATGCTAAAATGCTTCTTGTTAGCAGTGGTGCAAGAAAGAGATTTCCTAACCCGAGGGCTGCCACACTCCCAGGCAGAAGTGCAATCACATCACACCAGTACCTGAGAAAGCCCCTGAAGGATCAGCACAGCGATAACAGTGACTCAGAATAAACACAGCAAATTCCTTTCCTCCACCTGAGCAAATATCTTCTCATTTCCCCGCACTTAAGCCACAAACCTTCAGCCATTTCAGTTCCTGTATCTGTTTCCCTCCCACTGGTTCCTGTCATCCTCCCAGCAGGCTGAACTGCAACTCAAACCCAACACTGTACACACACTGAGTCTCTTTCAGGCTCACTCCGTTCTTCTTCAAGTGCCTTTTGGACAGGAAAAACCAATATATGAGCATTCCTTGCAGCTTGCCTTATGCCTCAAAGTAATGAGCCTCACTTGCAGGCTAGGCTCCCTGACACAGAGCTAACACAGTGCTGGAATTGGCCACTGTGGCTGAGCAGCATAAAGAGATACCATGCACCAGGATTCACTCGTGAGAAGCTCAGCACAAGGAGTTTTACCAGCAGCTCTGCAGACCTCTGTGCCCTTGCTTGTGTCACTGGGTAATAAAGACCTAGCAACAAAAACAGTGCAAATTTAGCCACTTAAAACTAGCAAGGTTAATCAACATACATCATCTACATTCCTTTCAATCCCTTGATCACTGAAGTATAACAAAATGCTGCCAGCAACGAAGCTTATGCACAAAACCACTCCTTCCTTTAACTGCACACCTGCTTTACATTGCATGTCTTTCTTATGCTGCCATCTCTCCTTTAAGAAGGAGGGACAAGTTTATCTATACCCTCCTACAGCTCTCTGTTTAGAGACAGTTAGCTAATCCCAGCCTCAGGTTCCTTCTTGGCTTGAGAAGTACGTGGTGTGCTCTGCACTCCCACAGCAGCTTATCTCAATGGCCACGTTGAAGTTCCTCTCCATCATTATCTGAGTTGTCCTAACTGTCAACATTATGAAACCCTGGAACACAACTGAACTGCACAAGGAACATATTTAAAAGGAAACTGAGCTTTTCTTCCAAGTGAAATGAGTTTGTTTTCTTTCCACTTACAGTTAAAAATAAGTATTAGCAACCATGGCTAAGTCTGAACTCGACAGAACTTTGAAGCCTCTCCTTAACCTGCCTATCGAAACAGGACCCAGCACTGAGCATTCACTGACTGCCACGTCACAGAACCTCAGCTGAAGGCAGCAGAGCTCATCTTCACTAAAAATAACCTCTCTGCAGACTACCAGACAATGCATGTCCAAGAAGTAACCCCTTCCAGGGTAAAGCATCACTCCGTTAGCTGAGAAAAAACAAGAAAAATGCAAGCCCTGAACCAGTTTAGATGCAGTTCTGGAAACTCAGATGTCCAGGATATGGTTACAGTGATCTCCTGGTGGTCCCAAAGAACAGCAAAGTTCTGGCTGCTACCTGCCTTGTAAACACTTCAGCTTCTCTAGTCAGTAAGGAGAGAATCCTTTCCTACACAAAGGTTAAGATGTGACAAACCTTCAGATTTACAAAGCACTCCTACAAAAGGTATCCAGGAAATGCAAACTATCCTACCAGCTTTACTGCCTTCCATCATTTCGAACACACCAGCAGTGCCCACAAGAACTTTCCTAAAAGTTTTGGGAGCACAAAGCTTCCCGAGTTCTTCTATGCACTGAGTTGTAGCAGCACTACAGAACACTGCCCATCATTTCCTAGAATGGATAAAGTCCAAATGCATTTCTGATTATGCATCCCTGGAAAGAAAGTACAGATCTGTCTTCTCTGAAAGAAAATACTGCCACCCTGAAAGCCAAGCCTCAAACTCGTGCATTTGACACCAAAAATTACATTCTTCATGAAGTTTGAGTCTTGGTTTCAGAGAGACCCCAACACACCAACTGTCCTCCCCCCCACCCGCTGATGTTCCGCCGCATCACATTTAGCACAGTAGCTGATTTTACTCATACAAAATAACGTGCTGCTGTTCGCTGCGCCAGGAAGGAGCTTTTTGAAAGAGATCTCTTTGTGGAGGCAGGAGAGCTTGCACATTTCTCCCTCCCAGAAGTAACTCAAAGATGAGGTTTAAGTCACTTGACCTTGTAAGACCTACCAGTAACAGGACACCAGCTACTCTGCCGAAGTATCACTTCAAGCACCGGGACTTCCTAAAATGTCTGCTGCTTCTCCAGGAGCCCAGATTGACGCAACATCCCTCCAAACTCATGCCTACTTATTACCATAAAAAGTTTACCTTGAAACACATGGGGAGGCCAGCTATCTTCATATTTCTGTGAGGACTTCTTCCTGATACAGTAAGCAGACACAACTAGCTACTCTTCCCTTTCAACATCATACCTACACCTACATGGTACAGGTCTTCTCTACTTTAAGAGCACAGAAGGCATTCTGACCTGGGAAGAGGACAGCAGCCAGGAGAGCACAGTCACCATCAGCTCACATAAAATCAGCCGAGAGCTCAGAGGCTCTATTGGCTTGCAGGAGCACTGCTTTGTGATGACATTTCTTTTCCTGTAAGACAGGATTGCCAATTGCAGGCAACAGGAGAGGTTACTGGCTGTTGAAGTCTGAGCTGCTATGAACTGATTCTGAATCCAAGGGAAGCGTTCTCTCCTATTTGTTCTGGAGATGTCTATATATAGATACTGCTAAATCACAGCTCAGAGCAATAAATGAGCACCAGTCAACAAGTAAAGGCTCTGAAAATGAGGGCAGAAAATACTGACCTACTTTTCTTCCAGAAAAAAGCACATTTCACAGTGACCTTTTCTGTCCCATCTTTCACACGTTTCCACTCCTTTAGCACTGGAATATCTACTTAAGCAGGTGCCAAATTGAACTATTAAAAACAATCTGGCCAGAGTAAACCAGCATGGATTCTGCCCACGAGACAGCACAGTTTCACATGCATTGCACAATGCACCCTTCCCACCAGCTCAAGAACATCACTTCAGAGTGCCGCACAGCAGCCTGCACACATACAGCAGCGTGCAGCCTCAGCTCCCCCAGGTCTGAAGTCACGGCAGGTGAGCAGCCAGAGGGTTTGGGCAGAAAGGCGCCCAACCGGGGCCGATCGCATGCAGGCTTTTCTGCCAGCGCTGGCTACGTGAAGGCCACAGAACAGCCCAAACCTGCACAAGAACGCAGGGAACACGGTGGAGACTGCTGCCTCTTACAAGCTGCACCAAACCCAGCCTCCAAACTCGGAGACTTTCAGTAATACGGCAACAGTCCAACGACGCAGAGAGGACAGCGCGATGCGTGCTTGTGAAGTAGTTCAGAAAAGCAAAGTGGGTGACGAGACTTTTGTTTCCTCAGGAGTGCCTGTAAGAAACGCACTGCGGCTCCACAGCTGCTGCTCAAGGGCTTACTTACCCTACGGAGGGAGCGCACTGAAAGGCAGCCGCACAGAACGCACGGAGGCGGTGAGGCTGGAGGCCCCTCGGGTCCGAGCGCCGCCCCCCCCCCCGCACCCACGTCCCCAGGGGCCGCATCTCCTCCACGCGGAGCGGCCGGCAGCTGCGGCGCTGCGCCCCGAGCGGGACCCCGAAAAGCCGAACGTCCGAGGGCGGCGCGGCCACCATCGCGGCCGTTCGGGCGGCACAAAGCGCGGCTCAGCGGCACGGGGCGAGGAAAAGGCGGGGAGGTGGCGGCGCAGCGCGTACCGTCGGCGGGCTGCTGGAAGTTGACGTAGGCGTAGCCGAGGGAGCGGCGGGTGATCATATCGCGACACACGCGGATGGACAGCACGGGCCCCGCGGGGCTGAACTTCTCGTACAGCATCGCCTCGGTCACGTCGGGGTGCAGATCGCCCACGTACAGCGAGGCCATGGGATAGCCGCTGCCCGCCGCGCTCATCGTCCGCACCGCTGGGCTCGGGGCGTCTGCGGGAGAGACGCCGGTCAGAGGCTGCGCTGCCCCGAAGCGGAGCGCAGCGGACGGCGCTCCGCGACCCGCACAGACCCCAGCCGGGCGTCCCGACGGGCCGCAGCCCCACGCGGCAGCCGGGACCGCAGCCGCCCCCCCCGCCCCTCCTCCTCCTCCTCCGCCCGGCCCGGGGCGGCGCGCGGCCCGACCCCACTCACGCACTGCGGCCCGGCGGGCAGAGGAGGGGCGGCGCGCGGCGCCCTCCCCTTTATAGCCGCCGCGGCGCCGTGGGAGCCCCGTGCGGCGGGGAGGAGGCGGCGGGCCCGGCGGGAGCGGCCCCTGCAGCGCGCCATCCCTGCAGCGGCGCCTTGCGGCAGGGAGGACCGCGGGGCGAGGTGCGCCCCCTGCCGGCCGTGGCGGCGTCCGGTCCGGAGGGCCGGCAGGGGGCGGCGGCGCTGCGTCGCGGGAGGGAGCGGCCGGCGTGGAAAGGCGCTCGGCGCTGCTGCGTGCCGGCCTGCAGCGCGGCACCGAGGCGCTCGGCGCTGCTGTGCGCCGCCCACGGCCCCGGCCAGACCGCGTCAACCGCAGCCCCGCGTTCCCATAGGCTCTTCGTTGTTTTTAGCCTGAAGAACGAGGATGCTCGGGGGACTTTGGGGATTTCCCCTACAGGGCAGATCAAAAGTTGCCGGGATGTGTTACCGGAGGTGTTTAATCTTAGAAAAACCCTGGGAAAAAGAAGCCAAGATCCATTCCTCACCTACCACTGCAATCTCCGCGCTGCTGTGGGGAGAAAACCCCAGAGGCCCGGAGCGATGCCCTCCCACTGTTTGATCTGCAGCCATCAGGAAGTGGTTTCTCGCATTCCCTGCTTTGCTTTACCCCTGCAGCCCGCGGGGCTGTCGGTGAACGCCTCCCAAATCCGAGCCGTGCAGGGCTGGACCCCCCCTGCCGCCCCCCGCCGCATCGGGGCAGCCCGGGCGCTGGGGGTGGCTGTGCTCAATGGCCCCATTATTGCTCTCTCTGCTCCCAGACGGATGCTGCCTTCCCCCGTCGCAGCTGCAGTCGCTCCCTTCCAGCAATTCCCAACACAGCACTTAAGGCAAGGATTTATGGGCGGTTTGGAAAGGCATTTTGGAGCGAGAAGGAGTTATGGGAAAGGAAGTTGAATTTTCACCATTCCCCAGCAAATTCTCCCAGCATTTTTCATGGCCGGGATCGCTGACGATCCTCCCCTCTGAACAGAGGCCATTCTCAGCTGTGGTTCTGTGCGGAGCATTTCCCACCAGCGTGGAGCTGAGAGGTGACTCTAGTTCTGCTCACAGAGGGTCAGCAGACAGAGGGCAGCCCTGCAGTCTGGCTGCAGGATTGGTCTCGATGCGTCCCCTGGCATTTCTGTGGATGCTGGGAGCTAAATGAAATAAGTTGTTCTCAAGCCATGGATTATTGCCAACCTTAGGGTGAGCACTACAACTTCCCTGCTGATTTCAACTCATGCAGTCATTTGCAAAGTAAAAAGTCATGGGAGAAGCCACCACAAGCAGCGTTCCTGTTGGAGGTGTTCCCTTACACTACACCTCAACAAAGCTCATCTGCTGCAAAGCCAATGGTTGTCCCAGCACCCAGACTGGCAGAACAGCTGCACATCAACACTGCATTTCACACCAACAGGGGTTGGAAAGATTTTATTTGCCACTTTTGCTGGATGTCACAGCTGTGACTCCAACAGAGCGAGGCCAGGCTGCTTGCTGCAGCTCTGGCACACCGAGCAGCCCTGGGACAGCCAGGGCCATGGCCTCCTCTGTCTTTTCTGCGAGGAAAAGTGTTCCTGGCTGCTTCTGGCACTGGGGAACAGGGGTGAGGAGGAGCAGCAGAGGTGTTTCTGTGTGTTAAGTGCAGTGATGTTCACCACAACAACCAGGAGGACTCACTCTCCAAGCAGCAGTGCTGCACACATCACGTGCTCTGCAGGAACGCAGCCCGGCACGCTGCGCCTTCCATCTGGGGTGAGGAGAGTCTCTGCCAGGAGGGAACTTCTCCGTCTTTTCCACTGCTGCGCTGACCACTACACACTTTTCTTTTTGTGCCACAGCTGCTGATCTGGGGAGATCCTTGGGGTGGGCATGCAGCCAGGGCCAGATCCATCCCAGCAAACAAAGGCGCAGATCCAGGCACAGTCCCATGGGAAGGGTGAGCACTGGGCCACACAGCCCTGAGTGATGCGGCCCCAGAGCTTGAGAGCTTCGAGTTTGTGTTCCTCCCTGCCCAGAGGAGAGGGGGTGGGAGGACAAGGAGCAAGGGTGATTCTGCAGCACTGGTTATCCAGGGGTGCACGGCAGGGAAGGAAAAGCTCTTGGGAATGGGGCAAGTTCAGACCCAGTGCTGGCCAAGGGCTGCAATGCAGCACCCATGGTGTTTGGTCCTGGCACAGGAGTGAGCAACATGAGACCATGACACGGTGCTGGAGAGAGAAAACAGAGACACTGTGGGAGGAGAAGGGCCAAGAGAAAACTGGGAGACACTTGGAATGCTGGTCTGACCGCTCTGCACTGCGCACTCAGTGGGGAAAGAGGTGAGACGGCTCCTGCAGGGCGACGGGCAGTGGGAAGGGCTGCCCTTCTCACATCGGTGTCGGAGTCGTCCCCTCCCCACGGAGTCCCTTTGAAATCCCGTGTCTCACCTCTTCACACCCAGCTGTGGGCTGAGGGCTGCCAGAGCCCAGCAGTGCTCTGCTGTGAGAGGGATGACTTGGGGCGCAGCAAGGAGAGCAGCGTTCAGTCAGGGCAGCAGAACCAATCCCAAGAGCACGGAACTGGGTGCTGCAGCTGGGGGACACGGCCTGAGTGAGTCCGTCCAGGAGCTTCGAGTCCCCAAGGAGATAAGGCAGCAGAGAACAGTATCGGGCTCTGTCGGAGGGCCGGGGTCTGCAGTGCCCCCATCCCAGAGAACGCGTGGAAGCGGATGGCGCTGACATTCGTGGGCACGACGAAGGAGAGGATGAGCGATGGTGAGGTGAGGTGAGGAAGGCAGCGTGAGGAGCGAGGGGAGGGGACAGCAAAGAGAATCTTCTGGATGGATCCTTGGCTTCCGCTAACAGGAGAGGCGCCCGGTCGGCCGGTCCACGGGCAGCGGGCTCTGAGGGCTCAGAAGGCGCCGATCTCCGTGGCCCAGGAGCGGCACAGCCGGGCCGCCCCCACCCTGAGCGCGGGTCCCTGCGCGGCCGCACCCAGCACCGCGGGCGCAGCGTAGGCTGCGGGCAGAGGGACGCCGGCGGGAGAGAAGAGCAGAGCGGAGATGGGGCTGCCCTTGGCTGAGCCCCCCCTCGGCGCTCCCGACGGAGACGGCATCCGGGGTGCGGCCGCCGCGGTCGAAGCCGAGGGGGCACCGCGGGCCCTGCGGGCTGAGGAAGCCATCCTGCCGGGCAGAGAACCCCGGTGTGACGGCAGCACCTCGGCGGGGACTCGGCGCACCGGGGCCGGCCTGGCGGCGAGGCGCGGGTAGGACGCAGTCACAAGGAGAGGAGCGGGAGCGGCTTCCCGGCGCGGCACCGGCACCGGGCTGTGCAGGAAGGACCACGGCCACGTCTGCACGGGGAGCAGCGAGGCGGCCGCCGGGGAGGGCTCCATTTCGGCCACGTAGTTGTTGAGATGGGAGAGGAGCCGCAGGCGGATGGGGTCGGCGGTGCTCTGCCCCTCCAGGACGCCCAGGTACCGCACCACCTCGGTGAGGCACTCGCGAAAGCCGATGCTCCTGTAGTCCACGGCCAGAGCACGAGCATCCAGGAACCCTGCAGGGACACGGGGGCGGTCAGGCCGTGCACCGTGCAGGAACGCACGTGGGCCCCACCACCCTCTCTGCCGCACGGTAAATTTCACTTGAGGCGCTTTGCTGCCGTGTGATGCCCTGCAGCAGACAGCCAAGCGGGTCCGTGTGGGTGATGACAGCATTTGGTTACCTCGGTGGGATAGGACTGCCGGGTCATGAAGCCCTTCACTCTAGTGTGTGGGATGAGCAACAAGGTTCATTAACTGTGCTCAGGGAGGATGACAGCTTTTCTTTTGGGCTCTATGAGTTCTGGCTGCTGGGGACGTGTAGATGGCCGGGTGTGTGCTGGGAACCTCTCTATGGCAGCACCGGGGCCGATGCGCATCTCCTCTGTGCACAGCCTGAGTTCCTCTGCCTGAGTCCCAGTGACTTCAGCCCTTTACATTTCCCTCACGCTGACCTCCCACTGAAGGAATGGCTGAACCAGGGCCACTGGGCTGGGAAAGCTCCGAGACACATGAAAACCAATAAGATAAAACACAATGGCTGATTTTTCAGCTTCTGCTCCCTCCTCGTAGCTTGGTGAGACAGTAAGCAACAAAGCAGAGAATGTCACAGAGCAGTGGAGCACTGGACCACTCTGCTTGCCGGGGTCTCGGGGGACAATGCAGCCCTTTGTTGCAGTGCAGTCAAACTGAATATCTAAACAAATGTTCCAGACCAAGTTACAGCTCTGAAGCAAAGCCTGGATGCCAGCAGTGTCCTCAGAAAGCCAAAAGTGGGTGGTAAGCAAAGCCAGAGGCTTCTTTACTGGAGCTGTGATCCCCATCCTGTTAACTGGAACAGGACCGAGGGTCTGTGCTGGGCTCTCAGTACAAATGAGACCTTTGTTGAATTTCACACAGGGCTCCCCCTCTCCTCTTATAACATCCAAGGGACAAAAAGCAAGAACAGAAAGGGAAAAAAGCCTTGTTTATTTGCAGAGTTCCCAAGCAGAACTCAGCCTCTACAGGAAATGTATCTCAGGGAGGAGGGAAGGAGTTTAATATCACTTTTTCTGGAAGCAAGCTCCATTTCTGGGAGTGCAACTCTGGCTGGGCAGCTTCACTGGGACATGCAATGAGGACAACAGCACCATCACTGTGGGTCTGGGATACCAGAACCTACCTGTGGGATGCTGACCCACACTTTATAGGAAATAAAAACAGGAGGGCGGGAAACAACCCATTTACCCCTGAGAAAAACATTTCCCTTGGGAAACAGGCAAGGCAGCATTTGTCCTGGTGCTGGCAGTAAGGCACGGCAGGGCTGAGACATTTCCTGCTGATGGGGAATTTCCTACCCAGGATGCCACCTTCACCTTGTCCATGCACTTGTGAAGTGACTCTTACCTGCTCCTCCAGTGGCATGGAGCATTTTTAAGTGATCCACTGTCATCTGTAGAATTTCTGCCTTCTCCAGCTTGGATGAGCCCTGCGTTAGGAGCAGGAGAAAAAGGAGAAATTTGTCATTTCATGGCCCAGGGCGTTGTGCCTCTCACAAGCTGAGCTTTGCCTGGTGCCCTCCTCCCCAAACCCTCCTGAAAACCCACAGCACTCAGACACCCTTCTCTAGGCACTGCCTCAGGTTTTTAACTGAGCAGAAAATGGAGTTCCTTCCCACCATCACCCCATGCAAACTGAAATTCCCCATTTCTGTGCTTCCCCATAGCTGTGAAATGCAGCCTGGATTGAATTCATCCTCCCTTCAGCTCCTGAACATTATTTCTAAATGCATTAATGCTGTTTTACGGCCCGGTTTCACCACTCCCTGCAGTGAGGACTGAGCACAGCCCTGCTGCTCTGGGTACCCACCTGCTTCTCGAAGGCAGTGGGCACCAGGCGCCGCAGCTCCGACAGGCTGCTGTTGATGCGGTCGCGGCGCCGCTTCTCAATGATCTGCGGGAGGAAAACCACACTCATTCCTGGCGTGTCTCACAGATTTAGAGCCCTCACAGCAGGCTGAGAGCAGCACTGGGCCACATAAGTGAATGCTTTCGGTGAAAAAGCCGAGCAAAGCAGCACTCACTACGTGTGAAGCCTCCCTCCTCCCCTCAGCCCCAACCCTTTGTACACGATTTGAGACCACAGCTCTGCTAAAACTTCCCCTTGGCTGAGGGAGGTTGTGCAGGAGACGGGGCAGAGCCGGTTTGGGTGACCCCCCTGTGTCCCAAGGCGAGGATGTGCCACCAGCACAGCACAGAACTCACCCCTCTGCGCTTCTTCCTGGCTTGTATCTGCGATGTCGTGGTGGGAGACACAGACCTGGGAACGTGGCTGGGAAGGAAAAAGAGGGAGAGCTGCTTGCAGCAGCTGGAGGCAAACCTCAGCAGCACATATGTTTTACACGCATTTGCCATCTGCAGTTCCTCCTCCCCATCCCAGAATAATGTTTTCTGTGGTTCTCATCTCAGTGTTACCCACAGCACAGAGATCAGGAACCAAGGACAGGAGCCAGGCTCAGTCTGAATCCCACCGTCCCTGTGGGAGCCCTCAGCAGCCCACGGCAAGTTTCTGCACCAGCCACTGCCCGGCACATCTCTTTGCATCTCGGACAACACCAGTGTCTCCACGGGGCTGGAAAAGCAGCTCTGGGGCCAGGGCCTCTCATCCTCATGCACAAACCTTCCGACTCTTGCCTGAGGCTGTTGTGTCCGCTGGGTGGGCTTTGTGCAGGCATAGGTGGCTTTGCAAGAATAAACACGCGCTGTCCGCATACAGAAATGTGCCAAAGATGAGCGCCGCTGGGGTGGGAACGGGTGGGGTGGGAACGGGTGGGGTGGGAACGGGTGCAGGGGACGGCACCGAGCTGACCCGGCAGCGCAGGAATGCAGCCTGCACTCCACAGCAGAGAGTTTTGAATCTCTTTGCAGAGCTGTCCGAGCGCAGCGCTCTTTGTGAGCTCCAGATGTGGGATCAACAGAACTCTCTCTCTGCTAAATGTGTCTCAGAAATGTTTGACTGACGGTTGTGAACCACGCAGCTGAACTCTCTGATGGCTCTGATTTCTGCACTGCTCCTTGATCGATTCTGTAATTTGCAGCACTGATCTTTCAACTCCTATTCCAGACAAAAAGCAAAGCAAACCCAGGCGGCATCCTGCACTGCTGCAGTGACCCCGAGCTGCACAGCGGACACAGCGCCCGCCCGCAGTGACTCACCCTGCTGTGGGGAACTGGTTCTCCCAAACCACCCTCATGGAGCCAGAACCCGGTCCAGACGCCGACTCCCTGCCTCCCTCCTTCCCTCCCTCCGCCCCACCCAGGAGCGTTTGGTTCTGCCTGACCCCACCGCCTAACACTGCGCTGCGTGGTGTGGGGATGGTTCTCTCTGCTGTGTGTTTGCGTGACATGAGCCGCAGTGCAAACCAGCATAAGTACCTCCGTATCACAGCGCTGCTCTGCGTCTCACTTGGGAATACGAACAGACAGAGATCAAACTCCATTGTTGTACTCAGTGAAACAAAACAGGACAATTCCTCCGCTTTGTCCTTTGGGGTACTACAGAGCCGGGAGGAGGTGGGAGATGTTTCATGTGCAGCAGAAGGGAGGGTGAAATGCTGATGCACTGGGAACGGTGTGAGAGTTTGGGGAACGCACACAGGATGCGGTGGCGTGGCTGTGCCCAACTGCCCCAAACTGTATCGGTTTGTGAGAACCTGAGCCTGGCACCGGGTGCACCAGGTGGGACAGCTCCTCAAAAAGGGAATTAAGTCACCCGGAGCTGCAGAGTGGGGGACACTTGCTGCCAAAACGAGTTCAGAAGCAGCTGAATTTCGGATGGGAGCAGCTAACAGTGTCCTTCATCCCCAGTGCCCGGAGTCCACCAGGCCCACAATCGGTGGGCAGCGGCAGGGGATGCCCTGGGCCAGCAGAGCAGAGCAGGGGAGCATTACAGAGCCCTGGGAGCGCGGCTGCGCCTCGCGAGCACACACGGGTCCTCTCCTCACCGCTCCTCCGAGCAGAGGGAGCTGCAGCTCGGGCTGTAGGAGGGAGGAGGGATGATGGAGCTTGCAAACTGCCATCCTGAAAGTGCACGCTGAGAACTGGGCACCCCTCACCGCCCGAGCTGCCTTTTAGAGGAGATCAAAGCCGCAGCTGGTGCATGACAAACGCCTCGGCAGAGGAGAAGCGTTTCTCACGCGAACCCTCTTCGCACCCCCCGCGATTCCGGAGCTGTCGGGTCACCGCTCCGGGGCAGTGAGGGAAGCCGGAGCCCGAACCCGGGGTGCCCTCAACCCACAGCGGGGCTGCTCCCCGCTCCCCCGCACTCGCGGGCACCGCCGAGCCCCCACCCGGCGTCGTTTATCCCTCGGGACGACGCGGAGAGCTCCCCACCTGTACTCCTCCTCTTTGCCCACGTCGATGGTGCCGTCCGACTCGGTGTCCGACGAGCTCTCCTCGCACAGACGCTTCATCCCGACCGGGAGCGGCTCCGCCAAGGAGGAGGGCGCGGGGCTGAGGGCTCGGCGGAGCCCCACTCGTGTCTGGAGCCCCACGCGTGTCGGAGCGCGACGCGGTCCCGCGGCGAGCTGTGCGCGGAGCTCGCCCCGTCTGCTCCCCAGCTCCTCCCCTGGCCCCGCTCTGCCTTTCACACCCCCGGCTGCCGCCTCGCTCTGCTCCCAGCACGTCCCCAGCCTCCCTGGTTAATGGGTTAATGAGACATCTCCCAGGAGTGACGGATTACGCGGCCGCGCCGGCGCTCCCAGGTTCCCAGGCCCCCCCGCCTCCTCCCGCTCGCTGGTCGCAATCCCAAGTCTTCCTGTAAAAGGAACAGTCTGTGTGAACCGTCTCATGTCCCCCTCTGCCCGCCGCCCCCCTGCCCGCGGCCCCCCCTTCCACCCGCCGCACATTGGCCTCAGCCCCAGTTTAAAGGGACCGGTGACCTCACTGGCAACAGAAAACCGTGGGAAAGAGATGGGACTGATAAAGCCCTGAGTTGTTTCAGGGAAAAATCAACATCCAGCCCCACACGCACACACGGCTGCGCGGCGCGGGCGGGTGGGAGAATTGTGAATCGGGTGGAAGCGGCTCCTCCAAGGTTGGAGGGCAATACCCAAAGGGGCAGCAGTGATGGTGCACGGGGACATCTCCCTGTAGGGGTGTCCTGTGGGGTTCTGCCGTGAACTCAGCCCCCACCACGTTCAGAGCATCCCCAGGCGCCCACTCGTGTCACTGCCAGGGCATCCAGGCCGACCCCTGCCCAGCACTGTGTTTCATGGCACAGGGGTGAACTGCTGCTGTCTGCCTCATCCCACGGCTCTGGAAACTTTGATCTGCAGCCCATAGAGCACCTCACTTTCTCTAAGCTTGCATGGAGGAGATGGGAGTCTGTTTGGCAGAGCCCTGCGCAGCTGAAATCCCCAAAGGCAACGAAATCGTGGGCATGTGGGAGAGAGAGGGGCGGAGGGAGGGAACCGGAGCAGAGGTTCGCAGTACAAAAATAATGCCTTTTATTTTGAAAAAAAAAAAAAAAAAAAAAGGAAAAAAAAAAAATCGGCGCTGAGATCTGGCAACACGTGGCTTTCCCAAAGCTTTCTGCAGAGACGGCGGCGGCGATCCCAGCGCCCGTCCCCCCTCTCCCGTGCCCACGTTGGCCCTATATCTGCCGCAGCCATGGCAGCCCCGCACCGTGCCGGCCCTCCTGAGCAGCCGCTGCCCTCAGCCCCGGGGCACAGCACAGCCCCACAACCCTTTTTTCAGCCCCAACCATGGGGTCCCCCACCCAAACCCAAGCAGAGCAAAACAGGCGTTCTGTTGGAGGAGTCCCTTGAAGGAGTGGTTGTAAAAGTCGTTAGCTTATATTTCAAGGTTCAAAGGGAAACGGAACCAGAAGAATTGAAGCTGTGTCACTTTGGTGATTTTGAGACCCACTCCTCCTCTCCCCTTTCCAGAGTGTTACAGAGTTACAAAGACATTCATTTCCAAACTGAATTTCCCATAAACATGTGTTTTTGAGAGATTAATGCTCTTTCCACCGATGAAACTATGTAAATGGGATCCAGAGATCAGTTATTTTGGGCCCTTGCTCATATCACACCGAGCCTGAACCAAGTCGAGCCTGGGCCTGCCACAGGAACACTTTTCTTCTCCATTAGAAAGGAATTCCCAGTCCAGACTGTCTTTTCTGGGCCTTTATCTGGGTTCAATTGAAGTGTAATTGGCAACACGTTTTTCTAGACTTGCACTTCATTACGAACAGAGCAGGGACCTCGAGATCCACTTTTGCCGTAATCAGATCCGTGTTGGAGCCCGCGCTGCTGGAACGCTGCTCAGAACCGCCCGTGGAGCCCCGGGGTCGGCGTGACGGAGCAGCTCCGTGCGATCAGCCGGGCAGGGCTGGGGAGAGCTGGGCAGCACCGCAGCGCCGATCCCTGCCCGGCGAGGTGGGAGCATCCCGGGAACGGGTGTCACGAGGACGGGGCTGAGCCATCCATCACACCCAGCACTAATTGGCTGCCCTGCTCTGGGGCCAGGGAACAAGGGAGCTGTGAAGATTGATGGCCCTTCCCTGCAGCGGAGCAAACTCTCGGGGCTGAGGGTGAATCGGCGCCAGGGACCCCGTGCTGCCCCGTTTATCCGTGCCGGCAGCGCAGGGAGCTCTGACCACCCCTGTGTCGGGACCTCTCCCTCCCCTCCCTCCTCCTTAGCTTTGGGAAATGTCCCCGGAGAGCGGCCAGCTGTGAAAAGCTGCAGCAGCTGGAATGTGGGAGGGAGGAGGGCAAGGCGGCTGCAGAGCAGCGGACGTATCTGTTACCTCCCGGTGAACTGACACCTCCGCGGCAACCCCGTGCATGCCTGGAATGCCCTGTCCGCACGTCTTTAGTCAGCATCACCTCCTAACCTCAATCGCACCGCTGCTGCCAGACCCACAGCTGCGGCAGCAGAGGATGCCGGGCGGGACGCAGACAGCGCCCTGCTCCGTGGCTGAGCAGAGGGATTCATCACCAACGCGCAGCGCTCGGGGCAGTGGTGCAGCCGGGAGCTGGAGGTACGGCCGGGAGCTGAAGGTTCGGCCGGGGCACCGCCTCGCGCTGTCAGATGTGGAGCGCTGCCAACGCAGCTTATTTTGCTGTGGCCCCGCTCCAAACCAGAGGCACCGCATTGTTCGCTCTCCCCCCCCCCCACTTCCCCAACCCACGCAGTTCAGAGCCGGCCCAGCCGACTGCTGGGGGCAGTCCAGGGGAGGGAAAAACAACATTTTCCCACAAACCCGCGGCCTCACCCTTCCCCGGGCAGGGACGGGGCAGATCCCGGCTCTGCTCGGGGCTGGCGGAGGCTCCGTGCTGCCCTCGCTGTGCTCACGCCTATTGCCCCGCGGCCAGGAATGCCGCCCGGCCCGGAGCCCCCGTGGGACGGGCTGCAGAGCTGCGCCCATCGGCACCTCGCGGTGCTGCTGCAACCCACAGGACAGAACCCCTTTCCTGCTCCAGAGCGGCAGTGCATCCCAGTGGAAGAGCATAAGACGATGTTGGCATTTAGTTCTCATTGCCCTCCGTGTGCCTCCGTTTCCCCTCTCCCCCAGCAATGGGCGCTCCCTTTGCAGACCAGCAGCAATGGGCGGCAGTTAATTAATATTACAGCAATCCCGCTGACAGTGAGGCTGCCGGCTCATCTCGAACACAGCGGGTTCTGCACCGTATCCTTCTCTCACTCTCCCCCTTTTGACGCCATGCCGATCCCGGCCCCATCGCCGAGCTCTGGAGGGCGGCCTTAGGGCCGCACAGAGCAAAAGCAACACGGGGAGTGGGGTGGGAAAACAGCCCAGGGCTGCGAAGAACGCAACGCCTTTGTAACCGCTCGGGGAGTCCGGCCCTCACACAGCCCTGAGCCCTTCCAAAGCCTCCCCACCCCTTTCCCCGGCGACGCTAACGCGCTTCTTCTCACAAGCGCTGGAAGTGATGGGGCCGGCAGACGGCCTCGCCGTCGTTGGCTGCGTGTGCAGCGATCCTGCGAGCAGACGAGAGCAAACAGCAGCGCGCCGCGGAGCCGCTCCTCCAGGAGCCTTTCTTCTCCAACCACTTCAAACTTTCATTTCTTCTGAAGCCACAACAAGGCACACTTTGTAAAGCAAATGAGTAAACAGCAACTTTCGGCTTAAAAGGAAAACAAGAGGGAGGGACTGTTTTTAATTACTGGGATTTTAAGAAGGGCTTTATTCGGTTAATTGCTTTCTGCTGTAAAACGTTCCTCCGCGCGCAGCCCCGCCGCATCGCCGCCCGTCGGATGGCACTGCAGGGGAAGCGGCCGCGGGCGGTGCTTCCACGAGCGCTCCAACACTCCGACACCCCCGGAGTCCCCCGCCCTCGGCATAGACACGGCCCAAACCTCGGGGTTTTGGAGCACGTCCGCCCGAAGGACGGAGGAAGGGATGCTCACAGCAGTCTGTAGCCAGGCGCGTTCCCGGCTTGGCGCTGCCGCCCGTGGCTGCGGGCTGTTCCCCTCCCCGCGGTGCAGCGCTCGGTTCGGTGCTGTCCTACGGCGGAGCGATGGCGATGCCAGGCGCGGCCTCGCGGCGCAGCACCGCGAAGCGCTCCCAGCGCATCCCCGCTGATCGCAACCGGCCGGGAAGGAAAACTGCCCCAATCTCCGCAGGAACAGCGGGATTAAGAAGTAGCAGAGATGCACGAAAGGGACCCTTAGCAGAACAGCACCGGTGCGGAGCTGTGAAGTTGTCACAGATGGCGCAGGGAAGGGACAGGCGAGGAGGCGGTGCGAGCGCCTTCTGCAGTCGGCTCAGCATCAGGAGGGGGGGAGAAAGAGAAGGAAATGGAGCAGGAACAGCCCCGGGCTCTGCACGCCCTGAGTGCCCCACAGCCCTTCGGGGAGTCCTGGGGGCACCGAAGAGATGCTGAGGGAGCTCAGCGCCGGGAGGATGAAGGCAGGCTGCTGCCACGTGCCAGCCTGGAAAACAACACGAGGGGGTGAGCGCGGGTAGGGGTGGCAGGGCTGGGACTGCGTGCCGGTACTAGGGGAGCAGCTCCTGCGTCTACACGGCTCCGCTCCGAGCGGGCAATTGCCTTCCGGAGACAAACGCGGTGACCCCGGAGCAGAGCAAAGCGCTGCGCCCGGCCTCACCTGCGGGCGGTGGGCAGCGCTCCGTGTGCATCCCACCGTGCCCGTGGCAGCAGGCGCTGCCTGCAGCTCCTCTCCGGGATCACTCCTGCCAGCAGCCCGCAGCTGGTAATGAATGCTCACTTTCTCTAATTGAATAGCAGGAAGTTAAATCTTGTTCCTTCGCCTTTCGGGCTGTCAGCTGGAACAATCACCCACCTGTGACACCACCCCAGGGATATAAATAAGGAACAGCACACAATACTGCCCGAGGAATGGACGGCGTTTCCAGATCTCCCGATATCGCGTGCTTCATTGTGTGCCTGCACGGGAGAGGGCTCTGTGCAGGCGCTGTGGAAGTGGGAGCGAGTGTGCAGAAGGCACAGCCATGTGGGCATGGGCTGTGCGAGTGCCTACAGTAATGCCAGGACTCCCCGCTGTGCTAAAACCCTTTGCTGCAGTCACGGGCACTCCTGCCCTGCATGCTGTGTCCCACAGCTGCCCTGCAACTCAGCACCGCGTTCATGCAGGTGTGAGGGTGACTGCGCGCTGCCGGCTGCCCCTTGGGCTCCTTCCCATCGCTGCCACCCAGCGCGCTCCCCGCCCCCCCGTTCTCACCCCATCCGTTCACAGCCCCGTGCTCCGCCGGGATGCTCTGCTCACAGCTGGGCCTCCCGACAGCTCCGTGCAGCTGCAGCTCTGCAGGAGGGGGGCAGCGGGGACAACGCACACAAACACACAGGCGAGCCCTTATTGTTACTGTGAAAGGAAATTATTAATTTGCTGGGAATAAAGTCGGCAGCGAGTCAAAACTCAAAACCCATCCTCCCTCGCACCCTCCCCAGGAGAAGCTACCACCATCCATCCCCCGGCACGAGGCACCACAGCTCCACTTTGCCCCACACAGCAGCCCCTGCTCCTCCCGGCCCTGCAGCCGCTCTGATGCTGATCTCGGCCCCGCAGTGGGGATGCGACCCCACAGCCCTTTGTCAGCCTCGCGTAACAGTGCAGAGACCACATCCCTGTTTGCTTTCCCCCTGCCCCATAGCGGGGGTGGCCACGGACTCCCTCCCCGACGGCAGCCTGAATGAAGCCAGATCCCCAACACATTCCTGTGGGTTTGGTTTTTTTTATTTTCCTTCCCTTTTTCTCTCCATCCCCCCTCCCTCTCCCTCGCTTGGCACGAGCTGAAGGCCTCGGAGGAAGCCGGGCTTGGCAGGAGCAGGGGAGGAGGAGGAGTGGGGAGATGAAAGGCCGCTCTACAGCATTCCCTTCCAGTTCCCACACTCTCCCGGCTCAGTGCTGCTAATGGTTCCCAGCCGCACCTGGAGGAGCTGTGGAAGTGGGGCCCTGCACACACACACAGCGAGCAGAAAACCCACAGCCTCACAGCCCACATGGCCTCAGCCCCACGATGCCACCGTGTCCCTCTGTACAGCACCAGATCAGCACTGCATTGGAGACACTGGTGAAGCAGCTGCCGTGCCCCAAATGGCCGTGCCCCAATGGCTGTGTTGTCCCCATCCCTGTGGCACCTGTGTCTGTGTGTCATCACTGCATTCCACACTCGATGACCCCCACAGCCACCCCTCGCTCCAATGAGGCTCTGATGGCCATTGGGCAGCATTCCTTCCTGAGCTCTCAGCCCTAGGGGAAGTGCTGTGGGAATGCGCCCATCGGAGCCCCCCAGCTGCACAGTGCAGCCCCTGCAGCCTCTCACGGTCCCCACACTGCGCCCGGGGCCGCCCACAATGGTCCATCCATTATCTGCTCTCTGCACAGATATATGGGCTCTGCTGCTGTAAGACTGGGCTGGGTTGGATCCAGTCCATCCATGCAGGCACTGCTGCACGTGGTTTGCTTTATCCGGAGGAGAAAGCCCTGCTCAGTGCTGACCTAGTCACAGCATGAGGATAGAGCTTAAAAATTGCCTCCAGAGCCTGCGCTGGGCTCTGCATCCCCTTCTGTCACAAAGAGACAACCGTGCAAAAACCTGCCCTAAAGGAAGGGATGAGCAGCAAGCACAGCGAGCACAGAGCACAGCCCACGAGTAACGCTGCTGGGCGCTGGACACATGGAGATGCATTTGCAAACCACACTGCCAGCTCTGTGCCAAGCCTGGTGTGGGGACAGAGGGTGACAGCAACATCAGCCAACACAGCTATAAATAACAGTGTGGAAGGAACACGACGGTCGGGCCATCCAAACCCTGGCATGGCCCTGCAGCACTGGTAGCGGTGCCCTTTTCTTGCTCTCCTGCCACCGGGTCCCCTCCTCCGTCCTCCCAGCTCCGGGTGTTGCTGTCACCCTGTCACCCCTCGCTGACATTTCGCCCTCCTGCAGGCCGGCTGCTGTTCTGCACTGCAGAAGGGACACAGGACTGCATGCACTGTGGGGATGAGGCACAGGCACCCAGCACAGCCTGGGAACTCTTACTGCCAGCACTGCAGGAACAGCCCCAGGTCTGCACGGCCTCTGCACCACAGCGATATGGGGCACCGCAGGGATATGGGCACAGTGCCCTCCCCACAGGGCCCACAGGGTCTGAGTTTGCCCCCTGAGCCGTCAGGAGAAGCAGCTCTCACAGCCGTGGTTACCTCCCGTGCATCAGCGCTGCGGCAGCGGGCGGCAGCAGAACGACCCACCAGCTCTGCCTCCTCTTTCTCCTCCTCCGTGTCCTTTATTCTGAAGTGCACTCATTGCAAAGCCCTCAGTGCCCGATGCAGGGAAAATCTCAGCAAACAGGCAACAGAGAAACCCCTGCTGGCAGCCCACCAGTGAGAGGACATCCCCGACCTCATTGCAGCAAACTTCCCTCCCTCCATGCTAAGCAGGAGCCTTCGCACGGCTGTCGGAGCCACCTGTTGGCTCCTGCACGCACAGCCGGAGCTCTCAGGGCTGCGCGGGTGCAACAAGGGACTTCAAATCCTCCATGCGAATTGGGGATGGGCGCAGAGAAAGCATCCCAGCAAATAGTGCTGCTTAGAAACACTGCTGAGGGCCATGCAGAGATGCTGCCCTGGGGCCTTTGGACATTCCTTGGCTATATTTGGTGACGGATGGAGGATTTGTTGCTTCCCCTCGACCCATCTGTTCCCATATCGGTGGGGAGGAGCTAACGCCAGAACTGCAGTGTCGCTGTCCGGGTAAACCCGGTACTTCAGCAGCAATAAATCTCCTCTGAAAAGCTTCTGCCGCCTCCCACCTGCTGGCTGGGAAAAGATCAAGCTGACAAAATCTGCTGCCAAATCGTATTTTTAACCTTGACTTCACGAGGAGCACAGGGCTGCTCACGGAGCGAAGGCAGAGATCACAGCTCCCACCCTGAACTCCTCCCAGCGCTCTCCAGCTCCCGGGGAGCAGCTTTGGTTACATTTTATGAAGTCCCCAAACACCCTCTTCCTCCTCATCACCCCCATCCTTCCTCCAGAACACCTGGGAGGCCCCTGGCACAGTCCCCAGCCCCTTGCTGTCCACACCAGAATGCTCACGGGGAGAAGGACAACAAAGTCAGGCTGCGACCAACACCATTTATTACAGAACACCACCCAAAGGGGTTTTGTTGCCGTGGCAGCTCACTCACAAAAAAAACCACGGGAGAACAGCAAAGCAAAACCGACGGGAGATGCAGCAGTGAAGTCCATTTGTTGGCCAACACAGCACGAAGGCCATGGCGGTGCCCACTGGGGCTGGAGACACACAAACTGTGCTGGAGTCACTTCCAACACCTTGCCTGGGCGCACACCCCAGTGGCACCTTTAGCAGCTGTACAATTGCCCGTGGCCCATCCCATCGCATCGCATCCCATCTTCACCCCGCCTTCCTCCCACACACTCTCTGGCAATACCATTCCCCCACCCCCTTCCATGTGGCAGCTGGGCTTCCAAAATGGGATGTTCAGGAAACACCTGGGAAATGTTCACTGGAAGATAAGAAGGGCTGAGAGACACCACTCATAGCCCAACATCCACGGTTCACATGAAGACGGGCTTTTTTGATAGACACGAATACTAATAGAGTTCTTTCTAGACTTCTTTTGTTGGGATTGCAGATCTTGGTCACCCAGGTGCCACAGATAACAGTCCGTCAAAATGAAAACGTTCAGGGAGGAGGAAAAAGTGCAATTAGCTTTTCACTGCCAAAGCAGGATTCAGTGCAACAGAAGTCTGCAGAGTCGATGAGGGCACTGTCAGCCCGTTGGGGATCAGTCAAAAGGGCCACAACCACCGCCAGGTCAGCTGGAGCTGTCCTGCAAAGCGAAACAGGCACATACTGGGAGAGCCTCATCCCAGGGAGGTGTTGCAAAGCTGGAAGTCACTGCAAAGAACTCATGCTGAGTGCCCTCCGTGCCCCATGGTGCATGCTCTGATTTCAGAACAAGCAAACAAAAAGGAGAGAAGCATGCAAAAGTAATGTTCACATTTGCCACATCCCCAGGAGGGGGCTTTCCATGGGGACGTCGATGTGATGCTCACAGCCCGCAGAGCAGCACACCCATTGATTCCCCTTCCTGCTCTCTGATCACAGAGGCAGCTCTTTCTCCCAGGATCTATTTTGGGAACACCAGAGCTTTAAGAAGTGGAGGAAAAAAAGATTATCCACCCCTACGGGCTCAGCTCAGAGAGAGGAAAAAATCCTTTAATTAAGTCCCCAAAGCTGAAATTCTCTGCGGATTTGAATAAATGGACTTCTAATGATGTTCCTAATATTTTAGGGCTGCTTTTACTGTAATTTAAGCCCCAAGGATGTGTCTGCAGACCCAGGAAGGCGTGCACCAGAGCTGGCCTTTGGCTGCCTTACTGTGGGTGCAACCATGGAACCCAAATTTTGGGCCAATGGCCCAAAACTCCAAAAGCAGAAAATGGGATTCCTATATATTTTTCTTAATGTAAGTACTTGTTTGTATATTTCCAAATATGAAACAGGAACAACTTGGAGTCACCAACCCTGGAGGTGTTGAAGGAAAAATGGGACGTGGTCTTTGGCAGCGTGGTTCAGTGGGCAGCAGCGGTGGATGGACTAGATGATTTCAGAGGTCTTCTCCAAACCTAAGGATTCCACGTTTCTATGACAGGAAAGGGTTTTGCTTTAATATTTTGTTGAAAGTTTCATGAGGGGCTTTTTGTGCTCACCCCTCTCCAGTCCGACTGCTCAGCCTCAACATTCGCTCTTCGAACCGAAGGCTCTGGGAATCGCCCGGGACTTTAGAACAGCTGCTGGGTGACATGAACCCAATGGGGAAGTGGTGCCGTGAGGAAGGGGACAACGTCACGACACCACGAAACACTGAGGTGACAGGAAGCCTTCGGCGTCCTCCTCCTCCTCCTCTCACAGCTCCATGCCGTGCCCTATTTGCTGTTCTGGGGCTGCTTCTCCTGCAGCGGCCGCTTGTGCTTCTGTGCGACGCCGTAGGGGACGTGGGCAGCGATGGCGCCCATCTCCTTGGCCCCCTCCACATGGAACATCTGATCGTCAAAGAAGATGTGGGGACGGATCTTCTTCAGCAGAGGGCCTTTGGGAGCGCCAGCCAGGAACAGCGCTTCGTCTGTCTCCAGACCCCAACTGCGCAGAGTCTTTAGGGCCCGGGCGCCCGAGCTGGCAGCGCTGCGGGCTGTGACCAGGTAGGTGCGAATGGGGCACTCCATCCTCAGCCCTTTGGAGTAGAACTTCTTCTGTAGCTTCCCCAAGGCCTCCAGGAAGCCCTTCAGGGGTCCCTGTTGGAGCAAAGGGAAGCCGTCACTTGGAGACCTCCATGCTGAGCTCTGCTCCCAGTCCCACCAGGACTGGATGCACCTCTTAGGATCACAGAATCAGTAAGGTTGGAGAAGACCTCTGAGATCACTGAGTCCAACCCCAGCCCACCCCCACCGTGCCCACTGAGCATGTCCCTTCCATCTCCACATTCCTTGAACACCTCCACGCACGCTGACCGCACCACCTCCCTGGGGAGCTGCGCCAATGCACCTCCACTCTTTCTGAGAAGAAATTTTAATTTTACCTAATATCCAACCTGAACCTCCTCTGGTGCAACTTGAGGCCATTACTTCTCGTCCTCCCTGGGGGCAGGAGCTGACCTCCACCTCTCCACAACCTCCTGTCAAGGGAGTTGCAGGGAGCAGTGAGGTCTCCCCTGAGCCTTCTCTTCTCCAGGCACTGCTCCACACCTTGGTGGAGCGGGGTTGTTGTGACCCAGTTGCAGAACCTGGCACTTGGTCTTGTTAGAGCTCACACAGTCGGCCTCAGCTCATCGATGCTTATCCAGATCCCTCTGTAGGTCCTTTCTACCCTCAGGCAGATCAACACTTCCTCCCTGCTGGATGTAATCTGCAAGCTTACAGAGGGTGCACTCCATCCCCTTGTCTAGATCATCAGGAAAGATATCACACAGGACCAGCCCCAGTACTGACTCCCTTCTCCCTACCAGCCTGTTCCCAGTTGTCCCAGTTCCCCACACACTGTGCCCCAGAGGCTGCCCCACACCACCCCACACCACTACCTGTGCCAGAGGATTGTTCTCGTGAGCCTTTTCGTGCTCAAAGAACATGTCCAGGCCGTGAGCCTTCACGATCTGCTCCGACTCATCTGAGAAGAGCACAGCATCGCCATCGAACGCCACACGCAGCTGCTTCTCTGACACCTCCAGGTCTTTGCTGGGGCTGAAGATGGTGGCTGCGGCGATCCCTGGGGACATAAAGCACAAGGCGAGGGATGGCAGTTACCCAAGGACCTGAAGAAGATGTGAGCAAACAGCAAGGAAACGCACACACCAAACAGAGCCTGCAGCTTGGCCCCAAGACATCTTACAGCCAAAACAAGTCCTTAGATAACAAACCTCACTTTGCATGCAAGAAATAGAAGGGGAAAACAGCGCCTTTGCCTTGGAAGAGCTGCGGAGCTCATGGAAAGCCTTATTCCCATGGAAACTCGAGACTCTTTGGGGCATAAAGGACGTCCCATCCCGATGGGGGAAAGACAGGCCCCACCTGCCCATTGACACCACTGGCACCAACTGCTACAGGCTCTGACCCCCCTGAGCTCCCAGGCCAGACCCCAGACTCACCCTCTTCAATGGCCCCACTCACTTTCTCGGCATCGGAGGAGAGGTAGAGGTTGGTGTGGTAAGCCTTGAGGTAACCGATGGGGCTGTTCCCCCCCGTCATGCAGAATCTCTCAATGAATAGATCTGTGGGCGGGGACACAATGGGATGAGTCTGGCTCCCCCAGAACACGGCTCCCAGGAGCTCCCAGGAACCATCAGCACAGGTTTTGGAGCCACAACTCAACAGCACCGCCGGCAGCCAGGCTGCTGTGCCAGTGCCCAACTTCCACTCAACAACATGAGGCATGGTGGTGGCGGGCAGATGGTTGGACCAGATGACCTCAGTGGTCTTCTTCAACCTTCATGATTCTATGATATGGGGAGCAACAGGCCCAGCACCTGGTTTGGTGGAGGAGGCAGCAGGGAGCACCTCCTTCACCTGCTGCCGAGCTGTAACTCCCTGCCTGTGTGCCAACGTTGTGCTGAGCTCACCGTAGTGGTTGATGCTGTTGATCAGGCGAACCCCAACCTGGGCATGGTTGTTGGTCATCAGGACGATGTCAAAGAGCTCCTCGCTGTCAGGATAGAGCTCCCGAAGCTGCGTGTTCACCGCTTCCAGCGCCTGCGGTACCCGGGGACAGGGAGGTCAGTGAGCCCAGGCACGGCCCTGATGGGGCACAATGCTCCACTCGACATCACATCCCCCAGAGCTGGGGCCACGAGTCATGCTGGGAAAAGGTTGGCTTGGAGAAAACCACCCAGCCACTTTCCTGCTGTCTAACACAACAGGTTTGAAGCTTCCCTTAGGAGATAATGCATTTGCTCAGTTACATACACCCTCAGTGACCCTTCTCCCCAGAACAGGTTTGGCTCCCATGAGCAGCATTCACCTTGACGAAGGGGAAGGCGGCGCCGGGGAGGAAGGGCTCGTTCTCATGGTCCAGCTGGTATTTCACGTAGGCCTCCACCCCCTGCTCATTGTAAATCTTCTGCTCCTCCTCCATGCGGAAAAGTGCCCGCGAGGACACTGCGATGGTGATGGCATTCTCAGGCTTTGGCTGCATGAGAAGAGTGACATTGGGGAGGGGGCATCCGTCAGCACCCACCATGATGCTCAGCCCCTGGGGGCATGGCTGCATGAAGTGGGGAGCTGCCACCTGACTTTCCCCTGCTCCAGCACCGTGCCCAGAGCCCCAAAGGGCAATCGGGCTCCCACAACACCTCCAGACCCACAGCACTGCCCTGGAAGGAGCAGTTCGCCCAAGCACAGAATGGACTTGTGCAGCTTTTTCCCCCTCACCAGGAAAAGCCACACACTGCTGCTCAGCCAGATCCACGCTCCCTTGATGCTGTCCAGATGTGATGAGAGCCCATGCCAACTCAGCTTATAGAAACACTTAATATAGTTATTGTGGGTGGGAACATGGCAAACAGGTGGTGCAGGCAGTGATTTATGAGTCATTATTATTAATGTTTGTAATCCACCAAAGTCAACAAGGGGCCTTCGGTGGGGCTTGGCAGTGACAGAGGAGCATCCAGCAAAACCAACCTCACCCTGACCCCCACCCCAGTCCTTCTTCTCCATTCATCTCCATCACTTGCAAACATGAAAACAAATTCAATGCTGACAGTCAATGAGGAGCTTTGCAAAAGCAGCAGCCTGGCAAGGATGAGCTGCTCCATCCGCACCATGGACCTTTTTTCCCCACTCATGCCCTGGGGGTCGTTCTGCCCCATCTGGCTCTGCCAGTCCTGCCCAGCTCAGGGCGCACCCAGCACTGAGTCACCCGCAGCCCCATGTCATTCCCAGCACCCGGTGCCCCATGGCAGCGCTCGGGGCCAACACAGCCTCATCAGTACCCAAAATCCCCAGCAAGAAGATTAAGCAGTAGGCGATTAGGACTGGATACAGATGAGCTGAGACTGAGAGCATCACTGTGACAAGAGGGACCCTGTGCAGGGAAATAACCCCCAAATACACAGCATCACATCCCACCCAGGTCCCCCCCCTCAGGTGCAGCTGCCTGCTAGGTGTTAGCTATTAACTCGTCTCCATGCTCTAACTCATTAATTAATAACTCTGGTGTCATGGGCCATTTATTATGTGAAAATATTAATAACTGCTAAAGGTCTCGAGGGCATCCAGCCGTGCAGCACACACCTTGCAGCGCGGGCACCTTGCAAACATCAGCAGGCTGCTCCAGGTCCCTTTGCTGCCATTTAGAGCCTTCAGGAGGTTAATTTAAGAGGTAATAAACACAGCAATAAAAATAACCATAAGCTCCAGCTCTGCCCTAGCGTGGGCTGCCAGAGCCCTGCGGGTGTGAAGCGCAGACCTGCCGGGTCCTGCTTGCTCTGCTGCACGGGGTCAGTGCCGTTGGAGCAGGTGAGCCCCATGCAGGCGCTGGCACAGCCCACAGCAGAGATGTGCAGGACCTGTGCCGACAGCCCAGCGCTTGAAAAAGTCTCAGGCGGTTCCTGAGCTCCAAACCCCATCTCTGACACAAGTGACTTTCCCAGCACATGCTGGCCCCATACAGAGCAAAACACATTGCAGCCCCACACACTCCTCTTTCAGTCTAAAGGTGGATTCTGGCAGTGACTCCAAATACCACGTTTCCTTCCACAGGCCCAACAGCTGGCAGGCCTTCAAATCACCCTCCTAATCGCACGTAAATCCCCAGCAGCCCCCCCCAGGATTAGAGATATGGAAATCCCATGAAAGCTGAAGGTACCCACGATGGCACTCAGCACCCACTGCTCCCGCTGCCACCCCCGAGGGGACCCCCCTCTGCACTCCCCAATGCGGGGATCATTCTGCATCACTCAGGGCTGGATCTGCCAGACTCACCTCCCTTCTAAAACATGGAGAAATTATGACAGCTCCAGGTAATGGAGAAGACTGAATCCTCATGGCCAAATTTTAAATTTGGAGGTGAGTTTTGATATGAAATTTGGACAGAGAAACGGGAGAGGTGGGACTCACTCCAGGGTCAAGCACGGATCCCCTCCTCAGCTGAAACATCCCCCAAATCCCTGCAGCCCAGAAACCCAGAACAGGAGGCAATGTGGTTAGTGGGACAAGGCATGTGGGTGCAGGACCCACAGACATGGAGGCAGCAGCTCCCAGCACTGTGCCCTCTCAGCCCTGCACCGTGACACTGGAGAGGCCAGGGACATTTTCCACATTGCTGAAGAGTGACAAACCTGATCGCTGACCTCCCCCAGCTGGCAGGAGCACGGCTGCAGCAGCACGGGAAGAGCAGAGATCCTGCAAACAGACCTCCATGGGCTGTGGGGACACCGCATTCACCCATTCCCCAGCCAGGAAGGCACTCCCCAGAAACGCTCTCCAAAGAATCACGCTACCTCCTGCCATCCTACAGCCCTGCTGTGGGAAGCAGAGGTACCAGAAGGTCCGGTATCTGCTGACAGGACAGACACACAGACAAGACAGACAGACCCAGCACATGCAAGGGCACAGATGGACTACAGCCAGCTCCATTTTCCACGTGCATGGGGAGGCTGCAAGCCCCCTGCTTGGGATCAGATTAAAGCTCATGGCAATGGCTGAGATGTTTCTCACTTTTCCAAACACATTATTTATAATGCAGAAAAGTGCTCTGCAGCCGTTCCTCATGAGGTGGGACAGCTGCCTGGCTGCAGGCACGGGCTGAGGGTGTGGGGCTGGGCGGGCATCGCAGGCATCATCCTGCATGGATGGGTGGCACAGCCTGAGCGCTGGGCACCCTCATCTCAGCTCTGCCACTGATTCACCACAGCAGCAAACTTCTGTACTATGCCGTGCCTCAGTTTCCCCATCCGTACAGCTGAGAGTGCCACAAGGAGAGGAAGAGGAGGAGCTTGGGCAAACATCTGCAGGAGGCAAAAAGCATGGCACGAAAGACAGACGATTGTATCCTGCTGCCAGTTTCCCAATTGCAGGTTGGAGGCAGCAGCACTGCCGTTCCCCAGTGGGTACAGGACCAGGGGGTTCCCCAGCACCATGCCCACACTTGGGGTCTGCAGAGCCCAGCCTTCCTCATCGAGGGTCACACATGGAGACCCGATATGACCAGCACCACGTGCCCCCATGCTTCCCATCTCACTGACCTCACACCGGGTGCTCACAGGCAGTAAGGCCAGAACCATCTGCAGCCCCTGGCCGGGCTGCCAGCACTGCGCAGCTATTCTGAGACACGGATGAGCTCCCATTTTTAAACCCAGCAGAACTCAGCCCTGGTTAGATAACACAGGCTCTGCTCTAATCTCTCAGAGCTCAGTGGGGTGGCTGTGCCCCCATGGAATTCCCAAACCCAAGCAGGGGCCATGGCTCCGGGCTGTTCCTAGCTCTGCCACGGCCACGTTGTGCTCCCGGCTGATGGCTCAGCACCAGGCACCAGCAGCTCACGGGGCACGAGTAGCTCTGCAAGGACATCTCAGCCCGGGAGGGACCTGGGGATATCTCTGGTTCTGCAGAGACCCCGGTGGTGTCACGGAGGACAGAGGGGTACCCAAAGCTGCCCCAAAGACCTGAAAGGAGACGCTGGGTCAAACGAAAACTGCGGAGACTCAGACAGACCCAGGGCACCTGGAGGAATCACACACCTAGAGGGAACCACGGGAAACCCGGAGACAAAGCGCTCAGGGGATGCTGGAGGAGACCCAAAAGGAACGCAGAGGACCGGGAGAAGATGCGCGCCCGAGGGAGAAGGAGATGAGAAGCGCAGGGGGGGAGCAGAGCACCGGAGATGGAGCAGCCGGGACGCAGCGCCTGTCGCATCTCTCACCGATTTAGGTTTCTTCTTGGGCGTGAGATTATCGTAGAACGCCTTCGCCTCATCCCAGGGCCGCCCCGCCGCTCCCGGTGCGCCGGCGGTGCCCGGCGGCTCCATGGCACAGCGCTCCGTGCGCACCGGGAGCTCCCGGCGGCGGAACGCCTTTATACGGCATCCCATGAAGCTCTGGGGTTTCATCCCACCGGGCCGCGGCTTAACCTCTTCGGGACCGAGCCCGTCCCGCCCCGCCGCCCCCAGCCCCACATTAACAGCTTCGGGGGAACGGAGCGCTCCAGGGCTGACACAGTCCCAGGGCAGCCGAACTCGGGGTTGGGGGAGAAATGCTGCTGCACAGAGGAGTCCCCCAGCCAAGGATCCCTCCGCGCCGTGCGCAGATCCGAGTGGTCGCGGTGTAGCGGGACTGGGGTGGCAGATGGACTGCGGGGAGACCACCGCCCCCGCGCGGAGCACAGCCCTCTCCCTGCCCAGGAGAGCGGCTCAGGTGCCCCTTCCCCTGCATGGCAGTTCAGCCCGGGATGCCCAAGTCTCAGCCAGCTGCTCGCACCCCAAGCCCTTCGGGTCGCCCCTCTGGGAGCTGAACGCCACTCCAGCCCCATCGCAGTCTCCTTTTCCCCAGGGCCTTCGCAGCTCTCTGCGGCAAATCCCTGAGCTTCCTTCGGGGAGGCCCCGAGGGGAGCAAGAATTTCCCATTCTCGGGATCACCCTCTCATCATCCTGAGCCACTGCTCTTTACACGGCAGCCCTGGCACAGACCCATCTGTTCCCATAGTGCATGTGACCAGCACTGTCTCTCCCTCCCCGGCACCGCTGAGCTGCACACTCCTCTGGGATGGGCACAGAGCTGCCCCTCAGCAGCGCTCCCGGGAACACAAGTGCTGCTTTGGCACCGTCCCATCCTCCTTCTCAGGACTGGGAGATGTGGGAGCACTGTGGGGTGGAAAGAGAACCACGTTCCTGCCCACAAGCTGAAACAGAGCTGCTGCTAAATCCAGAGAAGCATTTAAAATTGGTGAGAGCTCCTTAGCAACAGGCACTGTCTGTGCAGGCTGGCAATGGGGAAGAACGAAACGTGCAGAGAAGCTGGGGGTGGAGGGCTGATGTGCAGCAACAGCACGTCCCAGCGGCTGGCAGTGCTGCAGTGGGCCCAGGATGCAGCCCCCATCCCAGGGAGCAGCCGCGGTCCCACTCCTGGGGGACACATGAAACCCCAGCAAGTGATGCCCGGTCCTATCCTCTCCCCCCCCCCATACACACACACCCAGGATGACATTATTCCTTCTCAAAGCCTCGTGCACAGCTGGAGGGTTACACTTACACCACTTCCTGTGCTAGGACTGCTCCCTTCCCCACATGTCACAGGCTCAGGGGAGCCCCAAAGTGATGCTTGGAGCATGCTCTCCCCTTGCTCCCCTGCTGAGCCATTCAGGGGGAATGCCACCAATGGGGGACAGTTTATTTTTCCATGAAAAAAAAAAAAAAAAAGGAAAAAAAGTAGGTAACTCCACAGCCTCCTAACAGATATCACAGTCATTGTTACCACAATGTGCAGAATAAATACCACTGTGACAATATTGTTGTCCTGAGACAGGAGGGGCAGAGGCATGGGGCTGGGACAGTAGGCACTGCAGCAATCAGGAGGGCCAGAAACACTCTAGGAATCCTCAATAGTGTCAAAGCAGTTCTGGAAGTCACCCACCAGAGAAGATGGGGTGGTTTCTGGGATCAGATGTGTACCGTGGCCAAGGGTGGCCTTGGACACTTCCTGAAGTCCTCTGCCCAACCCTTGACTATTCCCACCACCAAAAGCAGAAGCAGAAAATCTACAGCTGGGTAAGGGAGGGGGGAGGGCAGGACACAACCTAGGACCAGTCCTGAGCCCCAACAGCCGTGGGGTTCTGCCAGCAGAGCAGGCACCGGGGCCAGGACCCTGAGCCCTTCAGCAGCAGGGTCAGTGGGAAGGAGAAGAGCTGGGACCGGGATCCCCATGGAGACAGTGGGGAACAGGGTGTGAGGACAACTGGCCCTGGTGTGTCAGAATGCTCCCCCAGTTCAGAGGTTTAGCTGCAAGGTCTGGTTTAGGGGACCTCAAGCCGGCAGTGCCCAGAAGCAGAGCAGAGGGGTGGCAGCAGGAATGGAGCATGGGGCCAAGCAGGCATGGAGCACTCAGCAGGGCACGGGGACAGAAACCATCATGGGGAGCTGAGGTTGGCTGCAGCTAGTCCAGCCCTGAGCCCCGGCCCTATTTCTGCACATCACCCTGCAGCAGGAGGACGATGGAGGGATCGCTCTTGGCTGCCTCCTTGAACTCCTCTAGGGAGATCTGGTCATCCTTGTCCTTGTCCATCTTTGTGAAGATCTTGTCGACGCGCTGCTGGGGCGTCAGCCCGTCTTGGTTCATCCGCATCATGATCACAGTCCCCACCATCTTGTAGATGGCCTGGAGCAGGGAGAGGAGCGGGGTGGAAGCTGGGTGGGCAGGAGGTGCTGGGACAAGGCAGGGCTGCTGCCCCACACAGCCACCTTTCAGCCAAAGTTCCAGACACTAAAACCTGTTCTTTGGTGGCCAAATGGGCCCCAACCTGTGAAAAGACCACAGAAAATGCAAGCTACCCCGCTTATTGCAGCAGCAGTACCTCAATGATCTCCAGCATCTCCAAGCGTGTGATCTTCCCGTCCCCGTCCAGGTCATACATCTCAAAGGCCCAGTTGAGTTTTTGCTCAAAGGTCCCCCTGGAGGTGACAGACAGGGCACAGATGAACTCTCGGAAGTCGATGGTGCCGTCGCTGTTCTTGTCGAAGGTGCGAAAGGCGTGCTGGGCAAACTTGGAGGCGTCACCATAGGGAAAAAACTGTGGGCAGAGGAGAGGAGAGAGATAAAAACAGGGACGGGAGCTCACAGGGAGCAGAGCTCGGCACAGCAGGAGTGGGGTGCTCCTACCCCACGGGTTGTGCCCAGTCAGAGCCCACCTTGATGTAGAGCTGCTGGAACTCCTCCAGATTGAGGATTCCGGTGGGGCAGTCCTTGAGGAAGCCCTTGTACCACTGCTTCAGTTCCTGCTCGCTGAACTCCGTGCTCCTCACCAGGTCGTCCAGCATCTCCGGGGCCAGCTTGCTGCTATGCTTGCCCATGGCTGCGCCTGGAATGGGAAACGTGGGGCTCTGCATGCCGGCTACAGGGTGGCCGTGCTCCCCAGCACCCCATCATCCCCACACCCCTCCCACAGCGGAGCTGACCCTCCCATCTGGTGGCACTCACACACTGCCAAATGCCACCGCAGTGATTGCAGTTCTGTGCCACCGGCATCAAAACGAGGAAAAGTCCCACCTGCATCGCCCACCCTGCAGCGCCCACCTGGCCGTACTGCATTCGCAGTGCTGCATTGCATGGGCAGCACACACAGCAGCCCCAGCGATACGCACTGTGCCCACGGTGGCCCCAATGATACACATTGTGCCCGCTCCCACACAGCCCTGGCTGCCGCTGCTCAGTCCGAGCAGCAGAGGGTTCAATGAGAGCTCCCGGGGCTGCTCTCCATGGATAAAGTTGAGGACAAAAAGTTCACGGGGGCACTTTGGGATGACAGGTGTGGGGGCAGCTCGGAGACTCCATCCCCGACACCCGCAGCAACGCAGCCCCGACGGCACCGGCTCCGACGGCCGCCCCGCCCCGGCCAGCGGCTCTCAGCCCCGACGGCCCCACCCGTCCGCTCGTTACCTGTCCGAGCAAAGCAGGGAACCGCTGGCGGAGGGGCAGCCCTGCAGCCCCCGGCTCTGCCCGCGCCGCTCCCGCCCCTCTCGCAGCCTCGAGAACCCGCCCCCCCCCCCCGGCAACGCCCGTCCATTGGCTGGGAGCGCTGTCAATCGGTGGTGGGTGGGGGGCGCGAAATGCGATGCTGGGGGGCGTCCTGTGGGGGCTGGAAAAGGAAATGGGCACCCGGGGGCGGCAGCACCGATGTCCGGGGGGGTCCCAGCCTGGAGCGGAGCCCCCGCACCTTCCGCTCCGCTGCCGCCCGGGAGAGATGCTCATTTCCAACGCCGAAAGCGGAGCGTTTCCATAGCGATGGCTCTGCCTCTCCCCGCTGACCCCGCTCCCCCAACCCGCCCCCCCGCGGCGCGGTCTGGGCAGCGGGGCAGTGCCTGCAGCCACCAGAGCTGAGCCCGGAGCCGAGGGGCCACCCGAAGTCCCTTCGCGAATCTCACCCCCGCCGACGGAGCCAGAGGAACGGTTTATATGCAGACACAAATATTTGCAGCTGTGTATACACAGCGTGGCTTCAGGGATGCATCACTCCGGGGGCGGGAGGGCCGGATCCCCTCGGACCCCCCTGGGCCAAATGCGTCGCGCCGTGCCCGTGTGCGGGGCGGGATCCCCACCCGAGGCTGCACGGAGCGGCGGGAGCAGCGGGGAGGGGGCACGTCGGGGGACACGGCCAAGGACGGCGCAGTGCCCCCTCCCCGCGGCTCCCGACACCTCCCCGTCCCACACCGCCGCGGGATGCAGAGGGCAGCAGCTTCCCCCAGCGATGCGGGCGGGGCCGTGTCCACGGCGGAGCCGCCATAGGGTGTCACCCCACGGAACGCCCCGTTTTCCGGTGCTCGGAGCCCTCCACCCGCGGCGGCTGCAGGGATGGGGTGACAGTGGCATCGAGTGGGTCCCTCTCGCTGCACCCTCCTCACCCTCCAGCCCCCCGGGACGCCGTGGGATAAGGACAGGAATGTGGAGGAGCATCGCCCCGGGCCCGCAGCACCCGACCCCCGGGCTGCGAGGCGTCTCCGCGTCCTACACCGCGCAGAGACCCGCAGGGCCGCGGATGCTGCCAGCCGGCACGCAGCGGGTTAAGCGTCCCCGGCTCCCTCGCACTTGAGACGTCACCGTCCCCGGTGGCGTGGGGGGGCCGGGGGCCATGGGGGGCTTTGTGGTGCAGTCGGCAGCCGGCGCAGGGCTCGCACGCAGCGGCGGGCGGCTCTTCACCCCGCACCTGCGTTGTGGGAGCGACCGCACGCACCGGGCGCTGCCGCCGCCGCCCGCCCGCGCCGCCACGGTGAGAATGGGGCCGGGTCGGGGCGGGTGGCGGTGGGGGGACCCGAGAGGGGGTGGCGGTGGCGGGAGGGTGCAGCCCCCGGGATGCTGCAGCCCGGGGGGGGCTCTGCGGCTTCGCACCCCAGAGCCATGCGGTAAATCGGCCGCGTCCGCAGCGGGGCCGGGGGGGGAGGGTGGGGGCACTGCTGGGGGGTTCGACTCCGAAAGGGGGGGAGGGATGCAACGCCGGGGGTCGCCCAGGGGCAGGATCCAGCCCTGGTGCCGCGGTGCCCCTGCTGGGAGGGATGCTCGTGGAGATGGTGCGGTGCATTGGAAATAATCCTGGGGACATCGCGGGCGTGGCTGGGGGGGGGACCCTGCTGTCCCCAGCGCCGCATCGGCTGCACACAGCCCTCAGTGCACGGACTGTCCTTCGTGGGGGGAGTGCCTGGTCCCTGCATGGTGATGGGCAGAGGGGAGGCAGGGAGCAAATCTCCCTCCTGAGAGCCCCCCCACAGTGGGATGTGCTGCCCACCATTTCTCCCACCTCACATCATGGGCGAGTATGGGGGGAGTAGGAATGGTGCAAATGGAACACTGAACCTCAGACCCCACAGGGAACCATAGGGACACGGAGGGGCCCAGCCTGGCGCTGCCACACATCTTCATTCCCCAGCATAGGGCAGAGTGGCTGCAGCCATCTCTGTCCCTCTCCCAGCACTGAGCCCCACACCAGGGCCAGGCCTCGCACCCATGTCACCACAGGGACCTATCTGTGCCCCTCCCTGTGCGCCCAGCACCCCAAATCCCAGCTCTGAGAGCTGTGCTCTGCCCTTCAAGGACAAGCTCTGCGCTGTGAGAATGTGATACCATAATTTATGCAAACAGAGCGGGTGAGGTCTCCCTCCAGGCTGATTGCCCCCAGCACCACCCTGCAGGGCACAGCACCCCAAAAACTCCCCGATATCCACGGGGCGCACTGGGTAACCCTATGTGCCCCACAATGGAGTGCAGGCAGCAAAGAGCAAAGCCAGGCAGCAACATGGAGACAGCCACCCCTGGGCTCCTTCAGGGTGGTTGTGGTGGATGTGGGGATGGTTCAGCACTACGTGCCCCAGTGTGTCCTCACCCGGGAGGTCTCCACGGGGGACGTGGTGCACAGGGGATGCTCAGCCAATGCCGGTGTGGAGCGCATCGACTGCATCTCGAGGAAGCGCTGGATGGCTTCCAAAGCACCGGCTGCTGGCAGTGAGAGCAAGCAGAGGCAAATAAGGTGAAGGCTGGAGGGTGTGTGGAGCTGCCCCGAAGGGCCATGAGCTGCCCAGGGGTCCTGACCCCACACTCCCTCACAGGTCCCCCCCAGCCCATGCAGTGATCAGGGCTTGTGGCACAGCACCTGCTCTCCTCTTAGCTGCACCGCACACTGAGGTAAGGAACCAGGGCTGCAGCCATGGTGTGGGTGATGGGCCCCTAAATTGAGTCTGTGGGGCAGAAATCCCGGTGTGGGATCCTCCCCACCCAGCCCTGCCCTTTAAGGCTGCCCATAGCGGATTGCGTGGGAAGGACACCTTGTCCTGAGGGCTGTTCTGGGGCAGCGAGCAGCACCCACAGGAAGCGCAGCGCTTCTCTCCCCGCCTTGAGAAACTGAAAACACAGAGAGCAGCCTCACATCCACTCATAGCCTTGTGCTCACAGCTGGGAGGGCAGCAGGGCCAGGGGCAGAGGGGTGCAGGTAGGTGCCGCCATGGTGGGGGGTAAGGGGGGGCTCAGGGTGCGCGGTGGCAGCGCGGTGCTGTTCCACTCTGTGCTGTTTCTCTCGCTCAGGTCTGCTGGCCATGGGCAACCTGATAAAGGTATTGGGCAAAGATTTAGAAAACTGTCCTCATTTTTTCCTGGATTTTGAAAGTAAGTCCCGTGAGCAGGGTGAATGTGGGGAGGGGTCTAGGGCTGCTGTGGTGGCTGCTCCCCAGAAGATGGGGACAGGCACAGAGTCCTCAAGCAGCATCGTGTCCTTGAGGCCGTCCTGGATGCGCCCTACAAAGGCTGCATGGGGCTGGGGAGCGAGGCTAGACCCGATGAGATGTCCCACACCTGCCCCAAGGGTCCTGCATGGGAACACATCCCAGCCAAGTGAGGTGGACATGGGACACGTGCCAGCAGCAGGACCTGGCACAAGGCATGTGCCCGTTGCTATTAGTCAACGGCACTTGGAGCCCATGCAGCATGTCCTCACTATCACCATGGCTGGACAGCCTGAAGGCTGGGGATGCTGGGAGCGAGGTGGGAGGACCTGTGCCACATGGGTTGGGCTCAAGCACCCTGATGCCCGCAGGTTCTTGGTACCATGCCTGTGGATGCAGCTGAGGGTGCTCCAGGCTATGTACAGGGATGCGATGGGAGATGTGGCCGTGGTGGGGGCTCAGTCTGGCGCAGCCTCCAGCCCCTTCCTGCCTCCCCCCGCCTTCCTCCCAGAGCACAGTGCAGAACAAGAGCGAGGGGTGTAAATATAGTGCAGCAGCAACCGCGGGGCCGGCCCCAGCCACGGTGGGAAGAGGCTGCACGCAGCTCTCTGCATCACCCCCAGCACCAAACATCCCAAAATAGGCAGCGGGGCTGGGACCGCACAACCACCCAAGCAGGAGGGCCCTTTGGGTGCACACAGCCCTCTCCATCCCTCTGCATGGGGCTGCAGCTGCTCCCCAGGACCCCCATTCTGGGACTCACCCACCGCATCGCCCTCCTCGCTGGAGCCCGGCGGCTCTCCTCGCTCTGCTCTGCTCCTTCCGCTCCATCATTCATTGCAGCGCCCATCTCCATCCTCGGGGGGAAGAGGGCCGGGAGCTCGGGCTCTGCCCTGCTGCCCGCAGCACCTCTTCCCTGATCCCACCTCGCCGTCATGCTTTTTTCCTCTTGTTTCTTCTCTTGCAGGTTTCACATGGGGAACCTTCTTAAAGTGTTGACTTATAACGAACTTGAACAAGGCCCTAATTTTTTCCTTGACTTTGAAAGTGAGATGGGATTTTTATTTTCCTTTTTTTGTTTCTTACCTTATGAGTTCCACATCCACACCATTTGAGTTCCCATGCCCGCCGTCCATCGCACCGCCCCCATCCCAGACGCCCACCCCATTGCCGCCCCAGGGATCTCCCCGGGGAGGGGGCAGCCCCATGGCCGGTTGCTCCCACTCCACCCCTCAGGGTCAGCCCCTTGGGGTCAGTGTGGGGCGGGGGCTGCTCTGGGGCAGCGGGATGGGAACATCACCGGCCACGGCTGCCTCCATCCCACTCAGAGCCCTCCGGGTTTCTCTCCCCGGGGCGCTGCCCTGCAGATGCACAGCCGACAGAGGCTGAGACTGCGGTGTGGAACCAGGTGAATGCCGTGCTGGAGGAGTCGCAGGGCGTGCTGGCTGAGCTGCAGTCCTACACGGGTGCCGGGCAGGAGATTCGAGAGGTGGGTGCAGCCCCTGCCCCGCTGTTCTCCCCATAGCTCGGGGTCACCCCGCTGCTCTCCCTACAGGCCATCCAGAACCCTGGGGACCTGCAGCTGCAGGAGAGGGCATGGAGTGCCGTGTGCCCCCTTGTTGCCAAGCTGAAGCGCTTCTATGAGTTCTCTCTGCGACTCGGTGAGCCCTCCCCTGTACCCTCATTGCACTGCCATTGTAACCCCACTGTGCTGCCCCATGCCTCACTTTCCCCATCTGGCACTGAGGTGGTGACAGCAATGCTCTGCCTACAGAGAACGCTCTGCGCAGCCTTCTGGAGGCCCTCACCTGCCCCCCGTACCCCCCTACGCAGCACTTGGAGCGGGAGCAGGCCTTGGCCAAGCAGTTTGCTGAGATTCTGCACTTCACCCTCAGCTTTGATGAGCTCAAGGTGCCCCCCATGGGCTGCAGGTCCCAGAGTCCCCATGCCCGGTCCCACATCAGCCCCAATGCTGATTTTTTGCATGGTGCTGAAGCTGGGCATTGCCCTCCCAGTTGTGGGGTTCACCCTGGGCACACTGAGCAGCCCTAATCCCATCCCCTAATGCTGTACTTCCCCTAGATGACCAACCCTGCCATCCAGAATGACTTCAGCTACTACAGACGGACCATCAGCCGAAACCGCATCAACAACCTCCAGGTGAGATGGGCCCCCAGGACCACCTCCCTGAGGAACAGCGGTGCTGCCACCAACCCCATGCCCTCCCCACCCCACAGCTGGATGCGGAGAGTGAGGTGAACAATGAGATGGCCAACAGGATGTCCCTCTTCTACGCCGAGGCCACCCCTATGCTCAAAACACTCAGCAATGCCACCACCAAATTTGTCTCAGAGGTGAGTGGGGCTGGGAGGCCTGTAGGGGCTGAAGCAGTGGGGTGAAGAAGCCCCTCTAGCTCCAGGTAGGGCTGGGGCTGGGATGGGGACCCTGCAGGGAGCAGCCCCTGGGATCCCTTTGCTTTCAGAACAAGACGCTCCCAATTGAGGACACGACCGACTGCCTGAGCACCATGGCCTGCGTCTGCAGGGTGATGCTGGAGACCCCGTGAGTATCCACCCTGCAGACAGTGGGGTTTGGGGTGCTTCTGCTCCCTTCCCAGCTCAGACCCTCTCTTTGCAGGGAGTACCGCAGCCGTTTCACCAACACCGAGACACTGCTGTTCTGCATGCGGGTGATGGTCGGGGTCATCATCCTCTATGACCACGTCCACCCCGTGGGGGCCTTTGCCAAGACCTCCAAGATTGATGTGAGTGGCCCCGGGGGGGGGTCACAGCCACTCTGCATGTCCTAAAGCAGCAATGATGCCTATAGGGCACACCCCTGGGAGTGGGGACACTTCCGTGTGAGCTGAGCCAGAGGGGAATTTGACCCCTGGGTGGTAGGAGGAGGGGAAATCTTTAGTCCATTTGGGCACTCACCACCTCTTCTGTTCCCTGTGCAGATGAAGGGGTGCATCAAAGTCCTCAAGGACCAACCGTCCACCAGCACCGAGGGGCTTCTGAATGCGCTGAGGTGAGCAGGAAGAGGGGGGAGCAGGGGGACCCATCTGCTCCAGGATGGGATCAGCACTGCTCCCGAGAGCCCTCCAGGGCTGCAGGGTGATGGTCCCCACTTTCCAGGTACACCACCCGGCACCTGAATGATGACACCACGTCCAAACAGATCCGGGCGCTGCTGCAGTGAGCGCAGCTCCGCATCCCAGTGCACGTCACTGTGTCACCCACACCATGCCCATACCACTCATTTTGTACAGAAGGAAAAGGGACAACAGAAATTACCCAGAAATAAATCAAAACAGCCCCAAAAAACCGCCCTGCCATGCTCCTGTCCACCCCGCCCCCCCCCCCAGAACAACACCTGGATGCGCTCCCACCGCCCTGAGAGCAGCGCCCGAGGATGTGGGGTGCAGGTGGCACTGCGGGGACACGGGGCTGGGCAGGATGGGGCTGGGGGTTCGGGGGGGGGCACAGGCATCGCCCCCGGCCCCACACGTGCAGGGGAGAGGAAGAGGAAGGAGCATCGCTGTGCTGACTGCAGGAATCGGCTCGACTCCACCCGGTGGATTTTTAATACATGTGATTAAATCGCCGCTCACCTCTTCTTTTGTACCTCTTTTTTTTTTTTTTTTCTTTTTGGGGGAGAGGCGGAGGAGGGAAGGGTTATGAAATAAAATGACATTTAATCTGTCCACGGACGGAGCGGGGCCGTGTGCGGTGCGTCCAACCCCGCGCCCACCCCGGACTCGCGGGTCCGATCGATCGCCGCAGTCCCCCACCCCCCCCGCCGCAGCCCGGGCGGCCGCCGCCGGCAGATGGCTCTGTGACACCGCCACACAGCGGCCCGACGGCGCTGGGGCCGAGCCGGGCACGGTGCGACGCGGAACGGAGCCCGGGCCGCTGATCGCGCACAGCCGGTGTGACAGCCCGGAGCCTCGCTCCGCTGGGAGCCCCGCACGGCGCCCAGGAGGTGCTGCAGCTCAGACTGCAGCCGCACCGCTGAGCGGGGCCACGGGAGAGGACGACGACGGATGCAGAGCGCGGCCCGGCCCGCACCGTTTTCTAATCCCAGTGTAATTAATGACCTTATCTTTGGCCAAAGCCATTTAGATTAAGTGGCTGGTGTGATGGGCTCGGCGGCTCCGGCTGCACAGATGGAAGAGCTGCGTTTGTCTGGGGATTAGCGGAGGGCAGATGGAGTGAAGCACCGCGCCCCAGCCCCAGCCCGCTCGGCCCCGGCAGCGGCCCGGAACCAGAGAGCGCAGCACCCACCGGGACCGGGGAGATGCGGGCATCGCTCAGCACTTGGGCAGGACGGGGCCGGGCTGGGCGCTCAGCCACCAGCACTGCGCTGCCTCCGCCTGCTGCCAGCCGCGCGCAGCACAGCACCGCCCCGCGCTCAGTCCTCAACAGCAGAGCTGAAACGGACGCTGGCTTCTTCCTCCTTGAACAGCAAATCGCCGCAGAGATACCGCCTCTGGCCCTGCAGGGGAGACTGTGAACATCGACAGCCCCCACCTCTCAGAGCAACAACGCTCACCTGCGTCTCGCTGCTGGAAGGATCAGAGCACGCTTCCACCTTTCTTTTCCCAGCACAGCACGAGTTAGCAATGCTGACAGATTCCCTTTCTCCTGAGCCATAGGGGAGCTGCTGCCCCACAGGACAGCGGGCAGCACAGGGCAGGGAGGGCCCATCCACACAAGCAGGCTCTGAACAGAGCAGGCAGGTTACGAGCTATTGTGGTGGGGGAATAACATTTATCTGCTGGGATAACAAAGTTCATATTAAACCGATTAAGGATATTAAATCCACTTCTAACAACGTGGTCATCTGAGCGTACTCAGCAAGCAGAGCAGACAATCCCACCCCACACTCACAGAGCTGCTCCATGGTGATGTGATGCATCACACTGTGGGGCAGCAGTGAGTGGGGCTTTACACCCAGCCTTACCCCATCTATCCACACAACACATCCCTTAGCACACCCCTGTGCAGTGTGCCCTGAGCAGGGCTGAGCCCACACCCGCATGCACTGCAGTCAGCAGATGGCAAACAAGTCTGGGCTAGAGCAGGGCTTCAGCTGGTGCTGCACAGCATCCCAACACTGGTGCCCAGCTCAGCATAATGCTGGCACAGGAAAGGGCACCCAGCTCTTCCCCAGACAGTGACTTGAGCGCAAGCTTCCTGCACACTTCTACCCAACAGCCCAAAGCAGCTGTCCCATGCAGCATTACAGAAATAATTCAGTGCTGATGATCACAGGCCTGAGGTTTAATCTAATCCCCAGCAGAGCACACTGCAGAGCCCCAGGGGCAGATCTGCCCACACAGCCCTTCCGCTCACAGGCTGCGCCCCTGGAGACGTCTCCTGACACACTGTGATCCGTGATCAGTTGAAGGAAAAAACTGTACTCCACCACCTCAAAAGCCTCCCAGGAGAATCCGTGATCCAGGAATCCAGGAAACACAGGAGAATCCCAACTGTGCTGGAAAAGGCCTCATGGCTTTCACCAGAGCCACAAGTAGGAAGACAGCGCTCACATCCTTGAGGAACAAAGCTGAGACAGCGACTGCCCCACAGACACACAGCACCAGGAATTTGCTGCTCAGCAACTCAGATTCAAATGCTGGAGCAAGTCCCACTGCCAAACCACAGCGTAAACCCCCGGGAATTCAGCTTAAACTAGGATAGACTCATCTGCTGCAAACTTGATGAGATCATTTCCAAGTTCCCGTTTAACAGGTGCCAGCTCTTTCTGCACCTGCTGTGTGCACGCAGCCTACACCACACTGAGAACATCTGCTCAGCTCCCTGTGAAGCTGCAGAAAAGGTGATGGGAAGAAGGAGCCAGGCTGGACATCCCGCCCTGTGCCTGGAGCAAGGAACCTGGGCCAGATGGAAACAGAGAGCAAGCAAGCTCAACTTTTTTAATAGGCAGGGGAATCCACAGTAATCTTGTACCTTTATTTCCATATAAATTCAAAAAAATATCCTCTCCACAAAAAGGCAGCAAGAGCTCACTCAGGTCCTGAGCTGCACTGCTGGCCAAGCTGGAGCACAGTAATTCTGTCTCTGAGAACAACACATTTGCATGCCAAAGGAGAAGCTCCACCTTTCCAGGGATACCGCTGAGTCTGTGGCAGGAGTGAATGCTGGGGACGGGACGCCCCAGCAGCCTTGGCCCAGGGCCAGCCCTCTGCAGGCAGGGCAGGAGAAGCATGGAACACAGCAAGATGAGGCCACATAAAGAAGCTCTGATGCAGCCCACAGCCTTCTGGCTGTCACTCACACACCTGCCTCATCCCCCTAAAAATGACTCAGCTTCTTTGGGTCAAGGCCACCCAGGACTCAGCCTTTCCTCGCCGTCCAGATGGAAGCATGTTCACAAACCTATGAAAAAGGCATGCTGCTGTCCTTGCCCAAGGTCTCTGTACTCCTGCTGTCCCTCACCATCTCTGCAGCATGTCCAGCAGCCTCCAGCTTCTTTCTCTTCTTCAGGTGGTGTAGGTGGGCTTTGGATCGTGTGTGAGCTGGAAGAAGAGGCAAATAAGCATTTAACTCTGGGGAACCTGGGGAAAGGAGCACTTAGCCTGGTTTGCTCTGCATCAAACAATCAGGGCGCAGCCTTCAAGCCTTCCCCTGAGGAGAAGAAGGTGGGAAAAGGAAAAGTCCCAGGTTTGTATGCAGAAAGCCCCCAGCTGTCAGGATTCAATGCCCCACAAGTTTGCTCTAACTGAGCTTCAACCTGCAGGAAGAAAGAAGAAAGGCAAGTGTTACCAAACACTGCAGAACATGCATGAGGTGCTGTGCTCCATCAGTTCATGGAACGAGGCCAGGATCATTTGTAAGCCTAGATGTGCCTGCACCACGGCACTGGGTACATCACAGACCAGGTAGGGATGGAGCCCAGAGCGCAATTATGCTTTTGCATAACTCCAGGGCAAGGCTTGCAGCTATGAAAGCCCTTTAGGAGTCTGACAGGAACAGAGGTGTGATCTCAAGGAAGCAAACTGTACTGACAAACCAGGGCAGCAAGAGCTGCACTTTTGTTTAAAATCACATGGTCAAGGACAGCAAAACCTCCCATGTCAGTGGTATTATCTACATAGAAGGTGCTATGTCTAACCAGACCAACGTAACAGCAGCAAGGTGGTTTCGCTGTTTCCAAGAGATCAGAGCAGCAATTAAAGCAGCAAACTTTTCAAGTAGGGCCTCAATTAAACAATGGTATGTTCTTGCTGAATCGAGGCCCTGAGGTGTTTTCCAGTCATCCTCTTCTGTCAAAGGATAAAATTACATGCAAAACTGCTGCTTTACCACTGTAGGGTCACTCCCAGCTTGAAACAAAGTCACACCTCTTACAATTTGTTGTAAGCAACACCAAAGCTCAGAGCAGCTCAGGAAGCACTGATTTCAGTGGGTGTCTGGGGTTGTGCCACACACTGTAAAGTTAGAATTTAAAAATCTTCCAGAACCAGTGGGGTACTTGGAAGCAGTTTGCAGAACTATCTGTAACTTAAAGCAGTAGAGCAGATTGCAGACTGACTCAGCCCCCACTACTGCCTTCACTTCCTTTCGAGCTTTTACAATTTGCAGTTAAAGTAACACCAAGTTTGGGGCAATTCTTCCCCTGCCATCTGGGATTGGAGCCACATTCAGCAGGATGCAGAGAACACACACAGCTGGTCTTGGTTTGAAATGGTGCTCTCATCTATCTGAATCTGGGACAACATACCCAGAGGACAAGCTGTTGCAACTGTTGTGTCTGCGGTAATCTTGAGGAGCTCCCACTCTGTCATACACCTTTACAACTTGATGCACCCAGAAGGACAGCACAGATTCTGCTAATTTTCAGAGTTCTCTGGCTCTGAAGCTTCTTCAAAGTACCTCCAAGCTAGAACAGCTGAGACTTGCTGCAGTGACAATTATACTTACAAACTGGTCTCATGGTAACGACCTCCCTACAGCGAGCCAACTTCCACCTTTGTTTTCAGCAGTTCCCCAGATCAGCAGTAATGAATGGTTCATTCAAGTCTGATAACCAATGATCTGGGCATGATTTATCTTTGCGTTATCTCTGCATATTCTGCATTTGGGCAACACATAGAGATTTATCAGTTCCATTTCTGCAGAGTTTCTCAACTACTTTTTGTTTCTGGTTCTCAGCATGAGCCTCACAGCACTGATAAATTCACAGAGTTAATCTGATTCCAACAGAACTCTTTTAAAGTAAGTCCACTGAAAACAGAAAATCTTTTACTATCATCACTGTAGCTAGGAATATTAAAAAAAAAAAAAAAACAACCACATACAAATAAGAAAAATTATAGCAAAACCAAGCAATTACAGACATTAAGAAACTTTCTTCTCACACAGCATTTCAGAAAAACTGAATCTGCTGTTTTTAGACCAACTGAAGTGCTCAGAAGGACAAGCTCAGGCTGAACACAGGCATCTCACACAGCCCAGCGCCTGGTGTGATGGCAGAGCAGCAGAGTGCTCACCAGGTGCCGGGGGGCAGCCCAACAGATGGCTGCTGTGGCACAGCTCCTGCACCCCCCTCAGGGCTTGCAAATGGCTGCTTTCACGCATGGTCTGTAAACAATCCTTGAAAGCCCAAGATCCTGTGCTGAGGGTCATCTGGCCAAGCAGAGCCAGCCAAGGAGGCTGCCTCATGCTGCTCCCTGCGCACAGCCACGCTCGCTGTGTCCGAGCCCCCTGCCAGGACCCTACCTGCCCACTCCCTGTCCCCGATGATGACTCTGTTGCAGAGCTCGCACACACGATGGCTCCGTTTGTTCTCATTCACATCACACTCCATCTTTACAGGCTCCACGGGTGGCTTGCGTCCCTGTCGAATACATGATGCCTCAAATGAGTTTCCATCCAGAAAATCTGCCATGGCTGTGTTCACTTTGGTAGGGCTGTGACTTTTCTGTACTTAGATACTAATGACAGTAGAACAGAAGATGCACTCTTACTATGCAAGACCAGTGGAGTACTGAGCATTAGGAGAAATTCTCAGTTTCAGCACTGCCACTGCAAATAAAAACATGCATGGCTGATATGGACACAGACAGCCCCAAGTTATGGGGTCTGCAGTAACTGAGAAACAGGCTTCTGAGGCACAGCTTACATCTTAGTGCTGGTTATCCCATACCTGGATGAAGCTCTCCACAATCTCTAGAGCAGGCTTCAACACATCTTCTTCCCACCGCAGGAGATCAGACACCTCCAAGCCATACACTGGGGGCACGTTGGGGCCAGGACCTACAAGGACACAGAGGAGCAGTTGACTGCCAGCATCCCCCAGCCTGGTGCCCAGCACCCCAAGCAGTCAGCATGCAGGCTCTGTGGTTTTGCACAATACCTCAAGAGAATCTGCTCTTTCATCAACCTGTCCTTCAGCACTCAGAAGCAAATAGCACCAGCCTTTCTGGAGCCAAAATTACTTGAGATCTCAGCTTGCAGGCAAACAGCAGTAAACCTCAGACTTAGGGCAAGCAACTTCATGATTGCCTGCCTTTAGGACAACATTACAAAGTCAGAGCATAGTAAGCAAACACTTCATTGCTACCATGGTCCACAGGAGGCCACAGAGAATGAAGAGCTAGACGGATGCATAAAGCCATCATACAAAGCTGTGCTTACAAGGAGATGCACACACAGAGCCTGGGTGATGAATCTTCTGGTGCAGGCTCTTGTTCAGCTGTGCTGCTCAGAGCTGTCATTGCTTGTGTGGCTGCAGCAGTTCTCAGCTCACAAAAGTGGGCTGTGACAGGAGCTGGTTTGTCAGTGCCTCCACCTGACAAGGCAGTTACAAATCCACCCCGCAGACTCAGTATGAGGGCGAGGGGCACTGGCTGCAGCCCAGTCAGGCAGGACAACCACAACCAGAGCGCACCCGCTCCCTTTGGTGGCAGTGCTGGCCCACAGTGGCTCAACTGCCAGCAGCCATCGGGCACACAGCCCTGCTCGGACAAAGCCACCAAAGGCTGCCGCGTGCCAGGCTCCAGCAGGTGCTGCTTTTTATTGCTAAAACCACAAACAAGTTCTTGATAGGGCTGATCTGAAGCACACCTGCCACCAGAAAGGTGAGCCACATCCACCAAACACATGGCTCCATGAAAGCTCTTGCACTCTGTTCAAAGCCTATCTTTTGACTCGAGTTTCTCCCTGCCTTTTTTTTCTGTTGTTGTTGTTGTTGCTATTTTGCCCCTACCAAGCACCTTTCAACAAGTGCCCGGCTCCCAGCTGCTGCTGCTGGCCCTGCTCCAAGGCTGGGCTGAGATGGGGAAGTCCTGCTGGCTCCCCGCCACCACAGCAAGCAGGGCCTGGTGCAGCCAATGGGCTCTAGTTCCTAATCCAGGGGGCATCTGTCAGCTGGGCTTTTTGCCCCATACAGGGGACATGTGCGAGTGCCTTCTGGGCATTTCCTCAAGATCCTTGGGGCTGCAGGGACACTGCAGCTCGCTTTCATCCATGGCTGGCTGGGCACAGGGCCAAGCACTTGGTTGCATTGTTCCTGGGAGAGGAAGATCTTCTGATGGGCAACCAGTGTGTACAGGAGAAGCAGTGAGAAGGAGCTATCTCTCTGAGTGTCTGGATAGACAGCTGGGGGCAAGATGAACATAGGCAGCATCAAAGCAGGGTGAGAAGAGATACGAGAACAGGGGTAGTGAGGCAGCACAGGAACAGAGGACTTACGTTTCAGGAAGCGGTTTCGGACCCATTTGTTCTGCCTCCGAGCATATCTCTTGCTCACCTGTTTCAGGGCCTGGATCCCTTTAAAACAGAGGTTGTAAAAATACTGTGTCAGCACAACTCTACAAACTGAGCTCAAAGCAGAGGACCCTCAGAGTGCTCGGACAAAGCCACCTTCAGGTCTAGCTGAAGTGAAAACTGCATGGAGAAAGGTGCAACTCAACTCCAGCAAGACCTGTCCCAGGTCTGAGCTTGGTTCAGACCAAGCTGTGTCACCTGGAGCTGCATGGGGCTGAGGGACGTATGGTACACAGGGTGCTCCTCCCACCTTTTTGCAGTAGCAGGGCACTAGTCTCGGGTGAGCAATTCCCCTCACTGACAAGGTACTCATGAAACTCCTTGAAACCAATGGACTGGAAGATGCCGTGCTGATAATCCTGCCTGGAGAGTAAGACAATAGCCAAGAGTCAGGGCCATCTCTTTCAGAACAGTGGGTGATCCCAACCTTCCCAGTGACAGTTGAGGTTTCTGTGTCTCAACCTGTAGGGAAGGACCCCAGGTGACACAAGACTGTGGCATCAGGGGACAAGCTACACACAGGAACACGCAGCAGTGCCTTCAGTGAGGGAGTTGGCTTCTCACCCACCGGTTTTCGGTCACTTTTTCTTGATTGTAGCGTTGGTGGAAGTCCCGCAGCTCTTCCAGCAGCCCTGCAGCCAGCATATCATCCACCCGCTGCTCCAGCCGTCGGTCCAGAGCTGGGAGGAGGAGGGCAGGACATGCTCAGCTGCTCAAGTTATGCACTTGGAGACCCACAGCTGGACCTTCTGCACTCCCAGCCTCCTGATCCATATGGAGAAGGCAGAGCCCAGCAGGCAAGGAGAATGAGTCCTCTGTCATGCCTGCTGATGCCAAAGGAATTGCTGCCTTCTCCAGTGAAGAGGCTGGGGCAGAAACAGGGAGTCAGCCTTCACCCCTCATCACACTGTGCAGTCAGTCAGGAGCTGTGCAAAGCCCATACTTACCTGCCTGGTCTGCATGAAGCCACAAGATACAAGAGTGTGGGTATTTTAGGGGCCCCCCTAAGGGTCCCCCACCTTCCTCCTCCTGCTGCTGCTGCAAGATTTCACTGTGGGGGATCCCCGTCTCTTCAAACACTTGGAGGCTCCTGTAAGCAAAGACAGACAGAGCTCAGAGGCTGGGTAAGGATGAGCTTTTCCATTTCCCCCAGCAGCCCTGAGGGCTCCAGCAAAGGGAACCACAGACACTCACTGCGATCCAACCCTCTCATGTGGGGGAAGGGCAGGCTTCAGCTCCCTCTGTGCCCAGCATCCCAACCACACCCAAGTCCTAGAGGCGCAGTGCAGAGTACAGTGGTGGCACCCAGGAGCCCAGAACACAGCCACCCACTCCTGCCTGGCACCAGCACAAGCGCTGCAGGGGACGGGCTTCTGGCTCCAGCCCTGCCCTTTCCAGCCAAGCAGGGATGCAGGTAAGGGGCCAGCACTGCCAAAGCTGGAGGAGACTGTGAAGCATCACCACCAGGGAGCCAGAGGAAGCTGCACAGTGTGTCCTTCCCTTGTCCCCCTGCACCGTGTGAATGGGGTGGGCGGTGTCTGTTCCCCCCAGGGCAGGGCAAGGCTGGGATGGGCCTGACGAAGCAGCAGGCCTGGTCTTGCTGCCGTGCCGTTCCCACAGAACTCAGGTATGTTACTCAGCCAGCACAGCAGCTTGCTCTTTAAATAGCTCTAGATAAACCCTGCTACTGGGGTACAGTACTGGGAGCAGCCCCATCGCACACAAGCCAGCAGGGCTGCACAGTCATGGGTCTCAGGGGCCCAGATTCCACAGAGTTACCCAGCACCAGTGCTCCAACAGTCCTAGAAGGTTCGTAGTACCCCATTTGAGATGGGAGAGCCCATCTTGCCATGCTCCCAGGCACACAATTCCTCTGGGACAGGGTGATGGGCTGAGCACATCAAGCTTACCTGGCCACTTTGCGCTTGTCGTTGGGGTGCAGCTTGGCTGCCATCTCTGGGTCTACCTGTCTCAGGCGGCAATGGAGATCAATAGCATCCAGCTGCTCCAGCTCCACTTTTCTGTCAGTGACTGTCCCAGACACCAGGCTAGACTTTTCCTATGAGGTACAAGGCAGCCCTGAGCCAAAACACTCACCTGCATGCAGGCCAGCATGAGCGAGATGACCTAAAGCCCCAGGGGGCCTTTGTTTTTTCTTACACTACTCTAGCAAGGAAGTACCATGCCAAGCTATGTGAAGCCTGCCCTGAACACAGGGCTCACTGCTCCCCAGACAGATTTGAAGCCCCACCACAATACCTTGGTGTTGACAAGGACCTTCCAGAGCAAAGACTCGATGTAGTAGTTGGTTCCTCCCACAACAATCGGGATCTTGTCTCGAGCAAAAATATCTTCAATGTGCTACAGTCAAGGAGCATAATGCAGAGACACATGGCAGGGAGAAAGGGCCGCAAGGAGATCCCCCCCCCCTTCCAGCACCACACAGCCCATGAGGCTGCAGAGCAGTGTTACAGCTCTCTGGTCTCTTCCAGCCCTTTTTTACCTGTGCCAGCAACTTCTGAGATTCAGGGACACTTGGGAAGGGCAATACCTGGCTCAGCATTGTTGCTGTGCAGCAGGGGTCCTGCCCTGCCAGCCCTGAGGAGGGGCTGCCCTCACTGTTAGCGGGGTAAAAGTAGATCCAAGTCCCTCTTGCCAGCAGTATCCCCTGAAAACAGGAGTTAGTTGCTATGTGTGGAGCACAGGGCTGACATGAACACTGATCTCTCTTGCAAGCCTATCTGTGGAGGAGGGAAGTCCCTATCTGCTTGGCCAGGCAGGCTGCAGCACAAAAGGATATCAGAGCCACAGCTTTGTCTCTGAAATCCACCACCGTGTAGTTGGAGACGAGAGGATCCACAAAGCTGATCATGTGGTGTCTGCACAGGCGCTGCTCCTGGGGAGAAACCTTGTTTGTGATGATGTCCAAGCCCTTGTACACCTGAGGAAGAGAAGAGCATGTTGCCCACCTCAGCATGCACACCCTATGGAGCCCCACCAACCCCTGCTCCTCTCTTCAGGCACAACAATTCTCTGCCCTTGTTGACCCCTTTAGACTGGGTAGGTCTACCAAGAAGTGCAGGCAGCAGCACGTGTTCTGCGCAGGCAAGGCAGCAGGAACCCCACCAGCATCTGCTCCTGCAAGGGCCAAATTGCTTCTGTTGGCATTTGCTCCTGCCCACAGAGGAGATGAACCATGAGTCCAACTGCTTGTAATTGCTTTCTTCTTCTGACCCTGCAGTTACTGATGAAAAGGCTGATGGAGTAATCAGAGCACGGTCAGTGTAACTGGCACAGCCCAGCTCTGAAGTTCAGCACTTTAAAATGACCATGATCATCTTCAAGCTGCAGCTACACACTCAGGTGTGCCTCTTGCCAAGCACCATCCTCCAGCTCAGCACAAAATCTTGTTTGGGGACAATGATCACTGCTTCCTACAGCACACATATATCTCTCTGTATGCAGCATGCAATGTCATGGAGCCTCCTGAACATACTGATGATTGCAGCTCATGCACACCTTCAAAGCCTGACTTGCCATCTGCTTCCCGCTCCTCTCAGGCCAAACAGAGCCAGCCAAACAGAGGAGAAAATCACCAGTTCAGGTCAGTGCCCCTGGGAAAAGGAGCACCACATCCTCCTTCCAAAGCCCCCAGGATCCCCCAGCAGCTTCAGCATTGCCTAGTGTGGGACTGCAGACTGGCTGACACTGAGTCACTGTCAAAGATGTTATTCCCCTCTCTTTCCCTTCTCCTGGCCTCCTCACATGCCAGGCAGCAGTGACCTACATCAGGAAACAGCTGAACAAAACAAATCTGGCAAGAAACAAACAAACAAGCCTGCTGAGACCTCTGAAATGGAAGGAGTGGAGCTGGCATGGAGCAGTGACTGCACACTGCTGGGCTGCACTGCCCACCAGGATCTGCTGGTGAGAGCCAAGAGCAGCGTCTTGCTGCTTCCAGGCATGTGTTTCATTTCGAGGTTGGGATATTCAGCCTGGGAGAACACTCTTGGGAGATGCTGACCTCAGCTAAGCAGTTGAAAGCAGAACAGAAAGGAAAGCCACCCAAACCAACCCTTTGGGAGCATTCTTGGTAAAGAGCCAAAGTAATCTGTGATCCCTGCAGTGCTGCAGCCCAAACCCCCTGCCCTGGGCACAGCCAACAGCTGCCCTGCAGAACTGCAAACGGAGCAGAGTGGAGACCCACAGCTGGTCTGCTGAGGGCGGCTGCCAGCAGGCATGTGGGGCAATGGGCACATAAAGCCCTTCTGTCCTGAGGGTGCAGCTTTGTGCCATGCCAAGGACTGTGCACACCCTGTGCCAGGCAGAAGCCAGGGCTCTGAGCTGTGCTGAGGGTTCAGGGAAGGTACATGCAGCTCAGCACCTCTCTGCTCAGAGTGGTCTCCTGGCCTGGGATATATTCCATCTTGGGAGAAGGGACTGGACATGGAAGCAGTCATTTCCTCCTCTGTCTACCAAAAACCACCCCAGCTAAAGGCCAGGCTTCCAGAAACAAATGTTCCCTTAATCCCCCTGAAAAACAGCCAAGCCTCCAGATGCAGCACGACCTCCTCCTGCCACCACGCAGGTCCCAGACAGAAGGACAAGGTGACACAGAGGTGATCTGTGGGCAGGAGGCACAGTGCAGCAGCCAGGGACGAGCTGAGGTTACTGGAGCAGGGAAGCCCAATCCTGCACTCAGCAATCATGCGTGCTGGGGCGGCTGAACCTGCAGACTCTCCCTTCCCTGTCTTGCCTCACCTTTCTGGCTGCTTTGAAGGCAAGTGCCAGGCTCTACCCTCAAGAAAGGCTGGCCTGGGGGCAGGAAGCAGGGGGAGAGGCAGGGCAACCAAACGCTCTTCTTTTCTGCCTTCTGGCTGCAGGAGATCAGCAGACAGGAGGAGCAGCCTGCGGGGCAGCTCCGTGCCAATGTGACCGGTGGTGGGCTGCAGCCTACTGATCACCTGCCATGCTGCTTTGGCTCAGTGCCTTCCAGCCCCGACAAGGGCCCTGCACCCCCGCAGCTCCTACACGTCTGCCAATGTCCCAGCCAACACACAGCCCTAACAGGGCTTCCAGCACCCACGCAGACAGGGCCAGGGCTTACACTTCACACTGAATCCCCCTCAAGGTTCTGTTGGAGATTAAACACTGAGCTCCCTCCTGAATATCTGGAAACAAGAGGAGGAATGTGGTGTCAGTGTGTGGGCTGGGAGGGAACAAAGACAGCCTTTACACACACACAGCCAGCACAGAGAAGGTTTCCACCAGCTGGCTGTCGGCACAACCACGTACCCGAGATGTCCTCCCGACACTCATTTCTATTTTCAGCAGGCAGCTCAGATAAGCCTTTGTTGCTTTCTAAGGCCCCAAAACAGATTAGCAGCAGCCTGGAGCAGCAGGCCTCTGAGACACTGCACGCAGGCTGAGGACTAAAGGTGCTTAGCACTGGCCATAGCCTCCCACCTCTTGCTGAGAGCCAGCAAGTCAGTCCCAGGACTCGAAGCGCTTAGCCAGACACTTGGCACCAACTCTGGACAGGAAAACTGAAGCAGGATGCACAAAGCAGCCCTGAACCCCCCGCCCCTCATCCACCATGGAGGGGGCAAGGCAGCATCCTGGGCACGGTTGTGGCGGCTGTGCAGCCCAGGACCCCATGCACAGTGGACCATCCTTAGCTGGGAAGGGCTCACAGAGTACAGGAGATCTCCAGCAGTGAGGAGATGGAGGGAAGAACCGAAAACCAGGGTGAAAGTGAAGAAAAATTCACCCCCCTTCTACAAACTCTGCCACAAGAAAGCTGTCAGCAGAGCTTTGGCCAAAGCTCTTAAGATGTCCTGACTAGACACACTAACTAACAAATGTATTCAGTGTGCCTCAACAGCCTCCAGAGGACTTCCTCAACTGCTCAGAGGTATGACACCCAGAAGGGACAATGGGACCTGGGAGGATGGGGGAGGCCTCCAGCACACTGGCACCAGGATCGCTGCATTCTCACTACTCCGCTGGGAACAAAGCAGGACTGGCTTTACCCTGCCACGTTTCTCTAGAGAAACTACTTATTTCTGAAGGAAACTTCTGGGATAACGAACAACAAGAGAAAGTACAAAAAAAAAATAATAAAGAGACCCATCAGATTAACCAGAGCTCCAGAGCTGCCTTGCAGGCATCAGCTAAGCCTGTAACTTGATCACAGCAACCCACGGCCACAACAAAAGCGCCCTGGAGAGAGGCCTGTGTACCAGAACAGGTGGGCTTGGGCTCCCAGCCCCTCCCCGAGCTTGGCTGCAGCTCCAACAGCTGCCCAAAAGACACTGCCAGTGTTGTCAGACCTCTGCAGTGCTCAGATGGGTGCAGCCATGAATGGACAGCAGGGCTCAGGGCGATGTGGCTGCTGGCAGCTGTCACCTGAGAATGAGCAATGGGGTTTTTAAAGCCCCGCAACTCTTCCACAAGTCTACTGGTGTCAGCGCTGTGTGGCAGAGGAACACGCAGCACAGAAACCTATTCCACAGCAACAAAGCCAGCAGGAAAGCAGACCCAGTTGGCTGCTGCGGCTGCCTAAGCAGGGCACGGGGGTTAGTGGAACGAGGTGGGGGAAGGGCAACGCGCTGCGTGTGGTGTGCCTGCAGGCAGCTGCCCCACGAGGCCATGCCGAATGCAGTCACAGCACAACGGCAACCGAGCTGCTCAGCTCTCGCTCCACAGTCACGCTAGAATGAGATTAAAAGGAAAGGAGGACAAGAGCCACTCGAGCTGAGATGCCATTGGGTGCCTGCAGCCAGAATCCTCCAAGTGACTGCATTCTCACAGTGGGATCTGAAACAACCAGAGCACAAAATGCACGCTTCAAAGCATCCACCAGCACAAAACAAGACTGAGCAGCACACCAGTCAGCTCCAGAACCCGTGCGGAGCCCTGCGTGCAGCAACAGCCTCACATTCCAGGATCACACCAGTCAACAACAGTTTCCACGACCAAAACCCAACGTATGCTGTGCTGGTGCTCACTGCAAGGCCTGCAAAAAAAATCAGCATTTCATGGTGCACAAATGGACACAAATAACAACTCTAGAGCTTTTTTGGATCAGGATGGTTAGCATGGTGGAGAGACATTTGATACAGACGCTGCAGCAGCACAGCATGCCTTAGAAGCCTCACAGCCACCAGCTAAAAGCTGCCTGGTGCAGACAGACATCCCAAGAAAACCAGAAGCACTGTCCTACCACAGTGTGGGAGCTCCAGGGGGTACCTGGGGACCACTGGGAGCACCGAGAGCCCAGGGACACCCGGGTGCACAGACACGGGTCCAGGAGTGAAGGCCACAACGTGGGACAGCGTGGGGCAATGCGGGCCCTGCACGAAGGCCTCTTTGGTATTCCGCGCTTTTAAACCCCAGACTCGTCCCATGAGTTTAAGGAAAACACTTCATGTACAATTAAAGCTTTCTGACCGCTTGTTTTAAATGAAGGACAGGGTGCTTGCAAATTCAGCTCTGCAGGAAGCCACTGAGCCCAGCGCCGGCAGCCCTGCGCAGGAAACAGAAGGCGGGTGCGACTGAGCACAGCACGAACGGCAAAGCCAGCGGTGCTGGGGAAAACACCGCTTTAGGGAGCGTAACCAACACGCTGAACGGGCTGGGGGTCTCGTGGGGGCGCGGCCCGCAGCCTCGCGCAGGCCCCAGGCCCGCCTCAGATAACCGCGGACCGATCCCGGGGCCCCCGCAGCGCGGCCTACCGCGGCCTACCGCGGCCTACCGGGCCCCGCACGCCTCCCGCGCAGGACGCGCCCCCCGCCCCGCCGCGCCGCGCCGCCCGACCCTCCCCTGGCCCCCCCACAGCCCCCCGGTCCCACGCCGCCCCGTACCTGCATGGAGTCGGCGCTGACGATCTCCCCGCCCAGGCGCAGCCCCAGCTGCACGGCCAGCGCCGACTTCCCGGTGCCGGTAGCGCCCAGGATCACCACGAGCGGCCGCGGCGGCGAGGCCCGGCCCAAGCACAACGCCGCCGCCATGACCCGGCCCGGCCCGGCGGCTGCCATGGAAACGGGCGGGGCGGGGGCGGGCCGGGGACGCTCGCGGAAGGACTGGGAGGGCGGCCCCGGGCCCCTGCACCGCCCCGGGCCGCGGTGCCGGCCGTACCCCGTCGCGTCCCGGGCTCCCGGCCGCTGCCTGCCCGCGGCCCAGCGCCGATCGCGGCCGCGCTCCGGGTCCCGGTCCCGGTTCCGTTGCCGACCCCTTTTGGTCTTCCCCGGGCTCCCCCGGAGCGGAATTGTGCCCCAGAGCGCCGGGGGGGGGGGGGACAGGACGGGGTGGGAAGGATGCCGTTGCCGTGGCAACAGGGCAGAAGAGCCGAGGCTGTTGCCGTGGCAACAGAGAGGAGCCCGTTGCTGTGGCAACAGCGGCGGCCTCCTCCGAAAGGCAGAGGCAGACTCGTCACCGTGGCAACGCGAGAGATGGGGAGCCGAGGCTATCGCCGTGGCAACAGGGAAGAGCTGGGGATGGGGGGGGGTTGTTGCCATGGTGACGGCGGGGGGGGAAGGGGCGGGTTGTCCCGGCGGCGCCGCTCCCCTGCGACACGGATCCTTCCCAGCAACGGGAGCGGGGTGCTGCGGGTGGGGGGCGGCTGCGAAACATCTCCTGCGCTTGGACGTGCGAGATGACAGCGGGCACGGCCGAAACTCCTGAAATGCAGAGCGAGCAACTGAGGACAGAAGGCTGTGCGGTTATGTTGTGCACTTAGCAGCACCATCAGCCTGTTTTCACGGTTCTTACCGTGCCAGTGCAAGGGGAGACTTCTGCTTTAGGAACCGGAGGTGTTTGGGTAGGTACGGATTTACAGACATGGGTTTTAAGCAGGAAAATGGAAAGGTACGTGCAAAACTGTCACTGCTCCTCCACTGCCGATGGCCAGCTCGGGCCACGGGAGCTGTGCACCGTTTCCAAAGAAGTGAAGTCTATAACATCCCACGTCCTTTAGCATAAGAGAAAAAAGTCCGCCTTTCCTCAAACCTCATTGAAATGGCCGGCCTGCGCGTAACAAAACCGCGGGGCTGGGGACATGCAGGCGAGGTGTCAGATTTAGGTCACCCTGCCCCATGTTTAAGCTGTGGTTTCTGTGAGCCGCCCCTAATGCAGCTCTGAAACGCTTTGACACAGCACAACACAACGTGCAGAAAGCGTGAAATATTGCAGGGAGCAGGGATGTGCGAGACCCTGCACAGGAGCACTGCTGCTTCAGGCTGGCTGCCTGGGGTGAGCGCTGCTCTGACTGCTTGGCAGTAACAGGACTCTGCATCCCTCCCACTCAGAGCGAGATTTCTGCTGCCACTATAAATGAAACTCAAAGCACTGAGTTCAGGGAAGGGGAGAGGGAGAGTACATATATATGTATAATTTAATCCACTCGGCAGATATGGCTGCCCAAAGTTCCCCTTGAAGCAGGCAGATTGCATTCCTTCCCACCCAGCTATAGGGTTTCTGGCAGCCCCCATGGAAGGCAGCAAGCCACAGACTGCCCTGAGCCCATTAATGGAGTATTTGGTTACACCAAGGCACCTCTGAGCCCAGCACAGACTCTCTGTCCCCCGTGCCAATAAACCCACTTAAAAGGAGGAAAAATAATCCAGGTGATTTGTCAGCTGTACCCACTCACATTTCAATTGCTGGGACAAATAACACAGCCCTGGTGCAGGGTGCATTCACTCCTGCTTGGGCCCTGAGCACCCCAGACACCCCAAAACACAGCAGCCAGGCTGCTGGCCCCTCCACCTCCCCTTCTTAGAGCATTGAAGTGTGATGAATGGAAACCCACAGCCACCCACATGGAAAAAGCCAACCCAGGCTGTCTTTGCAACTTATTTATTTATGAAGTGTGAGGTAATGAAGAAAGTGCTAAATCCAACCACAGTGTTAACTAATGGTTCTCAGCAGGTCAGCAGAGCCATCCCTGCCAGCACCTCAGGGTGTTCCCTCCAGCCCAAATCCTGTACTGCCTGAAGCGTTGCTGGGGGCTTCAGGCAGCTGTGGGCAAAGGGGTGGTGGCAGGGTTGGGGGGGGGGGGGGGGGAAACAAGGAGAACCCGTTATTGCAAACGGGTGGTTGGAGAGCTGCGAGGTGAGAACCAGCCTCTGCCAGGACTCGGCTCAAGGATCCAGCAGGAATCAGCTCCTTCCTGATCTCCCTAAAGTGCAGCAGGATGGAGCCTTCCAACAGCAGAAGCTCCCCACCCCCTCCAAAAAAAAAGTTTTTTTTATATAAAAAAGCAAACTCTTTACCAATACTTCTCAAAATGTGGTACAAAAATACAGTATAAAAACACAGCCTCCAGTATAAGACTCGCAGTTACAGCAGCAGTTTCTAGAACAAAAAGTCCAAGACAAACTACTGCATGAAGTGGTAAGAAAGTGAGGTACAGCCTCACTGAGCCAAGGGAGCAGGGGATTGCCTGCAGGGCACCGCTCAGGTCAGGGTCACACGTCTCCATCACCATCCCTGCTGGTATCCATCCAAACATGAGCCACACAGTGTGATCCACTGAAGCAGTCGATGGGGGCGTCCTGCAGGACGGATGGATGTGTGGGTTAGCTCCTGGCAGTGCCGTTGGTGGCTAACAGCTGCGGGATGACCAGCAAGGTGAGATGGAGTGAACCCCTGGGCTGAAGTCGCTGAGCAGCATAGCAGCCACTACCCCTGGCAGCAAGGGTTCAACAACCAACCAAAAATCAAGAATGTGCAAATCGAGAGGGAACCGTGGGGCTGTGGGGCCAGGGTGCAGGTAGGTCCATGCTAGTGCCCCTTGAGCTGAGCAATCTGTCTGAGCAGCTGCATCTGCCGCAGCCGCAGCTGCCGCTTCTCAGCTGCCATCCTCTGCTCAGCACTGATGAGCGACTGCAGGTACTCGGAGGATTTGCTCAGGATCACCACTTTGGGTGTCTTGGGGCAGCTGGCCAGCCCAGGCACCTGGTCCCGCAGCGCCAGGAAGCGCGAGCGCAGGTCATTGCGCCGCTTGCGCTCCAAGTAGTTGTGGTTTTTCCTCTTGGCCACATCTTCACTGTCAGAGCCGGGGCCAGCTTTTGGCAAACCGGGGTCAGGCAGCACATGGGAGGGGGTGTGTGGTTCTGCAGTGCTCAGCAACTCCTCCTTGTCCTGATGCAGGGAATTGGGCTGGGCACAGGCATCTGGTGGTGAGCGGGCGGCGTAGTTGTGCTGCTGCTGATGGATGGAGATGTGGAAGCGCTTCATGCAGGGGTCCAGGGGGTCAGCACGCAGTGTGATGGTGACCGGCTTCCGCAGGCTGAGCGATTGTCTCTTCTCCACTGTCACCACATCGATCTCTTCGCCCTCTGTTCACAACAGACATGGAAAAAACAATCCCTGTTATCTGAGAGCCCCTCAGCCCATATGTCTCCCTGCAGCCCTGGCCATTCCCCGCTGCTTACCCCAAAGTTTGCTCATGCTCTGCAAAACCACCCCATGACCTTCACAAAGGATTTGTGTGATTTTAAATGCTCTTTCAACACTACACCAGGCAGATTTCCCTCCATAGCCATGCACCCAGACTCCCCAAAACCGGGCCGGGGCTTCACTGTTGCCCTAGGAGCAACAGATGTGCTGGGCAAAGCAGCAACAGGCAATGCCCGAGCCCACCTGCCTGGGGAAAGGAGGGTAGGAGCGGATTCCGGAGACCAGGGAGAGGCTTTGACTCCAAAGACTGTCCCTGCTCTGACGCTTTCATGGTCCATTGGAATTGTAAATGAGGGACATGGGGGCAAAGCTGCCCTTTGTTCCCCCAACTCATTCCACACTCAGTGACTTGTTACTTTTCACAAGTGACAAACCCCATTCAGAGCCCAGCCCGACGCCCATCCCCCCATTCAGCCCAGGCTGTGGGGACAGAGGTGACAGTCCCTGAGGGCAGTGGGGGAGGGAGACAGCACTGCAAGACCCAAATAATTCAAAGCCACTAAAGCACTGTGTGCCCGATGCCACTGCAACTGATCCCACAAAGCTCAGCGGGGCGAAAGCTGGGGACGGTGAGGTGGCCCAACTTCGCACGTGCTGCTATTGCTCTCGCCTTAGCAGAGCAATGCCACCTTTTCCATCTCTTTGGCTCTGAAGCCAGGTCCTGAGATGCTCAGTGCAGCATTATCGCCCCCCGGGCACAGCCTCGGCTCGGCCCTTCGCCAGCCCCCCCCCGGTAGCCGAGCTCCGGGCTGGAACGTGACATTCACCACTGTCACAACGTGGCCGGTCTCAACCACGTGCGTACACAACTCCCGCCGCCGTCCATTAATAAAAGCCGGACCGCATGGCCCGCCCCCGGGGGCCTCTCATTGGCCACCTGGCAGAGCAGCACCACCTTGCTCGTTTCCCATTGGCCCACGGCGCTGCCCATCCGTTCGGCCACTCTCATTGTTTGCAATCTGTTGCTTTTTGTTCGCGCCCACGTGGCACGGCAGGACCCGACCCGGGACCCCCGGCCCTCCCCAGCCCCGCGGATCGGGGTTAAGCCTCTTACGCCCGCGACCTGCTTACCGCGCCCGGGCTGCTAATGGCATTAAGCGCCCGGCCCGCGCCGTGACTCACCGGCCGGCAGATTTATTAACAGGGTCGCGGCCCCGCGTCAGCACTTCCCGGCGGCCGTGAGCCCGGGAATGGGAACTGGCGTGGGACGGGGGGGCTGCAAAACCCCGAAAATCCGCGACCCAGGGAGGCGCTGTGCCCGGCTGGGGTCAGCGCGGGGCGGACAGGAGCTGCCCCGTGGCCCTGTCCGAGGAGTGGGCATATCCCCCGCAACGCTGCGTCCGACATGCCGTCGGTGATGTTCCGCCCGCCCCGGCCCCCCCCCCGGAGATGCTCCGCCTTTTGTCCCGAGGATGCAGGGCAGCGCTCGAGGTTGCGAGCCGGCAGTAGTGCTGAAAAGCTTGGGAAAGAGGCACGAGCGTCCCCCACCCCATCCCCACGGGGGACAGAGCCGTCCCCAGGAGGCAGCGTCGCGTCCTCTTTGTTGGTACTGGGCCGCCCCAAAGGCGCTGCTCCGCACTCGGTGCTCCCGCACCGGACGCGCCCTTACCGGAATCACTTTGGCCCTCCGACCCCGAGGACGGGGGCACTTTGCTCTCGGCCAGGGGACACAGGAACACGGCGGCGGGGTCCACGCAGTCGCTCACAGAGCTGCCGAACCCCAGATCGGGGCCGAAGGATGGTTTGTGCGGCGCTGCCCGCGGAGTTCCCGTAGAAAGTTTCTCCGTCATCGCCTTCTCCAGCCGTTCCCGGGCCGAGAAGCCACTCCACATGCAGTCCCGCAGAATGAAGGCGCTCAGGTTGCCGAAGAGCTGCCCGGTGCCGATAAGGTACTCGGATTCGTCGGGCAGACAGCAGCGCGGGGCGCAGCTCCGCTCCTCCGCCGCCGAGCAGCCCGGCCGCTCCCCGAGGGGCGAGAGAGGTGGCGTGGGGACGAGCTCGAACTTCTTCCAGATGTCCTCACTGGGAGCCGTGGAGCGGTGAAAATCCTCCCCCGCGTCGTGATCGTAGAAGTAGTGCTGGTACGCGTCCCGCTCCATGGCTGCATAGGGGGGGCCCACAGCCTGGGGGCGGTGGGGCCGGGGGCAGCCGCCGCCTCCTCCTCCTCCTCGCCCCCACCGGGCCCCCCGCACCCACCTCGCCCGGCGCTACGGGTGGCGGCGGCGGCGGCGGCTCGGAACCGAGACGCGGGCGCATTGTTCCCCCCTCTCTTATAGCCTATGTGCGACCGCCGGCCCGCCCCGCTTCCAATCGACTGCTCCATATTTGCATAAGGGCGTGGTCTGTCCTGTCGCCCTGCCCCGCCCCCTCCCCTCGGGGGGCTCAGCGCAGGGGATGCTGCGGTCGTGCCTCAGTTTCCCCCCGTGCGGGGCGCGGAGTCGGCCCGTGGCTGCCTCGGGGCGCTGCAGCCGGAGGAGCTCCCACTGCCGCCGTGTGCCGGCCGAGCAAAGCTTCATTTGATTGTCAAATTCTTCCCATTAACGTGAATTTGCACATTCCCAACCAAATCGCCTGCACGAAGCGTGAGAATGGGGAAACCGAGAGCATCGGCCTCAGCACCCAGAGCATCCATTTCTCTCTGTCCCAGTGCACCTCAGCCACATGGAAACGTCGCGGTTTGAGGGACCCTATCCACAAGCAGGGAGGAGCTGGGACCTCTGCAAGACAGATTTTGACTGAGGACACCCAGGTCCTGCTGACAGCATACAGCTGTGAATGGGAAAAGTTGGCTCATGGAGATGTGAGCTTCACCATCCAGCTGCACACGAGGAATGAAGTGCGCACAGAGAGGGCACAGGCGCCGCCTGGGGATGTCTGAGGGGGCCACAGCGCTGGGGCCAGCAGATCCCTACCTATGCACTCAGTTCCCATCCTTGGCACTTTGCATTTCACTGCTGCCAAGTTCTTTCTAAGAAGGGCAATAAACATTGTGGAAATGCTGCTAGGCTCTGCTCGAGCTCTAACGACCGTTACAAAGTCCGCCTGGGATGTGCAGCTCCAGCCAGCAGGGCTGGGAGCCGGGGGGCTGAGTCCCTGAGCGCCCGTCCAGGATGAGCAGCCTCACGCACTCAACCCCATCCCTGTTCCATTCCCATTCCATTCCATTCCATTCCACCCCATCCCCACCCCGCCTCACCGCCCCGGGCTCCGGCTGCTCTCAGCCGCGGGCTCCGCACGCCACCTGCCGGGCGCGGGGCTGGAGGGGCCGAGATGCGCCCCTCCGTGCCGAGTTCCAACTGCAGCCCCGAACGCGCGGTGCCCCGCGGTCCCCGGGAGGGTCAGTGCCCCCTGAGCATCCCATTCCCACCCGCAGGACCCGCTCTGCCGACGGCTGAGCCGATGCGGGGCTCTCGACCGCGGCTCCTTGCCCTCCCCGAGGCCTCTGGACCTCTCCAGCTTTTCCCAAGGTGCGGCAAGAGTTTGTCCCGCTTTCAAGGAGCTCCGGATGTTCCGAGGGTGTGAGAGGACCGCTGAAAGGGACTGGAGCAACCGCGCAGCCCTTTAATCTCAGTAAAGAGCACATGAGAGCCGCTCCTTGTGGGCTGTGCAAACAGAGGTGGGTGCCCAGAAGGGGGATGCCCGGAGACACAGCACTGCAGGTGGCTTCCCGGGGTTGGACAGAGCCCTGGCTGTGCTTCCTTTGCAAGGGCTGCATCACGGGAGCAGCTGTGACCTGGCCGGCAGCTGGCACAGCTCCAGGGATGGCACGAAGCAGTCCCCAGCCAGTAGTGCCCTTTGGATCCCTGCTGACAGCGGGGCTGGACTTTGTTCTGGCCCCAGTGCTTCCATCAGTGCACCCTGAAGGGTTTCCCAGACCTCCCCAGGCTGCTCCCTGCCTCTGGCCATCCCCATCCTGCAGCAGCTCCCCTGTCATCCCCATGGGGCTCCTGGGCTGAGCCCCCACACCAACCCGCATCCGTATCTCGTCCCCCACCCCTCATTGCAACATTCTGCCTGAGGTCCCATGGGATGGATTTGATCAGGGCACGTACCACTATGCAACGTGTCCCCTTTGCCCCCATGAAGCCATGGGGCCCTTGCAAAATCCCCAGGCCCCATGGGTGCAGGAACACACAAAGCACCACTACCAGAATCATGCTGAGTCCAGTGGGCAGCAAAGTGCAGTCAACAGGGAGGAAAATTCTGTCCTTGGTGCCTTCTTATCCTTTCCCAGACCCATTTTACCCACATGCAGTGCCAGGAGATGTGCTGAGCCTGGAGATGCCCTGGGGCTGCCCCCAGCAGGAAGAGCACTGACATCTCAGCAGCGCTGTCTGGTTTTGGGTGCGCTCACACTTGCTCAGCTCTGGACTGTGCCTGACCTGTGATATTGGGACTTGTGGGTGGCAGGCAGGAGGCAGAGCCATCACCATCAGTGTGGCCCCTTTCCCCACCCCTGTCCCCAATCCCTGTGACCCCAGGGCCAGCGCGGGTCCCATCCTCAGTGACTGCTTCACAGCGAGTATCCCCTGGGCATCTGCTTGGCAGAAGGTTTAACATCTTCCCCACTCCCTGATATTGCACAACACCAGGCGGGGAGAAAATCCTCCTAATTCCAGGAAATCCCCAAATCCTGGTCATTCTGCTTCTCCTGCTTCAGATACACAGCAGGGCTGGGCTGTGCCTATTTGTGGTCTTTCTGCACAGACCCAGCACAAAGCACTGCTCACTGTTCACCCAAAACTAAGGAGCAGCTCCTCACGCTGTGCCTGAGAGCAGGAATGCCACCAGGACCCGTGGAGCTCTCAGGCAAAGGGATCAGAATGGCAGCAATGGCAGTAGCAGTGCTCAGGGGCTGAGGACGGGGTTAATACCATGCTGGCCCCATCCCATGGCACTTCTCAGTGTGACCTTTGCTCCGCGGTGGCCTGAGCAGTGCTGGTGGCTGTCACTGCGTTGACACGGCACCAATGCTTTGGTTTTGCTAGAAGGGACCATTTAAGCTCACCAAACCCATTGCCTTGCATGGGATGCTGACACCAGATGCTGCATCCCAAAGCCAGAGCCCCATCATCCTGCAGGCACAGCCCTGGCCCCATGAGCAGCACTGAGGTGCAGCAGTAGAGTGCTCCTCCCATCACCTCCTGCTGCTGCCTCTGTCTCACGGCCAGGCCTTCAGGGCTCTCTGTGTCCAGAAATGTTTTAAACAAAGGCCACACTCCTCATGAACAAGGGGTTTCACGATCTGGGATTTTAAGAAAATAAACTTCTGACTTTCATGACAAAATGAGGACTTGGAATTGCATTCACTGGTTTAAAATAAAGACATTGCATGCTGAAATGACTGCATACATCAGAGTGCTCATTTCTATCCCAGTGCTTCCCATGTACCCTGATAACACGAACTGCTGCATTGCTTCTTTGCTGATTACTTATAAAGCACAGAAATTGGGGTAATTTGAGTCAGAGGAGACTTCTGTAGCCTGCATGGGCTTGTAAAGATTGGGATCATCTGTGTGCCCTGACTTTTTGCCATCTGCCATCCACAAACCAGGGCCTGCATGGCACAGAGTCAGCAGTGGGGGGACTGTGGGGGCTGTTGTAGTGGGGCTGCACTGGGGCACAGAGCACCCTTGGAGCTGATCCCCAGCCATCACCAATGGGTGCCTGACACAGGTGGCACAGAGGGGTGATGGTGGCACTGGGAGGTGATAGTGCCTCCATTGCCCCAAACCCTTGCAGGGCAGCACGAAGCTGGCATAGGGATGTGCGAAGGAATAGGGACAGTGGGACAGAGGGACAGAGGGACAGAGGGACAGAGGGACAGAGGGACAGAGGGACAGGGAAGGTCGGGGGCTGCAGGTGGGAGGCCGGGCTGAGGCTAGGGTAGAAGCGTAAGAGGCGGGCAGCAGGAGGCGGGACGGAGGCAGGAGGCGGGGCGGACGCGTACAAGGCCGCGCGGGCGGCGGCTCCGCGCCCCATTCATCGCGCACGGCATGGCTGGTGGCGGCGGTGCGGAGCGGGTCCGCGTTGGGGCCGCAGCTGCGGGGCTGCTGCCGCCTTCCTGCCGCCAGCCCCGCCGCAGGGTGAGCTGCTGTCTCCCTCCCCTTCTCCCCGGGGCTTCCCGGGCCCCGCTCGGAGCCGTCCTCGGTTCCCCCTTTCCCCCACCCTAACGCCGCAGGGCCGTTGCAGGAGAGCCGGGAGCGGCTGTCCGTGTGCAGCAAGCTGTGCTACGCCGTCGGCGGGGCCCCCTACCAGACCACGGGCTGCGCGTTGGGCTTCTTCCTCCAGATCTACCTCCTAGACGTGGCACAGGTACCGGGGCGGGGGGCGGCGGCTCTCGGTCGGGCTCCGTGTGGGGCGGCGGGATCTGGGTCCCGCGGAGGGGAGTCCCGGGAGCGGCCGTCGCTGCCGGGCTCCGCGTTGGGAGCGCGCAGATCGACGCGTCCCCGCTCCTGAGTTGGGCGAGTGGGACAGCTGCGGGATCTTGGGAGCTCAGCGAGACGGTCCCGGAGTTCTGTGCCCTCACAGCTCATCTGTGCCTTTAAGGTCCCTTAGAAGTAGGAGGGGGCCGGCTTCTTACGCGGTCTGGCAGTGATAGGAGGAGGGTGGATAGCTTTAAACTGAAAGAAGGGAGATTTAGGTTAGATATTAAGAAAAAATTCTTTACTCCGAGGGCAGTGAGGTGCTGGTACTGCTGCCCAGTCAGTGGGTGCCCCGTCCCTGAAGGCATTCAAGGCTAAGTTGGATGGGACTCTGGGCAGCCTGAGCTGGTGGGGGGGCAAGTAGCCCATGGCGGAGGTTGGAACTGAGTGGACTCCAACCTCAGCCATTCTGTGGTTCTGACTCCTGCAGCTTGACCCATTCTACGCCTCCATCATCCTGTTTGTGGGGCGAGCATGGGACGCCATCACAGATCCCATGGTGGGCTTCTTCATCAGCAAGACGCCGTGGACCCGCTTTGGCCGCCTGATGCCATGGTGAGTGCTGCCAGTGTCCTTTCCCTGTGTGCTGACTGCCATCAGCTGTGGGTGACCCTTGGATGAGGTTGGTAGGGCAGGATGTGCCCACAGCCTGTCTCATCCAGCAGAGGTGGCAGGTGCCCCAAAAGCCCAGGGTGCTGCCAGCAACGTTGCTCTGTGCCTGTTATCCCATTGTACCTAAGCTGTCCCTATGTGTCTCTGGGTGTACCCTTGTGCCACTACACCTGGACTGGCTCCAGCCTCCAGGAAGTGCCCTATGCCACACTCAGGCGCTGGGTGCAGACTCCTGTGGCAGTCCCCCATCCCTGGCCAGTGGCAGGGACATGCTGTCTGCAGAGCAGGTGGCACTGCAGCCGCAAGGAGGAAGGATGGGGGTGTGCGCAGTGATGTGGGAAGGTGGGATACCAGCTGATGGTCACAAGGATGTGGTGTGAACAGGAAGAGCAGCTGCCACAGCTCCAGGCATGTGGGTGCTGCCCTTGGGAGCAAAGTGCAGAGCAAAGGGAAGTTGGAGGTGTGTGTGTTTGCAGAAACCCCAAAGGGTCTGGGCATGGGATGAGAGGGGATGTCCATCAATACCTGTCTCTGTGCAGGACAGTGAGCACTGCAATCTTCAGGAGCAGGATGCGAGCCATAGGGTGCTAATATCTGAGTGTGGATATGGTGGCGTGTCCCACACCAAAATAACTGGCAGGGTGCTGAAATACAGTGCAGCAAAGGGGGCAGGCACAGGGGGCTGTGGCTGCAGGGACACACTGCTTTCCCCTGCAATTACACCCTCTGCTTCCATGGGTTTCCGTGAATAGCTCTGGGCAGAGGCAGCTGCCTGATTAAGCCAGGTTCCATGCATGGCCTGAAATAGCCTCCCTGTAGGCAGTGTGGCGGGTCTGGGGTCTGGAGATTAGTGTGGGGCTGGGCAGGATAGCTGCTCTCAGCTGCAGCTCTGCTCTGTAATCTCAGGGCAGGGGTGGGGATGGAGCTGCTGCATTCCTCAGAATGGCTCTTGCATTGTTAAAATTAGCCAGTGCTTTTGTGGCATGGTGGGCCCCTCGGCTTGCAGGTGTTATTTCTGGCTTCAGGGGAAACCGGCAGCCCCTGGCTGCTGCAGCTCTGCTGCTGCCTCGGTTTCCCTGGGCACGGTGATGGCCCTGGGCTGCTGCCTGCCCCCAACCCCTGTGAAGGAATCCTGGGGGTGAGTTTCTGCCAGGCTCTGAAGTGCGTGACGTGGGGCTCTGACTCAAAGCACGGGGCAGCTCCTGCTTCCTTTCAGCTCTTTCTCTGGAAGCCCTTCCTGGCACGCTTCCTCCCAGCAGCTCGTCCGCACGCTGCGCTGCTTTCATGCAGCATTTCCCCTCTTTCCGATGACCGAACTTTCCCCTGACGTGGTGGTGATTGCAGTGTCCCGGCTCCGACCTTCCTCCTCCGGGCAGCGGCCGTTTGCAAACGGTTAAACCGCCGGATTGGGAAGCGAGCGGCACAAAGGAACACGCCATCACACACAGCCAATGAGCGCAGCGGCGCGTCACCGGCACCGCACCCACGGGGTAACTTCCAGTCATTCGTCCCCGTGGCCACCGGGGCTCAGCGCCTCATCCTGGAGGCGGAGGCACCCTGCTGGTCCCGTGGGGGTAATGCTCACCCCCGTGCACCGTGGGTGCTGCAGCCAATGCAGAGCGCTTCCTGCCGCGCGTGAGGCTGCAGTGACCGATTCAAACCTTCCTCGGCCCCACATACGCGTGGCAATGAGGGCGCAGGAGAGGAGTGGCTGTGAGCTGGCTTGCCCCTTCCTCCCCCCCGCCGGGGTGACGTCTGTGCGGAAAAATGTGCGTGTGCTGCGTCCCGTGCAGTGTGTCTGCCTGCTTCATCCATGGAGATACAGTTTCTCAACACTCTCCGTGACTTAAATTTAACTTTGTGTCCTGTACATCAGCCTGGATGGAAAGATTTCCCTGTCCCCTCATTGCAGACAGCTCTGACCTTGTGTGGCTCTGCCCGGCTCTGCTGGTTTGGTTCCTGAGTGCAGCCCCCATTCAGTATCTTGTGGAGCATAGGGTGCTTGCAAGTCTGCAAGCTAAGCCAGAATGAAGTCAAGGTGCAGTGGGTGGCTTTCCACTGCTGTTTGCCTGTTGGCCAGTTCTGATAGCCAAGTGCCAAGCTCTGTTACTTGAGCAATGCCCCCTCCCTGATCCTGTTGTGCTTTGCACCCCATGTCCTGCTGCACACTGCAGAGCTGCAGGAAGGAGCAGTTGCTTCTGGCTGGGACTTGCCCTGTTCCTGCCAGCTGAGAGGTGACCCTGGGATGAGGGCTTGGTGCTGGCAGGAGGGGTGGGCAGGGAACTGTGCTCCTGACTGCTCTGCAGCCCTTGCCAGGAGGAGCAGATTGATGGCATCCTGCTGAGCACGCAGCAGTGCTGCCTGTGGGAAGGGTTGGGGCTGGGAGCCGATGGCAGGAGCAGATCAGTCCCTTCCATCGCAGCAGGGGTGCTTGCTCGTGCAGAAGCAGCTTTTTTGTGAAAGTCTGAGTCAGCCCATTCCCCTCCCTGCTGTGAGAGCTGAGGTACTGCCTGAAGCCCTATGGCACCTAGTCCTGCCCATGTTTTGCAACAGGGTGGGCCACTTGGGGCAGCTCAGGGTCCCCAGAATCATGTCCCTGGTCCCCACTGTCTGTACAGCAGTGGGGAGAGCTGGGCCAGTGGATTTAAAGTGTGCCTGCAAGACTGACACTGTGTCCTCCCAAAGGATCATCTTCTCTACCCCATTTGCTGTCATCTCCTACTTCCTCATCTGGTTTGTCCCAGACATCTCCAGAGGCCAAGTGATGTGGTATCTAATCTTCTACTGCATCTTCCAGACCCTTGTGACGGTGAGTCGGGCTCTACAGGCTGGGTCAGCGGGGTGGGACAGAGCAGGGTGACAGGACCTCTGTCCAGGTCCCGCCAACATTCACAGCCCTGAGCCCGTTCTCTGGTGCCATTGCAGTGCTTCCATGTGCCCTACTCAGCGCTGACAATGTTCATCAGCAGGGAGCAAAGCGAGCGGGACTCAGCCACTGCCTACCGTAAGTGCTTCCTCCCCTTCCTGCACGGTGCTCAGCTCCTTCGCTACTGCTCCCACTGGGGTGTGATCCTCATGCAGGTGCAGGGAGAGGATTGTTTGGTTGCACCCCATCCCTAAGAGTATTGTTCAGGGCCCGAGCTGCAGCTGGTCCAGATCTTTCTGTTCCTCTTTCCTATCTCCTCTGGCATGCATTCCTGTTAAGTCTGAGAGCTGTTCCTCGGTCCTCCCTCCCTCTCTGCTATAAGGCAGACAGCACTGTGTCCAAGCATACTTCACCTCTCTGTCTCGGTTTCCCAGCAGGTGCTCCCTGCATAGCACAGGGTTTTTTTCTCTGGTTTGGGTGGAGCTGTAGGAGAGCTGTGCTGGCTCACCTCTGCTGCTGATGGGGGAGCAGAGAGCCCCAAGCTCAGCTCTGCTGCCTCTCCCCAGGTATGACGGTGGAGGTGCTGGGCACTGTGCTGGGCACTGCCATCCAGGGCCAGATTGTGGGCAAGGCAGTTACCCCCTGCATCGAGAACCCCCCCTTCCTGAGTGAGAACAACTTCTCAGCGGCCATAAGGAATGTGAACATGACCCACTACAGCGGCTCGCTGGCAGACACGGTAAACTGAGGGCACTTGCTGGTCTCTGCTGCCCCCATGGGCAGCACTGGCTGCCAGGATGAGGCCTTCCCTTATTGCTTCCCCTCTCACACAGAGAAATGCCTACATGGTCGCAGCGGGGGTCATCGGGGGGCTCTACATCCTCTGTGCTGTCATCCTATCAGTGGGCGTGCGAGAGAAGAGAGGTGAGACAGAGAGGGACTGTGATGCATGGGGCTCTTGGAGGAGCTGTGGTCCCATCTGAGGGTCCTGCCCCATAGAAAGGAGTTGAGGAGCTGAGATGGCTCTGCAGAATGGCAGTGCTGTGGGCAGGAGGGCACAGCATCTCTGGCTCATCTTGCTGCACTGCTATGAGGACTCCTCTCTGCACTGCTGGAGATAATGTTCCTCTCACATGGCTTTGGCTGGCTGAGTTTGTGGTGCCAGTTTGGGCATCCCAGTGCAAGGTGATATCCAAAGTCCAGTGCTCTGGTCCTGCCTTTCTGAGCTGTACCCAGCTCAGCTTATCCTGGGCAAAGCAGTGCTCTTCTGAGACTCGGCTGGGGACCCCTTTCCCCCATTGCCCTTATACCTCCAGCTCCTGTGTGCTGTCCTGCATCAGGTTTGGGTACTTTTCCTGGTGTGCTGTCTGTGGCTCTGACAGTGGGCTCACTCTGCTCCCCAGAGTCCTCTGAGCTGCAGTCAGATGAGCCCGTCTCCTTCTTCCGAGGGCTGAAGCTGGTGATGAACCATGGTGCCTACATCAAGCTCATCACTGGCTTCCTCTTCACTTCACTGGCTTTCATGGTGAGGAGGGCTGAGCTGGAAGATGGGCGGGGGCAAGCTGGAGCCTGGTGGGCCAGGTTCAGTGATCTGGAGCAGAGCGGGGGTGTGGATGGAGAGTGGACACTGGCGTCTGTTTGGAGTGCCCAGGGTGTCCTTCCCTGACCGCTGTCTGCTCCCTTTGCAGCTGCTGGAGGGCAATTTCGCCCTGTTCTGCACCTACACCTTGGGCTTCCGCAACGAGTTCCAGAACATCCTCCTGGCCATCATGGTGCGTATGGTTCCACTGGACCCCCCAGGGATGGGATGCACACAGTGGCATCCCATGTCTGAGCTGGGGAGTGAGGGAGGTCAGGGGCTGTGGGGACAGTGACCAAAAGTCCCTTGGGAGCAGAGGAGGGAGAAGGAGTCACAAAAGCAGGGTGGGTTGGCAGGAACAGCAAAGCCTTTGTTCCCACATGAAGGCTGCCAGAGATGGAAGAACAGGAGCAGTGGAGGCCTTTTGTCCAAATCTGGCCACTTATCTCCCTTCCCCCTCCTTGAGTGAAGGAGCTCGGTGTTCACTGCCTGGGACAGAGCACAACATCTCCTTGGGAGTGCTATGGGATGGGGAGGTCCACAGTGCCAAGCCCTGCAGAGCCTGGCTCCTGGCTACAGCGGGGGTGGATCTGGCTCCTTCCCATGTCCACAGCAGGCAGGTCCTTGGCTGGCTGAAGGGAATGGTACTGGGGCACTCCGCAATGTCCTTATATGCCTACTTCAGTCTCCGGAGTGGGAGTGGGTGCTTTGTGAAAGCCTGGGGTGTTGGGTGAGGGGCTGAGACCGATGGGCAGAACCTGGCCAGCCAGTGACACAAGCCCCTCTTCCCACAGCTGTCAGCCACCCTGACCATCCCCTTCTGGCAGTGGTTCCTCACCCGCTTTGGGAAGAAGACCGCTGTCTACGTGGGCATCTCGGTGAGTGGATGCACAGAGCTGGGTGCCGGGGCCAGCATTGGGGTGGATGGGGCTGAAGGCAGCAGCTGTAGGGCTCTGGGAGACCAACCCAGCTTCTTTCCCCCCACAGTCCGCTGTCCCCTTCCTCATCACGGTGGTTGTCCTGGACAGTAACCTTGTCGTCACTTACATCGTGGCGGTGGCGGCGGGGATCAGCGTGGCAGCTGCCTTTCTCCTGCCCTGGTGAGCGCAGAGCCCTATGCTGAGAGCAGGGCTGGGCTCCATGGGGCACTCTGCGACCCCTGGGGGTCCTGGTGGGAGATGCTCACCCGTCTCCACGCAGGTCAATGCTGCCGGACGTCATAGATGACTTCAAGCTGCAGCACCCTGAATCCCGCGGCCACGAAGCCATCTTCTTCTCCTTCTATGTCTTCTTTACCAAGTTCACCTCTGGGGTATCCCTGGGCATCTCCACGCTCAGCCTGGAGTGAGTGTGGTGGGAATGGCAGCGGGGTGCAGCCCAGCTGTGGTTCTCCCATCTCTGATGTGTGCGTGTCCGCAGCTTTGCGGGGTACCAAACACGGGGCTGCTCCCAGCCCAGCGAAGTGAACATCACCCTGAAGCTGCTGGTGTCGGCCGTGCCTGTGGGGCTGATCCTGCTGGGCCTGCTGCTCTTCAAGCTGTACCCCATCGACGAGGAGAAGCGCAGGGAGAACAAGAAGGCCCTGCAGGACCTGAGGTGGGTGTGGGCCGTGCCCAGAGGCGGCCGTGTCGCGTGCCAGGGCCGTGGGGACGGTCGGGCCTGGGCTCGTCAGGCGGCACTGGGACGTGTCTGGGAGCTGTGGGTGGCAGTGAGGAGCGGTGGTTCCGCCAATCCTGGCTGCCAGAGAGGTGGCGTGAAGCTTGGAGATTGGCACGGAACCTGCCCTGGTTGCTAAAGAGCCGGGCTGGGTCTGCACGTGGTGGCTCTGGGGCTGCGGGGTTCCCTGCTGGCTGCAACAGCCCTGGGATGGAGGCGGGCTTTGCTTCACACCTTCTTCCCCCCGCAGGGAGGAGAGCAACAGCAGCTCGGAGTCGGACTCCACAGAGCTGGCCAACATCGTGTGACCTGCAGCACGGTGGGGCCAGGGACCGCGGGCTGCCCGTAGTGTACATTACACAGATGGACCTGCGCAGCTGAAGCTGCTGTTCCCCGGCTCCGGGCGGAGCACAGCCCCCTTCCCACGGCGGGGCCGGGCCATGGGTAGTGTACATTACACTGTGACCGTGCCAAGGGCAGCTCACTGCTGCGCTCTGTACATACGACACTAAGTCAGGAAGCTGTTCTGTTTGTTTTGTTGGGTTTTTTATATAGATGATTAACTTAATGATGTAAATATTAAACTTTGCTATTTGTATATAATGAACTGGAACTGAATTTGAGGACCTGTTAGTATTGATTCACATGAAAGTGGGGGAACTGTGGGTGGTACCCATAGCTGTACCCCACAGCCCCAGCTCCTTGCACAGTGCCTGCACTGCAGCAGCCCAACAGAGGCACCATTATTTTCTCTTTCAAAAGGGGGGGGAGGGGAGAGGTGGAGGGAGGAATGACACCGAGGTGCTGCTGGGGCAGAGTGTGAGCACCGTGCTGGAAACAGGAACAGCAGCTGCCAAGCAGGGGGAAATGGAACGCGATGGTGGGTGACACTCAACACTTCCCCAGGCAGAGCTCTTTGCAAGTGCTGATCTGTGCAGATATTTATACTGTGTGCTCATGTTCGCCTCTCCCATGAGAGCTCTGCTCCCTGAGAGCACAGTGCTCCTAGGGCAGGGGCTGCAGCCTGAGGTGGGAGCGGGCAGCAGGGCTGTGCAGCTCTGTGCTTTTCCCAGAGCACTGTGCTGGGGTTGCCATTTGAAGCATGTTTGTCAAACGAACTGACACGGGTCAAAGCCGAACTCCCTTATGTACAGAGGGCTCACTTTTGTTCCGCTTCCAGCTATAAAAGATAGGAATGAGGATGGAGCCTTAAGAAATAGGAACGAGAACAGGGGCTGGGGGGGTGCCATGCGATTCCTGCGCTGCTCGGGCCCAGTGGAAGCACAGCGACCTCAGCAGGGGAAGATGAGCTGAGCTGCCCATTGGTGCTGCCCGGGACTGTGAAATCGCTGCTGCCTTTTCTTCCTCAGATTTCGGACATAAAACAGTGGCGTTTCACTCCCTGCCTCTGTGTGGTTCGTAGGAGGTTCCATTCGGGCTCTGCGTGCAGCTGAAGGGACTAAAAGCACCGTCAGCCTGAGCCCGTGCTCGGACATTCCTTGCTGAGTGCACCTCTTCGATTTGGGGCGTTTAAGAAAGGAGACGGGGGGAAATGAGCGCAGGAACTGACAGCACCGCCCGGGCTGAACTCCAGCACCGCACTGAAGGCCGCGTCGTGCAGCGGCGATGACGGCGTGCAGAAACGCTCCGACGCGGGGAGGTGACCGAGGGAGGTCAGGCTCCCTCTGCAAACAGCCGCGCGCACAAAGGCTGCCGCCGCGTTTCGGTGGGCTGCTGTTAATGATTTGCGGGCGGCCTCGCGCTGCCAAGACCGCCTCGTGGCGGAGCGGAGCTTCCGGTCGCTCTGCCCCAGCACGAGACGCCGGAAGGGCGCGAGGCGGCGGCACGGACCGGCACCAGGGGGCAGCACAGCCGCTGTCGCTCCGGGCCGCGCCGCAACCGCCGCAACCGCGGCCCTCGAGACCCCGCCCCGAACTGAAGCCCCGCCCCAAGCGAAGTCCCTCCCTATTGGGGCTCCGCCCCCTTCCACCCCCCCTCTCTCGCATCCAATCGCAGGCCGTCGACGCCCGAGGCTCCTCCCTTCCCCGCGCGCCGCGCCGGGTCGTGCGCACTTCCGGTGCGCGGGGCGGGGGCCGGAAGCGGCGGGTGCGGGGGGTGCTGGGCGGCGGCGGCGGGGTAGCGGGAGGTGAGTGTGGCGGATCGGCAGTGCCGCCTCAGTCGGGGTCGCGGGGTGCTGCGGGCCGGGCGCCCTGCGGGGCGTGGCGGGCGCAGGGCAGCGCTCTCTCGGCCGCGGCGGCGCTGTATCGCCGGTGGGGGCGGGCGGCCGCGGCGGGGATCCGCGCGGCTCTCCGGCTGCCCCCTGCGGCGGGACTCGGCCGTGCCGCGCTGCCCTCGGCCCCGACGCGCTGCTCGCGGGGGGCGCGGGGCGGGGCGGGGCTCGGCGCGGGCGCTGCTCCTCAACACTGCGGGACGCCGCACCGCCGCGCCCCTCTTTTCCCCTCTCCTCTCCTCGGCGCTCCCTGCCCAGCGCGGAGCCTTCCCCGCGTCCCCGGGGAGTTCGGGGCACCGCGGGTGCCCCCGTCCCGTGACGCGTCCCGTCTGAATGAGCTCGGGAGAATTTGTTATTTGGGAGAGTTCGGATCGGTTCCAGGTGAATTCTTTGAGGCGGTTTTGGTTTCCCGGACGCGGCAGATAGCAGCCGCCAGCAGTGGGCACCCGGGCTTCGGCGCTGCCAACAGGTGCTGCTCTGTGGCCGCGGGGAGCTCCGTGCTCGTCGCCTACCGGCGGGCTGTGCCCTGCGGCGCCGCAAAGAGGGCCTCCCTTTCTGAGCTGAACTGTTCTAGGAAAAAAAAATTATTTGGTCTTTTGGAAGATATAGACGCTGGAAGTCATCTGGCAGCCGATCCCCTGAGATATGCCAGTGTCAGCCCAGAATAAGCTGTGGTATGTTCCTAATTTAGTTCTCCCATCTTTACATCTCTGCCTGCAGAGCAGGAAGTAGCTGATGCAAACGTTGTGTTGCTGACAGCGTTCCGTTGTGCTGCACCAAGGCGTGGGCTGGGCTCTGTTCTGGAGCTGCAGTTTGTGGCTCCATCAGACCGGGGCTGTGGCACTTTCGTGTCTGCTGTTCCTCTGAGCGCCCACTGGATGCCGGGGGACGTGCTGACCCTAGGGTGGTCTCTAAACAGGAAACTCCTCTTCAGGGTTTGTGGTGTAGGATTGGCTGTGTTGTTTTTACAAAAAAAAAAACCCTCATCCCTTTATTGCTCCAGTTGGTTTATAAAGCGGTCTTGTTGTTGATGAAAGCTTGCATGCTGTGCAGTGTGCTCAAACCTATGTTCCCAAGCCTGCGAGGAAGTAAAGATGAGCTAATAAATTAACCAAACGTGCTGTGCAGATTAATGGATGTTCTGCACCAGGGTGAAATGCACAAGTGTTTGCTGCGAGTCCATAGCTTCCGCTCCATTGGTAATCAAAGTTCAATTGAATTTAAACAAGACGTGGATTGAAGGCCTGCATTGCAGCCCCAGCAGGAAGGGCTTCAGCTGAACTCCGCTGCCGTCGCTGCCCTGCATGGCACAGCTCCCGAGCCTTTCCCTTTTCTGGGCATAGAACAGCACAGAGCAGAAATGACTCAGATGCGATTGGTGTCTCAGCTTCCTCTTTGAGGAAGGCTGGTGAGATCCCGCTGTGCATTTTGAGAGCTGTAAAGTCAGTTTGTCACTTACTGACAAGTTCCTCTGCATTCTCAACGGCCAGTAGTTAAATTGCTGTTCAGGTGCTGCCCAGGCAGGTCTACTTGTGATCTTTCTTTCCCCTCAGTAGACGTTGCCTTCTCTGAATTGCACGTTCTGGCTACTGATATCAGTTAGGCTCTTGTCTGTGCAGCTGAACCTTTTTATTTTATCCACGCTGGGTTTGTAGATCAAAAGAGCATCTACAGAGCACAGTGAGGGTGAGCCAGGATGGATGTGTGAGGAGTGATGGTGTAGCTGCCTGCTCTGGCACTCGTGCTGCCTGCATATAGCTCTGACCTCCCAGCCCCTTTACCAAATGACTCCTCTTCCAAGTTGTTTTAATGCTGCCCACTAAAGAAATGGAAGTGATTTTACCATCTGCCAGGCAGTATACCAGGTCTGCAAAGCTGGCACTGAGTGCTGTGGGCTCATGGCCTCCATCAGGGAGATGCAGTCAAGGTGCAGGACGGATGTGCCTAATGGCAGGAACCAGGACTTTGAGGAACACTCTTTCTAAGGGGCCTTAATCCCAACAGAGTATCTCGAATTTACACTCTATGTTCTGTGCAACAGTGTGTTTTATTGCTGGGGCAGGAAGCTGCTCTCCATCTGGACTTACTGGTTGTAATCCCCATTTGAATTGCAGTTTGAGACTGGGTAATGGGGCTGATCAGATTAGAGCCTGGCGTGGAATGTGGTGGGGATCAGTGGTGCAGAATAGCAGCTTTGTGCACCCAGCACTCCATGAACCTGTTGTCTTTCCTGATGCCCCTGTGTTCTGTGCCTGTGTCCTGCTGCGCTCTCAAGGCACGGGAGAGCTTCCTGTGACTTTTTTGGGGAAAAAAGCTCCTCTTTAAGCTTGCAAGAGGGGGGACAGGCCTTGCTGCTGTCTGCACTCCCACTTGCAGATGTGAACCCAGTTCTGGATGCGTCCTGCTGCAGCAGGGTGCTGATGGTCCAGTGGTCAGGATTTCTGCATCATACCGAGTTAAGAAAAGAAGTATTCATTACTGCCAGCTATATGGGTGACCGCCCACAAGTTTCAGCCTCTCTAAATTTGATGCATCTGGAAGCCCTCCAGAGGCTGCTGTCCAGTTTGATACAGAGCAGCCACCTTGGCTCGCTGCTGTATGGGGCAGAACGCTGCTGTCTTCCTCTCGGAGGTCACTGCTGCAGCAGGCAGGCGGCTGAAGGGTGAGAATGGCCACATTTGGTCTGTGACCAAAGCTTGTGAGCAGAAGCAAAGCAGAACTGCAGATTTGGGCTCTGAGGATCTGGTCTCAGCTGGCGAGCGCAGTTGGATAGCACTGCCTTCCTGTTGGGCTGGGGAGAGCCTTCCTCAGGCAGGGCTGCGCTTTTGCAGGCTGCTGCAGACAGAAGAAAGCCTGTTCTGGCCACAGTAGTGATTCACATTGTAAAATATTTCGACAGAGTGGTGATAAGATAAAAACACGGTTGGTGAATTGCTATTCCCTCCCTGCATTCCCTGGGCATTAGTGTGCTCTGAGGGTGACTTGCTATGCTCCTCCATGCAGAGTCTTTACGAAGCAGAAATTAATAGAAAGTTTATATTACGCTTCAGACTTTTCCAGATGAGAAGCCTCAGATAATTTATGTGCCTAAGTCACTTTTCTGTGCAATGCTTGCAGAGTAGATGCTGCAGTTCAGATGCCAAAGCCTTTGGTGGGAGCACAAACAGGGGCACATTGTTGTGGAAGCAGCTCTGCCATCTCAGCAGTTGCAACTGCTCGCCTTGGTGCTGCCAGGGCAGCTCGTGCCACACGCTGACGCTGTGCAGCAGCGATGCAGGAGCTGTAAGTGGAGGCATTCAGGGCTCTGGGAGGTCCCTGTGGATGCATTTGTAGAATTGAAACCCTGAGGAGCTACAAACTCCTCGTGGTAAGCAGTCATACTTGATTTGCTGTGAATGGGACTTTGGCCAATAACCAGCTGCACTGAGATTCTGCACAGACCTTTGCTTTGTTGGGTGGTGTCAGTGCAAGGTTAGAAGGTGTAAGCTTTAATATCCTTATAAGGTTAACAGGCTTGTGCAGTGGAACAGGAACAATATAGCCATTAAGGAGTGACTGTGGCAATATAAAGCAGCCATGTGCATGGCCATTGCATAATCCGAACGTCCCTGCTGATGTGAGAGTCTGTCTGCCACTGGGATGCAGCGCTAGGTAGAAATTCTTCTGGAGCTGGGAGGGTTTGTATCACAGAATCACAGGCTGCTGTTAAGCCTTTTTCAGCACTCAGTGTAGAATTTTGTACCGTCAGAAGATGTGAATAACTGTGGTCTGTCTGTGCAGGCTGACGACATTGCAGCTATGGAGCGGCTGGTGGAACGGCTGGAGAGGGCTGTGGAGCGCCTGGAGACGGTGTGCCAAGGGACTGGCATGTGTGGAGATGGCTCTTCCCCAGGTGAGTCTCATGGCTGCAAGAGCACCCCCTGAGCACCAGCACAGCGCCAGGCCTCGGTGGGATGTGCTGCAGAGCGGGTGGTGCCCATGGGGTGCATGCAGGGGCTGCTGCAGAAGCTGTGGGTGTGAGAGGAAGCGAGTTTCATGGAGGTTACTGCGCAAGTGCAGAGAGCCTGTGGTTACCATCTGGCCCCGACAGCAGCTTCCTGTGGCTGCAGCACTTCCCTTGCCTGTGCCCAGCGGCATGTTGGGCTGCACCCACTGCCTTCGCTCAGTGCAACTTCGAAAAGTTCAGCTGAAGCGGGTGGAAGTGCAGCAGCTGTGGGTGTTCTGTGTGCCATGTGCTGATATCTATGCTGTTCTCTGCAGGAGTGGCTCAGTACGTGCAGGCTTTCGATGCCATTCTGTCTGGCCCAGTAGCTGAATACATCAACATCAGCAAAGAAGTTGGTGGGGATGTGCAGAAGCATGTAAGAAATCATTTTCTTCTTCCTCCATTACTTAGCACTGTGTTGTCAGATGTTAGTCATCCCTGAGGATTCGAGACAGGTGCCCAGATAACCTCTGGTGGATTGTCACCCACGTGCAAGATGAATAAAGTACTGTTTGAACTCTCTGGGTGCTGAGTACCTAGCTCTCCTCACAGGCCTTGGTCTATGCTTGTAGGATACCTGTGCGTTGCCCACCCAGAGAGCTGCTCAGTTCTCATCAGCTTTCCCTGAAGATAGTTGTCTCTAAGGATGTGTTATCAAATTGAAGAACAGATTATGTGTGCCTTCACAATCAGAAGAAAGGCATAAGGATGATCTGGCCTAGGCTACAACACGATTTTTGTATGTGGAGAAAATTATGGCAGCTCTATGGACCACTAGGTTGCTAATACCTTATCTTATCTCCTTATGTTTTCCAGTGCTTAGGACAGCATAACTGCCTTGTAAACTAGAAGGAAGGGGCAGTGTGAGCTCAAACGACTGGCAGTGTTATGCTGGAGAGAATGGAAGCTCTCTCATGTTTCTCTTTATTCTCAGGCTGAGATGGTTCATGCAGGTTTGATGACTGAGAGGTCTCTTCTGGTGACAGCATCTCAACATCAGCAGCCATCAGAGGTAAGCCTGGCAAATCACACCTTGTGTGCCCTTACCTGAGAGCACAGGATGCCTGCAGTTGAAGGGAAAGCTGGGACATTCCAGTTCCTCTGAAAGAGGAACCAGAGGAGGACTGGAGACTCTTGGATCAATAAGGCAGGAGTTGTTGAAGGTGTGAACTGTTGTGGATGCTCACCCAGTACTGGGTAGAATTCTGAAGGCCGATTTGTGGAGCTACAGAACTGGCATTTTGCAGAGAGGAAAGCAATAAGCTCTCCATAGCTGTCAGAGCAGCACGTGGATATCATCTCTCTGCTTCTGCCCCTCTCAGGTTTCACCTGGCACCAACACTGTGGCAATCACTGTTCCCCAAGATGCAAACCAGACAAGAGCTGTAGTGGGATCTCAGTAGTGTGCTTTTCATTATGTGATGCTTCAGGCATTAAACTCCTTCTGAAGTAGAACAGACACTTGTCTCTCTTGGATGTTTTCTGAATAAAAGCTTGGCTTTTAGAATTGATTTCTCCTTAGCAAGTAATTTAACACTTTTCTCTAGACTGCTAGCTCTCAGGAGGATGTATGACTGAGAATTTGATTCTGAGTGCATTGGCTTTTCCTTTCTGGGAACTGTTTTTCGCAAGCAACAGGATCCCACCTTGCTTTTCTTTGCAGTTGTTGTCTGGCTTAATCATAGCTTCTTCTGTTACATTGTGATAACTGTGATACTTTTCTAGTCACTGTAAAATGTAACTGAAAATGTGTAATTGACTGTTCTACTTTGACCTCAGAGGTCTTGTAAGCACTTGCATTCAGTGCTCCAGGGGAACAGCATACAGAAACTGTCCTTATCATTCAAGTATTGAAGGCTGGGATTGACTTGAGAAGTAACTTGAATTCTGAAGTTGATAGGATGAGTTGAGAATCTTATGTGACTCCTATTGTAATGCAGGCCGTAAATCTCAAACTGCAAAAGCCTGCATAGCACCTTTCTTTAAGGGTTTTTGAAGGAGAAGAAACATCTGACAAACTGTCTTAGAACAGAAGAGCACTGGAAAGGCAAATGCTATTTCTGTCCTTGTTACTAACAAGCTTTGTCAGTGTTTCTTGGATTGCACATGAGTCACAGTTCTTGGCGTGCTCCCATAGTACCAATCCAGTGGGGAGCAATGACTTCAGCCCTGGAGAAGCTGGGCTGTGGGACCACGCTCAGCTCGTGGGGAGGGCCAAACCTGGGCAGGGGCTGCAGCCACAGCTTAGGCCCATTAGTCTTCCTCTGAATGAGTGTCATTTCAGCAGAGCCACTCAAAAGGCATGCAACTCTTCCAGAACAGCACCAATGTTCTCAATTGTTATTGTTCCTCTTGCCTTGCAGAATGTGTTTTCAACGCTTCTGAAACCGATTTCAGAGCAAATCCAGATGGTGCAGAATTTAAGGGAGAAGAACCGAGGCAGCAAACAGTTCAATCACTTATCGGCAGTCAGTGAGAGCATCCCAGCCCTGGGCTGGGTGGCCATGGTAAGAAATGCGGTGGGAAGTGGGCTGGTGGGAAGAGCTTGGCTGCTTGGTGAGCCAGCTGCCTCAGCTGCTTCATACCAAGATGTTCATTCTTCTTTAGTCTCCAAAGCCTGGTCCTTATGTAAAGGAAATGACTGATGCTGCCATGTTTTATACCAACCGTATCCTTAAGGAGTACAAGGATGTGTAAGTTCATCTTTTCTCTTGAAAGCATCTCTGAAAATCTCAGGGTGTGCAGGGGCTGTTTCAGTAGCTAACAAAGCTACCTTGATCTTTAATTCATTCTTCTTTTTTAAAGTTGGGGTGTATTTATGAAACCTCACCTAGCTGTTCATTCCTAATCCTCATAGTTGGGATTCCTTGCATTCAGATTGCAGCTGGAATCTCTGGCAATGCATTGTCCTGCTGTTCTTGTCTCAGCATTATCTGGTGGCTGGACTGTTTCCCAGGGAACAAGTCTTGTCTTGGGTATGGGTCTTATTAGAGTCATCGGACCCCTCAATTTAAATGGGTTACAGTGCAGAGCAGGCCTGCAGCCTTTGGCCTGCAAGTGCAAGATGAATACTGAGGCTAGAACTTAGTGCTGGAGATGTGAGACTGCAGTGCTGGTCCAGCTGAGGCAGATATGTAATGATTTGTCTATAGTCCTTAAGTTGTGATGGCAAATGCACTTGCTGCCTCCGCATGATCTCCTTGTATCCTCAGAGATAAAAAGCAAGTGGACTGGGTGAAGGCTTACCTGCGTATCTGGACAGAGCTGCAGGCCTATATCAAAGAGTATCACACCACGGGGCTGACTTGGAGCAAAACGGTAACTGCTGAGGCCTGCAGGGGCCTCTTCTAAGAGTATTGCATGATTACTGCAGCAGGCATGAGTTTGTGTGATCACCTTTCCTCATGCTGGCCTCTTACAGGGTCCTGTGGCAACAGAAGGGGCCAAAGCACCATCCATGCCCCCCACTGGAGTGGCACCGCCTCCCCCCGGCCCTCCTCCCCCCCCTGCTCCCTCCCAACCCAGCTCTGGTGCAGACGACTCTGCAACCCGATCTGCGCTCTTCGCCCAGATCAATCGGGGAGAAGGCATCACATCGGGTAAGTGGCAGCAGCAAGCAAGCTGGGGGGAGGGGGACAGCCACAAGCGAGAATACTGTGCTGAGTAGCCTACAGGACTGGCTTTTTGCTGCTATCCCTGGCTATACCTGCTTTTAGAAAGCAGACTCCCCAAAACAAAAGAGCATCTGGTCTGAGAATGAGGCTGGCAGCCAAGAGCAGCCCTGAGGCAATTCACAAGGACAAAGGAAGTCTGTCTGAGTTGGTATTCTCAGCCTCATCTGTCAGGTGTAGGCAGAGATTAATCGCTAGCTGGGGTGGAGATGGGGAGCTCTTTGGTTGCATGCCCTTCTCAAGTACAAAAGATGTGATTTCATACTTGTTCATATCCGCACAATACTTACCCTTTTTGTATGTTACCTGGTTAACATATTCAGGATAGATGGAACAAAGGTAAGGTGCTTGGCTCGAGGGTTTTTCCAGCTACAGAGCAGAACAGTGAGGACCTCCTGGTTCTGCAGTACATCTTCACTAGTATTGCTCGCATCAGTGTTTCTGGCTTCCTCTTTCACTTGCTTACCGTTTGTGCTTAGGCCCAACCTCAGGAACTGCTTTCATTCTGAAAAAATGTTATTGTGTTGATCACTGATGTCTGGTGTTTGTGAAACTGCATTACTGGAGGAAAGCTGGAGCTCAGGCCGTATTTCTTTTGCAGGCTTAAGACATGTTTCAGATGATATGAAGACCCACAAGAATCCAGCACTGAAGAACCAAGGAGGTCCTATAAGAAGTGGGCCCAAGCCTTTCACTTCTCCCAAACCAGCTTGTAGTGTTAATCCCTCTCAAAAAGCCTCTCCAAAGCAACCTGCATTGCTAGAATTAGAAGGCAAAAAGTGGAGAGTGGTGAGTGCCTGGCATCAGTGTGAGGGTTGGTGGGATGGGAACTTTGCAGCAGGGAGGAGAGTCTCCTTTCTTGTAAGAGGCATTAGCCTGATACATGCAGTTTGCTTTTAAAGGAACTCCACTGTCATGCTGTGCACGCTGATAAGTTGGTCTGCATTCTAAAAATAAGGTACATTTTCCCCGCCTTTCCAGGAAAACCAGGAAAATGCCACTAACCTGGTAATCAGTGACACAGAACTGAAGCAAGTAGCATATGTTTTCAAGTGCACAAATAGTACACTCCAAATCAAAGGCAAGATCAATTCCATCACCCTTGGTAAGTAGAGCAACCCTGAAAACTGTATTTTTGCATGCTGCTTTGTTTGCAGAAGGTTACATCTCTAAAATCTTTCTGTGAGCTACCCTGTCTTGTCTTTACAGATAACTGCAAGAAGCTAGGTCTGGTGTTTGATGATGTGGTGGGCATCGTAGAGATAATAAACAGCAGGGACATCAAAGTTCAGGTGAGTGTCTATGCCCTGCTCTCTGCCTGCAGTGTGACTGCTGCACAGGGTGCCAATAGCATCAGCTTCTGGGAGAACCTGGATTTCTGGAATAATAATAGGCATCTGTGAAAAGATTGAAAAAGCACCCGTCCAACTGCTCTGCAGCTGAGGCTGCCCCATCTTCAGGAAAGGGCTGAACTGTGCCTCACTGAGCTGCTTCAGGGACTTAGATAAAAGTCTACGTGAGGTAGGCAACAGGGTCAGCATGCCAAAGTAGGAGGTCAGCAGTATAATCTACTCTGATGCCAGTTTTGATGTTGGATTTGGGGCAAGCAGCTTGCCCAGTCTTCCATTTAGTTTTGTTGTAAAGAGATCAGAACAAGAAATAACCTTAAATTTTTTGCCAGTAGTGGAAGTACTTCAGTTCAGTGTGTCTGTAGGGGCACAGTGGGAGTCAAACCTTTCCCTTGATGGCAAGTGCCAAGAACATGGCTGTCCAGCTCAAGCTCATATTCCTCAGTTGCTCCTTTGATCGCTCCATAGGTAATGGGTAAAGTGCCAACAATCTCCATCAACAAAACAGACGGTTGCCACGTGTATCTGAGCAAGAACTCCCTAGACTGCGAAATCGTCAGTGCCAAGTCATCAGAGATGAATGTCCTTATTCCCACCGAGGGTGGTGACTTTGTAAGTGTTATTTTTGACATCGGTTGTGGAAGTCTGCTAGAGGAGGGGTAAGGCACGATTCTTGCTCTGAGGCCCACAGGTCTGGAGAGACAATTCTGGAGTTGCCATTTTAATGCTATGCTTGGAGGTTGTGAATGACAATTAGATGCTAAAATCAGCAAATTGGGTTGTTTCTCTTTACAGTGACTGTTTTGTGAGATCTGCTTCTTCCTCAGGATCTTGGGGGGGACAGAACAGGAGGTGTTTATTGGTACAAGAGGGAACGTAACACATATATAAAAAAACAAATTCCTAAAACAATGGGAGTAGTTACAAGACTTAGTCATAAACAGAGATTCATGACAACAGATTTCTATTTTTACTCTCCAGACTGAATTCCCTGTCCCAGAACAGTTCAAGACAGTGTGGAACGGTCAGAAGCTGGTCACCACTGTGACAGAAATTGCTGGCTAAGCAGAATGGCTCCAAGGCTCATGCCCTCCCCTGGCTCTGCTGTGGGACAAATCTGCTTTCAGATGATTCTCTTAGATTTCTTGTACCTTTCTGCTCTCAAACTGCTTTTCTACCCGAGAGACACGGCTACCTGCCATCACTGAAATACCTCTGGCTGGGATTTGGTATAGGTGACGGGTCAGGTATTGTCCACATCTATTAGCAGGAAGGTTTATTTTTTCCCTCCCTTGTCTGATCTAACTGCACCAATTGATCATGTCAGATTTTGGGTGAACTTCAAAGCCAGTACTGGCAGTTGGCTTTCAGAGTGTTGTTCGGTTGTTTGATTTCTTTTTTTTTCTCTGTATTGCCTTCAAGCAAATTGATCATGTGAGAGGAGTGTTGTTCCCTTTCTAACAAATAATGTCTGTGGGGGTCCAGAAATACACGGTTGCTATTGCAGATATCTGAAGAAGGTCCTGGAAGCTGTCAATTCCATCTCTTTATACTAACCAATGGCATTACAGGACTTGGGAATGGCTTTGTTGGACCAAAGGCTGAGGACTTGGGACCATAGCATTCCACCCTGATTTCCCTTTCATCATTCCTATTAGGTCAGTGTGTTTCTGATTGTGCCATGACAGGAGGCTTTCTAATAATCAGTGCCACAGGAAGACTGCGGAGGACTTACTGCATTTTTCCCCTCCAGCAGTCTTGCTGGTAATTTGGAGCTGAGCATCTCTTCTCACGAGCCCTTCACCTTCTCAAGGGAGTCTTTGTTTCAGGGCTTCCTGCTCTGAGCAGCTGAACTCAGGTTCAGTCTTCCAAGACAGTTCTGAACCTGTTCCCTCCTGCAGGGGAACGGTCTCCTTCATTCCAGGGTCAGTAGTGCAGTATTGTAAATTACCCAAGTGGGATCAAATCAGTTCATTGCTCTCTTCCTCATCTGCAATCAGTCACCATAGATGAAGCTTCTCAGACTCCCCTTTCCCCTGTTGCTTGGCTTTTTATTTTGATGGAAGCTTGTAGCCTCTGTTCTGTAGCACAGGAACAGAGAGAGCTGCAGCTAAGACACAGTACTGTATTGACCCATAAAGGGAGCTGCACATGCTTTGACCTTCATTTTTCCAATGCCTCGGGTGGCATAAGCATATCTTAAATGCATTTCCTCTGTAAAGTGTCAATGTTTCTTTCTCTAGGACAAAACTTACAAAAATATGCAATTTTTTTATTTTAAGACTGTCCTGTGACTTGTACTCGTCTTCTCCTGAGGCTTGTGGAAAAAAACCTTTCTTATGTACGTAAGATTATACAGAAGATAGAATAAAGTTAATGCCAACTTCCTCATTACAGTGCCTCTTGTTTCTGCTTCGTGGAGGCACACGGGAGCTCAGGCAGGACAAGATGCCCCTTGCTGCCCGACCCTTTCTAGGTTGCATAGAGGATGACTCACACCACGGGGAATTCAGGACTTCCCTCAACTCCCTTTGTATCAACTTGACAGTGGTCTTCAAATCACACCCTGGTTTTTTTGGTTTTTTTTTTTGTTAGATTCAAGTTCTTTATTGATTTCAGTTGCTGTTCCAAAGTATCTAAAACAAGCCATTAGTTGAAAATGGTTCAAGCTGTTAATACCCACTTAATTAAAAACCCTCAATTTTCCTTAGAACCTCCTAAATGTGGTCTTTTTCCCCCCACAGTGAAGGAGATGCTTATCTCTTTCCTCTGCATACAGCCTTGTAATTCCGTTTGCTTATCCCTTTAAGAGATGCAGCATTCTTGCTCTAGTGGTTTTGGTTAATACTGCCATTGCTTCTTCAGAGGAATAGGCAACAGAGGCTGTGAATGCAACTGTTAAACTTTTCAACCAGCTCAATCATTTCACCATCACCAAGTAACCAGCACAGCCACAGCTCTGAGACCAGGAGTAGACATAGAGGTGGTGTGGGATGGAGTGCTTCAAAGTTAGTGCAAGGCTTACACCCCCCCCCCATCTTGGAACTAATTACATACAGGTGATTTCCAGTCTCTTGCTGCAGTGTATAGCAGGTGCCATTGCTGAGATGAACCCCCCCAATCCCACTCTTCCCCACATCTCCCATGGACATACACAAAATACTGTTGCGCAGTAGCAGCTGCATTCACTACAGTGAAACCCTCCTGAGTGCTCCTGTGAGGTGCCTCCCCTTAGCTTCACTGGAGGAATGGGAGGATATGGGTGTAAAACCACTCTTCTGTGAAGTGCAGGTGATCCCCTTCCACCTCCAGGAACACCAGCTTTCCTGCTTTGTCCATCTGCTGTAGCCCCAGGTGATCCTAAAGGAAGAGAAGCATGACCATAGCTTCCTGGGGGAATCTCGGTGGGGGGAGAAAGCTACTTTGGGATGAGGGATAATTCAGAACAAAGGTTGAGAAAGGAGCAAAGTTTAAACATATGTGGAAAGAGATCTTGAGCCAGGGGTGAAATCACCACTAACTCCTACTGCCAGGAAAGGGCACAGAGGGAAACAGTTCCTGGTAAGAAAAGGCCATGTCCCCAGAACAGCGGAGATGGTGAGCAGAGCTAGGCTGTGGGGGTTAGAGCTCCTGAAGGTCCTGAGGACACGATATTCTTCAGAGTGAAAGTTGCAGACACTCCCCAGAAGAACATACCTCTTTGTACAGCAAGGTCTCCTTCAAAGGAATGGTGTCCTTGGCTTGGCCGCTTTTGTAAAACCCAAACCACTGTCAGAATTAAACAAACAAACAAAAAAAAAAACAGTTGCTGCAGGACTCCCAGCAGGCAAAGAGGCTTATTCACCAACTCCTGCCAGAAATGCACTGCTGCAGACAGTGCAGCATCAGGCCTATTTGTTCCTCAGAAAGTTCTGCCCACCAAAAAACAAACCAGAAACAAGCAAGGAAGAACCAAAATGCCAACCAGACACAGCATCTGCCTTGACTGCCTCACCTCAGAGATCGGAGGATCAACCATAGTATCATTGAGAAATTTCACCATCACAAACTTTTTCAAAGCCATCAGGTTTTTCCTGTACGTCTCATTGATGCTCTGAGTGAAAGCAAGACAGAAAGTTCCAAGTCAGTAAAAACCCACTGAGAGACAGTGGCTAGGAAACTGCCTGCTCCAACTTACTCTGTACCAACAAATGAAATCCTGCACTGCACCAGCCTTGGATGCAGGAATGTGAATTTCTAAGCTCAATCTCCCTTTGCTGTGCTCATGGCATTCAGCCTTATCTCCAGGCTGTAAAAAAGGGACAGTCCTCCCCTGCCCTCAGAGGAGTTGTCCACTTGGAAGGTCAGGGGCAGACTGAGCCTTTGGTAGAGCTTTCCACAGACAACTCCAGAAATGCACAACAATGCAAGAACTGCTCTGGCATGGATAAATCTCATTCATGTATCTATCAGTGAAAACACTTTGTACGTTCCTGGAATGCAGAGCAAAAAAATGCTCCTTTTGAGTTCCAGCAAAGGAGTTCATGTTCTCCAGCATGGAGAACATGAAGGAACTCACTACTAAAGCTTCTGTTCTCCTGCTAGCATTTATTCATCAGTTAGGTCCTTACCCTCTCCTGATTTATGTCAGCCAAAAAGATGCTCTTTTTCCTGTAGTCCTCCTCCTTCAAAGGATCATGCCAATACTGTGCTTGTACCAAGCTGAAGAAGGGAGAAATCAAAGATCAGACTGGAAACCCAGAGCTGCTCACCTGGGCTAGCCCCTGTCTCTGTAGCCTCTGGAATGTACTCACTGCTCTTGAACCGCTTGTGTGTAGGCACCCAGATCCAGCATCTTTCGGATCCAGTCACAGATTTGGGAGCTCTCACCAGGACAGCGTGGAAAGCCATACACTCCTGAGGTATGAAGACACATGTTACAGCTCAGCAAGCCAGACAGAAATCCCTTAATCCCTCCAGCTGGTAAAGAACCACCTCTTAAAGAAAAGGGGCAGGAATTACCAAGGGAATCAGGAAGCCTTTAATCCTGCAATCTCATTAGACAGCCCTCCTGCCCCTGGGCACTATTGCACAAAAGAATAATGGATGATGCTCTTGAATTCAGGATATTGCTGTGGAGAATGGGGGCATGCAGACAAACTGAATGCCCTCCAGCTCGCCTGCTGCGATCCCTGCAGGTCTGGGGATGATTTCCTACAATTCTTCCCCTTACACTACAAAGAAATAGACTCGAGCCATGGAACTTCCCAGAGGAGACTATTTGAAATTCACTGCCAGATACTCTTTAACTGTACAGCTCCTAAATTACATTTCCTACTGCCTCCATAGTATACTGCAAAAAGCACCTCCTTTGGTGCTTAAGTCTTGCAGATACCGATTGAAAAATACCCCTGTGACCCAAAAGGGTTAGTTTCACAAAGGCTTTGCCAAACAGTCAGAAATTTGTTCTTTAGAAACAACTAATCCCAGATGCTTTCGAAGTATATAAGAATTCTGCTGAGACAAGAAGTCATCTGCTTATGGATGTCCCTTTTCACTGCCAGTCAAGCAAGACCAAGCCAGAAGATAAAGTACTCAGCTAACCAAAGCAGACCACCGGATTTAAGTAACAAAGGGACACTTCATTTAGTAGAATACCATCAATTTTTAGGAAGAGGGCCAAATAATTAATCTCTCCCACCAACAAAAGCCCCCATGCCCTTCACCCATGGTTAGGAGTTGTGATAGCTGAAGAGGACATTACCTTGGTGCTGCCCCCCAATGGAGATCAAAGTGAACATGGGAGGAGAAGGGCACCTCTGGGCCACCGCCCTCCTGCACAGACAGGGAAAGGAGCAGAATTAGTGCCTGGTGTGGCCAGTCCATGGGTGTTGCTGTGCTCACAGTGCTCAGCCAGCCGCTGCCTGGGCCCAGGCACATGGCTTACATGTGCCTTCTGGTAGAGGAGAGTACAACAGTTACAGCCTGCCAGCCTCTCCTTCTAGATTCTTGTCTCCTTTGGAGTGCTCCTACCTTTGTGAAGGATTTGTCTGTTTAAACCTGCTTAGTAGTTCAGAAGTTTAAAATCAGAATCTAAAACCCACAAGGAAAACAATAAAACCAGAACAGGAATGTAAACTTACAGAAACTGGCCGCCTTGGGAGAAGCCCATTGCATTGTATCCTCCTTTCAGGTGAGGGTCCTTTGCGAGTTGGCTGCACACTTCTCTCACTTGGTCATTGACATTCATGAAGAAGCTGTTCTCCACATCCTGACAGACTGGTCATGTTAGAAAGTGCAACTTGTACCTTCAAAATGGCTTATTTTAATCTCTGCAAGCAGACGAGTCTAACAGCTCTGCTTGTGAAAGAGGACCTTAACCTTCACAAGAGGACAGAAGTGAAACTGAAGCTTTGAGGCTTCCCATCATCACATCTTTCCTCCTATTCTGCCTGCAGAGCTGTCCCATGCAGATCAGTAGTACGTCTCTACTCCTCCACGATTTTAGTCCCTTCAGATTTTGTATGTTCTACGTATAAATCAGCCTTTATCATCCTTTTCAGACCCCAGAAAATAACACACATTGCACGTTACTATGAAGGACAGTTTGCAGATATTCAGTGGGGCACATCCACTGAACCATGTCCCCAAGTGCCACATCTCCACAGTTCAGGAACGGTGATTCCTCCCCCACCAAAAATTGTTCCAGGCATCCAACCTGACCCTCCCCGGCGCAATGTGAGGCCACCACCTCTCACCCTATCACAGGAGAACGGTATTTTATCACATCTCTGTATTACCCGGCGTAAGAGTGCTGATCTGAGGCTTTGCACACGAATCCCATTTACACGCGGACTGGCTTTCCCAGCAGGCGTTTCTCAGACTTCTCCCGTCTCCACCCGTCGCACCTGTTTACCTCCCCGGGAGCAAACCCGCCGGGACAGTCCCACAGTCAGTACCTGCACCAGGGAGCTGCCGATGCGCAGGGACAGAACGTAGATGCCCGGGATCCTGCGCTGCACCATGTCCCGGACGTAGCCCATACTCAGCGGATTGCAGCAGCTGTCTCCTGAAGGAGGAGAGGGGCGTAAGGGGCGCGAGGCAGCGTCAGGCTGCGGCCGCCTCCCTCACCTCGCCCGCAGCTCACCCATGCCGTGCCAGATGACCAGCGGGACGGCGGCCATAGCGCGGCCCGGACCCAGACTCAGACCCGGACCCAGACCAGGACTCAGACACAGCAGCGCCAACACCGCCGCCCCGAGCGCCGCCATCTTGGCTGTCACATGACCCGCGCGGCGGCACGCGGAGTCGGGGAGGCTACCGCTCCGACCGCCAGGGGCGCTCACACCCGCGCCGCGCCCTCCCGAGCCGCCCCATAAGGCCCCGCGCGGCGCAGCGGCACTCTCTTCCCCGCCCCCATCATGGCGGTGAGTGGAGGCGCCAGCGGGCCGGGCCGGGCCGTCTCGTCTCTATCCGCCGCCATCCGCCCTGCGGGGGGCTCGGCTGGGCGGCGGCCCGTGCGGGAGGGAGAGGGGGAGGTTGGCGGGCGGCTGTAGGGCTGGTAGGGGCGGCGGGGGGACGGCGGGCCGCCCTGAGACTGTGGCTGCCGTGACAGGCCGCGACCTGCGCGGTGCCGGGTTGGGACGGCGGCGCTGGGCTCTGGCGGGGTGCGCGCGTTGCTGCACGCCCGGTGCGGCGTCGTCTGGCCGCCGAGCCGTGCGCCGTTCCCCTGTGGTCCGCGCTCATCCCTCCCGGCGTTTCTCCGCAGCAAGACCAGGGTGAAAAAGAGAACCCCATGCGAGAGCTCCGCATCCGCAAGCTCTGTCTTAACATCTGCGTTGGGGAGAGCGGGGACAGGCTCACCCGAGCGGCCAAGGTCCTGGAGCAGCTCACGGGGCAGACTCCCGTCTTCTCCAAAGGTGAGGCGGCCTTGCCGACGCTGCAGGCTGCTGTCCCGTCTTCCTGAGCGCGTCGGTGGTGGTGTGGCTGTGGGAAGAGGTTCCTCAGCAGAGCAGAGAAATCTGCAGGTACACACTTAAAGGCCTCGGTGTGTGCGTTGTGGGCCTTAAATGCTCAGTGCTGGCAGTCTTTCAGTCTCTGGTGCTGTATTTGTGCCCTTGTCCCCAGAGAGGGAATGTGAGATTGTCTTGGCTCTTTTTATTTCCTTTTAAGTAACTTCTCTGGTCTTGAGCAAGCTCTGAGTCCCCGGAGTGGAAGCTGTTTGAATGGCCTCTTGAGTCTCACTCTTATTGCCTACAGCTCGATACACTGTAAGGTCCTTTGGAATCAGGAGAAATGAGAAGATTGCTGTTCATTGCACAGTTCGTGGGGCCAAAGCAGAGGAGATTCTGGAGAAGGGGTTGAAGGTAAGAATGGGGCTTGTCTGAATCCTTTGTGGAAAAATAAACAAAACTTGAACTGTTATCAGCTGGAAAGATGATGAAAAGCTTTGAAATGTTGCATCTGATCTAGTTAGAGTTGTGGATGTGGAGGGTTGGGTTAGCATTCCCGGTACATGAGCTGTGATTGCACTGTTCTTTTATTTGATGTGTACTTGTTTAAGAGCTCGTTGGTACAGCTGCTACTGTCTTTTGGGTTTTCTTGGGGTCTTTGTTATTCTCAAGGAGGCTGTGGGATTGAAATCTTATTGCTAAAAACTTACCAGCATGTAAAAAAGTGGGTCTGGCAGCAGTTAGTAGAACGTGTAGGACTCCCCTTTGTGGTTGATAATGAAATAATGAGTGACAATATGTGTTTCAGGTGCGAGAATACGAGCTGAGAAAAAACAACTTCTCAGACACTGGGAACTTTGGCTTTGGAATCCAGGAGCACATTGATTTAGGGATCAAGTACGATCCCAGCATCGGCATCTATGGCTTGGACTTTTATGTGGTGAGTATTCCCTGCTTCCTTACACTCAGTGGGTTTGTGTAGAAGGAGCCTGGCAACTGTTGAAAGGTGGAAAGATGTCATCAGAATTCAAGTCTAAGCTGAAGTTCACAGGGTTGCTCTAAGACCCCTGATTTAAGGTACATCTCAAAGCATCTTCAGAAACATAGTTGCCGTTAGTGGTATTCCTGGGATAACATTGAGAGAAACCACTGGACTTGGGTCAGTCTGCTGGGAAGGAGGAGGCAGAAGTGTGAGGGACTTCAGGGATGAAGACTCAAAGATGGATTGGTTGTCCAGTGTTCTAGGTTATTCCTTCTTAAGAAAAGGTTTACTTTAAGTAAAGACCAGAGTCAGGTTGTGCTATTGGTCTCCTCTCCTGGCAGGTGCTGGGCAGACCTGGTTTCAGCATTGCTGACAAGAAACGCAGGACTGGCAACATTGGAGCCAAGCACAGAATTGGAAAGGAAGAAGCCATGCGCTGGTTTCAGCAAAAGGTAGAGTCCAACTTCATTTTTTTTTTTATCCTGCAAGTGTCAGCAAAATACATCACTGGTTTTCATATTCCTTATGGGAGGAATGGAACAAGTCACTGAACATGAACTGGGCAGAAGGAGATGTCTGCTCAAAACATTATGGCTTTTTCTGGAGCAGTATGAACTATTTGAGTGTGGGTGCTGACTTTGTGGTGAGCTGGAGCAGCAGCTCATATAGGCTACCTAGAAGTATCAGCTCTTGTATAAACTGCACTGGTCATCTCTTGCGCTGGGGAAACTCCAGCCTGCTCCTGCTGGGTGGCTTTTTCTCTGGTGTTTTTGGGGCCAAATAATGGGACCCTAACCCCTTCCCCCCACCTTGGAAATAAGTCATGTGGCATAAGGTGGAATGGCAATTAGCTCAGCTCAGAGAAGTGGTGTTTAACGTCATTATTGCCAGTCTGGCTTGGAATGAATGTGGTCATCAGTTTTTCCACAGCAGCACTGTACCTTTACCTGACTGTTTTCTCACTTAGTTCTTTCTGGTTTTCTCACAGTATGATGGCATCATCCTTCCTGGCAAATAAGCAGTTCCTGTTACCAAAAAGCAAATAAAACTTTTTTAACCCCAGCTTCTGTAGTGAATTTTATGGGAGTTCCTCTTGACCTGCACAGCTGCTGGAGCTCTGCAATGAAAAGGCAGCAGAAAGACAAGGACAGCACTCAGCAGATGCCAGTGCACCCTTGTCATTGCACTCTCCAGTAGTGAAGAGAAGTCCATTGCAGGTGCTCAGGCTGAAGTGTGTCCTTTGGTGCTGCCTGCTGGCCAGGTGCAGCCAGCTATTGAAGTGTGAGTCATACCTGGGGAGAAAGAGTAGATCTGTCAGCCCAGGCTTTGCTGTCTCTGTTCCAGAAACCAGACCCAATCTCCAGACTGCTGACAGCCGAGGGATCTACTAGCTTTTCAAAGAAGCCATTCGGATTCAGGAGAAAAGTTCTAGTCACTTGAACTATCCCTGGTATTGCAGTGCTTCACAGAGCTACTCCAGTTCAAAGCACTTTGGGTACCTCCTGTAGCAGGTGTCGGGGGATAGTAGTACTCAGCAAGTCCTACAGGTGTGCTGTGGAGCCCAGCATTGCAATATGGCAAGCTGATCTCTGCAAGCCTTAATTCCTTCTGGAAGGCCTAGAAGTGCAGCTGGCTTTCTCCATCCTCTGCACACTCACATTGCAGTGTGTTGTACTAGTGAACTGGCTCCCTGGAACAAGCCTGTAGCTCATGCCTGCCCTGGTTTGATCCCAGGACTAACCACTTAGTTCATTTATTATATCTCCTTTCAGTAAAGGGAAGGGTGAGCTTTGTCAGCAGCACCAGGAACTTGAGATGTAACCCATCTTGTCCCAGAAGAGTTTTTGTAAGTCAGCATCGCACTGACACTTCTGTCCTGGCACCAGTGCCTTTGTCAAGGGAGAAAACTGTTCTGTGGTAAGACAGAAGTTATCTAATTGGATCTAATGCTTCGTGCTATGCAGCCATGAGAGGTTTTGGGCTTCAGCTCATCCTGTTTCCATGAGGTACTGCCAAACACTTTAGGCACCTTTGGCAGGCTGATGGAAAGCACGTTTGTGTTATTCCAGTGTCTGGTTGTAGGAAAGCGGAGCCACCTTTAACTGTCACATGCGTTTAATTTAAAATGGGATATAATTGCTGCTTCTGGTTGAAATACTACTGCAGTGGCATGGAAGGGGTGTTTTTCACAGGTTAATCTGTCTGCTGTAATAATCTAGGGAGCTGGAGTGGCATGAAGAGATTAGAAAGGACACAGGCAAAAGGCAGTAGCATGTTATTGATCTAACAGCAAAGAAGCAGCTGTACCAGGTGATGTAGGAAATTGCATCAGGCTTATTTAGTATCTAATCTCCTTTAGCTGCCAATGATCCCAGCCCATGTGTGAGGAGGGTACAAGTCACAGCAAACACCAAGCTGGAAAAGCACCTGGGCACTGCAACTCCAGCAGCCGTTCTGCTGCCAACAATTAAAATCCAACATTAAAAAAACCACTGCGGTGTCTCCCCATGCCACATTCTGTGTCGTTCAGTGGCTCTGTGCCCCACACAAACTCTGGGCCTGTCCATGGCTCGCCCGCAGGCTGGGCCTGCTCTTACTGCGCGGTTCTGAGCGGTCAGTCCAAGGGAAGCTCTGACAGCGCAGGGCTCTGCGGGTGGAGCGTCTTTCGTCCTCGCCCTTCCCCACGCAACACCCCGTCCCCCAACTGCCCCCTGCTCTGCTGTCGTCAGCTCTACGCTTCCAGCAGGCTCTGAGGACAGCCAACCTGCCGCATCCCAGCAGCACGGGAAGGGCTGCGTTCAGGGACCGCGGCTTCGGCACCAGGCTGTAGCCAAGGGTCTGCCTGGCCGCTGCCAAAACGGCGGCTTTAGAGAGCCGCCCGGGGCCCAGCTGCTCCCTGGGGCTCAGCAGGCTCCGGGAGCACAGAGCCGCGCTGCACGTGAGTGAGTGGAGCGGCTGAGGGGCTCCCCGGGCAGCCGTAGCCTTTGGCCGCGGCCTCCTGCACCACTGGCGCTCCCACCAGCTGTGGTTCAGCGTTGGGACCCTGCACTCGGCCCGAGCCGACGCAAGCTCCGAGCTGACCGCGGCTCTTGAGAGCCCCGCTGCCCCTCAGGAGCGCTCTGCCAGCACTCAAGATGGCGCACTCTCCAGCGCCACGCCAGGCCCCAAGATGGCACCCATTGGGCTCTGCCCTCACCTGCCATGGCCGCCGCCGACGGGGTAGCATCGCACAGCTTCCGCTTCCTTCCCGCAACCAAGATGGCGGCGGCGGCCGGGAAGCGCCGTGTGGCGAGCGAGAGGTGAAGCCGCTTCCGCCGCGGCCTGTCCAGCAATAAAAATGGCGGAGTCGGTGCTGGAAGTTGTGGGCCGGCTGCAGGCTCGGCTCGCGGGCAGCACGGATCCCAAGAAGGTGACGGCGGTGGCACGGCCGCGGTTCGCCGGGGTGCTGGGGGAGGGACGGGGCCGGCACGGCCGCGAGGGGCAGGAGGTGGAGGTGCGGGGTCAGGGCCTGCCCGGGGCGACGGAGCTCGGGGGTCCCGGCTGTCGCTCGGGCCGCGCCCTGTCGGGCTGTCCGGGGCGGCTCGGCGCTGCTCCGCACGGGGCCGTCCCGGCCGTGCCGCCGCTGCTCGGTGCGGAGCCGGGCCCGTGGCGCGGTGGCAGTGCCCGAGGTCTTGGCCCGTCCCGGCGCTGCTCGGGGCCGCTGACAGCCGCCGTGCGCGGGGCCCCTGAGCCGCTTTCTTCGTCGGGAATTGGGACCCGGGGCGGTGCTCAGGGGTTGGCGTGCTCCAGCACGTGCTGCTGTCCCCTTCCTTGGGACGTGGCGTTTTACAGGGCAGCATCTGTTAGGAATGTTCTTGTAGGTGTTCGGGTCACGGTTCCTTTCGTTCAGCGTGAGGATGGCAGCAGCTCTGTGCTGATCCGGGTTTATCCTGGGCACGCATCCATGGGGTGCCCAACTCTCTGGGCTGGGCGTGGGGAGCTCTGCCACTCGTCTGGCTCAGTTTGGGGCGCCCAGTCCCTTTCTCACCCCCCTTCCTCTCTCTCTCCACCTCAGCCAACACCATAGCGGAGTGGAACTGCCGCGGCTCTGTGTGCTGAGGTGGAGCTGAGGAGGCTGAGCTCCGTGTGCCTGGATTGTGAGCTGGCTGTGTGAGCAGTGTCAGCTCCTCGTTCCTGACCCCGCTGTAATTGTGCAGTGAGAGCTGTCTGTTTGCTGCTTGGGCCCTGTGAGGCATCAGTCAGCGCTCTGCAGGCTGCTGTCTCCTGTAGCACTGCAGTGTGAACTCATTCCTTTCTGTGCTGCTCCTATGCAAGGGGAGGAGAGATGTTAAGCATTAGCAAGCTGCTACTGGCTGCAGTTCTATTGTTAAACCTTTCCAGATCATCAGGAGAAATGACCTGTAACCTATACTTGCTGCTTCCTGGTACCTTTTCAACAGCATCCAGGGAAATGTTTGCATTTCTCATCTCATAGAGGCTTCTGCTGTAGCTATTTCCACTGCACTTCAGTGGCAGGCACAGCTTTACTGTGTCAGAAAGACAGAGCCACAGAGCTGCACTTGTTACAACCCCAGTAATAAAAGTGCTTTTGGAAATACTGCAGTGGAGTGAAGCTAGAATATAACCAGGGTAGCCTTGAGGATAATAGGAGGAGTTTTCCCGTGGCATGTACTCTCACACTGACATTTTTATTAATATGAAGCAAACTCTCTAAGAAGGCGATCAGCTTAGAAAGGTGCTTTGTTTTAATATCACCATGTTCTACTCTTTTCTACTCAGCACAAGGTCCATCCTTCCTCTCCTTTCATCACAGAAACACCAAGGTTGGAAAAGACCTACAAGATCATCCAGTCCAGCCATCCAGTTATCACCAATAGTTCTCACTAAACCATGTCCCTCAACAAAAAATCCAAACGTTCCTTGAACACCTCCAGGGCAGGTGACTCCACCACCTCCCTGTGCAGCCCATGCCAGTGCCTGACAACTCTTTCAGAAAAGTAGTATTTCCTAATGTCCAGCTTAAATCTCCCCTTTTGCAGCTTGAAGCCATTCCCTCTGGTTCTATCACTAGTTACACAAGAGAAGAGGCCAAACCCCAGCTCACTACAACCTCCCTTCAGGTAGTTATAGAGAGCAATAAGGTCTCCCCTGAGCCTCCTCTTCTCCAAACTGAACAATCCCAGCTCCTTCAGCCGCTCCTCATAAGGCCTGTGCTCCAGATCCCTCACCATCTTTGTCGCCCTTCTTTGAACCCGCTCCAGGGTCTCAATGTCTTTCTTACAGTGAGGGTCCCAAAACTGGACACAGCACTCGAGGTGCGGCCTCACCAGTGCTGAGTACAGGGGGACAATTACTTCATGCTCATGTTCAGCTGAGCGTCAATTAATACCCCCAGGTCCATTTCCTCTACACAGTCATTCAGCCGCTCTGCCCCAAGCCTGTAGCGTTGCCCAGAGTTGTTGTGGCCAAAGTGCAGGGTTTGGATTTCATGCCCCCTCCCTTCCAGCAAGCACTTTGTGCATCAGTCTAAACTCCTGCATTGCTGGGGCCAGAGGGATCCTGGCTGGGAGGGCTCTGTCCTCACCATCAGCATTGCTGCACTGAGCTCTGTGGCCACAGAGCCTCTGATGGTTCAGTGTCCCCACCCACAAGTGGGTCTGTTTAGCAACAGTGCTGGTGAAGTACTGGTGGCCCTGGAGTGCTGAAGGAACAGTGGGATTCCTGGCTCAATGGGTTTCTGCTTTTCTGGTCCTTGAGGAAGGTGAAGGAGTTTGTTACCTGCACCAGGGCCTCTGAGCCCATGGCTGCAGGCACAGGGCTGGAATTACTGCTTAGATACTACAAGAGCAGATCTGGAACTGCTGCATCCTCCTTGGCATCCTAACTTGAGTGCTGAAAAATGCCATGATGCTGGTATTGAAATGTGTAACTCTTCCAGAACAAGGAGGAAAACCTAATCCTTCACTATAATAATGAAGTCCTACATATGACCAGTGGGGTAGTGGTTTGTGGTGAATAGGATCCATACTGTCATTCTGCTTAAGTGAGGTGGGCTCTTTTCTCTGTTGGTTCTTCAAATATGTAAAAAGAATTTATTTCCTTCAAAAAGAGCAAAGCTTCCTAAACCTCTGGGTCCTTGTGTGGTGTAAGCAAGGTGATGGGAGCTGCTTAGGTTGACAGTACTGATTTCAGCATGAGTACAATGCTTTAAGGAGATTTTCTGGATCGGGGCAGCCCTTTGTATGGCGTATGAACAAAGCCGGGTTGTAGAGGTGCCACAATAATGGGAATGCTGACAAGTTTGCTCTGGCTATAGCTGTGGGAGATAATACAAGAAGTGGTGGTGCTATTAGGTCTGCGCTGTTGCTAAAAAGCCTCTGTACATCTCAGTGAGGTGATGCCCAAGCACCAGTACTGCTCCATTTATGCCCATACAGCCCAGCCCCACAGACAGTGAGTGGGTTTGGGGAAAGGAATGAAGAGAGTGGGGCTGGAGGCAGCAGTCCTGGAGGAATTGGCTGGCTTTTTAAGTGGTGTCTGAGAGGAGAGAGGCTGTCTGCAAACTGGCCTGGGGAGGATCTACAGGAGAGATGAGGATTCTGTGCATCCTCAGGAACATCTGAAAGGCTTTCTTCTTCGGTGTCTGGTTTGCAGAACCTCATGAAGTTATCTCCTTTATTTAGTTTGTCTGTCCCTTGCAAAGGGATGCACTTCTCAGGGCCACTTCTGAGAGTCACAAGTTTCAAAGTCTTTCCTTCAGCTTCTTGTGCCCCAGGGCTGTGTAATGGCTTTGCTACCAATACTGTAAGCCAAAGTTAAGCTGCAGTTCTCTGTAAAGAAAGAATTTGTATTTGAGTAAATTTAAGATTTTTCAGGTGGCCCTCATAGGACAAGTGGCAGTAATTTCTTTGCAGCTGGCCCTCAAGTTTGGCTTCTTAGGAGCTTGATGTGGAGCAAGATAACAGCTGTCTGCCACCTGGATCTTTCTAACAAGCTTCGTGCAGACCTTCCCTTTCTAATCATAGTACACGTTTCAGTCTGACAAGTCTGAATGCTGTCCTCCTTGCCTCTGCAGCTGCTGAAGAGTCTGAAGAGGCTGTCTGAGCTGCCCATCACGGTTGACATTCTTGTGGTAAGAGCTGTGAAATCTCTTGTGCTTTCATCCTGTCTGTCAAGCTACACAATCTGTCTGCTAGAAAAATGCTGCTTTCTGAGCAGGATATGCTGCCTAAACCACCTGCTCCAATGTGAAGTCATAGACATGGCTGGGATGAGATTCTAGAATTCCCAGTTACAGACAGTATCTCCACTTCAGTGTGAAGCAGTGCAGGACAGGTGGTGGTGCTCAGCTCTTCCAAAGATTAATGCTCGGTCAGGATTTGCAAGTCGGAACAGTTCCTAATGGTGACTGAAGCAGCATTGCATTAGGAGCTGCAAATCTTTGAAACTATTGTGACCAACTTCTGTCTTCGAGTAGTTATGGTAAATAATAACTTAGTTTATTAAACCAATTAAGTAATTTTTTACTTAAAGCAGAGTTATGTCTTCACTAATTTACAGTACTGTAGTAAACTATACAGTGTCTGCTGAAAACACAGTGTGCTACGTGTGATTTGCTGTTAGATTAAGGAAGCTCACTTTGACCTAGAACTGATAGGTAGCAAGCTAACTTTGCAGGAAGCTCAGTGGAGGTGTGAGTGCTGACTGCTTTGCTGAGATTAGTTTTTATCTTTTCTTTCTCCTGAAGGAGACAGGCGTTGGAAAGACGGTCAACAGCTTACGGAAGCATGAGCTGGTGGGAGACTTTGCCAAGAACCTTGTTGCCAGGTGGAAGAAGCTGGTGCCGGTCTCCCAGGAGGCAGATAGGTGAGTAAACCTACTCAGTTATGGAAAACTTGCTTTTTAAAAAAAAAAAATGTTTGCAGTGCAGATTACAAACTACTCTGATCATGGAAACAAATGAAGGCTCTGGAAAAACTTGTAACACAGTGTGTTCTGTGGGGCTTCTGCCTTGTTTTGGAACAAACTTCCTCCCTGTCCTCACCACAGTGTTGAGTTGCTGACGGCTGCAGTTCAGAGTGAAGGCAGGGACCAACCTCCAAGAAACTGCAGTTTGATTAAAAGATTAGCAGTAGCTGCCAAGGGCTTCTAATAAAGCAAGAGATGTAATCAGTTCACTTCCCACTTATAATGCCAAAGAGAGGAAGTTTTAGGCCCAAGTAAAGGAAGTGGCTTGCTTTGAGAGAAGACTTCTGTGTGTACAAATGCCACAGAAACTGAAGCTAATGCTAGCACTATGTAGCAGTAACAGAGCTGTGTTGATTCCAGCAAGATCTGGATGATAAAGATTCAGTTACTCGTGATAACCTTGATGGCAGTGGTGTCCCTGCATGCTTTAATGGGTGAACTGGGAGCTCCTGTTTCCTTACATGCTGTGCAGCCAGGGGTGTGTGACACAGAGACATCTCTGTACACCTTTGCCTCCACTTGCCCAGTGAACTGTGAAGTTGTTGATCCTTATAAAAATGCTTAATTCCTATGTCAGAAATGTGGTTCCTAAATCCCTGAATGTTGCTGTGCTAGGGAAAGTTTTGGTACTCTTGCCACAAAACTTCCAAATGCAATTTTAGTCCTCTGTAAGAGATTCCCATCCATATTGCCCATGGGGAGTGACTCCATTCATACTGGGAAGTTTCAGTCTAAGTAATTTGTTTTCTTGTCCTTTCAGAAATAATCTTGATTCTGAAGACTGTGACTATGAGAGGAGCAGCTCAAGGAAAAGACAAGCACCTTCTCCCCAGGAGGATGAGGAACATGACCAGGACTACTCAGAGCCTTTCCAGCCTTCCTGCAGCCAGATCTACAGCCCAGATCATAGAGAAAAGAAATCCAAAAGGTATTTAGGGCCTGAGAAATCTCATGAGGCTTATGGCTGTAGCAGCCAAGAGGATAAGAGATGGGACAGATCTTCCCCAGTGCTCTCTTCAGATCAGGAGTACTCAGACTATGGACAAGCTGTGTCACCTGAACCAAGTGAGAGCCCTCAGGATACGTACACAGACCCTTATGCCTCTGATGAGCAGGAAGAACCAACAGTGTTTCATCGTAAAGTCAGTAAGGGCCATGGCTTTCAGGAGAAGCTGGGGGAAAGCTGGGAGAGGAACCCTGGTGATCTCCATGACAAAGGGAATGCGAGTGGAAGCAAAGAGCACAAGTCTTCTCACAAGGAGAAGCAGCGACTTGATGGCCGAGGGGAGAACAAAACCTCTGCCTTCAGCCCAGAAAAATTGCACAAGACCTCTTTTAAAGAGCATCTCCGAGAAAGCCCTATGGTAGGCGGCAGCAAGGAAAAGCACAGGATATCAGATGGCACTAAGAAGGAGAAAAACCGAGAAAATAGCTCTTCCAGAAAAGAGAAGCTGCACGTGCAGCCACGCTTGGAAGAGTCTGTGGACAACCACACTAAGAAGAGAAAACATCAGAACTCTGAAAAAAGCAAACTGGGGAAGTCCAAGCCAAGCCTGGAGACTTCTAACACAGAGCGGGAGAAACAGAAAGGTGAGAATGACTCCTCAAATAGGATTAAGGAAAAGGGGACTTCTGGGAGCTTAAAAACGTCTGAGGGGAAGCACAAAGCCTCTGAGTTGGACAAAAAATCTACTGACTTGTCCTCGAGTTTTGGGGACGGGGAAGTGGAGGATGAGTTTGAACAGCCTACTATGTCTTTTGAGTCATACCTCAGCTATGACCAGCCCCAGAAAAAGAAAAAGAAAGTGGCCAAACCCTCTGTGTCAACTGGGGAGAAAGATCAAGGGCACAGCAAACAGAATGGATCCAAAGCCAGTACCAAGAGCTCCAGCTCGAGTCGCAAGAGCCCAAGTCACAAGCGGACAAATGAGAAAAAAGCAGAGAAGAAACAAGCAGAGCCTCCTAAACCAAACAGGGTAAGGTTTTGCTCGCTTTCAGATCCTTCAGAGAAGTTGGGATCAGCTGCCCTTAAACCTCTGCTATCTGGGGCTTGTTGGTTTTCCCTTGGTATGTGCTGGGCTGTCCTGCATCAGGCTGTGCTTGAGGTGTCTCATCAGTGCGGTCGGTGACCCCAGGCTCCTGCTGGGACATGCTGTGTCTCACCCACCTGCTGCAGGGCAGCCCCACAGGTGTCCGTGTGTGCTGCTGGGGTGGAACTCTGCTGAAGCTGTGAGTGGAGAGGGAGGGAAAAGGAAATGCAATAGCCAGAATTCAACTTTTTCAGAAACAGGGGAAGTAAGAGAGACTACTTTCAGGAAAATACTCATAAGAAAACACAAGTGTGAAACACTTCTTTAACAATGTCTCTAGTTATGAATAAATTTAGAACTTTGCCTAATATGCAATGGCATCTCTGCCTCCTAGAGAGGTTCCCAAGTCTTTGCACACTTCTGCTCTCTAAAGATAACTTTTTTTTTTCTTTGTCAATACTGTGGTTTTATTAACTGGATGCGTTGGGCCTCAGGAGTTGGGGAGAAATGGGAGAACTGGTGTTACAGTGCAGCTTATTCTAGAAGCCTGAACTTCCTTTGTGAAAACTTGAAAAAAAAGTAACGTTTCTGTATATATTCATTGCCTCACAGATGCCAGTTGCCTATGTAAATAGGGAGTAGTGTGTAAAAACCATTGCTACTTTCTTTTTACTTGACTTTGAAATACTTTTCTCCTCAGTGAATGCTCTTATAATCCTAACAGCATTTTACAATCCTACCTTGCCATTCATTCTAATAAGTGTTTCATATAACAGTTCAAGATTTTCCCCCGGTTTGATGTTCCCCAATCTTCCATCACAACTGAATCTTTTGCAGGAGTGCAGAAAGACAAAAGGAGACATCACAGATTAGGAAGTTGTTTGAGGTCAAGAAGGTGTTTCTGTCTCCCTTCTGTGTTGTTTTTTTCCTTCAGTTCTTTGCATTGTTAATCTGATCTGGGTTCTCACCAGAGCCCTTTAGTGCTGAACTTAATGGGCTAAAGACATAGGTGTCTCTTATTAGGGGGTGCTGAGTAATTTGGATCCTGAATTTTGGTTTCTGTGTATTTGGCAGCTTAGATAGTCATGGCAATGTGGGAGAAGTGTAGCTTCCTCCTATTTCCTGGTGCAAACTGATCATCATTGTGGCTTATTGGCAATACCAAACAAAAAGCAATTCAGTGCTGTTTGTACACTGGTAGGATGTAACGTTCTCAGCTTAGTTGCATGTACATCCTTTTCTTCCAGATGCTGATAGATGTGGTGCCAACCTTACCAGATATCCCACTGCCCCCAATCCAGGCCAACTACCGCCCTCTTCCCTCCATTGAGTCCATTACCTGCTCCCAGACAAAAAGGAAAGGTATGCTGGGCAGGAAAAGGAGTTTGTAATGGGTTACAGACACTGTTGGCAGGAGGTGGCAGGAATGCATGCAGGCTGGGTTCTGCTCTCTTTACGCTGGGATCTTGTGTCCTGCCTTGATGTCTGGAGCCTTTCAGAAAAAGGTGTTTGTTTTTTGTGTCTTCCCCCTTCCCTCCCCCCCCCCCCCCACCCATGTGCTCTAACTGAAATGAGGAAGATCCTTTGCTGACCCTTCCTGAGCTTGAGCTCTGGAATTGCCCTTCCTGAATTGGGTGGCATTTTGCAAGTCTTCTAGAGAGGACTTTGGTTCTTTGGGTTTCTTCGGGAAACTCTGGCTTGTGTCTCCCATGCCATTTGTCAGGGTGATCTCTTGGTTTCTCTGTTCCCTTCTTACTCCAAGTCTTGCTTTCCACAGCAGTGTCCTCACCAGTTGAAGAGAGCGAGGCAGGATTTATAGGTCGCCGGTTGAATTCGAAGATGCAAGTGTATTCAGGCTCTAAAACTGCCTACCTCCCAAAGATGATGACTTTGCATGAGCAGTGTATCAGAGTCCTTAGTAACAACATTGACTGTAAGTAGTTTTTCTGGTCTGTGTCAGTTGTATTGCCATGTAGATTTACATAACTCTGTCCCCACTGAAGTCCTGGTGAATTCTTTTTGTGTATCCCAGCAGCACCTGGCTGCCCCTTGTCATTAGGCAAGCTGCCTAACAGGGGAGAGATCTCCCTGAAAGCTCTGGTGCTGCAGGAGTCAGTAGCGCAGCATGTTGTAAGGAATGATTAAAGTACTGGAAATAGTGGTAAATATTCCTCTGCACAGGAACTTTTTATCTTGGAGCTGTTGGTGCCTAATGACTCACTGGAAGTATTGCACCCTAGTTCCTTTTTCCTTCCCCATGAATTGTGCAGCAGCATGCAGCATTGCTGTTTATTCAGGGTCTCAAGCGCTACCTTTGGCAAGGAAAGAGGAGGATAAATACTATGCATCTTGCTTCTTTCTAGCGATCTATGAAGTGGGTGGCGTCCCTTTCTCAGTGCTGGAGCCAGTGTTGGAGAAATGCACCCCGGAGCAGCTGTACCGCATTGAGGAGTGTAATCATGTAAGTGCCTGGGTCTGGGGGAGGGATGCTGATGTCTGGACGTGGATAGATATGCTAAGAGACAAGGAAATGAAGGTGTTAGGAATGATCTCTGCTTACGTGTGGCTTTGTTTCAGGTCCTAATTGAGGAAACAGATCAACTATGGCATAATCACTGTCTTAGAGACTTCAAGAATGAGAAGCCAGAAGAATTTGAGTCCTGGCGGGAGATGTACCTCCGACTTCATGATGCTCGAGAGCAGCGGCTGCTCATGCTGGCACGGAACATAGGCTCAGCTCATGCTAACAAACCTAAAGGTAATGAAGGGCTGAATGACTGGAAGCCAGACAGGTCTGGGAAGGCTGCCTGGGGGAAGTCTGTGTGAGAAAGGTCTTTAGCAGTGGCTGGTTTGAATCCAATGCAGTGTAAAAGTTGCTCAACTCCGTTCTTTGTGGTAGCACTCACTTAACAGCTTAGCAGTCTGTAGATCTCTTCCATAGTGTTGTGGACCAGTATTGTACAGACAGAATAGCTACTGAGGCAACACTTGTGACTTCTTTGTGCTAGGACTGAAGAATATCAGGGTGGGGTAAAATATCCTTCCTTTTGTTGGTGAATATAGTGAGAACTACTGGCCCAATCAGTGAGTCTTATAACAGCCAGTCCTGTGACTGCAGAGAGTAGGCTGCCTACTGAGCTTTGGAACAGATGAACTGCAGAAAGGTATCTGGAGTTTGCTGCAATAAGACAAATACCCAAAAGCTTTCTTTTTGGATCTAAGCGCTGTTTCCCTCTGGCCACCTACAGGTAGAGTGGCCAAAATGGCCTTTGTGAACTCTACAGTGAAGCCCCCTCGGGATGTACGGAGAAGACAAGAGAAGTTTGGAACTGGAGGTGCTCTTGTGCCAGAGAGAACCAAGTAAGTGTTTCTTGTAGCATTTGCTGTGAAACTTGTGGCTGTAATAGCTTTTTTCTTATGGGGAAGAACTAGTTAGTGCTGGCTTTGTGTGATAAAAGACATGGTAGTATTAACAAATGTGGCTCATTTGTCTGATGAACTGCATCAAAATGCCGTGATGCCTTTACTGAAATACCTGCCCTGTCTTTGTTTCAGAATAAAACCAGTCCTCTACACATCTGGCAAAAGCCATGCTCGCGTGAGTGAGGAGCGGTCCTATGATGGGCCCAGCACCAGCAGTGCCCATTCTGTCCCATCATCAGGTAGCACCTTCTCATCCTATGACCCTAGGAAGCCACCAGTGAAGAGTAAGTACAAGCTGCAGAGCATCTGTGGTCTCCTATAGCTTCTCCTTTGCACGTGGATGAATCGTCTTTCTGCTGCAAGAGAAATCCAGGCTGTGTGGGAGGGTCGAGAGGTATCCTCTCCCTGTGGAGAGGATAGTGAAGTCAGTTCAAACTTCTTGCACAAGAAAAAGCATAGGGAAAATCTGGAGGTGCAGAGTTGGGATGTGGGGCCTGGAGTTTGCTTTGGGCTCTCTGGAGGTCCTGGCAGCATTTAAGAAAGCTGCTGTGCTCCACTGTTTGTTTGCTTCACCTACTTGCCCTTTCCCTTGTGCTGTCTTTGTTCCATCCAGCTGTTTGTAATAAAGAAAAGCTTGCTCTTTTTGGAAGAAAGCAGTGAGTTTACCAAAGATGTGTGTTCTTACAGTGCTGAAAGCAGTGTGGGCCCTCCTCTGTCCATGACCTGAAAATAAGATGGGCACTTGTGCAGGCCTTCATTGGCCAGGGCTGCAGCACTGAATCGCTTTCTGCTTTCTTGCTCTGTAACCTCTGCTTTAACGTTGATTTTTGTTTTTTCTTTTTTTCCTTCTGTTTTGCAGAAATTGCACCCATGATGGCAAAGACTATCAAAGCTTTCAAAAACAGGTTCTCTAGGAGATAGATTGGATGCACAGAGCTGGGATTTTTCTCTCTCGTGGGGGAGTGGCACTGATGGGGGAGAAGGTACCAAAACAGCCCAAGTCCTTTGAACTCTGCAGAGGCTGCAGCTGCTGGGAGAGACTTTGATCTGCACAAAATGACAGCACAGTATTTTATCTTTTATTCTCATTCCTTCTCCCTAACCTCCTGTTTCTGGCCTTGTCTTCTCTCTAAAGAAAGATGTACAGGATCTCCAGATGTGAGAAAATGTGAAGTCTTGGCACCTGCTGAGAGTAGAAAATCCAGAGACTATTTACTATTTAACCTCTTAATAAATTATGAAATGGTTTTAATTAATTCTTCACCCCTCAAGCCCACTGGTACTATTTATGTTGCTTCCAGTAGTCTCCCCCCTCCCAGCCCAGCACAAGGGCAGGCCCTGGCTGCACTGGCAGGAATCCATCCGAATGGGAGATGCTTCTCAAAGGATCCTGTCCTTGTGGCCTGATACCTGCTGGGCTCAGAGTCCCACCCGGACTCTGGGACAGGTGGCACTGGTTACCCTTCTGCTCAACAGTTCCATTGGCAAGCGGATCAGGTCCTGAGGCTTTGCTCTCTAATCATGTATCTTAATAAAATCTTAGCTCTTGACCTCTTCTCTGCTGTTACTGTAGATCTCGAACAGATGCTTATGTTGCTGGTCAGGGATGCCAGGAGCCACTGAGGACTCTTTCTCTGCTGCTGCTGTCTTCTGCTGGCTACTGGGAATAAAAAGATGAAGAGTTTGAGGAGAAGTTTTACTGTGCACCAATGAGTACTTTTCCTTTTTATTTTAAGGGAGTGGACTTTGTCTACCTCTGGAATTAAAAATAGTTTTTAGATATCATTGAAGGCATTGCTTTGCCTCTTTTAATAGTAAGAAGGAATATTTTTATCTTGTTTTCTGTGTGGAACTGGGAAGGGTTTGTTTCCAGTTGAAGGCTGGTGCTCAAATCTTGTCCTTCCCCTGTGTGTTCTCTCTGCCCATCTTCAGAAAAAGTGAGGATTTTAGTCTTAGAATATGGAACCGCTTGTTTGAGAGAACTGGATAATGGAATGTGTTGGTTTTAATGTGCACATACTTCATAGCAGGAGTGCCGAACTCCTGGCTGTACTGTGTGTCTGGAAGGAAAGACTCACGATGCCAGCTGGTGGCTGCGTTGCAAGGTGCCAGGTTGTGAGGTGTGATTCCAGGGCTTGCTGCAGCACTGCTATGGCTCGTGCAGCCTTACAGCACTGGTGGGGTACATCTGCCTTGGAACAACCTCAGCTGGAGGCAGCGCAAGCAGAGGTTGCAGCCTCTGGAAGCAGGTGGAACCTGCTTGCACAGTGCTGGAGTGGTGCACAGGGGGTTAGGGAAGGAGAGAGGCTCTGGGCTGCATTCGTTGTCCCAGGCCTTTGGGTGAAAAAGGTGCAAGTGATGACAGTAGGGGTTGCTGGTTGGGGGTCGCTGCCCAGGGCTCCTCGCTGGGGAGTGTCCTCCCTGGGTGGCTTTAGGAACTGCGTGCTTCTGGTTTCCTTCCTTTTGTTCTGTTTTAATCCATTCTCAGTGTCCTCTGTTGAGTTTTTTCTTGTGTTGAAGGTCTTGGAAAGGTGTTTTCAGCCTTTCCTGTGCTATATGTTTGTTACAGTCCGAGGTGCTTCAATGTTACTGTGTAGCATTTCAGTGCATCCTGCTGTAAGATAATTGCTCCCGGCTCCCGCCGTTTGCTGTATTTAATTTGGCTGTACTTCTAATTCCATGACAATACACGCCCTTCTGCTCCCGGTTCTTCCCCCTGGGGCACAGCCCTGTGACCGTATCCGGCTCCTAGGACCCCTCCCCCCTCCATCCTCATCTATCCCCCTGTTCCCAGCTGGGGGGATCCCATGCCCCATGGCAGGGGGGTGTCGGATCCCCCCACTGCCGGCCCTCGGCCTCGTACAATCCCTCTGTTCTGCTACAGCGATGGCCCCGAGCAGTGCTGCCTGCCCCGCTGCGGCCGGGGGTGGGAGGCGACTCTGACATGTATTTGTAATTTTGTCCCCGATGTGTATATACAGTTTTCTATGTTCCTTTTTTGTGGTAACTAAGATGAATATTTTAATTAGATAAGTTATATGAAAAAGAAGAACAATCCTGTCTCAATAAAACCCAAACACTGGACCCTCGGCCGCCTGTTCCTTTCTGAGCACGCGCGGCCCGGCCCCAGCATGCGGCTTGTGGGCGGGGCGTGGGCCGCGAGTGGGCGGGGCCGACGGGTGAGCGATGTCTGCAGGGGGCGCGGTGCGATTGGGCGGCAGCCCGCCGTGTTTGTTTGGTGGGCGTGGCTCGGGGTGGGCGTGGCTCTGCGGGCATGGCGGAGGGACACGGGCCCGGGCGCTGCCGGTGTTGCGGCACGGACGGCGGGGAGCGGGGCGCGGCCTGGGGCCTGCATCTGCGCATCGACCGCGGGCGGCTGCAGTGCCTCAACGAGCGGCGCGAGGGCAGCGGCGCCCGCGTCTTCCGTGCCTGGGAGGAGCGCGGCGACCGCGAGCAGGTGCGGTACCGGGGCCTGTGGGCGCTGCCGGTGAGGCCGGGCCCGTCCTGAGCCGCTCTTCCGCCCGCAGTTCGTGGAGAGCGACGAGGACGCGGAACTGCTCTTCAACGTCCCGTGAGTGCGCGGCCCGGGCGGGCGAGAGGCGGTGCGAGGCCGCGGTGCTCCGCTGTCACCGCTCCGCTGTGCTCCCTCCCAGCAGGTTCACAGGCAGCGTGAAGCTGAAGGCCGTCGTCGTGATGGGGGAGGACGATGACTCGCACCCCTCTGAGCTGCGACTGTGAGTAACACTGCTGGGCTGCGCTGTTCTTTAGCTACAGGTCAGTGCGGTGCTGGGTACTGGGCAGAAGCCCGGAGCCACGAGGAGAAAGAAGTTGAAGCTGGTATGGGAGTGGACGTGGCTGCTCGTGCCGCAGCTGTGAGCTGCACTGAAGCCAGCCTGCTCGTGGTGCTTGAGATTGTGGTGGTGCTTTGTGGTGGCATCGGTAATTTCTGCTACAGAAGGCAAAGCACTGTCTTATTGCTGAGGGGGATCCAGAAAGCGTTAATATGTGGGGAGGGAGCCCATTAGTGACACTGCACTTTAATAACTTTCTGGGTTTCCTCTCTCTGTTCCTAGGTTCAAGAACATTCCCCAGATGTCCTTTGATGATGCTGCCCGGGAGCCAGAGCAGACGTTCAGCCTCAACCCCGACCCTGTGGGCGAGCTCGAGTACCCCACCAAGTAGGGACCCGGCCCGTGCAGTTCTGCCCATGGCTGCTGGTGGTGACAGATGTGCACTGCGGGGAGGGGAAAAGCTGCATCTGCAGCCTCAGCCGTTCGCTCCATGCCTGATGTGTGCAGGCTCTGCTGTCGGTCTGTTTTCTTCCAGAATTGCTCGCTTCTCCAACGTCCATGACCTCTCCATGTACTTCCCAAAGAACTTTGGAGCTGAGACAATGAAGATATTTTACATTGGTCTGAAAGGAGAATGGACGGAGGTGAGAGCCAAGACAAGCAGGACTGCATTACTGGTGCATGCAGAGCTTTAATCAGGGCTTAAACTGAACTCTGGCTCTCGGGAAGGAGTGGGAAGGGTTGAGATAGATCTGTGAGGTGGGGAGCAGGAAGGAATTCAAGTGCCGCTGACGCGTCCCCATTCAGGCGCACCGCCACAAGGTGACCATCTGCAACTATGAAGCATCGCCCAACCCGGCCGACCACCGGCTGCAGCAGGTCACCCCGCAGAGCCACTGCATCTCTTGACTGTGGCACTGCTCTGTGCTTGGGGCTGGTAACGGACACGGACAGAGACGGTGACCGAGGCCCCGGGGGCTGTGGCCGTGCCCTAGTGCGCAGGGGTAGAGTGCCGGTGCTGAACGGCCGGGCCCTCCCACTCTGCTGCCGAGCTGTGCCCTTCTCATTCCTAATAAAGCTTCCGAGTTCAGAGCAGCCGCCGTGGCCTCACCGGGGCTCGAGGGGGCGGCGGGGCGCGGCTGCCTCCCCCGCGTGTGTGCAGGAGCCACGAGCCGTAGCAGCGACGGGAGGCGGCGGCGCTCGGCCGGCTTTTCCGGCGCTGCCCCACGTGCCGGCCGAGACCACTTCCGGCTTGGGCGGGGCGCAGCCAAGATGGCCGACCCAGGGGTGGCGTCACTTCCGTCGCGCTGCCTCAGCCGCCACCTCGCGGGCGGAAGTTCCGGTGGAGCGCGGCGGGGCCGGGAGCAGCACGCAGGCGGCCCGACCGGAGGTGCGGGAGGAGAGGGGACGGGACGGGACCGGACCACCGGGGCGGGAGGGGGAAGGCAGATCGTACCAAGGGCACCGGGGCGCGGGGGGAGGAGGTTCCGGGCGGTCGCGCCCTGAGGTGGGGCGGGCGCTGAGCGGGCCGCGGGACGCGTGGGGCGTCGCTCCGTGCCCGCGCTCGAGGCGCTCCGCCGGAACGGCCGTTTGCCAGTCCCCAGACGCCCGATCTGCACGGGGAGCCGCGGCCGTGTCGGAGCCGGGGAAGCGGTCCCGCAGGCCCGTCCTGTCCCCCCGCTGCTGACCTCGCTTTGCGCCTGCGTGAGCGGCGGGGCCGCGGCCCATCATTAAGCGATGGTCATTAAGCGCCTCGCGGCGCCGCTGCCACTTCCGTCGGAGCGAAGTGACCCCGCGCTGCTCTGCGGCAGGTCCGGCGGCGGGCGGGGGGCGGTCGCGGCCTCGTCCGATTCTGGCGGTCCGGGGTGGGGGGGTCTTGCTCACGTTTCGGCCCCGCGGGTCGCGGTGTTCGCGTGGCAGCGGGTGGAACACGCAGGTGTCCTCTCGTGGGGGATGGAGGTGGGCGCTGCGGGGTGCGGTGCTGTGGGCAGCGCTTGGACTGCTTTCTTTGTCCCAAGCCCCCGTGGGGGCGGCAGAGACTGAGCTCCGGGATGGGCTGTGTGGGCCCTCGGCAGGCTGAGCTGATGTGGGGCAGCCAGCCCACCGCCCGGGGCGGAGGGGATGATCCTTAAGGCCCCTTCCAACCCAACCGTGCTGTGGTGCTGTTTGCTCTGGGCAGCGCTTTTCAGCCTATCCATCTGATGGAATTGCAGCTCCTGTTGCCTCGTGTTGGCTGTGTTGTGCCTGGGAAGGTGCGCAAGGCCACAGGAGAGCTGCTGTTACTTGTGGCTGTGGCTGCTAGGGATTTTGGCAGGTGCTATTTGTCTGCTTGTTGTTTTGATCCTGGAGTACACATGGCAGTGTGTAGGCGTGCATTTGTCAGCTTCCAGTGTTTCTGTTGGAGCTAGGGATCAGCTGAAGAGTGCTCAGTGAGACAAACCATGCAAGTCGTAGCCCAGACAGGGTACACTGCAGTCTGATTGTGTTCCCGATGGGAGCCAGGAGATAATGCTTCCAACGCACTCTCATCTAATTAGTGCTGAGCATGGGCTGCTGCCAGAGGTGGGAGTTGTGCCCATTGCGTGAAGCACAGCACCTTGCGTGAATTGTGCAGGCAGCACAAGAGGGCTCTGCTGCCCCCGGGTCTGGGGACTAACAGCCTGGCTCATCCCTGGATGGTTCCATAAGGAGCTGAAGCTCTTACAGAGCCATCAACGCCCATAAAAATTGCTGCATGCCTGCTCTGGCACTTCCTGCTTCCCCACTGCTGCAGATTTGGGTCAGGCTCCTCCTCGCATTCACCAAGAGTCAGAATGCTGAGGCTGCTCTCTGCCCATGTTGCTGCTGTCACTGGAATAGCTTTGGTTATGAGGTGTCAGTGAGCTAATTTTAATGTTCTCCATGCCCCACAGACATGTGACCCTACTCGCCTGGCTCTTGTGTGCCTCCAGAGCTGCGATGTGGGCAGCATTTGCTGGCTTAGAGTTATTTTCCTGCCTCACCTTTGTCCTTCTGCCCCACAGGTGCCAGTGTCTGAGTCTCTCGGTGTATGTGTGGTAACAACATGTCTGTCCCCCTCCTCGCTGATGCAGTGACTGTCTCAGGGGCAGAGCGGGAGACTGCTGCGGTAAGTGGGCTGCGTTGGTGCGGACCCCTCCTACCTCACCCCTCTGTCCTCCGGCCCTCCTGTCTCTGGGGCTGTTCTGCTCTTAGATGGGGAGCAGTGAGGGTGGGTTTCCTGGGATTTTTGGTGGCTTGGGCTGAGGAAGGGGACATCCAGGGCCCTGTGGTACAGCAATTATGGTGCTGGCGTGCCTGTTCCACCCATCCATAATGCTCAGAGCTGCAAAGGAATGTCATTAGCATCAGCTAATTTCTGCCTGTTTGGTTCTCTGCTGCTTAGTGACTAAATGGCCTTTTGCCACGTCCCTACATGTCCCTGTCTCTCTCCTGGTACACAGTCATCACATCAGCTAATTCATTTGTTTTTCTGCTTTATTTAACAGGTCATTTTTTTACATGGCCTTGGAGACACAGGGTGAGTATTGCTGGAGCTGTCTCTGTGTCACGTGGCTAGATGTGGGCCTGGCCATTTGCTGCTTTCCACAGAGCATCTTGGGGATGTGTCTGGGGCTTTGATCTCAGCCACAGCAGCTGAGCTTGTGCTACCCGAATGGGGAATCTCTGGCCAGCGGCTGTTTGTGTTCCAGCTTGAATATTTATGATGCCCCCTATCTCCTACGGGTTTGATTTTTCTTCTTTAAGACAAACAGACAAGCACCATCCCATCCTTGGGAGGGCTGGGAGTATCTGAGTGAGTGTGCAAGGCTGCCGTAGCAGACAGTGTGAAATACAGCAGCAGCAAAAGACTGCTCCCTGCACAGGAGGTTCTGCCCCCTTGCTTGCTGATGGCAGCTCTCCTGCCTCCAGCTAATGAGTTCTGTGTGCTGCCTTTCCTTGCTGGAGATCCATGAGGGTTGAGGCCAGGGAGTAAGAGCATCAAAGCTGAGCATCCTTGAGGGGAAGTCTCTCATCTTCATCAACATCCTCAAGTGCTCAGACTCCTCTATTCTCCTCTCTCCCCAGACACAGCTGGGCTGAAGCTCTCTCCTCCATCCGCCTCCCCTACGTGAAGTACATTTGCCCTCATGCGTAAGTGATTGGTAAAGGGTCCTGAGAGGGCTGGGAGGGTGCCCCAGCCTGCCACAGTCCTTTGGCAAAGATGTCCTGCAGCCGTGGGCCCCTTCTGCCACTTGTTTCTCTGAAACATCCAAATTATTTTCTCTGCAGACCCCGGATCCCAGTAACCCTCAACATGAAGATGGTCATGCCTTCCTGGTGAGTGCTTTGGGTGGCAGAGATGAGGTCTTCCAGAGTGGGCGGAATCCTTGGGGAGTATTTTGGGGAGTGAGAAGGATTGGGGAAGAGCACCCAACTCCCTTCTCCCTGCACACCAGGTTCTGGCTGAGGCTTGGGGCTGACTCTGCTTTTTCTCCCAGGTTTGACCTGATGGGCTTGACTCCAGATGCACCTGAGGATGAAGCCGGAATCAAGAAAGCTGCAGAGAGCAGTAAGAGGCTTTGGAGAGGGGGAAGTGCTGAGCTCCTGGGTGCCTCTCCCTCTCTGGGGCGGGAGTCTTGTTTCTGCTTCTCCTTCCTTTCTCCTGCCCTGTGGTTCCAGCCCACTTCTCCCAGGCTGCAGCCAAGCTCATTCAGTCTGTGGGACCTCTAGAGGCTGCCTCTCCCGATGTGCTGTGCACACCTCAGGCAGTGCTGGTCAATTCCTCTGCTTTTACTGACCCATTTTTCTGTTGTTTTCCAGTTAAAGCAATTATCGAGCATGAGATGAAAAATGGAATCCCACCCAATCGTATTATCCTGGGAGGCTTCTCACAGGTGAGCTGAGATGCATGGGACTGTGGGGCAGGGCAGACAGAGGGCTTGGGACCCCTCTTTCCTTCCTAAAGACGAGGAGGAGCTTTGCTGGCAGGGAAGGGGCCGAGAGCTGGGGCTTTGTGGGGCACGTGGCACTAACATCTTCCTCCTCGCTGCAGGGCGGTGCCTTGTCACTGTACACGGCTCTCACCTGCCAGCACCAGCTGGCTGGCATCGTGGCGCTCAGCTGCTGGCTCCCGCTGCACAAGGCCTTCCCACAGGTACCCTGTCCTGCTGCTACCCTGCGTGTCTGTAGAGCACCTGCCTGTGGGGGATCCCCTCTCTGGGCACCCTTAAATGCTTCTTCCCTGTTGCAGGCAGCGAGTAATGGTGTGAACAAGGACATTGCCATCCTGCAGTGTCATGGGGAGATGGATCCTATGATCCCTGTCCGCTTCGGGGCCCTCACTGCTGAGAAGCTGAAATCAATTGTCACCCCTACCAAGGTCCAGTTCAAAACCTACCCTGGCGTGATGCACAATTCCTGTCCTCAGGTCAGTGCCTTGGGAGGGGAAGGGGCTGTCTGTCGCAGCCTTTGGGATGAGTTTGTGGGCATGGCCCTTGAGCAGCCCTGGTGTGATGGGCTCTGCTCTCTTGCAGGAGATGATGGCTGTGAAGGAGTTCATCGAGAAGCTGCTGCCCCGGATCTAAGGAGAGCCAGTCAAGACTGTCGCAGGGAAGGATGCCAAGGTTGCAGCTGCCAATCTTTGCCCTGTGACCCGTTTGCTGCAAATGGAAGCCATGGCACCCACCCTTGCCTCCCACCACGGTCTGGCCCTCGCCTCTTCCCATCTCCTTGTGCTGCCTCCTCTCTGCTGGGGGTGCTCTGCCCCCTGCTGCTCTCAGAGCTGAGGTCGGAGCTCTCTAAGGCGAGCCTTGAGATGCCTTTTCTCTCCTCTCACTCTGAGCAGTTTCTGTGGGGACCACCATTCCCTCAATTTCCCATTCAAGCACTGCAGTGTGTGGGGCTGGCATGGGGCAAGCCAGTTGTTTTTGTTATTTGTTTCTTCCGTAACAGTGTTAGGGGTGGGACACGCCTGGTGCAGCGGGAGGAGTGGGGTGGGCACAGGACAGGGCCTCATGACTGCTCTCGGCCTCTACTCAGGTGACTCACGGGTTTTCAATCAGAGCTCAGGAACCCGGGACTCTCCTGCAGATGTCTCAAGGCCCAGGGAGAGGCTCTGCTCTGGGCTGGTACTGTCAAAGGCTGCCCCAACCCCTGGGGCTCGCGGAGCGGCAGCTGTGCAGCTCCCACACCTCTGCATGGGGCTGTGGCCCCTGCCCTGTCGCACACGCACACTCCCATGGGCTAGCAGCAGCTCTGTCCTACAGATAATCACCTCCTTCATCCTCCTCCTGTCTTTGCTTTTACAATCTCCTCTTCAGCTCTGGATGGGGGCCCAGAGGGGTCTCACCCTCCATCAGCCCAGCTCTGCATCCAGGTGCTGCTGTTTACAGCTGGCTGCTTAGCACCTCTGTCACAAAGCCTACCCTGTGCTGGATGGGTCCTTAATGTCTCTTGCTGCTACTTCTCCTTCCCTTTGAACCTGGGCTGGCTCAGGGAGGTGGAGAGTGGGATGAGGCATCCTGGCCCTGGCTGACACGGCTGGAGGCAACAGGTTGGCTCCCAGTCATTATCTCACCAGCATCTGATGCCTGGGGGCTGCTGTGCTGGTTCTATGGGGCAGCATGGGGTCTCTGTGTTGCCTGGGACTGGGTGAAGGGTGGAGGCCATGTTGGCCTTTCAGTGTACAATCACAGGCTGGCCAGGACCAGCACCATGCCCCTCACCCAGCTGGCTGCAGCTGAGGCTGTGCCTCTCCCTGGCCTGGAAGGACACAGCCCAGAGCTGCTCCATGCCCCCCAGTCACCTCCTCCACCTGCCACAGGTGGGCTCCCATTACCCTCTCCCCTCCTGCAAGGCTACGGGCAGAGGCTGTTGAGCAGTGCTGCCCTTCTCACCTCCCTGGGCTGAGCCCAGCAGCACTGCTGGGCCCACTGGGCTGGAGCTGTCATTGTCTTCTTTAAAAAAACAAAACAAAAAAAAAAAAAAAAAAAAAACCAAAAAAACAAACAAACTTATCTGGGCCACAGGGTGCGGCTCCTTCCCCCGTGTACTGCCTCTGTGGGTCTGGTCTGTTCTCGCCCTGCACAGCCCTGCTTGGTGCCTGCAGCTGTGCCCAGGGGCTGTGTGGGGCAGAGGAAACCTTGTTGCAGTCCTGGAGATGTGCAAAGCAATAACCCGCTTACTGGAGAGTCGGGTCTGTCAGACCCATCCTTGGTTTTTTGGGTTGTGTTGGGCTTTCTGTTTTTTTCCTTTAGAAAGTCTTAAACCAGCAAACACACTGCTGGCATGAGGGGAGTCCAGCTCTTCCCCTTGCTTGGGGTTATGTCCTGCTGTTTCTTCTGCTTGGTGTGTTTAAAACTGCTGCAGCCTGTCCCCCCTGCTCTCAGCAAGAGGAGGAGTGTGAGGCGTGGGGGTAGGCAGCCCAATCTCAGATGTGAACTGGAACTGGGTGCATGGTGGGGCCAGCAGGGGCTGGGGACCCATGGCTATCCTCAGGCACGGCTCTCTGTAGCACATTCCCTGCTCCCAGGGAGCAGCACGTGCTAAGCTGGGGCCATGCTGAGGATCTAGGGAGGGAGAATGGTTTCTCTCCATTCCTCAGAACACCTTTTTGTTGTTAGATTGTTGGTTTTTTTTCCTTCTTCTTTTTCCCTCTATTTTGTCTTCCTTGTCTGGGGTCTCTTTGTGTGTGTGGTCCACAGAGTCAGATACAAGGTAAATAAATCATAAACCTCTCCCAGCTGAGCTGGCAGTGTTTGTCATTTAGACTCCACTGGCTGCGCCTCAGCAGCTCTGTCTAGGTGCAGCAGGCACAGAACAGAGCAGCTACTTAGAAAGTAAGAAAATTTATTTAGAAACAAATCAAAAGCTCTATTCATAATTTAGTAACATAAGTTAATCTACATGACAGCAAACTGAGCTAGCTGAGTCATCATTTCCTAAGGGAGCCAGTATTGCTGCCAGTAATAAATAGAATCAGTGTGTGACAGCCAAGCAGAGCCTGCTACTGAGCAACCTTTAGGAACACGATTACAGAAGAAGCTGCACAGGTACTGTGGAAGCAGAACCAGCTATGAGATCCCTTACGGCTGCAGGCAGGGTCTCCTCCAGACCCACAGCAGCACATAGTAGGCAAGCCTTGGGCCCCAAAGCCACCTGAGAGGAGGGGGAGGGAGGGGAGCCCCTGGCAGCCAGCAGGGGCTGGTCCTTGGGGGGCCTCAGACTGTGGTCCTGTGGGAGAAGAGAGGAAGGCCTAGGACCACACATGAGGCAGGAGGTCCTTATCCAGGCCCCCTTCTTGGGCCCAGGGCTGGGGCTGTAAAGAATGGGCAATTTCCTCCACAGTTTGGGCACCCAAGACCGCTTGCTGGAGCACTGGATACAGCTTCTCCTGCAGTATGCACCCCCACCAAGCACCCTCCTGTGCCAGGTCCCAGACTTTTCTGTGAGGGGATTTAGTGCTCTCGGTAGCGAGGCTGGGCCTTGGCTCAGCTCTGTGAGATGGTGGGGTGAGGATGAGGAAGCATGGAGGCAGGTAGGGGGGCAGGCCCTGAACCCAGGACCGTAGAACGAGCCCTCAGACCAGGGCTCAGTTCTTGCTATATCCTGTGGGATTCTGCAGCTGCCAGCGCCACAGGTCCTCACCTGCACAAGGAGAGAAACAGTGAGGGAAGGGTTGGGAGATGGGCATGGTGCGGGGGGGGGCGGATGTTCTTACACATCTTGTCCAGACCAAATACAGCTTTCCAGCCCAGCTCCCGCTCAGCAAGCTCTGGGTTAGCATAGCAGGCAGCCACATCTCCCTCCCGCCGGCCCGTGATCTTGTACTTGATCTGCAGGGAGAGCAGCACTATGAGGCAGGAAACTGCCAGGGCTCTGCAGAGGGCACTAACACTGGTGCGGAGGCTACTCAAGTGGGCAAAGAGCACTGCAGGAGTCACTGACTCAGCACCTACCACCCTCCCTGAGGCTTTCTCCATGGCCTGGACCATCTGCAGGACAGAGTAGCCTGTGCCGGTGCCCAGGTTGTAGATCTGGGAGGAGGACAAGGGACGCACATCAGCTCCTGCTGCAAAGGCAGGAGGGCCAGACACCGTTTGTTCACCCAAGCCCCGCTCTCATACCTTGCAGCCACAGTTCTCTTTGAGCTTCTTCAAAGCAGCAATATGTCCCTTGGCCAAATCCACAACATGGATATAATCCCTAACACCTGTGGGGACAGGGGATGAGCACAAAGTCCTCCTGAGCCACGGGACAGCTTCACACCACCCATCCACAATAACGCACCCGTTCCATCTGCTGTCTCATAGTCATTTCCAAACACACTCAGGAATTCCTGGCGCCCCACTGCTACCTGTGCAGAGGAACAGACACATAATCTGCTCAGCTTCTGCCACACACAGCACTGCAAATCTGCAGCTCCTGCTGGGCAGTACCTGTGCCACGTAGGGCATGAGGTTGTTGGGTATGCCCTGAGGATCTTCTCCGATCATTCCAGACTCATGGGCACCGATGGGATTAAAATAGCGCAGGAGAATGGCGTTCCAGCCCTGGGCAGAGACAGAGACGTGGCAGCCCTGACCCCAATCCCAGCACACACTGTGGCATAATACCACTGCTCCCAGCCCCGCACCCCCAGCAGCCCCTTACCTTCTCTGCTTTGCAGAGGTCCTGGATCATCTCCTCGATGAAGTACTTAGATTTGCCATAAGGGTTGGTGCAGCCCCCAACCGGGTGCTTCTCATCCAGGGGCAGGTATTGTGGGTCACCATAGACAGTGGCCGAGCTGCTGAACACGATGTTCCTCACGCCGTGTGCTTCCATGGCCTAGGAGTGGAGAGCAGCACTGCAGAGCCCACCACACGGCACATCATGCCCCACCTGCAGCCCCACTCCCGTTCCCACTCACCTCCAGCAGCCGAATGGTGCCGGTGAGGTTCACACCGTAGTACTCCAATGGCTGTCGCACAGACTCACCCACCGCCTTCAGCCCCGCGAAGTGCATCACGGCCGAGAAGCGGTGCTGAGAGAGAAGAGACGCGTTAGCGCTGTAGCAGTTCGGTCCTCGCCCAGGGGTATTCAACGCCCGGGGGGGGAGGAGGCAGTGGCCGCACCGTGCTGAAGAGCTGCTGCAGCGCGGCCCCGTCCGTGATGTCGAGCTCCTGAAAGGCGATGGGCGTCCGCGCGATGCGCTGCACGCGCTGCAGGCTCTCGGGGAGCGCGCCGGGCCCTGGGGGGAAGGGGCGGTGGGTCCGAAGGCTCCGCATCGGAGGGATCGAAGCCGGCAGGGTCGCGCGTACCTCTGGCGGCGTTGCGGAGGTTGTCGATGACCACGGGCTCGTAGCCCGCCTCGGCCAACTGCAGCACGCAGTGACTGCCGATATACCCCGCGCCGCCGGTCACCAGGATGCGCTCCGCCATGGCTGCAGGGGAAGGGGGAGCTGAGCCCGGCCCGCTCCGGATAGATCACTACAGCGACCCGCGGGGCACGGAGCCACTCTCGGGCCGCGATCCCGCCGCTCACTCTCCGCCCAAATCCGCCCCGCCTTTAAGGCCGGGCCGGGCCGGGCGGGGCCTGCCGCCCCCGCTGCCACGCGTGCCGAACCACCTGCGGACGTGTCAGCCTGGCCGGAAGCGGGGCGCTGAGGGAGGGAGCTTCCGCCTGAACGGCTACGGTCATTGGCAGGGCGAGCGGCAAGCCGGGGCCGGGAGCGGCGGGGTGCACACCGCCCCCTGGCGGCGGGAGGCCACACGCGGAACAGGAGGAGCACGGCAGCGATCTCGAGTCATTAAACGACATCTTTATTAGTTTAAATCAAACAATGTGTCTATTACTCCGAGCATTCAGAAGTATCTTACAACAGATACTGAAGGTTCTCATAGTGCTGAGCACCACGGAGAAGGCCAATCGCTCCTCCTGCTACCCAAATCACAAGGGCAGCACTGGTGCTGAGCCCACCACCCGCAGCCGCGCAGCAGCTGCCTCTTCTCCCTCCCCTCCTCCCAGATCTCAGGAAAACATTCCCATTTTTCATTTCTTCAGAAATTCCATCAGATTATGCACTTTCTCTCCTGCTCCAGGCCTGGGAGGAGCCCCAAAGGCAGCACCGTGGAGGGAGCAGGGCTGGCACACTAGCTCCACTGTCCTTGACCCACAGCCAAACCCCCTCAGGTACATCACAGTCTGCATGCGGCCTGGGACACTTTGGAATTGGTTCTTCTGTTCAGAGCATTGCAAATAAAGGTGCCGGTGTCCATCAGCTTCTGAAGGTCCACACCCTTCCAGGACACAGGGAACAAGGTCAGCGCCACTGCCACAACACTGCCCCAGGGGCAAGGCACAGCACAGAGCAGTAGGGCCAGGAAGTTGCACGAGCTGCACAAGGCCCACAGTACCCTGCCCTACTCTAGGGCTCTCTGTGCCAGGTCCTGAAGCTCCAATGCAGCCTGAAGCCAGCATTCAAGCCACTCGCACTTACCGTGTGGATGCCCAGGCCATTAAGCATGTACACCAGGTCCTCCGTAGCAACATTTCCTGATGCTCCCTGGGCATAGGGGCAGCCTCCAAGGCCAGCAACAGAAGCATCAACCACACTCACACCCATCTGCAAAAACACCATTTTCAGTAAATTCTCCTTAAATAAAAGGCTCCCAAAATATATGGTTCACAAACAAAAGTAGAAGAAACTCAAGCAAGTGTGCTCTGCTGCAAAGCAAGAATCCTACCTGAAGTGCCACCAAGATGTTGGCAAGGGCTTGCCCATAGGTATCATGGCAGTGAACAGCAAGAGCCCCCACTGGCACTTCCTTCATGACCGCTGCCAGCATCTCCTTCATGCTCCCTGGGGTCCCGATGCCAATGGTGTCACCAAGGGAGATCTCATAGCATCCCATTGAGTACATTTTCTTTGAGACCTGCCCAAAAGCCAAGACACTGAGAAGACAGCTTTGTCATGGCCCTCCCCAGAGCTGGATATAGCAGTACAGAGGAGCCATAGCATGCCAGGAGACTCTTCTCTGGAAACATTCACCTGCCTGATGTCCTCATCCATATCAGCTAGGCAGCCTAGACAGCTGCAACCTCCCTCCATCTCTTCCCCCAATGTTTGGTTTAATGGTTCAACACATTCTCCAGCCATCAGAGTCCAGAAGGAGCCAAAAACATCCCAGAAATTCTGGTTATGTTTATGAACTCACCTCTGCAACTTTAGCTGCAGAAATCTTCCCTTCATAGGGACATCCAAGGACGCATGAAACATATCTGTAGTTAAAAAAGCAAACCTTTAACAAGAGAACGGCAGTGAGATTATACAAGCCAAGTTGTTCAGAGCTTGTGCATTATTTTATGTTCACTATACAACAGAAGAATTCATTTTCTATTTTAAAAGTCAGCACACATTCCAGTGGACAAAGTTAACCTAATTAGTCACTCTACAATTACTTCTCTCATAAAAATAAAAAAATTAGATAAAACAAGTATGCCAGACCAGGAGAGTTTTATATCTAAGCATCTCGGTGTGCAGTCTGCCAGGAAGCCAGTATTATTTTAGATTATTTGGTAAAGCTGAAGATAGAATGAACAAATGAGGGGAAGAGTGTAAATTGTCAAAAGCTGTCCAGAGTACACCAAGCCAACACCTGAAACTGTATCGGAACGCTGTCATTTCCAAATTAACACTCCCAAGGCACAAAGCTCGCACTTGTTTGCATTCATCCAGACAGAGGCACTCCTCCCCAAAAAGCGAAGTTTAAAAGCAATATCGCTCTCCAGTGCTGCGTGGGTCAGACTGCAAAGAGGTAACCTCGAGCAGTTACATTGCCCCTGGGCTGCCTGGTGCTGGGCTCACAGCAGGCTCTCCTTACCCACGGACGGGGATGCTGGCTGCTCTTGCAGCATTCATTACTTCACTGAATCTCTCCAGACTCTCCTCTATGGAGCAGTTAATGTTCTTCTTTGTGAAGAGCTCAGATGCTGCCCCAAAGATGGACACTTCTTTGGCCCCTGCTGCCACCTGCCAATAGAAAGCATTTAACCACATTAGATGACTTCTCTTGCAAGGGAAATGACAAGCATGATTAAGACTGCAGTTCGCTCATTTTATTTTTTCCCCACAGTTTTTCCCTGGACAACCCAATTAAAATTTGAATTTTAAAAAATGATTTTTAATAAAATACATTGAGTTATTCTCTATCATAAGCAACAGGCTTCCCCAGCAGAATGATCCCTTTGTAGAGGAGCTATGATGTGAAGCTGCTGCTTGTCAGAGCTGCAGATGTGTTTCCCACCCTTAACCACAGCTTAAGTATTCCATCCTGGGCAGTCCTGAGGCTCCGTGACCCCTTACCGCTGCCTGGAATCCTTTCAAGTTGGGGGTCAGCACTGGGTAACTCACACCAGGCAACTTATTGATTCCCTGCATAACTTCAGTGTGGTCAGCCATCTGCAAAGGAGACAGGGAAAGATTTCTGAGGGTGACAACTCCCTTCACAATTTTTAACACTTTTTTTAAAAATTATTATTATTATTCACTTTCTACGAAGGGAGTGACAATACTCAGGAAAGCGGGAGAAGTGGTACCTAAGCTGCACCGCAGGTCTCCAGCCCACCAAGCTGTGTGCACCTGAGCTATGTCCCTGAGCTGAGCGTGCTCCTCAGGCACGGACGGAAGCCTTTGGGCACTGCAGGTGCCTGCACGAGGCTCTGCAAGAGGGGCCTCTGCCCCGTCACCAGGTCTGACACCAACCGGGTGCTCCCGACAGCGCACTGCTGCCACCCCACATCAACGCTGACCTGCGGCACCCATCGCGGGGACACGAAACTGGTGGCCTCGATGACCGGCAGCCCCGTCTCCGACAACATGTCGATCAGGCGGATCTTCACCGGCGTCGGCACCACGCTCTGAGGAAAGGGGAGTAGAACGGGGCTGAGACCTGCACCGCTGCGCGAACCAAGCAAACACGGCGGTGCCCGCGCGTTGCACAGAGCGCCCTTCGCACCCACCCCGGCGGTACCTTCTCATTCTGCAGCCCGTCGCGCGGCCCCACCTCCACCACCTTCACTCTCTGCGGGAAGGCCGCGGTGCTGACCTGAAGGCGGAGAGAAGGACAGCATGAGGGACCGGAAAGACCCGGAACGAACCACCCCCGACCCGGCGCTGCTCACCGCCCGCATCGACACGGCCCAGCGCTGCAGCAACTTTCGCGCCGCCGCCATGGCTGCTCGAACCCCCTCACGTGACGGCTGCCACGTGATTAGAAGCGGGCGGAGCTTTGCAGTCACGTGAGAGCGGCGCCAGAGTGTGCCTGTACCTGGCGCCGGGTGGTGTCACGTGACAGGGGTCCTGCTGCGAAGCGCGGCATTTTGCGCTGAGGGCGCTTCGAGTCGTGCTTTGGATGCCTTCGGGATGCATCGAGCGCCGCTCTTATAGCCGCACGCCGTGCCCGGCGCCGCTGAGCAAACAGCCCGTGTTTGCCCTGGGCCGCCCCGCGCTGCGTCACCGGGGGGCCCCCGTGCCAGGGCTTTCAACGCGGGCCGTACCGCAGCCCGCGAATGGGGAAACGCCGCCGCAGATCTCCGAGTGGGTCCGCCTCCACCGGGACGCGGAGCACCGCGGGGGCTGACACCGTGCCAGGACGCGATGGGCTGCCCCGTGCCAGCTCTGTGCCCGGCCTCGCCTCCCGACCCCCACGTAGCCTTTCCTCCAGCCCCAGCAGCAGGGCAGAGGCTCAGATTTAGACCAAGACCCCTTTTTCCTGGCAGAACTCTGCTGGGCTGGCAGCAAGGTCTGGTGATGCCTTAAAGAATGGTTAGAAGAGGAATCCTGTCTTGAAAAACAATTTATTTAACAGTGAGTGAACAATTCATCTGAGACTCAATTGAAAAGACAGGCGGGGGGCAGCTGCTTTTACCCTGTGGCTGTCACTTCACCCCCTCCAGCCGAATAGCCCAACCCAGCTGTGAGCGCTCAGAAGACGGAGGTGCATAGGGCAAAGTCACGAGCAGCCCTTCACCAGGGCGCTGCTGCCACTTCAGAGTTCCTGCAAAACCCAACATCGTCACCTGCAGAAAGGGCACAGGGACACTCAGTTGCAGCTCAGATGGACAATTTGAACACTGCAGGACACCCAAACTATGTTTCAGTCCCTACACCTGCAGCACTTCCCACAGATTTGAGACAGCCCTGTACTATTCCACCCACCATAAGGGGTACTTTTGGGCCAAACATTTGATTACAGTGTGTTGGGTTTTGGGTGGCTTACCCTCCCACACCCCCTTCCAAAAAAAAAAAAAAGCAACTGAGAAGGCTTTACCTGTGTTTGTTTAGAGCAAAGGGCACAGTAGCATTTGCGTCACAATTACATTTACAATTAGCAAGTCAGTGTACCTCACCTGAATTGGAGATGTAATACCAGTGATCCCTTCTGTGTGTGAGGCTTGTTATTTACTTTACCTCCCTGTGTCAATAAGATCAAAACAGTTGCAGGGAGAAATGTTCCTACCTATTCTATGGGAGATGAACTCACCCTGTCTGTTGTTCCATGTTAAACAGTGAGATCAAACCTGAAGAATAATAGAGGATGCTGCAAGGGTGTGGGTGAAAGCATCCCATACCAATCGGTAAGGGATAACAACTTCATGTTCTCTCCAGTAGAACTCGAGCTGGGCCTTCTCAGCCCACATGTGCCCAAGGTGGGTTCCAAAAGTGTGTTACGTCTTTTTCCTTCAAGTTCCTTACTTGTGTGGCTGGGGATGGAGTGGGCGCGGACAGCTGCAACACGCTGTTCTGAGGCCAGGTCAGAAAGATGGCATAGACAACTGCTCCTTTGGAAGTGTACCTAAGGCAGGAAGAGTTCACTAAGGTGAAGAGCCCACAAGAGAGACCAACTATGGCCCAACCTGGCAGCATTAGAACACCGGCTTGCCCACTGTCACTCCACAGGGGTCACCTACTTTCCCCTCATTCCAAAATCTCTCACTTTGGACCCATCAGAAAGTGCTGGCTGATAAAACCCAAGCAAAGAAACAAAGTCCACACCACGCTGCCTAAAAGCAAACGTCATCAGTCCTTGCCTCAGACTGTGGTCAGTGCATCAGATGAGCAGCCATGTGCTGATCTTGTCAATGCTCTGCATTTCTAGACTGAACACATTTGGGCACACTCAAAACTAACAGCTCTGTTCTGTAGCATTCCTGGCTCTTGGTTCACTCACTGTGCTTTTCTCAGAAAGTACAACGGTTGGGTAACAGTGAGCAGGACTGTTATCTAACATCCTAAAAGCAAATATCACTGCATTTTCAGACTATATGCATTGAAACAAACCAGCCATCACCACTATTTAAACAGTCCTGACAGCAATGGTATGGATTTTTTTTCAAAGAACGACTGGTTTTTAAATCACATAAGATGGCTGAAGATCTGAATTTTATTCCCTTCTTTCCACACAATACTCTTTAGATTACATGTGGCAATAAGTGAGCAGTTCAGCTGTAGGATATTCCCTAAAAGCCACCTGTGCCTAATGGCAACCCTTCAGAAAATGCCAAATTTAAGAAGCAGCATCAGCTTTGGAAGTCCCAGCCCAGCTGAGCAATGGAATCCTTACCAGATGGTGTCTGTGCTGTTCTCCATCTGTACTCTCCATGGCTTTGACTCATAAATTGCCTCCCCGTTAGTGCCCAGCCACCTCCCGAGGGCCAGAAGCCTTTCTTGGAAGATGGGAACAATCACTCCCTCTTTTGTAGGTCCCACGTTGAGAAGGTAGTTGCCTCCAAAGCTCACTGTTTGCACTAGTTCCTGTGGCAGACAAATTAAGGTAACAATTGCATTTTCTTCACTTCTGACAACAAACAAACTCGAGGAGTGCTTTGTCCTCATTAAATGCTCCTTTAACTCCACTTGCCTGTATGAAGCCCATGCCAGCTCTTTCTCCAAGTAGCAGAATGAAAGAAATCTTAAATTCTTGGTTAACTCCCACACCTGTTAATTTGAATTCTGATTTCTTACCTCTACGATACTGGCTACATCCATTAACTCATCAATGTGCATGTTGCTTCGATAACCCCAGGAACGCTTGTCAATGGAGGAGCACATCTCCCACTTGTGAGCAAGCAGGGTCCCTGGCTTGTATTTGTCAGCACAGTTGTAGAAGCCTCCGTGATGGCAGGAGCAATTATTACACCAACGATCGTTCACAACAACAGTATCCTGGAAGAAGAAACATAGCTCAGAAAGGAAAAGGTTTTGTCTGGGACTTTTTCAGCTTGCATCCATCTGTCCTGAGTTACCTGAGGCATCCAAGTTAGCAGGACAAGTACTTATCCCCTGGGATTTGAATCCCAGAGGCTTCTTTTAAAAGTACAATGTGGACTTTTTAATTCTGGTGAAAGAAATAAACAAGTTTGGCACCTGCCAAGAAGGTTACTCATTTGATCGCATTCATCTCACTGCTGCCAGACCTTCCACACCTATACAATGCTGCAGGCCATGAGGGACAGCTGAAGGTTTTACCTTGACAGGACTGTCGTTATACAGCCAGGCAAGGAAGGAGGTAGAATTCCAGTATGAGTCTGGAGCTTCCCAGTCTCCATCTGACCAAATCAAATCTGGTTTATACCTAACAGAGAGATTAACATTATTTCAGAGTGGCTTATCTGCTCCTACCTCAAAAGAAGCATCTCAGAGTTTCTTGTCTCTGGAGTCCACTTTCACTTCCCATCACTTGACATTACCAGAGGGTTCATGCTATCACTTCCCCCTTCAGAAAAAGCTGCAAGTGACTTTCTTGTAGCAGCAGAGTGATTATCATGGCTCAAAGCACAGGATGCAGTTCTTTCAAATACAAAAGACTGCATCTTAGAGGCAGTTATGAGGTACATCCTTTACCTGCTACAATGGCTACTGTGAGCAGCATGTGTCCAAGCCTGGTAGTTTGGTCAACTGGGAAATCAAAGGAGGGATGCAGATTCACAGTGAAATTGCTCTTCTACTTTACTAAACAGCTTGCTGCTTTTTCTGGTCTCAGAAAAGGCAGTATTAAAGGGCATTTCTCTTGCATGCAAGATTTGCCCCTATCTTACCGTACAAGTTAGATTACTGACAAGGCAAATGTGAATCTCTTTTTTAATTACCTCAAATCATTACTGCTAAATATACAGATTTCCTTTGGCAAAAATTAGCATTTGTCATCTCTGGTCTCTGCATCTACTTAGCATCTTTCTCGATAGTATGAAAGCCAAGAACTGCTGTTGCATCCTGTCTGGTCGCAGCTCTTACTTTAAGACAAGATCATAGAGTTCTGGCATTGTCTTCTTTAAAACAAAGTTCTGGGTCTTGAAGCCGCTTTCTTTGTCAGACAGATAGAGAGGGTTAAACCACTCTAGCAGAGAGTGATATAGTCCGTAGCGTATGTTGCTGAAGGATAGAAAACACAAAGGAAAGAGTTAGGCCAGCAGCAGGGATTGAGAATCAGTGCAGAGTAGATTACTGGCATTATTATTTCATGGTTTTGTGACTTTGCAAGCACTGTTTTCATATCAAACTCATCATTTTCCACTGCTTGCCAAGAACAGCCAAGACAATTCAGTGCATGAAGATGACAAAGCAGCAAAGTGTAGCCATACTTCTCTCTGAGCGCCTGTCCCAGCTCTCCCACAAGGTCGCGGTGGGGCCCCGTGTCCAAAGAATTCCAGTTCCAGGACACAGGAGACCCCCAGTTGGTGAAGCCTTCGTGGTGCTTTGTGGTCAGCACCACGTACCTGAGGGAAAAGTTCTGGATCAGGGTGACAAAGGAACTGAGTTATCCCTAGTCCTCGCTGACAAATCCAAAACTACGAAAGCAAGGAACTGAGAAACCACGCCGTGAGGGGTCCTCGTTAGAAGCCCTTTCCATTATCCTTAAAATTTAAAAGAGATGACACGAATAGTAAAGTTTTTAAATGGGTTTTAATTCTGGAAAAGATGACCAACTGAGACTTGCGAAGCAGTAAGAGCAGCCGTCCCCTTGCACTTCAGGCACGACCTGTCAGGGACCCAAGTCCCTTGGGGATCCCCAGAAATGGTCTCGTCCCCTCACGGACCCCCAGACGTGGCCCCATCCCCTCAGGTACCGCAGCCACCGGCTGGTGCTGCGCACTGACCTGGCACCGGCCCGCTGGAAGAGCCGTGCCCACTCACGGGGCTGGAAGTCGTGGGCGGTGAAATGGGGCGCGAAGTCCGCGTAGGAGGCGGCGGGCGGGAAGCGCTGCTGCATGAAGTGCTCGTAGTCGGCGCGGTGCTCCCCCTGCCAGTGCCACCAGAACCACTCGGAGCCCCAGGCTGGGACGGAGAACACGCCCCAGTGCACGAACACCCCCACCTTCGCCTGGTCGAACCAGGCGGGCAGCGGCCGTGCGTCCAGGCTGGCCCAGTCCGGGCCGTAGCGCGGCGCGCCGAGCCCCGGCCCCAGCGCGGCCGCCAGCCACAGCAGCGCGCCCGCCGCCATGCTGCGCCTGACGTCACGCGGCCGCCGCCACGGCTACCGAGGCAGGGCCTCCCGCCATCGCAACGCAGAGCCCGTCAGTTCGAGGCTGCGGCCCGCCCAGCAGCGAGGCCGGGGGCCGCCCTCCATCCCCAACCGCCTCTGTCCCTGACTGCTGCCTGCGCTCCGTGAGGAGGAAGGGAAGGCTGAAGGGTTGGCGCTCCAGCTTCCCTGAGATCCCTGAGACCCCTCACTCCTGGGTCGCGTCCCCTGTGTGTTCCAGCTGAGCCAGGGCAGAGTCCAAGGGCCTCGCGCCCGTGCCCAGACAGCCCAGGCAGGCCTGGCCCTGAGGCAGCCCCGTGGCCCTCAGGGCACTGGTGAAGGGCCTTGAAGGTTTTACAGCCAAAGCTGCTGCTTCTGTGTGATTTGCAAAAGAATCTATTGCCTCAGAGGTCAGTGGAAGAAAAGGCTGAAACATTTCTTTAATGTTTAATTGTATAATATCCAACAATGTGTGGCAGAGATTAAGTTTCTGTAAGTCTGCAAGGCGGGCATAAATAGGCGTACTGTTACTACACAGTGATGTGCTGCTAGAGCTTTGCTTACAGCGCTTGTGTAACATTGCCTGTGCCAAGCAAAGGGCTGGGACAACACTTTGTGAAATGTTGAGGCAGACATAACTGAGCGCAAGGAAAAGTGTCAGGTAGCTACTGGCGGGCAGACAGGATTTGCTGATTCGGGGTATGGCGTCACCCTCTGCTTTGTGTGTGACACACCATGACATAGCACTTGGTCTTGGCAGCCCTGGGAATGGCAGTCTGTACAGGTCTGGGATTTTTGTGTCCCGGTGTCTAAGAAAACATCAGTAGGAGCTGACTCCACGACCCGATCTGTCACCTCCCAGGACTTCTACGAGGACAGAAAATAAAAGCAATCCAAAAGAGAAATGATCCACACTCCAGCTGAGCTCAGACTTCCTGGCACTGCATCCCTACATGACATGTATGTCCTCACAGACAGTCTCTATCATGGAGGACCTGTGAGCACTCTCTGCTTCCGGGCTATCACTTGAGGTCCTCAGCTGATTCCTGCATCGGGAAAGGTGCATCCTCAGGGAGGAATACAGCTCCTTGCTCCGCAGGGCATAAATAATGGGGTTCACCATGGAATTAAGCAGGCAGAGGGTGCTGCAGAAGGCAAACACCTTGCGCAGGTGATTGTTCAGACTTACAAAGATGCTGTAAATCATGAGAATTAGGGCCGGCAACCAGCACAGCACAAGGATGGTCAGCACCATGACGAAGGTCTTGGCCAGCATGATGTCCATCCTCATCCTGGCGCTCTGCTTTCCCACATGCACCTGGTGTTTCTCCATGTATGTCACATGCTGGTGAGCCCTCCACAGCACACGTGTGTAAGCGCAGACTATACACCCCAGCAAGATCATGACAAGACAGATCCAAGTGGACAGATAATTGTTGTCCACAAAAGGGAACAGCTCAGAACAGGCTGAGTTGAGCGTACAGCAGTTCCAGCCCATCAGAGGCAGGAAGGCATTGGCCATACATATCAGCCAGAGCACTCCTAGCGCTGTCCATGCTCTCTTTCTTGTCACAAGCAGCTTGTATTTGGAGGGGTGGATGATGGAGATGTAGCGGTCCAGAGCCGTTAGCAGCAAGCTGCTCAGGGAGGCCGTGAAAGATGTGTTCACCCCTCCCAGCTTCAGCAAGAACAATTCTTTAGAAGAATCAGTTTCATTAAAGACATGGAAGTTAACAAAACTTCCTACAAAGATGATGCTGGCCAAGAGGTCTGCCAAGGCCAGGCTGCTGATGAAGATGTAAGAAGGCTTTCTCCTTGTACCAGGGGAGGAGAAGATCAGGTAAAGCACCAGACAGTTCTCAAAAATGCACAGTGTTCCAAAGAGGCCACAGAGTGTGGCAATGCTGATCTTCTGCGCTTGAGTGCTGAGCACCATGAAGCATTCCATGCTCTTGGAGCTCACAATGCATTTGGAGGCATTTTCATACATCTCACAATTATCCATTATACTTAACTGGAGCCAGGAGCTTGCAGGGAGAGTTTTGGCTTCCTGTACTCCAACTGCTCTGAAAAAAATTGAGGGGAAGGTGAGGGATAGCTCAACAGGAACACTACAATTAGTAAATTCGTTTCCCTTAGTGGTATCCCTTCTTTTACACAAAAGGAGATGATCCTGTTGCAACCTACTCTCAGGGAAATGCAGTGTGATGGGGAAATGCTTGCTAGGAGTGCAGAGCTGCTCAGTGCATGCTGTGGCAGCCAAGTACTGTTTTTTCTCTATACTTCTGCAGTTTAATGCATTCAAATCCCTTCATCTTTACGACACTGAAGAGCTTGTTCTCATTCATCAAGGACAGCAGATGTCTTTGGAGGCCACAACAGATAGCACTGACCAACACTCTAGAAAACCACATCCACCACATTTTAGCAGCAAGAGATATTTGTACTTGTCTCCATTACTTCCTTCCCCACTGAGTACCCACTCCTCTGACTGCTGCTGCGGTTCCTGTGCTTCGCAGCAGCTGCAAACACCCATCAGCCTGTGATGTTGTGCAGAACCCACTGAGAAGACCCTGACCCCACACTTTACTTCCACCTGCCCATTGGGGTACAAACATTGGTAGCTGCAGGGTATTCAGTTGCTTGTTACACCCAGAGCATTTTGATCCTGATTTGCTTTTCTTGGCGTATTGGACTGGAGTAGTCCTGGACTTTGGGATGAAATATGGCTTAGCATTGCAGCAACCTGCTCTTCTCTTACGTCAGGTTCTGACATGGGGCAACCACACAGGACCACAGCTATTGCACTCCAACCTCAGCTTCTCATGTTTCCTGCAGCTCTAAACAGAACATTACAGATGCGGCAGTAATTACTCAATGTCCTTATTAAATCTGACAGCCCTTGTCTCCCCAGAGGGATGCACTGTGCAGCCAGGTGGTTTTGACACATCTCAGGACTCACCAGGGACACTGCCTCCTTGGGTACCCAAAACTCCCTCAGCAAAACCTTGCCATCCAAACCAAGACATCACTTAAGCAAATTCTACCTTGACATCTATTAATTGCAAACAGCTTTCCCTTTCTTAAATTCTCCATACCTGCATTTATGCAGTGTAAGAACACTACAATGTAGTGTTCAAGAAATGCTTAGATATTGTACTACGGGACACAGTCTAGTGGGGAAATGATAGGTGGATGGTTGGACTTGATGATCTTGGAGGCCTTTTCCAACCTTATTTATTCTAGGTTCTGTGACTCTATACTGAGGAGACTGGAAACCACTTGAACAAAAAGCAAGTGCCTGTAGGTAAGCAAAGTGCTGTCCCCTGTGTAATGTTGCATCAGAAGAAACTTTGGTTACAGTGGCAAAATAACTCCCATACTGACTTTTCTGGGACAGTTTCCTCCATTAACCCGATATAATTAAGAGAAGCCCTTAGGTTCAAAATGCAGCCACTGTGCTGGGCTTGTAGACATCAACCAGGCAGCCCAGACCTCCTCTTCCCATATTTAATGTGTCTCAGGCTGAGTGACAAGGATAGCTCTCTGCACTTTGGACTGAACTCCCCCTTGTCTTCCTTCCAACTATGTTGTCTGCAAGGGAAGGCACAGGGCCTTGTTCAGCCCTAGGTCTACCTCTTTGCACAGTTTTGGGACTATTTTGGAAGTAGCCGTTCCCTCTGGCTAGTCCTCCTGGCCACATTAAGCAATGCCCAGCAGTTATTTTCCTGACGTTAAAAACTCTGGCACAAGCGCCACATTGAGGATTATTTGCTTTATTTGTTCTCAGTCACTATCTGCCCACGTGTGACTGCAGTAACAGCGTCCAAAGCACGCTATTGCATTGCTGCAAAGCTGCAATACTGTGCAGCATGAAGCACACGGCATGGCAGAGCAGTGCTCCACTGAAATCCCACATGGAGCCAAATGCAACACCAACCAGCAGAATGCTTGGCCTCAGAGCTCAGCACCACTCATGTCTGCAAAGCATTTGGAAGTCTCTCCAGTATATTTAATGTAAATATTTCTTAAAACCAGCTGTAAAGAATCAGTCTTCAGTCTGCTACTGAAACACTTACCTTCTTTTTGCTCTTGTTAAGAAAGCATTCATCCAAAAAGAAAAAAGAAAAAAAGAAAAAAAAAAAAAAGGAAAAGAAACAAAAAATCCACCCTTCGTTACACAGTGCAGTTAGTGCTGGATATTACCAGACTTCTCCCCCGCATCAGCACTTTGGCTCGCTGTAAATGAACGATGCTTCACCCTGAGAAAGAGACAGTGCGCTATGGGACGTCTCTGGGGCTGGGGCTCGCTTCTCACCTCTTCCTGTGGCCGGGCCTTCCCAGCTCCAGTCCAGGGCAGCTCCTGCAGCTGCAACTGCTTCCCCCTTCTTTCACAGCTCTTCTGCTCTCATCTGGGCTCCATGCATAATTACGTGTTATTCTCCTGTGCTGCAAACCCATCAGTACCCATCCTTTCTTGCTCTCTTTCGCATTCTTTTAGTGAGTGTGTGGTTTTTCCTTCCCCACTTCCCCTCTCTGTCTGTGTTCTGCTGGCCATGAATGCCATCTTGTACAGCCACGCTCACGTGTGCCCAATCCCCATTGGTTCTGCTGTGCTCACGCAGTTTCGAGGCAAGAGACCTCCAGGATCTTCTCCTGATTTCTATGATGAAATGGAAGAGGAAGGGAAGGAAAAGAGTCAGAAGGCAGATAATTTGTGTTCAGCTGTCACACACTGGGAACTGCTATGTGAGCCTTTGGGCCCCATTCACGGCACGAATCCTCCTCTCTGTGCCACTGAGGCCAATTCTCTGTGCACCAGCATGCTCTGCTGATGCCAGAAGAATAAGGTTGTATTTTCATTGTAAATGGCAGGGAAAGGAAATAGCCTAAGTGACACAGTCGGGCCTGCAGACAGGACAGACCACAGCCCAGAGAACGAGGGCGGTGCTCCCACTGCCTGGGGCTGCCCGTGCAGCAGGATCTGTGCTGCAGAGCCGGGTCGGGAGACGGTGACACGGAGCAGAGCTGCCCCTGGAAGCCCACGGGCATCACAACAGTGGGAACGTGAGAGTTTGCTCCCAAACCGAAGGATTTTGCCCCATTGTGGGCGGCTGCGGTGCGCGGCGCTCGGCCGCCCCCGCCCGGCCGGAGCTCTGCTCTTCTGTCACGGTGCGGAGGAAAGAAACGCTTTCTCCGCAGCACATGCAGAAGCACGGTCCGACCTGCACTTTGATACGCCCTGACAGGATGACTTCTATAGCCTGAGGGCTTTGTATTCGCCTCCAGCTTGAATTTGTTCCCTTATCTGCAGCTAGCACAGCTGCGAGCAGCCCTGGCTTGGAAACTCCCCACTCCATGCCAACTGCTGAGATCAGTGGTCAATTCTATGTTCCTACAAAGTTCACCTTCTGCTTTTTTTTTTTTTCTTCTTTTTTTTCCCTCCTCCTGTTTGTTTTGTCAGCTGGTACTGAACAAACATAGAACCAACCACAGCATCACTCCTGGAGCACCCCCTAAGCTCTGCTGTGCTTAAAGGTCTGCTTCTATCACCTGGAGTGGCTGAGTTCAGTGCATCCATCTAATTTAGCAGTACTGAAGGTAGCAGCACGCCCAGGCACCAACTAGATGGTGCTTCTGAAGAAATGCCGAGGAAAAAAAAAAGAAAAAAACCAACACAGCATTATTTTTTTCTGCATACTGTGGCTCAGAAGCAGAGCATGCTGGGCTCATCCTCCATCCCCACAGGCAGTGCCTGCATCAAAGGGAGCTTCCTGAGAACTGCTCTGTATACACTGCAAGGATGGAAATGCTTTTCCTGCTGATAGGATGAAAAGTCAGTTGGTTTAAATGGGCTGAGGGCTTTCATGAGCTCTTGTGACTTACTACTGTATGTTCCAACAGGAGTTGTGAGATGGTGAATAGCTGGGAGCATCTCAGTTTGGAGCTAATGGAGCTTTGAGGAATTAATGGAACATTTATGCAAAATGTTGTCTCCTGCAGTGCCCTGTCTGAGGGGCGGGTGGTACAGACGAGGACGTCATGGCTGGAAGAGCCTCATTCAGTTGTCACGGTGGTAGAAGTGTGGTAGAAGAGCTGAGTAAGGCAGATCCCTGGCGAGGACCGAGGTCTGTGTTGGGCCTTCAGGATGCGGCGGCACCCGGGGCTCCGTGTGCCCACAGCTTCTGTTCCTTTCTTCCACTGCCGAAAGCTCAGCGCAGGCAGCGCCGCGGGGCTGGGCCCCGTGAGGTGACGCTTCTGCTGATCTGAACGCAGCGATCGCGACCAGAGCTGAACGGTGCCGTGCAGCACAGGCCGTGTCTGAGGTAGCTGGGGCGCTTCTGAGGCTGAAGTGTTCGGTTACAGCAGGCGCTGTGGCCTTCTAACAGAGAACCGCCGCACGGCCCTCAGACATAACAGCGGCTGCCAGGAAGTCGAACGATAGGAGAAAAGGGAGCGGCCCCAGCCGGCTCTGCGCGAACGCGGAGCGGCGCCGCTTCCGGGCAGGCACGAAGCGCCGCTCCCGCGCTGCGGGGATTCGAACCGGACCCCGCCCCATCATGGCAGTGGGCGAGACTTGTCTCTCATTGGCTGTAGGGAGCGCGCAGCGCACTCCTATTGGCTAGAGCACGGCGACCTGGCAGTCAGGGAGAGGGGAGAGGCTTTAAAAAGCGACGGGAGCGACCGCCATTTTGTGTGGGAGACGGAGAAGCGGCGGTGTGGCCTGGCTTTGCTGCGCGGGGGCTCGGGGAAGTGACGGCGGTGAGCGGCGGAATCGGCTCGGAAGGGCCAGCGCGCGTCTGTGGCTGCAGGCGGACGGCACGGACAGAAGTCGGTAAGGAGGGGCGCTGTGGAAGGCCGGGTGCCGCCATGTTGTGCTCGCGACGCCGCGCCATTGTTGGGATCGGGGCGGGGGCGGGAAGGGGAGCGCGGCCCCTGAGAGCGGAGCTGAGGAGGGAGCGAGCCGTGGGCCGAGCGAGAAATTGCTTAATATCTGTCGAGGAATGACGTGACGATGAAGGGCCGACAAAGGTGGGAAAGCGGCCCGAGGCAGTGGCGGGGGTTGGCTGTGCGGTGCGGTCCGAGCTGCGCCCGCTGCGTGCCGCCAGGAGTTCCGGCCCTCGACCTCCCCGCAGAGCGCTCCCGTTGAATTCGACTTTTTTCTCTCCATGTGAGAACAAGATGAAGTTCTTGATCGTCTCTCCCTAATTAATAATGCTCCCTGGACTAAGATGTCAGCAGCACAGTGAAAATGCTGTTCTCTGTGGAATGCTAAGTATGACATTAAGGTTAATGTAAATAAAGTAAAACCAGGGCTGCCAGGTTTGAAGTGTATATTCAGCCTTAACAACTAAGATGACACAACTGACTGCTAGTTCTGTGAATTTGATCTTCTTTTGATGATTTTTTTTTGTAGTTTCAAACTTGAAAGGGAAAACAATTGTTCTCATGCCTGATTTCAGACTCTCTTTTATGCAGTTGTGACTTCTCCCCTTGGAGTTTCGTGCTGAGAATCTGATGTTGGGCTCGGCTGCCTGGCTGAATACAGCGGATCGGCCCATGAAAACCTCTGTTCCTAGCCAAAGGAAGGAGTGTAGCGAAAGGCAGCACTTACTCTTTCAGTCTTGGAAGCAAGAAAGGGGGCGAGAATTGGAGAGTGTGAAATCGGAGAAGACTACTGAAAGGTAAATGAGATGTGGAGGGAACAGGATGACTGCAGGAGAGTCAGCATCAAGGTGCCAAATATGTGATAGCATCTTGCTTTTCCTTCAGAGATCCAGTTACAAGTGGCTCCTTCACGTTTGAATGTTTTCAGTTCACTTAGGGTTTTATAGTTTGTATTCCACAGCTGTGCTCAGGTTTGCCTCTGTGTGCTACCCCCTTGTCTCCTTCCAGAAAAATCTGTTCTGGAAAGTAGATCTTACCCCTACACTGCCTTGACTGACTGCGTAACTACTTAGGAATATCAGGAATCAAAATAGTCTTTTTTAGACTGGGGCATACTTTATCGGTGCAGATTTTGCCCAGATCTCTAAGTATAACATGGGCTTGGTTTAAATGTCTTAAAGATTAAATACGTACACTTTTCATTTGACACTGTGTTTTGCAAACAGCATAACTTTCACACTTTCCTAGTAGCACAGTTTGTTGAGGGAAGAAGTGGTGGCATGTCCAGTGGTTGAGCTGTCCAGAGGACCAGCTTTTTCATAAAAAGCTAGACATAGCTGTGCATTGATAAAGATCTACATACATTAAGGACTGGTCTATATACAGTTCCTGAAGGATGGATCAATGCATGATGACCAGCAGGTCAGCCATTAGCAGCAGAATTGTTAAGACAAGCCATTTAGAGGGATTATCTTCCAATAGGAAGATACAGTACGCTATAATTCAGTTTTCCTGGGTTTAAAAAAGAAAAACCCAAACTTTTCCCATTCTTTACAGGTGACATTTAAGTTGAAAATGGGTGGTGGAGAGAGGTTCAACGTTCCAGTTCCCCAGTCTAGAAATATTACCAAGAACCATCAACAACTTAAAAACAGGCAGAAGAATAAAGACCAGAATTCACAGATGAAGAAAACCTATATGAAGAAAGAAAGAGGACATGGATGCAACTCATTGTCTGGTGCATGGCAGGCCATGCAGAAGGCAGGAAAGAACAATGTTGATTTCCCCTGTAATCAAAATTGGAGTCCTAATTTGTCAAATTGTAACCTATTTTTCTCACCTCAAGCCAATCAGAACTATGCTGGAGCAAAGTTCAGTGAACCACCCTCACCGAGTGTTCTTCCTAAGCCACCAAGCCACTGGGTGCCTGTTTCTTTTAAACCTTCTGATAAAGAAATAATGACATTTCAGCTTAAAACATTGCTTAAAGTCCAGGCTTGAGATGGAACTTTAAATCTTTTATAGTTATTTAAATTCGCAGGGCTCCAAATTTGAGAACAGTTATAAAGAACTGCAGATGCACAGGTAACAGGACTAGATGTTCTTGCTACATATAAATGGAAGAGAAGGGGATAGGTGGGGAAGTTTACGTTCCCAGTGTTTTACCTTAAAAGTTGTGTACTTTGTTGATTTTGCTGTTACATAGGGAATTTCTCAATAATTGATTTGGTTAAATCCTAAACTGTCACCATTTACTGTAAGAGTAAATGAGACTGCCCCTAAAAATTGAAATTGAGAGTCCTTTTTGTTAATGGCATTGGAAGACCAGCTTTTACTGAACTTAATGCAGCATTAACTGGGAAAAAAAAAATCACACTGAAAGCTTTAGTCAGGTACTCTACCTAGTATCAGATTTTCTAGTTAAAACTCTTCTGAGCAAAATTTCCAAGCAGTGTTATACCCAGCTGCTAGTGAAAATGCAAAGATTCTCATTTTTTTCATACCTGTGAGATTTGACACTCAAGCTTGTGACTAAAATTTAGTTTTAGGAAACATTTTTACATGTTCTTGAGAAGGTGGAAGAACACTTTAAGGAGGTCTGTATTTCAGTCTTGTTCCAGCAGTATATTTCATCAGAACCTCAACAAGGTAGACTGTGCCAATTAATGACACACTTTGCATTGCCAATGACTGCCAAAAAGATCTTCCAAAAATTCTTTGTATTGTGATGCACTGATAAGTTCTAAAAAAATTTTTTTGTATCATTTTCTAATTGTGAGAAAGCTGGAGTGGTTACTTAAGATAACTTTAAATTGGTTACCTGATAATTATTTTAAGTTACAATACCTTGTGTAGGTATACAGTGTTTTCATAGGGAAAAGAGAGCCATGTAAATAAATGTAATACTTTGTAGCAGATGTAAATTTATGCTGGGCTTTCCTACACAGAGGTATTTTTAGAGCAAAACTGGTAAATGTAAGATGACCATGCTGAGTGCGTGGCCTGATCTAAAAAATATAATAAAAAATTATTTTGTTAAACACCAAAGGACATTTGTGGCTATAGCCTTGGACTTAATATACAGTGAATGTGTACATTTTAATTGGTCATGGGATCATTTTTAAAATAAACGCAGTGCAAAAGAGAATTATTTAGAAATTTGTAGTAAAATTTCAAAAAAACTGCTTAAACTTAAGATACTTATGCTCTGAACGTTGTGCTTATAATCAAACTGGGTGTCCCACAACACAAAGGACAGAGTTTGACACTGAAACATTGTTAAAATGTTTGCTTCTAAAATGAATCAGTGCTACATTTTGTCCCAGTATTTACTAAAATTTGTGAAGTTCGGTTATTGGGGCAGTTGTCAACATGTTGATTTCAGCGCTGTCACAGTTCAGCTGATCCTATAATATAAACACAACTGAACTGTAATAATTAGAGTCTGAGATTATGCAAAAATCCAGTAACAACTGAAAAAGTGGTTTAACTTGAAAGGGAATTTTGCTGATTATGAAATGTTACTTTAAATGTTTTTCTGTGCGTTCAAATGCAGTGGCAGCTGGTTGAATGCTTACAGATCTGTTATTCAAAATGTGATGGAATTGGCTGTCTTTAAACTCAAGTCTTTCTGATCTGGACCTTTACCACTGTAAGAGCTGTACCCCAGTTGTAATTGTGTATACTCTAATTCAAATTGTCATTTACTGCATGTGTACAAATTGGAAGTGAAAAAAAAATAAACTTTCCCCCCAAAAAGTGTTTTATTTCAGGATGATAGCGGAAAAGTGGAATGGCATTCTAAAAAGAATGGAGTGCTATAAAGTAATGACTGCATGTCTCTAGTCTATGAATGTCAGAGGAACCTGGAAATTACTTAACAGTGAAGGATGTCTTGAATGATAGCCTTCTCATTCATGTCTTGCCAGTGATTTATGAACACAGAGCTCAATTCTTAATTCCATTGGAATTAAGAAAAACTTCATTGCCTGTTAAAGGGCTGTCAGGCTCTGCTCCAGAAGGCTGGCTCGCAAGCAAGACAACCCAGTCTGAGCAGATGCAGCTCAGATTTAGCTGAGTAGAGCTGCACTCATGCTTTCTGCTACCTCTCATAAGTGGCTGGCTCAAGAGCTCTGAGCTAGAGGGGAAACTTGATTATTTCAGTGCTTAGTGACCAATCTGCAACAGTCTACAGCTGTATTAATTAAGTCAGAAGGTGCTCTCAAGTTATAGTCAAAACTTGTACATTTTATTCCCAATTCACAGGGTTATTTGCACAGATGGAACACAAAACTCCAGAAGAAAGGATGTGTATGAATAAAACATTAGCATCTTTTGATCAAACACACTACAGGGTACATAGTTTTCCCTTCCTATTATAGTCTCATCAGTAAGAGCATCTCTAGACAATTATTATAGCAATGGACTACAGACTTTTTAAGCATGTTACAAGATAAATGGAAAAAACCAGCAAATATTAATGGGTGATTATGTCCTAAAAATGTGTAAGTTTTTCCTTTGTACTTCAAACCATTATCTGCAACACTCCTGCCAAAAATCATATAGCAGTGCTGCAGCATATATCAATCCAGATGGCCTCTGAATATATTCCAAGCTGTTACCCCAAACTAAACATTAAGGAAAAAGAAAAAAAGCTCTTTCCAAGAGCAGAGTTCAAAATAACATTTAAATTGAAAATTTCCACTTTGAATGAAGCCATTATACTGCACATTTAAACATATTTAAAAGACATAGAAAGGATAACATTTAGCTTTCAGAGACCGGTCTGTCGTAGTCCCTAGTTTAAACACCCAGCTCCTAAATTTAAGATTTTTAATTATCAGTTGGGTGCATGGACTTTTAGTGAAAAAGAAGTTCCAATAGAGCCTTCTATTACTGCTGAGATAAATCAATATTCTGCAAATATTTTGGAGTACAGCCATTACTTGCAGCAGAATTTTACATACTACTTCAATTCTACAAATTTTGCAGGAATGACAAGATCTAGTTTACCACAGAAAAACATAATTCCCACCATTCTTGAGACTCCAAAAGAAAGATGCTTATACATGATCTTTTGCAGCCTGCATGTTCTTGCATTCCAGCTGTGCATAACCTGCAGGTAGCTTGCACGAGACAGGCTACTTTTTTTTTTTTTTTTTTTTTAAAGCAGGAATAGGATACCTGCATCAAGGAAGGGAGATGTTATCTAGATGGGCTGTGGCTTGACTTGCATGAATGCGTAAACATTCCCTGCCCTTTTGGCCACATCCTGCTAACTCGTCCCCAACTGAAAGGCCCACAGAACAGCTTCTTCACAATTTTTCCATGGGAGCAAGAACTAGGACAACATCTTTATTCATGCACTCTTGAAACATCGTGGGTTTGTGTTCGGCTTTTCTGGCTTGTTCATATACACAAGTCAAGTCAAAGTTTAGTCCTACCTCTGGGAGAGAAAGAAAGAACCATCAGAAGTGTCAGATACTACATTATACTTGCAATGAATTGGATTTTCAAAACATAATTAAACTGTGCTATATACAAATGTTGAGGCACACAATATAAGGACATGCTGACACAATAATTAAGGTATGTCACTATTACTCTTTCAACACAAATTAGAAACAGCCTGGACTACAAAGATGTTCTCCTTCCTCCCTGTAGTTGTAGCTGTAGTTCTGGCTGGACTAATGTGAGCTTTAGGTGCAGCAATCCTCCGCAGTTGCTGATTAAAACACAACTGCACACTCCCAAGAGAACGGTGAACCACTTAAGCAGTATTTTAGTTCTGAAAAGCATATTAATTTATAGAAGCTTAAGAAGTGCGGGTTTTCTGCTGTTGCAAGCCATTTCTATGCACAACTACGATATTCACAGCTCAGTGACTGGTAAGCTCACTCTTACATTTCCTAAGCATTCAAGTGATTCTCAGCATAGTTTTTATTCCTTGGCTGACAAAGGATTACTTGTATATACCACAGGCGCCAGGAGGCAGCTTGAATTCTAAGCTCCAAAGTTGCTAGAGAACCACTGCTGGCATTTTTTTTAATATGACAAATGTAAAACGATGAGCCATTGCGAGAAATTTGGTTATATGTGAATCTTCAGTCACTGATTTTCAGTAGTTCATAACGTGACTAATATCTGAATTAAAACCATAGGGGAGCCTATCCAGTAACAATGAAAGTTAACCAAAAAGAAATGTCAATATATTAGACTAAAGCATATGCTTATCATTCTTATTTCATCTAGTACCCCTTTAAAAATAGAAAATGATATTTACTCAGGCAACAAATGATAAATTCCTGACTTTACTGAAATACTATAGTAAGGATTTTACTCCATAGGCAATGCATAGCTCTTCCTAGCCATGCTTTGGAGTCAAATTCTAAAGCTACAATAATTCCAGTGGATCAGTATTTCCTTCATTTTTTTTATTACAGCATGTTTGCTAAATTTACAGCAAGCAGAAAATAAGCTGGGTCTTTAGTTATTTTGATCAAAACATTGATGTTTTAAAGGTAGTACACAATATTTGTTAAAAAGAACATATAAAAATACCTTTTTAGAAGCCTCTATAAGAAAGGAAATACAAAGTTTAATCCCACAACTTTCCTCTGCTAGAGCTGCACACTACTGCTACAGTTTTAAATAGACTTTATGCTGTTTTTAAACTATACATCCAGGAAAGTCTACAAAACTAAAGGAACGTGCATATAAATGATTGCATAGCAGAACATGAACATTAACTGCAAACAGTAAAGAAAAAAGTTAGAAATACCATCAAACGTACTAAGGTTCCTAGAATCAATCCCCTAAGCACGTTCCGCCACTAACATTTAAAAGCCATTTGCATTTCTTGAAATGCCCTGCTGAACTCACTAAAACCAAACCCTAAAAACATTTCTCTAAAAATGATCTTTTTGAAATCTGTGTCTTCATACACTACTACACAGACAGTACGGAACACCGGGTGTCTGATGCTGGCTTTTTAAGACAAAGAAAAAAAAAAACAATGCCAAAAGCCATTTTCATAACAAAATATCTTGCCTTCTTCTAGAGAAATACTGTTAAGATTACACACTGGTTTTGTCATTTTTCACATTCAATTTACTAAATGTACTGTATTAGTGAAACTAAATAGCTAGAGATGCAGCTCTTGTTCATATCCAACTTTAAACACTTGTTCTTAAGTAAAATGAAATTTTGTAACCAAACCACTATCCATTCTGAGGAAGAAGTGATTCAGACTTGCTTGACTAAATGCTTCTCAATGTATAAAAGCAAGCCTTTTTTACTCAAGAAGAGAGATGGCTACAGTTTTATACCTATGAATACACCAACTAACCACAGGAGTCATTGGCATAAAAGTTGAGTTCTTATATACTGTACACACACAACTTGAAACAATCTACTTGTATCTAACAGCAGGAAAACTAAGCAATTTCATGGTTAACTGCTCACTAGAATTTAGAATAGATACAAAAACTGCGTAAAATGTACACACAACCTAATATTTAGATGCTCTGCCATCTTCTGGAATCAGAATTTAATTTTCCATTTCAAGTGTGTCCCCTCCTCCCTCCCCCCCCTCACACATTTAGTATTAGCAGCCAGGTCAAGAGCAGTGAAGCCTCTTTCCTGACAAGTCACAACACTGCACAGTCTCTGACTGAGCTTCCAAGACCAACTGTCTCCCCGTGCAGTATATGCAGCAGTAGCACCATCTCTCCAGATGGCAGAGAAATTTCAAAAATCTCTCTCCACAGAGCTCCATTTACCAACCTACTTGTCACTGGACATGGAGAACACAGAAACCTGCCTTTGAACAATGAAAACGTAAAATTACCAGTCTGCATTTCACAGCAGTCAGTGTTGCGCTACAGCTGTCCAGTTTTCCATTCTATCACAATGTTTAGCATTAAAGAACATGTTAAACAGTTGGTTTAACTGTTCAGTACAAACTGGTATCAATTGCTATGGGCATGACATTTTCAACAGGACAATGTTGCAAATTACGACCAATCAAGTCATCACCAATATCTAAGCATTAAAAATGCAAATCTTTACAAAAATATACATTGAGACACCACAATCAATTCAGTAGCTGCCCATAACATGTAACCAAGAGGACATTCTCTCTCTCTCTCCCTCTGTCTCAGTGGCTGCTCCACACTGTTTTAAACTTTAACCATTGTCTGCTACAGGGAAAACTGACAAAGAAAAGATTTTTTTAGCACTGTTGCAACATCATATTCCTGATAATTTAAGTAAACTGAACTGTGTGTAAATGAGTCTTACATGCCTAAAATCAACATGGATTCACTATTAGTGGCCACTGGACTTGGGACTAGTCCAAGACCTTGATCTGGATTTTGACCTAGATCTAGAATGTGATCTTGACTGTGATTTGGATCTAGCTGGTTCTTTTTTTCTCGACTCCTTTTCATATCTTGAGCTGGACTTATAGTGTGTTTTAGAATCTGTTTTAGAAGTGCCTCTAGATTTGGTGTGAGATGCAGACCTAGACCGTGATTTAGCCTTCATTTCTTTCTTGGGCTGTGACTTGGATCGTGATCTTGAATTGGACTTAGATCTTGAAAAAGATCGATTGCGGTGTTTGAACCTATCAGAATAAAGGGGAGAGAGGAGATTTGAATGTAAAAACACTATTCTTAGACATCTAGTACATCAAAAATTGTTTACCATTTTTTTGCAGGAGAAACTTTTTTTTTTTTAAACCTACAGTTAGGGAATATAATGGTCTAGTTTTCAATGTAAGAAGCGTAAAAATTATTTTACCTATCATTGTCCGAATGGCTTCTGCTACGACGAGGTCTTCCAGTAGGTCTACTGCTAGAAAGGTACATCAGAAAAAGTAAACGGTGACAAATACCTATGTATGTATACAAGCGATTAATAATTTTTTTTAAACATGCATTTGCTTTTTAGTTATTTTTTGATGAACCACAAAACCATTTCATTCAGTGTCTGATTTGATGCAGCATGCAAGTACATAACTTCCACAAGATATTACAAAAAAAAGAAAACTCAAAATTTTTAACAATTAAATAGCCTGTGCGGTGTTTTTGTTCCAAGAGACTGCTGTGTTGTTGAAGCCAAACATACACTACACTTACTTTCTGGGACTATATGATCTTCTATAGCTGTAATCAAAAGAGCGACTTCTAGATCGTCTCCTTTCATAACTCCGGCTTCTAGATCGCCTGTATCTGTCATAGTCATCGTAACGAGAAGAACTGTATAGGTTTCTCCCCTCCTTGGCTTTCATTTGATTTGGTGCTGGAAAAAACAACAACAATATTTAACATTTAAAGTTTTTTTTAAGAAGTACCCTACTTCCTTTTAGTGACAGCACTACTGCTATCCATATAGTTGACATTTAGTAGAAAACCTATTAGTGATTCTAGCAAAGACGCTTATGAAAAGGACAGAGATTGCAGTAAGCCACTTGCATTTTGCTGCTTTAAATGCTGGACAAAAGCATTGTTGCCTTGTGAGTAATACCAATCTAGAAAGAAAGCAAACAAACCCAACAAACAATCCCCGCACCACCAAAACAACCCAAAAGACAGAAAAAAAACAGCACAAACAGTAACAACACTGGAATGCTTCACAGAGCCAGGAACACAGAATTGTTTCTGTAATGCGCTTTCAGGCCACCTGGAAACAGTGACAGGCTGCCTGAAAAACTAAACCCATGAGCAAAACATTCCAGCATTCCTGAATTTACCTAAGCAGCTAACAGTGAATTAATTAAACACAGTGCCACACATTAAACCTGATCCATAGTCTTAATTATTAAAAGTCAACTTATACAGAAGCTGCAATTGATGATGTCACAGAGAAGTTTGATTCTAAAAGTATCCCTCTCCCCTATATAACAATGCACTTCACCCTGTAACTTTAATATTAAAATCATTAGATAGAATAAGAATCAGAAGTCGTCTTTTTTAACACAAAAAGCACAGCTATCTTTCTATTGTATTAATTCCCATTTTCATTCAAATGCAGAGGACACACTCAATGTATTTTATATGTATCATGCTGTACAGAGAGCTACCTGTACTAACAGCTACAATTTTCATGATTTAACTGCTCCTATTGACAACACTAAAATAGACTAGCTAATTTTTTTGTTCAGAAACTTAAAAGAAATCCCAATGTTTACATACAGGACAGATGCTTGTTGTGCAGAGCACATCATTTCCATTGAGTTCAGTAAAAGTTAAATGTGCACGTTTCAAGTGCTACTTTGATAGTTTTAACTGAAAAATCTTGAAGGCACTTCTGTTAACAAGCTGTACATGACTATTATAATTCTGCTCTATACCAATAGGTAGGCATGTCTTATACTCCTTGAAAGCATCTTTTCTTTACTATATGATATCTGTATCTACCTATATATTGAGAATACATTCATAAGTAACAGATAGAAAATACATAACAGTTATTTCTTCAGAAAACAAGACTTATTTTCCAAGTTGAAATGAGATGCTTTGAAATTAATTTTCCTGAAACCAAATGAAAATGAAGATATTACCTCAATCCTGGAAACCGGACTGCACTGGGAAATGTCAACAAAGCATCAAGAACACACTTAACCACAATATAAACATTGCAATGCATTAAAACTGGGTTACTCATTTTGACAGGTAAAATTTTTGAAAGTGTGTTCCTGAAAAAAAAAAAAAGCTTGACAGCTGCACAGATAGTTCTTAAGTACATTCAGCTAGTAGCAAGAATTAGATTGTGGTGACTGTTTACATAGCTAGCTGTTTTTAATTAGCCAAGATACATTAATAACGTGTCTTCAATCCAAACCATCCTTTGATAAAAGGAAAAAACCACAATCACGTACTATTAATATATCAGCAATAATGCATCATAACAATTAATAACAAGTGTAATGTCATCTGGTACTAAATGTTATGGCTAAAATCATAATCTGATGAAATACCCAGGGAGGCACTTACTCTTCCGATCGCCCTGTGCAAACTGGATTTCTATCTGCCGGCCACAAATCCACTTTCGGTCCAAATTATGGAGAGCATCTTCAGCATCGCGGACATCTTCAAATGTGGGCAGTGTTAAGGTACTTGAGAATTTGAGTAGTTTACAGATTTGGTATTGAGAAGAAATCAGTTATTTTCTAGTTTTACAGGCCATTATTTCTGGATGTTTTGTTCACATTAGTAAGTACTGCAGCTTTTTTTTTTAATTAATTAACCACCAACGATCTGAGACTTCCTATAATAAAATTAAAAACTCACAATACAGCCATGAACTTACCAATCAGCAAGCAATTGCTATGCAATATCCTAACGTTTTTCTTCTTCCACTCGTAAGGAAGAAAACTGTATCCTTCTCAAAAATGCATTATTTGCTAACAGTGATTCAACTTTCTGCACTACATTCACTTTACTGAAAAGAAATCTTAGTTCTCAAGTTGCTAGGCACACAAACAATAGAAAACAATATTTGTCTATGAATTTTAAAATTGGAATGAAGTTTTCCTTTTAAGTTTAAATAACATAATGCCAAGGAGATATATACAGACCTGAAATAAAGGCATACACTAAAACCCCTGCACTACCAACGTTCAGGAACAGAATAATTACTAATTTTTATCTGTGAGATTGATTGCTACTTTAACTCACACACCTTCCGGCTATGGGGCAAAGAGCCAGTTGCCTTTCTTCTCACAGTAACTCAGTTCAGCAGCAGCAGCATCTATGCAGAAAACAAACTATCAAGTGGTAGGTATAAGTATCTCCATTACCGAAGAATGAATGCACTTTCATTCCAGACCACAGTTATGACAGCACTCACAATGTAACAGGTTTTGTCAATGGACTAAACCAGCATCATTCATCAAAATTACTGCTTACATGACAAACAGAAGAAAAACTGTTATTCTGTAGGATACATCAGGTATGACTCCTTTAAGCTTGGCCACCATTCAACTTCATCTTGACCTTTAACTCTTTAAGGGCTTGTCAGAAGGACTTGTCATGAGATGCTTGGCCAAAAATGACAGATGGCTTTATCTTTTACTTTGAAAAACAACCTTTTCCCCCTTTTGTAGATAAAGCGAAGCTTTGTCTCCCATTATGGCTTGTCCTTCTTCCAGCTTTTCTTTATTTTTTCTTTTCCCAAACTGTCCCTTCTCTTCAAGCCTGATCCTTAAGAGGTCTTTGGCTTGTCTACTTGCCTCAATTGTTGAACTCTACTCTAAAGGTTCTTTCATGCTTTCTCTTTGGGGTCGCCATTACTGTACAGCTTTACATTCTGAGGCAACAACAGAGGACAGTAAATTAGGGGACAATATTAAAGAAAGTTCACCTCATTTTTTATACAATCTGCTTTTGATCAAGTGATTCCAGTTCCCATTTGTTAAATTAACAATAAATACTAGCCACAGTTTGCTAAGCGCAAGTTTACTTACGTACCAGTTATAATAGAAACCTGATAGACAATTTTGAGTCAGTGATAAATTTTCATTTCAATCACACAATATCAATTTCAGTGACATAAGAAAGCTTATATATTACTGGACTTAAGTTTTGCAAAAAGGCAAAGAAAATTTGAGAAAAGTTAATCTTAAAAAATAACAAGACACATATAAGACACTTATGAGAAACAACACAAAAGTAAACTGCTTTTTCATTTAGATATGTTACCTCTTACACAAACTTGAATTTCAAACTTCAACACCCCTCACTAATCAGCCATCTGAAGAAAGGATATTGAACATAAGCAAATCCTCTGGGACGACGAGTGTAGAAGTCAAGCGGAACGTATACATCAACTATAGGCCCATAACGACCAAACTCACGGCGCAAGTCTTCAGACCTAGAATATCATAAATATCTTACATGTCTTCTCACTATTTAAGGTATTAAAAAAATATATCTATATCTATATATATATATATACAATCACTCATCTTTTTGGATGGCAGAAGATGCCCATAGCAAAATAATTTTAATTTTGGGGGAAGTGTATGAGCTGTTCATTGCTAAAGCAACACGCTAGGCTTCCCAAGAGCACCACCACGATTCAGGATGCTTAGGATAACCTCGGTATTTTAAAATCAGTGCTCAGAACAACTCAGCAACATAAATGTAAACAGAGACGAGAAGTGACACATAGTAGCCAAGCCAGTTCAATGGAAAGGTGGGCAGAAAGTGAAAAAAGGAATCTAACAATTATTATACTAACTATTAACATTGATTTTACAAAGTGTAAACATGAACTATAATGTCCAAAGGAAAAGCACAAGAAGAATTTTGTCACTCATACTGACTTCTATGGAATAATCAATACTTACAGCCACATCAAAGAACAAAGCCGGAGTGAGAAACCATTCACACCCTTAGGTCAACTGTCCCAAAGATGTGGCTTTAGAGCACAACACAAAACTGTTCAACAGATTTGTGATAACACTTGAAATAAGTGCTGTCTCCTCAACAGAGGAACTTCTTTACACATATCTTCTGGTGTCATTTTAGGACAATAGGGAAACATTTGTGTCATGTAAACACAATACTACATCAAAGAGTTACTGATGCTTATTCCTCTTTCACATCTGTTGAAAAAATATCTACACTGTACATTATCAATGACAGCAGAAGGCAGCTATAACAACCAGCTTCAAGGTCTCACAACGAAACCATCTCTAACAGGAACGAGCCATGTAACTGAAAGCCTAAAAGGGAGCACTGCCAGTTAAAAAAAAAGTTTGAAAATGAGCCTTCTTCCATGACTTCTAGAAGAAAATGATCTACAGGCAAAGAAAGAAAAGCCGTGCAAGAAGTATCACTTTTAATTTGAAATTACTTATATTCTTTATGGTAATAAGCTTCCTAATTCATTCAGCCATGCCTACGCTACTGTTAACTGAACACCTTTTCTGCAGCCATCCGGGCAGCAGGTCTGAGAGCTCAGGTTTGCGATTTACACAGCCAGACCTCGCAACGTCTGCCACACCAACCCCACGATCACCAACAGCGGAACCGCCGCGCCGCAGAAACGGAATGGAGAACGCCAATACTCCGACAGCCACGTGCAACGGATTCCTTTTCGTTCTTTTCGCTCACTGCGAAAATCTCTCCACTAAGCCCCTGCACGTACGTTTAAGTTTTGCTACAACATAATTATTACGGAGAAAAGCGTTTTCCGTCTCTCTCCTCCCACTGAGCGCCACCGGAGGCCGCAGCCCGTAACAACCAGAGGGAACGAGCGGGCGGCAATTACCGCAGTAACGGAACGAAGCGCGCGGAATTTCGGGGACATCCACAACGAAGGCACCGCTGCGCCTTCGGGCAGCACCGCCCATTTATGTCCAGACTGCAAAGCACGGCGGCCGCCGGCAGGCCCCCTCCCCCCATCCCCGGGCAGCGGCGCTCCGCGGGGCGGCCGAGCTTTGTTCTCAGCACGGCGTTGGGCAGCGATCGGCGCGAGGCGGAGGAGGAGAGGGCGGCGCCGCGGGGAGGGGGTGGGCGGCCCGGCCCAGCACGGCCCGGCGAACCCGCGAAAGCCTGCGCAGCCCCCGCGCCGCGCTGGCGCCTACTCCGACTCACCGGGTGTCGTCGGCCACGTTCCGCACGAAGAGTGAAGTGTTGGGAGGGCGCAGGTAGCGCGACATGGCGGCGGCGGCGGCACGAGGGGCGGCGAGCGGCGGGGCCCGGGCGCGGCGGGAGCCGAGGCTGAGGCGACCCTCCGAGCAGCACGCAGCGCCACCGCCGCCCGCCCGCCGCCTCTCGCGAGACTTCTCGCAGAGCTTCCGGCGAGAACTCCGCGCGAAAAAGACCGCGCGCAAAAAGGAGCCGCGGGCGCCAAAACCCGCGCAGCCCTTACTGCGCGTGCGGCTTCGACGGCGCCGTACACTCACACATGCGCACAATGCGGCCACCAGAAGCTCGCGGCCCATGCGGGAGAGGACCCCTCCCGCCCGCAGGCTCCGCGCATGCGCTCTGCTCCGCTCCAGGAGGGGCTGGATTTTCCCGCCCCATGATGGTGAAGCGCGCGCGCCGCTTCTCGTGCGCCGTTGAAGTGGCGGCGGGCGGGGCGCCGCGCCGCGGGGGCCGTGCGGGGGCCCTGCGCCTAGGCGAGCGGCCGTTTTTCAGTTAAGTCGTTTGTGTGGCGAGAACAATAAAGCAGGTAGTTCTGTGGCTGATATTTAGTGGTCGTTGTGCCGATAAACTCTCGTTCTGTGGCTGAATTGTTACCTCGGGCAACATGAAGGGCTGTGTTGCGTCCTGCTGTGGTGAGGGACTTTCAGATCCACAGACACAGAAGAGCAGCCCCTGCCTCTCCCTGCTCGCCACAGGCTCCGTGTGCCAGCGCGTTAAGGGGCTGCGTTTGTACGCGAGTTGTAAAAGAACAGGAACACGAGCCAGGAGAGCGTTAGAGACCAGAGTTATGTGGGAGTGCGTGACACAAAACATCTGTGGTAAAGCGGGAAAAATTCCTGTTGCAGACACATGAAAAAGCAGTGGAACCAGCAGAGGGTGTAGAGTGTTGAAGGGTAGGAACTCCTGCTGCAAGGATTACCCCTTCAGAGCTTTTGGAATTGCAATGAGCGGTTTCAACAAGGTCCGAATAGTAATAACATCAAGATTCTCACGAAGCCCTCTGCAGAAGATGGCTGCATGGAAGGGGATCGGTACCACGGCCCAGCGATGGGATAAAGCTCACAACCCGGCCACAGTCATCAGGTTTGGGCAGCTTCGCCTACAGAACTGTGCTGAGGATTTTCCCACATCCTTGGTGTCCCAAGGCAGAGGAGTGTTGGATTGACAGGATGGGCACAGTTGCTGGAAATGTGACGTCCTGACAACTGTGAAGAATTTAATAATTTTTTGGTGCCTTCAAATTAAAATGACATCACTTTACATTCCGTATATGAATGAACGTGCTTTTAGTATGTGGCATTTTCAACATGTGATGTATCTGCACTCTGGAGCGCAGTGCCCCTTTTGATACCAGCAGTCCTGTACTGAGCCTGAACTTTGGTGAGGAGTTCCAGGAACAGGAAGAGCACATTTTCAAGTGTGCAGGGAATGTCTGAATAGTCCATGAACACCACTAAGACCTTTATTTTAAAGGTGAGACATTTATTTTAAAAACAAACACACATATGTGCGTTTTGCTTTATTATCAACCTATCTTATGTCAAATCAAAAGCAAAGAATTATGGTTTTGTAACTTCAGAAGTGTTCTGTCCAGTGATCTGATTTAGTTAAAGTCATTCAGAAATAAACCTGACGCATCTTTGATTTTGTATCCTACAACTTACTGATACAGCATTTGATCATTGAAGATTTTCACTGTTCTGCAGGCATGCTGTTGGAAAACTGTGTTGTATTGTCATACGTCACTGTGAAGTTAGCAGCAGTTACACAGCAGTTTCCAGACAGAAATGTGCCTAACTCTTACATGGCCTCCTGCAGTCCTGATGCTTTAAAGGTCTTCCTGAGCTTATCAGTGTCTTGGCTTCCATGCTGTTTTTAGTTATGTTAACTCACATGGAATTTAAGGTCTGCGAAAGGATGCTCAGAAATGCTGCAGAGCAAACACTGACAATGCAGAGGGATCCAGGTAGGCTGGCTCGAGGGGCTGCTCTGTAATGACTGTTAAATACTTCACAGCTTTTAGGATGTTGCTGCTGTTCTCATTGCAGTCCCAGTGCAGGTCAGCTAAACGAGTATCTATTCACTTTTTTGCTGAATAGCATAGAGAGAAAAGAGTTTTCAGTAGAACATTGCACTTTCCTATTAAAAGGGATTAACGCTGAATATGTTTATTTATTTGGTAAGGAAGTGAGAAACATTGATATCAGCTTCTGTCCCTTCTCAATGATCACTATGGTAAATCAGCATTTTTCAACTATGTCCGGCTTTGGTTGTCTGAGAGGGAGACCTCAGTTGTTTCGGATATAGAAGGGATCTGTAAGTGTACTTGGGGAAAGCAGAATCTTATAATAATGGGAAGTGATTTTATGTATAACGATAGTAGAAATCATCGTTTTCTGTACTATATAGCAATAGCAAAGATGGACACACCTTATGGAAAGTGCACTTTATTTTAAGTGTGTAAAGATGTCACAAAGAAGGTGATCTGTCTTTAAATTCTCTTGCTTCTTCTGACAAGTGTAACTCCACCAAAAGTAATAGTCTGTAGATGACAAATACACACAATTTGTTTTTCATTTGGACTTCAGGATAGCTATTAATAGTTAAGTCATTAGAAGTTTCTGTAATTCATTTATAAATCCAGATTATCACAGAAGAACATTCTACAGAGTTTAGTTACAGAAATTACAATGCCTGCCTATACATATGTGCAAAATGTTTGAACCAAAGAATGTTTTTGGTTGTTTTCTTTCTTTTTTTCTTTTTTTTTTAAACAAAACCGGTTCCGAAGAGGGGTAATCTAAATATAAATGCCATTATCAGCTGCATTTTATCACTCTGTTTTAAGGGGTATAAAGATATACTTTCCATAGTGGAAATACATCATCCCAAATAGTAATGGGTTCTTTTGCACAGTGTTTTGCTTGGAAAAGTAGCTTGAGATACTCAGATTCATCTTAGGAGGCTACATGTCAAAACACACAACTTTGATGGAGTTAGCTGTCTTTCTGATAGTAGTCTTTACATAAGCGGACACTTCTTTGAAATCTGGTGAGCTTAACTGAGGAGAATAGCTCTTTGTCACTAAGAAATAAGCTAGAACTAACTAGGTGGAACAAAATGTGTTGCAAAATTTTCAAGTCTGACTCAGTCATTATTTGTTTTGGAGCCAATACTGATCATAGAACTAAGAGTGCAAACAGTCTTCTACAGGAGTTTATAAGGAGTCTTCCTATGCAGTGCTCAACAGCTAAAGCCATTCACACTTCAGTGCTTAGAATTGTCCCCAGCATAATTATTAATAAACAACATTTGTTGAGAAAGATGCATTAAATGTACAAGCAGTGTTTAAAAGAGAGTCATTTAGAGCACCCAGTTTTTATAACAGGAATAATAAGGGACACTGGTAGTATTTTCCACTGTGATTAGTCTGAAATACTAAAATTCTGAATCTGCAGGTTTAAGCATCTGTTAAGATTCTATAAGCAATGTAGTCATTTGGGGGCCAGTATTCTTTGAACGTATTGACCCTACACGAAGAGCTGATCAACAGAGAACGTATTTTCCTTCAGCATTTAATAAACCATTGTTTTCCATCACTTACCTCTACCATTTCATTTCCTTTAACTTCTTGTTCATGTGAGAATTTTTCTGATTTGCACACAAGCTTCCCATTTGCCAGGTGCACAGTGCACTGTTGAAGCAGATTGAAAACATAAAACATTGGAGATTTGAAATTCAGTTAGGAAATAGATAGGAAGTGACTTCGGCATAAATAGGAAATAAATGCGGGTCACACTGATGCTGTATAATTACATCTGTTGATTGAAGCAGGAGTATTTTAATAAGAGTTTCAGAATAAACATTTCTGTTGGTCAAAATGTATGCATGTGCTCTATATTTATTTATTTTTGCTAAAGGAAATGGTAAAAACAAATCTCATTGGAGCACGGAAAGTGAAGTATAAGGGTGAGCAGAGAGATTCACCTGTTTCTGAAATACATTACCTTTAGCTTTTTGCCATCCATAGTAGTAATGTCCGCCTCTTTTCCAAGTGTAAAGGAGTTAGTCACAGTCTGCTTGGGTGTTTTTGATGTCACAACAAAGTCATCTCCTTTTTGTTGTATTTCAACAATAGGCTTAATATCTCGAGCCACTTTGATAAGGTCTTCTGGCAGTGCTGTGAAGGAAGACAAAAAAGGACTTCTATTATGAATTTGTGTATTTATATGAAATAGCAAATCAGGGTGCAGAATGTACAAACCAATAACAGAAAATAGTTTGCGAGGTTGAAGGCAAATGCTGTTTTGGGTTCCTCACTTCTCTATGGACATAATGTTCCATTCCACCTAGACTGTATAGATTTTGGTATTATAATGACCTTGATGTACTTTATCAGTGCGTCTTCAGCATGACTTGAAAGTACCATCTTTAGCAGTAAGGGGTTGGTGTAGGCATCATACTGCAGGATTGGGCTTTTCAACTATAACTGAGTTTTAATTCTACTGAATATCTGTTACGTGCCTTAAAACACTCAACTGTGAATGTTTTGCCATGATTGTCAAGAAGATAAGTGCATTTTTATTTATGTGGTACCTATGAAATCATAACCATCAAGTTGATTCTTTACAGATTACTGAGCAGCTGTCACATACATTTATCAGTAGTGCTATAGAAAGTGCCTGCTCTACTAAAGAGCACTGAAAATCTATAATCCATTAACAAATTACAGTTAAATGTATTTATAACATTATGTGTTAACCAAAATAAGTCATTTTTTTATATGTACTTATTCTTTTGTAAGGGACTTGTCATAGTTTCTTTTCTTTTTCAAATCAGACATAATAGACTTACCTGATGAGTAGTTTATCACACAAACAAAAGAAAAAAACAGCGTAGAAATAATATAATAAAAGATGTCTGCAAAGCACGTGTCACAAACAGAGCAAATGATTTTAGAAGTGACTTAACTCTTACCAAGAGCTTTCAGAAATTCTTCATAGTTCTCTTGAGCATAGACCTGCCAGGTGCCGCTGAATGCCATTGTGGATGATAAGGTGCAGGGTGAGGGCAGTGCTGCTAGCAGGACAGTGAGAGCTCTCTCTGGTCATTCGGGTGCTATTTATGGAAAGGGTGAGACCAGCCCAGGCTGCGAGATGATCAGCTAATTATTAACAGTGAAGTAACATTTATTAATCTCATATTTGCTCTCAATGATCATAACCTCTCGTTCATTCTGCTTTCTACAGAGTCCTACCTTGACCAAATCTTTTGGGATGTTCTGTTTATTGATGGGTCACTGAACTCAGATAATTATTCATAATAGTTGCAAAGTGTTGCCTTGATTAATTAGTTTTATTTTTGTGCACAACTTCTACTTGTAATGTGTTTTCTTTGATTTCTTCAGGTAAAATAGCATAATTTAGATGTGAGATAATTACTATCATGTGATAGGACAGTGTATAGTGTATGTGCTAGGAGCACTTGGAACTTACATGGTGGAAATAAAGCCACAAATGCTTCTTCCAGAATTGTGGTACTCCAGTTTCTTGGTAACAGTCATTCTGGAACAGTCAGTTATGATTTCTTCCAGTAGATGTCAGTAAAGTGTATCTAAATCTGTGTTAAATGTACGGTTGTTGTTGTTTTGTTTTGTTTTTTTTCCCAATAGCTACCGTACACAGGAACATTAAAGGTAAAATTAAATATGAAACATTACTTGGAGACTGAAATTAAATAAGTAAACGGAGTGCATTAATTATTTTTCTTCTCACCAGTAACACCAAGAATTCCTCACTCAGAGATAGCAAGTGATATTCCTTGCTGTTCATGCAAGAATGATTGTTGATTTTGGAAGATGTGCACTAGATTATGTATCTTGCAGTTATATTGCTTAATTCAAATAGAGCCCACATCCCAGGGGTTGCTGACCTTTCTAAGTTAACTCTTATTACTCCATACCAATTAGTAATTCTTCTATTTAAAAAGAAAAAACAATGCTGAACTTTTTCCTACAATTTCACAGTTATTTTTAGTACGTAATTTTAAAGAAAATGCAGACAGAGAGCTAGATGCTTGAAGTGGAGGAAACGTTCATGTTTAAGCGTATTTCTCTTCTGGTTTTTATTAGCAGGGAGCATGCAAGGCTCTGGGCTGAGAAAATTTGTGTTGTGCTGTAGTTCTAATTAATCAACCTTATGGTTTCAAGACAACATTTCTTTTATACACACTATCATCTGTTTTGTTGTTTGTGTTTTCAGAATCCTACCACAGAGCCAGTTTGACAGAAGAATTTTTTTTTTTAATTCATATGCATAAACTAATCTCTTCCTCCTAGCAGCGTTCAGACCAGAATAGTTAGCGGGAAGTCGATATGTAGCTCGCTTCTCATGACTTTGGGAAATTCCTTATTACTGCAAGCTATCCCTGTACCAGCAAGTGTAACTTATATTTTCTTGAAGGACTGCTCATGTATGTATCCTAGTCTCTGGCTTAAAAAAAAAAACAACTCATTATTTGTGTAAAATAGTCTTAGCAACTTGCTGTAGTTAACCGTGTTTGGGCAGGATTTGGACAAGGTGAGCTCCATAAGTCCTTTCCAAACTGAGCAATACTGTGAAATCAAAGAGTTAGATAAAGCTTTTCTAGTAATCTTTTCATTGTCCTCTAAAGAGCACTGTTGTCTCTGGGAAGCTAAACTTGACACTAAGAAACCAAAAAAGAAATGCCACACACTTGAGATGGAATTCACATGTCTATAATGTTTACAGAGCTACTTCACAGTACCAACCTAAATGCTTTCCTTTTTTAGTTTTTTAGTCTGAATATATATATTCTACATCAAGATGCACAATTTTGTAATTTCATTTATATAGAATAATTGTTGTCTGAGTGGCAGGGATAGCTAAAGCATTTCCTCTTCTTCAAGGTGTAGCCGTCCACTTTTAACTCAGAAGCACAGAAATAGCCATAAACACACCTTGCTTCTGGTCTGTGAGCCACTTATATTTTAAACTATAAGAAATGTCCTGATATTGGATAACACTGTACATGTGCATGGTGTGTAGCTCACATGGCTGTAAAGCCTGGGTGCTTATACTGGACTTATTCTAGGATGTGATTATCTGCCTTATCAAAGAGCAATATGAACAGTGCCTTCCATCTCTGTGGACTTTCACTCTGCCCTCTTGTGTAACAATTACAGCATGTCAGTCCAGAGGGAAGCTGTCCTTGTTCCTCTGCAAAACTCCAAGCCTTGGGAGTGTCGCTGCCTTGTTTTCTTCCCATTCGATTCATGTTTGTGAAGGTCAATACTTCACAGTCCCAGTTCACGTGGTACTTTAGAAAACTTCTGACTAATTTCAAAATGAATGTACTTGACGACAACAGTAAGGTGCCACTCTTTGTAAGTTTAATAACATAGACGTAAGCTTTTCTCAGCTACAAGATAGTAAGTAACATACAAGAATTTAGTACAAAAAAAACCTATGCTAATAGCTTGGTTGTACGTGAACCCCCTGGTATTTCCTACACAGCATGTTTTTACAGGGAAGCAGTTTCTCTGTAAAGAGAGCATGCGAGTGAGTACATGTGCACACATACACTTACAGAATCACAGAATGGCAGGGTTGGAAAGGACCTCAAGGATCATGAATCTCCAACCCCCTGCAGGGGGGGCCCCAACATTCAGGGCCACCAACCTCCCCTATTTAATACTAGACTAGGCTGTCCAGGGTCCCATCCAATCCGGCCTTGAACACCTCTAGGGATGGGGCATCCACAACCTCTCTGGGCAGCCTGTTCCAGCACCTCACCACTCTCATAGTAAAAAAAACTTGAGAATTACTTACAAATGAGAATTGTTTTCTAGCAACCAAAAAGTGAAAATACTGCAACATTACTGAAACAAAGATAAAGGAATGAGCCTAAATTTTAGGGTGGAGACATTCAAATGAAACCAAAGGGGTTAAATTCCTTTTAAATTCACTAACATATAGTTGCCTGGTTCATTTAGGCTTTCTTGTTATGGTCTCACTCGGGACTTCCTTTTCTTCCATTCCTATTGGTATCTCTCCACGCTTATAGACACTGACAGTAACCTGCCCTGTTTCAGAGCCATATTTGTTTTTAACATAGATGCTGTATTTTCCTGTGTCTTCATTACAGACTTTCTCTATCGTAATTGTGACAACTGTCCCCTTCACATCCATTCTGTAACGATCTTTAAAGATGATAATTTTCTCATTTTTGAACCAAGTGATTTCTGGGTAAGGATCTCCAGAGATACAGCAAGTTAAACACAGGGTCTGTTATAAAAGAAATAGTAGAGATAGATTATGAAGACACAAATGAGCAAGGAAATTCAGGTGATGTGATATGTTAATAATTAAAAAAAATCAAGATCAGTAAAAATCCACAGGAGTTTCTTATCCATAATCACTCTGTTCTAAACAGATTAGAACAGATTAACTTCGTCAAACAGCACACACACTTATCTTAGACCTGTGTTTCTTAAAATGAGTGACAGTTCCTGAAAGGTGTGTGTTATTTGATTATTCTTGTAACTTTACAGTTCATTGAACTAGCTGTTTAATCATGGATCCATGGAAATGGCAGTCCTCAGTTTAGTGTTATTAATATTTCTTGCAGCTTCTGTGGAACTAGAAAATTCTTACAGTAGTGACTTTGAGTCACTTCCGCATCCTTGGTAATAAAATGCCAGAAATGACAGCGAGCATTTAAAACCGAGAGCGTTCTCCCCAGCAGTCATTTACCTACATCTGTGCAAGGCCCAGTTATCTGAGCTATTACTCAATATTACCTTATCCTCCATGATGGTGGCTACATCTGGCAGACCTTGAACAACTCTGGCGCGACCTGGGAATGAGCAAATATGACCTCTTAGTTTTACTTATTAATGTACCACTTGGTTTTGTTTAGCAGAAGAAATTCATTTACTTACACTTTTCTGCTATTGCTGCTTCTCTGAAAGAGACAAAGACAAAATTATAATGATTAAATTATTAGGTATTGTACCAAATACAACATTCAAAATAAATATTTTTACAGCTCAACTGATCTAGGTAGGAACTTACTTTAGCCTTCTGTGCTCAGCCAGGGCATCTTCAAAGGCTGCAAGAAATGAAATGGTTTTAGGGAATGTTGCTGTTTATTTCTTTTGATATAGTACATTTAATATAATGCATCAACGTTGGAATTGTAGGTATTTGTGCACAAAGCTATGTGTTATTAACTCTTATCTTGGTGTGAGGAACTGCCATAAGGAAATCTGAACCTATTTATAAACTACTGAAGTAAGCGGAGCCTAGTACTTCCTTTCCTTAGGAGGAAAAAATCCTTTGAATGGTTTGGAAAAGTCTTCATAAACTTGAAGCCATGTTCTTTCGAGGACGTCCCCTACAACCTCTGTCAGCCTCCAGGACCCAGATATATCCTGGGAGCAGGTGTCCTCCCACGTCCCTCCCCAGGAGTGCCTTATGCTCAGCAGTGCTCCTTAAAGGTTTCAGTCCTTTCCACTGATCCCTTCTCCTCCCATTGTCTTCCCTTTGGCTTTGTTGGGCACTTGACTGTCCTTAACCCAGTTTAGTAGCATGCTGTCACAGAACCATAGCTCCAGCTCAAATGAAAGAGAAGCTGTCAGAGATCTGAAGGAATCTTGGAAAGCAGCTCAGGGAGATCTAATTCTGTGATGCAGTTGTTAATTCCGCTTACCTTGCCCAGACAAGTCGGTTGACAGCTTGTGAGAGTCATTCCCATCAAATAACTCCAGGATGTATTTTCCTTTGTCTGTATCTGTTGGATTCAGTATGTGGAGCCAGATCTGATTCATTGTGCTCCCAGCTTTCAGTTTATCACGAATTTCCAGTCGCTTCTCCCTAAATAAACAAATTATTTAATTTCAATACAGTTTAGCAGACCTGTGTGCTTTCTGTTAGATCTCTACCCGTTAGAAGAACAGAGTTGGAGTCAGGACCTTGGCTATCATTTTGTAAAGGGTTATGTAGTCAGTCATTTGAATATCTCACTGGGCATCCATGCTTTCAGGTAGTTTGCTAAAGCTCTCAGGTTCTACAAAATACCTCATAGTTTTTATTTGGGAAATTAAATAAAATTAGACATCGTATAACGTTGGCACAGACTGCCCAGGGAGGTGGTGGAGTCACCATCTCTGGAGATGTTTAGGAATAGATGTTGTGCTTAAGGACACAGGCAGTGTTGACAGTAGGTGGACATTTGGACTGGATTATCTTAAATCTTTTTCAACTCTAACGATCCTATGATATGCATTTAGTCCTTAAACATCATTAAAACTTGCCTCCTTCTGTGTGTCTGTAGGATGTGCGTAATAAAACGATATTTCTCTATTTTACCAAGTTGTTATGAGACTAAATGAGCTCACGTTTGGGAAGAGTCTTGTAACGTTTGGGAGCTGTGTTATTCAGAGTGGGGCAACGTGGTGGTTTGTGGAAGCATAGAAATAGTAGAAATAAAGAGCTTGAAACAAGAAAATAACTGCTTCCTTTCCTGTTTGTAACCAAAGTTACTATTCCAGTTAAGATGACCAGTTATTTGTATCTCAGCACCACCAGAATATTTGTAACATGATTGTTCATTTTGGAATTCCCAGACGCGTTTCAGGATTCATAGAGAATCATGGTTTTCAGCTCTGACTCTGACAAATCTCCCATAGTCTTAAAAAACTGTCTGAGGCCTAGGATACCCGGTTCTTGTGATAAACAATTTCAAGCAACAGTACCCTCAGAACCCTTCCCAGTGCCTTAAGGGGACTCACTTGTGAAACCATGTTGTTTTCATGTAGTCTGTGTAGTACTTCACATCTGTGTAGATTTTGATGCCTTCGTCAGTAGGCTGAATTTTCAGAGGTGTAGCAGAAAGAGCTGATGGTATAATTAAAAGACTGGAATTGAAGAGGGAATCCAAAAACATCTGCGCAATCTTACATGTTATGCAAAGAAAATCCCAGGCAACCTATTGACGTTTATCTCTGGAGAATGTGACTGGTTGAATGTTGGATGGTATTCTGTCTCTGGAAGGCTCCTCTTTTAGCCAACAGAGAGCAGAAAAGTGACATCATCTCTTCCGGAGACCTATAATAGGCATCTCACAGACAGAAATAGTATAAGTTGCCCAAATTCACATAGCAGATGATGTGCCAGCAGACTTCTCCTTGTCACATGCAGGTCACAGAAATAATTTGTAAGTGCATAGGGTTTTGTGCCCCTGGACACATTTACTGACCACCCTTCTTGACAGTTTAAAAGTGCTTCTACTGCCAAAGTAATATTAAAAGGGCAGTATTGTACTTGAGACCGACCTCTAGATCCAGGGCAGCTCCTGTGCTGTTTGCTCTGATCCTGGCACCCCCCCCTTCCCCTGCTGTTATTACCTAGGAGAAAAGGACATACCACTGATCCTACACAGCTCCTTGAGGAGGTCTTCAAAGGCTGCAAAGATATAATGATATCTAAGTATTTATAAATACAGTGTTAAGCAAGTCACATCTGATCTGCCAACTAAATTTTCTTATGTATATAATGTATCAGTTATTCATTATCTTTTTCTGGTGTAAATCTTACTGGATATGGAAATTTTTGCCATTGATTTATTTATTTTTAGATGCTGGTCATTTCTTACTACATTTAGATGTTCTTGTCTTCATTAACACTCAGTTTGTAATTAAGGCAGGAAGTTGAAATAACATAGCATTTCTTTTGTGCTTTGTGTTGTCTTTAATTGATATTCTGCGGTTGTGGTTCAGTTGTGAATTTTGATCCACTGGTGGAGTTGCAGAATGGAAATAGAATTTTGTTTTCTGGATGGTTTGAACTGGCTGAACTTCCAGGGCTGAGAATTTGTTTGTGGATTATCAAATGAATTCTGGCATGGACAGATAAAAAGAATAGGGATTGTATACAAAGCCCTCTGAAAACATACTCTGTTCGTTGGGCTTTGTATAATTTTTGGAGAGTAAGAGATTTTTTTTAAACGGATTATTTTATGATCCCAGTCTGACATGAAATGCTTTTGATTTTCTAAATGATCACCATGTATACATACATGTATATAAAAACTAAGTTCTCCTACCTCCTTTTATGAGATCAAGTTGGGTGTAGTCCTCTCCTCGGTCATCTGAAACAACTGCTTTGTATTGACCCTCATCTGCTTTGGTTATCTGGCAAATATATATGCAAATATATAATGTTAAACTAAAAATACATAAATAATTACAACCCCCAACAGAATTTTCACATGCCATTGAAACAGGACACAAAAAAGGCAGAGAGCCGAGGTTTGCTTTCTTCTTCCGGTTTGTCTCCAGAACAGGCAACATGTCATGATCAGAAAACCTGAAGAGCCCACACTTTCCTTTTTAGCCCCTGTTAAAAACATTCCTAATTCATCAGGTTATAATGTTAATTCTTCTTTCATTTAGTTGGCACCACCCAAAACACATACAGACTGTTAAGCATGAGGTCAGTGATTATTTTTTGCAAGTTAGTGTGGTCACCAAAGCCACCGAATTGATTTTCTGTTTTTCACCTTTTTAATATGGAGAGTTCCTATCCCAGTCTGTGGGTCAAACACACCACCTGTTCGGGCTTTCTTATTGAAGAACCACTGGAAGTTGGTGTCCTTTCTCAGATTTGTTGCCTGTTTAAAGTCAAAATTTAGAAGTCAGGGTCCCAAAAGCATTTGATTTTATAAATGCAGAGATGTTCTTCTAATGTGAAGCATCACAGCAGTCCTATAGGACTGTAGAATACTGTGAGCTTTCCTCTTTGTTAAAAAGTCTGTTCAAGTTCTGCTGTCTCTTACCTTTCATCAGTCTGCAAATAACCATTTGAATGAGCGTTGTTCATTCCCAGACCTTAAAATGCGCATCTAAAATGTAATGCTGAAGAAATTCAGACTGTGAAGTTGCATTGATGTACATACCTTGCAGGTAAGGAGTACTTCACAGTTCTCAGTAACCTTCCATTTCAAATTCTCTACAAAATACGGACCTATAAAAAAAAAAATCTTGCTGTGCAGCTCCACAGCTCAAGAATGATCTACTGGGATGCCTCCATCTCATGGTGAGCCCCAGCAGCGCTGCCCAGAAGGGGCAGTCATGCACCAAACACACAGTTATTGCTGGCTTTGTGGTGTCCTAAGGCAACAGATCTTGTATTCACTGAGGAATCAGATCTTAAAATGTCAGTGAACTAATCAACATAAATAATACACTTAGTAAAGATGATACAAGCATTTAGAGCATTTGATGAAATGCCTTTGCTCAGGTTTTGCCATCCTTTTGGCACGGTTCTGGTAAATCATTAATCTGCTTATCTTACCCTGCTTTTTCTTCCATTCCCTTTGTTTTGCATCAGCTTCCTTTGCAACTTTAGCAAAACCTGTAGGAGCAGTAATCAAAGTCAAAAAAAACAAAAAACACAGTTTCTTCATACAATGCTGTAGAGATCGTGGTTACAGAAGGCTTTCTCTTAAAAGCTGTAACATGTTTATAAGGTATTTCTAATGCCCCACTGAGAACCTTAAGTGGATTAGTACCACCATTTTTGATTATACTGGCTACAAAGTATGTAGTATTACTATCATGAAAATAGAAGTGTCATTGAAGACTTGAGCATTATGCATTTAGGAAATGAAACAGGAGCTTGGCCTTGCAAAAACACAGGCTGGAAACCCTGAAAATAAAATGTTTTAAAAGTAAGAAACACAAATTGGGTAGAGAGCATAAAATTTATCTCAGTTTTAAACAACTGTTTCTTCTTCATCATCAATAAAGAAAAATGATCACTGACAGCTTACCAAGTCAAACTCATTTTATATTCTGAAATTACCACATGCCAAATTGCTCTATAAAGGCACTTTATTCTCCCCACTGCTTTTAGAGAGAGTCCAGTAATGTGACATTTGTATGGGTAACTTCTGTTCACAGAACACGGAAGCTTTGGAAGGTCACTTGAAACGGTCAAACTGTTCACAGGAACTGAAAATGGTGATAGACATTGTATGGGGAAGTATTTTAGTGCTAAACTTCTTGCTTTCTAATTTTAAACAGTTAAAGAGCCTCTCTGTAGTAGCGCATACACCCTGTGTGTTTCACCCAGTGTGATTTATGTTAGCCTTTCCACGTTGCTTGGACTCATCTTCCAGTAAAATCGACATTGGTCTCCTTACTGCATTCAGTTTGATGCAATTAAATCAGCTGTTAAATACTCTGAATTTTCAACCTGATCCTGTACGTATTTATCTCAGCACAAATCATAATTCTTGTCATTCAGTATTGCCAAGATACAGAGTGTTCAACACAGCAAGATGATATGTGAAACATTTGGAAACAGCAACTAAAGATTCCATTGGATGTTTTCCTCCAGCAGATCTTTTTTATTATCAGAGACCCTATTTATAATATCAGGATCTCCAATTTATATTGAAGAGAAGATGAAGAGAAGAGGACTTCAGATTTATTTCTTACATGATTCATGGACTTAGTGGGCAGTATTGGTGGAAACTGTATGGTTCGACTAGATGATCTTAGAGGTCTTTGTCAACATTAATGATTCTATGACTTTAAATGTGTGCTAAAATTTGTTTTCCACATTCTCAGTGTGTCAGTGTAACTGTCAGAAGTCCCTGGACTCCTTACACACCTAGAAAAATTTCCACTCAGCATGACAGTCTGTATTTGGTACTGAATTTTCACTTACTTTCATCCAGAAGAACAAGGGTGAATTGATTTTTAGCTTTTCCGTCCTGCAGCTGGGCTGTGTACACTCCTTTATCATCATCACAGAAGTTCTGGATTATCAGTTCAACCAGACCTTTTCCTTTGACAAAGTTTATTTTATGTGTCTGCATAAAACAAAGCAAATATAATAAATTCAATAGTTTTTTCAAGACTAGATTCTGGCACTGCGTATTCTACAACACTCAGATATAAAGTTGCCTTTATCCTTCTGTGCGTGTGTCCTTATCCATTTCCGTCATCTCAAAGGTACAAAGAACCAATGCATTCTGATATTCTGTATCCTGAGATTCACCTGTTATTTGTTTGTGTGGTTGGGTATAATAGAACTGCACAGAGCAAAACTTTCCTCCAGGACAGTTTCTGTTACAACCATGTAACACAACGTCTTCTTTCCTGTTGTGTCTTACAGACTTCTCAGATTACCAGGATCTTGGTGATTTTTAGTATAATGAAAGCGGTGCACATAATTACATATCTGGGGCATGTAATTGCATGTTTGGGCAACGATAAATAATATTGCCACCCTCTGACACCATGCAAGCACTACTGAATCCCTTATACACACACCCCGAAACCTGCCAGATGCTCACATGCAAATACAATCATTATGCCTTACTGCCTTGTTTGCTTTAGGCACATACTATCATTACAAAGAGCTTGGAAAACACTTTATAATCATGCATTTCTGTGTCAGTTCACCAGTGCAGAAAATACAGTTCTAACAATGGACAAGGTCTACAGAAGGTTTACTACATACTGCTTTAAAAAGAGAAAAATAACATCAACAACAAAAGTCAACAACATCAAAAAAAACATTGCAATGAAATTCTGAAATTCTTTGCACACTCCTATACCTTTTTAATCCCTGCTTTTTATTTGCTTGGTGGTGGTTGGGTTTTTCCCCCCCTATTTTTAACTGGTGTTTTTTTTCTTTCCCTTCCCCCCCACATATTTCCTTTCCTTTTCCCCTTCCTCTTTCCCTTCTGCTTTCCCTTTCCATTTCCCTTTTCTATTTGTGGCCTGATGTTAGATCTGGACAGCTTGAGAATCAGACAGTTGGCTGTCTGTTTATGAACAGTGTGAAACCAAGCCCCAGAGCCTCCCAAAGACACACAAATCAAAATATCTGATGAAAATTTAGAAAATGTGGTACGTGCCCAGTTGGTCTGTATCCCTGTTCAGGAAGGGGAAAGTTAGTCAGAATTAAAAGTACCAGAACATACTGGTGTGCTTGTAAGCTCCTTCTCATTGAAGATTAAATGCAGCTCTGCATTTGGTGACAGCTTTTCAACCTCCAACCACAGCCGCACTTCTCCTTTCTCCAGAACATCAACATTCCATCCAGATATCAGCTTTATTACTGGAAAACAAAGAGAACTGCCAACAGGAATTCGTATGTAAGCCACAGAATTTGGCTGAGCCCAAACCATGTTAGTGTTTCCCTTTCAAAATCTGTATGTCTGGAAGTGGCTTATTACTCATCCAACTTACATGGGTTCCTGATTTCATGGCTACGTTTCAGTAACTTGTCCAGATCTGAAATACAAAAAATAACAAGTTGTTTAGATTAGTACAATTAGACCAAAGCAAAATAATTATAGCAATTGGATTCAACTTTTCAGTAAGCCTTATTTATGTCAAGAAGACAAGTACAAAACATTACAAACTGGGAGGACTAGAGAAGGTGGTGGAGATAACTTAGTTCTGTCTGAAGAGAACATTGATTGTATCAATTCAAGAAATACCGTAGAGAAGTTTTAGATAATTACGACAGTGTGTGTGAAATCTGAACTCTAATGGAAAAAATGACTTCCCTAGATCATCGTAATTTTTCTTAGGAGCCTGAAAACAAAACTGTCCTTTGTCTGTCAGGGAATGAGAAACATCTTTCCAATGACACAACTATCAATAAGTGACATCAGCCACTGTTCTTCCGGGAGAAGCTTTCGTTTAAACATCTAATATTAGAAAATTATGGCACATTAGATTTTAGTGCTTGTTAATTATAAGTTCTTACCTTCTTGTGTTAAAGTGCAGCTGGCAGAGATATCATCATCTACGTCTGTGACCTCCACTGAATATATTCCCAGATCCTTTTCTGATGGATCTTTCAATATAAGCTTAGATCTTAGAAATAAAGGTAATAATAAATATTATTTTTCATTCAAAAATTACGTTGGTGATTTTTTTTATTAAAAAAATACAACACATTTGATACATCTGCAACATCAAATATAGTACTTTCAATCATTCGTATGTGACACTGAAGAGCAAGTGTACATTTCTCTCTGCACATTATCTACTCACTTATTGCCTTTCTCTTCTGTCTGAACTCTGTCAGCATCTGGTGGTCCTTCATAGTCCTTTGACCAGATAAATTCAGAGGAGTCATTCTTTTCAGGAGCTTCAAAAGCCATATAAATGAACCCTTCTTCATCCACCCCAAGTTCAATTTCATTTGTGCCTGAATGACAGAAAGAAAGAAAAAAAGCAAACTAAAATATTACTTATGAAGATCAGGTTAGCTAATCTTCTCAGGTTGGATATGAGGAAGAATTTCTTCTCCTAAAGATGATGCACTGGCACAGGTTGCCTAGGAATTGGTGGGGTCACCATCCCTGGTGGTGTTTGAGGGAAGGGTGGATGTGGTGCTTAGGGATGTGGTTTAGTCAGCAATATTGGTGGCAGGTGGACAGTTGGACTGGATGATCTTAGAAGTTTACACAACCTTAATGACTCTATGATTCTGGACATTGGATGTTAAAGCCAGAACATACAGCTAGAGTAAATTTACTTGGGCAGATTAATTTACTAAACTTTATTTTGACTGGGTTTTTTTCTTGCCATGGAACGTGTAGCAAATATTTAATGAAGTAGGGTTCTTTTTATAGGAATCAACATAACATGTACAGACACAGCAATTCATCGCTCAGTTTCATACCTGGCTTGCTTTTAGCCACCACAGGATCTGAGGCAAGTGAAGGGGGTCCAATTCCAGCCTTGTTCAGCGCTCTTACTCGGAAAATAAAGCATTTCCCTGTGTCTAGATCTGAAACCTACAGGAACCAGTGACAGGAATTAATAAGTGTTACAAAGCAATGCTTGGATACTGAGTGCATATACTGACCTTCATATGAGTGGTGGCTGTGGGTTGCTTGTTTATTTGCTTCCATTCCTCTGTCCCTTCTTCACACATGTCTACATAATACCCTGTAACTGGACCTGTGCCTGTGTACAGTGGTGCTTGCCAGTGCAGCATCAGGGAGGAGTCTCTCACTTCAGTGAACTTCACATCATAAGGAGGACCTGTTCAAGGAAGAGCATGCTGTGAAGCTATGGTATTAGAAGATTTGACGCATTGTTCAAGTTTGAAATCAGAAAGCAGAGTTTTATGATAAGATGTGAACAGTGGGTCCAGAAGCAATGCTTTCCATGCTAATTAACTGTAGAGATAGGTTCTAGGAAAAAAAATGCACATGTGATTTAATGTTCAGGCCAGATTGGATGGGGCCCTGGGCAGCCTGGTCTAGCATTAGGTGGGATGATTGGTGGCCCTGCATGTGGCAGGGGGGTTGGAGATTCATGATCCTTGAGGTCCCTTCCAACCCTGGCAATTCCGTGATTCTGTGATTCTTTTATTAGCTTTGGTATAATAATGTTAAGATATTAGAGCTATATTCTTTTTTTTTTTTTTTTTTTTGAAACAATGCTATTAAAAATACCTCGATTCCTTATCAGTGAAATGTGGAAACAGAACCCTACGTCTGAATCAGAACGTCCCTAGAAATGTTTGTGTGCATTTGTATACTGGGACCTCATCCTACATGGACCTATAATCTTGAGAAGTCCCTCGGAGTCACTGAAAAGTGAGAAGAGAACTAGTATACGTGGAAGTGTTTTTCTGCCTGTTCATTTTGCAAGAGGTACCTGGTTCTGACATTGTCCATTCCTCACATCTGAACAAGTCGCTGGGTTCAGATACTTCCCCAACACCTGCCATGTTCATTGCACGTGCACGGAATTCATACAGATGGCCTTCTTCGAGGTTGCTAACCTTTGGGTTCAGAAAAGCAGAGAAAATATTAGCATGGCCTTGTATTAGCATGGCCTTGCATGGTGGTAATCTTACGAGAGTACGAAGAAAGTTCTGGACTGGAGAAAATAGAAGAAAGCACCTTATCCCAATTTATAGCCATGGTTCCCACTGGCTATATCCTACATGGTTCCCACACATAAAGAAAGATAGCACTGATTGTATTTGAAGTTAATACCGTGTAAACTCGTTGAGGAATCGGATGAATATTGACTTCATGCCAATCTAGCTCAGATGCATCATGCTGATCCAGGAAGTAACCCAGAATCTTTGTTCCTCCTTTACGCTTCGGGGGTTTCCAGGCAATGGTCATGTTGGCCTTCCCACAGCTCAGCAGAACAAACCCACGTGGTGCCGATGGGCGAGCTGTGCAGCAAAGGGAGAGACAAAAGGCAGCGCTGTTCAGTGCAGTTTTGGAAAGGGTGGATACAGTACTTAGAAAGTGGTTAAGTGGGTAATACTTGTGCTAGGTGGATGGTTGGACTGGATGATCTTAGAGTTCTTTTCCAACATTAACGATTCTATGATCTAGGGGTTAGGGAAAGGGGGGTATATGTTGGACAAACCAGGTTGGAGAAATCTGTGTCACATCTGATGTGATTCTGTTTATGTCAAGATCTCATAATATCACTTCTGCTGTGTAAAAGCATTTGGATGGGACCAGATTCTTGTTAAGACATCACAAGAAAAATCATGCACAGGCTTCAGGGCATTTCATGCATGTTGCCTTATAGTTCGCTGGATAGAAAAGATGGGAGCAGTGGGTTGATATAACAGCAACCATTGAGGGTTGGCCACCAACTTACATGGTGGGGACATCTTCACAAGTTCTCTAGGATAATTCACATTGCTGATTTCAAGGTACCAAGATAACAGTACCTTTGAAGATGATCACTTGAACCAGTGACAAATGAGTACTAGAAGTATAACACATTGCTGAATCAAAATGCTAATTAACATTGCCCACTCTTGACAAGCATAAATGACAACAGAAGCAAGGGGATACAAGAAAATCAGTTCCCTGTTGCTTTGCTTATCTGCTCAGTATTATTACCATGATGTGTAATAATATCTGTGCACGACAGATATATCTCAGAGGGATTTACATGCACATCTGTTACTTACCTATTGCTGGTCTTACAGTGATAGGGTCTGTTTCTGGAGAGCTTTCGCTCAATCCTGCCTCACTGACAGATTTCACACAAAAGACATACTCCTTTCCAGCCTTCAGGCCAGGGACAGTAAACCTGGGAGAAAAAATTACTGTGTTTGTGTTGATTGTTCAAAAAACAGGTGAAAAGTCTTTTGACTAGATGGCAATATATTTTAATAAGAAACTGCTCCTTGCAAAATCCTTATTGGCTATTACAAATTAAAGCGTCACATAAAATACTTACTGATAGGTCAGACAATTAGTATAGATCAGATACCAAGGTGTCACACTGCTGCCTGGCACTGCCAGTACAATAAATGACTTTTAGTGGACTTTCCAGTTGACGTGCGACTCTAACAACTGGGACAGATTTTCTAAATGCTCTGTGTGTGACACCAACATACTCTGCTGGAAAGCAAACAAAATAATGGAATGTGGTTCTACCAGTCATGCCACAGAAGTCTATCTTCTGCAGACTGAGAGTCTACGATGATACACACAGACGTTGCTGTCAGTCCAGCTTTAGACATAAAAGTGCGACTGGGCACTTTGGCTGATGAGCAGTGCTTAATGATAAAAGATGATATGGTGTTGCGTGCATGCCTGTGTGTGCAGTGAAGGAAGTTCTTTTTCTAACTGAAATAAGACTCTGGCCATAAAGAGAAGAATCCAAGCTTGCATCCTATCTCAATGGAGTACAATAGCTGCACGCACTCATTACACATCACAGGCTTATTGTTGACAGTTTGCCATTCTTCTGCCCCAGTCTCCCGACAGTATATGTAGTAGCCCAGAGGTTCCAGACCATCCTCTAATTTATTCCACTGCAAAACAACAGATGTTTTGGTGTCTCTGAAAGCTAAAACCTGAGACGGTGGTGGTAAAGGAGCTGCAAAAGAAAGAAGTAAAAACAGAAAAATAGTTGTTTATTTAGAAGAATATGTAAATTCAAATGTGCTTATTAAGTGAGTTCACTGACTTATTCACCTTTCCCAGAGCTTTGTTTACAAATTAGAGCAAATCACCATGAACACTGTCCCTGTCTGTTCATATTTGGGTTTGCTCCTCGTACTCCTTCCCTGATAGCCCATTGATTCCTGCAGTTACACCCATGTAACCTTCTCTGAATTAAAGGAAAAACAGGACTCATATTGACTCTCATGTGACTCCTCTGTGAAATGGGACCCGCTTCACTCTTGAGAAACAAAGGACAGTATTAATGAACACTAGAGCAGCTTTAGTGTGAGAATATGAAATAGTAAGAGAAACAGCTACTCCTCTCTGCCTAATAGAGGCATGGGCATGAGCCTTTGCATCTCTGACTGTTGTCTCGTCAGTCCTGGGAAGAAACCAAAACAAATCAGCCCTCTAAGCACTGCTCTTTATCTGAAGGCCCTAGAAAATGGCTTCTTCTGCAATCACAGTTGTAGCATTCCTTCCAACACTGGCATGTAGCCTAAGTGCTGGAAGCACGCTTAGATTAAGTACAGGCTTCCATTGTCCCTTAATTAAATGTAATTCCCCTACTGTGGCTTGGTTAGATTTATACTGCATTGACCAACTGCAAAGTAATTAAAGAAGGATTTAAGGCTTTAAGAAGCTTCCTGATATCAAAGCAACGGCTGAGTAACAGAATAACATGAAGTTTAAAGGAGGTGGGGTAGGGACAGGGAGGAATCCACACATTAGTTTTGTAGCACATCTCCTTTTCCATCATTAGTATAGTGCATAGCAGTGAAATAATTACCCAGTTTTGCTCCAGCAGTGATGGGTTCGCTGGGTAGGGATGGCTCACTGACTCCGTACTTGTTAACGGACCGCACTCGGAAACAGTATGGTTTTCCTTTAATGAGATCAAAGAGTGCAAATCTTGGGGAATTAACCGGCATATCCAGATTAACCATTTGCCAGGAGTTGCTGCCCACAAGCAACTGTAAGGAAAAAGGTGATTATTTACAATTCACAAAAGCTTAAAACTCCTGACAGACAACAGAGTCAGTCTTCCTTGGAAAGCGTATATCTATTTTTTATTAAAAAGTGTAAGTGATTAATTTTTTGTTGACATATGTTATCTTTTCTTCCTTGGAAACAGAAGGTTCCTCTGCAGCAGGAAGAGTACAGCAAATGGGAAATGAGTACCTGATAAATTGGTAGGAGGTACTAATTAACCAGCAAAAGGATTAAAGGGGAATTTGAAAAGTGAACTACTGTACAGTTCTTCACAGCCTTCCACACCTGGGAGGCCCATGGGGCAGAAACAGTCTTCCTGTTAACGCTTTCTCCCATTCTGTGGATTACATTTTACTAACTGAGGTTTTGTTTTTTTAAGAGCAAGGCTTGCCCCATCTTAAGAGTGGTGACAGCTTATTTCCACTGTCCACTCTAAACAGCCACCAGCAATTAATTGCATTCAATAATTATTCCTGTGCTTTAGGCCATGTGAGAAATAAATACTCCTATCCAGGAGTAGCAGCAATTTCCTTTCTGTGTGATGTTATTTTCTTACCTTCTCCACATAATATTGCAGTGGTTCTCTGCCTCTTGGATCTGGTTCATCCCAGGCCAAAGCCACATAATCTTCTCTGACCTCACTTGCGTGAACATTGGTGGGTGGCAGGGGAATCTTAATGTGCCCTATGGGAAGTCAGAACCAGATATACTTTAGAATCATACAATCATTTGAGTTGGAGGGGATCCTCAAAGGCCATCTGATCCCACTCCGCAATGAACAAGGACACCCACAGCTTCATCAGTGCTCAGGGCCTGATCCAGCCTTCAGATATAATGTAGAAGAAAAATCAACGTTATTTTAAAACAGATTATGTTCTCCTGGTGTAAAATAAGATCCTTCAGTATAAAGGAGGAGACTTAAATATTTTGGGGACAGGAAAACCAAGATTTTTACAAAAGTTTGTACTATTTATGATAGTTTCTGATCCTTGTGCAGCTTACAAGTAGGCCTTCTCCTTGTTCTCTAAGTCAGCTCTATGGGAATGGCTCTGTATAGATTGAGCTTACCTTCTAGGTCATCCTTGAAGATTTCTATCATCCTGCCTTCATCATATGGAATAACTGTAATATCAAACAGAACAGTGTTATCCAGCAGGAGATACAGAGTTGTGTCAGAATGCTTGGAGATTGTTGAAAAAAATAGAGATCAGAACTGTGTAATATAATTATATGCATAACTATGTATGTTTCATCACATATTCAGTGACATTACATACCTGTAGTGTTTTAATGTTTTCTGTTCCAGAGTAGTAATGAGGTGGGCTTAGTGAATGAACAACACAGCAGTGAGCTGCATTGGTGTTTTTAACAATGAGGAGAATCTGGACAAACTGCATTCATCTGTACTGCAGCCTCACACTGTACTGAAGGAACAAGCTTTCCTGCTTTTAGTACACACCTGTCACTCTCTTGCCCTTGCTGGGGTCATACGTTATAACTGGATCACTGGTTTTTGAAGGATGACTGATCCCTGCTTCATTGACAGCCTTCACTCGGAACTGATACGCCTGTCCTTCAGCAAGGCCCAGCACAGGGTATCCGCAGGTTTTCACAGGCTTTTCATTGCATGGGACCCAGTTCTCTGACCCAGCAGTACACCTGAAATGGAATGTATCTCATGGAGTTCCTTTGTGGTTTTCCCACAACACAATCATGATGTTTCTCTTTCTCTAACAGATAGAAGTACAGACCTTTCAATAAAATATCCAAGAATTGGGCTTCCTCCATTATCACTGGGTGCTATCCAAGAAAGAATCAAGCAGTCTTTATTTATGTCATGGCACTTCACATTGAGAGGGGATCCAGGTGCACCGGCTGATTCTGCTGCAGCATCTGCAGGAACACCAAGCTATTGTGGTTAAGACTTTCTCCTCTGTACCAAAACCTTGACTCGGTAACTTAATTTTAAGTGTGTCCCAGCAATACAAGTCATATTTTTACATCTTAATCACAATTGAATGTAGGATTTGGACATCTGTTAAATGTAACAAAAATAAAGCACAAAACTGGGCACAAACTTTCTTGAGAATGAGGCAGTGAATTCCTTTATGCCAAAGTGTTAGGAGAGAAGCTGTTGTTCTAAGTAGGACAGCATCCTGTTATTACCTCGAACAAACACATAAGTGGTTTGCTCTTTGCATCCACCCAGTGAGGGGACACGGATTGTGTAGAATCCCTCATCTTCTTTGTAAGCACATGGCACTCTTAGAGAAGCTTCCTGGTCTTGATACTTCAGTTCCTGATGTTCTGAGTTCTGCAGCAACTCACCTATAAAGCATGAAAAGGGTAAAGGAGATCCACCTGAACTGGTGGAGTGAGGATCGATGTATTTCCAAATGAAAAAATAAAAATACAACCAACCAAAAGCACCAAAACCCCCAAACCACCAAAAGCAGAGAAACAAAACCAAAACAGCAAGATAAGGGATCAGCAAGATAAGATACCTCACAGTTATACTCATGGACTCTGATCCTATTTTATTGCCATCCCTCTGTGTTCTCTTCACACACAAAGAACAAATCAAAAAAACCAATCCCTGTTCTGGGGAGCAATCCGAGCAATAAAGGGTAATGAAATTAGTGAGTCAAAGTTACTCCTCACAGCAGGGAACAGGATGCTCTGAATTCTGCCAGATATTTTAGCAGTTCTACCTGAGGATGCAAATAATAACATCTCTATCTTGAGAAGAGCTAAGAGCAGCTCATGAATCCCTAATTCTAATCTTCTCCTATAAGCATTAGATTACAGCTATAAAACCAAATGGTGTAGTCATATATGTATGTGTATTCTATGTGTATAAGTAGCTACTGCATACAAACCATCTCTGAACCAGGTAACGTTTCGTTGGTGTTCAAGTAAATCAGAAGTGAAGTAACAGGAGAGGGTGAAAGGCTCCTTTTCTCTTGAAAATAGTGGTTTCAGCGAGGAGGCAAAGTCCGCCTCTCTGGCAAGAAGGGATCCTATGAAACAAATATGAAATGCAGCATGAGAGAGACATCCCAGAGACCTCTAGCTTGTATCATACTTTGTGTCATACAGTTAGAGAGTAGCTGAGCCTCGTGCTTTTCCCATGCAGGCAGGCTTACAGGAAAAGTTAGAGCTCAGAAAAGAAGAATTCCATTGCTTCAGGTGGCAGAAAAATCAAAGAAATAACAATAACCGACATTTACTTACTCCTGTATATTTCTGAATCAAATCCCGACTCCTTTCCGTCATATTCTGCAAGACAAGAAGGAAATGCATTTAGGAAATCTCATTCCGGTGTTTATCTTCCCCTCAAATATGTACAGTGACACTCCGCAAACTGCTCTTGTCTCTCAAAGCCACTCTTAGTGTGACCTTTAAAGTGTCATCATGCAGTAAAACATCAATTTGCTTAATGACACAGAGCTCATTCCTCATCTGGAGGACAGCGAATCTCCCACAGAACTCCTCTTTCAGCAGCTGTGGTTCTTTGGAGGCATTGCCCGCACCACCCAATGTTGCCCCGAGAGCTGTTGGTATCACAGCACAAAATGAGATGCTTTGGAGCTGGAGTCTAAGAACCAATGCACTGAAACAGGACGAAAGCAAGATGCTCTCTTACCGCTAAGCCCCAAGAAATGCCCATAAAATAAGATATCTTTTTCATTTTGGCAATATCAAAGCTCACTCATAAGCACAAGACAAGTATTCCCTTAAACAGCTGAAACGGAAAGAAATGGAAAAGATGAGAGGGGAACCCGGGTCCTGTGAGACCCTCCGTGATGTCTTAAGGCACAGTGAGTTATGCTGCAAGAATCATAGAATCTTTAAGGTTGGAAGAGACCTCTAAGATCATTCAGTCCAACCATCCACCTACCAGCAATATTGCTCTCTAAAGAACCCTAAGTATTACTTTCATTCTTTCCTTAAACACCTCCATGATCTGTGACCCCTCCACCCCCTAGGCAGCCTGTACCAATGCATCACCACACTTTCTGAGAATAATTTGTTCCCAGTATCCAACCTGAACCTCCCTTGGCACAACTTCAGGCCATCACCTCTCTCATCCAAATTATCGATATAGATATTAAACAGGGCTGGCCCCCAAACCATCCCTTGGGGAACACTACTAATATGACTCATTGCCAGCCAATTTCATTCATCACCACTCTCTGGACCTGGCTCTCCAACCAATTTTACCCAGCAAAGAGTGAATCACTAAGCCTAGAGACCCTCACCCTGGCACCAAGGGCATTCCAGACAGCGTAGGGCTGGGAGAAGAGGTGCGATCAGCCTGCCTGCAAGATGAGAAATGTTTCCAGTGGAGGAAGGATTAATGCCTTGGTATAGTCTCTATTTTCAGAAGGTTAAACACAAATAGCAAAAAGAAGAATCATATTACTAATATTAGACAGGGTCAAGGGAAAAGGAAAAGCGTGGATCTCTTACCCACAATCACAAGGAACAACACTTGCAAACTGTTCAGAATGCAAGACCCAAGGAAGAAGAGTTTAGTCAGGTACTTAGCAATGAGAAGAGCAGTCCCATCTAAGGACTTCTGGAATAGCCCATGGCCCTCATTCTGTCATCATGCCTGCTCTGATCTTAACATAATACAAGAACACATATAGAAGCATTGCACACATGGTAACACTTTTGTTGGGGTAAAGGGACATGAGGAATCTGGGAAAGCTTGGAAATAGAGATTTTCTGGGCTGGTATACATCTACTTTTAGAATTGGTGAGCGTGTGCTACGTATTTCCAGAATTTTGAGGAACACAGAATATAGGATTTGGAAGATATTATAAACAATACACTTTCAGCAAAACTCTCAAGTTGCATGCTTCTGTTTGTATATTCATCTCCAAACGATATTCATTAGTGATCAAAATATATCATTCAAAGAGTAACGATGATGATAACATAACCCATGACAGAGCAAAGAACATATTAAATCACCAACTGTGAACTCAGTTGTATAATCAATGAATATACAGATGTTATAATTAAGAAATACACAAGAAAGTTAGACTAAACTTTCACTCACACTAAAGAAGAACAGATGGAAAGCTTACTGTTATCCTGAGCTTGCTAAGAAGACTCCAAAAGGAGCAATCTCCAAAAGAGATCCTTACCAGCGGCAGTCAGCTCTTAAATGGGGTCTAGGAGAGGTGGAGCCAGGCTCCAGCCCTTCCAGTAGCACAGGAGAATTGTCTTCACCTGTGCTCCCAGAGCTGACTCATTGCTCGCCTCAGGTGGTCCATCAGAGGTTCATGCTGTGATTCAGCAGTTCTCATACATCAGTATACTACGTAAATCCAAGATGCTGTCTAAACCAAATATACTATCTAAGTCGAAACAGAGCTCTTCTTTCTAAAAAAATAATAGTTCAAGCCAGCAAGTCGTTCAGCCAGAGACACCTATCACTTCATGTCCTATGAGATCTCCCAAGCAAACTTGGTCACCTCCTGCTTATCTGTTACCATTTAAATTGCTCCCTGGACTCTCACTGAAAGCATTCAGCTGCTATTCTGCAGATCTAGACTACTCAGGCTTTTAGATACAAAATTATGATCTATATATGTTCATATACATATATAGGAAATACGAACAGCCAAATTATGATTCTGTGAGATTACATGGCACATTTCTTAAAGCATGATATAATTTCCCTTTTCAGGCAGTTTATTTCCTTCACCACATTTGAGTTTGGCTTGCACCAGACCCCAAAGAGTCTGTGCCAGTTACTGTATTTGCTCTTGGTTACTAATGTGAGAGAGGAATATGGTATTCTGTGCAGTACTGCACTAAGAGAGCCCAATGAAAACCAATTGTTCACCAATTTCTTGCTTAACTTTAGAAATAAACCAGACTCCTAGGAGTGCTACGTATTCTATATGTTGTGTGTATTTGTCTGTTTTATATCAGTCCAGATATATCCAAGTATCTAAATTTAGTACAATTTCAGTGCAGTGATAGGACAGCTGTGTCCATATGCAATCCAGAAGATTTTGCCTGACTCCAGAAGTGACAGAAGGGCCATTATATCTGCTATTGCACATTGGTTGGCAATAGCTAAATAGTATTTCATGCAGTTGTGCTTTCTCCTCCCTAATGAATGAGAGGTGTTTTCCTTTCATATTAGCAGAGTGCTCACTTCTTTCTATTTTAATTTTTTTAATTATTATTTTTTTTCCAGGGTGCTTGTATGGTTTTTAATGATATAATATTTAGTACCGAAAATATTTGAAAGAATCGCAAAAATGTGAAAATTTTAAAAGCAAAGGAACATTTTCTACTTACTCCTGACAAGCACTGTAGCAAACGAGTAAGCCTTGCCGTACTGATTCTCAATTACAACACTGTATTCAGCAGAATCTTCCATGGAGCATCTGGAAAAAAAAAAAATATTTCCCATTCTTTTTAGGTTTCAGTCATTATACTTTACAGGACAAATTCAGAGAGGTTCCCTTTAATCCCTAGATTTAGAAGCAGACTTTTTTTTTTTTTTTTTTTTTTTTTTTTTCCCCACTGAGAAGCTGCTATTCCTGTTGGTTGGAAGAATTTCTTAGGGGTCAGCTCTTTTATCTTGTTGCATATGTAATAAGCAAGCAGAGACCCATCAAACACCAGATTCCAGTGAAGATATGCAGGAGTATTTATCACATGCATAGCTCACAGGGTTGCTGAACTACCATAATTGTAATCATGTTGATCAGTCCCAAATCACACTGGTACACCTTTTTTTTGTGAATTGCTCTTAATGGGCATGGCATTATCCTGAATGACAAAGTTTTGGCCATGCCAAAAAAACAAACAAACAAACAAAAAAACAGAAGTAAAAATTAATGAGGCTGTAAGATTTTGGTAATAACAAGTACTTAACATTATGAACTGTTGAGATTGCTTACTAATGGCAAAGGCTCAGCCCAAACACAACACAATGATGCCAAGCTGGGTCAGATTCCACAACAGCTCTCTTTTTTTCTAGCATACAGAAAGTGTTTGTTTCAGGAGAGTGAGTCTTATTCAAGTAAAATAAACCTCCTCCAAGACAAGAGCATACACTTTACCTGCTGATGCGCAAGGTCAACATTCCAAACTTGTTTTTGATCTTGTATTTTCCTGCTGGGGCTAAACGGAGGTCAATGGGGACTCCATTTTTATACCTAGTTGAACACACAGGTGACATGAGAAAGGGATGAAGAGACTGACTGATGCGATTAACACTTCCTTTTAAAGCTAGCAATGTCTAGCACCACAGAGACAAAGAAGAGGGGTAGAAAGCTGGTCACATCTCTCTTTTACTGTTTTCATCCCAAATCAACTTGGAACAGTCTTGCAGCTAACCTAGAATCCACCCTAACTTTACATGTATTTCTTCCCTAGGGCTGTTCGGAAACTGCCTGTAGGCTGTTCTGCACTGGTTTGTTGCTTTCTCCTCTCATGCTCTTTGCTTTGCAGATCATTTGAGGGAGTCTGAGGCAATGTCTCTTGCTTCCTTTTGTTAACTGGAGATGTGTGGGAGGTTCTTATTCTCTTTGTTCTTTGAATAATTCATTCAAATCATAAAATCATTAGGGTCAGAAAAGATCTCTAAGATCATCTAGTCCAACCATCCACCTATCACCAATATTGCCCACTAAGCCATATCCCTAAATACTACATCCATCCCTTTCTTAAAAGCCTCCAGGGACAGTGACCCTACCAACTCTCTGGACAGCCTGTGCCAATGCTTCACCACTCTTTCTGAAGAAATTCTTCCTAATATCCAGCCTGAACTTCCCCTGGTATAACTTAAGGCCATTCCCTCTTGTCCTCCTCATCAGGAGTTCTGACAGTACCGGCATTATCTGCCTGCAAAGTCATTAATAATTCAAATGTTTGCATACTTAGAACTTTTCATGGGAGGAATGGTCAATGACGTCAACGGTTCTTTCTGTCCCTTGATTATTAATAGTAAATGTAGCACTTAAATCCTGAGATTGCCTGCAGGACAGAGTATATAGCACTAAGGGAGGCATGGAGATCAAAGTGTCTGTCCTATCTCAAAGGAGCCCCATAAGACTGTCCACTGTCTTCAGGACCCACTGAGTATTTCACATCTTCGCTAGTCCTAATAGTGGAATTGGGAAACTCTGTGATCTGTTAAGCTCTCTCTTTCTTCTGTCAGGACACCGATGTTACTGCTCTGGTTGCCTCCTGACTTGCACACAGACTTTTTAGCCATGCTGGCAGCATGAGCTATTGGCATCGACTGACATACCAGGTCACCTGTGGCAGTGGGGAAGCCAGGACTGTACATGTCAGTGTCACTTCCATCCTCTCCCAGACAGCGTGTACTCTGAGGGGGATCCAGAACATAGGTGCTCGACCCGAACACTGCTCAATGTATTCCTTCTCTCTGCGTGCCTTTTCTACAGCCTGTGACAAGGACAGACTAAATAAAGGCAATGGAAAGAGACTGTTTTCCAGTTACACAAGTTCTCTTACATAAGGGACATGTGTGATAATGCTTCAGGGGCAGAGATACAAGGGCTTGTCCTTATTGCTGACAGTACTGAGGTGGTCCCATCACCCGATTAGGTTTGGTATCCTCTCCTGAATGATAGTTAGTCTTGGAAATTATAAGCGTGTAGGCATTTCTGCTATCGGTAGAGATATCTGATCTGACCTTCCTCCGAAGCACTCTCCGGTCGGCTCTCACACGCAGCAGTCTGCAGTTCTTAATAACCTCCTCTTCCAACTTCTCCATCTCATTCCCAAAACAAACTCTCTTCTGCCCCCTCTGCTCAAGCTCTAAGATGGCAGCTTCTCTTCTTAGCTTGTAATTCCTGCAACAGAGGATGTCAAAAGCTGACAAAAGTTAGGATAATGCTCTTTTATTTTGATCTTTTTGTTTTGTTGTTTTATAGTAAACAATAAAATATTTTTTATTAAATCCAAGCAAGTGTCAAGGATAGAAATATCAATTTGAATGTCATATGTAGTATGAAGTCAGGCAATTGTGCCTCACAGAAACCTACACTGCTTCCATAAGTTATAATGCTTTAATGGCACTTAAAGGGGATCTGCTATTAATCACGTCTAATCACATATGGAGAGCTGGCAGAAGAGCTAAAGAGAGGAGAGGTGCTGCTAACTGCTTGTGTTGTTCAGCCATTGCAGAAGGATGGACAGCAGGACCAGTGCCAAGATTTTTTATAAAAGAGGAGGGAGTTCCATATGTTACCATTATTTGTTAATTTGAATCTGTATTTTCCATTTATTCTCATGAGATATGGTTTCTCTTAATCTCTTGCTTGTGAGAAGGGTAATGTTACTCAGCACTACAGGAACCAAGGGAATATAATTTAGTTTCCTGCATTTTCAGACGGTGTTTTTCAAAGAAAAACCTCTTGATTGAGCCTGGTCTTTTTGCTTCCAATGAAATGAGTTGGAACCTGTGATCCCCAGAGAAAGGTGATATTGGACACAAAGCTTGTTTTTGTTATAGTGATTTTTGACTTACCATGGTGTTTCAGAGGTCAAGGCAAGGGCAGCTGCTATGGATAACTCCGAAAGGCTGAAAGTTTCTTCTTCCTCACTTCCAGAGATAGATGCACATAAAAAGAATCCAGATAATTGCCCATAATTTCAGAAATTAAACATTCAACAAAGCTGTTTGTTTCAAAACTGAGTGCAATGCTTCAGAAAGCCCCTGTGTACCTGATTTACTCAGACCATCTCTAACTCTGTGCCTTACCTGGTTTTGAACCTTTTCTTTCTAGTCGTGGAGGTCATTTGCAACCTCTGCTGCCTCTCCTCCTTTTGTTCCTCCTCTCTATGGTGGAAGAATGTTTGAGTTCCCATGCTGTGAAGTCAGAGGCAAACTTTCTTGCTGGAATGGAATAAAACATAAAGTGACTTTCAAACAAGGCAACTGAACAAAGTGCCCTTCAGTTAACATTATGTCCTTACTTTTCTTTGACGTTCAAATGCTGTGAATTAAAGTTCATATAATACCGTCTTCTGTCATTTGAACTAAGAAAGAGATGTTTTGTGACCCATCAGCAGAAAGTGGACTCAGTCAAATAAGTTAATAAGTTTTTAAAGGTGGCTGAAGTTTAAACAGAAGAGTAAGCAAGTGGCGTTCTGTGGGCTGATCTGTTTTCCGAAGGCTGATGCTCTAAAGCTGCTGGATATTCTTCCAGGGTGTTCCATTAGCTCAGACCCCCAATATAGCATACAGGCAAGTGAGGAGAGACACAAGAAGGGAAATGAGAGGATAAAATAAAATGCAGAACATCAGATAGTGAACTATGAATGAAAAGGTTAAAATATAAGCAGATTTTCAGTCTGGAAATATGTTGTGGGGGGAGTGGATGCCAAATAGCCTGTGCCCTGCCATCCAGACTGTAATTGCACCGTGTTCTGATCCTGCCTGGATGTGGCAGAGGTTGTATCATGCAGTGCTGCTGCACCAAACATGTGGGCAGGAATCACCCGGGGGGCTGTATTAGCTGGAATTTATCATTTGCTGACACAGGGCAATTCTTCCCCCTGTATAACCCAACTGCATATCACAGCTGCTGACAGTTACAGTGAGTACTTCAACAGGGTAATGCTTTATCCAGTCCTGGGAGTGCATCCCGAGGAATCATTTGTTTCTCCCTAGAAACAATTGGTGATGGTCTCTGGGCTCAGTGATTCTTGCAGCATAACTCACTGTGCCTTAAGACATCACGGAGGGTCTCACAGGACCCGGGTTCCCCTCTCATCTTTTCCATTTCTTTCCGTTTCAGCTGTTTAAGGGAATACTTGTCTTGTGCTTATGAGTGAGCTTTGATATTGCCAAAATGAAAAAGATATCTTATTTTATGGGCATTTCTTGGGGCTTAGCGGTAAGAGAGCATCTTGCTTTCGTCCTGTTTCAGTGCATTGGTTCTTAGACTCCAGCTCCAAAGCATCTCATTTTGTGCTGTGATACCAACAGCTCTCGGGGCAACATTGGGTGGTGCGGGCAATGCCTCCAAAGAACCACAGCTGCTGAAAGAGGAGTTCTGTGGGAGATTCGCTGTCCTCCAGATGAGGAATGAGCTCTGTGTCATTAAGCAAATTGATGTTTTACTGCATGATGACACTTTAAAGGTCACACTAAGAGTGGCTTTGAGAGACAAGAGCAGTTTGCGGAGTGTCACTGTACATATTTGAGGGGAAGATAAACACCGGAATGAGATTTCCTAAATGCATTTCCTTCTTGTCTTGCAGAATATGACGGAAAGGAGTCGGGATTTGATTCAGAAATATACAGGAGTAAGTAAATGTCGGTTATTGTTATTTCTTTGATTTTTCTGCCACCTGAAGCAATGGAATTCTTCTTTTCTGAGCTCTAACTTTTCCTGTAAGCCTGCCTGCATGGGAAAAGCACGAGGCTCAGCTACTCTCTAACTGTATGACACAAAGTATGATACAAGCTAGAGGTCTCTGGGATGTCTCTCTCATGCTGCATTTCATATTTGTTTCATAGGATCCCTTCTTGCCAGAGAGGCGGACTTTGCCTCCTCGCTGAAACCACTATTTTCAAGAGAAAAGGAGCCTTTCACCCTCTCCTGTTACTTCACTTCTGATTTACTTGAACACCAACGAAACGTTACCTGGTTCAGAGATGGTTTGTATGCAGTAGCTACACTTATACACATAGAATTTTCTCTTGACAGATTTTTCACTGCATTTTTGCTTTACCTCTTTTTAATACTACATAATAAACATGACTGCCCCATATCTCTGACAAGCATTCTGATTTTCTGTCAAAGTAAACAACTAGTGCAAGACCAGCCCATGGAGAAGCACAGCTGCATGGCAAAGCACTGTTCTGGTTAGAGCAAAATACCCACAAATGCAGATCAAAATACAGATTTCCTCAGTGGATGTTGACTTTGGCTGAAACAAAGAAGCACTGGCAAGAACAAAATATGGGAAAATAAAACAGATATTTATAGAAAGAAATATCTTTTTATTTCCCAGAATATGACTCTCTTCAGGACTATTTCAGCTGCAAAATGACTGCAGGGCATCAAATCTTTGCTTCCACATACACAAACAGTCACTTTTCTGAGGTTATTTTTAATACATACTGTTTTCTGTTTTTTCCTGGGAATTATCCAGTGCTCTATAATCTGGTGTTTGTTGCAAAGCAATAGAGTTCTGAGCTGTTAAAATATACATTTTTCAATCCAAATATGTGCATTTTTCTTAACAAATAAAGCAGAATAGATTTATGTGAGCAAATATGAATTAAAACTAGTTGCCTAAGAACAATACTGGAAAAACAGCAACAGCACTTCAAAACAGATCAATCACGAAGCACAACCCATCTCTGAGGTGCGATGCAAATAACAGGATCGTACAAAGATGCTGCTATAAAATCATTTAAAACCCTGCTGTAAACTGGAGTTTATTTGCAGATAAATCAACTTACCCTATGAAGACTACAGTGAGAGTGCCTGTCTCCACGAAAGAGAAAGGACAAAGGAGTGTTTCCTATTCCCCGTTGACACTAAGAATGACTCTCCCCAAAAGAATGTTCCCCATGTTGGAGTGCCCATCCTCAAGTCTTAAATATAGCATCCTGCCATGCCATCGCTGTACAATGGGGAGACCCATGCAGGGCTGCCTGAGCTGTTTACTTCAATGACAACTAATTGCAAGCTGATTTTTAGATCAAGCAAATTATTGCCATTGCCAAGTGATGCAAGGAATGAGAGTTGCCTCCAAAATTTGGGTATCTGAACATTGTATTATCCTCTGCTTCTTTAGGAGAGAGGCTCACAGAGGAACAAAAATTAATTATGAATGCTTTAACCTATTCTGGGAATTTCTCTTGGTTTGACACTGCCTTTGCTGCATAATGGACTGAAATCATTTATTTTGACATCCCTTTAGTGAATGGCAACTCCAGCCAAATCATGTCAGTGTATTATTAGATCAGGGTCAACACCAGCTCTTACGTTTCAGCTGGCTATGACTATTATGTGTTCCTCATAACAAGTAAATGAAGACTTGATTCTGGGAGTCAGTGTCGTCAGTGGGGAAAATGAAATGCTCATTCTCAAAATAAAAATGCTCATTCTGAAAAGGAAAAAAGATTCACATGCACTACATGGGCAACTAGCCCATGGCTGGGGGTTGAAACGAGATGATCTTGAAGGTTCCCTCCAACCTAAGCCATTCCATGATTTAAGTCCTCTGAACCAGCAAGAGTAAGACTACTGCCCGGCTGCTGTGCAAGTTCTGTCATGCAGCTCTGCTGCATTATTTTTCCCCATCACAAACAGTGATATTTAGGCCACAGCGATACCAGAGGGAAGCTATAAAGTCTGTTCTAACCTGGTCTTAATGCTTTCAGAGATGCCCCTCAACTCTGTCTCATCCCATCTCCAGAATTTGGAGCTCTCTGTTTCTTCCTTCAGTATGATTTTCCTTAAGGAATGCATCAAAAAAATATTCTGTGATTTTGAGTGTCTTCAGCTAGTTTGCCTTCCAGTACCAAAACAACTGACATGGAGAATGTGAGCCTCACTCCAGTGATACACAAAGCTCCCCGGGTTGCTTGGAGCAGGGCTGCTGGCACGGGGAGCAGCTCAGTGACAGCTCCCCGATTTAGCTGAGAAGACAAAGAGCAATGCTCTGCTCTAGGGTTACAGCTGCCACCTGCTGCGCTGCCATCCTCGGGACAACTGGAACTGCTCACTTGTCACTGTCATGACATCTGTCTGGGAATAAGCACGGTCTGTGTTGCGAGGCAGTTGCTGCTTTTCATTATCTAGAGCTATCAATGCTGTTGTCTGGGAAAGTCAAGAGAAACAAAGAACAGACTCTTGTTTGGTACAGATGGCTTGCATGACATGACCTTTGAAACAGCATTGAAACCATGCTGTTTATCTAAAAGTGTTCTTACATGGAATGGGAATGAGATAATTAGATCCTAGCAGAGCTGTTGGCTGTGATGCATTTTGAAGCAAACAAGGCTATCAATATTATTACGAAAGCTATTAAGTGGAAGGCAATAAGGTCAGCACATAGAATCATAGAATGGCTGAGGTCAGAGAGGACCTTAAAGCCCACCCAGTTCCCTTCCCTTCCCTTCTCTTCCCTTTCCCACAGTGCTGCCCATACTGACTCTGAACAGAAAACTGTTCCACAATATGAGCCAAAATATTGGCATTGTGGCATTTGATGATTCCCTGAGTAGCATCCTTGGGAATGTTGTTGACACAAGATATGTCACCTGTGGCAACTCTGTATAAAGGAACGGGCATCACTGGTTTGAAATGCAGCTTCCCCAGGGGGGTTAGGAGCACAGAGTGTTACCCTGGGGCCTCTGACAACCTTTTGATCTCATATGACGTGGCCATAATGCTTTGGTTGTTACTAATGCTGGAGCCAGAGTCTGAATCTTTGTCTATAAGGTCTAGCATTTCTAAGATTACTCTTTCAATCCTGGACTGAATCATCACAAGCTCTCCATACAGCTACGGATTATCTGTGAAATTGCACACAAAAAAAGTGGAATTTAGCATTTAGTCTCAGCTTCTCTGAGATCACCTGATTTTTGCTTCTGGTCAGCCTTTCCCTAGCAGTACTTTTCAGGTGACTACTTCCTCATCCCATTCTAAATTGCTTATTTCTGGTTTCAGTTCTCCTGTAAACCTGAGGTCATCAGACAGTTGCACTTTTCACTACATCAGTGGAAACCAACGGACTGAACTACACTCTCCTCTTAATGAAAAATGATTACTGCCTCCATTCCTCAAATAAATACCATTTTGCTTTTGGTAAAGATGCAGCACTAAAGGAGCTTGCTCTCTTTTTAAATTGGTTTGGGTTCATTTCAGCCCTGGACATGATGTGGTCACAGGAGCAAAGGAGAGCTCTGCAGTTGTAAATTCCTCTCCATCATTCCAATGGAGTGCTTTCTTCATTGGTAGTAAAGGATTGAGGAGGCAGCTCAGCAGCTCCCTGTTCTCCTCTGGAGGTCACTGGCTGTCATGCACTCAGAATTCATTCAGGGTTCACGGGGCTGAGCCCAGAATAGTGCAAATCCCAGTGTTCCTACCTATGTGGAGTGTGAGCCTCGCTGCCTTATGCCTGGAGCTCTCAAGGAAAGAAGAGAATGTAACTATTTCATCAGAAAGAAATGAACAGCAGCTGAAAAATATGCATTAGAACTTGGACAAGACTGCATAATTCTGTTGTAGAGATGAAAAAGGCTTTATCTTTCTAGAAGCAGTGAAGAACACAGCAGGGCAGAGCACTTTCTGTTTGTTAGAACTGCTACCTGAGGTGCTGTTGCCCCAGTTTCAATGACTGCTTTGAAGGCAAAGTCCATTCTGCGAAGCAGCCAATTGTTTTGCAAGAATCATATATGTGAGAGTAGAACACCAATTTCTGTTTCTTTCTTCCACTGTAGTATGTTATATTTAATTCTTTCAGCTTTGCGTATGTCTGCATTTTAATTTCTTTAGAGGGCGGGTTTGTTTTGGACCTGGAGGTTTTGTGCTGGTAAAGAGCAGATGCAGTTTCTGCCGTGAGCTCAGCTAAATTTTCAGGAAACTGGATCTGGAATTAGAACTTGAATCTTAACTCAGCTTTAGAGTAGTCCAATTCACAAGCAATCTGAGGAATACCCACAGACTAAAGATGTACTAATTAAGTGAAAAGATACAGTATGATAGTGTAGTAGGAAGTAATTACATTAGTAAGGTATTTATGTCTATGAGGGAACCATAGTGGAAACTGTCAGTGCTGTGTTACATATAAGACAAGACTATCTACATTTATTTGCATGTGCTGTTTGCAGGACACACTTCTATTTCATACAAACACACAGAACCTGGATTTTAATATCATTAACTCTCCTTAATAAAATTCTGTGTTTTCATCTGCTTCATCCCACAGTACTTTTAAGTTCAGGTCTTTGAACAGTGTAGTGAGAGAAATGCCACTACTGTGCTCCGAGATAGTGTCCTGGGACATGACATCCAGTTTCATGCAGTTTAACTCCTGTGCTGCTGGTAGCTTCTCTGCTTCCCAAATTTGCTGAAACTGCATTTTATTTTCAGAATGTGACACTGAATCTGGTGACACCCACCACTCTGTGTTCTCTCCAGGAAAGTTGTTACCAGTGCTGACTGAGAGGAGGTGGGCTGCTGATGGCTGTGACAGAGATTCATCCTCTGGAACACAGTCTGTGTTAACTGTCACTGAAGACAGTAACAGTGGCAGTTCTGCTGTCTGTTGTCTATAGCATCCTCCTTGCTCCACTGAAGGCAGCAGCAGCTGTGGCAGATGCTCTTCACTTTCAACCCCATCAGTCTGCAACAGCAGTTGCTGGATTTGCTGAGGGCTCCCATGTACAAGAGCTGAGTTTCTCATGGCATTGCTATCCCACAATGCCACATTTGGCCGCTGCTCTTTGTAATTCCAATGGCTGCAGCTTTCACCCAGCGTATGACTGACAAGCTTCCCACCAGCAGAGCTATCTGACAAAACTTCTTTTAGCAACTGGTTCAGACGGAAGTTATTCTTGTTGCTATGGTCTGTGCCATCGACACAAACACCGTAGGTCATGGGGAGGTTGGCAGTGCTTTGCTCAGAGGTTTGAGGAGCATATCCAGTAGGAGCTGCGCTCACTGGGCACAGCAGATGGGTGTCCTGGAACACCGATAGGTTGGCTTGCTGCTGGTAGGTACACAGTGATGGATGGAATGGTTGTGGTGGCTCCAGTGATTTGTCCAAACATTGGCCTATCTGTGGGAACTGCACTTCGGGGATGAGAAGTGAAGGTTTGGATAAATTTACAGGCTTTATAATGTGTTCCACGGTCAGAGTTAGAGGCTGGAATGACGAGATCCCTCTGAAGTCCTATTCAAGGAGACAAACAAGAGTTATCAACAAGAACTCTGTGACTTTGAAGATCTGCTTAAGGGCCTTAGAAATTCCCCGTTTATCACAGAGGATTTAGACCAAATGACCTGTAAGGTTCCCTTCCAACTCAAACAATTCCAACTCAAACAGTTCTATGAATCTATGAAATTTTCTTTGGAGAAACACCAGTAAGAGCCAGCAACCACCACCAGGCATTTGCCATGCTGATGCAAGGAATGATGTGTGATGAGCACTGTCTAGGCTGAATCTGGAGCTTGGGGAAAGCGCATTGCAGGGTTGACTCACATGATGGCAAATCATTGTATGCATTCTGATAATTGGCTAAATGCAGCCCTGCAAGCAGCAGAAAATATGTAGACGTGCTTTTCATTGTGATACAGAAACTTGAGGGTAGGTTTCAAGATGGCCAAAAAAAGTATCAGTTTGTACTTGCAACTTCATTTTCATTTGACTTAAACACATGAACTGAGTATTTCCAAATGGAACGTATAGAGTTGCAATCAGACATGCAACTCAAAAATCTGATCATGGCTTTTTGCCAGACTTTCATAACCCCTCTTTTACTAGACAGAAATACCCTTCACTTCACCATCATGCTCTATTCATATAATTGCCTTTTGGCAGTAAGCACATTTGTGAACCATTGCTGTCAAGGATGAAGTGCAGGAGGAGTAAAATTTCATCCAAAATCTCTGATGAACACCATGAGAACTGCAGTCACTGCCATCAAACCAGGGACTGATGTGTCAGTTTCTCAACAAAGAAGTCACATTTCCCACTGGTTTTATGGTTTTGTTGCTCTCTTTTTTTAATGTTTTAATGCAAATATTAAAAGTTCGGTTGTATTACTTACATACATAATTTTATATTTAATGAGGGCTGCTCTTAAAGTAATGCCTCCTGGTTTATGATGTCAGCCCCCCAAATGTCAGAGGCAGATGTTGGTGGTATGGCAGTGGTTGACAGAGGTTGAACCTTCCCACCAATATGCCATTCCATTTTGTTGCCCTGAGACTGACAACAGCATAGGGACAGTCTGATAGAATGGCATCCGACATTGACTTGCGAATGAAGCAAATGGTAGAATTGAATTCTTCCATGTGGAGGAAAACTGTGCTCATTGACATTCATTGGCACTTGTGAGCATTTAAAGAGATCCAACAGAGGATTTAGCACAGAGAGGCAGTATCTGCTGCATTTTAGCAGTGGCAGCAGCAACAGCAGGGTACCTCTGCTAATGTAGGTTTTTGTACATATGAGACAATTCCTGTTCACTCAGCGCAGCCCAGGCAAGCCAAAAGGTTGGACACCATGATTTACACGATGCCCTCACCTGCTCATGCATCCTCCCCAGCTAGCAATATACAAAGTCCTGAGCATTTCAAAGATCTGCAGTATTGACTTAAGAACACTCACCAAAGACATGGGCTGTGCACTGTGTTGTTTGACGTACTTATAGATCACATAACCAATAGCAGCAAACACCAGCCCAGCACAGAATCCAAGGGCCACAAAACAGTAGAAGAGCCATGTGTTATCTGGTCAATGAAGGAAAGAACAAGAAGAAAATGTACTGTCAGAACGGTTGCAAGGGATCATCCAAATGATTATAGACTGCACTGGACAAGAATTTTAAACTAGCATTGCTTCAACACCTCTGTAAAGGCTGTGTTATTTTATATCAGCTGAGAATTGGTCTCTTTTATGTACCTGGAGTCACAGAATCACAGAATCACAGAATTGTATGGGTTGGAAGGGACCTCCAAAGATCATCGAGTCCAACCCCCCTGCCAAAGCAGGCTCCCTACACCAGGTTGCACAGGTAGGCGTCCAGGCGGGTCTTGAATATCTCCAGAGAAGGAGACTCCACAACCTCCCTGGGCAGCCTGTTCCAGTGCTCACCCTCACCGTAAAGAAGTTCTTGCGCACATTGGTGCGGAACTTCCTATGCTCCAGCTTCTGGCCATTTCCCCTTGTCCTGTGTCCCAGAAAGACTTCTAGTTGAGCAGAGTTAACAGCCTCACCTGGCAGTGTTTTAACCCAAAATACTTGAGATTTGCTGCTTCTCTCAAGGAGATATAGATGCACTGTTCCATTATACTCTGTGTCTGGGTCCAGATTGGAAACTTCAAATTCTTTGTTATGCTCATTCTTTATCCACTATTTAAAACAAAAGCAAATTCTGTATGTCAGAAAGATTACATACATACAATTTCCTGAACTCAGACTGCAAAACACAGCATATTTTATTCACTAATAAGGTGCTACAGGAAACGGTAATTCTGTATAGCTTTAAACACACAATTTATTTTCACTATTACTGTATTCAGTTTTTGCATTTCAATTCATTGAGATTAGAACTACATCCTTTGCTTTTCAAATCTCTGTCAGGTTCACTTTTGGCTACTTAGACTGTTGAACTCTGGCTTCATTTCCAAATTATCAGAGAAATGCTTAAAGTTCTGCTTGTCTGCTGAATGTCAAAGGCTTAGAGTTCCCCCTGTGGAAAAATCAGTATATCAGAAATTGCATCCATCGTGTATCAGTTTCGATGCCCTTCTCTACCTGATGCAAAATCTGATCTACAAAAGTCAGTACCTCATGCCATGAGGTTGTCCATTACCTTTTGATGCGTCCTTTGGTTGAATATTGTTAAGTGATAATCAACAGCACCGAATTTGCTGTAAATGTCCTCTATGGTTAGCTGGTGGCCATCCTCACCTCTCAGTGGCGTATAAGGGGGGTGTATAAGAAACTTTATGGACCGTACATGAGGAATACACTCCACTTCTGGTGCTCCAATAATAGCTAGAAAATACAGAACAGAAAGCGTCAGCTGTTTAGATTAAAGCTGATAGGTTATCAGGTTTTAAATCTATCTTATACATGCACCCCAGTCTGTAAGTGATGATGTCTGCTTACATACAAAACAGTTTCTGATCTGTGTTTTGTTGGACATAGGAAAAATCAGGAGATGAGAGATACTGTCTTCCCTCAGGATTCTGCTGCCTACAGCCAACATGTGTCTCTGTAAATGCCTTCCCAAGGCTTTTCCTTAGGACCAAGTTCTCACCGTATGCTGGTTCCCTTTCCTTCACATGCATGTGATGAGTGTCAGATCACATCACAGGGCACTGTTGCCTAAATCCTTGTTCCTACTTCAGATTTTGTCTTTAGGGCCGTTCAGCTCTTGTGCATCTACTCTCATCTGCAGTGAAAAGTGTGGGCAATACTGAACGTTTAAACACAGGTGTAACTCAATCTATAACATGATGATTAAAAGCAGCATTCATTACTCCTTCAAGGATGTGTAGCTTAAAGAAGTGAAAAGAATGGCTCTGGGCAGGAGGATCACCTCACTGGGATTGTTAAGGCTTATGCTGCAATGGAAAGAGAATGTTTAATGATCAGAGCAATGATATGGCTCTTTCATGGCTTGATTTGTGCAAAGATGTGAAGGCTCTTCACTTCCACTGACTGTTACTGAATCCTTGAATTATTCTTGACACATGCATTGGAAAAATTTTAGACAGAGAGTCAGCCAGAGAATTTCCAAAGGCTTTGTTGTGTGTTTGGTACAGCCCACTTGGGTGTTGGGAACCCGGAGCATCCACTGGACTGGCTGCTTGTTTGCTGGACTTAATGTTTCGTGGCTTTGATGCCCGTATTACTGCCTGAGCTCAGAGTGCCCATCATCTCTCTCACCAAGCTCCCCTGCCACTCTTCAACCTTAAGAGCAGCTCTTCCTCCAAAGACAAGATGACATTCCCCTGTAATTGCAGCTGGATGCCAGACCTCAGGGGTGGCCCTGCCCATGTGCTTGTTTGCTGCTTTGTCCAGCAAATCTTCTTCTTAGAATCATAGAATCACAGAATGGCTGAGGTTGGAGGGGACTTTAAAGACTATCCACTTCCAACTCCCTGCCATGGGCTGGTTGCCCCCACGAAGATAGGGCTTCCCAGGGCCCCATCCTACCTGGCTTTGAATGCCTCTTTAGCCCTGGAAAGCTTTCACTCCCTCCCTAGCAAGCACAGAATCTTGCAGTACTGAAAATGGAGGAGACATGATCCTAAACATCAGCGAGACTTAGGATGAATCCCCAGCAGTGGTACATACTCTCTTTTCTGGGTTCAAATCTCTCTGAGCGCACCCAGTTGGAGAAGCAGCGGTGGCCAGTAGCCCTCACCCTGGCGTAGTAATGCTCTGTGAAGTTCTCTGTTTCATGAGTGAGATTGCAGAAGAGCTGTGTGATGCTCTGGCACTCCTGCTTGTTAAGCCAGGCTTTCTCTCCATACCTTTGACAGGACAAAAAATCTTTCAGGTTGTTTGGTAGAGTAGATGCAATACAATCCTTCAGAATAATGCAGACAGGCTGCTCTGACAACTCTTAATAGTTTTAAAATTCATTATTGTAATTAGCAAGTGGCTGGGAATTAAATGGCAATCAAACCACCCCAGGTACAGCCCTTAATCCATTCCCATTGGCACTTCTGCTGTTGCTTTGAGGAAGGACAGCTTGTTTCAAGTCACACACACACAGAAGCATCCTGCAAGCCAGCAACTGCTGGGCTCTTTTACCCAACGACTGCATGCAGATTTGCTGCTGAGTTTGCAGACTTACCCAAATGCAACAAAACTATAATGTAGTAGAGGTCGGATACTGTCCAGCAATTGCTATTACTGGCACTTACAGAATGGGAAACAGCAGAGCAGAGAGAAATAAGCTGCTGAAGGCAAAACTCTATTATGGAGTAAAGCTGTCAAGGTGTAAAAGTATTGCTTATCTTTGCTTAAAGAGCACCATCTGCCAGTTTAAATAATCCTATCCTTTACTGAGTTCTTGTCTAAGCAGAACCATGTCTGTAACAGCAAAACAAGCAGCAGAAACAGCAACATCGACTTTTCTTTCATGGCCCTCCTCTCTGAGAAAAGTGGCCATAAAACCCACCAAATCCCAAAAAGAAGCAAAATTCACATACTGTTTATACTGGACATCAAATACAGTGCCAGGAGGGATATCTGCTTCAGTTTCCCAAGTTAGAGTGTTCTCAAAGTTTGTAGAAGAAAATGCCACACGTTTCAGACATGACGACCTCTCGGTAGTCACAATGCCTGTGGTAACAAAGAAACCAGTGTTAAAATGCATATTCTGGCACCTCAGCCCTCAGATGAACACGAATCCAGGGGTGCTCAGCCCTTTGGTGAAAAGAAGTAGCAGACATCCCGCTCCCAGTTTGCTAAAGGGGGGCTGCAAAGCAGAAGCTTGAACAGAAGCATAACTTGGATCTTAGGCACACTGCTGTGTAGGCCTTGCAGATCACTGGCTCATCCCAAAGGAATGTAAGCCAGGAATTTATACAGAAGGGCTTCAAAACCTAAGAGTCAAAAAGAGAATGCAGGAGTGTCTTATCAGGTTTCTCTTAAAGCAGCTGAGTAGATGGAAAATGAAGAACAGCCTGATTTCAAGGCTAGATTCATGTCTAGGAATGCCACTGCTGTCTGCCCAGACTCAGGGAAGTGCTGAGATCAGTTTCACACCACTGTGGGTATGACAGCCATTAACCTCCCACAGTCTGTTTTATGGGATGAAGACTGCCTGTGCAGAGTGACATGCCAAGGACCTGGGGCCTGGACTCTGCTCTGGGTGTGCCAGAGTGAAGCACACAGCTCTCTGGGCTCTCTGCAGCCCTTGGCCCATCAGCCCTTGGCCCATCAGGGGTGGGTTCTGGCTTTGCTAAGCAGCAGTGTCTGCTGTGTCCGAGAAACACACAGAGCATACCAGAACTGCAATCCGCCTGCAACACATGACACATCCTGGAGAAGTTGGGTTTCATTCCGTCATGGGAACACACAGTGCAGAATTTCCTGAAGGCTGATTCAGAAAACCTACCTGGGACAGTAACCTTCAGAACTGATAAGCTCTGTAAATTCGAACTATAGGCAAGTCCTCAAAGTTACACAGCACATACATTACTCTTAACTCTTGCTTTGCAGTGTCAACCAACTCCTTGAAAGTTTGGGCTTCAGCCTGATCTTGCTGGAAAGGAGCAGTCCCCTTATGGCATTTATAAATTGGTACATACGCTGGAAAAAAGTGGTGTGCTAAACAGGTAGAAGCAGCAACATTGCGCATATAGGAAAATTTATAACCAGAATGGAGGTGACCTCTGGACAAGATCCTTTCAGTATTTAGGGGGGGGATATAAGAAGAAAGGGGACAGAATCTTTAGCAGGGTCTGTTGTGATAGGACAGGGGAAGTGGTTTTCAACTAAAAGAGAGGAGATTCAAGATCTAAGAAAGAAGTTTTTTACACTACAGACAGTGAGGCGCTGGCACAGGTTTCCCAGAGAGGTGGTCGTGTCCCATGCTTGTAGACATCCCAGGTCAGGGGATGAGCACTGATGGAGTTGTGGCTGTCCCAGTGTGCTGCAGAAGAGAGGGACTAGATGGCCTCAAGGGTCCCCTCTGACTCCAACAATTCCATGATTCCATGATTTGTTTGTATCTCTTTTAAAATCAGAGCTGTTCTTCTGTTCACATGCCTTGTTGCACAAGACACAGGGGACTGAAGTCTGTAAATATCCTTTGCGCTTCTGGGATTCAGCTTATATTGTATCAGTGGCAAACACTTTAGATTGAAGAACTCTTTTCTTCTCTTTGAAAATGTTAAAAGGTGAGAGCAAAACAGCAGAGAGCTTTTGGACAGTCTTGAATAACAGCTCATTCTCTAGGTCTTCCTTCAGGAAACACAACTAAACTACCTCCCCTAATACAGATCCAAACAGAAACAACCACCATCAGAGATAGAAGCCAGGACTTACCGACCACTGAACACACAGCCAAGACGACCAGAAGTTTCTTCATGAATAGCAGTGCAAGGCGGGCTGGGAGAGCAAGCAGTCAATCCAGTGTGCTGGTGAATCACCTTTTACAACAGCTAAATTCTTGTTTGTGAGGCCAGGTTGGATTTGTTGCTCAGTAACTGGCTGCAGAGCTGCTGTCCCGCCTGCGTGCTCATCTGAGATCACCAGCAAAAGATCTGCACGCATGTGTGAGCACATAAGAGAGCATTTAAGGGACAAACAGGAACACTCCTTCCGAGTATACACACGTAACTGTACAAAGGTGCACAAGCCAGAGGCTTAGAAAATCCCCGTCTTTTTTCTTGAAAGAGAGCCAAATGCCATTTTCCCGATAAAGAGCTTCCTGACTAAAGGCCCTTGTTGAGATTTTTCAGTTTTGGGGCTTGCTTTTCTGGTTGGATAGCTTTAACTTTTTAAAACTCCGGAAGTGAATACTTATTGCTCTGCACATAGCTGGTATTGTAACTGCTGCAAACAAGACACCTATTTCCCTAGGAAATACCTTTCGATATTTTCCTGAAATGAAAGTCAAAACAGATCAGTAGTTTTTAAGCTCTGCTGTTATTCATACTGGGTGTGAATGGGAGCCAAAATGATTCACATGGCCCTGCTGCACCAGGCAGAGCACAAATCGGGTCTGCCAAGGTGTGCGTCCTGCTGGATGGCTGCAGAAGATCTTCCTTTCACATAGAAAGGAGGCTGCTTTTCTGTAGCAGGAGCGTGTCTTGCCCTTGTTTGTTTTTTTTCATAGCTTTTCTCACCTGTAGACCTACAGTTAATTTTAGCGGCTGATGACACTCTGAGGCTCTATTCTGGATATCATCAATATCACCCAATAAAAAACTACACATTTATATGAAATCTAAGCAAGAAACAGACATAGCTCATTTTCCATTCCTTTCTTAGGCTTTTAGGGTGTTATTCAGTTACATTTTCAACTTCTTCTCAGAAAAAGGGAAGACATTTCCTTCTTTAGTGAAAACCAGTAGCCTGTCTTCAGGAGCTGTGGATTTAGAACCACCAGAAGTGTGTAAAACCAGAAGAACTGGTACTATTGCATGCTGCTTATTTTTCCTAAGATATCATAAGTGGAGAAAGCTTCACACATATAGCCTAACTTGAAGCTTAGAAAGCTCTCTTAGGCACTGCTTTTGAATTTTTATCATCTAACTACTCACTCAACACAGACTGGGTAACCTCACTGGATTACTTTATCCCATGGGCATAACTGTTGACGAAATGAGAAAGTCCTGTCCTGAGTTCTTGATTATGCGTAGGACTAACTGGGCCACTGCATAAGGCTCAAATTCCTCCAGGCTTCTTCAGCAGCTGAGCAATGCCCAGATTTGTTGGTGAACTGGATCACAGCTCTTCCAATGAAAAGAGAGAGCTTCTTTACTCATTGCATACCTACAGCCATTAGTTAAGGTAGAAGATACAGACTGACAGAGGGAGCAAGGTGCTCTGGCTGTTCCTCAACCTTTTCCAGTGGAAAGAAGGTCTCAAGCCTGGGCAAAGGACATCCAAGAGTGGGATGTTGCCTCTTCCAGTAAGGCTCATCTGGTTTGCAGCCTTCCCCCCAGTTCTCATCCTGGGAGAACCTGGACAAGACAGAGAATTGCTCACAGGCCCTTTTGGGAAAGTTATGACACATCCAAGTAATTTTGTAGAAGTTACTCAACTTCTGAGCTTCCTGTAACTAAAGGCTTTGGGGATTTTCTTGATTGCTCAAGAAATTGGTTGGTAATTATATTTGGGTGATATGTATCTTTCTAAATTAAGAGGAGGGATTTCAATACAGGATGAACCTAAGGATACCTTGGGGATGATGGGTAAGAAATAGAGGTTTCTAGTTCAGTAATATTTTTAACCACCTCCTTCTTTAATTTTAAGGTGGGATTTTAATTAGTACATCTTGCTTTCCTCTTCTGAAGCAGCCCCAGCACCTCATATCACTCCCTACCTCTTTCTGATGTTTTCTTCCGATTCTTCAGAGATATCAACATTGATATCCCTCCCTCACATGAAACAGTTCTGTTTCTCCCTCTTTCTTCAAACATATTGCTTTCCTCCATGTCCTTTTACTGGAGGAGGGAGTGGGGGAAGGAGAAAGAAACCTAGGAGAATATGTTTCCATGAGATGCAAAGGGCACAAATTAAAAATAGTCAGTGTGTTGCCCAGCAAAGAGAGGCCCTGTCTCTCCTGTGTCTTTTCTTGGTGGACTTCTGATTGATTCTTGGCTCAGAGAGTTGCAATCCTTCTCTTTCAGTGACCCAGATGGAGACCTGGCTGGGAAGTCTCATACAACCCCACTCGGAAAAAAAGAGTAGAAATGGGAAGCCTATGACAGAGTCCTGTTTTAAAATGTATTGCTTTTCAAGATCAGCTGCAGCCACTCTTTGTAGTTGTGTGAAATATGAAAGCACACACACAGATTTATCTATGAAAATATTTTACTTTTGCATACAGCATCTCTCAAACATCCTGCACAGCAGGGGAAAAAAATAAGTACATTTGTATAAAAAGCAAAATAAATAAATAAACATGCTACACATTTCTCACTGTGACTTTGGTTCACTCCATTGAAACATAGAAGGTGATCTCTTTGATGGCAAATCTCAAAAGAACACAAGGCACTGCATGTTTGCAATGCGATACCTACCAAAGGTATCACTGCATGCCTCACCCCTGCTGGGTTCAGATGGTGTCCCATGTCATAGTTTAATGTCTATTACAACTGTATTCCTACAGAGGCACAATTAATGTACATTACCTAGCAGTAAAAATACACCTTTTGTGTCCCAAAGCCATATCTTCGATGGACCAGATATCAGTAGAAAAAAAATCTTATCTAGTATCTCTATCTAATAAATTAAAAAAAACAACAACAACAAAAACATCAAAAAACAAACACAAACAATCCACAGCACTATCAATTATTTGTCCTTGTTCTTGTCCAGGTATCCTTGCCTGGATTTCTATAGCTCTCTAGCATCTTCCAGGCATGCCACAGAACTGCAAGGTACACTCTAGCTCCTTCTCATGTAATGTGAGTGCTGATAGCCTTTGAATTTAAACTTTTTATCATATCTGTTTTCCATATCTGAAGTTCTAAATGCATCACTTAGCACCATGGATGCAGGAGGTGTTCCTTCTGTGAAATTATCACTGTCACAGTCACTTGCAATACCTTCATCTTCTGCCACCTGTAATGTCTGAAAGTAAATGAGTTTCTCCATGCTGCGATCCTCGTTGAGCAGCGAGTTCTCATTGACCTGGACAGGCTGATCAAGTGTTGGTTTCTGGTAACATATGGTAAAATCATGATCTTTCCTATACAGGCAGTGTTCATCAGCTGGAAGCCTGGTGCAACTCTTGTTCACTAGTGTATGAAGAAGGCTCACTTCCAGGCAGTCATCACTGTCTGTATCATGCTGTCCATGTTCCCTGGGACCTGGGAATCTCACATCAGTGAGTGATATTCTTCCCAAAGAGGAACTGTGAGAATGTGATGCCTTTTCATTTCCTTGGGATCCTGAGTCCACCTCATTCTTTCTCATGGGAAAGAAAGAGAAACCGAGGGCGCTTAAGTCAAATGCGGATCCACCATCCACAGAGAGACCTCCAGATGTGGAGCCCAAGATAGTTTCTGCGTCAGCTGTTCTGGATGTTTGAAAGATGAAGTGTCTCCTTGGAAACTGAAGCATTTCAGTGTATGGGATGAAACTACTACTGTCTTCTTCCTCTTCCTCCTCCTCCTCTTCTGATGATGATGATGGTAGGAAGGAAGCCATCCATAGTTTGTTGTTTTGTGCTAAAGTTTTGTTTTTCTTCCCTTGTGACATTGGCTTATCTGTGCAGATAAGACAGTCTGTGAGGAATTCATTTTCTCTGCGCTCACAGCAAAAGGTTGGGCCAGCAATTTTACAATTAGATAAATCCTATCAGAAAAAAGACACAAAATAGGTCAGTGATGCTTTTCAAAGCAAATTTTGGATATAGGACACGCCAGAATCAAAGCTCTCTTATAAAGGGACTTCTGAATGCAGAACTGAGAAGCACAGACCATAAGCAACTTTTACACTCCTTCCCAGATACCCTCTGAAAATCAGCCAGACTTTGATCTGGGAAGGTACTCCAGCATTTGGGCCATACCAAAGCTTGAGGCATCTGTTTATGCTTTCCATCTTGTTTCAGCAGCCAGATGGTGGAGGCACTTGTCAGAAGGATGAGGAGGACACAGACAGGGATCATGATGGAAAAGCGGAACTTCCATTCCCCTGGTGAAACAGAAAAAGACAAAAACAAATTTCCCGAAGGTGGTATATTTTATGCTAATAACGGACTCTTATGGTCAGCTTTTCTTTCCGAAATCTCTGAAATTGTTAAGGCTCAAGATCCTATTTTTCCAGAGAAAAGGATGACAGATGTGCCTAAGATCAGCCTCTAAGTCAGAAATGGTAGAAATGATTGTTGATATCAGCCAGTGCCTTAATTAGAGCAGGTAAAAGATGAAGCTTTATTGACTTTTTTTTTTCCCCGCTTCCAGGAGAAATTTGAAAATTCCTAAGGCTTTAGTGGTAGCATAACTCAAGTATAATAATTCAGGATTTTCGGGAAATATCTTAGGGCTGGATATTTCCAATGAAAACATTGCTACAGAAGGCAGAAACCTTTTACTTGAAAATCCAAATCCAAACAATTTAACAGCAAGCCTTTTTTTTTTTTTTTTTTTTTTTTTTCCCACTGAAAAGCTGATTTTGATGGAATTCTTTGACATTCTGTAATCTCATCTGATATATTAGTACATCCTTCCTCAAGAATATCATACCTTTATGGTTTAACAGCATGCACACTGGCTGGGAGAATTTGCTGTGCTTGAAGTCAATGCTTTGAATGGAGGATCTGGCATTCAAGCAGTAATTGCCTCTGAGTGCAGTGGTGTCAATAGTCACTGCCTTCTTCCTAAAGATACTCTTGTATTGCTTCTGTTTGGGAACAAAAGGAACAGAGAGTTAGAAAGATGACTCTTTCATTTTTGGGATGATGTTTCTCTACCCTTTTCGCCATGAGTCTCATCATTCTGTTTGCATGGCACCAGTGGTTGGAAGGTGTGTAGTGAGGCACTTGCCTTGCTTGCTATTTGTAGTAAGCATCTCTTCATGTCTGTGCTATGCTCTTTGCTGCCACAGCTATGCTGTTAGCAGCACTCAAACTAGCTGTTCTAAACCTTGGATTTTTCTCTGACTGTTCAGTTGCCTCTCAACATCACATCTAAATAGATAAAAATAGAAATAGAGTAAGAAACAGAACTACCAATAAAACAAAAATACTGCATGTAACACACTCATTTCTTTTCCAGCTTTAGTTAACTGTGGTGTGGCTATTTCAATTTCTCTAGGCCGGCCTCCAGTCACTCCTGCATAGATATTTGCAGCTATTTCACTTCAGCTTCATTCCTCTATTCATTTCATCTATGTAGTACCGCTTTTACTGACCTTGTCTTCAGATCCAGCTTCCCAAAAGTTGAAGTCATACATCCAAGATAAACTCTCCACACAGCTGGCCATAGGAAAAGTGGCATTCACATGGATTACGTTCTCCTTTACATTCATGTTTAGCAGTGGAGGAGCCAGTTCCACTATAATTGAGTGACCAGACATAAGAATAGTGCTTTCTGACATCGTAGTTTCACAGAAGTAATGTTTTATTTGGCTGATCTAAACATCTAGCTGATATCTTGTGGTGGACATGAAGGAAGGAGGAGAGTAAAGGAACATCTCATTTTTTAATGTAACATAGCCTCAGTGATACTGTCTTTCTGTTGTGGTGAGCTTGAAACCAGTTCATTCACCTAGAGCACTGATGAAACAAATTCTGATACCAGCTACAAAACTTAATTTCAAATCATCATGGCTCACTGTAGCTTGTGCCCACTCAGTTCTGGCATTCATAAAACTTCATGTTTCTCTCCCTGCTATGTGCGGCTTAACTAATTTGCTCAGGCAGATACTGTTGCTGGGATGTCCTTCCAGCCAGGCTGTACCTAACAGACACTCACCATCTAAATGGTATTCCTTGAATTGTGATTTTACCCATGGCGAATGGAGTCGTCCAGAAGTGGCTTTTACTTGAGCCCGGAATTTAATGAAGAAGTTTGGAATCACACACGTGAGGTTGCAAGAGATACTGTGAATATTTCTGCAATGAGGAACCTTTATCCATTTGTCCATGCGTGTCTTGCTAAAACAAGAAACAAATATGCCATATCAAACATTTTTTGTTATAAGTTATACAGCAAGTGAAGGAAGTGTTTTCCTGCAATGATGCTGAATCTTGCTGAAAGTTCAGGGCACTTTCCAGACAGAAGAGGATTGACTTTGGTGAAAGAATGCAGTCAGATCACTGATCATAATGACTCTGATTAAGCACACCCAGAGATATTTGCCCTGTGCCATACTTCCTATCGGACTCCTTTTGTAAGCACTCACCTTTCATACCTCACAGTGTACAACACATCTGGTGGAGATCCTTCTCCTGGAGTCCATGTCAAAATCATATCAAAATCCTTTGACAGTAATGTAACATTCTGAGGAGAAGGAAGTTGACCATGACCTGATCAAAAAGGAAATTAAGTGAATTATTAAACATTGCTTTGAAAATAGGAAATATTACCTGTTGTTGACAAAGGTGGTTTCAAAATTTGGGGCACAGCAGCTCAATTCACTTATGACTGTAAACTAGTTGAGGAAACAGGTATGTCTGTGATGTTGTTGTGTTTTCCTCACCTCACCACAAAACATCTTCATCTCAACAGCTGTCAGAATTAGGACTGCAATGTGTGTGAGCCATCCAATTCCGTAATTGGAGCAGCATCCCCCATAGTTTCACTGGATTCTCCTGTGATCTGTTTTGCAACCCCACAAACTCCATCCTGACTCCCTTGTTCTCTCACCTCCTGAAGCTCAGATCAGGCACACACCACTGGGTCACTCCACCCATCCACTTCCAACTCATAAAGGCAGACATGTCACAAGTACAGCAGAATGCAGCATGCAGGCTCACCACTTGTACTTTTTGTCACCAGCTGTTTCCGGTAAATAAACACATACATTGCAATCTTCAACAAGACACATTCAATAGTCAGATAACTGGCACTGCTGCCCAAAGAGGTTGTGGGTGCCCCATTCCTGAAGGTGCCCAAGACCATGGATGGGCCTCTGGGCAGCCTGAGCTGGTGGGGGGCAACTAGCCCACAGTCGGGGGTTGGAGTGGGATGGTCTTTAGGGTCCCCTCCAACCTCAGCCATGCTATGATTCTTCGATTTTAAATTGCCATTTCTTTACAGTGAAATGTTTTACTTGATGAAAATCATTCCCATCCTTGTTGCTTTCAACATGTTGTCTATGTCTTCCCTTCCCCAAGCAAAGCCACATAGCCCAGCAAAGCGAAAGTGACAAAGCCATGACGTACCTCTGGGCTGCCACAGGAAGCACAGAACTGCCAGCACTCTGATTCTCCATGCAGACATGCTGAAGCAGAACTTTTTCACATGTAATTTATTTCTTTCCTTGCTACCTTTTCATTGTATTGTTTTCCTGTACTAAGTTGTATGGATGGTGGAGGAACATGTAGTTAATTACTGACACGCATGTGCACAGCTTCACTTCCTTGTGCAGCCCAAATGTGGCATTACTCATCGAACTGAAGAGGGAGCAGAGGTGAGACTGCTTGGGATGAAAGCAGAAATGCTGCAAAGATTGCAGCACAATGCCCTCCGGTGTAACAGAGCTGATCTCTGGAACAGGCTACGTGAGAACAGAACATGGCATGAGCCCTTTCCTCTGAGGCACCTCATAAAAAGTGACCTTTGGAATTTACCTGTGTGGCTGTCAAATATTTATAGAAATCAAATAATGTTTTACTGCATGAGATACCTGATAATAACCTAGCAGGTACAGAAACCTGTTAGCAGAACTACGTGAAGTTATGTCAGTCTCATACTCATGAGGAGCCATGGATTTTCTCTCAGTGTATGTTATTAGGCCAAGAGTACGTTCTACAAGGTACAGAACGATGCCAGTGCGGAAAGCAGAGTGCAGAGGTGGGAAGCTCCATGTTTGGGTTGTGCTCTGAACCATGATGAACAGGACAAAGGGGAGTGGCATCAACTAAAAGAGGGAAGGTTTGGGTTAGATGGTACCAAGAAATGTTTTGCTCAGAGGACGGTGAAGCGCTCGCGCTGCTGCCCGGAGAGGTTACGGGTGCTCCACCTCTGCAGGCGTTCAGCGTCAGGTTGAGCGGAGCCGGGCTCTGCGCGGCTCTCCCAGCTCCGGCCGCACGGAGGCGCTGCCATCCGGAGAGATGAGCCGCGCTCCGGTCGGGGGAACTTCCGGAGCCGACTACCGGAACCCACCCCTACTTCCGGAACCTACCTCCGGGTCGGCGCCGTGTGCGCGCCGCGCTCAGTGCGGTTCGCTGTCTCTCTGTAGCGCGATTGGCTGTCCCGTCCCACTGGGCGTTGACCCCCCTCTGCCTTACCTGCACGGCACGCAGAGCCAGCAGCTACAGGGACGTGGGGGGTAGAACGCTGCTGCAGCCGTCAGCGCGCTGCTGGGAGCCTGGCGGTTTGCACATAGCGACCATGCGGCTGCTGCAGGGTCTGGGCTTAGTGATGCATTGCTGCGTCCATCACTGCGCAAATCCATCCATCACTGCGCATTCTCCCACTGGTCTACTCAGTCACGTCCATGCTTTGGGACAGGGGTTGTCCCTCCTCAGAGCGCTGTACCTGGGCCTCTGCATACCGCTGACAGCTGAGGAGCACACTTTTGCCGCTTCTCGCCTGTCCGCGCGCTACATGATTCAGACTACGAGGGCAAACCCTCTCTGAGTAACCTGTCCTGCCCGATCCTTTCCTGAGGAGGGGCACTGCAGGAAGCGTGCTGCGGGGCGGTCACTGCATGCTGTGGTGTGGCTTTGTGAAACCGCTGGGAGGACTGGCCGGCAGAAAGTGCTGTCATCCCACTCCTTCCTGCTCCTGCCCCACCCACACACTGGTCCTTGCAGAGAGCTGTCTGTGCTGCGTGCCGAGATCCAGGTGAGAAAAAGCCCACGTCTTAGCAACACTTAATAAGGCATCTCTGGTCTGAGTGGCACCATGGGAAACCAAACCATAATGATCCATAACTGAAAGTTAAAGAACATTTCATTTGACCACAGATTGCAGGAAGAAGTGGATGTTTTCTGCTTGGTTTTGTGTCCGGGCCTGGGGCCCCAAGCACAGGTGGGATGCAGAGATGTTGGAATGGGTCCAAAAGAGAGCTGTGACAATGATATGAGGGCAGGAGCACCTCTCCTATGAAGAAAGGCTGAGGGAGTTGGGCCTGTTCAACTTGGAGAAGAGAAGGCTGCAGGGAGACCTCACTGTGGCTTCCTAGTACTGAAAGGAGACTATAATGGGGGACCAACTTTTTACACAGTCTGATAGTGACAGGACAAGTAGGAATGGCTTTAAACTAACAGAGGGGAGATTTCGATCAGATGTTAGGAAGAGATTATTTACTAAGAGGGCGATGAGGTGCTGGCACAGCTGCCAAGAGAGGATGTGGATGCCCCATCCCTGGAGGCATTCAGGGCCAAGTTGGTTGGGGCCTTGGGCAGCCTGAGCTGGTGGGGAAAATATTTTCCTCTTTCTGCTGAAAAAGAACAAATTGCTATTGGTAATAGGAGGGTTAAAAAGTTGGCAGAGCTAAGTGATGCTAAATAAAATACAGCAGTGTCCCCTTGACTTAGACAGGCATCTCAGCAACTTGTCACCAAGAGAAAAAGAAGAGAACAGACTTGATTTGGTTTTTAAACCAAGCCTGGAAATATTTAAAATGAAAAACAAAACAAACGAGATAATGTATTTTCCATACAAATGCTACGAATCATTTCACATTCTTTATTTTTATTTCTGGTTTGGGATTTTCCAAAGAATCCAGGTCTACAAAACACACACAGCAGCTATAGCTGATGTTGTTCCAGATACAAGGCTCTCAATTAAAGAATGTATGCACCTCAAAGTCTGCTTCTGCATGGTAAGGAGAGTACAGTAATCCCACAAAGACACCAGAACCCTGTTAGTCCCAACAGGGTGTTAAATACTGGATTTGTGTCAGAGCTTCATTAGGCCATTGTGCTTTGGTAGGTAATAAGGGTGCTTGTATAAAGCCTTGGGAGCTTCCCAAGAGAGTGCAGCATTTCCCAGCTGTTTCATACCTGCACAAGCAGTGTACAGTCACCAGTCAGCAGACCCTCCTCCCTCACCAACCTCATTACCACTAACGCTGCAGTCAGGTGGAATGGGTGCTGCTGTGTGCAGGTGGAGAGCTGTCCTGACTGGAGCTTAGACGGATGAGCAGGGGCTTTACGGGCATCACTGTCACTTTCAGGTTCAGATCTTCCTCTCTTTTGGGGAGGGCAGGTATGATGCATGTCTGTACGAAAGGGAAAGACCTCCTCTTCATCTCTTGTCCCATGGCAGTGGCGTGGACCATTGTACCTGCCCTGTCCCTGGCTGCTTCATCATGTGCAAATCTGCAGAGATTTTTTTTCCTCAGCAGGAGAAGCCCCTGCTGAGTAAGGCAAAAACCCTGCTCTCATGGGATGAGCCCATTCCCTCCCGAGGGTTTGTTTATTTGTTCACAGCAAACAAACAATGAAACTGACTTCATTTTCACCTTCCCTGTGACCTGCTTTCTGCTTGCAGCCATCTGGTGTGCAAACACAGTGCTGCCTTGCTGCTGAAATTCCCCTGTCACTATCCTTTGCAGGCAGCTGGCTGCATCACCAGCTTCTCCAGCAGAGCCCCAAACCTCCCAACTGGTTTTCTACCACAAGTGAATTAAATGCAGTAGTTATATGGATCTCAGGTAAAGCCGGAACTGCAACAGAGCAGACTTATTTCGGGTCCCAGCCTGAAATCATGGACCTGTCCTGCCTTTGTGCCCCTGCCCCAAGCAGCAGGGCAGCAGTGTGAGATGGCACTGCTCAGGCAGTGGACTCATGTCACTATAGGGTTTTACGCTTTTCTCATGTTTCTTGAAATCTGTCCCCTCCCCTTTACAGCACCTTTTTATTCATGCTGAAAGCAGTCAGGGAGCTTGCCTGGACTTGCAGTAACGGTGAAACTCCAGTGCACAGAGTCAAATGATTGCTAGCCCGCAGTGCAGATACAACAACACGGGAACCTCCTGGGGGCACCATGCCTCTCGAAACCCCCACCTTTCACCGATCAGCGTGGGAAAAGCAGTGGGAAAAGCAGTGGGGACCCTGCGTGTTCCAACAGAGAGAGCGACTTATTTCTAGCAACCTGTCTGTTGTACTCTTTGAGCCAAACTGTGCTCTCGGGGGTCATTCCTCAGGCTTCAGAGCTTGTCCCTTGAGAGCATTTCTGTACTGTGTGCCATGCCACCCTGCCTAATTTGGGGGTTTCTCTGGGGGCTCAGGACTGCAAGATGCAGTGCATTGGCCCTTGTTATGAGGCTCTTCTTCCCCTTTCTGGACAGGGGATGCAGGGGTCTCTATGTACTCCTTTCAAGCAGGAAACACATTTTGTCTTCAGTGGATTTCACTCGATGGTAGAGTGAATGCACATGCTGGGAAGGGAGCACATGACGTTGGGAAGTTGTGTGTGTGCTGTGTCTTTAATGTGGACATCATCATTAGGTGAGTTACTGCAGAAGGGGGTGTGTGGGGTGCCCAGAGGTGGATTTCCACGCTGAGGCAGCGAGATGCTGTTCTGCAACCACTTGTAGCGGCAGCTGCACTTCCTGGCAGGGAGGGCAGCATTTGTTTGAATGTTTGCAGTGTTTTGCATTGTAGTATTTGGATGCCAAAGCTACACACTGCTGTAAAAGTTAATTAGTCAGATAACTAATTAAAGACTTCTCCTTTTTATTGTTGCCAACTTGCAGTTCAGAAAGGGGCTTGTGTCAAAGTAGATGCAACCACACATCCCAGTGAAAGAAGTGGTACACCATTCAAGGTCCAATTACACATTTAGGGGATGGATGAGGGAAAATCTCATCACGGTCTGGGAGAAGGAACGTCCCAGTCCCATGCAGGAGCAACACAACTGAGTGGGCTCTGTATGCCTCTCCAGAGAGGCTCTTGCTGTGAAGGGGAGGGCAGCAGTCTGGAACTGAATGTGATGGACAGGATTTGGAGGTGCCAACAGACATCATGGCAGTGGAAGAGTCCCCAGGAGGTTGACATGTCCTTAGGGACTTTGTTAGATCCCCCTGTCAGAGCTCCAGGCTGGTGGGACTCTGAGCTAAGAGAGGATGTTTCCTGCTGTAAGGACACAGGCAGGCTCTGCTTGTAAGACTTGGTGGATGGTCCATGCTTGCTGTGCTGCTCTGCTGCCCTTGGGATGTTCCATATTCTGTGGGTGTCACTGGAGCAAGAGAGGACTGACCGGATGGATGCCCTTTTAAGTCTGTCTCATTTCCGTGGGTCACTGCAGAGGAGATTTGTAATATTTCTTTAAAAAAGCATCACCAACAACACAGTATCACTCAAATTGAGTTCCCTTATCAGTGGTATAAGGGAGTGCTTCCAGTTGCTCCAGTGCTGTCTTGACCTGCCGATTCCTGGGGTCATTTTGGCCCCAGGGAATAAGCAGTGAGAGAGCGGAGGGTGGAAAAGCCAGGGTGAGGTTTGGGCTTCCTGGCCTGGCCACCAGCCAGGAGACGTGCTGTAACTGCATGGCACCAGGCCCAGAATTTCCAGGAGGGCTGAGCTCGCTTCTGAGCTTAGGAGAGGGGCCCGCGTTTCCACCAGCACTTTGCACGTGCTAGGTGCACCCAGGGCCTGGGCTATTGTGAAATCCCAGCCTGGCTGAGGGTGGCTGAGTGTTTGAAATTCCACCAGGCTGCCCAGCCCTCCCTCCCCACTGAAAAAGAGGTAGAATTGAGCAACTTCAGCAAGTGTTCCTTGGCTGTGGAGCTCACGTACTCTGCGGAGCACAGGGGATGATGCTGATTTCATCCAGCTGCTACAGAGGGGCAGTGTTTTAAGGCTCAGAGTTCAGATCTCATGACTGCTGAGGTTGATCCACTGATACACATTTACACCAGATGAGGATCCGGCCAGAGTCTCGATACTGGGAGAAAATGCTTCCCACCCCCGCTGCTATCTGGCCCAGCCCTTGGATGACAAGAATTTAATTTAAAGGCTCAATCTCTTGTCTGAACAGCTCCCTCCCTCCCCCACTCTGAAGAGAGGAAAAGCTTCAGAGAGGCATCAGGCAAGTGGGAAAGCTTTGGAGGGAGCTGTCTCTTGCCCTTTAGCCATCCAGAGAGAAAGAACTCATCTGAATGAAATGAGGATCAATCAGAGAGAGGCATGGGAAAAGCTGGGAAAATGAGCCTCCAGTGATGTATATTCATGGGGGGGAAACCTCCCCCAGACATACAGAAGCTTTGATGAAAACCCTCCCAGCTGTGCTGAGCCTTTGAAGTGACACAGCAGAAGTGCCTTCACGATTAGCCAAGAGATAGAAGCAGATGAGCTCTCAGTCAGCTGAATCCTTGTATTTAGGATAGACTTTAATGCTTACTTTTTATATCTTCTTCCAAAATTAATGAGCATCATCTGCACCGCATCCCATCATTCCTTTTCCCCCTTCCTCCTGCACCGCACCCCAGATAACCTACAAAGCGGGGTAGGCAGGAGATGAGTCGGCCATGGTGCTTCATGCTCCAAACTGGAAAGAGTACTGAACAATTAGCAGGAAATAAAAGGATAAGGGAAATGGGGCTTGCTTTTTTTCTTTTTTTTATAACCATAAAGCAAGTTTCTGGAATCTCTCTGCATATCTTATGTCAAAATGCCATAGCATTTCAGCAGCAGTGTTTCTCCTTCTCCCATACTTGTCTCTAACCTCTATCTCCTTTCCTGAGCAGAATCTTTGGAAGCCAAGTCTGAAATCTGTGCTCTGGTCCTTGAGCTGAGCAGTGCTGTTTCCAGGCGGGAACGCTTTTGCACACTAGGGGTGGAGAGACAATTCCCCACCATAGTAGTGCCCAAGAAGGCCAGTAGCACCTGTACTCCATGGACCTGAACCTCCTTTTCTGAGTTTGAATGGGTGCCCAAGACCCATGGGAGCTGTTGAAGGTTTTTTATTGCTGGAAGGTCAGTTCTTGCAGAAATCTTGTTCAGAAATGCACTTTCATCCGGCCTTTGCTTACCATAGCTGGATGGTATTCTAAACACAAAGTGCTCTTGAGTTCTCCTTCTGAGAAAACTCAGGGGCTATCCAGTAACTCCTTTTCTCCCCCATGCTGTCCTTCCCAGCAGACGGTTCCCTTGCAGGAACAGTTGATGGAAGCAGACAGATGCAGCCAGCCAAGTCAGTGATGTACAGCATGCATTGAGGAGCATTGGCAGCTCCAGCTGATCAAAGCCTATCTTGTGGTGCAGTGGCATTTGTCAGGGTGTTTTCTTTTAACTTTATCAGATACACTGAAAGAAAATAAGTAATTGATTTTCCAGTTGTAAAAAGCCACTTCTGGAATGGTCAGAAACAAGATATTGCTCAAGAGCTCAGTTAACTGAGAGCCTCAGCACCACAAGGCTGCGGTAAGACTTGTGCGTGTTTCTGCCTCTTGAGATGGTCCAGACTCCTGTCCTCTTTCCTGGCTGCCACTGGACCACCCTGGATCTGGCTCACCCTAACAAGAGACTCCTCGTCCCCACATGCCTCTCCCACAGCAAGTTCTGTAAATCAGGAAGAACCAGCTTTTTGCCATCCCAAGGTGGTCATTTTGCCCTGATGCCTGCAAAGCCCTGGCTTTCATTAGTAAGTGTGCAGCTCCATTTGTGGCTTCTTTGTCTCTCAGCCCACTTGCCCAGCTCTGGCCCTGCTTTGATCTCTGCTGTAGGCAGTGCCGCATGCCCAGGTTAGCAGGAAGACTGTGATGAGTCAGGAGGGCACGTGGAGGGCCCATAGCTGGGATCTCTGCTCTGATGTCTGCGTTATACACTCAGCAGTTACAGCTTCTGTAGTGAGCAAGACATTTCTAGATGGCATTTCTGTAGCTAAATGTAGTAACTCAGAAAATCCTGATGTTTTACATTCATGGAATCATAGAATCATGGAATCAGTAGGCTTGGAAAAGACCTTTAAGATCATCCAGTCCAGCTGTTCACCTAGCACTAATGTTGCCCACTAAGCCTTGTCCCTAGGTACTACATCCACCCTTTCCTCAAACACCTCCATAGATAAACTTTGGGAGATCCCTTTGTCTGAGAACACTTAGTTATGTTTGTGTTGTATTTTCAAGGGTTTTTTTGATGGTGTCTTAAAAATATGAGCATGAAGTGATCTATTAAGTGCCTTTACACGCAGACTGAATCAGAGTGGTCCATGCATACTCAATTAGCCTGAAAAGGGTCTTCACTGGATTTACTGTAATTTAATTCAAAGTGTGTTTTGATGAACAGGATCAGTGAAGGTCATCAGATTCCAAACTGCAGCAACTACATGAGATCTCAGTGCCATTTTTCTTTCCTGTTCCATAGGGCAGGGATCTGCCTGTGTCCCAGATGACTCACGCAGTGTAGAAGAGGCCCAGGACACCTGCTCTACCCAAAATCACAGAATCACAGAATTGTAGGGGTTGGAAGGGACCTCCAGAGATCATCGAGTCCAATCCCCCTGCCAAAGCAGGTTCCCTACACCAGGTCACACAGGTAGGCGTCCAGGCGAGTCTTGAATTTCTCCAGAGAAGGAGACTCCACAACCTCCCTGGGCAGCCTGTTCCAGTGCTCCATCACCCTCACCGTAAAGAAGTTCTTGCGCACATTGGTGCGGAACTTCCTGTGCTCCAGCTTCTGGCCATTTCCCCTTGTCCTGTCTCCGCACACTGCTGAAAAGAGTCTGGCCTCGCCACTTTGCCCCCCACACCTTAGATATTTATAGACCTGGATCAGGTCCCCTCTCAGTCTTCTCTTCTCAAGGCTGAACAGACCCAGTTCTCTTAGCCTTTCTTCATAGGGGAGATGTTCCAGGCCCTTCACCTTCTTTGTGGCTCTCCGCTGGACTCTTTCCAAGAGATCCCTGTCTTTTTTGTACTGGGGAGCCCAGAACTGGACACAGTACTCCAGATGAGGCCTTACCAGGGCAGAATAGAGGGGGAGAATCACCTCCCTCGACCTGCTGGCCACGCTCTTTTTAATGCACCCCAGAATGCCATTGGCCTTTTTGGCCACAAGGGCACACTGCTGGCTCATGGCCAACCTGTCGTCCACCAGGACACCCAGGTCCCTCTCTGCAGAGCTCCTCTCCAGCAGGTCATCCCCCTCCTTCATGACAGACAGTTCTCGAGGAGCCTTGTCCCTCCTCACAGCACATCACACTTCACACGGTCTCCTGGGAACGTAGAAGCTTTGTCTGCCCTCAGGTGTGCTCATGCGAAGACTTTTAGTGGGGCATGAGATATCTTCCCCTTCCATGAGCCAACAAAAATGTCATGTCTTGAGAAAATGAAATGAAATCTCATGCATCACCTGTCCCACAGGACAGGCAAACACAGTCCTGGAGGAGCTGTTAAAGGGGCCCCAAGTTTGCTGTAGGTGAGTGAATTTCTAACCTTCCTTGCCAGGATCTAAGAAGAAAAGTCAGGGCCCAGTTATTTTTGTACACACAGCATTGGCACTCTGCCCTGAGCTCTGCGCAGAGCAAATGCAGAAATGGGACAGCATAAGGGTAATGCTTGTTCATTCTCTCTGAACTGGGTTACATGAAGGAGAGTGTACACTGGCTTCCAGGTGGGCTGGCCAGGGTGGTGAGAGTTACCCCAACCTTATGAGTGAAGGAATAAAGTGGAAACTATTGCACTGGGAATTTTTGGGCCCTCTCTGAGCAGCATTTCCCCCAGCAGATGAAAAGTGCATTTATAAGAAAAAGTTAAGGTAAGCAACTTTTTGTTTAAAGGAAACAAATGCCAAAGACAATTTCCCTATACTTTCTGCCCCTATTTTTCAACAGTAATAGAATATAAATGTTGTGTTGTTGGTTCACATCCTCCAGCTTATTTGTGGTTTTCGTCATCGTGCTCCCATTGGCAGATGGCCTGGACTAACCACTGCTAGTGTTGAAAATGCCTTTTTATGTATGTTTTGTTTGGAGTTATAAAAACATAGCTTTTCCCACGTCACCTTTTCTCAAACAGTGTGTGTGTTACAGATTTGCTCTTTTCTGGCATGAACAGTTATTCAAGTGCCAGGTGTACACTTAGTGTTGCTCAGTACTGCTCAACATCAGCCGTCCTTCCTAAAGGATCTGCTGTGAACTAGGGAAGGCCAAGTGCCTTTTATGCCTATTCTGTAGTCACTGCAAAGCAACTGTGGGATGACAGAATCAACACACAGCAGCCAGTGGCACTTGACAGCACTGTCCACAGAAGCCCATTACCTCCTCTAATTAATCCTCACCTCATTAAGCAGAAAGAAGGCAACTCATGGGTGTGTGGGAGTGATGAGGCTGTGGTTGATGCTCCTTTCCTCTCTGCCTCTTGGGTGCAAGCATGGGCTAGGCCAGGGCCCTGGACAGAACAAAGGGGAACGGCTTTAAACAAAAAGAGGGGAGATTTAGGATAGATGCTACGAAGAAGTGTATTACTCAGAAGGCAGTGTGGCACTAGCACTACTGCCCAGAGAGGCTGTGGGTACCTCATTCATGGAGGTGCCCAAGCATAGGTTGGATGCGGTCCTGGGCAGCCTGATCTGGTGGGGGGCACCCAACCCACAGCAGGGGGGTTGGAATTAGATAGTCTCTATGGTCCCATTCTGTGATTCTATGATTCTGTGATTCTGCAGTCACACAGAGGGAACCACTGGCACTGGGTGGACACAGCTGCAGCCTCTGGGCTCTGCGTTGTGCTGCATTGTTGCACAAAGCTGCTGCTTGCATCGCAGAAGATCTCACTGCCTATCTTCAGTCCACACCCTCTTCATCCTATTTAATGCTCCCCTTACCCACCAACAACTGCTTATGCAGAAGACCTTCCTCACTCCTCTGGTCCCCTGTTGAATGCTAGCTTGAAGCAAGAAGTTTTCCTGCTCCAAGAGCAGGGGTCAGGGCCTTCTGCTGTGCTGTGCCTTGGAGGATTTGGCAAAGCCCTGTCTCTGGTATCGAAGCTGTTGGTGAACGCATGTGGGAGAAGGGACACAGCAAGCAGTCTGTGAAGTACTTTCCCTCCAGGAAGCACTGCTTCCCTCAAGGAGCCCACTCGACCAGAACAGGACTGGTGAGAGCAGATCGCAGAGGGCTCTCTGTTGTGACAGAGGATTTTTAGCAGACAAACCTGTACTTAAGAAGTCTGCCTCACATATAACAGAGGAGGATCATAGAGACAGCTACTGTAATTACTGCTAATGATACTTACACTTACCCATACGTTAGTTCCATATAAATCTTTTTTATTCCCTCTGCAAATAACGAATAATGAGCAGTCGTTGTCTTTTTAGGAGTTACATCATGTCCTCTGGGACAGAGGCCGTCACTGAACAGCTCCTTGCACACTGATTTCTGGGGCTTTGAGTGCCATAGAAGCATGTCAGAATGGCAGGTGAATTCTTTAAGATCAGGAGGGACAAGTAAAGAGGAAAACCTGCTCCCTGTAGACATTGTCATAAGCTTTGCATTGGTAGTGCAATTTTCTAGGGGATTATTCCAGGGTATGGAGGAAATCTTTTGGCTTGTTTCTTTTGCCACTGAAATTGTAAAGTCTTTGTGTTGGGGCTCTGGTGGAAAATGGGTTTGCCATTTCAGGGGTTCAAAGTCTTTTGGCATTCCTACATCTGCTTCCCTATCACACACCTTTGATTTAATCCCCTCACCTCTGTTTTGGCAGTTCTCAGCCTTATGTGAGCAAAATGTCTCTCTCAGCCTTGATTAAGCATCAGGCATGCGCTTGTGAAAACACCACACAATTTTTCTTTCCAACATCATCCAAAATTAGATTTATTGCGTAATAAATACATTAACTGGAATTAAACTGAAGTGGTGGTTAAAAACAACTGTGGTTTTCTTTGCCTTTCAGACCACCAAAGCCCTCTGGTTTGTGCTGATGCATTACAGTTGACAGATACAGAAACATCCTTAGGGAGAATTCAACAGTGATGGAAGTTTCCTGTGGGAAAAACAAAACTTTTTTTCTTCTCCGTCTCCTTCTCTTCCTCCTCCTGCTTCTTTTTCTCCTTCTCTTCTCCTTCTCCTTCTTCTTAATTGCTTTCACCATTTCTGGTTTTAGTCTTCAGAGACAGACTCTTCACAGACATGCAAAACCTTTCTGACCCCTTTAATTTCACCATTATTTAAAGCCAGTCCGCAGCTCACAAGGAGTAATCAGTTTATTTTAGGATCAGATCTGAAAAACTGGCTGCACTTTCCAACTGTATTGGATCTGAAGGAGAAGCCAACTGTGGTCTGTATTTGTTGCAATCATTGAAAAGACCACACCTCTGCATGAAACAGTCTTTTGCGTGGCAACTGATACTGTGAGCTAAACTACGTTGCACAATTTAGACTCTAATCTTGACTGGAAAGATAGCATCAATTCTGAGTCAGAACCATATTTTCCTGTATCTCAGACGAATATTTTTGCACAGCAAATGGGAAAATTTGCATGTATGTAAATGTATTTGATCTTGATCCCACCATTCTGAGTGAGTCCTGGGTCAGGTTACTCTCCCAGAGGATGCAAATAGCTGTTTATGTGTCATGGTCTGATTCTGCTCTCAGAATTTTACAAGCCAGGCGCAATGTCCTACAGGAAGGGATTGTAATAAACAAGGGGGTGGAGATTCATAAGGGAGGATGGGCTTTACGACAGCAAGGTTCTGAGATTCACCTGTTGTCCAAAGCCATTGTGTTGGGTTATAGTCCAGAATTTTCATTTAAAAAAACATTGCTAGGTGATAACATTACACTTACTTACATGATTTGTAAGTTTGATTGTGTCAGAGCAAGGAAGTGACTAAGCAGGTAACTGCCCACAGCTCAGACCAGTTTTCATAACATCACAGAATCTTTTGAGTTGGAAGGAACCCTTAAAGGCCATCTGGTCTCACTCTTCTGCAGTGCACAGGGACACCCACAGCTTCATCAGTGCTCAGAGCCCCATCCCCTGACCTGGGGTGTCTGCGGGGATGGAGCAGCACCACCTCTCTGGGAAACCTGTGCCAGTGCCTCACCTCACCACCCGTACTGTAAAAACTTCTTTCCTAGATCCAATCTTAAGGTTTATGTGGACACACACAGGTATCAGGAACTTCATCTCCGTGCCCTGTGCCAACCCAATATGAAGCTGGTTCAGCCTGGAAGTCCATTGGTCTTATTAGCATCACAGGAACTTGTGCTAACAAGCAAAAACTTGGCACAAACAGCAAGAGCCTTTTCTCTCTGTTTGTCTAATTGATCCACAAAATTTTGTTAAAGACAGAAGTGAACTTTAGTGTCACACAGAATGGTTTATGTTGGAGGGAATGTTAAACATCTTCAAACTCCAACCCCTTGCCATGGGCTGGTTGCCAACCACCACATCTGTCTGCCCAGGATCCCACTCTGATCATGTCTTCAGCTCTGACTGGAGAATTATTGATCTTTTAGCTGTTTTGACTCTTACAGCCGTGATACCATTTTTTAAATGAGCTCTTTAAACAAATATAGTGAATTCAGATAAAACAATTATCAATTTACTGACTTCACCTTGAGTATTTTGCTATAGTAATGGTGACTACTGACTCTTGATAATAAGGTATGTGAGTCTTAATGGGAAACTTAATTGCTACTGTAGTAGCGTTTGCAATTGCAAGGCCTCCTGTGCTACATCGGGACCAGGACAGAACAGGAGATTGTCCCTGCTTGAAGAAGACTACAGCTGCTATGGGATCTGTCATGAACATGTTCAGGTGGGTATTTTGCTGCTCATTTGAAAGATCTTTTCTTTAATGATAATTTTTTAAGATTTTGTTTTGGTCAGGATGTGCCTAAGATATTCATGCCATAGTTAATACTGCTGTTTTTTCTATCTGATTATGATGTAATTGTGATGTGAGAAGCATAAGGTGAATGGCAGATGTGGCAATCCATTGTTTTGTTTCTAATTGGTGCAGTTGTGCAGAGGAAATGACACACATTTGTGATGCCCTTACTGTGTGAGCCTGGGTTAAATGTTCAACCAGAGCAACAGCTGCCTGGCCGCAGAATCCAAGAACCGTTAAGGTTGGAAGAGACCTCTCAGGTCATCCAGTCAACCTAGAACCTGAATGAGGCCGTTTTTTGGAGCCATTTTCAGCAGTATTTCCAGAATGCTGCCTTTTTTCTCAGCAGACGCCATGTCATGGATCCCAAGGACCCAAATAATCCCCGTTTTTTTTAAACAAGCTAATCCCCAGGTAAACTGTTGCAGTGCAGGACTGATCTTATGGATGAGATGAAGGCAAAGAGAGCTTTCTTCAACATCCCATAGGAAATCTGCAGCCCCTGATCTCCTTATCACCTTCCAGGCCTGGGCGCTGGCGCTGTGCAGAGCGGAAAGACACGGGAGGGACCATTCTTCTGCTCAGGGGATGTCACAGTTAGTTTAATTGCAACAACCAAGCACTAGGGCTTTGAGAGGCTCACTGTGTCATTAAAAATTGCTGGTTATTACAATTAATAATACACTGAAATTAATTACTGGGAAGGAAAACAATATCTGTTGATTCATGAATGGCACATGAATGACAGCAGAGAGGTTTCATGTGGCACTTTCTTCTCTTACCGTTCGTACAGATTTCTTTGAGGGAATGCAGTTTCCAAGTCATTCTAATAGAGAGGGTTTGATGCATGTATCTGGTGGACTTTGTTCCCCTCTACAGGCCCATCTCCAAGCAACACAGGAGGAAAGAATAACTATCAGCATGTAGCAATGTCTGAGGCTTTGTGAAAATGACATGCTGTCTAGACATGAGAATTCACTTGAAGCAGAAAGGAGAACGGAAGCAGTGGGACTCACTTCATAGGTAGAGCTGAAAGCTGAAGGACTTACAGGAAGGGGGTCAGTAGAAGAATTTTTCCAGAATCATTTTGGGGCCTGGTCTTTTTCAGTATTTTCCAAATGTGTGTGTTTCCAAAAAATGTGTGCACTGATAGAATCAACTGCTCGTTCATATCACCAAAAGAGGAAGAGGGTTAGGGCATCCTGCAGAGAGGGCACAGTGGCCTTCAGGAGCAGAGGATGACACAGAGAGTGCAGAGTGCAAATTCAGGCATTCAGGGATTGATAACTAACCAGCTATAAACAAAGAGTGTTTAATTTGGAGATAACAAAAGACGAGAAGTATGTGAGTGTACCAACAGCAAAACTGTGGGTTATGGGGACCGGAGCAAGTCAAATGAGCTAGGATGCATAGGGGAAGAAAGTATTCTAGGGGAGCTAGAGAAGAACAAGTGTCCTTGCATGAGGCTGGTTTTGCAAGAAATTATCAGAAATAACAGAACTAACATCTAGGAAAATGAGCGCTAGGAAAATGAGAACTATTTCAGAAGAAAGACAATACTGAAATCATGATCAGTGAATTGGAAGAGGCCCCGGGTCAAACCAAACTGGCAATTAGGAGAACTGGCCATTTAGTCCACTCGAGATAACTCCTTTTTGGAGCACTGAAAAGCAATCCCGCTGATGCATTACTTGGCCTGACAGTGTAACAGGATGGAATGTGCTGCACCAGTAAAAGCGTAGTAATTTGGCTCACATCTCTTCTTTCTCTGTGTCTGATCTGTTCCTCTCTGTCTTTGGAGAGGTCCCTGTTGATTCTTTAGGATCCCAGGGCCAGATTTACCTCCAGCACTCCCTTTATTTTGTTACTGTACTACTGCTCGGCTTATTTCTTCTATGCTCTTACCAAACCAATCCAATGGCTAGTCCAGTGTAGTATGTTTTTACCATCAGCTGCTGATGCATGGTATTTCTGTGGATGGAAAAACCTGACAGAAAGCACCCAGCTACCTGAGCAACGCTGTGCATGGGAAGAAAAAATCTTCTGTTGTCCCTAGAGGCCACCTGCACATGTCTTGAAGCAGGAGATTTCAATATCCCTTTTTTTCCTCCTTTATATGACTGCCAATGTTATTAGGAGCTTTTCCAGTCAACACTGTCTCAGCAGTCTTCCTGTGGCTGCAAATCCCTCTGCTCTGCTGTGCACTGGACACAGCTTTATCCTTTTAGGAGCTCACTGCACACTGACCCTCATTTTGCACCCTGCTTGGGACTAGCTTAGGGCCAGCAGAGCTGCAAGGAGAGATGCACAGGGCACAGAGTCTTCCTGTTGTGAGGCTGCAGGAGCTGTTTGCTTTGCTCAGCACCACGATGCTGGTAGCAAAGAGTACGGTTTTGGCAATACCTGCTGCAAGCAGAGAAGCCCCACTAGGAACTCTCTGAATCATCTTTCCATAGCACATGCCAAGGACGTTTGGCTGATTCCTCACCTGTCTCTGTTGCTCCTTCAGTGAGCTTTACGCATTCAAAACACAGGAACTGCACTGCAGAAATAGTGGGACCTCAATTCATTTTATTTGTTCTTTCATTCAGTCCTTCATGAGTTGCCTTATGGGTGACCATTTGGCTGGAAACGTATTTGCCCAAAGATGTGAGCACAGGGATATTAGGATAGCTGATAAGAAAATGCAGCTGTGGGACTGCCACATCAGCAATTTCTGATTTTCAGCTTTTGTTTGCATTCCAGGCTGCAGTGAGAAGTTGCAATCTGAAAATATTTTGTTGAGTGGGTATTGTATCATTAATCAGAAGCTGAGATGTGAAACACTCTAGTGAACATCTAAAATGTTCAGAATTTCTAGAACTTCTGCTGTTACCTTGGTATAAATTTTTTTTATTTCAAAGGAAGGATGTTATTGAAAGCAAAATCCTCTTCAACCATGCTAAGGAGCAACTGCTATGGTGAAAAAGGAACAGATAAGCTGTGGTTTTGCTGTCTTCTGAGCCAGCACTAAAAACTCTGTTGTATGGGAACTCCTGAATCATGGCCTGAACCTCTGTTTGATCACCTGAGGCAAGCAATGAGTCAGTCCTGGAAGCACAGGTGAAGGCAATTCACCTGTGCTGCCGGAAGGGGTGGAGCCTGGCTGCACCTTTCCTAGACCCATTTAAGAGCTGACTACCAGTGGGAAAGGATCCTTCCTCTGGAGTTTTGCAGTGAGCTCTGGATATGGGTAAGCATTCTATCTATTCTCTTTTTGGTATTATAACCTGTGTAGCCAAACTGTTTTTGTTTATTTCATAATTATAACATCTTTATATTAATTGATTATACACTCTGTGTAGCAGATATGACAAATAAGTGTGCAACTGCTCTGCAGTAGAAGCTATTTTATGGGAGAACAGAGCTGGGTCTTGCTGTAGAGCTGCAATTCTCAGGACTGTGAGTGAGTGCTAGTTGATAATGGTAGGAAGGCAATTAATTACACCTGCTAGCACATTTGTTACAAATAGCTCCAGAGGCTGATTTGTGGGATGGTTCATCTGTTGCTTCCTCTTACCCCTATCCCCCAGTATTAAGGGATGGATGGACGGACAGGAATGAGGACTGCTTACTCCACGAGAGCCTGCTCTGAAAACTCTCTGTTGTTGCTGCTGCAGGTGTAACGTCAGTCATATAGGAGCATATGAATCATGGTGAATTTAGCAGTTCTGGGCTATCATCACCCTGCAGGAAATCCAGAACTTCCAGGGTTTTGGGATGGGTGGGCGATGCCTGCAGCCCAACAGCTCCCATGTCTTAAGGTTACAGCTGACTTTCTTCTGCTGAAGCTTCTCTGGTCTCAGCAGTATAGGCACAGCATTGGGGTATTATGCCAGGTAGGCTCGGTGTTGGTGGAACAACAGTATTTCTTCCCCTGCAATGCCTGCAGCTCTGTTTCTTATTGTTTCCCGTTACTGTTGGCAGAGGAAACCATAGGGATGGGATTGTAGGATTGCTGATGCTCAGGCTGATTCTCAGAGTGAGTCTGAACCTGCTTCTCCTCCTTTCCCCCCCCCCTCCCCCCCGCCCGCTGAAAAGCACGGGTATTCATTGTCAGGGGTGTGCCAGGCTTCATCAGAGCAGACTATAACCAGTACAAGCACTAAGAGAGTGTAAACAGGTGGTGGACCTGGCCTTTACATCTTCAGTGCTAAAAGCATGAACAGAAACACCCAGGCACAATGTTTTTACTTTCATCAGCACACTACAAATGTGAGGGGGCCCCTGTCAGATGGTTTGCAGAGATAACTTGAACATGTAAATAAATCCATCCCTGTCTCTCCTGAGATCCCAGCTCAGATGTTGCATGCTGTAAACTCCAGCAGTTGTAGCCCTCATTTACATGATCAGATGGGGAAGGGAGGCAGGTTGGTAACAAAGGGTGCAGCTGCCTCCCCACCTACTGTCTCCAAGATCAACAGATTCCTTTACTCCCCAAAGTTCTGGAGTCTTTAATCTGAAGCTCTGTGGAGATGCCCTGTGCAGTTAGCACCTATGCTTATTACTCCATCTTGCGCCATTCTTACCCCAAAGCTCCGCAGATAAAAGAGAGGACTTCTAAAGCTCAGAGTCTTTTGTGGCAGTTTCCTACTTGGTGCAGTTACTCCACATTTCCTATGGCTCCACACATCTCCCAGGTTTGTGGCTTTTCTTTTGCAAAGGAAATTCAAATCCTCCTTTATCCAATTGGGATTGTCCATAACTCTGTCTCCTACACTTCTATTTTGCCATCTGTTATATGATCACTTTTTATGCATTTCTGCATCCCAGAGCCCAGCTAGTTATGTTTTTTTCCTCACTAGGGGGTTTATTGGCATTACTGGATGGAGGTATTCTAAGACTAAATATTTTCAACTGATTTCTTAGAATCACAGAGTCATTAGATTGGAAAAGACGTCTGAGACCATCTAGTCCAGCCACTTGCATACCACCAATATTGTCCACTGACCATTTCCTGAAGTACCACACCCACTCTTTTCTTAAAGACTTTCAGGGATGGTGACCCCACCATCTCCCTGGGTAGCCTATGCCAATGCATCACTGCTCTTTCTGAGAAGAAGTTTTTCTTAATATCCAACCAATTTCCATCCATTATTGCTCTAAAGAGAAGCAGAAAGTTAGCAAGAAGAAGATTTTTAAGAGCCTTTTTTCTCTTTTCCCAACTAGAATCTGGAAACAGCATGACAAGAGTCAGTAGTGCTTGTTGTTGGTTCTGCTGCTCTCTCATTCTGTAATCTTGAGCGAGATACTACACCTTTGATTCCATTTTCTCCTGTTATCAGCAGACATAATTAGCTGGGTTTATTTATCTCCTAGGGATGCTGTTAGCTTTGGATGGTGCCAGTAAAGTACTTTCAATATGCTGCTTTCTATGGCAGAGTTAACTTCTATTGTGTGGAACAAAAATATGCTGGAGTAAATTCTGGCTTTTCCCAAGAAAAGCAATAAAGGGATGGGAATCAAGTCTTTTTAACTACAGATTCTAAGGAGACTTGCATGACTTTTCGTGAGTCTGCAGATGGTAACTGAGGAAAGGAAGCTTACTGTCAGTTGGTTTAAATTCCATAAATACATAAGAATGAAGAATTCATAGAGATTCTTTAAAAAAAAAAAGTGCTGAAAGCCACTGATAGCTGAAAATGGGTCAGCACTGGGTGGAAAAAGTCAACAAAGACTCATTCAAACTTTCATGTGAGTTCCTTTGTGACTATACACCTGGAGGTATTCTAGGGATAGGTCAGCTCCCAAGAATAATTCTGGAACTGGTGAATGTTAAGGAGCTCTGATTTTAATTCATATAGTTTAGTTTCTGTGGTTTACATCAAAAGGCACCAAAATGCTGGGAAAACCTCTGGAGCAGCCACACCTCAGTTTAGAGAAGGGCAGTCCATTCACACCTACCTACTAGAGTGCTCTTCCTTTTAAGCTATGTTAATTGTGTTAATGAACAAATCAGTTTTCTTTCTGGAGCATTCTAGTCTTTTAGCTGTTAGTCAATTCAGCAGTGTCCCTGTAGACTATGAAATTGTCAATCCCTTGTTTTTCTTTTCTTACTCCATCTCTTGGTTTTCATTGAGTTTGGTGAAAGGAAAGAACAGGTTTCTTGGAGTCCAGATAACTCTGTCACAGCAGAAACATTCACTGCTCTCTGAGCTGCCCAAATTGTCTGCACACCTGAATTGGGCAGGTAACCATGAAAATAGGGAATGAGATGACTGCATGCACAAACTGACATTTCTGTGTGAATGCAGCTTCTTAGAATTGTAACTTGTTTGGTGTATTTCTTCAATTTGTTTAAAAAGTATTCTGTTAATTTCTTCTGCCACTTTCACTTCCTAAGAATCACAGTTCATTCTATTAAGATACACTTGCCTCTATGAAAATTACTACAAGCAAAAGGAGATCTGGGATTATTGGCTGCATGATGGTTTTCTAGAGGAAAAAATGAGCATGCGCTGTGCTGGGATAGTGCCTTTGCTGCATATTTGGGATATTTCTCAGTCTAAGTATAGGAAATACTTGAGCAAAGTCAACAACCATGCATTTCTCTTAGATGCCACCACTATAGCTGTGCTGACAGAGCAAATTCCAGATGGAGCATGGAAAAGTGATGATTAATTTCCAGCAGTTCTGAAGGGGAAATTATACTTTTTAAATCAATCAAGGCGAATTTCAGCTCTTGCATAAAAGATGCTCTAATTGCTTTGGTGAATTCAGAATGAACTGCAGAGCAGTCTACAGGAAGTTCACACACTCCTTGTACTATCATTATTGATTGCAAAACAGCCCCAAATGTTTACTCACTCAGCCAGTAACATGTTTGTGTTCCCTCTCTGCCAGCTTGGATGGGGCCCTGGGCAGCCTGACCTGGTGGGGGGGCATACATCTCATGGAGGAGGGTTGGAACTGGATGGTCTTTAAGGTCCCCTCCAACCTCAACTGTGTCACAAATGTATGACTGAAGCCACGAGCAGTGCTGGCACATGGTGCACTGTGCAACTGCAGTCATGGCACCATTTGACTGTCTTAACTCTGTGCCTGGGAACATCAGTCATGCTTTGTTCTTCCTTTCAGCCTGCCCTACTTTGTACCCATCATTAATCATGTGGCAGTGGATGGGACGAGGCTGGCAGTTCCTTTGTGGTGATGTTCACACAAACTACTCTTCTTGTGCCCAACTCCTCCCATCCCAGATGTAGGGTCAATGAGACATTTAATTTATTAGCTGTGTGCGGTGATTTATGGGCATCAAATTGACATAAGCAAAATTCACTTAACAAGGGAGCCTATGGAGAAAGAAAGCAGCTAAGGAATGAAGCAGGCAAGTGTTCTGTGGGGCTGTGACTCAGCGGGTTGCAATTCTGCCATGCAGGGGAGTGGAAGAATGGCCATTCTCTGCCCTACAGGAGTGGCAGCTGAGCTCCTGCAGAATGCTCTGCTGGTGCTTCAGTCCATGGAGTGCTTTGGGGTGGTGATCTTCCACCAGCCTCTCCTCTATTTTCCTTCCTGTCTCTAAGAAGACAGTAGAATCTTAAGAGGGCAGAAGGCAGTGAAGTTATCTGTGGTCTCTTCACTTTATGGGAATTCAGTGAACAGCAGTTGCTTTGTTATGTGCTGAATAGGAAATTTAGTCCCGAACTTGCACTTAATGTGAGCTCATTTAACCCCTACCAGAGGTCTTTGAAAAAAATCATAATAGAGCCACACAGGAGTTAGGACAAAGCAGTGCAAAGCCCAGTGAGGCTCTCCGCAAAACTGACAAAAGTGCACTATCATTGTGCTGATGCGGGGTCAATAAAGGATCTGAGACCTGCAGGGAGAAACTTTCCTCCTGCTGGGCTGATTATTTCTAAAGCAAGCGCTGCTCCTAGCTCCTTACACAATGGCTACAAACTCCATGTATTATTCCAGGAGATGTCAGGCCAGGAGAAATAGAAGTGAATTGGCATACTGGTCAGGGCAGCTCTTCCTGCAATTTCTTTCTTCAGCCCTTGAAACAAGAACTAGCCTTTAATTGCCACTGAAAATAACTGTGTGTGGCTTGTTTGGGACATGTAACAGCCTGTGCGAGAGTGGAAGCTCTTCTAGGCACACTGCAACTGAGCTGTCCTCCTTCGTAGGGCAGCTCTGGGCAGGGTCCGAACAGACACACTCTGTATTGCTCCTCGTCAGCAGTCTCTGCTGTCTCACAACTAAAGGGATCTGTACATGTTCTGGAGTTCACATTTAGAAAAGGTCCAGCCTCTGAGTAAAACATTTCTTCCTAAAATCTAACCTAAATCTCTTCTCTTCCAGTTCAAAGCCATTCCACCTTTTCTCTGCCTGTCCCTGGTGAGTTCTGCCTCTCTAATTCTAGCCTCTTTGGGATGATTTCCCAGGATGCTGTTGAGAAATCCCTTTCTGTCAAGCAGTTAGCAGGACAGGAAGCTCCAGCTACTTCTCATCTGGAAAGGCAATCCAACAGAATGCCAAGCCCAGGGGCAGAACTTCAACCTGGTGCCAGTCTTGTTTATTATATATCTGAGTTTTGCAGTCTGGTAGACTTTCATCATATAATTTATTTGCTTCTCAACATCCCTGCAGTTATTAAAAGCATCGTATTCAGAATTGCTACCCAAGTTTCTCTAATTAGTACATCTGCCTTTCAGGGCAATTTTGAATCGTTCATTTTATGACTTGACCTCAGGCAGCACATGGCTGGTATTGGATGCAGGTTCATATTACCCAGGGGAGCTGCCTAGGGTCTTTTGAACAGAGGAGTTCACAGGGAGGAAGGATCTGATATGGTGGGGATGGGCTCTACATGAATGTCAGTCAGAAGTCATGCTCAGGTCAAGGGGGGAATGTCTCCCAATGCCATCCTCTGTGTCCGTTGCCCCTGGGGCTCTTTGTAAGGCAATTGTCTCTTCTGTGGGAGAAAGGAACCATCCACAATCCAAAGCACAAGGAACAAGCCCTCCCTGCTGAGACCTGCAAGCACAAGAACACATAGGGGAAGGCAGGGGCCGGGCAGTGGCCTTGTGACGTGTTTGTTTGACTTTTTATTCAGGAATAGGAAAAATACACTCTACTTCCAAGGCTTTCTTCTGGCTCCTCTCCCATAAAAGGCTTCCTCTTATAGTGTGGCATCCCTCATCCAAACCCAGTCCTTGTCTTTACCTTTTCACTGAGCTCTGGCTTCTCCCAGGACTGACCCAGATTTTTTTCCACTTCATACTAAAATGGTTTTGTTCTGTGCTGAAAATCTGGGTGGCAAGCACTGATTTCACGTGCAGTGGTTAACCCTAAAGTACAATAGGACCTCACAGGAGAAGGACTCACTGTCACGGTTATAAACCCTTCAGGTCCAGATGTAGCTTCCTTTCTGTGTCTTTCTAGGACTCAGCTGCACTTAGGCTTTGGTCACAAGCACAGTTCTGGCTCTAGCACAGACATGGCTTCTGCTGGCACAGTGCAATTTGTTTGATCTTGTTTCAAACTGGGGTAAAAATGCATTGCTATAAGTCACATCTCCACCAGTGGTTTGCGTGGGTGACTAGACACTCCAGGTAGGCAAATTTTTCTAAGAGTTGCATAAAATTACTTGTTGTACGGTCATGGCTACAGATCCCATGAGAGCCCCAGGAGTGGCATCTGTCCAAGGGCAGGACTGCTCCAACAGGCCTCCAGCTGGAACTGATGCAGAGGTTGTGTGAGACGAAGCTTGCACACTGATATGTGGTGAGCAGTACTTTGCTTTCCTGCTTCCCATTTCTGTGCCGTAGATGTAAGGTGTGACAACAGATCCTCCCTGAGTATCAGTGATGAGTACTATTCTGCTCAAACCCAGCAGCAGAGGCTTGCAGGTGAATCAAGTGTGCTGTTATCAGAAGTTGATATCAACTTCACATTTGAGTGTTACACAGTATTTGAGAGGAAAGCATGTTAGTGTCAGCTTTGAAGAGAGTCTGATCGCAGACCTTGAAATAGAACAAGATTGATGGAGTCATCAATGTAGCAAAGCTGAAGCAGCAGGTTTTTTGTAAGCAGCAGGCATTTTCTACAGGGAAGGAAAATCCCCAAGTCCCTAAGGGCCAGCAGCTTGTATGTGCTAACTGCCACCCAAGGCATCATGGTGTGTCTTTCAGTATTGCAATACTCCCTGCTGTTTTTCCACTCCTTGGGACAGCTGGGCCCATGCCGTGAACTTCCTGTTAATCCCTCAACCTCTTGCCTTGGGACAGGGGTTCTACTCCTATGTACCCAGACTGAAAGCAAACTCCTCTGAATTTTCTGTGTAGGAAGGCTCGTGAGTTTATTGGTTCCACTGAGATAGAATCATAGAATGGCCAGGGTTGGAAGGGACCCCAAGGATCACAACCCCCTGCCACAGGCAGGGCCACCAACCTCCACATTTTGTACTAGACCAGGATGCCCAGAGCCCCATCCAACCTGGTCTTGGACATCTCCAGGTCTGGAGCATCTACAACCTTTCTGGGCAGCCTGTTTCAGCACTGGGCAATTTAAAAAGGATCCAATGAGTTTGTATGAGTTTTGGTTAGATTTGTTATCCAGGAGGACAATATGCTGATGTGATTTGAATTCAGATTTCATTTATGATGGGCAGATTTCTCACCTTCACTGTTGGATTATAGCCTGGCAGTATGAGCAGCTACAGCAGTCAGTGAGCCATCAGATGGAGGTGGTGTCCTGCAGGAGCTCTACTGAGCTGTGCTTGCACCAGAAGATAAAGTGTGAAAGCCCAGGTTTCCCCTTTTGCCAGCCCCAAATTGTCATTTTTACAAAAGGCTCTGGCACTGCGAGCTTTGCTCGGGCTTTGCTGCAGCATCCGCGTGCAGTGCGCTCTGCAGGAGTCTTGCTTTTTCCTTTGATGGCTGCTTGGCAAAGCTGGAGCCCCTGGGCAGCAAGCAGGGCCAATGCTGGGCCTGCTGGGTGGGGCTTTTCAAAGGGAAGTAAATCCCTGCCTGTAAGTAGCTGAGAGCTAGAGCTCAGCACCAGGTGCTGTATAACTGCAGGACGACAGTTTGGTCACCCGGCAGCCCTTTGTCAGGGGATCCAGTGCATCCAGTGGTAATGAGATGTGTTTCCCACAGTTGATGTACCAAGCTCCTGCCCAGCCTGGTGCTGCTCCCCTCCTTCCATGTTTGCCTTTTTGTTTGAGTGCTCCAGGAGTGAAAGGTGGCTCCAAGCCAGACCTGGAATCTAAGCACAAGAATCCTAAATCCAGAGATAATTTTAGAGTCAAATCAAGCTTGTGAAGCTAACTTCTCCTTCCTTTTCTCTATAGATAACCAGGTCCAACAGCTGTCTTCTGAACGTATTGTGGGAAAGTTGGCTCCTGCCAAAGGGCTGAGATGCAGAAATCATAGAACCACAGAATGGCTGAGGTTGGAGGGGACCTTAAAAACCATCCAGTTCCAAACCCCCACCATGTCTCCCAGCAGCTCAGTGTGCCCAGGACCCTTTCCATGGTCTTGGGCACCTCCAGGGTTTGGGCACCCCCAACCTCTCTGGGCAGCAGTGCCAAGGTCTCACTGCCCTCTGAGTAAAACACTTCTTCCTAACATCTAAGCTAAACCTCCCTTCTTTTTGTTTATGCCATCCCTCTTTGTCCTGTCACTGGTCAGATTCCAATGCTGACCAGCCCCAGCATCACCAGCCATGGTCCTGCCAACCACAGGTCTGATTTGGGTGTATAAGGGGGTTATTTTCATGTCTCTCTCTGCATTCATAAGCCTACTGAGGTTTTGTTCTGCGGCATATTGCAAAAATCCTGAAGGACGGATTTTTATTTAGAATAAACTTTAATATGATTGCATAATTACAGGAAGTCAAGGTTTAAAAAGGCAACAAATGAACTGGTAACAGCACTAAAAGTGTAAGCAGATTTGTGATGAAACCATCAAGGTTCACAACCTCCCCAAGACGTTATGGGTTACAGATGTTGCACGTAGTTATGGATTTCCAGCCTGAACTTTTCTAATTCATTACAGAAAAGAAACAGTCATGTAAATAAGTCTTTCTAGGCTCCATAAGCAGATTCATTATGGTCCACTAGGGCTGACTGATATTCATTCGTATTTCCTTTTTTATTCACTAGTTAGGAATTCACTGGATGAAATCCATTTCTGTGCTATGCTTGGGCTGCAGCCAGAGCTTGCATCTCTGCAGCTGCGTGGCTGTGCAGACAGTGGGGTGCAAACCCTCGGGGCTGCAGCTGGAGGCTGAACCCGAGCCCAGTCCCTTCTGCTGGAGTTAACCACTGGTTGATGGAGGCTATTTCTTCTGAGCAGCTTCTGCCAGTGATGTTTCCCTGCCTGTGCTCACAGAGGGCTGATTGATGATGAGTAGGGTCAGCTGAGGTATCTGAGTCTGGACCCATCTCTGCTGTATCCTCACTGACAGGTGGAAGGTAATTTCCTGAGGGGAGCAGAACCGATCAGAATGTGTCAGTAGGAGGAATGGTTGGGAGCAATACTTGATGTTTTGTATCTGGTCCATTTCAGAAATTTCCCAAGCACATCAATCCTATTTAGTGAGACAGTGAAGCTCCTTCCACAGAGAGAAGCTGTGGGCTGTTTTTGTTCTTTTCAGCTGAAGGTGCTGCCCCAAGGACTGTTGGTTGGATCAGTTGTTTGCAACCCAAACTTCTTACTGTGTAAGAACAGGTAGAACTAGATAAAGATGACAGGAATTTTCCTATAGCCCTGTGGGCTACAACAGGTAATAATAAACAGGCCTGGCTCTGTTAAAAAGATGATTTAGCATTGAGTTGGGCTGCTTAGTGGTACCAGGACCCAGTAGACCTTGCAGCCCCCCAGGCACTGGCTGAGCATAGCCATTGGGGAGGGTTACTGTGGGGTCCATCTTTTGCTCACTTCAGAGCAAATTCTTTTTTTTCTTTTCATAATTATTGCTATGACAGTAGCACAACAGAGTGATTCTTTGTGGCTGCTGTTGTGTTGTGTATGATGCCCATTCAGCTTTTTGTTCTACTTCCAAGAAAAGGACTCTTGGAGGTGGGGGTGTCACTGAGTAGCAGTGCCTGTTTTAGGTTTCAAAAGTTTCTTAAAATTTCTGTGTTGCAAGCAGTGTTTTTGCTGAAAAGCACCTGAAGCAGCCACATCTCCCTTTGTAGAACAACTCGTTTTAACCCGCTTCAGGCTGCTTCTACTTACAGTGTATTAATTGCTGAAGTGTGTTGATAACCCTTGGTTGAGCCACAGCTGAAATACCTGGCACGCTGCAGGGCAACAAGAGGGGATGTTTGACAGCTCTCAGGGGGAAAGCCCTGTGTGCTAAAGGACTCCAGTACCTAAAGGGAGCTTAAAACAGGAGGGAATGTGACTTTTTACAAGGCAGACAGTGATAGGGCAAGGAGGGAGAGATTTAACCTAAAAGAGGGGAGATGCAGGTTGGATGTCAGGTGGAAATTCTCTCCCTGGAGGGCAGTGAGGTGCTGGCACTGCTGCCCAGATCTCTGGGTGCACCATCCCTGGAGGTGCCTGAGGCCATGGATGGGCAGCCTAAGCTGGTGGGGACAGCCAGCCTATAGCAAGGGTGGGGCTGGGGGGGCTTTGGAGTCACCTCCAACCCAGCCATGCTGTGCTTCTATGACTCTGTAAGAGCCCTTGCTTTGAAGTTACTTTCAGGTTACATGGAAAAGAAACTGAGCTGGGAACAGGGGGTTTGAAGTGCCAGATCAGTGGCTGAAGGTGAAGTGGGAGCACCAGGGTGGCCTGGTCACAGGGCAGCAGTGTCACTGAGGGGTGAGAACTGGGGGCCAGTGAGTGATGTCCTTAGTCACATGCTGATCTACTGGTAACAAAATGCAGCTAATCACAGTTTGCCCCTGGATGTTTAAAGAGGGTTTAACAATCCAAACACAAATGCAACCCTGTTCCCTTAGAGAGGGTGTAGCTGTGAGCAGAATTTGGCCCTGTCTTTTAAACTTTGCAGTTTGTCTTGACTGCTGCATGCTTTATTTTTAGAGCATAATAAAGAGCTTTTGTTCCAAGGTATATTTAACAGGGGAGTGGAAGGGAAGTAGGAGGGTTCTATGCACAGGGAATGTATCTCTTGGTCTTTTTCTTCTATCCCACCCCCTCACCAGATACTCTTAGAGGGTGGAGTATAGACAAAAAAAAAAGAGAGAGAAAAAATAATAATTAAAAATACTAAAATCATAGTATATATGATATATGATATAACAAAAGAATTGTCTGGGTATTTGGGCCCAGAGGCCTCATGGGCACTGTGCAACTTGCATTATCGGAGAAAAGACAGAGGTGCCCTGGAGAAGGGATGTGGCAGGGAGAGGGTGGTGGTCCCTGCATCCCCTGTGGCGTGCAGAACAGTCCTAGTCCTCTGGCATCATTATGGCTTGGAGGATCCTGGCTGTGGGAAGCTAGGATTTATTCAGCCCCAGGAAGGTACCAGGGAGAGCAGAGCCCACCAGTGCTGCCACAGAGACATGTGCAGGGCTGTCACTAAAGGGCTGTTTTCTGATGTGAGCGGTTTTAGTGAGGCCCTGTAACTCCTGAAGGCTGAGGGGTTCCTTGGTGCTGCTGTAGGCACACATGAATTGTGGAGGGAATGGGAGTGTTTGCAAATTTCCCTAGCTATCCCCTGTCACAGAGCAGCAGACAACATCAACCCCACTATTAAGCCATCAGCAGAGTCTGGACATCAGAACCTTTCAATCCAGAGGGGGATTGGATCTATCCATAGAGGTGCTGGGAGCCTTTCTCTAAGGGAAAGTGTGTCATCTTTGTCACATGCATTTCTCCCTCTCTTCAGCTTAGCTTTTTCTTAGAAAGGTCAGAATCCTGTGCCCTGCTATTCACCAGCATGGTCTGGCTCTGCTAATGTTTTCCCCTCCTTCACTTTTGTTGCTGGAATCTAGTAAGGCTCTCTAAAATTCAGAAGGGATTGGAAATGCCCTGAAGGGATGCAGCTCCCTGCTGCGCTGCCCAGAGAGGGTACTTTCCCTCTGGCTGGACCCCTGTGAAGGGCAAGTTCCCAGCACTCCCACTCTGGTTGCCATGCCCAGGGCAAGGATTCCTTAATTTGGAGGTATAATCAGAGTACTGATCACTTACGGCCACCACTGCCTAAGATTTGTGCTTTTCTTGGCTGGAAAGGGTATTCTCTCCTTTTTTGTGCTCTCACACGGTGTGGCCCCTGTTATGGCACTGATTCTGATTCCAGCCTTCACTCCACTGATTTTTCAGCATTGCCCTCCTCCCCTGTCCCCAGCTCTGGCAGTAGGTGCTCTCCAGGCCCTTGGTTTCACTCCCAGAGAATGGGCTGTGACTGTTCTGGTCCTGATCCAGAGCCAGCACATGGCCATGCGCCGTGTAGCTGTGTTTAAAGGGTGTTGTACTCAGAGTAATGTGCTGTTTCCACATCTGCCTGTGTGGACGTGCCCTTTGCCTGCTTGAGCAGACTGGGAAGGCCACTGGCCACCTGGCTGAGAGCTCAGCAGCTCTTTCCCCTTCTGTATCCATCTGCTGGTGCAGGGCACCGAGTGGGGCAGATTCAGTGGGATGGAGTGATGGGGCATGGGAAAGAGTGGTGGAAGCCTTTCTTTTTCCCTTTGTCTTAAGGCTTGCACCAACTTGTCTCGTAAAATCCTCTTCTGCCTTTCAAATCCAGTCAACATGAGTCACCACTGAGCCCATCCTTTGCCTCTCATTGCAACACGGATGACAGAAACCATCCAACAGGAGTGCTTGAATCCATGATGAGTTTTGTTCTATTGCATAAACCTGCTCACCCTTTGCAGGTGAGTTGCTCCAGAGTCATTGCCCGGGTGGTATTCCTGCAGAGGAGTGTGGCAGAGCTGCGTGGGCCATATAGAGGAGTTATCCCACATCCCAGTCTTTATGCGCTCAGCATAATGGTAGAGATCTTCTGAGTCAGTGTCCTCATTGCATGTCGTGGCATCTCACAGTTGGGTTCCTATAAACTGCTGTTTTAAGATAAAAGCACACCAACCTGCATAGACTTCCTGGAAGAAGCAGCTCAGGGAAGGGGAGAAAAGGAAGGAGAGGTCTATAGGTGCAACTACCATTTAAGAATGAGACAAAATGAAGATGTTTTCTTCTTCCCTGGTTTATTCCTGTGTATATATATAAAGAAACAGCCAAAGAGAAATCAACCAGATCCATAAAAATGACAGCTTCTTGGCATTGCAGTACATGGAACATGTCCGCCAAACTGAAACTAATTATCATGGAGATGAATAACCAAACCCACTCCTTTCTTTATCGCCCCGTCTGCCCTCAGGGCTTCTCCCTCCTCCTCCTGCAGCGCCGTGCTGGCGCACACAGGGTTACAGCTGCACCTGTCTGGGTGTACCTGTCCCACCGCACCTGTGTCGGCAGCCAATGGGCGCTGACCTGGGGCTGCTGTCAGCAACATGCCTGCCTGCAAAACCTCAACATAAATCAAACACTTTGCAGGCAATGTCTGTGTGCAGCAGGTCGTAGACGAGAGAAGTCATCAGGGGTTTTACCGTTGGCAAGGATTTGGGAACGCAAGGAAAGATGTCCAATGAACTCGAGTAAGTAGAGTGTTTTTTCTCATTCCGACTCCCTGCATATGGGGCTGATTGAAGGACTGCGGGTCTCAGGGAATCCCCTCCAGCAGCATGCAGGATTAGGATGCCTCTGGGATGTTCTACTCCTCCCCACCTGCTGCTGCTCTGAGGAGGTTCCACTCCACTGGCGTTATTTAGCAGGTTTTTAAACCCCAATCCTGGTTTGTTTATTTTTTTTCCCCTGGGATAAAATGTGACACATCAGGTCTATCTAGGGGAAATCTGCCATCTAACACGATCTGCAGCCATCCCATGCTTTTCCGTGTGTTGTTTTGTGCTTTTTTTTTAGTAGAAAAAATGTATAAATTATTTAACAATTTTTTCTGTTTTCTTTTTTGACTTTATTTTTTGGGGGTGGGACAGCACATTAAGGTAAATGGCTTCACATTATTCCATCAAATAACTTTAGTTGACTGTACAAACTTGTTTTGACACGTATTTTTCAAAAACAAGAAAATGCACTTTTTGTTGATCCCCTATAACTCCCTATCCTCCACGTGCGTGTCTGCGGATGCTGACAGCTGTGCGTTGCCCCACTGCATCCCACACCTCTGTAACAAAACTAAGCAGCGTGACATCAGTGTGATGTGATGCTGAAAATTGATGCAGAAAATCAGTGAATGCTATTGTTGGTGCAGCCTTCCAGAGCTGCCCGGATGTATAGCCCTGTGTGAAATATGTATGTGTAATAAAGCATATCTAGAAATATAGGTACAACAAGATATATTTAAAGTATATATGCATACATGGGCGTATCTGTGTACAGATACGGCACTTCAGAAGGTTGTTTTGAAAGAAATGCACAGAGGTGTGTGTTTTTACAGACCTGACAGAGGCATTGTGACAGCTGATCTCTTCCTAATTAAGAGCCCTGAAAATGTACAGAGCTAATTGTTGCTTAACGTAAATACTGGGATCCTTACACTCGGGGGTCGGTTAAGAATCAGCGACAAATTTTCACCTTCTGAACTCTTCAGGTGATCTGTAGTCGCTGTGTTGGGCTTCAAGTCAGGCCGTGTGGTTAATCCTGAGTGCATGAGCACATTGCAGACTGAGATTGATGTATCGGTAATTATGGAGCGGGGCATGATGTGACCCATGAATTACATGGTTGTTTGACTCCTTTTTCTAACGGACTGTTAACCCCTGGGCCTTTCACTTGGGAAGGGGGGGCTGGCAGGGACAGCATCCCTTTGTCATTCAGTTTCAAGGACTGATAACACGCAAAGGTTGCTGCTATCTTCTCTCAGATAGCACAGTGAAAAACAGGTGAAAGGCTCCTGTAGGTTGAACCCAGAGACACCTTTGCAGATCTCTGTGAAAATCTCCCTTTAGAGGTCCCCAGCCCGTAGCTGGAGAGAGGGTTTCCTGGGGGCAGGTCTGCAGACCCCAGTGAGGAATAGGCTGTTGAGACCGCAGTTAAGGTTCAGGAAGGGTAGCAGTGGGTGTCTTTGTGCCTCTCACAATTAAGGCTTTGTAATGCAGCCCTCACATGAGGCTGAGCACAGCAGGACAGATAGCAGAACGGATCCCAGGCTGGATCCAAGCTGTGGGACATGCCAGACAGAGCTGTCAGGTACCTGCTTTAGTCCCGTGCACTGCTGCTGCGGCCATAAAACCGGCAGGATGAGCCATCTCTCCCAGCCATGGGCAGGGCTGCTAACCACCAGATCAGGCTGCCCAGGATCCCACCCACCCTGGAGGTGCCTGAGACCAAGCTGGATGGGGCCCTGAGCAGCCTGACCTGGTGGGGGAAGCAGCCCAGGGTGGGGGGTGGGAGCTGGATGGGCTTTGGGGGTTCCCTGCAACCTCAGTGATTCTGTGATCTTCCTCTTTGTGACTTTAATTTCACAGAAAGGTCTGGGAAGACACTAGCGTGACATGAGAGAATGAGATGTTTTGCCTATTCTAAAATATTCTGACTGATAATTTCCATTGTCGCCTGTATTGAACTTGCGTCTAGCGCTGCAGTGCGTGGGCTTGAAGGAGTTAACCAGGAGTTACTCCCAGTTGTGGTTTTGTGGTCGAAACCATGATTGCCAGAAGCAAATTTTTGTCATGCATAAGGTGTGTTATTAAAACTTGAGTTATGCTCCTAGTGAATGAAAAGTTAAAGCCCTTTTATGAAATGCTGGCAGCAAAGCACACAAGGGATAACTGCACTGAAGCAAAATACACTTCTACGGCAAATGTGCATTGGATGTGTTGTTTTTTAAAAGTTGTATGGAGAGGGATTTGCAAATTAAAGATGTGATAACTGCTATGCAATTCAAAACAAAGGAGTAACACCCTCTCCCGCTCCCCCCTCCCCTTCCCCCAATAAACTCGAGACTCAAAGCAGGCATAAGTCAAGATTTACATCGTGTCTCTGTTTTGGATCACAGTTTCAACTGATGGATACGGTTACAGGGAGTTTGCTCCCTCCATTTCAGTCTGGCACTGGAACTGTTGGTTGATGTAAACTGTTTTGTTGGAGTTGCACTGCACTGTGAGCACTGCAGTGAGTGGAGTTAGAGTATGATTGTGTTCTGGCTGGAACTCCATTGCCAGTATGCAAGTTTCGGAGGCTCAGGAGATGAGGGAGTGTGATGGCACTGATGTTTGTTGTTATCCCTCCCAGTGCTGCTGTTCTGGCTGGTGGCTGTGGTTATGGGTGAGAGCAGCAGGGTGTGAGGCACCTGATCCCAGAGTACTTTTTTGTCCCTGCAGTGTTTATAATCGTTAGCATTCAAAGACAGAGAGCAGGATTTGCTTACCGACACACTTGGCTCTTGGTGCCAAAGTTTTGTTTCTTTTTGTTTTTTGTCTTTACCAAGCATCTGAGCTGGGATGCTTGCTCTCAAGAAATGCGTTGTTTAACAGGCTTACACCCAGGATGGGATGAATCATACTTGTGTCACAGAATTGTGGAGTCACAGAATCACCAAGGTTGGAAAATATCTCCAAGATCATCCAGTCTAATCGTTCACCTACTACCAATATTTCCCCACTAAACCATGTCCCTCAGTACAACATCTAAATGTTTTTTGAACACCTCCAGGCACGATGACTCAACCGTCTCCCTGGGCAGCCCATTCCAGCTCCTGAGCATCCTTTCAGAAAATAATTTTTTCCTAAGATCCAATCTGAATCACTTGAAGGGCAAAACATTTCTTGAAATGCATCATGGAGTGGGGGAGTTGTGAGATCCCTCCAATCCACTCGTGTGGTTCTGTGGCTCCAGCACTGACCTGGCTGTGTAACTGACAGAGCAAACCTTCTGTGAGATTAACAGCCACCTCTGCTCTTACGGCATCTGTAAGTGAGCACTGAGGAACAGATGGAACAACATAAGGAGGAGACAGTCCCATCCATCTCCTAGCGTTTGACTGCAGGACTCTGGTGGGATGAGATGAGGGAAGAATGGAACTGTGAGCAGAAACAGGCTCTGTTCTGTCAGGAGCCTCATAATCCACAGATGTTTATTATGTTAAAAACTAATTATCTGGAGAGCAGTAGAAAAGAAATGAACTCTGTGTGTGTGTTGGTGGAGAGGATGGTTTGTGTTCTGAACATACATGAGGTGTGTCCTGATATGTCTGCCATGCAAATATGAGTGGGAAGTGCTTCAGATGTGCTGGTGAATGGCAGATGGTGTCAGAGGCACTGGTTCAAGGCCTGCTGTGGTGTTCCTGCATTTACAGAATCATTAGGGTTGGAAAAGCCCTCTAAGATCATCCAGTTCAATTGTCCATGTACCACCAATGCTGCCCACTGACCATGTCTCCAAGTGTCACATCTCCACGGTTCTTGAACATTCCTTGGTGACCCCACAGCCTCCCTGGGCAGCCTGTGCCATTGCCCAACCACTCTTTGGTAGAAGGTTTTCTATTATCGCAGAATCACAGGGGTTGGAAGGGACCTCCGAAGATCATCAAGTCCAACCCTCCTACCAAAGCAGGTTCCCTACACCAGGTTGCACAAATAGGTGTCCAGGCAGGTCTTGAATATCTCCAGAGAAGGAGACTCCACAACTCCCCTGGGCAGCCTGTTCCAGTGAACAGCTTTGAAGGCAGATCACTCTGAAACCAAGGGCTGGAGCACCTGATATCACATGCAGATTTGGTTAAAAGCAGCTGTAATTCCTGAGCTGCCAACAAATGCTGTGCGGTAATCTGTTATGTTAGGCAGGAAAGGTGCTAACGCACCTCTTGTTTGTGAAATATGGCTGTGTAGGTGGATACCTCTGGGATGACGTTAGATACAGCAGGGTGCCAGCGGTATCCCCAGTGTGGAATGGTCCAGGGGAGCTGGGAGCAGAGATTTGGGCCTTTGTGCTCACTGAGCAGGATCAAGTCTGTGGGGAACAGGAGTCATTTGTCAAACGTGCTCACAACAGCCCTTTCTCTCTTCATCCCAGGCAGCATGCATCTGCTTGGCGGTTCCCACATGCAGTAAAGTACAGTGTGGGATCTTTGCTGGGTGCAAGGGTCAGCTTGCCTCATGCACAGCCCAGTTCTCCCAGTGGGAGACAACAGAGCTGAGGATGGCTGGCGGTGTTTGGATGCTGTGCTGAGAGCATCAGCACTCCCCGAGGCTGATCTGGGCCTGAGAAAACCCAGGGAGAGGGGCCATGTGTTTGTTCCACCTGTCAGTGAACACGTGGGCCTGTGGCTGCAGTGGTCTGGGTACTGAGAACAGAGCTTTCCTGGAGCTCTGGCACCTCAGGACCAGCATTGCTATGCACAGCATTTCGACAGAATTTCTTGCCATCGTTTCAGGTGTTTATTTCTGGACTTTTTTTTTTCTGGTTCTGCCTCTCCTGTGCCTTGCTGTGGCAGTGTGCTTACAGATAGCTGTGTTGTTGCCGTGTTTTCAGATGTGCTTATTTATTAAACTGGTAAAGATAGGGTAAAAATTAGAATGTTGCTCAGAAGTTTGGATTTAGACATAGGGATGCTGTCCTTCCTTTGCAGGAGGTCCTGAGGTATGGGTAAAACCTCTGTCCTGAGACAGCCGTTATGCTGAGTCCTCCTTTTTTTTGCCCAGCTCTTAAGTGTGGCATTGGTCCATTCCCATGTGCTAATATAGGGGGCCCTGAGGAACACTGGGGCTATCCCAGCAGGGAGGTGAGCACAATGCACCAAACTGGGGCTAAGAACCAGCAGTATCGCTGTAGTGCAGCGGTTCTGCTGTGCCACTCTGAGTTCTGCTGCTGGTTGCCATGGACAATTTGATGTTTCTGCAGAGCATCTAGCACTGCTCATGTTTGGGTTGCAGTTAGAAGGGAGAGAACAAAGATGAGCAACACCAAGCTTAAAGGCTGGCAAACCACTAAAACCAAGAAAAAGCGAAAGGAGTATGAGTGCTTCTTTCCTTCAGAGCTGATCTCCCCACCCAGACCCTCTGGGTACATTGTTCTGTTTCAGCATGGCCCTGAGTGTTTATTCATAATCAGGAGGCCTCTGTTATGGTAGGCTGGGCAGATAAATTGGAAAAACAGAGATGGAGTGGGATGGAGCAGGGAAAAAGGCCTGGTATCACTCAGGAGCTATTTGGAAACAGACTGCTCCCCTCCCAAATCTGCTTTGCACACAATCCCAAGGTTCCCAAGAAAGGAGAGCCTGGCCCCATGGGTTTGTGTACTACTGACTGATCGCCGCTTTGTCTGAGCCTGTGCACTATGGCAAGTGCCTGCAAAGGAAAGATTGTTTTGCTCAACAGAGCAGACAGTTTGCTGTGGACAAGCTTGGCACAACTACATGGAAGAGGCATCATGGGGAGTGATGAAAGTAAAGTTCATATGTTTTTGGATCTGGATCTGGATTTGGATGTTTCTTCCTGGCATCTCTACTTCACAGAGATTGCTAATGCTGGGTTGGAGGTAGGTGTAGAACACATGTGACTGTACGCTGTAGTTGCATGGATTGAGATACACCTGGTGCCTCAAACCTGTTATCGTATCTGCTTATCTCCTTGGATCACCCTCTTTCTGCAGGTTTGGGTTCACCTTGTTAGCCTTCAGATCAGAGCAGAGTGTTTGCAAAAAGGTGGGATGGAGCCCGTGGTGGGGCAGGCAGGGTTGGGGTGGTGAAGCTGTGAGCATCACGGCTGGGCTGGCCAGCAAAGCAGAGCCACGTGCGGACAAAAGATGTAGGCCCCTGGGGCACCTCTCAAATTTAATTCTTCATAAACTGGACACAGCTGGGAGCAGTTAGGATCTTCAGCCCTTGCCCCATCTGCATCTCCCCCACGGTGTGGGAAGGTGATCAAGAGCTCACAGTGGCTCATGGATCTGCACGACCAGGAGTGGCCTGGTTGAGGGCTTAGGCGAGGGAGAACAATGCTCTGAAGCATTCTTCCCTATGATATCTGTTTTTTTTTTTTTTTTTAAGCTCCTGGGTGCTTTGTTGCTACATCCCCCCATGGTGTGTTTATCTGTGTCGATTACCAACAACAGGAGCTGCATCTCACCCTGAGAGTGTGTTGCTGCTGCCTATTCTTCCTTGAGAAGATAGGACTGGGAGCAGGTGAGCGGTCCTGCCCAGACAGGACTGTCTGCCTATCGCCAAGCCAACGCGATGAAATCTGAGTCATGCCTATTGCTCGCCTTGGAGATGGCAGCAGCACTGATGGGGAGGGAAGGCTGCGTGAGAAACGCTAAAGACAATAGAACTCACAGAGCACCTGGTGAGATTTCATGCATGGATTAAAACCTCTGCTGGTATCTTTTCCCAGCATGTGAGGAAGAGTAGTGAGCTCAGCATGTCCTTTACAGCAGTGCTGGGGGGGCTGCCCATAACCAGGAGCTGCTGCCATGCCTTCATGGGGGCACTGACAACCGTAGGAACTGGGTGCCAGGCTGTTAGCAGTGCCCATAGCAGGTCCTCTCCTGCGCAAGGATGGCGGGGCAGCTGTTGGCCTCATGTGTGCTGCTGTGGGAGAGGCTGGGAATCAATGTAAGTTTGGACACAGAGGTTGTGTTTTCTTATGGGGAATACTGTTGCAGCAACAGCTTATCTGCATGGATGTAACAGTGTGAAGCCACTGACTCATCCGCACTGAGTGGGATGAGCCCACAGTGCAGAGCCACAGGAGGTATTCATGTAGGATTTGCTGGAGGAGAAGGAAAGGTGACCAGTGTTTGGATAACTATATATCTGGCAGCTTGTTAATGTCAGAAAGAGAGACCTGGAGAAAGTGCCAGAAAAGAACAGGAGGGACAGCATTTTGGTGCATTATTTCTCAGCATGCATAGTCCCATGAGCCTCAGCTCTGACAGGTATTTCTTAGGGGAAGGGAATGTGCTGAGATTGGCCCGTCTGCTTCCCTCAAAGAGAAAATTCTGTCCCTCTATGCAGCCCCCAGTGTGACCCTGCCCTGGTTTTGAGATCTTGAGTTTTGGGGCCCAGACGGGGAACTGAGGAACAGGAAGGTGGCCTTCCTCCATTGCAGCAGTGCCTTTCAGAAGCCCTTCATGACTCCAGCTGGGTGGCATGGAATTTACTGTGAAAAATCCATATTCTTTATCCCCTACTCCCTCTGCCTGGCTAAGTTTTAGATCTGTGCGTCTGATGAAGAATGACACCATGAACTTCCAGAAGTTCTCCTACACTAATGAAGATGAAGCCTGGAAAACCTACCTGGAGAACCCCCTGACCGCAGCAACTAAGGCCATGATGAGGGTGAATGGAGATGATGACAGTGTGGCTGCCCTGAGCCTCCTCTATGACTACTATATGGTACGTTACTATTGGGGCTGGGTTTCCTGGGGGAGTCAGTCACACAGGACAAGTGTGAAGGTAAAACATGCTGAGCCCTCGGAGGGGGTACCCCCGCCCCCAGGCTCTCTGTGTTGGTTGTGCAGTGATCCTTAGGAAACACCCAGCCATAGAGGGCCACTGTTGACCCCAGTCACAGATGTAAACTGATCTCATTCTACATAACAAAGCCAGAACAGGGTGGAAAACTGACATGAGTGTCTTGGGTCTCAGGATGGGGTTCTTGGGGTTCTTTGTATATAACAGCTTTCTGATAAGAAGTGGGGATGCTTTGAGAGACACAAAGCTGAAACAGCCAGGTGCCTTGCAGACTCTCCAGCTTTCTCACTTCCAGCAGTGCTTTAGGATGGGGCTGCATGAAATGCAGATAGGATTTAGACCTGAATGGAACCAACAAACTGATGTTCCCACTCACCTGGGTGCTTTTCAGAATTGTTTCGAGAACACGATGTGCTGGATAGCCTCAGGTTACCTTGGCAATCTATGCCAGAACCAGAAGGAGGGTCTGGGTCTCCTGGATCCTCACCCAGTGTTATTCACTTGGTTTTTTATCTGTGCCATGCAGACAGGATGAAATTTGCCTCTGTTTTCCGTGAATAAAATCTAACAATGAACTAACTCTTTGTTCTGCCTTGTTCTAGGTCCCAAAGGAGAAGAGGATTCTTCCATCGGGTATGATGGGACGTAATGAACTAGGAAAGAGGTGAGCTTCATTTTTGCTCTCTCTAGCTGTCTCATTTTCCTGCAATTGCTTGCATGCATGTTAGGTCTCCTCACTTGCATAAAATAAACATCAAAGTATAGTATTATTACCAGCAACAGTGGAGGTTATTAACCCTGAGACATGTATTAAAATTCTTTAGGCCAAATCCCAAGCAGGTATACATTGAGCTACACCCATTTACACTACTGAGGATCCATCTCGCTGTGTTCAGAAGGAGTTGCGCTAATGTGCAGTAGCTGAAGATTTTATTTTTATTTCCTATATTGTGCCAATCGGATAGGCACAGAGAGAAGGTAATGGTGAAGTCCTCTCCACCAGGCCCATAAGGGTTTCTGTTCTGACTGCTTGCAGTCTCCCAGGATTCTCTTCTGGTGAGTCCCATTTGAGCTTTGAGGTTTTCAGATAATTAACTATGAAATTAATAGCTCATTCACCACTATGAATTCAGTTCCTCTTCCTGGATGCTCTGTACTTTGGCAACCTTTTCTGGTTGTCTATTTTTAAATCCTCAACAGAATAAGCCTCTTAAATGGTCCTCCATTCTTTCTTCGTTAGTAAGTTATTTTCTTCTCTCTGACAGACTTCTGGCCCATATTTATAACAGCAGTATATTTATGAACTACATAGATTCCAGGACATACCTAAAGGTGAAAGTCTTGAAGCAGAGTGGGTGGGAGCTACCCATTCAGCTCTATCTCCCCGAAAGGTGTGGGGGCTGTTTTTTTTTTCTGAGCATGGTGATGGGGTTAACAAACTGCCTCTTCCAGCAGAGGGGACCAGTTCTTGGAATGCTACACTGAAAGATGGTTTGTTGGGTGGGATGGGAATGCATTTTTGTCCATATAGCAGTTCTCTTTTTCATCTTCCCCGCTGCTTTGAACATTTAATAGCCCATAACAAGAAATGGTGGATATAGGCCCTGGACCCACAGCTTCCAACCAAGTCTAAACCATATTCTCTGATTCTGTGTGATCAGCTCTTACCTGCAGAGCACCTCTGGCTCACACTGTGAGGTGTGTGAGTGAGTGGAGATCACCCTTGGCCCAGTCAGATTCCCATACCAAGCAGATGTACGTAACTGGCTCAGCAGCTAGACTGTGCAGCGTGCTCCTCAGCTGTGTACCGGGACATCTGCACCTTGCTGTGACAAGTTGCTGGGGTGGTCCACCCTCTTCTCTAGTTTGAGATAGACCCCTTTCTCCACCAGGCAGTGCCACGGAATGGAGTATGACTCAGATATCACATCCTTTGACGGTTCAGCCCATCTCATGAAGCTCTTGTCTGAAAACACTTCCATGACCCAAGAATATTGTGAACCACAGAAGAAGAATGGCTTAAGTCTCGAAGGCATCCCTACTCCTCACAAGCCAGCCATGCTTCCACCAGGAACCAGCAAACTGGATGCCACCCCAAACACCTACATGGTCCCTCCAGGGGACTTGTATGACAATAGCTCACTGAACTCCCTCTTTGAGACCAACCCCGTGGCCACACCACAGCAGAGGTGGCAGCCAGACAGCACTTTCAAAGAGGATCCTCAGGAGGTCAGAGCTGCAGTGGGTTGCATGCTGGCAGTGCTGGGGTACCAGCACAAGAATGTCTATTATTTGGGATTTCCTTGTGCTGGAGTCAGGGGGAACTTTGCTTGCGTATTAAAAGCTTGGTGGCATTTCCACTGAATTATTGGGGGTGTTACATTGGTTTTAGAAGGCTTTGAAATGAGGCCTCCATTGTAATGAGTGGGAGAAGGTGAACAGACAAAGTGGTGAAAGATTCTAAATGTGACTGTTTCATTTCCACTTTTCCACAGTCACTACTCTTCAGCGATATCCTCAAGCCCCAGCCAGAGCCACCCTGTTCTGAGAGTTATCCTACAGGTGGTGTTAAGAGGTAACTGTCAGTCCACACTCTGTGTTTCCAGTGCTCTTGGCTGTGTACCTTTCTTAGGGAATGGCTGCAGCCCTCTCCTCACCCCAGTACTGGCCTTGGCAGCAGCCACAGCAAACTCCAAGATCTTTCGCAGAGAGGTTGTATCTCAGAAGCAAGTTGCTCTTCTCTGATTTTTTAGACGCAGAGAAGTTACAAATTTTATGTTTGGTGTTTGAAGTAAAGATTAGTGTTGGAAGGGTTTTTCTGTAAAGTTACTGCCTCTCATTCCTAAAACATGGGATAGCTCACTGTTTCCCATCCTTCTCTCAGAGAGAGCTTTCCTGCTCTTGATATTGCACCAAACTTCCAAGTGGCATTATCCCACCTCCCACCTTTCATTTGCCTCCTTAATCAACCTGACTCTGTGACTCAGCTATCAGCTGTGGGGGTTTTACCACAGACAGCAGCTCGCATTTATGAATCAGAGGCTTTCTGCTTGCTGTCTGCCCCACACTGAAGGCTCTCCTGGCTCTAGAGAAGAGAAGCTGCCAAGTCTGTCTTCAGAGATGGCATCACAGGAAGGCGGAGCAGGAAAAAGAGCAGGTGACTAAACAGGAATTGGAGATATCCCTATCCTGCAGGTCCTCCTGTTTCTACAGGACCCATTAGAACACAGTCCTCCTGGGTTATCCATTTACGGGTGTGACAGGAGACAATTTGGAGACAGGAATCTGAGTTTAGGTTTAGAAAGTCTCATCAGCAGTGCCTGTTTTGGTTTGTTTGGGTTCAGGCTTTTGATTGTGTGCTGTTTCTGTAGCCATCCACACAAAAAGATGGGTCAAAGCAATGTATGTTATTTTTCTTTTTTGAAGCCATAAACAATAACAAATGGTAAAATGTGGCTATTGGAAAAGTGCTGTTCCTCAGGGAGTTGGGAGGATCAGTGTGTGCTCTGCTTCAAGGTGCTTGACACAGCTGTAGGGGAATGTTCATGGCAAAGGAGTTGGGCTAGCTGACCTTTAGGTCCCTTCCAACTCTAAGGACTCTATGATTTGATGTGAGATGGGAATAGGGCAGAGACTTCTGTGTGTGCAGTGTCTGTCACCTGTAAGGTTGGAGGCATACCTTGTTTTGCTTTTGAAGTGAAACAGCAGCATGTACTTATTCATCATTCTCTCTTTGTTCAATACAAGTGACTTTGAATACACTCTGGGGTCGCCCAAAGCCATTCATATAAAATCTGGGGACTCTCCCATGGCCTACCTCAACAAAGGACAGTTCTACCCCATCACGCTGCGGACAGCTGGAGACAGAAAATGTTTACACTTGTCCTCAAATAAAGTGAAGGTAAGAGACAAGCTGACAATTTTGCTGACATGTGCTATAGTCAGACATCCAGCACAATTGTACTGGCCTGGGAAAGTAGCTGAACGTAAAGAGTAATGGCTTTGTGGCTCATATTGACTTAAAGCGATGAATGGAATGGATTCACTCATAGCAGGCTAATCCTCTGATGCACAGCAACAGCCTTCGTGTAATGTGCCAGCTGATACTTTTTGCAGTTGAGTTTGGGATGCACAAAATGCCTCCCAAGTTGGTGGTTGGCTGAGGGGCCTGGTAGGAAGACCAGAGCTGGAGGGAAGTGCTCTGTCTTGCTTCTGGTGTGTGTGGCCAGGCTTCGGTCACCCCAAGGCTATGGCTGACCTTGAGCTTCCACAAAGAAACGTAGTCCTCCAACCCTGAGCTGTATCTAGGAGCTAGACTTTGGACAACTCAAAGCTTACAGGATTCCTGAAACTGAGAATGTCTCGAGAGATCTTCTAGAATGTCACAGCCTAATACTTACTGCAGCACTGCTAACAACTCCCCAGTGCAGGATGCCTTGGTGTCAGTGGAAACACATGGATAGTGCAAGTAGGGGACATACAGGGCACCTTGGTTCTGCTTCTGGCTCTGTGGCTGCATGTCTGCAGGATCATGGTCAAGTCCCTTCCCTGTCTGCTTTAATTTCCCCAGCAATGTAACATTAACGATGATGTTAAGCTGCCCTTGCCCCGTGCATGGATGCACCAGATGGAAAGGGCAGTGAGGGCACCAAGCATGAGCCTGCACTGTGTACTGATATGGGATATTCTCACTGTGTTACAGAGTGTTGTGATGATTGTTTTTGACAATGAGAAGATCCCGACAGAGCAGCTCAAGTTCTGGAAGCACTGGCATTCTCGCCAGCCCACAGCCAAACAGAGAGTCATTGACGTTGGTATGAGCATGGCTGTGGTGATGGCTGGGTTGGGTTGACAGCTTTATCATCAGTTTACTGCATTTCCAATACACGATAACACTGTTGCAGCTCAGAACTCTGGCCTGGGGGGAAGCAGAGGGGAGCAGGCTGATCTGCTGGCTTCAGATCTTTTCTGTCTGATGAATGGTTTTCCAGGATTTAAGATGTTGTTTGCCAAGTGTTGGATATGCACAAGGAGCTCAAAATACACCAACAAAGAGCCTCAGTCTGAGGAGCAGAAACTGCTGAACTCTTTTGACTCTTAGAGATGTGACCTATGGCCTCTTAGAATCTAGGAATCTAAGTTAAGAAAGGCTTTGATACTGCTTGTCCTTCTCCACTGCTAGCACACAGAGTTTATAGCTCTTTGTGCTGGGCCAAAGGGTAGGGGCAGAGGTAGGTTAGGGGTAACACCTTCTGGAACATGTCATGGCTCAGAGCAGGACACGTGGTTGTTTGAATTTAGAACTGATAGAACAATATACACTGACTTTGTATAAAATCACTGCACATACAGCAGTTGCCAGCTAGGACATTGGGTTATTCCTGGCTTTACAGATGCATGCTAAGGTTTAAGCAGTGGTCAGCCAGTGAGAGGAAAGCCCAGGGAATGCGAACAGTTCTGCAGGCAGAGTATAAACTGCTTCTTCATTGCATTTCAGCTGACTGTAAAGAAAATTTCAACACAGTTCAGAATATCGAGGAGTTGGCCTACAACGCGCTGTCCTTTGTGTGGAACATCCACGAAGAAGCAAAGGTACAATCTGCTTAGAGAGGGGAAATGGGGAGCCCTAGGCCTCTCTTACAGCACAGCCATGTCCATCCACTCTCTGGTTCTCAAATGGAAGACAGAGAAAGTTTAAAATCCAAACAAGGCTATTCCAGTGGCCCCACTGTCTGCTAGGACAGCAGGGAAGGACGCAGTGCTTCTCTGTGTGTTTAAGCATTGCCATTAGCTAATAAACATTCTGGCTACACCTGAGACTGGCTCAGAGATGTTTTCTTAGTGCTGATGGATAACTCTTGCAGAAAGCCCTTTGCAGTGGGCAGTGATCATGGTCTGCTCACATGTGGGTGAAGCCTATTTAAATAAACTGCAGCTCAGGGAACAAAGCTCAGGGAACTCTTCCAAGGCAGAGTTTTGGTGCAGAAGTGACTGACCACCCTTTTCTGAGTTGTGTGATGTGGAAGGGAGCCAAGCAGGTCACAAGATCCCTTTTAACCTTAAAATCTGCGAAGCTTATATCAACATCTTTCCTACAAAGAGAGCTCTGCTGCCTCTTCTGCATCTCTTCATCTCTTCTTTAATGCTTTGCTTTCCAGTGCAGATTGAAAGGAGCATATAAAAAAAGACGAAAGACCTAAGAAAAAAAAAAAGAAAAAAGGGGAAAAAAAAAAAAAGCATAAATTCTGTCTCCCTGAAACTGGTATCTTGGGAAAATTCTGGTTTGCTTTGGAATCTCAGTAAGCCCTTCTTTTAGCCCAAAGGCGACCTTAGTCTTTTACAACCCAAGAGGTTAACAAATGTCTTCAAGGCAAAGTTGTCAGAAATGGAAATATGTCAGGTATGTGGCAAGCCCTCAGGGGCACCTCAGCAAAACTGGATTTAACTCTCAGCAGAAACTCTGTACATGCACTGGCCTGGGGCTAGTAGGGGTGAGACTTCAGAGAGTTGCTCTGGAAGCCACAGTGTGAGGGTGTCCAGTGTCTGGGCCTTCAATGGCACCTGTTATTTCTTTTCTTGCAACTAAACTTCACAGAGAAGTGGTTTCTTTTCTGAGTAGATCTGACGCTAAATTTCAAGGCTGAAATCCTCAGCCAAAGCCCTGCGGGGGGAGCTGTGAGAGCCTCAGCAGCTGCAAATCTGTTCCCGGGGAGTCCGGTGGAAATTTCAGGGTCACGCAGATGAGTTGGTAATTTGGAGATATAATGTGGATTACCTGCACACAGCTTTTCTTCATAAGTTCCCACTTGGAGGTAACTGACTCCATACTAGTGACCAGGGAGACCAGCAAAGGAGGAGTATTTGTTTAACTAACAACAGTGATCTGTGATTCTTGAAAGATGAAGCCTAGACCTTCTCCCTTCCTCTGAGGCACTGCTGTCTGAAGGTCATTTGCTCAGCTGAAAGAGCAGAAATATCAGCAAGAATGTCCCTGGCCAGAATTTGCTTCTGGTCTGAAAGAAGGGGACAGACTCTTTAGGAGGATCTGTGCTGACAGAATAAGGGGGAAAAGGTTTTAAGCTCAAAGAGGGTACATTTAGGTTAGATATAAGGAAAAGATATTTTACATTGAGAGTGCTGAGGCAGTGGAACAGGTTGCCTAGTGATGTGGTTGATGCCCCATCCCTGAAGACTTTCAAGGCAAGGCTGGATAAGGCCCTGGGCAACTGGATCTAGCTGTGGTGTCCCTGTTCATTGCAGGGGAGTTGGAGATCCCTTTCAACTCTAAGGATTTTATGATTCCCTAAACTGATGGGAGTGGATGACCCAAGTGTTAACAGAGAGCAGCGGACAACTGGGGATTCATGAGCTATTTGTGCAAAACTCTTTCTCTGGATTGTTGCTGTGGGTGATGGGGGAGAATGTAGTTAGAAACAACCCACAGCTGTGCTCAGCTGTGGGGAACCACAACCTACATGTACAGCTAAGGACGGGAACGTTGAGGTTTGTCTCGTGAGCTCCTTTTATTCCATCAAACTTCTGATGGATGTTTGAGGATGTTTTCAGTGCCAACAAGCTGTAGCCATTTCTGTCCCTATCTGCAGGTGTTTATTGGGGTGAATTGCCTGAGCACCGACTTCTCCTCTCAGAAAGGAGTGAAAGGTGTCCCGCTGAACCTCCAGATCGACACTTACGACTATGGCAATGGGACCAACCAGCTGGTGCACCGTGCTGTCTGCCAGATCAAGATATTCTGTGATAAGGTACAAAACTTCTCTTCCGCCAACTTGGCTGAGAGAAACATTAAACTCCAGGAGGTGAAAAAGAGATGTTGTGAGAGGCCAAACAGTGCAGCAGGCAGTGTGGAGGAGCACTGATGGCTCAGCACGCTAGGTTGAGCAAGACAAGGCAGCCAGAGTGTGTCTGTGCCACCAAGACTTTTGTAGAACAGAGCCCTAAGTAAGTTTTCTCCATTTCAGGCCTGCATGGGATTGTACCTTTTAATTAATTCTCCTATTCTGACAAGTTTTTAAATAGAAGAAGAGATGAGAATCTCCTCTGAGGTTCTTCCCCAGCCTCAGGCATCCTTCCATTGAAACATTTCTCACAGCTATTTTTGTCTGCATTTTTTGTTTCTAAAAACATTTAAAAATAAAATAATTACAAATATGAGAAAGTTCAGTTCTTTTTCTGGATAGCCTTTAGGAAGTCTCTGAGATGAGACCTCCTCCTCACTTTTAATAAAGGCTGCCTTTAGAGCAGCAAGGCACTGGCACTGTTGCCCAGAGCTGTGGGTGCCCCCATCCCTGGAGGTGCCCAAGGCCAGGTGGGATGGAGCCCTGGGCAACCTGGGTTGGTGGGGGCACCCAGCCCACGGCAGGTCCCCTCCAGCCTCAGCCATTCTGTGATTCACCTTCATGTTCTTGTCAGTAAACCCTCTACTGCCAATGTTACGTTAAAGCTATCAGTGTCCTGATTTTTGCCTCATGTTTTCCACAGGGAGCAGAGAGGAAAATGAGGGATGATGAACGGAAACAGTTCAGAAGGAAAGGAAAATGCCTGGACTCCAATAACAATGGTTAGTGTGATGTTTGTCACCTGATCCGTGGTAGCCTATCTGTTAACTTCCACAAGATCTGGCCCTGAGTATTGCCATGTCTGATGAAATCAGCCCCATTCAGAAACAACTTGTCAGTCAGGTCTCCTCCTCCCAAGACTGTCAAAGCCCATTATTGATACTAACCAACCCTTCTGAATTGCCATGGGATCGTGGAAGAGAGCAGGCCCTGAAGACCTGGGTCTCTTGGGATCCATCCATTTTCTACTATTTCTGTTGAGTGATGTTGAACAGGCACTTTCCCACTTGCATGTAGTCACCCCTTAAGTGCCTGGACTGAAGTGAAATGCACTTTCCATCTGTAGGTCTGAAAGGCTGTGTGCTGTCTGGCTTCAGAGGGAATGAGATCACATTCCTGAGGTCAGAGACTGACCTTGAAACCCAGCCAGTCCTATTCATCCCCAACCTCCATTTTTCAAACCAGCAGAGATGTGGCACGGTAAGTCCCTTTGCAGAACAGCCAACCTGTTGCTCTCATCACCCTCATCATTTCCAACCTGATCAGACTCCCCAGCATGACTTGTGTTATGTAAGAAAAGAAAACCAAACCACAGCTCCTTTGTGGAAATGTGGTGAACTTGAAGATGCAGCTGTCAGGAGTGGCCTAGATGCTATGCAGCAGTGATGGGCAGGATGACTTTTCTGTGTTCCTTGCAGATAGTCCTGTGGTTTACACATTTCATCTGGAGCCACAGAGGACGAGAGTGGTGGGAGAAATATTGGCAGAAAGTAAACTGTAGAAAAATACAGCCACAACTGTCCCTGTGCAGGAGACATCTCTCACTGCTCCTCTGTCCTTCTATCTGCCCTTGAGCCTGAGACATCCTAGACACAGCCTCCTCCAGAGCTCATCACCATTTCCTCATGAAACAGCTGTCGGTTTGTCAAAAGAAGGGAGAAAAGCCACCTGTGACAGCACTGTAGTGGCTGCTGTACTGATGCATCACAGCAAAAACAGGTACTGGAAGAATGTAGTATGCAACCAAAGACCTCGCTGAAGAACAGTTGGTCCTTGACCCCAAGCAGGTTATGGGATTTGAGCTGCTTTTTGATGTAGTCAGATATGTGTTCAGGCCTCTTCTAGGCAGAGGAGGGGAGTCTAGAGACTTCTTCATCTCAGTTTTCATTTAATCCAAGATGCCCATAGAGTTTAACTGTGTTCTCAAGGAAAAATGGATGAACTGGGAGAAGGAATCACATTAAGAATGTGCCCTTGTGTTCCCCGCCAGTTTTGTTGTTTCCCAACACCACAAACTAAATGATCAATGTTTCCTTTTTGTTTCAAGGCTCTTACTCCTGCTGTTCCCAACTCTGCAAACAGGTAAGAATGCAGCAGTCTGTATTTTCCATCCATCAGCTGTTCTATTTCTCTGGGCATATTATGGCAAATTAATATCTGTAGCACATATCTGTAGATGTAAAATAAAGGCACGGTATCTCCCTGAAGCCCTTGATTGTCAAAATATGTGTTAAAGTTTGGCTTAGAAGGTACTAAGAGGACACTACTTTCCTCCCTGTCAGTGAGCCCCTCCGCCAGGTGTCTGGCCGCTGCTCTAACTGAGACTAAATTTGAAAAGAGGCAAAAAAAATAATTCATAGAATGATCACTTAAGTGTTCTCATCATCTTTTCACTGCTATAAAAGAAACTTGAATGAGGGAGAAATCGCACTTGTAATGAGCTTAGTGTGGGGAGAAGCAGGAATTTACCCCCTGGCTTGATCCAGTGTCTGGTGATACCAACAAAGCAGTGAGGACATGGAGACAGAAAACACTTTTCTAATTACATGGTACCAAAACCACTGCCCACGTTCACTGATGTGCTGTATGCATTAGGCAGGAAGTTGCAGATCCAGAGATACTCTGTGGCTGAAATTACAGAACCGATATTTAATTGCTGGATGTTTATTGGGATAATCAGTTTTTCAGTCAAAAGTCAAACTGCTTTTTGTTTGCTGCTATATTGTTCTGTCCTCTCGAGAGCACCGTGTTCCTCTTTCTCAGGCTGCCCCTAAAGCGGAGTGGGGCCTCATTCACAGATGAATTTGACCCAGCACCTCCGAAGCAAAACAAGGACGAAGATCCTCAGAGAGGTAAGCCTTGGAGTGGGAACTCTTCTTGAATGTGATGTTTCTATGGACTGAAGTAGCTCTGGATCTTGAAGCATGTGAGGCCACATCACTCTGTGAAAAGCCCTGACTCAGTGCTGTGCTTTATTCATTTCAGTGCTGTTGTATGTGCGGAGGGAATCAGAGGAAGTGTTTGATGCTCTCATGTTGAAGACACCGGATCTCCAGGGCCTCAGAATGGCTGTGAGTGTTTCCCAAAACACATATGTGGCATATGAACGAACCACAGATCGTAGGGTGCTGGCACTTGGCATATAGAAAAGTGGATATAAGGCTGTTTATCTCTCGTCTGCTTTCTTTTGAGAATGGAAATGGAAACTGTGAGGACAGGTGAAGTCTACCCAGAAATGCTTGTTATGCGATGTGCCACAGAAGGGAAGAACACACCATATGGCAAGATGGATGGGGCTCTGAGCACTGAGGGAGCTGGGAGCATTCCTGTTCATTGCAGGGAGTGAGACCAGATGGCCTCTAAGGATCCCCTCCAACTCAATGGTTCTATGATTCTGTGTTCTGTTCAGAGCATCATCTAAGTGTCATCTTGTGACAGCAAATTCAATTGTAAAGCTCCTTTCTCATGCTGGCCACGTATGTGCAATGTGAAGGCAGCCCTGGCCTTGTGCTGTAATTCCTCGCGCAGTGTTTGGAGAGCACACAGCCGTATTTCTGTAGTGACCGTCAGCAACATCCCTGATAACCTACCTCTCTCTGGGGCTTCCTAAGAACAAAACAAACAATATCCTGGACTGGGGATAGCTTTACAACTGCACTTCAGGCTTTGTTGGTTTTTACAACCTTTTAAAAACAGAGTCTGAGAAATGTCAGCACAGACGAGTCAGAGGACTCAGAAGATTCTTTGCCATCTTTTCCCTCCCTCATTACCTCACCACAGACGGACAAAAGCTGCTACTGAAAACAGCTGGGAGAAAACTGCATGGCTCCCATCAGAGCATGCAGACCAGCTCTAGACAGAACCATGCTCAAATTATCCTGTTCAAACCATTGCTTCAGCCTTTTTTTCTTCTGTAAAAAGGGAGGGGTAATCCTTTGCTGCCGAATACCTTTGGCTCAGTGTTATCTTTGATGTTTATCATAGGAATTTCATTTTACAAGTACCAAGAATTGCTGTGTTTTCTCTTGCAGATTTCAGAAAAATATGGTCTGCCTGAAGAAAGCATTTATAAAGTCTACAAAAAATGCAAAAGAGGGTAAGCTAATCTCTCATCTGCTTTTATGCTGCACTTCTACAACCCCATTCTCTTTGGTACCTTGCCATAGGCTGAAATAGCATTTTAACAAGACAATAAAAAGGAAAGCCATGTGAGGTCTGCACTATTTGGAACATATAAGACTCGGATACTTGGGGGCTTTAAAGATTTGGGATAGTGGTTGTTTGTATTATATTTGTATGGAGTGTAAAGGCTCCCAAGGAAAGGCAGATGGACGAAGGAGGAATGTTGGGGGAGTTTAATGGGTGATCCCTTATGTCTCAGTCTGAAAGTTGGAGGGTTTAGAGTACTTATCTTACTGTCATCAGAGATGTATAAATCTTTGCCTCTTCAAACCGAACACCTGAGTATCCCTGTCCCAGAGAAAGATCATACCTGTTAAGTAAAAGCCCCAGTAGATAACTGGGGAGCTCTAAAAGAGGAGTGTCCATTCCCAGCTTTCCCATCCTATCCCCAGACCAAGGAGGTCAGTAGGAAACTCCACTTTGACTTTAGGAGGTGGATCAGACACTCCTGCACACACGGGGCTCTCCTGCAGCCCAAGTGCAGCGCTGCAGGTCCCACTACGGACACTTGTCAGGTGTTACTGGGAGACCATTACAGCTTCTCAGGGCATGGACAGAGGTTTGCAGTAAATATGAAATGGTTTCTCAAATGATTCCACTGTGATCTTTATTATTGACTAGTCAATATGGACAACATACGTGGCTGAGAGAGAGTGATGTTGGCTTGCATGAGCAGAGGATCAGCTGCTGAATCTTCTGAGGAAGGCAGCAGTCTTGATGTAGGGCCAGGTGCTACTTTAAGAGATGTTCTTCAGTCCAGAAAACAACTCCTGGGCTATCCCCCTCTTTGGCAGCGAGTTCTCCCTCCAGCTGTTGGAAAGAGAAGGGCTCATAAATTCCCAAGTTATTTCCGTAAAGCTAAGTCCAGAGTCTTTCTTGCAGAGCAAGCGGTATACAATCGCTTTGTATACCAAGGCTTTGCAAGCACCAGTGACTGCCTGTGAAATGAACTCATTTTGTTACTGGCCCTCATCCCAGTTTTGAGTGTGGGGAGAGACTGGTAGAAAAGAAAGGCTGATGACAGGTCCTGCATTATGCAGTCCTACATTCTCACTAGCACAGCCAGCAGAGTGGTGCTCCACATAAAAACACAGGGGAGCAGAAGCCAGGGGAAGCTGAGGATTGGTCCAAAGCTCTGCTTCTTCATTCAGTTTCTGATTTCATGAGATGAGAAGGTCCTAAAGATCCCTGGATGTGATCTTCCAGCACATCTGCTGTCACTATGACTTGATCAACCACAGGACCTATTTGTTCCCAGAACTAAAGTGAGGCTTGTAGGCAGCTGCAAGGTGGGGAGGGGAAAATCAGAAGTTTCTTCTCCATGCTGTTGGTAACACAGAACTGATCAGTAATGGAGCAGCATGGGCCATTTTTAACATGAAATCTGCTTGGAGAGGGCTGCCCTGTGCCATGAGACTTTGTCTGTGGTGCATTTACAAGTGGGGACTCAGAGCATGTAGTGCTGACAAACCCTCCAGGTTAAGCTGCACCTCAAGCCTTGCAACACACAGTGTCTGACCCGACTGCTCTCCCTGTCCTGTAGGATCCTGGTCAACATGGACAATAACATCATCCAGCACTACAGCAACCACATGGCTTTTCTCCTGGACATGGTGGAAGCGGAGGACAAGATCCAGGTCATCCTCAAGGAGCTATAAGGAGCCGCAGTCAGCACTTACTGGGACTTCTCTACCAACCAGCACATTTGACCCAACAGAGCTCAGCCCAGTATCCCACCTCATCCCGCCTCTACTTGAAAACTGCCAGCGGGGTGGGGCCTTGCGCTGCTGGGCCAGAGACAGCTGGAAGATCTGTTACTGAAGTGAACGCAGAACTTCTCTCTATTGAATTTATTATTTTATTTTGTTCCCTTCTGGAGACAGGCCTGACCTTCTGTTCAAGCTGGGAAGGCGCAGCTGAGCTAACATGGCTGCTAGCTCTGGGCAGCAGTGAGGACAGTCTCTGCTTGCCATCTGCCTCAGTCCATGGCCAATCCAGCTGTGGGATCTGGCTTTCTCCCAGCCCATCAGTCCCACAGAAGCCTCCAACCATTTCCAGCAGGGCTAAGCCTGGCTCTAAGCTTCTCTGTCTGCAGAGATTTTCATAGATATGTTTAAAACTCAGTTAAATGGACATTGCCTGCTTCCATGCCCTCCACCACCATCTCTCTGTAAATACCACCAAGGCCTCCGTGGCCTCCCGTTTATACATTTCTAATGTATCGTTCGTTTTATATTTTATATGTGTATAAATATGCATTGTTTTATATTTGACTCAGTGCAGTGACACAGAGCATTTCAAACACAGGCTTCACATTTCTCTGTGAACTCCTTTTGTAACTGTGTTGTTGGTTTTGTTGCTTTGGATATTCCATAGTAATAAAGGTTCAGAGACAGAATACAAACTGTTTTAACTTGGCTCCGGAGGTCTGAGTCAGGAAGGGCTGGAGAGAAGCCAGGGCAGGGAGAGGACCTCAGAGGAACAGGAAGGACTCCATGTGGGTTTTGCACCACATGTTTTTTAACAGCACAAGAAGTCTTCTCTGGAGATATTCAAGACCTGCCTGGACGCCTACCTGTGCGACCTGGTGTAGGGAGCCTGCTTTGGCAGGGGGGTTGGACTCGATGATCTCTGGAGGTCCCTTCCAACCCCTACGATTCTGTGATTCTGTGATTAAACAGCCTTGGCTCTCTTTGTGCACACAGGTCTGTGCCTGGATTCCTCTTGAACCTCCCTTCCCTTCTGCAAGATGGGCTCTGCTCTCCCTCCTGGTTCTGTTTCAGCAGCTGCTCACGCACTGCTGCGCTACTGAGGGCAGGTGGAGGAAACTGGGTAGTCCTGGGCACATCCCTCTGATGGAAGAAGGAAGGCTCAAAGGGGTTACGTTTCACAGGTTTGCTAAAATTTTAAGCAAGGAAAAAAAAAAAAGAAAAGAAATGCCTGGTTTTACTTCTGCTCATAGGATCAGCATCCCACCCTCAATCCTCTGGGCCGGGCAGTGTTATGGGTAGCAGCTCTATACCTTCCTCCACTGGTGTTGTGCTGCCCAAACTCCTCACACCTCTGGGTGCTGCCTCTTAATACCTCTGGGTCTCCTGTGCTAAAAAAATATCTGCAGCTGCCTCATGGGTTAAAAAAAAGGACGACAACAAGAACAAGAAAAAAAAAAAACAGGAAGCAGAGGCCTCCATTTTCTCATTAATCCTTAAATGACTGAAAAATGAAAACTTTTTTTTTCCCTTTTTAATCTTCTGATTTTTCCCATCTGCGTCAAAGTAAAAGGCATGTGAATCCTTCAATCACAGAAGAGAGAGGAGCTCTACACCTACTGGAACGGGGGTTTTGAGATGTTGAAGTGTGTCAGCCTGGAGAATTTTGGATTACTTAATTGCTGTTATCGTGATGAGGAGGGCCTTTGAAATGAGATTCAGGTAAGCCCGAAGACTTATCTGCCACTGAAGATCTCTCTCAGCACTCTGCACTCTTTCATCTTCATACTTCAGACTCCATCTTCAGCAGGGCTTCTCTCATTCAGTATCAGTTCTGTAGGGCTGTGCCTACCTACAGTCCTGCTACTGTAAGGACTGCCAAATTTAAGCTTGAGTTAAAAAGAAAACAGGCACACCAAGAATACCACACTACTTGGAACAGATGGCTGCAAAGTCAACAGGACCCCTCAACATCCCAGACCATGGAGTAGGGGCAGGAACAGGCTCTGCTCCTCTTGGGAAGACCTCTGTAGTAGGACTGCCTGTGCTGGGCGCCCCCATGGCTGGTTGCTGCGGGTGGGTTGGATCCTGCTGGGCTGCTGGACGAGGTAAGAGCAGAGGTCCACTGCTGCCTGTGGGAGGGGAGCACGCTAGACAAGAGGGTAGGTGGAAGGGGGAAAAACAGTGTTTTCCATGCCTTCAGAGGGAGCAGTATGGATTTAGAAGGGCTGCAGCCTTGTTGGTTTTAGTTGTTTGGGGATTTTTTTTCTGGTGTGCGTATGCAATGCCATGGGCTCTTGCTGACTGTTAATCTCTCAATTAGTTGCACTGAATGTCTTAGTTTCAGAGCTAACTCCCTGCTGGTATAAATAAAGTCACTGTCACCCATCTGATTCCCCACACAGTCACACAAGTCTAACTCTGTGGACTCCAGTAGTATTACTTCTGATTAAAAACAGCAAAAACTGTGTTGTTGGTAACTGGGCTCCCAGCACAAAAATGTGGAGTCTTGCTGGATTGTACAAGAGTCCACTTCACACTGGCCACAAGACTGTCTTAAGTTTTGCAGGGTAAGAACAGCCCAGACTGGAGCTGAGCTCATCTGCACTATTCAAATGACTTCCTCTGTTTGCGGAAAGGTGGCTAAGATACATGTACTTTTCTGGTGCAGGTTCTAGGTTAGCCTCAATTTGTCAGGTTTTTAATTATAGTAACCGTATTGCATGCAGGGAAATGCTGGTTACTTCATGCCAGTGTCAGAACAAGTACTGTCACTGCCCTCTGCCATCACAGGGAGGATGGGTATTTTCTGATTGGTATCATTCATCCCTTCCAGCAAATGTGAGTTGCTGTAGAGGTTGCGTAAAGCAGCTCCCAGATATGTGTGAAAGCATTCTTGACTCTTTGCCTGGAGCCCACCAGTTCCTTTTGAAGATGAAGATACAAGTGACGAAGGCAATCCATCTCTAAGTGAACAAAGGTCGTGTGAAAGTATGAACCTACTTGTGTTTTGCAAAGGCCCTACACTGACTGATAACTGAGAGAAGCTTCCTCTGGAGCAGCGTCTGCTCTGGATATTCAGCAGCTGGTTTGTGCCGATTTGAGTCAGAAATGCTCAAAAAGGCTTGTAAAACATAGTGGGGTATGTGGTGGAGGGTGTCTATACACGCAAGCAACTCGCACCACGGAAGTATGATGTGCATTCTGTGCAGGTATTGTGCACCAAAGCCTGATGCTGTGTGACAACCCGAAGTGTCCATCCCTTGAACGAGCACACAGCAGAAGCGTAGGATTTGTCTGCACTGTTTTCATATATTTAGATGCTGATAAGAAAATACTCCCCTCCCAGGGCAATGTTTTTATGGGCATGGTCAGCCTGCAACACCTCTCTTTTAGTTTATAGGAGCACTAAGAGGAGCTTTTTGCAACTCCCATTAGTTGTAGCGATTATTCAGTATAAAGGAAATTAGAGGCTTTTAAGTCAACTTCAGCTTATGATCATCTTCCAATGTGCAGCACCATGTACTACAGATCAGCTGCTGTACTATCAGGCTGAGGACAGCACTGTTTATTGTGAGTAAGCATGCTGCAGGGTTTGAAAGCAGTCCTGTTTGAGGAACTTGACTCTGGTGTGCAGGTTCTGCTGCTTGCAGCACTGGGACCCAATTCTGTTCACAATGAAGGAATACTTCCCAAGTGCTCTGGGTGAATAAGCACCTGCAGTGGCAGAGATGCATTAAGAAAAGAGAAACATGGCAGTATGTGAGCTTCATTTTGCAAGAGCTCTGGTGTCCTCGATGCTGGGTGAAGGGCTCTGCTGCTCATTTGTACAAATTGCATCCAGTTTCTATGCCTTTATTCATGCTTATTCATTCCTTTATTCATTCCTTGTATCATTGATCAAACAGCTGAGGATCTCAGTGTGTGGTATGATTCTCCATTGCTGTGAAGGGAAAAACAGAATCCTGTGTTTTGTTAGGACACCCACACAGTATGTTCGGAGATGATCAATGACACAGATACCTTGAGGAGGTCAATACTTAATTTCTTCAACCAAAATCCCTGGGAAATGATCTGGGAGAAAGGGGGGGAGGGGAGGAGAAGGGTCCAATTGCAATGCCACAGTGAGCTCACTTTATTTACGGTAAAATATAAAACCTTGTCAGCAATCCAGCTTCTGCAGAGACCTGATGCTCAGCTGCTCCAAAGCAAAATAGCACTAAAGCCAAAGCAGCAATGCCAAATGACTCCAACAGGGAGTTCCTCTCATTCTCTCCCAATGACTGAAACAGGAGAGGCTGCAAGCTTTAATGCGAGCAGGTGGGTATGAAATGTTTTTGTATTTTCCTATGTTACGGAGCAGCAATCTTCACTTCTCATAGTTAATTTGTCCTTTCCTCTAGCCCTCTCTCTTTATCAAATGCTACTTGGCATTGTTTCCCTCCCACCCTGCAGCTTTCCAATCCTTTTACCAAACCTTTGCTAAAAGATACAACTGCTGAGAGATGTAGTGAAGATACACTTGTTGAGTAAGGAGAGTTGTGGGCTTTTTCATGTCTTTGTGGTCAGGAATTTATTGTTGATCTTAATCTAAGGCCAGGCAAAGTCACTGCATGGTGACAATAAATTTACTTGAGTGATTTGCTGATAGGCAGATTTATTTGTCTTCTCATAAGTATTATGAAGGGAACAGAGGGCTTTGGAGAAGGGAGTTTCCTTCCATGGCTTTAATCCCTTTGAAAGGGGTAGGATGTGATACGTGGGAATGGCAGTTCTGACTTGAAGGAAGTACTTGAGAGTTTTACAAGCCTCCTTCCAGCTCTAATTCCCAGCCCTAGGAGGAGCTGGGGAAATGGCCAATATTTACCCATTAGACTCCCTGAGATGCAATACTGCTGTGGGCAGCCCTCACTGTTCTTGCTTGGTAGTTCCCAGATTTGACCCCTTATGTTCAGTGTGTTCTTTGAGGGGTAAGTTTAGGGCATTGGCTATGGAAAAGAAACACAGCCTAGTGTAAAAGCCCCAGACTGGGATATGAGAGCAGAAGGTTCTTTTTCCAGGTCATGTGTGCTCTGGCTTCTTGCTTTGTAAAATGGGGGGTGAGAAATTACCCCTACAACACAAAGGTGGTGCGGTACTTAATTACTGTTTGTAAATGTCTGAAAGATCATCTGATACTGCTACCTCCGATACACTGCTCCAGGGCATTATCAGCCCACAGTCTTCTTCAAAGCAATGTAGCCCTTCCATCTCTAAGCCAGTTCCTGCAAACGTGTGGCAATAACTGGCCAAATTGGACCAGGTGATACAATGGGACACTGTAGGATTGCTCTGTTCTGACATAGTTTCCCATGTCATGTGAAAGTGGCTTGTTTTCCAGAGTTGGACTAATATGAAATGAGTTCTCTTTGCTTCCTTGGTAGGCTTATGTGGACAGTAGTTTGCAAGTTCTGTAGCATATTTATCTGCCCTTGTCAGTTGGAGATCTTTGACTTGAAGCAAGATTTATACCCTTGGGAGACAATTTGATAAGGAATTGTTGATGCTGTAGTGACCTACAAAACAAACAGGAAAGAGATGTAAATACCAAACATGGCTACAACACTGGTGCTGAGGAATGAGAGTACTTTAGTCAGCAAATGTAGGGAAAAAAGAACCGGCATAACAGGACTGTGTGGGGAAATCAATTCTGGGTTTTAAAAGTGCTGTCCTGGGCAGAACTTACTTCAAGAGACACTGATAAGGCAATACTATACTTTGTCTTGAGCACAGTCACAAATGGAAATATTAGTAATTTTAAAGAATCAAACAGGAGGAGAACTTGCATGTGATGTAACTTGTATAATAAGCTACATGCCCTCATGCTTGGGGTCTCAAACCTCAACAGATGATGGGCCAGGAGTAGACCTGTTCTGTAGTCAGAGTACTGTGCAGCTCGGTACATTATATACTAAAGCAGCTTCCCTGGAAGTCTCTGGCATTTATGTTGAATTATGGGGCATTCTAGTAATTCCTTAAGGCTACTCAAAACTGTTAGTATGATTTCTGGAAAGCTGTCTCAATGCAGATTCAAAGGGGCCTATCCACAGCAGTTAGAAGGCAGGCTCACTAGAGTCCTGACAGAGTCGTCTCCATTGTGAATGGTACTAATGATGCAGCTCTGTAGGTGGTATTAGGACTAAAATTTGGGAGTGCTTACCAACTGTACGTAGGTCTCTTTCTGACAGCCCAACATATAAAGGTTGTATTTGCAAAGACACTGAGGACACTGAACTCTTTCCAGCAAATGTGACTTTTGCTTTTAATTGCTGTCTCCGATTTCTCCAGCGTCAGTGCTAAGTGTCTAGTTTGGTTCAAGCCTAGCATTTGAGGTGACAGTGCCAAGACACCTGAAGGCCATCTGCAAGACAGCCTCTGGAAAGAACTGCAGGAAAGGGGGTGTCTCCATGGTCTAGTGGCTTTTACCTAAGCATGACTCGAATAAACTGAAATAAGAGTTTCTTCAAGTCTGTAGATAATGGTGGAGTGGTTGTGTCCTCCTGCAACTCGCACTGAACTCAGTGTGCAGCACTGCAGTTATGCCGCTAGTGGTCCCCAAGTGATTTAACTTGGGCAGAGGTGTCAAAAGTCCCTGGGGAAGAAGGTCACACTGCTCCCATGGAGCACTCAGCTACCTGAGACAGTCACTGCTCTGGTGCATGCTGCTGCTCTTCTTCAGAACGTGGAAGAGGAAAATGTTTCATTCACAGCTCCTAAAGAGCTCACACACTCAGTGATAACTGCTTGCTTTACCGAGTCCAAAAACTATGGTGCCAAAGGGTATGAGAGTTACCAAAATCACAGAATAGATCTATGCTGAAATGAGCGAAAGGAAAGATTCTTTGTGTTTTCAGGTTGGAGTCTAACCTCCTGAAACATGCTCCAGAAGGCAGGATTATTTTTCTTGTGGTTTTCTTTTTGTTGTTTTTGTTGTTGTTGACTGCTGAAACTGACTTTTATCTAATCTAATAGTTAAAACTTCTAATGGTCAAGGCTAATTCACTGATGTAATCAGAAGAACACAACAGTTCAAGCACAACAGTGAGGAGATAGAGAGAAGACACTTGGATAAAAGATTCAAACACAAAAAGACTGATGTTTTTCCCTGGTTTTCTTATTTTTCCCATATTAAGCTGGTGAAATACTTAGAATAGTCATGATGTTTAACTGGACTTATTTTACTACGGGGTTTGGTCTAAGAGCCAGAGACAGCTTTAAAGACAACTTGAGACAGTTTTCTCATTGCTCACTCATTTTTTCCCCCCAGTATTTGTCAATTTTCATCTGTCCTGCCTCAAATACAGGCCCTCCTGTTCTTAGACAAAAGTTCCTTCTTGCTTTAGTGAGAGCAGTGGCCACATAAAGACTGAAGGATCTGGCTTTCTTTTTCTTTTCAGATGTCTCTTTGTCTATAGTCATAAATTGTCAGACACTGCCATCTTTTAAATAGATAGTTTCCTGTTCTGCTTCTTAGGTTAGATATTATCTCCTATAGTAAATCATGAGTCAGTGATTAATTTAAGAAGGCCATTCCCAGAAGCAAATTCTTACAGTGTTAAAAATAATATGATGCGAATCCATTATACTATGATATAGAAAATAATTATGGCCTGCAAACTAGTTTAATCAACTTAGAACATGCTGGGGCAGATTCTCAGCCACAGTGAGTCATTACAAGTAAGTTCACAGTCTTGGTATACAGACTGTATGAGCAAACATGATTACCCCACGTCAGCTGAGTCTCAGTAACTCTGTATGTGTGCTCTTTGCACGCCCAAATAGTGAGGTAAGGCACGCTTGCTTAAAGCACTTTAGCTGGTGTTTAAACTGTATCAAATTACTTTATAAAAGCATAAATTGCTTCAAGAACATGCATGAAGCCAGTTAAGATGTCTCAGCTGGTGAGTGGCAACTTACTAAGTTTATGAAGAGTATGTCCTGCCCTTCCAAACAGTGGGTGGATCTTGCATTAAAATGCAGTTTAAAAGGAAAAGCTCGCTAGGAAACGGCTGCAATGCAGACATCCTGAAAAAGAAAAAACTCTCTAAAGAGGAACAAAACAAACCAAATGTAATCATGGCTATTGCAAGAAAACATTGAAAGGACAAAAAAAGTCCATTAATTGTGTGTGTATTATTATAAACTATCTGATAATTGTTACTAGCACTTTGTTTTGTTAACATGTTCCATACCTCAAAACACTCTCTAAATTCCTGTGGACTAAAGCTTGCAACACCCCAGCAAAGCCTGGCCACTTGACATGGGTGGGGATCAATAAGTATGCAGCAGGAGGTTGAGGATCTGAACCTGAGGGGTAGGTCCTCAACTGATATGATATAGACTGACATAGATCCACAGCAAACAGAAGGACACAGCCAGTTACATCAGTTGTACACAGACCTCATTACCAACCCTGAGGTTGAACCTTAAAGCCTGCTAAAGGTGTAAAATTCACCTGCTTTGAGCTTCTTTACAGTTAACCAACCAACACAGTCTTGATTTTGAGGGGTGGAAACTCATGGGACACTGTGGGATCATCAGTATCAAAGCCAGTGATGCGGCAAGAAGGACAGAGGTTGTCACTGTCCCAGTGTCAGGGATGTATTTTTACTTTCTTGGTGTTGAAGAGTTACTGCCTAAAGTATGCTCAAGTTTCACACCTGGGGGTATACCTGCAGCATAGTCAGAGGTGAGATTGCAGACCGTGCAGAAATACCTGAGCTACGTTCATGTTTGTGCACTTAGATACTGACTGCAGTGGCACAGGATAAGTACATCATGCAAAGCTCTGGGCTGTTAAGCTACCTTGAGAGCTGTACCCAAACTAGCTTGGTTACGCTAGCTCCGATGATTTCTGGAACTTCACAGCATCATGTGGAACACCAAACAAACTATCATTACACACTAGGTATGCCCTGCCCCATCCCTTGTCCTCCACTGCTGTCTATATGCTTCCATATGTATTTAATCAACTTTTAAACTCTTATAATTGGTCTTATGGGCCCTTATGGCTGAGTTTCATAAATTAACTATTGGTTTTTACTTTGATTATCTCTTGCTCCCAACAGCTTTCCTAGTAAACAACCATCCCAGTCTACAAATGTAGAATGAATATTGTTTTTATACTTAATTCCTTCTTTTAGATTTTTGTTTTTTAATTTTATGCTGATATCTTCTGTTTTATATGATATGGAAGAGCTATTTATTTTCTTTCTCCTTAATAATCTCACAAATTTCAAACCATTTTATTTACCTTCTCTTTTAACTAAACATCTTTTCAGTGTTTTCAGTTTTTAGTAGGAAGTTAATGATTGTATGTCTTATCTGTATATTGAGTCTATTTTTGTCATAGCCTTTTTTTTTTTTTAAGCCAGAATTGAACATAACATTCCAGCTGAAGGTGTAGCAACAGGATAAAGGATAGTAGTATTTTATTTTGTTAAAATAAAATACTAACCATTTTTCAAGCCATCATTTGCACCTCTTAATTTTATGCTCTAATTGTGCATTAAGGTAGATGTCTTAATTGTTTCAAAATTATAACATTTTAATGCAAATCTCCTGTTGCATGGAAAACTGAGTATTTCTGAGTCTGAGGAAGATCAAATTTCCCTGCTGTGTACTCAGTAAAGACTGGGAGCCGCAGCAAACCTAAAATCTCACTCGTAATATCTGAGTTGGACCTAGTTAATTCACCATGTGGGCAGAACGCATTATTTGCAGTCACCACACCTTTCCTGACTCTGTTTTTTCTGGACTTCAAAAAGATATTTTCTTAATCAACACCAGAACTAGAAGCAGAATGATTGCTTTACTGCTGTGATCTTCAGCTTGCATCTCTGTGTGGCCCTATCATGTGGAAATTCTGCCGCATGCTTGAGGATCCCCACCACGTGCTCCATGATTGTGCTGAGGGAAGCGAGTTTGAAGAATTTGTTAGAACTGGCTAATAACAGTGCAGATGATGATAAAAAACAAACAAAAAAACCTCCTGCATCTACAAGCTCAATTCCCTGCTGTTGCCCAGGCTTGGCTGCTCTTGCTGGCCAGCCTGCTGAGGTTTGGACAGAGTCCCATGCTAGTCCTACCCTGTAAAGGTGAGTTACTGCCCTGGCAGCATGTTCTCGATTAGCACCTTCTAGGTCAGCACATGTCAAGAAAACAACTAAAGAGCCCCTCTCCTATTCACTGCATCTAGCTCTAGGTTTGGCATGCATATGATCACATCAGTGCAGTTGAGATTAGAGATTTACAGAGTCTTGGAAATTTACCTCTTGCTGCAATGACAGCATATCTGTGTCCATAGAACATTATGAATTATATTCTGGTAAATATAAGGGGACATACAGATGGGTGGAAAGTGCACAAGGAATATCTTCCAAACCTCAGTGCCCTGGCACCCACAGAGCTGTGTGAATAGAGTGGTAAACTGGCGCAGTTACAAAAGTGGGTCAACTAACCTATTAGGTATTCCAGGTCAGGTAGTAAGAAGCAAATAAGCTCTCTACATTGCCTACACTACAAATAGGTAAATTTCATGTACTGGCATTTATTCCCAAGTACCCTGCTAAAGGAATGTGCTCCAAAATGGCTTGTGTTGTAGTGCTGTAGTAGTCAAGTGCTTTTGGTGGAAGAAAATAAGTCAGTAACCCCCAAAAGGTCCAGTATTAATGGAGCTAATGTTTCCCTCCCCTACCTAATGCAGTAACTACTATTCTTCTCTGGGGTAAAGTTTAAGAAAGAATCAGCCAAGCCCTTGTATAGCTTGTGGTTTGGCTTCCTGCCCCCTCTGCTCATCAAGCAGGAAGTTCTCAAAGGAGAGTGCTTTGTGAAGCTACCTTAAGACTCTGCCTCTTTTTTTCAGTCAGAACTTAGCATCAGGTCATCTGGAACTCCTGGAAGCTGACCAGTCAGACTGATGGCGCCTACGGAAGATATTTAAACAAATTCTCTACCTTGATCGTTTTCCTTCGTCTTTTGTCCTGTACATCCTTGATTGTTGTTATTCGGTCCTGAGATAATATGCTCTTGATATCACTGAGATGGGAGAGACAAGCAGGGAGTAAGAGATCAAAGAGAGGAGAAGGAAGAGAGGGTGCCAAAGGCAAAAGAAGAGGGAAGAAGCAAAATATTTCTGAGATTTATCTACTTTACATACTTGGGATGCAACGTTTCAGAAATTCTGAATATACTTCGTTTTTAGAGTTCTGGTATTATCATAGCCACTAGACAATAGGAGACTGTCAAGAGAAGCCATGGGCACCCTCTTTCCACTAGCTTTTCCACTATCCACTAGATACATCCAGGAAGCCCACGGAGGTCCGTGGCACCTGTAAGTGCGGGTAGACTTGAAAAGAAACTGCACAGAGCAGCTATAAACAGGTATAGTTATAAAATATCTTTCTGCTTCCCTCTGCTGGACAGATAAAACACATACCAATGTAAGTCCGACTAGTCAGAGAAGGATCAGGGTGAAGAATATTGAAAGATAGGAGGAGTCATATTTTTCTATTACTACACAACCTTTAACTCTGCTGATTTATTTGAATTTGCTCTTGAATTTCAGAATATGTGCAGGATATTTTCGTGTCCAGGGAAGCTCAAGAAGGCTGGAAAAGGGACCGTGGATAAAGCCAGGCTGGTGAGAGATAGGGAAATGGTATGGACAATGATAATTTCAAGGTTTAAACTACTAACATTGCTTTACCATTTACCTCATACTGTTATCAGTTGTGATTTCAAAGCTAATTTAACAACCACAATCTAAACTTAGTTTCTATTCTTGGTTACAAAACAGGACCATTATGAGTTGCAAAAAAAATCATGAAAACGACATGAAACGCTGTTCTTATTTGCTGTTCGTATACTGAAGTAACTTTGATTGAGAATTAAATCCTTTTTTTTTTTTTTTTTTTTTTTCCTGAGTTTGAGATTATGTTCCTGTGTTGCTTATAAGGACTGGAGGAAATTTGGAAACCTAAAATGAACAGCCAGTAGTAACAAAACTGAAAATGGAGATACAGAAAACATGTAATTGCAATGCCAGCTTTCATTTCAAATAGGATGCATAAGTAAAAGGCACATCTAACAATGATGCTGTATGCAAGTAAAAAAATCAGCATTTTTGCATTTAATTTTCCTATTTTATTTAAAAGCAAAGGTGGAGGGGGGGAAGCTCTTTGAAGTACTAATGTTGATAATGGTGATTCAGTGCTGTTTTTGCAGATTGTTGTGTACCTTAACAATGCACTTAACAGCACTGATTTTCTCTAAACTGCACATCTGAAGGCCTGGGATCAAAGGCCCTGTCTGGCAGAGGTGTGGTGACTGTCCTGAGGTAGGAAGGTGGCAGCCCCGGTTCTGGTCTCCTACAGCCATCACAAAAACATGGACACCTCGACTGATCAGGATGAGGTATAGAGCTGCACTGGCAATAATGCTGCAATACGGAATTCAAATTCACTGTAGCTCGGTGAGAAGGGAGGAATGCTGCTGAGCAGAGGTAGTGAGTACCCTGTGACAGTCATTGCTGGGGAGAGGGCTGTGTAAGGGACGAAGAAGTGCTCAGTGCCGCCAGAGAGCCTGCAGCGAACTTCCCACTGCCTCACACAAAACACAGCTACGACACGCAGCCACCGGGAAGCTGGGAGTGGTAGCGCTCCCCATCCCCCTGTGCTGGTCTGAATGTTTCCAAGGACTTCAGTTTTGCCACTCATGCACACCCAACTGACAGTGATATAAATTTATCCGGGCGTCACTTCGTAATGACTGCCTTCATTAACACTTGCTGTGCTTTGAAAGAAAATCACTCGCGTCACTGGGATTTCCCTTCTCCAGCTGTGAACGATTCACTGCGCGGTATCGGGCGGGACCTTACGATCTGAAGCACCACGGCCGCGAGATTCGCGCACCCAACACAACGAACTTTAATGGGACCACCATTTCGCTTGCTGAAGCAAACGAACCCGAACCGCCAAGGCCACACCATCATAGGCCCCTCCCGGCACGGGGCACAGCGTACATCTGGACGCGCAATTCCCACCCTGCCATGCGGCGCACTAAGGGAGCAATACCCATGATTACCGCGACAGCGGCCGGCCCCCATCTGCTCCAATCATCAGGCCTGTTTCTCTCAAAACTCCGGTAGATCTCCAATCACAGGCAAGCTCTCAAAGCAGCCCCGCGCGCTGCTGGGCGTGCGCAGCTGGTTAAGGTGGCTTGAGGCGGGCGACTTGCGCATGCGCCTTAAGGTGACTTTAGAAGCCGAGTGCCCGGGCGCGGCGGTCTTCCTCTGGGGCGGGGGTGCCGCGGAATCGGGGAGTGCTCTCTGCTGCTTTCAGGACCGGGCTCTAGGAATGTCCTGGCTGTAAGTAAGGCGCTGCTGCTGTTAGAGGTTTTCCTTGGGCCGAGGGCTTCACTCCGCCTCAGGTGAGCAGGGCCAGGCGGCGACAGGAGCTGCGGGCCGCCGGGTGAGTGCGGCGCGGAGCTGAGGCTGCGCGGGGCGGGCCGCGAATCATAGCGGTCTAGGTGCGGGCCTGAGCTGCGCGCTGAGGCCGTAGGTCGGACTGAGGAACGCTCGGCAGCCCCGTTGTGGGCAGCCCCGGGTGAGCCCTCACCTGTTTGTCGGACTGCGCCCTGCTGCAGCGTGTGGCCCTTTGTGCGAAGGGGTCTTTTCGTCGCGTCTGTCCATTAGGGCCATGGATGCTTCCTGAGGCCTTTAGTGGAAGGAGCCGCCGTGGTGCGGGACCGGGGACCGGTTTGTGTGTGTGGTGCTGTGCGGTGAGTCTGGTCCCGACAGTCCCGCCTGGAGCCGCGCGACGCGGTGATGCCCCCCGGCGGCACCAAGAGCTGCCCAGCGCGTGGGGTTATGAGGTCGACGTCGTGCGGTGTCCTGAGCTAACGAAGGAAGTCTGTAGGCAGGAAAGGGGAGAAAGCAGGGCTTGGATCCTTTGAGACTTCGGATACGATTGTTCCAAATGGCACAGCTTGTTAAACGTCCCCCTTTGTGGCCAGGCCGGTTTGTGAGCTCGGGGAAGAGTGAGTTCCTGTGCTTGAGGCTCTTTGAGAAGACATAGAAATTCTACTTTCTCTGCTGATAGGTGCGACTGTTGGTTTGATTCTGGGGATTTTTATATGGACTATCTATCACAGGGTTTCATTGCAGCTTTTTGACCTCTGAGTTCACTTAACTGATTCTTTTTTTTTTCTTCTTTTTTTTCTCCTTTCTTCTACATCGTTCTTAGTGTCATCTTGGAGGAATATGATGTTGCTGCTCCACTAACTTGCTAGAAATATTGGCTTATCTAGGCCTCTGCTTGTGGTGCCAATCCTTTCTCAGCATAACCCAGCAGAGGAAGAAAAGCAGGCAAGCTGCAGAGAATTTCAAGCAAGCAAAGCAGGATGGATGGGAAGAAGTGGTACCAAGTCAAGAATGACCTGACTTCAGCAGAGCTCAAGCCTCTTTAAAGAGTTCTGTCATCCAGAAGGCTGAAAAACACTCAAACAAAAATGGAAGGAGGCAACAGTCCACACGTGCAACTTCAGCAAATCCCAGTGGCCACAGCAGCAGTTTCTGTGCAGCCACACACAGACTCCTTTTCTTATAAGGTCAGATCTTTACTCCAGTCTACTCTTAGGATGCCATAACTTCTGTGTATAAAAAAAAAATTTCATTTAGAACTCAGTTTCGGGTATGTTGTAAAAGTTGTCCAGACTAATGTGAGCTTTTTCCACGTTTGCAAGTTCTTATGCAAGCTTTACTGTCTGCTGTGGGGAGGTATCTCAGGTGTTTTTGAATGTAGCTAAATTGCCTGCTGAACCAGCAGATGTTATAGGTGAGGTGGAGAAGAGCAGAATAGTTCTTGAAAGCTGATTCACAGAATGCAAATATTTCTGATCCATGTGCTGCTGAATGCCAAGCCATTATGAAAACAGATATTTAAAGGAAAGAATGAATGGACAGGTTGCATTTAGCAGTCTGTTCTTTCCTGCTGAGTAACATTCCTGCACTTATTAATTTAGCTCTCTCACAAAGTGTCAATTAATAATGGATTATCTTTTGCCTGAGTTTCACAGATTTGGAATGTAGCTACAGAAAAGTAACGTGAATTTTCCTCTGTCACATGGAGAAGATAAAAACAGATTTTATTTACTAGTATTTGAGGGAACCGTTTTAATTCTGCTCTCTTCCACATTGTGCATAAAACCCCCAACTTCCTTCAAGGTCCAGTAGGTAAATGTAATATCTGTATATTTATTTTGTTTTTACAGGAGAACTTGATTGGTGCATTACTAGCTATTTTTGGGCACCTTGTTATCAGTATTGCCCTCAACCTCCAGGTGAGTATCGTGAAACAAATATTGATCCTGCCTCAAACATCTCGTTAAAAAGTGTCATGCATGCCACAGCTTCTGTGCCTTTATCCTCTTTTCTAGAAATACAGCCATATCCGGTTGGCAGGTTCCAAAGATCCCCGAGCCTATTTCAAAACCAAGACATGGTGGTGTGGACTTTTTCTGCTGATTCTGGGAGAACTGGGGGTGTTTTCTTCTTATGCCTTTGCTCCTCTTTCACTGATTGTGCCTCTCAGTGCAGTGTCTGTTATAGGTAAGAGGAAAGAGATGACTGACATGCGAGTCTGAATGCGTTTTAGTGTGAGACAACTGGTCACCGGACCAATACATAGATCATCCTGTTTCTCTTTTTTTTCCTTCCTGTCGTTATAGCTAGTGCAATCATAGGAATTATATTTATTAAAGAAAAATGGAAGCCCAAGGAATTTTTGAGTAAGTATTGCAGTTTCTTCTCATTTTTTTCCTCCATTCACAAGCTGACCTATGCACAGCATGACCTCTTAAGAGTCAGAGATGGTGAGCCTGGGTACCTGGCACTGCAGTAGCTTAGGCAGAACTGAATCAGCCACATTTCATGCATACATATGTTTGCAGAGCTGGAACACTCATTCTTCCACTTTCTGGAAAATAGGCTGTAGGCAGTGCAAGGCATGATAAGCCCCAGACGCAGATCTTGTGACTCCAGTTATTTTAGCAGATGCTACTTGGTGTGAGTTTTTTTTTCTCAAATCGTGGCATGCTTGTTGCCTGAGGTTTCTTAATTATAATAATTTGGAAGTAGGGCATGAAGGGCAGAGGAATGAGTCACTTGGAGGACTATGCATGGTGTCATGGCCACATGCATGTGAGATTGTAATCCCATACATCCATACTAACCCCACTAACTGTCTATTTTTTTCCTTTTTTTTTTTTTTTTTTGTCCTTTGGTTGCCGAAGGGCGATATGTTTTGTCCTTTGTAGGCTGTGGTTTGGCAATTGTTGGAACTTACCTGCTGATTACATTTGGACCTAATAGTCATGAGAAGATGACAGGAGAAAATATCACTAGGCATTTAGTGAGCTGGCCGTTTCTGTTGTATGTGGTAAGATAGCCCATAAAATATGGGACTGTTTTCTGCCATATTCCTGGTTGAGAGGTTTTCAAGTATTATTTTTCGTTATGAGTACTAGAGGTATTTCTTTGTACTTGCTAATGGACTTGTGTCACTTTTGCCAGTGTCAATTTCACAGTGCACATGCAACTTGTAACCCTACTGTTCTCTCTCTGAATTATTCTGTTAGAATTTAAGTATCTTTAACTGAAAAGTTTTAAAATAGCTTGCTCTCTCCCTGACCTATCAGCTTCAGCCTGTGGAAGTAGTATTGATGGCAGCTGAGAGCAATTGTCCAAGAGCTGCTCAAATATTGTACTTGATCTGCGCTTTTCCTAGACAGACTTTTTTCTTGAGCCATCGCTGTCTCATTAAAAATATTGTAAAATTTGTTTAACAGAGATAAGCTTGGCTATTAAATTAGATATGTACTGCGGGGATCATTTACAAGACCTCATTATTAAAAACAGACTGAGATTTGTGATGTCAGTATTCAATTGGGATTAAACTTGGTCTGTAATTGCGTAGTATCCTCATTTTCCTTTGATTTGTCCTGTTTTGTGATTCTAATGTCTGACTCGTTCAGTATTCCATTTACTGCCAATGCCATAAACTCCACATCTAATGGTCTCTCTTCTTTTGTAGCTTGTAGAGATCATCATATTCTGCCTGCTACTATATTTTTACAAGGAGAAAAATGCAAACTACATTGTGATAATTCTCCTGTTGGTAGCTTTGTTGGGTAAGTTGATACGGATTGTTTTGAAAACTTCCTTAGTCTTATTAGTCGTGTCCTTGTGTCATCAGAAATGAAAACTTTTATCCTTTCATAATAAGATTGCATCATAATGTTTAAACACTTTAGACAAGTAGTAGATTCTCCCAGCCCTGTTGACAAGAAAGACTGCAATATAGAAAGGTTGTGATTTACTGAAGGTCGCAGTGGTAAGGTTGTTGGGACGTTTAGAGGTAAAATACCTTCCATGCTAGAGAAGGGTTTGAATATTTACATATCTTGACTTTGTTTGCAGCTGCTTGTCACATATAGAGTGAATGTGCGGTGTTCTTGTCCTGCTGAGCAAGACATAGTTCAGCTGTATTTTCATAAACATTTGCAGGTTCCATGACTGTTGTGACAGTGAAGGCTGTGGCAGGCATGATTGTTGTCTCAATACGAGGAAACCTCCAACTCAACTACCCAATATTTTATATCATGTTGGTGTGCATGATTGCTACAGCAGTCTTTCAAGCAACGTAAGACAATCTCTCTCTTCCATAACTGTGCTGGTTTTGGCAGATCTCTAACCAGTGAGATGTTTGTTATTGATTTCCAGAATGCTGATAAAATTTTAGTGTGAAGGTCTGGCCTCTTCTGTCACCTGTCTTCAAATCTGTGTCACAGGAGCCTAAGATAGCGTTCTTTGCTTTTCCATGTAGTGACATTGCTAAGTAGTATTGATCTCAAATTTATACATCATCTAAGTATTTGCAAAACGGTGGTATGAATGAAATGGTGGCCAATGAAATACAGTGTATTTGCACTGACCAAAATCAAAGTGTTTTTCCCCTTTGTTCTTGTGATAATGTAAAAACACAAGTAGCAGCAAGGATAAGGAGCTGTTCAAAATGCAAGTGATGTCCTGACCCCAGTGTCAATCGTTGTAATTGCAGTGCCTTTAGTTAATTCAGCAGAATGTTTGTTCATGTATCATTTCTATTAATTCCAGGGGATGCCTATGCAGGTGTACTAAGAAAGAGTAAAGTTTCTTAAATGTATTCCCCAGGTACTTGAAAGGTACCTCCAGAAAGGAGAAGTGTGCTGGTTGATGTTAACTACTCTGCAGTTTGAGTATTCTTTCCAGGTTAACTTCTGTCATCTGTCACTGTGTTACAGATTTTTAGCTCAAGCTTCACAGCTCTATGACTCATCTCAGATTGCGAGCGTTGGCTACATCTTGTCCACAACAGTAGCTATCACAGCAGGTAACAGCGCTCAAAACAGCGTGTTGATCCTTTCTGAAAGAGGGGCAAAAGATTTTGGAAAATAATTCTTAGCTACAGCTGAGGAACGTGAATTCCCAGCGAGACAATGACTTGTATTTCCTTGTCATCTCTCTTCTGGAGCTGGTTTGCTTTCCCTTTTTTTCTCTCTCAAAATATGAATTCATTTTATTTAATGTATTTTCTTCCTCTGGTCAAACCTGTTATGAGTCTCTTCTTGATGGTTTTGTTTGCATTGTATGTAGGATGCGACTGCTTTCAACTTCGTAGGTATTTTTCATTCTATACAGATGACTCCAATCTTAGACCTTAGCTGCATAGAGGAAGTTTTGACTATGAACAAGGATGAGCATTTTAAACCCACTTAGGCTTCAAACCTGAGGAAGCGCTTTGAAGATTTTTCTTAGATGTGTGAGCAAAACTGGGAAGGAAAAAAAAAAAGACACTAGAGAAAGTATTCATCACAATGAAGCGGATACACTGTCTATGTAAATAGTAATTTCCTTCTAGATATATAAGGGGAAAAAAGTCCCCTGCCCCCTTAAAATTACATATTGCCTTTAGTTCTCTTCAACACCATGAAAGATCATGGCCTACTGTTTATCTAATGTTGTTCCCTGTCATGTTCCAAGTCACGTGCTGCTCTCAGATTAATCAATTTATTTACTTCTATTAGAAATGTAGAGTTGGAGTCAGAGTGTGTATGCCAGGCTTTTTATCCTGTAGACATCTAAGGTAACAGTGACATCTGTCATCTTATGTTTTTAAGCTGTGTATGCTTAATTGGAGTCAAGGGTTTTTATCCTGTTGTAGCTAGAGAGATCGAGTTTGGTCTGTTGTTCAGACTTGGGAAATGTGGTCTCTTGTGTTTATATGGTAATAACTATCTGGTGAGAATTCAGCTTAGGCTGATTTGCATAGTGACCTGCAACAGTTCTAAAACTATTTCCTTCCCTACCCCAATATTGAAAACTTTGTACTAGTTGCTGTGCTGCTGTACAGGTTTACTTGCAGCGATAGTAATTGCACTGTTAATTTGGTTAAAAAGTTTGTAAATGTGCAGTTTCTGTTGCAGTGGAAATCAGACCACGCTTTTCTGTATTAAGACCATTAAAAAAAAAAAGCCAACTAAACATGCTAACTATAGAAATAGTGATCTTACTTGACTTAGTTTCTGGAGAGACCAGTACTAGAGATGCAGCAGTAATTGCTCATGTCAGCTGGGAAGAAAGCCATCATGAATTATTTCCTTTTCAAGGAGCAACTTTCTACCTGGATTTCACTGGTGAAGATGTTCTTCATATATGTATGTTTGCACTTGGGTAAGTGTTTTAAGTTTCCTTAATAGAAAACTGAGTAGTTTTTCTTCATGTGGCTAAATTTTAAAAATCTGTACGTAAGTACATGTGTCTATGTATGTATACGAGAGATGTGTAACCTGCTGTGAAGGAGGACAAACTGACTACGCGCTCTCTGTTAGAGCACACAGTGGCCCGTAGTTCCCTACCTTATCTGAGTGATGATGGATGCTCTAGAGGAATTTTGTCACAGTAGGTTATGTATAATTGTACAACTTTTACGCTTCACAGTGATGTCTTGCTTACAGTACTGGGGATCCTATTGGTTGAATCACATGGATTGTTTTTCCAAGTGTATTCACACCTTTTAAGGTGAAGTGGAATGCTCTGAGACTATCTACTCACCAGTCTGGAACTGTAAAATAACCAGAAGCAGTGATCTCTTGGACATCTATTTGAGCCTTCGCTGTCTTATTATGGGACTTCAGAAATCCTGTTTCTTAGGGTCATGGCCATTCACACAGTGCAGATATAATCAGTAAAACATTCACTTTGTAACTCAATGTTTAATCCTAACTACACTGATGTGATTAACTCTCCATAAGCAGGGGGCAACCTGAAATGCCTTTCAATTTAATATGGGAAAACAAACAAACAACAGTTGGGAGTTTAGTATTATTAACTGTCTTCCTCTGTCAACATGCTGTAAAAATGAAGATTGACAACTGTCAGTGTGTTTATCCATGGAAAACCTTGCGTAGTTTAGGCTGTAAAATCCTGGAATGTCATCAAAGCAGATAAAATTTTTATATGCTTGCTTTCTGCTCTTAGTCAAGATTAATGTGAAAATTTCTCTCTGCATTTTGGTAAAGTTGTGAAGCTGCAATTGCTAGTTACATTTCAGTCCTGTCAAAAAGGGTTACTCAGCTGAGAATTCTTTCTCATTCTGTAGATCTTTCTCTTCTAGTTCTGAATTCTTTACTGTGCTAGCTATAGATTTTTCTGAGGGCCCATTATGAAGCATTGTTTCCTTTCCATTTTCACGGTCATCTCAAAAGATCTTCTGTTTTTTCTCAGATGCCTCATAGCATTTCTAGGTGTCTTCCTGATCACAAGAAATAGAAAGAAATGTGTACCGTTTGAACCCTATATATCAATGGATGCTATGCCAGGTAACAATGGCTTATTGCCCTATTTCTTTTATTTCTTGAGTTCTCACTCAAACTTGAGTCTCTCTTAAGTTGTTCTTTGTTTTTCTGTTCTCTTTGATTGTCTTGTGGAGGGGTACATCCATGTTTTTTATGAAGCAGAAAAGACATCATGTTCCACTTTGACACTTACTCTGGGTCCTTTGACGCCAGGGAGAGTGTGGCAACAGTCCCACTGGCTACAGTCTGGGAACATTACAGGTTTTGAGCATTTACTTGGGATTGGTCTTCATCAAGTAGGAAGAATTGATTATGGAAGATTGAGGTACATGGCAAAAGATAGAGGCCAGAAGGAGCAGAAACTTATTTTGTGAAGTATAGCGAAACTGTCTTTCTGGTGATATGTACAAAAGACATGTAGCATTTGATAAATACACGATTGCAATCCTGCATTCAGTACAGCATAATTTCGTCCATTAGTTGCTTTACTGCTTAGCTGAAAAGCATTCTTTCATTTAATGCTCAAGGATCTGATGAGCCACGTGCCAGTAACCCAGAGTCTGTATAATTTGGTGATTTAATAGAGTGCAGCAAGAATGTGCTTTTGTTCCTAAACATCTAATCTCTGCTTTTGCTATTTTCAGGCATGCAAAACATGCATGACAAAGGGATTGCAGTTCAGCCTGACCTCAAAGCTTCTTTTTCCTATGGTGCCCTAGAGAACAATGACAACACGCCAGAAATTTATACACCAGCTACACTGCCCATAGTGCAGGAGCAACATGGTTCCAGAGGAGTTTCTGCTCCACCATACCGGGTGCTGGAGCACAGCAAAAAGGAGTGAATGACCTTTAAGGAACTGATTTTGACTCATCAGAAGTATGCCCTTTATTTATTTACCTGATTAAAATATAGGCAAGTGTAAGCCAACTTTGATACAAAGTTTGTCTCAAACTTAACTTTTTTTTTTTAAATAAGCAACTCTGTAGTTGTGAAGTTGAAAGCATTCCTCTTAGCAAGAAGTAAATCGCAGTCCTCCGTTGAAGGCTGCTGATCATCTGAGAGCATGAAATACTGAATACAGTATCATGGCTTTAGAAAACTAACGAAATAGCAGCTGCTGTGAGAATGCAGAGCTGTGGGAAGAGAAGTAACCATGTAATTTTTAGCCCTGCTGGGAGTGGTTTTATTTCCAAATAGAGTTTTTCAGGAGTTGTTCACAGTGAGAGGAAGAAAGGATTTAATCTTCTACATAGAGAGACAGATGGATTTTTAGAAAAGTTGTAAACCCTCATGTTTCTAATGTAACCATCATGCTACCTTAGCATGGCAATAAAATCTAATTGTTTTCACGAACGAACACTGAAACTTACTAAGTATTCTTGTGCTTTTCTTGTATAGCCATTCTCTAGCTTGTTGAATGTATGCACTGAGCATGTTAATTCTTTATCTAGCACCATTGGATTATATGGCAGTTTAGAACAAGGACTGTTTGCTATTTCTCTGGTTTCACAGAAAGAGCTTCAAGTTGCATCAAAGGGTACAGGGACAGCTCTGTAGTAACGTGACTGGAAGGGTATTTTAGTCGGTCTTGATGAGATTCCAATTCTTTACCATTTTTATTTTCTCTCTGTAGTTGAGATAGGGTTTCCAACTTTGTTTAGTAGTTTTAAATGCTTAAAGATGTCAACATTCTTTTGGCAGTGTTACAGTGTTGTAGATAGGGGTGCCATTTTGTGCTCCTTTATTCTAAGAAGCAAAAAAGGTACTGTCCTAATACTGTGAATGACCTGGTAGGAAAAATGAGCACGCACAGTCCAGCACTCAGTGAGAAGTGCCAGAATAATGAAGCATTGTGTACTTACGATATTTATCTTTCCAGCTCTTCCAAGAGATGGCTGTAACCTGTTACAAAGGGAGAACAGACACAGGGTGTAAACCGGTTAAGCGAAGGGGACAAAGTACAGCATTTACAAGAGTATGCAGTTGTTTTTGGTGTTTTGATATCATCTTCTCTAAAAGCAATCATTTTACTGGGAAACAAAATTTTAAGTCTACTTCGTTGTATCTTGGGCTGTATGCGTAGTAGAGTGTCTCCATGACCTTAGAAGACTTAATTTGAAATGAATAGTGAATGCGTTCTGTGCATTTTTAAGTGGTAGCTCTGATACTAAGGGGTTTGGAAGGATCTTGAACTTAAAGCTGTGGCTTCCTGCATTTTTTCCTTTTTTTTTTTTTTGACTCACGGCCAGATTCTTTTTCCACTACTTGATAGCTTAACTGACTTATAATTCCTCCTGCTTCATGTTATTACAGATGACAACAGAACTATTCTTTTGAGTGTGTTTTTCTTGTCAGCTATGAATACTAATTTAATCTGGAAATACATGAGACTGTGTTGACAGTTTTGTGCAACTTAAATAAAAATAAACCCCTACCCTTGTGAAGAGAAGATGCCTAGATGCTGTGCACGTGCCTATATGTGAAGTTGCTTCTTCAGCTTGGCATATCTGACAATTGAAACTAGTGGCGTCGCATACACTGCAGCTTAGAAAACCTCAAGAAATACCAATTTTTCTTCTGTCCACAATACTACTTACGCTTGAGTAAGATAACAATGTTAATGGGCTAATCTGCCAGTACATTAATCTTGATGGAGTTGATGCTGGTTCTGCTGCCTGCGTCCCTGTTAATCGATTGTTTGTGAAGTTATGTGTAGCTTTTGTTCCTTGTAATACAAAACAAAGTAGTACAATGGGGGCTGGCTGGGAAGGGTATGAGTATGCTGGCTTCTCTCTTTCCTTGTAATGAATGAGGCAGTGGGTAATTGACCTAATAGTTCTGAAGGCACAGAAGCAAGCTGTTTTAAGACCAACTGTGCTAAACCTACAAACTTCACATTTTACATGGCAATATTCCTTAATTATTACAGAGATTGTATAAAATATATAAGTAAAACGTTAATCAAAAGGATCTGAAAAGGGCTTGCTACTGAATTCTATTCATAGGGTGATCCTGTGTAGTTGAGCATTGTTTTCCCAGTTCCTAGTTTCTTAGTAGTGTTTAAAAACTGCAACTGATGGATGTGCAGACTTCGTAGCCACTTGTTTTTTCTGGTTAGCTTTTTCTCATAATTGTAAGGCTGTTTTTATTCCTAACACCTTGCTTTTAGAAGCTTTCTGGCAGGGGATTGCAAGGTAGGTAATTCCTATTGAGTAATGTGAAATATTGCTAATTGTGTGTCTATTTCTAGAGCACACAAATCAGTAGAGCCTGGGAAGTTTTTGGGGTTATAGGGTTGAACTCGGTGCACTGATGTTGTGAGAGCTGCGCTCTTGCCAGTCTGTTAGACACAGTAAGCATGATGGTAGGACTGCCAGACTGATCCTCACCCCTTCGTGGTGCCTATGTTCAATACTTGAATTTTAACTTTTTTTTAATGTACTTTTTCCTTTCTTGTTCTTTCTCACAAGCTTTCAGAAGATTGTATATGCTGCTCTGCACTACGTGTTTACAGATGCTGTCTCTGTTCCTAAGAAGGCACAAGTAAACTGAGTGTAGGACTTATGCAGTCTTTCTAACAGAAGGAGGGTATAGCTCAGGATTACAATTACCTCCTTACCTTTTCTCTAATTCAGAGCTTGGTAACTGAAAATGGGAAGTTCTCTGTACCTCAGACTTGTTACAGAATATTTCTAGGGCTGAGGTGACAGTGGCCATGCCTGGGATTGCAGCAGGCATTTACAACTAAACTGCCACTAAAAATTTAAAGGAGAGCTGCATGCCACATGCTCATCTTTTTTGCAGCATGGAAAGTAACCTGTTCCTCTAAAGCACATGATTTAACACATGAAATGTCAAAGCTTCAGTTTATCCACAGAGAAGTAGTGTGCTGTAAACAGTGGAGCATAACTGGATTTCCAAATGTGCAGCGTTTTGTTCAGAATCAAACACTGAAAAAGCGTGCATGTAATCCAACTGACTGCTGTCTCCATTATGAATTGGGCAGAATAGGTCCTTGACTCTCCCCTAGCTTCTTTATCAAATGTGAAATGACTTTTGTGGCCTTTACACTGTGTGGCTCCTCAGTGCACCGGTGCACTTAATATGTTCTCACTGTATATCTTGCATATAGCTTTATGCTGTGGCATACAGCTGCAGTGTTGTGTGAATGTATAAAATGTTCATATGGAAATATGTGTATAAATGTGACTTTGCAGTGTTGAATCCTAAGGATGACTGCTTCATTTTTTTGTAAGCAGTGTTGCGTGTCTGTTTAATTCTGTCTTTATGATGACACCTCTGGAAATTTAACTTAATAAATGATTCTGGTAAAAATATTCTTGCTATAGCTTTAATCAGCTTTAGTCAGTAAAAATCTTGAAGGAATGTAAGACAGTAGTTGTTTACAACCACAAGTACTATGTACATCCAAAAAAAATTGGTTTTTTAATTGTGCATTTGTAAATGAAATGCAGATTGCTACAGCGCTGCCCCTCACTCGGCCTCGAGAGGGCGGGGATGGCACATGCGCAGCGTCGCCCCCTCATCCCGGTCACCACCTCCTCCCCAGCTCCCCGAGGCGATGCGGGATGAGGGACAGCGCACGCAGGCGCGCTTGCGCCGCTCTCCGCCCGCAGGGATCGCTCCGCATGGCCCCCCTCTAGGCGGCTCGTCTCGCTGCTGAGGGGACCCTCGCTGAGCCATCTCTTCTCTCCCGCCGCCATCTCTGGTTCCGTCCCCTTCGGGCGTCGAATGTCTATCCTGAGGTGAGTGCGGTATAGCGGGAGGGCACAGCCAGGCCGAGTGGAGCGGCTCCTTAGCGCTGCGCGCTCCGTCTTCACGCGGGTGTGTGTGAGAGAGCCTGGAACCCGCGGCGCTGCCTCCTCCCGTCGCCATCGCTCCTCGCGATCTGGAAGCTGAAGGGCGGTGCTCCCTGAGCTGCGTGGGGCGGCCCAGCTCCGCGGCTCTCAGGTAGGTCTGTGGGCGGTGGGGCGGTGCCGGGACAGGGGCTGCCCTCAGAGCGCTGCACGGACGAGTGAGCGCAGCGCTGCGCTTCCGGTGTGGGGGTGGCTGGACGGAGCGTTCAGCTGCCTTCCCGCTCGGGATGGCCCTTCTGGCCTTGTGGCTTTCTGCCTCGTCCGTTAACGCCTCTCACGGTACTGTTTCTGTTAGTACTTAACTAAGGGTGGTACGGTGGTGTTACACATCCCATCCCAGGGAACCTCTTCCACGTTCTGATAGCACTCAGTTACCGTTGTGTAACCCCTGGGATGGAGTTGGACAAAACTGGTGTTAACCTTGTGGGTTTATAGTTAAAAACGAGAGTGGCGGCGCGTTCCTATGTGGAATGTGTTTGTAAAATGGAAGCAGTGCTTTTCATAGTTCAGAGCCCTCTATGGAAACTTCTCGGGTTTGTTTTCCCGCTTGCAATAAATGCTGTGTTGCAAAACATGCAGAACCGTTCACTTGTTGCTGAGATGTTTGTTTAACTTGTATAGAGTTTTCCCTACAAGCTGTGTGCAGGAGATGAAGGGCATAACTGCTTTCTCTCCATTGAGTCAACAGCGAGTGAGATTCTATCCTTGTTATCTAAAGGAACACGATGACTTCTGCAGTAAAATTCAAGCATTTTTTACTTATTGAAAGAAATGGTGGCCTCCCTTGCAGCAGTGGGGATGCTCAGGCAATTCCAGCATTGTTCAGACATCTTGTTTGAGACTTGCTGTCATTGCATAGGACAGAAAACAATTCACAGTGTAGTATTTTGTTGCCATCATTGAATGCATTTTTGTAATGGCAGACCCTTACCAGGAGCTCTAGAACACACTGCTGCATTGGTTGAACGATGCTCAGAGACACTATGAAGTCCTGGAGCGACAGCCAGTCTGATCTGTACAGCAGCGACCAAGAAGAAGAAGAACAGATGATTTTTGGAGAAAATGAAGATGATTTGGAAGAGATGATGGATTTAAGCGACTTGCCTACCTCACTGTTTGCTTGCAGTGTGCATGAAGCGGTGTTTGAGGTACAGGAGGAAAAGGTAGGGTGAAGTGAGGTGTATCCGCATTTGTATCTGTATTTGGCCCTGCATGTGGCAGGGGGGTTGGAGATTCATGATCCTTGAGGTCCCTTCTAACCCTGGCGATTCTGTTATTCTGTGATTCTGTGATCTGGGTTTGGCACTGCAAGCGTAGAGGCAGCAGGGGATGTTTTGTCTGGTATTGCTGTGTGTTGTCTGAGGGGGAGGAAATGAGCCACCCAAATTATTTATCAGTGAGCTCAAATCAAGAATGAGTAGATTGCCCAAGAGGAGATAGTAATGCAACGTTCAGGCATTTCAAATTGCTAATAGTGGTGACAGGGCTCCTCCTACAAAAACTCTTCTGATTTTTCTTTTCACGCAAAGTACCAAATTTAAAGATTTATGTATAATCTGAAGGCAAATGTCTGTGTTTTACTTCAAGGCAAGGTTTTTGTTAAAGATTATAGTAAATTCTCAGAATGCATGTTCTGCTTTGAACTAAAATAACTTCTTGATAGTCGCTTAGGACTTTATAATAAACTAAATCTTCCCTGGGCTTCTAATCTTTGTATTCAGTCAGATTTGTGCGTGCTCTTTGCATCTGAGAGCATCAGGAATGACTACTGGTAGCTCATGAGTGTTTGAGGCAAAAACTGAAGAGGGCAAGGTGGCACCTCCCTTCCTGCATACACCTGTAAATCTCAGATGACTAAATTGTTCCTGTTTTTGCGTTCTCCGAAGCCTCTTGAGAGTGGCTCACCCTCCAGTTGGATAAGTGGTTGTTACCACTTCTGGTAGAGGGCAGTGAAAGCAGCAGTTGATCTACAAAACATTAAGTCTTGCACCAGACTAATTCAGCTCTGCTACAGAGACAGCAGTGCCCCGTAATTCATTATCTGATATAGAAAGTGTGCGCTGGGAATGCTGCCTGGCTAAATTACATTGCGTGTCTGCCAGGGATTTGTCACTTTTAGGCACATTTCCTTTTTCTGTGAGGGTATTCCCACAGTCTGAGCATATCAGGTGTGTTGAGGGCAATGTGTTCTTCTCTAACGATACCAGAGTAATTGGATGCATGATGAAGCCATTGGTGGATGTAACCATCTCTGGTTAATTTCAAATGTTATTTGGGAAATAGTGATTATGCTAGATTGTAGTTCTGTGTTTGTTCATTACCAAATTTGGTCAGAGTGCAGAAGGAATGGATTTTCTGATTTAATAAAGACCTTGAGATGGTGCAGCTTGCAGAAAAAATTGCAAACTAATAATTCTAAAACTAACATGGGCATCATCTATAGAGTTTCTTTTGTCCTGATTGAAACGGAAGTCAGTAGCAACTCCATACTATAAGTAATATTGCCGGAGTCAACAGGATTTGTGTAAAGAGATTGGAGTCTTTTGAAACTAAACAAATAAGTTTTGCCTTTAGAAAGAGTTCTTAAAAGTTGTTCTTCTCTGCTCCTTTGCTTATGTAGATCCCTGTGAGTAATGAAATATTATCAAAGCAGAGTAAATAAAATTGAAAATATGTCATTTGCATTCTTCTGCTGATCTGAATTTGATTTTTTACAGTGAGTGAGAATATTTACATTTAAACTGGGGAAAAAAAATCTGCAAATTAGGTTTTTAATAAAAAGGAACTAGTAAATTAAAACAAGTTGAACCTTTAACAATGCAATTATGTTCAATCTCCTCAATGATTAATAAGATTTCTAATTCAATAATATTTGTTTTTTTTATTTTTGTTTTTTGCCAAAACCAGTATTTGGTAATAAGTCTTTCTCTCCTAGAACAATCTCATTAATCCTGTGTTTTTTGTTTTTTGGTTTTTTTAGTTTCCTTTATCACTCTATGCTTTATTTTATCAGGCCTAAAAATGAACTGATTTGCATCACGTTTTCGGAGATGCTCAGGTGAAAGTCAGGTGCAAGTGTGCAGTTATTTTTGTTGACGTCTGTGCTTTTGGTTTAACTGTCACTAGATGGCAGTTCATGGGAGCTACAGGGGCTTTTACACATCAATGTACTCCTGGAATTTTAGTAGTGAGATAGAGCAGTCAGGGAGAACTATGAAACATGCAGGTTTAGAAGGGTGTTAAGGAAACGCATGGGGATTTGGGTGAGGAAAGTGAATGCAGTATGTGTTTTCCTTGAGTGAAAATGTTCATGTTGTGTTTGAAGAATCTCTGTACTTCATCTCTAGGAAAGATTTGAAGCACTTTTCACTGTCTACGATAATCAAGTTACATTCCAGTTGTTTAAAAGCTTTAGAAGAGTAAGGATAAACTTCAGTAATCCAGAGGCAGCAGCAAGAGCACGGATTGAACTGCATGAAACTGACTTCAATGGAAAAAAGCTCAAGCTATATTTTGCACAGGTATTATGGAATGCTGACTTGGTTTGCATGTGTGCCTTTTTCTCCCTTGCTTCGTATTTGACAGTAAGTTTCATTTCTGAGAAGTTCTGAAGCAACCATTAACGTCTTGCTCTTATATACGAGCATGTATTATCTGTTCATCGACAGCTACACTGCCAAAACAGACCAGTTTCTTAACCTGCATTGCTTATCTGAAATGTTATATAGTTGTGCTATTATTTTTGAATCTAGATTGGATTAAACATTGTTAATAGGGAGAACAGCCATATCCGGGGATATGGATCCGGGGAACTACAGGCCTGTTAGCCTGACCTCAGTGCCGGGGAAGATTATGGAGCAGATTGTCTTGAGGGAGATCACACGGCATGTGCGGGACAACTGAGGGATCAGGCCTAGCCAGCATGGGTTCACGAAGGGCGGGTTCTGCTTGACCAACCTGGTCTCCTTCTATGACCTAGTGACGCGTCTGGTGGATGAGGGAAAGGCTGTTGATGTAGTCTACCTAGACTTCAGTAAAGCCTTTGACACTGTCTCCCACAGCATTCTCCTGCAGAAGCTAGCAGTCCGTGGCTTGGACAGGTACACTCTTGGCTGGGTAAGGAGCTGGCTGGAGGGCTGGGCCCAGAGAGTGGTGGTGAATGGAGTTAAATCCAGCTGGCGACCGGTTACGAGTGGAGTTCCCCAGGGGTCAGTGTTGGGGCCTGTCCTGTTTAATATCTTTATTGATGACCTGGATGAGGGCATTGAGTGCACCCTCAGTAAGTTTGCAGATGACACCAAGCTGGCTGGAAATGTCGATCTGCCTGAGGGTAGCGAGGCCCTGCAGAGGGATCTGGATAGGCTGGACAGCTGGGCTGAAGCCAATGGGATGAGATTCAACAATACCAAATGCCGAGTCCTGCACTTTGACCATAATAACCCCAGGCAACACTACAGGCTTGGGGCAGAGTGGCTGGAAGACTGTGTAGAGGAAATGGATCTGCGGGTGTTGATTGATGCTAGACTGAACATGAGCCAGCAGTGTGCCCAGGTGGCCAAGAAGGCCAATGGCATCCTGGCTTGTATCAGAAATAGTGTGACCAACAGGAACAGGGAAGTAATTGTCCCCCTGTACTCAGCACTGGTGAGGCCGCACCTCGAGTGCTGTGTCCGGTTTTGGGACCCTCGCTGTAAGAAAGACATCGAGGCCCTGGAGCGTGTTCAGGGAAGGGCAACTAAGCTGGTGAGGGGTCTGGAGCACAGATCTTACGAGGAGCGGCTGAGGGAGCTGGGATTGTTCAGTCTGGAGAAGAGGAGGCTCAGGGGAGACCTTATTGCTCTCTATAATTACCTGAAGGGAGGTTGTAGTGAGCTGGGGTTCAGCCTCTTCTCTCCTATGACTAGTGATAGGACTAGAGGGAATGGCTTCAAGCTGCGCCAGAGAAGGTTCAGGCTGGACGTTAGGAAATACTACTTCTCTGAAAGGGTGGTTGGGCGCTGGAACGGGCTGCGCAGGGAGGTGGTGGAGTCACCAACCCTGGAGATGTTCGAGGAACATTTGGATGTTGTTTTGAGGAATGTGGTTTAGCGAGAACCGTTGGTGATGGGTGAGTGGTTGGGCTGGATGATCCTGTGGGTCTTTTCCAACCGTAGTGATTCTATGATTCTATATTACTGGGGAAACAGACTAAATAAACATAGATGTTTGTGATTTTATTCTGCATCTCCTGGCCTTTGTCTTCAGGTACAGGTGTCCAGTGAAGTAGGAGACAAGTCCTACCTTCTTCCTCCACAACCTGTTAAACAGTTCCTGATATCACCACCTGCATCTCCCCCAGTTGGATGGAAACAGACTGAAGATGCAACTCCACTGATAAACTATGACCTCCTTTGTGCTGTCTCCAAGCTGGGACCAGGTGGGATATTTACCTGCTTTTGTTGTGTTATTTAGCTTCAGAAGTACTTATCCAGGGCATTTATCTACTTTTCTGTGAAAAGAACCAAGTCTCTCTTACATGAGGGTACTTACTTGAATAAAGTAAGCTATCACTGTTTATTTCATTCTGTAACTGACTGAAATTATAACACAGAACTGGACTGTGTGGCACTGGTTCTGTGTCACCCATTTATTGAATTCTGCTATATCTTACTATTGACTGACAAACAAGAAGAGGAATGAGATGTACAATCTCTTGCAGGTTGGTGGTTTCAGTTGTTAAGGATGCTAATATGGATTTTATGTTGCATCATCAAAATTTTTCATGGGTCTTACTCAGAACAGTGCTGTTTATTTTCCCTGAAGGGAAGGTTTATCTTTCACACAAAGAACCTAATGTGTAATCTGTTGAATTGGCTTCAGTGCTTGTGAGGAGGGAGCTGTTTGCAGTCCTAACAGGAGAGAAATGTTCTGACAAGTAGTGGTGTAGAGAAGGGAGCTACTTTCTTGTCCTCTCAGAAAGCCACTGCTAGGCACAGTAGCAACAGAACTTCATAGGGAATTAGGAGGATTAAATATTATCAAATGCATTTATGGTTTTCCATTTAGAAATGTCCTATGAATGCGTAGCACAAATATATCACTTAAAAATTTGTATGCTGCTTGTCTTTTGATTGTGTTGCTGCAGCTATTAAGGAGTTTTTGCGATTAAGTAGCTTAATGCTGTTCCCTGGGACGTTCTTAGCATGGTCTTTGTTTGCTGCTCCTCAGGGGAGAAGTATGAGCTTCATGCAGGGACAGAATCAACTCCTAGTGTCGTCGTCCATGTCTGTGAAAGTGAGACAGAAGAGGAAGAAGAATTAAAAAATCCTAAACAGAGGATCATGCAGACAAGGCGTCCGGAGCCACCTGCAACAATACTGAATGAATCTAAAGCATATGATTGTACATTGGAGGTAGGGGGTACTATGCACTGTTAAACTGTGTGCTACTCAGGATGTCATCAAAAACCAGACACGTAATGAGTACACACGTTGATGCCTGTTGTCCTGCTATATATTATATATAGCAACAACAGATTTTACTTGTAGTTGTCTCTCATGTTCGAGATTTTTGGATGCCAATGCTCTGCAAAGCACTTTAATTCTAAGGACTAGTCTCCCAAGTGTAGCAAATCCACCTGACTTGCAATAGTGAAAAATAGGAAGTTTAGTTTTATTGAAATATTACTCTTGATACTGTAAAGTGTGGTGTACCGAGTGCTAAAATAATATTTTTCTGTCACTACTGGATTTGAAGAAGTTATTTGTATAGCAGTTATAAACTGATCCATGCTCGTGCAGCAGCTTCCAGTTATTTAAGTGGAAGTGAGGCATAGGTCTTCATGCTAAAATTCCTTCCCAGTTATCAGTCTTCTGAGCTGAAGGTTAGTACTTGCGTTTCTCAAAATTGCTTTTAATTTGACATGAGGCTCAAATACATATATGGAACTAAATTCCAGTAGTTCTGCTCACTTACACAAAAGAGTACAGGAGAAAGAACCACAGACCACTACAAGACAGACCCTGAATCTGTCTCCAGCGCTGCTGCTGCTCCTGTTTGATGGTACACTGATGGCTGCAACAGTTTGCACTGACATCTGCTTAAGAGTGAGTTACAATATGCGGAGTGAAATAGGGATTCGGCTACTGAATGTGTTCTCTTATCCTCTCTGGAAATGTGGTAATGTTTGTCCCTCTTCAGTCCTAGAGGTGGCCTCAATTTATAAATAAATCAAAGCGACTGTATGACTGAATGATATGAGGAGATAAAACACCTAGGGTAGATTTCTGACCTGTGGTCCTAAACCTGATCTGTCGTTTTTATTTTTTTGAAGACAGTCAGTTACCTGGCTTAGCCAGCTGTTATGCAGTTTGAGCCCTTCTCTGCTGTTTTTCATTGTGACTTTTTCCTGTGCAGCATCCTCTGTCTGATAGAGTACCTGCTGCTTTAGAGACAAGGATGCATTTTTTAAAATACAGATGTTTAATTCTGTAAACTCGTGTTAAGCATTTCAATAGGAGGAAAATATGCCTCATTGTGTGACATGTGCTACTACACTTTTATGCTACTTTATAACCAACCTTTTTTAGTCTACACAGATTCTTCTTTTTTCTATTATTAAAAAAAACACAGAAAAAGCCAAGCTGCTTATATGCATATATAGAAATCATTCAGAAATTGGACTTTTTCAAATCATTTTAGTGTATTTTAATTCTATTTGAAGTGCTCGTTGAACTTTCCAAAGTGTTTTCTCTTGGTTGACAACAGAAGTAGCAGTGATCGTGAATCTGCACAGGCACAGTAGTTTTCAGGTCCATATTGTGCTAGCTGCGATCCCTTCCTGCCTCTGGCTCGCAGTTGCAAAGTGGGATCCTGCAGGCAGGTCCTTGTTCCAGAGGCAGGAGTGTCCATGAAAACGGCAGGAAAAAGGATTTTGTTCATCTCAGCTGCAAAGGTACTGATATTTATGTATTTCTTCAGATGTTCAAATCACTTTGTCTGACTTCTGTCTTGCTGTTCTGCCACGAGACTTGTGTGTTTTAAAATGCCAGAAGTCAATCTTGGATTCTCTGGTATTTATATTTTGTCAGTTGTTTGATTTCTACCCCACTGTTGTAGCAGTTTGTGTAAGTAGGGATTCAGTGAAAACTTTCCAAAACCATTTTGTAAAGGCAAATGGAATGAGTGATTTTGTCAGTGTACGTTGTGTAAAGTGTATCGCACCTTGCATTCCAACATCACTCCTTGTGTAAAGAGGCTTAAAATAAAAATGATACAGCACCATTCATGTGGTTTTCTTTAATTAGCCCAAGTTTGCTGTGTGTTCTGACAGCGTTTATGCTGGTGCAACTGAGTGATAGAATCTGAAGGGATTCCAAGGGAATCTGAAGATAGATTCCCTTGGGATGTTTCCCTCCCAGTGGGGGTTTGACACTTAGACAGCAAATATTGTAAGGGAGAGTATTGGATCTGGGTGCAGCATTGTTATCTACGCTTATGCTGTAATAAAAATAAATGTTTTCCAAAAACTACAGAAAGCCATTTCCACAGAAAGGACATTCTAACATTCGTTTGTAGTACAGCATATGTTTGTGCTGTGAGGTTCCGTCCTGCCTCAGGTCACAGGTGAGGTCCGGTTCAGAAGGCATTTCTTTAGACAGCAGAAGCAGGCCGAGAGTGGCCTCTTGGCACAGATCAGAGCAATAGAACTGACTTAAGTGAAAAATGCTACAAGACTGCCTTCCTTTACTGCCTGTGAAGCTATGTTTCATTGCTGGAGTGGTGTGTAGGGCCACTGTTGTGCCAGACAGCGCCCCCAGGGTGCTGGCACAATCTCTGCCTCGATTTCATGTCAGGTGTGGGGCGTTCACTGGAGCTGTAGGAAATGACAGGTAGATCTTTGCGGGTCCTGACATGGGTGGGTGAAGAGGAGGTGAAGCAAAACCTTCACAGAAGGGAATCTTCAGTTCATCCACAGATCACAGAGTTACAGAATCATAGAATGGTTTGGTTGGAAGGGACCCCAAGGATCATCAGGTTCCAACCTTCTGCCACAGGCAGGGCCACAGCCTCCAGATCTGGTACTAGATCAGGTTGCACAGGGCTCCATCCAACCTGGTGCAGAAGAGCCACTGATGGTAAAGTCAGTGGTTTCTGACACCACAGAGGAACGTGTGCTTCAGCAGCTGCCTGCCTTTGTTTAAAGCAAGACAGAATTCTTCTGCAGTTATTGACATAATAGAAAGCCAGTTGTGACTACTGGGTTATTTTGCTTTAGGAGAACTTGCATGACATCCATTGGAGTGTATCTATATCCTTCACCTGAAGTTCATGGCTAGAGACGCTGCGTTGGTGTCGTGGTATGCACCTCCATGGGAAGGCACATGCTACGCTGTTTTCCAGTTATGTATTTTATCTTTAATTTAGACTTCTAGATCACACTTGCAGCATTTTAAGTGTCAACTATCTTGTTGTAAGATTCTGCTGTTTTTGTTGGGGTTAACGTGTCTTCATTTCATGATCTTTAAATTCACACAGTAGAGTTTGTGCATATTTAAAAACAATGTAACAGATGAAAAAAAACAACAACAAACCAAAACAGCAGGCAAAAAAAACCAACATGATCACATCAATTTGATCATTTTTTACAGATATTCATAAGCACTTAGAATGGGTTTCCCAGATTTGGAGAAGTTTTACTTCCAGTTTTGTTTTTCCCTCCCCCCTTCTAACTTTTTGCCTGAACCAGTGATTGAACACCTGCTGAAGGAGTGTAGCCAGCCCTGTGAGCACAGGTGGAAGGAGTTCACCTGTGGGACTGGATGGGGTTGAGCCTGACTCCACCCTTCCTTAGCCTCATTTAAGAGCTGGTAGCCAGAAGGGAAGCATCTCTACCTGAATACTTGGAAGTCTCGAGGGACAGCACATCCACCACATCTCTGTGCAGTCTGTTCCAGGAGATATTTTTCCTTACATGTAACCTATTTTTTCCCTTATTCAACCACAACAGACCTTGCTACAGAGTCTATCCCCTTCTTTCCTTTTGCTCCCCTTTAGATATTGAAAGGCTGTAACCAGGTCACCTCAGAGCCTTCACTTCTCCAGAATAAACAGCCCTAGCTCACTCAGCGTGTCCTCACAGAAGAGGTGTGTACATTCATCTCTTGTGGCCCTCTGGTTGTGCTCCAACAGGTTCATGTCTTTTTTGCAATGAGGACTCTACATCCAGATGCAGCGGTCCATGTGAGGCCTCACTAGTATAGAGCAGAGGGGCTGGATCACCTTCCTTCACCTGCTGGCCACGCATCTTGTGATGCAGTCCAGGATACCGTTGGCTTTCTGAGCTGCGAAGGCACATTGCTGGCCCATGTCCAGCTTGCCATCCAACAGTACCCCCAGGTACTGGTACAGGACTATGCTCAATCCTTTTATTCCCAGGCTTGTATTGGTAAAGGAGACTCCCTCGACTCAGGTCTTCCCCCCCACCCCTCCCCTTCTAACTTCGCGTACTTCCCCTGTCACCAAGAGACAGCGAAAGGCCGGCGATTGCGTTGTGGGCCCGCGTCACTCCCATCGGAGAAGTTCTATCCGCGGTCTCTACTGCCACTGCGTGGCCAATGCGCGGAACAGAATGCGTGGTGGTGTGCCGGAAACACCGCATGTGTACTGCTGTAAAGAGAACAGCGCACGCGTACACTTGTGCCAAGAAAGGCACATGCGTAGTGCTGTGCTGGAGCTCACGCATGCGTATTACTGTGCCGGAACTGGCGCATGCGTAGCGTATTGACAGAACTGGCACATGCGTAGCGTTGTGCGGGAACTGGTTCATGCGTATTGCTATGCCGGACGTGGCGACTGCATATTGATGAGACGTAACTTGCGCATGCGTACTGCTCTGCCGGAACTGCCAGAAGGGTAGTGCTGTGCCGCAACTGGAGCATGCGTAGTGTTGTGCCGGAAATCGCACATGCATTGTGCTTTGACGTAACTGGCGCGTGCGTACTGTTGCGACGGATCAGGCGCATGCGTAGTACTGTGCCGGCACTGGCGCATGCGTATTGTTGTGCTGGATCGGGCGCATGCGTTTGCCGAAACTGGCGCACGCGTACTGATGTGCCGAATCTCGCGCATGCGTACTGCTCTGCCGGCACTGGCGCATGCGTTATGCTTTGTCGACAGTAGCGCGTTTTGTGATTTGGGTGCGGGCTTTTGGGCTATTTGGGGGGATTTGGGGCGGTCTGGGGGTTCATGCGGCTTACACCGAGGTACGATGCTATGAGTCATACTGTTCAGGGTTTGAAGTTGGGGCGTTTGAGCTTTTTGTTGTCATAGTTGAGGGGTCTGCCTATGCGGTTTGGAGCGTGGGGTCCTGGTTACAGCCCCACGTCCAGATGGGATGCGACTTAGTCTTCGCATCCGGCCCCAAAACGCCCCCCATCCGTGCCGCACACCTCATACCGGCCCCCTATTCGGGCCCTAAGCATCAGACCCCACACCCATCCTCCTGCCCCACCCCTGTGCTGAAACCTGAATTTGAACCCGGGGATAGAATTGGGGTTCAGGACAAGGAGCGTGGAGCGTGGGTTTGCGGTGTGGAGCCCAGGATCTAGAATGCAGAGTTTGGGGCATGGGGCTCAGATGTTAGGTTATAGGGCGAGGGATCCCTCTGGGCTCTTGGATTTGGCGTTTGGAGACAGGTTTAGGGCTGAGATGGGGGGGGTTGGGGCCTGGTGCAAGGAGTGGGGCTGAGGTGCAGGGCCAATTGTGGGAACTGGGGCAATCAGGTTCTCAGTTGCCCTACACATTCTCACAGGAGGTGGAGGATACAGCAGCGTTGTGCTGCATGAGCAGGTTCCACATCCTCATAGTGATGGCAGCGTTCCGCAGGCAGGGGTTGCAGAAGCAGCAGCAGCACCACCACTGAGTGTGACCTGTGGCCCCATAGCTACTCCCGGCCCTCCACTGACTCCTACCCCCCTATAGCACCCCATGCCCTATATTGACTCCCACACCTCATACTTCTTTGGGGTTTGGGATTGACACTTAAGCCCAAAGGCCACACATTGCCATACAGGCAGGTGTCAGGTTCACCCACTGAGGACACCGAATCCTGAAATACTTTCATGATGGTCTTTAATTGCAAAGCGAGCAGGTAACGCGCATTTGTCACTAGGGAGCCATATGCTGACCCTGGCAGTTTGGCCAACAGCACTCGCTCCATTCACACCGATAATCTCAACCCTTTGCTGTCCAGGCTGCACACACAGCTTCTCTACATCTTGCTGTGTCAGTATTGAAATCTGTGCTCTCCTGTCTATTAGAAACATGACCAATTGTCTCTGAGGACAGATTGGAATCAAAATACGTGGGCTGTCATAGCTCATCCACTGATAAACCTCCCCTTGCTAGACAGGCGGACCCAATTGCCTGCCAGTCATTAATTTTTTTTTTCTTCATGCCTTTATGGGAACTGTGAGATCACACCTGAAGCAGTGATTGAGCACCTGGTGAGGGGTGTAGCCCTGCGAGCACAGGTGGAAGCAATTCTCCTATGGGACCGGATAGGACTGAGCCTGGCTCCATCCCTCCCTGATCGCATTTAAGGGCTGGCAGCCACAGGGGTAGCATCTCTTCGTGGAGACTGCGTTCTTGGGAGTGCTGGGTGAGTCTTTCTTTGTTTCAAGGCTGTGGGCTTCCCTTTTTGTTAGATCCTGACCACATTTAAGGGCTGATAGCTGTAAGGGTAGAATCTGTACCTGGATGCTGTTTCCTTTGGTGTGTGGGATGTATTTCCTTCTTTACTGCAGGGCTGTTATCTTCCCTTTTTGGTGTATTCTGACCACTTTTAAGAGTTCGCAGCTGTAAGGGCAGTAACTCTACTTGGTGAGCACTTTCTTTAGCGTGTGGGGTGAGCCCTTGCAATGGGATGAGTGGTTTCTTCTTTATTTCAGGGCTGTGATATTTACTTTTTGGGGGGATCCTGACCGCGTTTAAGGGTTGGTAGCTGCAAGGGTGCTATCTCTCCCTGGAGGCTGCCTCTTTGGGTATGTGGGGTGAATATTTCCTTTGTTATTTTGGGGCTGTGAGCTCTATGTTTTTTGGGGGATTCTGACCACATTTATGGGCTGGCAGCTGTAAGGGCAGGATCTCGACCTAGAGATTGCTTCCTTTAGAGTGTGGGGTATTTGTCTTTGGAATGGGGCAATTGATTTCCTCTTTGTTGTAAGGCTGTGATTCCCCCCTTTTTCAAAGGATCCTGGCCACATGTAAGGGCTGGCAGCTGTAAGGGCAGCATCTCTACCTGGAGACTGCTTCCTTTGGGGTGTGGGGCAAGCGCTTGGAGTGGGGTGAGCGATTCCTTCTTTATTGCAGGGCTGTGAGCTCCCCCTTTTTGGGGGATTCTGAACTGGCTTAGAGCAGCTGTATCTGCTGTGTGTGTCCTTACAGTGCCCTTCAGTTCTTCTCTAAGGAAGATGAAGGGGTTCTCTCTGTTTCTGAGTTGCTGATGGAGGGATTGATGTACGTTCCTTTCTTTCAATGCTTCCTCACTTCTGGAATGCTTCAGTCATCCCCAATAACGCTGGCTAGCTGACTGAGCATTGCAGCTCTGGGAATCATGAGAACTTTTCCACAAAGGGATTCTGCATTCTGTAGACTGTGTTTGCAAATCTTTAAGCCCTCTACCTTCTGGTCAAGCCTCTGTTCCCTCTTTCACGATTCTCACCTCATAATCTCCAATCTGGGGCTCCAAACATGGTTTGTCTGCTGCCACATCATTCCAGCGCGCTTCATGGCTGTAGTTAACAGTGCCATGTATTAATTCCACCCATGCAGAGTTGTTTAAAGGCGTTCTGTGCATAATTAACGTGTTAAATTATGTTCTGTGTCTCTTCTGATCTTATTTTGCATGTTGCAGGTTGATGGGGTTTAAGGATTGCCAGGGTTCCTCTAATCAGCGGTGTGAGAACTGTGGAGCAGATAATGGAACATCACGAGCCCTATGTTGGTGCATTGCTTGTATGCAGGCATGTTTGTGATGACTGTGGGGAAACTCACTTAAGGCTCGAATAGGGTTAAAAGGGGCTTGCTTCACTCCACGGGTTCTGTGCTCCCATCCCAATGAGCTCCATGGCTGCTGATAGAGTGAGGTGCATCAGCTGACACCTGAAGAACGCTCTCAAACCCCAGTGGCCATTTGCTTCATCCTCGCTCAGTATAATATAGTCTGCACTGCTTGAGCATACTGACCACACGTGTTCTGTTCATATTTTATGATTCTCTCTGATATTTCCCTTGCAGATTTGTCAGTGATAATGGATTCCAGGGCATCATTGTCAGGGCACATTGTGGCCAACCACCCCAGGGTCCTACAGCTCTTTCTGTTTTAATGGAAGATCTGGCTTTGCGATAATAAAAAAGAAAGGATTGTCCTCTTCTGGATGACTACAGTCAGGATCTCCCCAGATATCTCATCCCATCTGTCAGGGGATGCTATTAATTTCCCAAACTCCCACCCCTCTTCCTTCCATCCCCTGACCCACATTAAGTAGCTCTGCAGCTCTGGGACCCAACAGTGTGACAAAATGTGGCCCCTGGTCTGCTGAGTGCTGATGTGGATCATCCCAACTGGAGTACTTGGTGCCATTTATGATGATCTGGTCTGATTCCTCCACAATGAACAAGGACATCCGCAGCTCGATCAGGTTGCTCAGAGTCTCACCCAGCCTCGTCCTGAAAGGGACAGTACATCCACCACACCTCCGGCAACCTGTTCTACTGCCTCACCGCCCTCACTGTAAAAGATATTTTTCCTTGTTCTTTCCTTTAGGTGTTGAAAGGCTGTTACCAGGTCACCTCAAAGCCTTCACTTCTCCAGACTGAACAGCTCCAGCTCTCTGTCTTTATAGGAGAGGTGTTCCATCCCTTGGTTCGTACTTGTGGCTGTACTCTGGATATGCTCCTACAGCTCCATACCTCTCCTGCACTGAGGATTCCACATCTGGGCGCAGCACTTCAGGTGAGGCCTCAGCAGCGCAGAGCAGAGGGGTGGGGATTGCCTCCCTTCGCCTGCTGACCCTGCAACTTTGGATGCAGCCCAGGATACGTGTGGCTTTCTGGGCTTGGAGGGCGCATTGCTGGCTCATGTCCAGCTCCCACCCACCAGTACCCCCAGGCCTTATGGGCAGGACTATGCTCAGTCCTTTCATCCTTGAGCATGTTCTGGTGGCGGGTGTTCCCTCATCCCAGCTGCTGACCCTGCACTTGGATTTGTGCCTGCTACTCAGCCTATTTAGGTCCCTCTGGATGGCGCCCCGTCCCTCTGGTGCGTCACTGCACCCCACAACTTGGTGTCATTAGGGTGTACTCGACCCCACTGTTGATGTCACTGATGAAGGAGCAATCCCAGATGTATATATAAACTGGGTGTAGAACCCCTTTGAGAGCAGCCCTCCAGAGAAGGACTCGGGTATCCTGGCAGATGAGAAGCTGGACATGAGCCAGCAGAGTGTGCTTGCAGCCCGGAAGGCCAACTATATCCTGGGCTGCATTAAAAGAGGAGTGGCCAGCAAGGAGAGGGAGGTGATCGTTCCCCTCTACACGGCTTTCATGAGGCCCCATCTGCAGTACTGCGTCCAGGCCTGCGGCCTCCAGCACAGGAAGGACGTGGAGCCTTTGGAGTGGGTCTGGAGGAGGGCACTAAGATGATCAGAAGGCTGGAGCACCTCTCCTATGAAGGAAGGTTGAGGGAACTGGGATTGTTTTTCTTGGAGAAGAGAAAGCTCTGGAGAGACCTCATCGCAGCCTTCCAATACTCAAAGAGAGCGTGTAAGCAGGAGGGGGAACGGCTGTTTACAAGGACAGCAGTAGGGCAAGGGGAAATGGTTTTAAACTGAGACAGACGAGGCTTAGGTTGGTTATTAGGAGGAAGCTTTTCGCACAGAAGGTGGTGACACACTGGAACGTGTGCTTTAGAGTCACTTCCGGGAGGATCTGCTCCACGATCGTTCCCAGCACAGAGATGAGACTGACATGTTGGTAGTTCCTGGGGTCATCCTTTCTATAAGTTTAAAAAAAAAAAAATGCAGGTGTTGCCTTTTTTCTACTCACCAGGGACTTCACCGGACTGCCACGACTTCTCAAATACCATTGAGAGTGGCTTGGTGACTGCAATGGTGAATTCCCTCAGAACTCTGGGACTCATCTCATCAGGATCCAAAGACTCCTGGATGTTTGGGTCCTCAGGTGGTCCAGAACCTGATCTTCCATCGCAGTGTGGGATGGGGAGGGGGGTGGTGGGACAGGCATTGCTCCCTCAATCCCCACCTACAAAGCCAAAGGTGAAGGCTGTATATAATGAGCAGTTATCAGTGAAGATGGAGGCAAAAATATTGTCGGGTACCTGAGCCTTCTCCTTGTCCATTGTTCCCAGCTGCAGTGCTGCTGGTAAGCAGCATCGTGCACAGAGTGCGGCCACGTTGCTCTGAGAAAGGACACTACAGCACACACGTGCGAAAGACACACTACCCCACACATGTGGGGCAATGCCTTCATTACTGTATTGTGTCCAATAGGTGGCAGCAGAGAGCTGTGGTGCTCTCGAGTGCTGTAATGACTGCACGGAGAGATGCTTGGCTCTTCACGAGAACATTCAGAAACTGAAATCTGCATTTCCTGGAATCCCACTTTGCTGACCGGTAATTGTCTGCCCAGCAGGTAAGGGCAGCATATGCGCACCAATGTTTGCCCATTATGTAGTGTGACACAACGTAGTACTCCCAGAGCTCTTTATTGCATTTTAGGGTACCCTAAAGCCTGCCTGTCCTTTTCGTCCCACATTCTATTTGTCTCTGACCTTTCAATGCAGTGTTCTCCTTTCCTTTGCCCTAGATGTTCCCTACTGTGTTCTCTTGCCATCCCATTTTGGCGTTCCGTGCCCCATCGTCTTGGCCATCGTCCTTGGCTTTCCTTGCTGCGTTCTCTTCAGCATTTGGTTTTGGCGTTTCTTGCCGCGTTGTCTTGGCCGTTGTCCTTGGCATTTCCTGCCATCTCATAGCCCTTGCCTGGGCGTTCTGTGTGACGCCCTCCTTGGCCTCCTGTTTTGGCCTACCCAGCCACCTTCTCTTGGCCTTCCGCATTGGCTTCCTTTGCCATGTTCTCTTTGGCTGCTTGTTCTGGCACTCCCTGCCACGTCCTCTTGGCCTCCTGTTTTGGCACTTCCTGCCGTGTTCTCTTGGCCCTCGCCCAGGCATTTCTTGCCGTGTTCTCTTGGCCTTTGCCGTTGGCCTTCTTTGCTGCGCTCTCCTTGCCCTTGCCCTCACCATAGCTTTTAATTGGGCATTCTCCTTGCTTTTGCCCTTCCCTTAGCCTTTGCTGTTTGCTTTGCCTTTACCTTGGATTTCCCTTTGCTTGTCCTGGGAGTTTGGCTCACCTTTGCCTTTGGCTCTCTGGGATTGGCTGGGAGGCAGCGTTAATTGTAATCTTGACCCGAACCCCTAGCTTAATGGGAACTCTAATGATAATTACATTAACCTGCAATGCATCTGTAAACCTAACCCTTAGCCTGATATTAACAATGTCTCTAACCCAAAATGCAGCTATAAAAATAACACCCCTTGTTTTCTCTCAAAGTAAGCTTCTTCCCAATCGTAGTGCAGAAAGCAATTGTTAAACTGTGACTTCAAACCAACAAATAGCATTAATTTTATCCCTAACGCTCCTTTGTGACATCATTAGAGCAGTGTGCACAGGGTGCAGCCCCCGCGTATGTGGGGCAGTGCCTTAATTACTGTATTGTGTCCAACAGGTGGCAGCGGAGAGCTGTGGCGCTCCCGAGCACGGTAAAAACTGCACGGAGAGGTCTGTGGCTCCTCATAAGAGCAACTAGGAACAGAAATCTGCATTTCTGAAATTTCAGAAATCTGGGATGCCCTGGAAGCCGACTTTGCTGACCGGTAATTATCCGCCCAACAGGTAAGGGTAATGTACATCTACTAGTGTTTACATCTTACTTAGTAAGACACAAGGTAGGGTACCCGGAGTTCATTTCTGCACTTCAGCGTGCCTTACAGGCTGTCTATTCTCTTCCGTGTGCGTTCTCCTTGCCTCTCCCCTGTGCCTGGTTATTTCCTGCAGCATTCTCTTTAGTCTCTATTTTGGTGTTTGTGGTGGCATTCTCTTGTGCATTGCCCAGTGTTTTGGCGTTCCTGGCAGCATTGTCTTGGGCCTTGCCTTCCATTTTGGTGTTCCCTGTGGCATTATCTTGGGCTTTGCCCTCTGTTATAGTGTTCTGTATAACGTTCTCTTCAGTCCTTGTGCTGTTTTGGCATTCCCTGAGGCCTCCTCTTTGGGCCCGGCCTCTGACGTGGCCTCCTCTTTGGGCCCGGCCTCTGATGCGGCCTTCTCTTTGGGCCCGGCCTCCTCTTTGGGCCTGGCCTCTGACGCGGCCTTCTCTTTGGGCCTGGCCTTCTCTTTGGGCCCGGCCTCTGACGCGGCCTTCTCTTTGGGCCCGGCCTCTGATGCGGCCTTCTCTTTGGGCCCGGCCTCCTCTTTGGGCCCGGCCTCTGACGCGGCCTTCTCTTTGGGCCTGGCCTCCTCTTTGGGCCCGGCCTCTGACGCGGCCTTCTCTTTGGGCCCGGCCTCTGACGCGGCCTTCTCTTTGGGCCCGGCCTCTGACGCGGCCTTGTCTTTGTTGTTTTCCATGACTTAGCCTTGCCTTTGATGTTGCCCTCCGTTGGGTACTGTCTATACCTTTGCCCTCTCTTTTGGTGTTTGCTTCAGTGTTCTTGCCTTCTGCTCTTGCCTTTGCCTAGGCTTTCCCTAACAGTCACTCTGAGCATGATCCTAATAAACCTAACCATAATGAGCTCTGAACGCCAAATGTAGTGCTAATTGTAACCATGACTGTATAGATAACTATACTAACTGTCCAAATTGGCTTTAGCTTTACAATCAATCTCTCTCCACCAAATTGGCTTCAGTTTTACATTCAGTTCATTTCAACCACATTGGCTTTAGCTTTGCCTTGCTTACGGGGTTGGGTTAGCTTTGCTTTGTTTGTTTGTACCGCAGGGCTAACCCAACCCTGTAAGCAACACCCAAGGGCCGTTGGAGGCCATTTGCGTTCCTTCCCGGCCAGTCTGAGACTCGTGCCCCATTGTGGCCGTTTTGAGAGTTGTGCTGATTTCAGCATGTACAATCAATCAATCTCAATCAAATTGGCTTTAGCTTTGCCTTGCTTACGGGGTTGGGTTAGCTTTGCTTTGTTTGTTTGTACCGCAGGGCTAACCCAACCCCGTAAGCAACACCCAAGGGCTGTTGGAGGCCATTTGCGTTCCTTCCCGGCCAGTCTGAGACTCGTGCCCCATTGTGGCCGTTTTGAGAGTTGTGCTGATTTCAGCATGTACAATCAATCAATCTCAATCAAATTGGCTTTAGCTTTGCCTTGCTTACGGGGTTGGGTTAGCTTTGCTTTGTTTGTTTGTACCGCAGGGCTAACCCAACCCCGTAAGCAACACCCAAGGGCCGTTGGAGGCCATCTGCGTTCCTTCCCGGCCAGTCTGAGACTCGTGCCCCATTGTGGCCGTTTTGAGAGTTGTGCTGATTTCAGCATGTACAGTCAATTAGTCTCAATCAAATTGGCTTTAGCTTTGCAGTCATTTTGCATCAACCAAATTGGCTTTAGCTTTTCCTTGCTTATGAGGTTGGGTTAGCTTTGCTTTGTTTGTTTGTACCGCAGGGCTAACCCAACCCCGTAAGCAACACCCAAGGGCTGTTGGAGGCCATTTGTGTTTGTTTCCGGCCAGTCTGAGACTTGCATTTCCTCTTGGATGGACTGAGATCTGAACTGCTTTTGAGGTGGATTGCAATATACAATGTTATTGAGAATGTAGTGTCATTAATGGGGTATGGAGGCTCTGTGACCTTTCTCTGGTTAATATGATATATGTAAACCATGTGTGTTAAACTGTATGGAGTAAGTGTATGTTGCGCCTGTAAACTGTGTTGTGCCACATATGGAATACATGGATGCTGCACTTAGAAATTGCATCGTGCCATGTCACCATCAGGACTTGGAGTACACTTGGAGGTAGGTATGGAGGGTGGGGGGTTTAGGGGTTAGGCACCGGGTTAGGCACCGGGTTAGGCACCGGGTTAGGCACCGGGTTAGGCACCGGGTTAGGCACCGGGTTAGGCACCGGGTTAGGGTTAGGCACCGGGTTAGGGTTAGGCACCGGGTTAGGCACCGGGTTAGGGTTAGGCACCGGGTTAGGGTTAGGGTTAGGCACCGGGTTAGGGTTAGGCACCGGGTTAGGGTTAGGCACCGGGTTAGGGTTAGGCACCGGGTTAGGGTTAGGCACCGGGTTAGGGTTAGGGTTAGGCACCGGGTTAGGGTTAGGCACCGGGTTAGGGTTAGGGTTAGGGTTAGGGTTAGGCACCGGGTTAGGGTTAGGGTTAGGCACCGGGTTAGGGTTAGGGTTAGGGTTAGGCACCGGGTTAGGGTTAGGCACCGGGTTAGGGTTAGGGTTAGGGTTAGGGTTAGGGTTAGGCACCGGGTTAGGGTTAGGCACCGGGTTAGGGTTAGGCACCGGGTTAGGGTTAGGGTTAGGCACCGGGTTAGGGTTAGGGTTAGGGTTAGGCACCGGGTTAGGGTTAGGCACCGGGTTAGGGTTAGGGTTAGGCACCGGGTTAGGGTTAGGGTTAGGGTTAGGCACCGGGTTAGGGTTAGGGTTAGGGTTAGGGTTAGGGTTAGGGTTAGGGTTAGGGTTAGGGTTAGGGTTAGGGTTAGGGTTAGGGTTAGGGTTAGGGTTAGGGTTAGGGTTAGGGTTAGGGTTAGGGTTAGGGTTAGGGTTAGGGTTAGGGTTAGGGTTAGGCACCGGGTTAGGGTTAGGCACCGGGTTAGGGTTAGGGTTAGGCACCGGGTTAGGGTTAGGGTTAGGGTTAGGCACCGGGTTAGGGTTAGGGTTAGGGTTAGGGTTAGGGTTAGGGTTAGGGTTAGGCACCGGGTTAGGGTTAGGCACCGGGTTAGGGTTAGGCACCGGGTTAGGGTTAGGGTTAGGCACCGGGTTAGGGTTAGGGTTAGGGTTAGGCACCGGGTTAGGGTTAGGGTTAGGGTTAGGGTTAGGGTTAGGGTTAGGGTTAGGGTTAGGGTTAGGGTTAGGGTTAGGGTTAGGGTTAGGGTTAGGGTTAGGGTTAGGGTTAGGGTTAGGGTTAGGGTTAGGGTTAGGGTTAGGGTTAGGGTTAGGGTTAGGGTTAGGGTTAGGGTTAGGGTTAGGGTTAGGGTTAGGGTTAGGGTTAGGGTTAGGGTTAGGGTTAGGGTTAGGGTTAGGGTTAGGGTTAGGGTTAGGGTTAGGGTTAGGGTTAGGGTTAGGGTTAGGGTTAGGGTTAGGGTTAGGGTTAGGGTTAGGGTTAGGGTTAGGGTTAGGGTTAGGGTTAGGGTTAGGGTTAGGGTTAGGGTTAGGGTTAGGGTTAGGGTTAGGGTTAGGGTTAGGGTTAGGGTTAGGGTTAGGGTTAGGGTTAGGGTTAGGGTTAGGGTTAGGGTTAGGGTTAGGGTTAGGGTTAGGGTTAGGGTTAGGGTTAGGGTTAGGGTTAGGGTTAGGGTTAGGGTTAGGGTTAGGGTTAGGGTTAGGGTTAGGGTTAGGGTTAGGGTTAGGGTTAGGGTTAGGGTTAGGGTTAGGGTTAGGGTTAGGGTTAGGGTTAGGGTTAGGGTTAGGGTTAGGGTTAGGGTTAGGGTTAGGGTTAGGGTTAGGGTTAGGGTTAGGGTTAGGGTTAGGGTTAGGGTTAGGGTTAGGGTTAGGGTTAGGGTTAGGGTTAGGGTTAGGGTTAGGGTTAGGGTTAGGGTTAGGGTTAGGGTTAGGGTTAGGGTTAGGGTTAGGGTTAGGGTTAGGGTTAGGGTTAGGGTTAGGGTTAGGGTTAGGGTTAGGGTTAGGGTTAGGGTTAGGGTTAGGGTTAGGGTTAGGGTTAGGGTTAGGGTTAGGGTTAGGGTTAGGGTTAGGGTTAGGGTTAGGGTTAGGGTTAGGGTTAGGGTTAGGGTTAGGGTTAGGGTTAGGGTTAGGGTTAGGGTTAGGGTTAGGGTTAGGGTTAGGGTTAGGGTTAGGGTTAGGGTTAGGGTTAGGGTTAGGGTTAGGGTTAGGGTTAGGGTTAGGGTTAGGGTTAGGGTTAGGGTTAGGGTTAGGGTTAGGGTTAGGGTTAGGGTTAGGGTTAGGGTTAGGGTTAGGGTTAGGGTTAGGGTTAGGGTTAGGGTTAGGGTTAGGGTTAGGGTTAGGGTTAGGGTTAGGGTTAGGGTTAGGGTTAGGGTTAGGGTTAGGGTTAGGGTTAGGGTTAGGGTTAGGGTTAGGGTTAGGGTTAGGGTTAGGGTTAGGGTTAGGGTTAGGGTTAGGGTTAGGGTTAGGGTTAGGGTTAGGGTTAGGGTTAGGGTTAGGGTTAGGGTTAGGGTTAGGGTTAGGGTTAGGGTTAGGGTTAGGGTTAGGGTTAGGGTTAGGGTTAGGGTTAGGGTTAGGGTTAGGGTTAGGGTTAGGGTTAGGGTTAGGGTTAGGGTTAGGGTTAGGGTTAGGGTTAGGGTTAGGGTTAGGGTTAGGGTTAGGGTTAGGGTTAGGGTTAGGGTTAGGGTTAGGGTTAGGGTTAGGGTTAGGGTTAGGGTTAGGGTTAGGGTTAGGGTTAGGGTTAGGGTTAGGGTTAGGGTTAGGGTTAGGGTTAGGGTTAGGGTTAGGGTTAGGGTTAGGGTTAGGGTTAGGGTTAGGGTTAGGGTTAGGGTTAGGGTTAGGGTTAGGGTTAGGGTTAGGGTTAGGGTTAGGGTTAGGGTTAGGGTTAGGGTTAGGGTTAGGGTTAGGGTTAGGGTTAGGGTTAGGGTTAGGGTTAGGGTTAGGGTTAGGGTTAGGGTTAGGGTTAGGGTTAGGGTTAGGGTTAGGGTTAGGGTTAGGGTTAGGGTTAGGGTTAGGGTTAGGGTTAGGGTTAGGGTTAGGGTTAGGGTTAGGGTTAGGGTTAGGGTTAGGGTTAGGGTTAGGGTTAGGGTTAGGGTTAGGGTTAGGGTTAGGGTTAGGGTTAGGGTTAGGGTTAGGGTTAGGGTTAGGGTTAGGGTTAGGGTTAGGGTTAGGGTTAGGGTTAGGGTTAGGGTTAGGGTTAGGGTTAGGGTTAGGGTTAGGGTTAGGGTTAGGGTTAGGGTTAGGGTTAGGGTTAGGGTTAGGGTTAGGGTTAGGGTTAGGGTTAGGGTTAGGGTTAGGGTTAGGGTTAGGGTTAGGGTTAGGGTTAGGGTTAGGGTTAGGGTTAGGGTTAGGGTTAGGGTTAGGGTTAGGGTTAGGGTTAGGGTTAGGGTTAGGGTTAGGGTTAGGGTTAGGGTTAGGGTTAGGGTTAGGGTTAGGGTTAGGGTTAGGGTTAGGGTTAGGGTTAGGGTTAGGGTTAGGGTTAGGGTTAGGGTTAGGGTTAGGGTTAGGGTTAGGGTTAGGGTTAGGGTTAGGGTTAGGGTTAGGGTTAGGGTTAGGGTTAGGGTTAGGGTTAGGGTTAGGGTTAGGGTTAGGGTTAGGGTTAGGGTTAGGGTTAGGGTTAGGGTTAGGGTTAGGGTTAGGGTTAGGGTTAGGGTTAGGGTTAGGGTTAGGGTTAGGGTTAGGGTTAGGGTTAGGGTTAGGGTTAGGGTTAGGGTTAGGGTTAGGGTTAGGGTTAGGGTTAGGGTTAGGGTTAGGGTTAGGGTTAGGGTTAGGGTTAGGGTTAGGGTTAGGGTTAGGGTTAGGGTTAGGGTTAGGGTTAGGGTTAGGGTTAGGGTTAGGGTTAGGGTTAGGGTTAGGGTTAGGGTTAGGGTTAGGGTTAGGGTTAGGGTTAGGGTTAGGGTTAGGGTTAGGGTTAGGGTTAGGGTTAGGGTTAGGGTTAGGGTTAGGGTTAGGGTTAGGGTTAGGGTTAGGGTTAGGGTTAGGGTTAGGGTTAGGGTTAGGGTTAGGGTTAGGGTTAGGGTTAGGGTTAGGGTTAGGGTTAGGGTTAGGGTTAGGGTTAGGGTTAGGGTTAGGGTTAGGGTTAGGGTTAGGGTTAGGGTTAGGGTTAGGGTTAGGGTTAGGGTTAGGGTTAGGGTTAGGGTTAGGGTTAGGGTTAGGGTTAGGGTTAGGGTTAGGGTTAGGGTTAGGGTTAGGGTTAGGGTTAGGGTTAGGGTTAGGGTTAGGGTTAGGGTTAGGGTTAGGGTTAGGGTTAGGGTTAGGGTTAGGGTTAGGGTTAGGGTTAGGGTTAGGGTTAGGGTTAGGGTTAGGGTTAGGGTTAGGGTTAGGGTTAGGGTTAGGGTTAGGGTTAGGGTTAGGGTTAGGGTTAGGGTTAGGGTTAGGGTTAGGGTTAGGGTTAGGGTTAGGGTTAGGGTTAGGGTTAGGGTTAGGGTTAGGGTTAGGGTTAGGGTTAGGGTTAGGGTTAGGGTTAGGGTTAGGGTTAGGGTTAGGGTTAGGGTTAGGGTTAGGGTTAGGGTTAGGGTTAGGGTTAGGGTTAGGGTTAGGGTTAGGGTTAGGGTTAGGGTTAGGGTTAGGGTTAGGGTTAGGGTTAGGGTTAGGGTTAGGGTTAGGGTTAGGGTTAGGGTTAGGGTTAGGGTTAGGGTTAGGGTTAGGGTTAGGGTTAGGGTTAGGGTTAGGGTTAGGGTTAGGGTTAGGGTTAGGGTTAGGGTTAGGGTTAGGGTTAGGGTTAGGGTTAGGGTTAGGGTTAGGGTTAGGGTTAGGGTTAGGGTTAGGGTTAGGGTTAGGGTTAGGGTTAGGGTTAGGGTTAGGGTTAGGGTTAGGGTTAGGGTTAGGGTTAGGGTTAGGGTTAGGGTTAGGGTTAGGGTTAGGGTTAGGGTTAGGGTTAGGGTTAGGGTTAGGGTTAGGGTTAGGGTTAGGGTTAGGGTTAGGGTTAGGGTTAGGGTTAGGGTTAGGGTTAGGGTTAGGGTTAGGGTTAGGGTTAGGGTTAGGGTTAGGGTTAGGGTTAGGGTTAGGGTTAGGGTTAGGGTTAGGGTTAGGGTTAGGGTTAGGGTTAGGGTTAGGGTTAGGGTTAGGGTTAGGGTTAGGGTTAGGGTTAGGGTTAGGGTTAGGGTTAGGGTTAGGGTTAGGGTTAGGGTTAGGGTTAGGGTTAGGGTTAGGGTTAGGGTTAGGGTTAGGGTTAGGGTTAGGGTTAGGGTTAGGGTTAGGGTTAGGGTTAGGGTTAGGGTTAGGGTTAGGGTTAGGGTTAGGGTTAGGGTTAGGGTTAGGGTTAGGGTTAGGGTTAGGGTTAGGGTTAGGGTTAGGGTTAGGGTTAGGGTTAGGGTTAGGGTTAGGGTTAGGGTTAGGGTTAGGGTTAGGGTTAGGGTTAGGGTTAGGGTTAGGGTTAGGGTTAGGGTTAGGGTTAGGGTTAGGGTTAGGGTTAGGGTTAGGGTTAGGGTTAGGGTTAGGGTTAGGGTTAGGGTTAGGGTTAGGGTTAGGGTTAGGGTTAGGGTTAGGGTTAGGGTTAGGGTTAGGGTTAGGGTTAGGGTTAGGGTTAGGGTTAGGGTTAGGGTTAGGGTTAGGGTTAGGGTTAGGGTTAGGGTTAGGGTTAGGGTTAGGGTTAGGGTTAGGGTTAGGGTTAGGGTTAGGGTTAGGGTTAGGGTTAGGGTTAGGGTTAGGGTTAGGGTTAGGGTTAGGGTTAGGGTTAGGGTTAGGGTTAGGGTTAGGGTTAGGGTTAGGGTTAGGGTTAGGGTTAGGGTTAGGGTTAGGGTTAGGGTTAGGGTTAGGGTTAGGGTTAGGGTTAGGGTTAGGGTTAGGGTTAGGGTTAGGGTTAGGGTTAGGGTTAGGGTTAGGGTTAGGGTTAGGGTTAGGGTTAGGGTTAGGGTTAGGGTTAGGGTTAGGGTTAGGGTTAGGGTTAGGGTTAGGGTTAGGGTTAGGGTTAGGGTTAGGGTTAGGGTTAGGGTTAGGGTTAGGGTTAGGGTTAGGGTTAGGGTTAGGGTTAGGGTTAGGGTTAGGGTTAGGGTTAGGGTTAGGGTTAGGGTTAGGGTTAGGGTTAGGGTTAGGGTTAGGGTTAGGGTTAGGGTTAGGGTTAGGGTTAGGGTTAGGGTTAGGGTTAGGGTTAGGGTTAGGGTTAGGGTTAGGGTTAGGGTTAGGGTTAGGGTTAGGGTTAGGGTTAGGGTTAGGGTTAGGGTTAGGGTTAGGGTTAGGGTTAGGGTTAGGGTTAGGGTTAGGGTTAGGGTTAGGGTTAGGGTTAGGGTTAGGGTTAGGGTTAGGGTTAGGGTTAGGGTTAGGGTTAGGGTTAGGGTTAGGGTTAGGGTTAGGGTTAGGGTTAGGGTTAGGGTTAGGGTTAGGGTTAGGGTTAGGGTTAGGGTTAGGGTTAGGGTTAGGGTTAGGGTTAGGGTTAGGGTTAGGGTTAGGGTTAGGGTTAGGGTTAGGGTTAGGGTTAGGGTTAGGGTTAGGGTTAGGGTTAGGGTTAGGGTTAGGGTTAGGGTTAGGGTTAGGGTTAGGGTTAGGGTTAGGGTTAGGGTTAGGGTTAGGGTTAGGGTTAGGGTTAGGGTTAGGGTTAGGGTTAGGGTTAGGGTTAGGGTTAGGGTTAGGGTTAGGGTTAGGGTTAGGGTTAGGGTTAGGGTTAGGGTTAGGGTTAGGGTTAGGGTTAGGGTTAGGGTTAGGGTTAGGGTTAGGGTTAGGGTTAGGGTTAGGGTTAGGGTTAGGGTTAGGGTTAGGGTTAGGGTTAGGGTTAGGGTTAGGGTTAGGGTTAGGGTTAGGGTTAGGGTTAGGGTTAGGGTTAGGGTTAGGGTTAGGGTTAGGGTTAGGGTTAGGGTTAGGGTTAGGGTTAGGGTTAGGGTTAGGGTTAGGGTTAGGGTTAGGGTTAGGGTTAGGGTTAGGGTTAGGGTTAGGGTTAGGGTTAGGGTTAGGGTTAGGGTTAGGGTTAGGGTTAGGGTTAGGGTTAGGGTTAGGGTTAGGGTTAGGGTTAGGGTTAGGGTTAGGGTTAGGGTTAGGGTTAGGGTTAGGGTTAGGGTTAGGGTTAGGGTTAGGGTTAGGGTTAGGGTTAGGGTTAGGGTTAGGGTTAGGGTTAGGGTTAGGGTTAGGGTTAGGGTTAGGGTTAGGGTTAGGGTTAGGGTTAGGGTTAGGGTTAGGGTTAGGGTTAGGGTTAGGGTTAGGGTTAGGGTTAGGGTTAGGGTTAGGGTTAGGGTTAGGGTTAGGGTTAGGGTTAGGGTTAGGGTTAGGGTTAGGGTTAGGGTTAGGGTTAGGGTTAGGGTTAGGGTTAGGGTTAGGGTTAGGGTTAGGGTTAGGGTTAGGGTTAGGGTTAGGGTTAGGGTTAGGGTTAGGGTTAGGGTTAGGGTTAGGGTTAGGGTTAGGGTTAGGGTTAGGGTTAGGGTTAGGGTTAGGGTTAGGGTTAGGGTTAGGGTTAGGGTTAGGGTTAGGGTTAGGGTTAGGGTTAGGGTTAGGGTTAGGGTTAGGGTTAGGGTTAGGGTTAGGGTTAGGGTTAGGGTTAGGGTTAGGGTTAGGGTTAGGGTTAGGGTTAGGGTTAGGGTTAGGGTTAGGGTTAGGGTTAGGGTTAGGGTTAGGGTTAGGGTTAGGGTTAGGGTTAGGGTTAGGGTTAGGGTTAGGGTTAGGGTTAGGGTTAGGGTTAGGGTTAGGGTTAGGGTTAGGGTTAGGGTTAGGGTTAGGGTTAGGGTTAGGGTTAGGGTTAGGGTTAGGGTTAGGGTTAGGGTTAGGGTTAGGGTTAGGGTTAGGGTTAGGGTTAGGGTTAGGGTTAGGGTTAGGGTTAGGGTTAGGGTTAGGGTTAGGGTTAGGGTTAGGGTTAGGGTTAGGGTTAGGGTTAGGGTTAGGGTTAGGGTTAGGGTTAGGGTTAGGGTTAGGGTTAGGGTTAGGGTTAGGGTTAGGGTTAGGGTTAGGGTTAGGGTTAGGGTTAGGGTTAGGGTTAGGGTTAGGGTTAGGGTTAGGGTTAGGGTTAGGGTTAGGGTTAGGGTTAGGGTTAGGGTTAGGGTTAGGGTTAGGGTTAGGGTTAGGGTTAGGGTTAGGGTTAGGGTTAGGGTTAGGGTTAGGGTTAGGGTTAGGGTTAGGGTTAGGGTTAGGGTTAGGGTTAGGGTTAGGGTTAGGGTTAGGGTTAGGGTTAGGGTTAGGGTTAGGGTTAGGGTTAGGGTTAGGGTTAGGGTTAGGGTTAGGGTTAGGGTTAGGGTTAGGGTTAGGGTTAGGGTTAGGGTTAGGGTTAGGGTTAGGGTTAGGGTTAGGGTTAGGGTTAGGGTTAGGGTTAGGGTTAGGGTTAGGGTTAGGGTTAGGGTTAGGGTTAGGGTTAGGGTTAGGGTTAGGGTTAGGGTTAGGGTTAGGGTTAGGGTTAGGGTTAGGGTTAGGGTTAGGGTTAGGGTTAGGGTTAGGGTTAGGGTTAGGGTTAGGGTTAGGGTTAGGGTTAGGGTTAGGGTTAGGGTTAGGGTTAGGGTTAGGGTTAGGGTTAGGGTTAGGGTTAGGGTTAGGGTTAGGGTTAGGGTTAGGGTTAGGGTTAGGGTTAGGGTTAGGGTTAGGGTTAGGGTTAGGGTTAGGGTTAGGGTTAGGGTTAGGGTTAGGGTTAGGGTTAGGGTTAGGGTTAGGGTTAGGGTTAGGGTTAGGGTTAGGGTTAGGGTTAGGGTTAGGGTTAGGGTTAGGGTTAGGGTTAGGGTTAGGGTTAGGGTTAGGGTTAGGGTTAGGGTTAGGGTTAGGGTTAGGGTTAGGGTTAGGGTTAGGGTTAGGGTTAGGGTTAGGGTTAGGGTTAGGGTTAGGGTTAGGGTTAGGGTTAGGGTTAGGGTTAGGGTTAGGGTTAGGGTTAGGGTTAGGGTTAGGGTTAGGGTTAGGGTTAGGGTTAGGGTTAGGGTTAGGGTTAGGGTTAGGGTTAGGGTTAGGGTTAGGGTTAGGGTTAGGGTTAGGGTTAGGGTTAGGGTTAGGGTTAGGGTTAGGGTTAGGGTTAGGGTTAGGGTTAGGGTTAGGGTTAGGGTTAGGGTTAGGGTTAGGGTTAGGGTTAGGGTTAGGGTTAGGGTTAGGGTTAGGGTTAGGGTTAGGGTTAGGGTTAGGGTTAGGGTTAGGGTTAGGGTTAGGGTTAGGGTTAGGGTTAGGGTTAGGGTTAGGGTTAGGGTTAGGGTTAGGGTTAGGGTTAGGGTTAGGGTTAGGGTTAGGGTTAGGGTTAGGGTTAGGGTTAGGGTTAGGGTTAGGGTTAGGGTTAGGGTTAGGGTTAGGGTTAGGGTTAGGGTTAGGGTTAGGGTTAGGGTTAGGGTTAGGGTTAGGGTTAGGGTTAGGGTTAGGGTTAGGGTTAGGGTTAGGGTTAGGGTTAGGGTTAGGGTTAGGGTTAGGGTTAGGGTTAGGGTTAGGGTTAGGGTTAGGGTTAGGGTTAGGGTTAGGGTTAGGGTTAGGGTTAGGGTTAGGGTTAGGGTTAGGGTTAGGGTTAGGGTTAGGGTTAGGGTTAGGGTTAGGGTTAGGGTTAGGGTTAGGGTTAGGGTTAGGGTTAGGGTTAGGGTTAGGGTTAGGGTTAGGGTTAGGGTTAGGGTTAGGGTTAGGGTTAGGGTTAGGGTTAGGGTTAGGGTTAGGGTTAGGGTTAGGGTTAGGGTTAGGGTTAGGGTTAGGGTTAGGGTTAGGGTTAGGGTTAGGGTTAGGGTTAGGGTTAGGGTTAGGGTTAGGGTTAGGGTTAGGGTTAGGGTTAGGGTTAGGGTTAGGGTTAGGGTTAGGGTTAGGGTTAGGGTTAGGGTTAGGGTTAGGGTTAGGGTTAGGGTTAGGGTTAGGGTTAGGGTTAGGGTTAGGGTTAGGGTTAGGGTTAGGGTTAGGGTTAGGGTTAGGGTTAGGGTTAGGGTTAGGGTTAGGGTTAGGGTTAGGGTTAGGGTTAGGGTTAGGGTTAGGGTTAGGGTTAGGGTTAGGGTTAGGGTTAGGGTTAGGGTTAGGGTTAGGGTTAGGGTTAGGGTTAGGGTTAGGGTTAGGGTTAGGGTTAGGGTTAGGGTTAGGGTTAGGGTTAGGGTTAGGGTTAGGGTTAGGGTTAGGGTTAGGGTTAGGGTTAGGGTTAGGGTTAGGGTTAGGGTTAGGGTTAGGGTTAGGGTTAGGGTTAGGGTTAGGGTTAGGGTTAGGGTTAGGGTTAGGGTTAGGGTTAGGGTTAGGGTTAGGGTTAGGGTTAGGGTTAGGGTTAGGGTTAGGGTTAGGGTTAGGGTTAGGGTTAGGGTTAGGGTTAGGGTTAGGGTTAGGGTTAGGGTTAGGGTTAGGGTTAGGGTTAGGGTTAGGGTTAGGGTTAGGGTTAGGGTTAGGGTTAGGGTTAGGGTTAGGGTTAGGGTTAGGGTTAGGGTTAGGGTTAGGGTTAGGGTTAGGGTTAGGGTTAGGGTTAGGGTTAGGGTTAGGGTTAGGGTTAGGGTTAGGGTTAGGGTTAGGGTTAGGGTTAGGGTTAGGGTTAGGGTTAGGGTTAGGGTTAGGGTTAGGGTTAGGGTTAGGGTTAGGGTTAGGGTTAGGGTTAGGGTTAGGGTTAGGGTTAGGGTTAGGGTTAGGGTTAGGGTTAGGGTTAGGGTTAGGGTTAGGGTTAGGGTTAGGGTTAGGGTTAGGGTTAGGGTTAGGGTTAGGGTTAGGGTTAGGGTTAGGGTTAGGGTTAGGGTTAGGGTTAGGGTTAGGGTTAGGGTTAGGGTTAGGGTTAGGGTTAGGGTTAGGGTTAGGGTTAGGGTTAGGGTTAGGGTTAGGGTTAGGGTTAGGGTTAGGGTTAGGGTTAGGGTTAGGGTTAGGGTTAGGGTTAGGGTTAGGGTTAGGGTTAGGGTTAGGGTTAGGGTTAGGGTTAGGGTTAGGGTTAGGGTTAGGGTTAGGGTTAGGGTTAGGGTTAGGGTTAGGGTTAGGGTTAGGGTTAGGGTTAGGGTTAGGGTTAGGGTTAGGGTTAGGGTTAGGGTTAGGGTTAGGGTTAGGGTTAGGGTTAGGGTTAGGGTTAGGGTTAGGGTTAGGGTTAGGGTTAGGGTTAGGGTTAGGGTTAGGGTTAGGGTTAGGGTTAGGGTTAGGGTTAGGGTTAGGGTTAGGGTTAGGGTTAGGGTTAGGGTTAGGGTTAGGGTTAGGGTTAGGGTTAGGGTTAGGGTTAGGGTTAGGGTTAGGGTTAGGGTTAGGGTTAGGGTTAGGGTTAGGGTTAGGGTTAGGGTTAGGGTTAGGGTTAGGGTTAGGGTTAGGGTTAGGGTTAGGGTTAGGGTTAGGGTTAGGGTTAGGGTTAGGGTTAGGGTTAGGGTTAGGGTTAGGGTTAGGGTTAGGGTTAGGGTTAGGGTTAGGGTTAGGGTTAGGGTTAGGGTTAGGGTTAGGGTTAGGGTTAGGGTTAGGGTTAGGGTTAGGGTTAGGGTTAGGGTTAGGGTTAGGGTTAGGGTTAGGGTTAGGGTTAGGGTTAGGGTTAGGGTTAGGGTTAGGGTTAGGGTTAGGGTTAGGGTTAGGGTTAGGGTTAGGGTTAGGGTTAGGGTTAGGGTTAGGGTTAGGGTTAGGGTTAGGGTTAGGGTTAGGGTTAGGGTTAGGGTTAGGGTTAGGGTTAGGGTTAGGGTTAGGGTTAGGGTTAGGGTTAGGGTTAGGGTTAGGGTTAGGGTTAGGGTTAGGGTTAGGGTTAGGGTTAGGGTTAGGGTTAGGGTTAGGGTTAGGGTTAGGGTTAGGGTTAGGGTTAGGGTTAGGGTTAGGGTTAGGGTTAGGGTTAGGGTTAGGGTTAGGGTTAGGGTTAGGGTTAGGGTTAGGGTTAGGGTTAGGGTTAGGGTTAGGGTTAGGGTTAGGGTTAGGGTTAGGGTTAGGGTTAGGGTTAGGGTTAGGGTTAGGGTTAGGGTTAGGGTTAGGGTTAGGGTTAGGGTTAGGGTTAGGGTTAGGGTTAGGGTTAGGGTTAGGGTTAGGGTTAGGGTTAGGGTTAGGGTTAGGGTTAGGGTTAGGGTTAGGGTTAGGGTTAGGGTTAGGGTTAGGGTTAGGGTTAGGGTTAGGGTTAGGGTTAGGGTTAGGGTTAGGGTTAGGGTTAGGGTTAGGGTTAGGGTTAGGGTTAGGGTTAGGGTTAGAGGGTTAGGGTTAGGGTTAGGGTTAGGGTTAGGGTTAGGGTTAGGGTTAGGGTTAGGGTTAGGGTTAGGGTTAGGGTTAGGGTTAGGGTTAGGGTTAGGGTTAGGGTTAGGGTTAGGGTTAGGGTTAGGGTTAGGGTTAGGGTTAGGGTTAGGGTTAGGGTTAGGGTTAGGGTTAGGGTTAGGGTTAGGGTTAGGGTTAGGGTTAGGGTTAGGGTTAGGGTTAGGGTTAGGGTTAGGGTTAGGGTTAGGGTTAGGGTTAGGGTTAGGGTTAGGGTTAGGGTTAGGGTTAGGGTTAGGGTTAGGGTTAGGGTTAGGGTTAGGGTTAGGGTTAGGGTTAGGGTTAGGGTTAGGGTTAGGGTTAGGGTTAGGGTTAGGGTTAGGGTTAGGGTTAGGGTTAGGGTTAGGGTTAGGGTTAGGGTTAGGGTTAGGGTTAGGGTTAGGGTTAGGGTTAGGGTTAGGGTTAGGGTTAGGGTTAGGGTTAGGGTTAGGGTTAGGGTTAGGGTTAGGGTTAGGGTTAGGGTTAGGGTTAGGGTTAGGGTTAGGGTTAGGGTTAGGGTTAGGGTTAGGGTTAGGGTTAGGGTTAGGGTTAGGGTTAGGGTTAGGGTTAGGGTTAGGGTTAGGGTTAGGGTTAGGGTTAGGGTTAGGGTTAGGGTTAGGGTTAGGGTTAGGGTTAGGGTTAGGGTTAGGGTTCGGGTTAGGGTTAGGGTTAGGGTTAGGGTTAGGGTTAGGGTTAGGGTTAGGGTTAGGGTTAGGGTTAGGGTTAGGGTTAGGGTTAGGGTTAGGGTTAGGGTTAGGGTTAGGGTTAGGGTTAGGGTTAGGGTTAGGGTTAGGGTTAGGGTTAGGGTTAGGGTTAGGGTTAGGGTTAGGGTTAGGGTTAGGGTTAGGGTTAGGGTTAGGGTTAGGGTTAGGGTTAGGGTTAGGGTTAGGGTTAGGGTTAGGGTTAGGGTTAGGGTTAGGGTTAGGGTTAGGGTTAGGGTTAGGGTTAGGGTTAGGGTTAGGGTTAGGGTTAGGGTTAGGGTTAGGGTTAGGGTTAGGGTTAGGGTTAGGGTTAGGGTTAGGGTTAGGGTTAGGGTTAGGGTTAGGGTTAGGGTTAGGGTTAGGGTTAGGGTTAGGGTTAGGGTTAGGGTTAGGGTTAGGGTTAGGGTTAGGGTTAGGGTTAGGGTTAGGGTTAGGGTTAGGGTTAGGGTTAGGGTTAGGGTTAGGGTTAGGGTTAGGGTTAGGGTTAGGGTTAGGGTTAGGGTTAGGGTTAGGGTTAGGGTTAGGGTTAGGGTTAGGGTTAGGGTTAGGGTTAGGGTTAGGGTTAGGGTTAGGGTTAGGGTTAGGGTTAGGGTTAGGGTTAGGGTTAGGGTTAGGGTTAGGGTTAGGGTTAGGGTTAGGGTTAGGGTTAGGGTTAGGGTTAGGGTTAGGGTTAGGGTTAGGGTTAGGGTTAGGGTTAGGGTTAGGGTTAGGGTTAGGGTTAGGGTTAGGGTTAGGGTTAGGGTTAGGGTTAGGGTTAGGGTTAGGGTTAGGGTTAGGGTTAGGGTTAGGGTTAGGGTTAGGGTTAGGGTTAGGGTTAGGGTTAGGGTTAGGGTTAGGGTTAGGGTTAGGGTTAGGGTTAGGGTTAGGGTTAGGGTTAGGGTTAGGGTTAGGGTTAGGGTTAGGGTTAGGGTTAGGGTTAGGGTTAGGGTTAGGGTTAGGGTTAGGGTTAGGGTTAGGGTTAGGGTTAGGGTTAGGGTTAGGGTTAGGGTTAGGGTTAGGGTTAG